>CM077088.1:89616255-91028755 GCA_039513925.1 Platanthera zijinensis
AAGTAAACCGTAGCAAATGACAAGAGACATTTTGTCGTGGAAAACCCAAAAGGTGAAAAACCCTGTCTGGAGTTTGCTGAGCCAAAATTTACTAGCTTCTCGGAGTTTTTACAAATATTGTGGATCTCAGAGGACGACAAATCGCTACTCCGTTACAGGTGCAAAATACAAAAAATGAGAGAAATGACTATGTCCTCGGAGCCTCGATAGAAGCGCTCCAGACTTGAAATATTGTTGAGCTCATGGATTCTTGGTGAAAGCGTTTAGGCTGAAAAATTCTCTAAGTTCACGGAACTTCTGGAGGAAGCGCTCTTGTTGATGTGAAACCTAGATGTGAGCGCTCTAGTGGAGGCGACTGGAATGACTTGGAGCGCGATGAAACCTTAGCGCAAGAAGAAGAGCGGAGAGAATTTTTGAGCGGAGAATCGGCATAAGTCCACAATCCCGCCAGAAAATCCCAAAGCTCTCTCTTGATTCTGAAGTTGCTTGTCTTCAAATGATGGCCTAAGAGCCTATTTATAGTTTTCTAGAGGGTTATGGTGGTAATTACATCAAACAGTGATTTGTGCTGGAGAATGGTGTCGCTCAGTTTCAATCACTGTTGGGATTTGTCTCCACAATACCTCAGATTTGTAGAAAGTCAGACCTTGAACTAAGATGAATTAATGTGTATTTGATATTGTGTTTGAGTTGTATGCATGCAGGATCTTATTGCCAAGTGTAGACCAATGTCAATCTATAATGGGTCACCAAACACAGGATCATACAATGTAATTCCTCATTGTGTGATCCAAGGTGTTGGCTCATGTATAGCCTCTCTTTTCGGATACACTTCATATACATGCATTTGGACTGATGGACTCTGGAGTATTGAATACTAGCTCAGAAAAAATTTTCTAAGTCCACATACTCGAGTAGTATCTTCTATATACTCGAGTAAGTGACTTAGTACTCGAGAAGATTGGATTACATACTCGAGTAGTAGTTCTCAAGTTACTCGAGTAAGTGTTCTATTTGTACTCGAGAAGATCTGAACTTCTCATCTCAGAAAGTTTCTAAGTCCATATACTCGGGTAGTTCCCTGATATACTCGAGTAAGTGACTCTGTACTCGAGTAGATTGATTTTAATACTCGAGTAGGTTTGTAGTTACTCGAGTAGTTTTCCTAAGATACTCGAGTAGTCTATCTTCCCGTACTCTAGTATTTCCAACTCTTATACTCGAGTAGCTCTTCAAGTTTTATCTGAGAAATTTTCTCTAAGTCTTTATACTCGAGTATATCCCTCTTATCTACTCGAGTATGTAACCTCCTATACTCGAGCATGTCCCCTCTCTCGAGTATTTCTGTTCGAAATTTCTGAATTTCTCTAAGTCCAGATTCTTCGTGTATTTTGAATTAATCTTTTCTAATTGGTCCACATGTCATCCTTAATTATGTTTATGACCGTTGGAGATCGCCTATAAATAGGTCCTTTCAGATTTGACTAATAAACAACAACAAAAAGCTATTACAGAGATTATTTTAAGAAAGAGAAAGATTCCGAAAAACCTAATTCCCGTCAGCCGCCATTACTGTTTTCGGAAGAAGGTCTAGATCGTCTTCTCTCAGCCACTGTTGTCGATCTCAAATATTCTAGCGATCCAGAATCAAGAAGAATCATCCGATCTCTCCGTGCTTTATCGATCTCTGAATTATTTTCTTGATCATGGTGATTCCAGATTTCAGATCTGTGGATCTCTTCCAAGTCTTCCTCAACTATTTCTGTCCAAGCCAAAAATTCTCAAAGAAGAAGATAAAGACAAAGATCCAGATCTGTGCTATTTTTTGTTTGTGTTTTCTATTCAAACAATTTTATTGTAGGAGATTTATCTCTGAGTGGTAGGAAGTTTTATCTTCCGAGTGTAAATCCATTTGGATCGAGTTTTGTAGGAACGTGATTTCGAGGTGTATGATTGGTTTGCAATCCGAGATAGTGGAGTAGCCGAGTCTAGTGATTTGCTAGATCGGTTGAGGAAAGTGGACGTACCCAAGATTTAGGAAACCACTATAAATCTCTTGTTCGTCTGTGTGATGCTTGATTACTTATCTGTGCTGTGTTTAAATTTTTTATTCCGCATTTGTCGCACATCTCACCTATTCACCCCCCTCTAGGTGATTTAGGTTGACAACTTAGATCTCTCAATTGGTATCAAAGGGAGGTTGATCATTAAAAGGTTTAACACCTTGATCTAATCCTTCCAAGTTGTCTCTAGAGAAGTATCAAGCATGAGTAAGACCAAGGATTTTGCTAAGCTCTCTTTCTGCACCAAGAACAATTTTCCTATGTGGAAGGAAAGAGTTAAGTTCTTCATGGAAGCTGTGGATCCTCGGATCTTCATGATTGTTGAAGAAGGTCCGCATGTTCCTATGACTTCATCCACAATAGATCCAACCAAAAAGGTCCCAAAGAAGTTGATGGATTTGGATAAGGACGAGATTGCACTTGTCTCTCTAGACAAGAAAGCTAAAAATATTATAGCAAGTGCAGTCGATGACTCGATGCTGCAAAGCAACTCTTCTAGTGTGCTTATTGAAGATGCAGGTACAACGATAAAGGAACTCAGCTTGGATGAACCCACTGAAGAAAAAGATGAAAAGTTCATCAAGATCACCTCTACAACCCTTATTGAAGAGGTAGATGATCAAGATGAAGAACTCATCCCAGCTAAAGATGCAACTCCAGTGGCTGAAGAGATCCCAGATGCAAGGACTCTAGAGTTCAGACACTTGAAGGATCACCCCTTGGACCAAATCATAGGAGATCCTCGGGATGGCGTCAGAACTCGTCGAAGTACAAATAATGAAAATTTACACTTAAGTTTTCTTTCTCAGGTTGAACCAAAGAAATTTGAGGAAGCCAACTTCGATGCATCCTGGATTCTAGCCAAGGAAGAAGAGCTAAATCAGTTCAAACGCTGCAAAGTTTGGACACTTGTTCCTAGACCCAAGAGTAAGAACGTCATTGGGACAAAATGGGTCTACCGGAACAAGATGGACGAAGATGGAACAATTATAAAGAACAAAGACAGAATTGTTGCCAAGGGCTATCGTCAAGAAGAAGGAATCGACTTCGATCAAACATATGCTCCAGTGGCAAGACTGGAGGCGATCAGGTTATTCCTTGTCTACGCTGCACTCAAGGGCTTTACCGTCTATCAGATGGATGTAAAGTCCGCCTTCCTGAATGGTGACATAAAGGAAGAAGTGTATGTAGAGCAACCGCCAGGCAGCTGTTGTGCACAGCTTATATGGATCAAGAATAAATTTGAAGACTACAACATGAAGTTCTAGAACGTTCCTATGTTTTGCGACTCGTCCAGCGCAATAGAGATCGCCAACAACCCAGTCTCCCACAGCCGTACAAAGCACATAGAGCTTCGATATCACTTCATCCGGGAGCGTGTGGAGAATGGAGACATAGATCTACAATATGTCACAGACAGGCAAGTTGCAGATATATTCACCAAACCGCTGGAGGAGACCAAGTTTTCATTTTTCAAAACGGAACTCGGGATGCTCAACAAAGAGGAATAGTGATGGTGGATTCTCTCAAGGGCTCAGAGTTGCAGAAATCGGTGAAGGTAACTTTTCTCCCAAGAAAAATGATTTTCAAAGTGATATACTCGAGTAAGTGGAGTCACATACTCGAGTCAAAAAAGTATATATATACTCGAGTAAAAATTTACATACTCGAGTACTTGGTAAACATGATCGAGTACTCCAGGAACTACTCGAGTACTTGGTAATCTACTCGTGTCTGTCCTCGACCCACTCGTGTATGTTCCAATACATACTCGTGTATGACAAAATATTCTCGAGTATACGGAAATTCATGTACTTTGAAAATTTCATTTTTCTCTATTCGCACCGAGGTTTTTTCCGCTCAGAGATTGAAGCCCCCCTCTAAATTCAATGTGCACGCGGACACGCCTTGCTATGCCTCGGGTCCCAGATCAATTGGATCGTCGATCCTTCATTCGTACATGCATATGGATCCTCGAGATCCTCTAGGAGATCTTCTTTCAGAGAAGCCCCTGACGCAGGTATGATTTAATCTTAATCACTACTCCTTAAACCTAATTAGGGTTATATATATAGAGAAAAATCGGAAATCCATTCAACACTCATTCTCTCTCGAGTAGCCGTCAACGATTCAACTTCCGAAACCCGCAGAGCTCCGTCTTCTCTGTAATCTCGTTCTACAGAATCGCAGATGGCTCCGTCCTCCAAGATCGGAATCGGCTCAGAACTCGCCCCTGATGGAATAGCCAATATCTCCGATGATTTCCACAACCAATTGATCTTGTTCGACACCGCCGAGCTCACTTTCATCCTCCAGACTCCGTGCAAAATCATTCTCCCTGCAGTTGAAGAATTCTACAACAATCTGAAAGTCAAGCGCAATGGTACAGTTCTAAAATCCAAGGTAAGTGGGATCAAAATCCGTCTGGACAAAACCTCCTTAGCCACTATATTACGTTTGCCAGTGGTAGATGAAGAAGATGACTTGACTCCTGAGGATTCCGATAGAACTTGTTTACTCTGTGGAGTCGATCCAGAGGCCATTAATTTTTCAAGAGCAAACTTTAATTCCTTAGGCAAATTTCTTGTGGATGTAATTGCCAAAGTTCTTCTATGCAAAACCTATTCCATCAGAGACATTTCCTATGATCTTTTTTACATTATGCAAGTCATAGTCTGCCGGAAGAAATTCCAGTTTGGAATGATGATACTAGACAAAATCAGAGAAAGTGTGAAACACCCAAGCTATGCTAGGATTATCTCACTCCTCCTCCATGAAATTAATCCTACAGTTTTTGATTTATCTAAAGGCACTCCTCTCCATCATATGAAGAAAGTAGCCATCCTCTCAATTCAAAGATATGAAATCAAGCTCCAAAACACTGCTCAAGCCACAAAAGTAGTTGTTACCTCAGAAGATACCTCCAGAGAACCCCTTGTCTCAGATGACAGGATTCCCTCTCCTCCTCTACATCACACTATTACCACCTCAGGTGCAATAGTTGAGGGGGATCCTACCTCATCTAGCCTTCAGCACCAAGCTTCAGAAGCCCCCTCTCAGCAAGATCAGATCAGAGATCCTACTCCTCCTCTTTCTCCTCTTCCAGGAGTCCTTCTCTCAGAGGTTCAAGCTCAAGAAAACCTCCTCTCTACTGCTGAAGATATTGACAGACTGATTGATGAACTCAGTTCAGATGCTCCAGTGTTTCAAAATGATTCAGTTGTGCTATCTCCTGAGTATCACATTCCAGAAGATCAGTCTCCTACTAAGGAACCCTCTCCCTCCACTGCCAAGGAAACCCCTGCCTCTCCTAATCAGTCTCATGCTGAAGAGCAAGGTCAGCCAGAGTATACTCTACTGTCTGATGATGAGGACATGTCTCAAGAACATGTGGATGCTCCTCTGAGGACACTAGACTTCTGTCTTCCTTCATTCATCAATACAGAAGATTCTGTTGTGGTAGAACCCTTCAAGAGAGCTGAAAGCTCAGTTTTGATTGCTGAAATTCCCCCCTGGGCTACTCCTGTTCCCTAGGCCTCTGCTCCAGCCTCAGATCCCTCCAGCTCCTCAGATATTGTAAGTAAGATTGAGCAAATGCTCCATGAACAGAAAAATACTTTGATGATTCTCTGGCATCAGTGAATAACAAGGTTTCTACTCTTGAAACTGAGATGAGTAGAGGTTTTGCTGAAATTCAAGCAAACACTGATGAGCTCAAAAGATTATTTCAGTTGGGTGGCAAAGCCATAGACCATACTATTACTAGTATAGGTGAACTCAGAAATCAAGCTGAAACAGTTGCACATAATCAGATTCTATTGGACAAGGATGTTACTGCCAATGTTATGAAAGTTTGTGAAGAAGTTGGAACATTTAGAGATGAAGCCATTGCCAAACTATCAGTAGAAATCAGCAAAGGGGAGAAGATAATCAAAGAACAAGTTGAAAAGATATCTGCCCAATCTCAAGCATCTGTGGATGGTCTAGTCAAAGAAATGAAAGCAGACATCCTAGCTCAGCTTCAATCTGAAAAATTCTATATTTATGATACTGCTGTATGGGTGCATAATCAGAACTTCCCAAATTTCCAACTTGACCCTACCATTATACCAAAGTCCCTAGATCCTCTTGAAGAACATCCTCCCTCAGGTGCTCCAGCTCATGCTAACATTCCAGAGGGTGTGCCAGCCTTCTCACCCAGACCTACTGGTGACATGACTGAGCCTCCTCTCTCTTATGCTGATGTGTGGCAAGATGATATTCCTCCAAGCTCTCAGGGACACTCTCATCAGGGTTCTCCTAGAAAGAAAAGGAAATATGGTGACGGCGCTTCTGCTAGCCGTTCTGCACCAAGGAGAGAGCCTGCCCCAGCTTCAGGAAGTAGATCAGAAGTTGTTCATGCAGAGGTTTGGAGTCCTACCTCCAAGTCCCTTATTTTTGATACATTGAAGTTGGTAATTGATTTTGGTGAGGATAAAGATCAGTTCTATAGCTACTCAGAATGGAAAGCATATAATGTATCTCAAATCAAAATCAGATTGCATGACAGAAATTGGGGATTCAACAATCCAGCTGCTCCTCCAAGGCCTAGGACCTATTTTCCCAAACCTTTCAGCTATCTAGAGAGGCAAGAGCTTAAGAGAGAAAGACTGCATAGAGGAGCCCCTTCTTGAGTGAATGAGGATATGGATATGGACAACTAATCCTTTGAAAACATTTCTATATATATGATTCTAATTATGGTTGTCCTTATTATTTTCCTGCTTCATTTTCTTTTTTCATTAGTATATGTTTCTTTGTTCTTTTTACTCTAAGTAATTCACCTTAGTGTAGAGGGTGCTGACTTCTACAAATAGGGGGAGAGTGTTGGGATTTGTCTCCACAATACCTCAGATTTGTAGAAATTCAGACCTTGAACTAAGATGAATTAAGGTGTATTTGATATTGTGTTTGAGTTGTATGCATGCAGGATCTTATTGCCAAGTGTAGACCAATGTCAGTCTATAATGGGTCACCAAACACAGGACCATACAATGTAATTCCTCATTGTGTGATCCAAGGTGTTGGCTCATGTATAGCCTCTCTATTGGGATACACTTCATATACATGCATTTGGACTGATGGACTCTGGAGTATTGAAGACTAGCTCAGAAGAAATTTTCTAAGTCCACATACTCGAGTAGTATCTTCTATATACTCGAGTAAGTGACTTAGTACTCGAGTAGATTGGATTACATACTCGAGTAGTAGTTCTCAAGTTACTCGAGTAAGTGTTCTGTTTGTACTCGAGTAGATCTGGACTTCTCATCTCAGAAAGTTTCTAAGTCCATATACTCGGGTAGTTCCCTGATATACTCAAGTAAGTGACTCTGTACTCGAGTAGATTGATTTTCATACTCGAGTAGGTTTGTAGTTACTCGAGTAGTTTTCCTAAGATACTCGAGTAGTCTATCTTCCCGTACTCGAGTATTTCCAACTCTTATACTCGAGTAGCTCTTTAAGTTTTATCTGAGAAATTTTCTCTAAGTCTTTATACTCGAGTATATCCCTCTTATCTACTCGAGTATGTAACCTCCTATACTCGAGTATGTCCCCTCTCTCGAGTATTTCTGGTCGAAATTTCTGAATTTCTCTAAGTCAAGATTCTTCGTGTATTTTGAATTAATCTTTTCTGATTGGTCCAAATGTCATCCTTAATTATGTTTATGACCATTGGAGATCGCCTATAAATAGGTCCTTTCATATTTGACTAATAAACAACAACAAAAAGCTATTACAGAGATTATTTTAAGAAAGAGAAAGATTCCGAAAAACCTAATTCCCGTCAGCCGCCATTACTGTTTTCGGAAGAAGCTCTGGATCGTCTTCTCTCAGCCGCTGCTGTCGATCTCAAATATTCTAGCGATCCAGAATCAAGAAGAATCATCTGATCTCTCCGTGCTTCATTTATCACTGAATTATTTTCTTGATCGTGGTGATTCCAGATTTCAGATCCGTGGATCTCTTTCAAGTCTTCTCAACAATTTCTGTCCAAGCCGAAAATTCTCAAAGAATAAGATAAAGACAAAGATCCAGATCTGTGTTATTTGTTGTTTGTGTTTTCTATTCAAACAATTTTATTGTAGGAGATTTATCTCCGAGTGGTAGGAAGTTTTATCTTCCAAGTGTAGATCCATTTGGATCGAGTTTTGTAGGAACGTGGTTCCGAGGTGTAGGATTGGTTTGCAATCTGAGATAGTGGAGTAGCCGAGTCTAGTGATTTACTAGATAGGTGAGGAAAGTGGGCGTACCCAAGATTGGGGAACCACTATAAATCTCCTGTCATCTGTGTGATTGCTTGATTACTTATCTGTATTGTGTTAAATTTTTTTATTCCGCATTTGTCGCACATCTCACCTATTCACCCCCCCCCCCTCTAGGTGATTTAGGTTTACAACTTAGATCTCTCAATCAACTGGATCACCAATTTCGCCAAAATGATGGGAGTGCCCTCCGGGCAGTTCTGGTGGCTCAGGCAAAGTGCCCAAAGGCGGCGATGGCCTGAGGTGGTCGACAAAAGCGGAGGCAGCAAAAGATGGCCATGGTCACGCGAGGTGCAGCCTAGCGTAGTGCGTGGCTTCACGTAGTGCGGCCGCGCGGTGCACGGACGCGTGGCCTTGGGCGGTCGCGCAACCTTGCGGGGTCGTGCGCGCGCAGGACAGGCAGGTGCAGACCGCGCGCGTGCAGGTCGGGAGGGTGCATGTCGCACACGCTTGCAGGCCGCGTGGAGCGTTTCTCTGCACGCGCTGTCACGGCGCTCTAGCGGGGGTGCGTGCGGTTTTGTCCCTTTCTCAGGTGTTTTTAGGCCTTTTGTTCGAGCGCGACATTTTACACGCGACTCGTCTGGTCGGGTTTGCTTACCTCGGTGTCTTTGGCTGAAACCCTCTCTAGTTCGACTTGAAAATTTAGGGGGAACCCCATAAACATGTTATTTGTTATTTTAAATTTTAGTTATATGTTGTCCTGTATATATATGTGGGCTCACAACCTTCTATTATTATAGAAAAACATTTTTCTCTCTCATTCTGTTTGTGTTTTTCTCGCTTGTTGTAACCTTTTGATTTACTGTTAATAAAGATTTGATTTCTTTTCTTCCTTGAATACATTGTTCTGTCATTATCTAGATCTTGAATGTTAACATGGTATCAGAGGGAAATCTCTAATTTTGCATTCCAATGGAGGAGCACCGTGCATATTCTTTTGTACCAGAGGAAGATCGACGTTCTTCTCAAACTTCTGAAATAAGATTGCTTCCAACATATCTTCATCTGCATAACTCTGATTCTCCTGGCATGATATTGGTTAATCAGGTTCTTCTTGGCACGGTTAATTATTTTTTTCTGAAAACGTGTGATGTACATTGCTTTATCCTGCAAGAACAAACTAGATTTTGTTAATGGAATCATTGCTCAACCAGATTGCCTCAATCCATTCTTCAATCAATGACAAGTGAATAATACGGTGATTTAATGGTTAGTCAATGTTCTCTCCAAGGATATAGGCCAATCTATTATACATAGTACAACTGCTGCGGCTATGTGGTTGAATCTCTCCCGCAGATTCGCCGATAGCACTAGCTCGAGGATTTATGGCCTTTGCAAAACTATTTCCTCATGTAATCAAGACAACTTGAGCATTGAGACCTATTACACGAAACTGAAGCAGCACTTGGATGAGCTTGATGCCATCACATCTATTACATTCTATCGATCTGATGCAAATTGCATTGTTCCTCAAGCATGGGAAGCACAAAAAGAAGAATAACGAGTCATGCAATTCTTGATGGAATTAAACAACTTTTTAAAACTAGTTCGAGGGGAAATCATGTTAATAAAATCTCTTCCCTCTATTGAGGATGCTTATTCAATGATACAACAAGAGGAAAGACAAATCAATACTTCCTCCATTCTTTCGGCTGAAGATTGTGTTTCAATTTTCTATGTTGTTCATCAATTTGCTTCCAAAGTTTGGCTTCATGGGATTGAAAATTCTTCACATAATTCCTAGAATCCATAAACCAAACACACTTGTGGTGTGATTATTGCCAGATGACTAGTCATATTAAGGCCAAATACTTCAAATTACTTGGCAATCCCCAGAATTATAAGGGAAAAATCAAGAAAACTCAGTTTCGGAACAATCGCGGATTTCAAGGAAATGTTGTTGAAACTTCTAAAACTAAGTCAATGACTGTTTTCTCAAGACAAATCAGGAACTGGAATTCTCTCAAAATACTGACACTGCCACTGCACATTCCATTAAAAACCTTTTCACTCCAGAACATATCAAAGGCCTCCTTGATCTTCTTCATCAGCACACCAACAGCCTGTTGATCCAATTCACCGATTAGTAGGTATTTGTTCTTGTTTAGCCATATCACATACCAGTGAAAATTTGGTCATTAATAATGGGACTACATACCATATAACACACTCTTTTCATTTGCTTCAAGACCCAATTCAACTTTCCTCATCATCACCAGTTCATTTGTCAGATGGTTCCTGTGCATATATACATTACTCATACAAGCAATATTCGATTAAATGAATATAATTGTTTTGCAGGATGTATTGTTTGTACCTATTTTTCATCACAATTTAATATATGTCAGTAAACTACGTGTAGATTCTAACATCTTGATTACTTTTAAAAATAATTCATGCATCCTCTAGGACCCTATGAGGATCACAAGAGATGTTATTGTCATTATCTAGTCTCTCATTGAATTCCAATGACAATGTAGTCCAACCAAGGAAAGGAAGAATGATAGGATGAGTTATGGAAAAGGTAGAGAGATCACGAGACAACAAGAACATTCATTACGAGGGAGTATCCATGACTTTCCCCGATCGTTGATCTCTTGCTTTTGACGATCATCAGTAATCGATGATCGCAAGTTTTGGTCGGCGATCACGAGCTTCATCCGGCGAGCGATCTTCAATCCATAATCCGGTTGGTGATCGTCGATCACCGATCGCTGGGTTCTATCGACAATCAATGATGCTTCTTACGGTCAAGATTGACAAACCAGCTACATGCATTTCATGTTCTACGTACACTATAGTCGGCGGTAGCACTAGCGTCCACCAACAATAGCTCTGAAGAATGATAAGAAACATTTTCTAAAAGTTCATGGACGTGTGACCGAATTTTTTTTATCATTATTACATTTTTGAGAGTTGAACCTGAGGGAAGAATTAAAAACTAAATGTGTAATCTTAGAAAGCTAATTTTTACCAAATAGTTCAATTTTTATGATTATGAATATTAGCTAACGTTGACTTCTCAACGTTGTAGGGATAATATTCCTGCCTAATACCAATCTCTAATAAATAAAAAATAACAACAAATACTATAGCCTCATTTTTTATTCATTGCCAGATGTCAGGTCTACAACTTTTAATACTCCCTTGATTCATTTTAGCGGTACGGATTTATAAATATATAATTACGTTTCCTAATAAAAATTAAAATAAAAAATGTGTGCTTTGAAATTAATTATTTTTTAATTATGCTGTTACGGCAGATAACCTGCCGAGAATATTCGTAAATCTTTCAGTAGCTATTCGGGAAAAACTCGGCGAGGAATACTGACGCCTTGGCGGTTTCTTGGATATCGTAAAAAAGCGCGCGCATAGTAAAGTGCTCGCGTGCCATGCATGATCAACTATGGGTCGGACCCACGTACCGCTGAAATTCTAATGGAAAAATTTTTTCTGCGGTACTTCAAGAGAAGGATTGTGGGGAAAATACAAAATTCTTTTATGTTTTTTGTTTTTTTTCACATAATAAGTTATGAAATTTTATCTATGTATTTTTACGCTCATTTTAAGTACCCACATGACTATATTTTGGGGTGAAAATACAATTATAAAAAGGTCATTTTTTTGAACTAAAATTCAGTTCATTTTTTGAACTAAAATCCAGTGCATTTTTACAATCAATGAAAAGCCAATTATATTTTTGAACTAAAAAAAGGTCACTCACCAATCTCCCGTGGGGGTACCGCATATAATTTTTTTCCAATTCTAATAGGGCCGCATGTCTACAGCCATGAGGCGGAGGGTGTACGACGGTTAAGGACCACCCAAATGGAGGGAGGGTGATATAGATGGGAGAAAATTTTGCATCAGGGTCTTGAATGCTAGATGACCTCCATGTCTCGAACTTTAGCTGGTGTTCCTTCGGATCCCGTACGTCAATCCATATAAATGAAATGCAGCATACAACAGATCCTGGGGTGTATGAATTTTTTTTGGGTACGGTAGCATTTTCAGAGGAAGGAGCGCGAGTTGCGATCTCGTCATTGGATCAATCCTACTCGCCGTCCGATCTAGCGTGTACTCGTCTATTTTTTTCCTTTTCTTTTCTCCACGTATTGTTGATGGTCAAATCTAAAATCAAGCGATCATTCCAACGCGCACTCCTTTTTCTGGGAATACTACTCGTAGCCAAAAAAAATTCGCAATGTGTAGTATGAATGACATATAACACTTCTCCATGGGCCCCACTGTATACTGAAATTTCATAGATCCTGGGTAGCATCTGGAACTCGGGCCCAAATATTTTGTGCTACGATGCTCATGTGTGAGCAAGCTTTTAAAAACCGAACCGGACCGGCTGGTCGGACCGGTCGAACCGCGAACCGGGGGCACAGCCGGTCCGGTCCAGATAAGCAAACTGGACCCTCCACGGACCGCTCAAGAACCGCGGAACCGGGCGGGCGGACCGGTGGGCCGAGAACCGGGCGCGGTTTCACAAAACCGGGCGGGCCAAAGCCCGTTTTTAAATTGCAAAAAAAATATTGGTAAGGGGTTTCGAACCCCCACCAAGACCTAAGTATGTTAAAGGCTAACCAGCTGACCATTTGATTCTTATTGTTTTACTTTATAATATATTATATACATATAATTACTTACGTATATATAAAATAAACATATATAATTACTATGCATATCTATATAAATATTAATTACATATTTTTTAGATATATTAATATATTAACATATTAAATTATCTTTTAAAAATTAAAGATTGACACGGCGGTGACGGTCATCAACGTGGTGGTTATGAACCGTCGCTCTTGAACTTCCGACCTTATAAAAGAAACTTCCTACACTTATATGTATACAAATGTATACATATATATATGTATACATATATATATATATCTATGTAACGGTTCGACCCCGATTAAACCGGTTCAACCTTGAACCTTTCCCTCCGCCGGTTCGATGTCCGGTCCGGTTTTCAAAACCTTATGTGTGAGCTCTATTTTTGTTTTTTTAAAAAAATCTATACAAAAATGTTGACCTGGTTGTTTAGCAAATTAGAAAGTTTAAATAATTTTGTGAAATCTAGTTAGGTAATTGTATATTATGGAGTAAACTAATTTGATGTACGCTATTCCTGGGTTCCTGAAAAGGGATCCGCTCAAATTGGAGATTTTTGTTGCGATATGGACCGGTTCGTCGGTATAATATCAACAGGCAAGTTCCCACACAATTCGCGTTTGTTTGGTCTTCCAAGTGGATGCCGAAATGAGCGTACAAATATCACTACAAGAAAATTTTGATTTAGCAGGCAAAATTAGAAAAGCTATATAATTCTTTCCTAATTAACATCAAACTTAGATAGTTAAATAGTTATTTATATTACCTATAAAAATAGTAAGGATTTTTTTTGTTGTAAAAATATCAACAATTTTTTTTGTTGCAAAATTTTTATTATAAATATAATAACAATTTTTTTTAGTAAATTTTTTGTTATGAGTTAGCAATGAATTCTTTTGTTGCAAAATATTTATGGAGACAAAAAATTATTTTCTTCGAATAATTTTATCTTTCTTTCGAACTAGATAGAATTTTTAATTTACTTTTCCCACTATTATAAAATAATTATATATACATATGTATCTAGTGAGAGGCACGGGTCTCCGGTCCTATGTGAGTTCAACAGGACGGGCCTTCGATCCTACATGAGTGCAGCGAGACGGATCTCCGGCCCTACGTGAGTGCAATGGGACAGGCCTCTGGCCCTACATGAGTGCATCGACATTGGCCTCTGACCCTACGTGAATGCAATGACACTGGCCTCCGACACTGCTCCTACGCGACGACGCACCCATGGCTCATAAAAATTTATGTTAAGTCCTTAAAGGATATTATGTAATTAAATAAATGGGCATAATGTTTACATAATTACATTTATTTATTAAATATATGTTAAGACCTTAGAGTAAAAGATGAAGACTATGGCTCTGTTAGGGATGATTTATTTTCACCGGTCAAGCAATTATGACCGTATGAACCGGATAATTATGGTCCGGCTCATGCAATTGTAACCGTTTGAACGGTAAAAATAAGTCCTCCCAAATGGAGCGTGTAGTTGACATTTTTGAAATGTAAACTTTACTTTTTTTAATATTGTAAAGATATAAATATATATATATATATATATATATATATATATATATATATACGAGTGACAGGCACGGGCCTCCGGCCCGATGGCTACGCGCCACAGTACCCGGCTGGCGACGGCGGGCTTCGCCCGCCCCCAGTACCCGGCCAGCGACGGAGGGCTTCGCCCGCACCTGGCTGTGGCCGCCCCGCGGGGAGATTAAAAAAATATAAAATATAAACTTTAATTATATTTTAAAAAATATACTCTTTAAATATAAAATATACTATTTAAATAATATTTATAAAATATTTATAATATTTAAATATTTATACTATTTAAATAATATATAAAATATTATATATTATAATATTATATATTATAATAAATATTAAAAAAAACCTGCTTAGGCGGGATTAAATCCCGCCTGGGAGTAAATCTCAGGCGGGATTTAGTCTCACACCGCCAGTTTTGGTTGGCTTTTCGGGTATATATAGGATTGCGCCTTAGAACAAATGATTGCGGGTTTGAAACTGGCGGGCCGGTCTATTTGTTAGGCTTGTAGGTTTGCGGGCGGGCTTCCGGAAATCTGTTTGGCGGGAGGGCTGGGAGGGCTGGCCGTCCTCCTTTGGTGAATTTAGAAATAATTTTTAAAAAATTTAACATAAGTTTAGGGCTGTTTTACAGTAGGTTTAGGAGCCCTACAAAAAAAGCTGGAGAGAGGGTTGATTTGATCGGACGGCATTTGAATTTTGCATCCATGATCCGACGGCTGAGATCACTCAAATGGCTTTTAAAAGCATGGTTTTAAAAACCATTTCATATTTCTTTATAATGGGTAAAGATATATATATATATATATATATATATATTTCAAAATTATAAGAAAAAAATAAATTTGGTGAAACATTCAAAAAAATATCAATTATGCACTCAATTTTATATTTTACTGATTAGATATATATTATAATCTATTTCCAAAAAATTAAAATACAATATTCATTTAATTAATTACAGAGCTCTTACACCTCTATGGTAGGTTGTTATTAGACATGTTAGTTATCTATTCAAGGAAAGTTATCATTAGACATATATTAGTGGTATTTTCGAGAAGATAATATTAAACCAATCAACTTTATTAAAATCAAAATTAATATTTTTAGATTAAAATGTATATTGTCTTACAAAATAAAATTGTAATATTTATGCATATTTTTTTACGGTCATTTTGAGTTCACATGTATATGTTGCGATCGCAGTCCGCTTTGATGCGTGTGCAACCTGCCTTGATATGGGCACAACCCACAACAACCCGTTGGGGGCGGGCGAAGCCCGCCATCGCTGGCCGGGTACTGTCGCGCACGGGCACTCGTGTGTATATATATTATAGTTAACTATATATTTATACTTATTTATATAATTTTATGAATTATATAAAATTTATAATGATTTAAACGTTTATATATATATATTTGCGGTCTAACTCGGCGCTCCTAATCGGTCCAAATTCGACGGTTTTAGTATGGAAGTGGTCGAGCGCGCAATCAGCCAAAGAGTCAAAGAGCAGTTACACAAGATGATTTTGACGTGAAAAAACCCCTCAACTGGGTAACAAATCACGCAACCTGGTTTGTGCCGGTCGAACTCCACTATTCACTGGCGGTTACAGTTTTCACAGAGAATCGAGAGCGATAGGCCGCTTCTCGTTACACTTTGGAGGAGAGAGAGAGTTATTGGCTCGCGGCGGGCAACAAGCTGCCCCACGCGAAGCTTGTTTGTAGGGAGGATGTGGATGAATGGAATGTTTGTTGTTGCGGAAATTTCCTTCTCGATGCTTGCCGCGAATCCAGGCAGGTTGTGATGGGGCGGCGATGACTTGAATGCAGCTTGAATGCGGCTTGAAGATGACTTGAAAGTGGTGCGTAGGAGGAATTCGGCAGAGCTCTGGCTGAGTAAGAAGAAAGTTGTGGAGCGAAAATGTGAGAAATGAGGAGGCCCGAGACTCATTTTATAACTTTCAGGAGGTGGTTACGGTGCTTATGCGGCTATCCGCACACCGTAACCACCAACATAATTATTCTTTAGTATAGTTTAGGCTGCGCATTTTTTTCATCAAATCCGTAATACATAGACCAATATTTTAATTTAAATATTCCCCCACTAACCATGATGGTTAGTGGGTGCATGGTTACGCATAAGATGGATGACGATGATCACGCCGGAGTGATCAAACGACGTGGAAGGGCCGCCATGCAAGGACGACCAAACCGCCGGCGAGCCGTTCGGCCACAGCGGGAGAGCTCGCGGCCACGGAAGGCGGCCGCGAGGGGCGCGGCCGGCCGCCGCCGGCGGGACGATGTCAGTCGTCGGTGTGCGCGTAGCGGGATCGCGCGTGCCGATCACGTGTCACGATCGCTCGTGCGGCGGTCAAACCCATGATTTCCACTAATTTCGTGGAGATCATGAGGGAGTAGGTTGTGTGCACACCAATTCCTTCATAAAAAGGGAGTTATTGTATATACGCAGGATGTGTATATGGGCCATATACGCGGCGATGAGAAATACAAAAAATACACTCAATTCCGTGCATTTTTAGGAAAAGTGTTCAGCATGAAAGTTGTATATCTCGACGAGATCTACAACATTTAAGTTGAACACCTTTCCTAAAAATGCACGGAACCGGGTGTACCCACTTTCAAAAGGCGCGGAACCGGGCGGAACTATTGCAATAGTTCCGCCCGGTTCCGCGCGTTTTGAAAATACACCCGGTTCCGCGCGTTTTGAAAATACACCCGGTTCCGTGCATTTTTAGGAAAAGTGTTCAACATGAAAGTTGTAGATCTCGTTGAGATCTACAACTTTATGTTGAACACTTTTCCTAAAAATGCACAGAACCGGGTGTAACCATTTTCAAAAGGCGCGGAACTGGGCGGAACTATAGCGATTCACAATAGTTCCGTCGGTTCCGCGCCTTTTTAAAATACCCCCGATTACAATCATTTTTAGGAAAAGTATTCAAAATAAAAGTTGTAGATCTCGACGAGATCTACAAATTTCATGTTGAACACTTTTCCTAAAATTGCACGAAATCGGATGCATTTTCAAAAGACGTGCAGACTGTGTATATAAGTCATATGAACATCCTGCTTTTTTTCCATTAAATCATACATATATATATATATATATATATATATATATATATATATATATATATATATATATATATATATATATATATATATATATATATATATATAGTGTGTAATTTTTATTTTTATTTATTTTTTTTAAAAAAGTTATGGAATAAGTAAAACGCAAAATATTAGCAACAAAATTAGATTCCTTTCTAATTTAATAAGAATAAAATACTTTGTTAAAAAATCCTATCAATTAGCAAAAAAATAAATTCATAGCTAAAATTAGCTAGAAATTATTTTGTTTTTAAATTCTTTACTAATTAAAATTAGCAACGAATTTTATTAATTAGCAGAAAATTTTGATCCTTGCTAAACAATATTTTTCTTGTAGTTTGCATCAACACTCACTGCACCCCTCGTCATGGGGAGTGGACAACCCCCACTCTCCTAGTGGGGAACCCCGCTCCCACAGTGGGAGAACGGGAAAAATGCATGCCCGAACCGCCTACGACTGAGAGCATGCACAAGCACCAAACCACTGCCATAAAAACATCATACGACAATCGCCATATGGTAACGGTAGTGAAATCGCCCCGAGGCTACCCCCGAGCGGCGGCCGCCATGCCAATCGGGCCTCACCACCATGGTGCGGCCAAGGTGCGCCCCCTGTTGGGGTGCAGCCAGGGGCCAAAGCCACACCCCCTGGGGGTGCAGTCAAGACCGCACTCCCCTCGGGGTGCGGCCAACATGGGCGGACCTTGCATAGGCCCAGTATGGGCGGCCGCCGACACTGAAATAATAGTATTTGTCACGGTTAAAAATTGTGGCAAATACTCCTGAATCAAATAAATAAACTGCTATTCTTTATTCGTCCCCGACCGGCCAACCCTAGGTTTTGACGGAAGCAGTCGTGCGACATTGCTCCTTTTCTCACCACGTTGATCACGACAGGAGTCTTCGCCGCCACCGACGGTGAGTTTTCTCGCCTCTTTATTCCTCATTGTCTTCCTCTTCATCTTCCTCGTCTTCATCTTTCATTCTTTCTTATTTTTGAGTTGAGGTTTCTGTAATTAAGCATATAAATTATAATCTTTTACCATGCCTTCCTATGGCTATGCTTAATAAATAATTTAACTTGTAATCCTTTATAAGTCAGTCCATTTGGGTATAACATGATATCACTTATTAACATGATCATTACATCCTCTTTTTTGTTATTAAAAAGCTTGTTAAGATTTAAAAAGTGTCATAATATTTTTTAATCCTAAATTTTGTGTTGAATTTCTGGTGCAACTCCAGTGTGAAAATATAGAGGGGTAAATGTTGATGAAAACATAAGTCCAAAGATTCATTATTCTTCAGAAAATACAACAGATGTAATCTTATTTTGTTAAATAAAAATGTCCTAATTTAGATAATTTTTATGCAAACTTGTTGTTATTTTTTATCGCACGTACCAATATTTTTCGTCATTATTTTTATTGCACACCCCCACTGAAAAATCCCGCTGGGTCCGCCTATGGCAGCCAAAACTGCACCCGCTTGGGATACGGTCAGGGCCGCGTGTAACGTCCCATTTTGAGCTAGACCCCTCGTGCGTGTTCTGTGTCGCCTTGGGTGGCTGGTAGGCCCAAACGGAATGCGATAAATCCTAAGTAGACTCGACGAATCATTGAAAGGACTCGACGAACGTCGAAAGGACTCGACGAACGTCGAAAGGACTCGACGAACTCGTCGAAAGGACTCGACGAACTCGTCGAACTCGTCGAAAGGACTCGACGAACTCGTCGAACTCGTAAAAAGAACTCGAACTTGTTGAAAGTACTCGACGAATCCATCGAGTAATCTGGACGAATCGTCGAGAGTACTCGACGAATAGACTTGGTGAAATTCATTCACGCTGTCTTGATTGCTTGCGGCCTGGGAAAGAAGTATGGGCCAATCCAAGACTGAGGTACATTTCGGAACCCGTACATAATGGCGCTTAAGTCTTTTTTAAGTCTTATTTTTAGAATATAACTAAGTGTGATCCAATAAGACAGTGACACATGGCATGGTAGTCATTCCAAGGCATGAGAGTCATTAACCCTTAGTCAAATCAGCCGAATTTCTCTCTCCTCTCAACTTCATACTTACAGGAAGGAGTTTTCTTCTTCTTTATCGTGCTGACCGCTCATCCCAGAAAGAACGAAGGAACAAAGCTAGGTCACCAGAAGCCGAACGCGCCATGCCGTCGAGAAGGAGAACTCAATCCATGTCCCAAAATCTAGTGATCTTCCTACCTTCTCCCTTGATGCTAGATCTTTAGATTTGAATTTAGGAGAGACGTCAACTCAAGAGAGCTTGACTTTGTGAGTTAATGGAGTTTACAAGGAGAAGATCATGCTAGAACTTTCGTTCTAGGGCGTCAATCGCCATGAAAATATCTTCAATCACTTCCTCTCTTCAATACAAAGGCGATGAGCTTGATTTCGTGAAGAACGGTGGTCTATTGAGAGAGAAAAGGAGGAGAGGAGCTAAAGTCATCTTGTATGTTGGCTGGAGGAAGAAGAAGAACAGTTACGGTTCATCTGTCTTTAAGATTCGTACAGGAATTTACTTCAAATATTTCGACATGAAAGTTGTAGGCTTTGGAAATACCTTTCCGGAATGGGGTTAAACTTAACTTTTGGTGGTCTGTAGCTTTGGGAAATCCAGTTACCGTAAGCTGTGTTGCAAATATTCAGTTTTTGATGACACATGAATTTCTTTAAAATTGTTTATTGGAAGCTTTGGAAATACTGATAGATAATTTCTTGATGACAATATGGACTCCCTTAACTAGTTTCATAATTCTGATATATGCTGATGTTAACTGCCAATATTATATTATAAATTATTGGGCTGTAAATGGTTATCATCATGAATCGAATGAGCTGAAATTTGGTGTAAACGCTCAAGATGTTAACCATGACACGAGAAAAAAATATCTAGGGGATTTGGGTTGTCATAATCACATAATTAATCACTTGTTTGAAGATTTATTGGTGATGGTAGGATATGTTATATTCTAGGTTGTATTGTGTAAGAACGCGATTGAAAGTCCTTGGGAGCTTCTTGGCTCGTTGGTACTGTAAGACTGCATGAGTGTATGTCAATACACAGTTTCTGAATAATCCCGAGTTGAGGATCTTGTGGCAGGTCTTCGGGCTTCCGATCGTTACACCGACGGAAGCTTGTAGATGGACCTTGGCTGGTTGGGCTAGGGTTTTTTGGTGCTTTCTTCCCAAAGACCCATTTCGGGCATGTGAGCCGGTTGGGCTGGGCTCTTGGTGTTTACTTCCCAAAGACCCTTTTCATGCTGTTATAGGCTAGTTGGGCTGGGCTCTTTGTGCTCATCTATCCAAGATCCCTTTTGTGTCGTAGTACGCAGGAGCTCCACTGTTGGTGTTGTTAGCGTTGGGGCATATAGAGGCCTAGGCCTGGTAGTGTGTATGCCCACCTAATAGTAGAGATGCCCGCTCCACTATCACCGTAAGGCCACGACGGGAGATGCCTGAGAGGGTTGCTATCTCTCGAAAAGTAGAAAGTATGGTCTATGTCGGCATAACAAACAGAGTGCGTGTATAAGCATGAGTGAGTCATCATACATTCATTACATTGTGTTACATTGTATTGCATCACATAAAATCCTCATCATATAAATTAGTATGAGTTCATTTATATGATAAGTTACGTTTACTGTACCAGACCCTTCACTTATAAGTTTGTATGCGCATTCTAATAAGTTAAGTTCAATTCTGTTCTTACATTTTTGTTATTGTTTAATGCTAACATATTTGTACTTTAGATTTCAGATGATGCTCTTTATTGTTGCCTGTTTATTTACTGAACATTTTTATGCCAGATAACTGCATACTTATTAATACATCTTGTCACAAACTGTTTGTATTTCTGATTATATTGTGTCCCCACTTTATTCCTTTCGCTCGGTGCCTAAGAGTCGCCGGGGTGAGAGGATGTGAAGCCACTTAGGCTTTATGACTAACAGTTCTACACCCACTTTTTTTTTAGGAAGACACCCTGCTGACGAATCAGCAACAACACCCCATATAGGAGGGCAGCCAGGCCAGGGGGACAGGGCCTGACACTACAATACCTTCACTCCCCTCAGTGATAGATGTGAGCTTTTGAGCATTTTATTGAAGCCCTTTGGGCAAATTCTTGTACTCTGATATTACAGGAGCTCGTGTAGTTTCCTATTATGGTGTATTAATTTTGGATATTTACTTTTATGAATTATGACTTTTATGTTCTTCTCTTTTGTTGGGTTGACATTGTGATATTAGAAGTTAGCTGACAGAATAGGCGACTTGTGGTACAGATTAGCCCGTGTGCTGAAGTTTCCACAAGGAGGGTGTTCTGGGCATAAAACTCCCCTCAATTGTGTCTTGTGTTCAGGGAGGGGGGGGGTTTACAATTGGTATCAGATTGCACCGATCCTGCGATAAAGAAGTAATTGAACAGTGGAGTTACTCCCGCTCGATTATTTGGTTTGCGGACAAACTGGATTAGCGGAAGAAGTAGTATGCCCATTTATGATTCATAAGGTATGTCCATCTGTTACCATATGTTTAGCCAACCTAACCCTAAATTAGCACTCTGTGCGTAGATCCCGGTACATATAGAGCCAACGATGGGCATTCTCGTTCCTCCAATCCCCAGTCCTTTCCACCAATCGGAGCTAGCATAGACCTTAACTGCGATTTGAGATGCCTTTAGGTCTCAGCAGGTCCCGGTACAACAATAGGCCACAGGCTCCAATTGGCTGGCCACCTTCCGAACTCTTTCTCCACCTGCTTATCACAGGACAGTGTCGCTTATTCACACGGAGGAGTGGTTGGATTCTATATAGAAGTTGATGGCCAGAATCTGATGCCCAACAAGCATGTCTGTCACCTTAGCAGTTTCCATCCTAGAATCGCACACCAAGAGGTGGTGGAAGTCCCTTATGCATGGGATCCACTTACAAAGGATGAGTATACACTGACATTAGTCGGAAGTAGTTCTTCGATGCTTTCCTAGAGCATTTCATTCCCTCTACTCCTCGAGATGAACTCAAAGAAAGGTTCTTCCAGCTGAAATAGGGATCTAAATCAGTTGTAGAGTGCCAATGGGAGTCTCAGCACCTTGCCAGGTTTGCTGACTCCTATGACTTGGATGATCGTGGTTACGCAAAGCGATTCTACAAAGGTTTGCGAGACCCCCTGAGGCAATCTCTATTGTTTATAGTTGACTCGATTGTACAACCCTGTATTCAATGAGTGGGTCCCCTTCAGGATCAGTGCTTTGCGAGACCTCAAGGAACGAAGTCGCTCAAGAAGCGAGCCCCCAAGTGTTCGCCGGGCCAGCCGCGCGAGCCAGGATTTTGGCGCCGAGTACACTCGCCGCCTTTCGCCCATGGTGCCGAGTGAGGCGAGTCCACTTAACGCCTTTCGCCTTTGACGTTGAGTGAGGCGAGTCTGTAAGGTCACCCCTTCGAAACCAGGAGGACCTTATGCCCAAAGCGCTTGCCCCGCCAAAAGGTTCGTGTTTCGGTAGAGGACCCAACCCTCTCACCCGACCCCGAACCCAATTATCGGAACACGTGCTTTGTAAGGCTATATATATCAGAATAGAAAAACATTCACAGAGTATAAAAATTTTGCGGAAGCATCACAGCATATAGATATATCATCATGATAGAAATAGGTAAACCATAACAAGAACCCACGAGGGTATAGATGTCCAAAAGTGATCATCCAAAACATGAGTTGACAAACATAGAGACTACAAAAGAAATCACACATCCTCTCTCCTCCTCAAAATAGTACCCGCAAATCCTCATAGACTGTCCGCATTGGCTCCTGAAACTCCTCCTCAACGGGAATACGCCTATGGTCCTCCGCTCGCTCCTGCTGTGCCGGTAGACTCATCAGTCCCTAAAATGATATGTACACAAGTACGTTAGCCACATCATGACCAAGTAAATCCCACGCTCCTCCCCAGCCCCCTAATGGGTACAAGGAAGGAAACCTGTAAAGAAAGTTAGTACAATAGCCGAAGCAACATATCTTGCATAAACAGCTAAAGGTAGTGACAGAGAAAATAAATGTTTTATAACGAGAGTACTGAAGTAGTAAGTTTACCCTTCATTGTATAACTCCTTCTGACGGTGGTTATATGATGACGTACCGAGGTGATAGCACATGTAAACATATCATGTATAATTGATGTGATGAGCATGTATGATGTTCTCACGGTCACTCGAATGATGTGTCACAATCTTTTTCCCCTATGTCTACATAGTGACCTGTTAAGAGAAGGAGCTCACTTCCCAGGTCTCACCGCCGTGGCCAGACGATGACATTGTTGGGTCGGTCGCTCCCACTTTTAGGTTATGGATACACCCCAACTTCCTAGACCTTCGTACCTCTAAAAGAACAGGTGTTCTCGGTGGGAACACATCCTCACCTCGTGCGGAGATCGACCCTCTCGACACATAACCAAACGAGCATGAGACGGACCTCTGTAGAAAGGGTAGCTAGCCCCCGGTCCTCTTCACCACCCAACAAAAAGAGTGTTCGTCGTCATAACTTCTCCCGTAGTGTATAATAGGGGGAAGTCGACGAACCCGCCACATTGATATCCATGCACACTCCCATATTCTCATGCAATAAAAAAATGAATGATATGTAATTCATGCCAATACAATGAATTTAATAAGTAAATACGGATCAACTCGCAAAAACGAGACACCCTCTTCTTGATATTTTTCACGTGAGTAAGCTAGTTTCATCAATTTATACATTCGAGAGTAATACCTTCGTGAATAGAATATTGAAAACATTTGTACATGTTCAATAAAATCATGACTTTACCTGTCCATTTATTTCATCTTTAAGTGATTACGATAATAGAACCGTTCGGAATAGGTTTTCCTTTTGCAGAAAAATATGAAATGCCTTAATAATACTTTTGGACAATTAAATTTTATCCAACGCAAAAAAATTACTACGAATTACTATTAAAACATTTCAAGATTAGCAATGCTCAAATATAAGGTCTACCCAAATTTAAACTCACTGGAGTGAGACGACTAAATTTGCACCAATAAAAAGGTGAGACTAGGTACAACGGACAAGGTAAGATATTGATGACTAAGACAGTAAAGTTATATAAGATCTTGTTTCTTCGTACCAAATTCACTAGGCAACTAGGTATAACGAAAACCAGGTATATGAAATTACTGACAATCTTTGAAAGATTATATATTTGCGGTAGATTAACATGAATGTATAAATAAAGCATCACAGTATCATCAAACTTTTAGAATTATAATATAATTATATTTGCAGACATTTAGAATATTGTTGGGGAAACTCTAAACCGTGAGATATAATGGTATGAATGCGTATATGTAGATATGTGTTTAATCATTTGCATTTTACATATGGAACTAATAAGACATGAGACGTGTCATCCTAGTCACCCAATTAGTGATAACATTAACAAATTTTAATTGATTTAATTTAAACAGATCACGTGCTTGTTACCAGGTCGTAAACCGGGCAAAACAAATAAATAAATACATAAACGGCGCAGTCTTGGAGGATCCTATATGGATTCTACTCATGGACGGTCTGAGCCACATCTGCCCCGGCCATCACCTACGGTGGGTGCGTCTGGGGATTGGGTACAGCTGCGAGGTGCCGGCCAGCGGCCAAACGCCGCCGTCGGGCCCAAAACCTGGAAGGAAAATCCTTCCAGGTTCACGGTGGCAGCATGCATGCTGCCACCGTGAGCCTTAGCTCTTCACGTGCGGGGCCTCCCCACCACCACCGGTGGTAAGGAATCTCCGGTCATCACTCATGGCGTGTTCGCCCGGGAAGGAGCTTCGGCGAGGTGCTGGCAGGCGGCCTACCGCCGCCGCCGGCGACAATGGATCTGGATGGAAAATACTTCCAGATCCATGGTGGCTGCATGTATGCAGCCACCGTGAAGCTACACTGCGGACACTCCAGTGGACGGCCGGAGCACCGGTTGCTCCGGCCACCACCTCCGATGGCCTCGTCCAGGTTGGGTGCCCCGACATACGTTGGTCGGCGGTGGTCCGCCGCCGTCGCCGCCGGCGGCCTGCGCCGAAAGAAAGAAAAAAAGTAAATAAATAGGGGCTCACGGTGGCTGCATGCATGCAGCCACCGTGAGGCCATGCGGGTGGCATCATGGCCGGCCGGAGCACCGGTTGCTCCGGCCACTACGCCCAGCAAACTCGCCCGGGATGGGCGCTCCGGCGGGGAGTCGGCCGGCGGCCGTCCGCTGCCGCCGGAAGCGACCTGGAGAAAAAAATCTCCAGGTCCACGGTGGCTGTAATGCCACCGTGAAACAGGAGGCATGGGGGTTACGGGCTGCCCCACCTCCGTTGGTGGGGGCTTTGGCTCCGGCCACTACCCCCAATGAGAGTACCCCGGGGAGGGCCTCCGGTGGGGCGACTTCCGGAGTCCGGAAAATTTTAACTGAATTTTTTTTTTATAATTTTTTTTTTTTTGATCGGAAAGAATAGGCCGATGAAGCAGTTTCCGTCGAACCTCTTCGCCTCAAGGGCCTTGAGGAAGGGTCGTGGGGGCTCTTCCTCCCCTTCACACGCCCCATGCGAGGCCGAAACCCGCAACGGTGGCAGAGGTCGTGGGGGAGGTCCGAAGCTTCCATGGCCGGGAATGCCGTCTCGGGAGGTCGGAAACTGCAAGGATCGACGAGAAAAGGATCTAAGAGCAGAGAGAAGTCGGAGGAACTTACATTCGTGCCGTTTAGGCGAGGGGATCGACGAGCGGCCATGACGGTGGAGTTCGCCGGAGAGCGTGGAGGAGGCTCGTCGGGTGCTGGTTGTGCTGTTCTCCTCTTTGTTTGGGGGCTCTATGGTGGGGAAAAAATGAAACCCTAACCACCAAGGTTAGGGTGCATTGGTAAAATTTTGAGTGAATAAAAATATCATTTGCTATTTATCTTAAAATTTTCAATTTATTTAATAATTTATATAATCAAATAATAAATAAATTAATATTTTTTTAAAGAATTAATTAATTTTTATTGGCCCATCATACTTCAAATATTTTTATGGTGTCTTGATAAAATTTTGGAGTTGATAGGAGTGCATTCGTCACGATTTTCATTATGTTATTTTTTTTCGTGTAGTTTAGTGTGCGCTTAGACGGATCAAGGTTTTATTATTCAAGTCGTTCAACCTAGTATCATGATGAGTTAATTTGACTAGTTTAGGGTATTGACATACTACTCGTGTGTCCATTGGCCTAGTAAGGGCTAATGAGTCGATATACACAAATATGAGAGTCCAATATTTATTTTAGTCACAAAAGGCCTGTGTGACCCGGAAGGTGGAGCAAGTGACTTATTGAGTCACTAATATCCAATAGGTTATCAGTCTACTACTTGGGTGCTAATCCCGCCCACAAAACCCTAGCAGGTCAAATGACACGAAGGGGTCGAGAAAATCGAAATTGGGATGTTATAGAGACTACTTGATGCCTATCGCCCTTGGAACCGAGTGAGGCGAGTCCACTCAATGCCTTCCACCGTTGGCGTTGAGTGAGACGAGTTCACTCGACGCCTCCTACCTTTGGCGTTGAGTGAGACGAGCTCTGTCGATGCCTTCCTCCTAAGGTTTCGAGTGAGGCGATTGGGATCAGCGCGAGCCGGGGTGGCCAAGTCAGGCAGTTTCAGTCCCAGGTGAGTCGAGAGGGATCTTAGAGCTCGACAGCCTCGCCGACTCGCCCAGGCATGGTGGATGGAAGAGGGGTGAGTAGAGCAAGTAGGCTCGCACTCTCCCCTAGCTCTAAGCAGCAGTAGGCGAGTGGGGCAGTCCGGCACCGCACTCGCCCAGGGCCCTGGGAGGCGGCGAATGCCAGCCCTATCGAGCACTCGCCGCTCCATGTGAGTGGAGGTTTTCAAGGGCCATTCACCCAGTTATCGATGTTGTATTTTTACCATTCCACCTCATTGGCCTGCTCATAGCCTTTCAAAGCAACGGAGTTTGGTTGTTGACAGACCGCTTTTGGCTGCAAATAACTGTTCAGAACAGCGGAGTTACGCTATTTGCAGGTCAGGTTTCAAAAAAACCTATAAATAGACCCAAGAGGGTACCTCAGAAGACAAGCTTTCAAGCATTCCAACTTTCTTACTCTCTGTTGGGTACATTGGAAAATATGTACCTGATTTGAAGAAGCCTAACTTAGCTCAATGATATACATCAAGGTGTATTTGATGTTATTTTGAGTTGACATGTGCAGGTTAAGAATGTACTAAAATATAGGAAAAATATTCTAAGTCCATGTGTCGACACCAGAAGAAGCTCTGTCGACACTTCAGAATAATTGTGTCGACACTTGAAGAAGGCTGTGTCGACACAGAGAAAAAGAGTCGACAATATTTGTGTCGACACCGGGAAGCAGTGTCGACTCACAGAAGTTTAGTCGACATCAACCGTGTCGACACTGAGAGGCTATGTCGACACACAGGATTGCTAGTCGACAACACGTGTGCCGACACCAGAAGACTGAGTCGACATACAGAGGCAGAGTCGACACACACTATATTCTGAGTCTACATCAACTGTGTCGACACACAGGACTTGTGTCGACACACTACAAAGTCTAGACCAAGTTAGTTGCTGGAGAATGTTGAAGTGTTTGTGTCGACACAAATACTCTGTGTCGACACATTCTCTAGATGCAGTATCTAGAAGCTGAGTCAACATAAAGGCAGACATGTCGACATCATCAAAGGCTGTGTCGACACCTAAGTCACTTATGTCGACATATATTGACAGTTGGTCTTGACACTTTCTAATAGACAGTCTCGACGCTTTGCTAACAAACACAAAGGCACAAGATCTGTTTGAAGACTTGACAGCTGTGGGTTACAACCGGTTTACTGAAGCTGTCAGACTTGTCAGAAGTTTGTTAGAAACCGGATCAGCCAGTTACCAAGGATGAAGTCTATAAATAGACAGATTCAGAAGAAGAAAAATAATAATAAGAATTCAGAAAAAGAAACAAACTGAGTGATCATTGTTGTGAAACAAGATCTCAAATCAAGAAAGTGCAAGGCACAGGAGAAGATCTTCGTGAGAAGATCTAAGAAGACTTTCTGAAGTGAACACTCACTCAGATTCAGTCTAAGTTGAATTCATCCAAGAATTCAGAAGTATGATCAAGGGTTGTGAATAGAGAGAGATCCAGCCATTTGAAGACAAGAAGGAAGCTATCACAGGTTTCTTAAGTTAAGATTCAAGAAGCTTTGAAGAAAGCTAAGATCCAGTTGATTTCATCCATCAGGTTTTTCAAGAAGCTGATCAAGATCAGTCTTGTCCCTTCTCTCTCAACTAGGGCAAGATATTATATAACTTCAATTTCAATTTCTGTAGGATCTATTTGTATAGATCTGAGTTGTAAGCCTAGATTATAAAGGCTGAGTGTAGGAGAGGTATTCTCTGAGTGGTAGGGCTGTTTATGCCTGAGTTGTAGGAGAAGGTTTTCTCTGAGTTGTCGGCCTTGTGGCAAGGCTGAGGTAGGGCTGGTTAGCCTGAGCTGTAGGAACCTTATAGGGTTCTGAGTTATAGGAATCTTTCAGGATTCTGAGTTGTAGGATCTGAGGATCTGAGATAAAGAAGGAAGTTAGGCTGAATCTAGCACACTGCTAGATAGGTGAAGGGGGGAAAGTGGATGTACCCAGACCTTAGGGAACCACTATAAATCTGTGTGCAATCTGTGGTGTGTGAATATTTGTGATTGCTGTGTTGTGTTTGCTGCAGTGTTTGCTGAATTCTCTTATAGTCAGTAATTATAATCTGCCTTAAGTTAAAACAAGCATTAGAACCTATTCACCCCCCCTCTAGGTGTTTAGGTGGTCTTGAAAGTATAACTATCAAGTGGTATCAGAGGGAGGTTGCTCAAAGAAGGACTTAACAGTCTGAGTTAGATCCCTAAGGCAGAATTAAGAATCAAGAAAATGGGTTCTGGAGAGAATCACAAGGAACTAGGGTCAATGAAATTACCCATCTGCAGGAAAGAGATTTTTGGAATCTGGAAAGAAAGGGTTAGGTTGTTTATGGAGGCTTCTGATCCAAGGATATATATCACAGTACAGGAAGACCCCTTCATTCCAATGAAGGTATCAGTTCTTGATGCAAATATTCAAACTCCAAAGAGTTATTCTGAAATGACCAAGGATGAGATCATTCTGGCAACACTAGACAAAAGAGCACAAAACATTATTGTAAGTGCTATAGATGATGCCAAATTTCAAAATCTGATTCACTGCAAAACCTCCAAAGAGATGTGGGACACCTTGATTGTCTACATGGAGGGATCTGAAGAAGTAAGACAAGACAGAAAATCAATGCTAAACCAAGAATATGAGAGCTTCAGACAAGAAAAATCTGATAGCATAACTGAATGTTATAAGAAATTCTATAGGATTGTGAATGAACTAATGTCCTATGGAAGATTCTTCAGTACATATGAGCTGAATGACAAATTTCTCAGATCTTTGACAAAGGATTGGGATACCAAAATATGTGCCATTAGAGAAGTGGCCAAGTTAGCTGACATCTCCCCTCCAACCTTGTTTGGAAAATTGCTATCATATGAAATACAATTGATGGCTAGGAAGGAGGAAGAGAAAAATGCAAAAGGTGAGCATAGGTCTGTGGCCTTCAAGACTGAAGCCACTAGAAATAATAGGAGGATATCTCCATCACCTCCTAAGGAAGTTGCTGAAGTTAACTCAGAAAATTCAGACAATCAGAACTCAGAAAGCAGTGATTCAGATGCAAATTTTGCTGCCTTTACAAGGCAGTTTCAGAGGTTCTTGAAGAAGAAGCAGTGGAAGTCAAGGCCCTCCACATCACAGCCAGTTGATGATTACTATCAGAAGAGAAAATCATCAAGAAAGGAGAAGAGCAGAACTAAGCCCAACAAAGCTACTACATCAAAGATTGTTTGCTATTGCTGCAATAGGCCTAGACATGTGGTGGCTGAGTGTCCAGAAAAGAGGAAGGAGTCAACAGACAGAAAGAAGACTCAATAAAAGGGCAAGAAGGAGAAATCCTTTGTTGCTAAGAAGGAGAAGAGTCTTACAGATCAATCCTCCTCAGAGTCAGAATCTGAAGCTGAAGCATACATTCGACTGTATGCAGCTGATGAAGAAGATGAGTTTATGCAATTGCTAAACTCCATCTATGAACAAGGAGATCATCAATGTATGGGACTGATGGCTGGATCAGAAGAAGATATATGCCAGAATCAGTCTGGTCCCAGTAAGGTACATTGTCCTTCTATAACATCAGTTTGTAGTACTAGTGCAGAATCAGCTACATCTGCATCAAGTGATGTAGATGGATCTGAATCTGAATCTGAAGGAGATGTTCATCAGTTAATAAATAAGTATGAGACTTATTGCTGGCTCTTAAGAAAAGCAAGAACCTAGTCAAAACTCAGGCTCAGGAAATTACTGATCTTAAGGTGGCTGCATCTGAGTTTGAAAAAGTATTGGATCAAAAGTTAAATGAGATTGCCAAACTGAAAAATATAACTATTATTCAGATGGGCACAATCAAATATAACAATGATCAAGTTAAAAGTCTGGAGGCCAGACTGAGAATAAAGAAAGAGTTAGTGGCTAGTTACTCTAAGCCAAGATCTGTCTTACCTATAATAGATGAGTTTGTGGCTCAAAAGGGTAAGGCAGGATTAGGCTTCAAAGGTAACACCAGGGCTGCCCAATTCAAGAGAAAAGGCAAAGCTCTTGTCCAGCCACTAAACCTTAAAGTCCCTGTTATGTTTAGAAAGGTACAAGTTCCTTCTAACAAATATGATCTTAAAAATATTCATGGTCATATTAAGACTGATGTTCTGAAAAATAAGGGTGTTTATGCCAATAAGTCTGCCTATGTTCATAAACCCAATGGTTATAAGAAATCAGTGAGTGAAGCTGCAGCAGCACCAGCACTGGACAGAATTTTTTCTGCCAAGGGTATATCTAGACCTAGATACAATAAATATGAATGTTGGTGCTGTGGCAAGAGAGACCATTTTGCCTTAGACTGCTAGCATAACACAAGTGTAAGGAAGAACAATAGTCTACCAGTTAGAAGAGCTGATAGTTTAACTTTCAAGGCAGCCTAAACACCTAGAGGGGGGGGGGTGAATAGGTTCTGCTTCTCTTTCTAAAACTTCTAGACAGAATTCAATTTATTAATTAATATGAAAACACAGCAATCACAGAAAACAAAACATCACAGATTGCACTATGATTTATAGTGGTTCCCCAAGGTCTGGGTACATCCACTTTCCCCCTTCACCTATCTAGCTGTATGCTAGATTCGGCCAAACTTCCACTTATCTCAGATCAATAGATCTTACAACTTAGAACCCAACAGGTTCCTACAACTCAGGCACAACTGCCCTACCTCAGCCTTGCCCCAAGGCCTACAACTCAGAGAATATCCTTCTCCTACACTCAGGCAATCAGCCCTACCACTCAGAGTTCAACACTCCTACACTCAGCCTTTATAACATAGGCTTACAACTCAGATCTGTATAAACAGATCCTACAGAAATATAGAAAAGATTGTTTAACTTGTCTTGCCAAGTTGAGAGAGAAAAGGCAATGACAATTCTTAATCAGCTGATGCAATCAACTATTTCTTAGCCTTCTTCAAAGCTTCTTGAAAATGTACTTAGCTGAGTTGATTCCAAACAGCTTCTTGAGAATCCACTGGTGGATTCTTTCTTCTTCTTCAAATTCTGACTTGATCTCTCTCTATCCAGAACTTTGAATGATTCTTCTGAATTCTGATTAGAACTCTTCTTAGATCTACCCTTAGATATTCTTCTTAGATCTCCCGGAGAAGATCTTCTTAAGTGCCTAGCACTTTCTTGAAATGAGTAGAATGTAATCCTTCTCCACTTTTTGATCCAATGTATTTCAAAGGGTCAGTTCTATATGTTGTTGATTGTCTTCTTTTCTTCTTCTGAATCTGTCTATTTATAGACATTCTTCATGGTAACCGGCTGATCCGGTTTCTAACCGTTTTCTGACAAGTCTGACAACTTCAGTTAACTGGTGATAACCCACAGCTGTCAAGTCTTCAAACAAGTCCTGTGCCTTAGTGTTGAAACAGTCTGTCTGAAAGTGTCGAGACCATCTGTCTATTTGTGTCGACACAATTGACTTTGGTGTCGACACTGCCTTCAGTGATGTCGACTAAATTGCCTTTGTGTCGACATATCTTCTTCTGAAAACAACTTGATCTTTGACTCTGCAGTGTGTCGACACAAGTCCTGTGTGTCGACACAGTTGTTGTAGAATCATAACTTTAGTAAGTGTTGACTTAGCCTTCAGGTGTCGACACATTCATTTTTTAGCTTTGCTATAATGTGTCGACTTACTCACTATGTGTCGACACATTCTGCTGGTGACGACAAACTTGTGGTCGACTATTTTCTTCTGTGTCGACATATTCAGATGATGTCGACAAACTTGAGATCGACTATACTCTTCAGTGTCGACGCATTCTCCCAATGTTGAGGTCGACGTTTTTCTTCTGTGTCGACACAATTTCCCAGTGTTGTGTCGACTTACTTCTTCTGTGTCGACACTTTTTCCCAGTGTTGTTGTAGACTATGTTATGTGTCGACACTTTTTCCCAGAGTAGTGTCGACTTACACCTTCTGTGTCGACACACTTTCTTCTATGTGACGACACATGTTCCTTTGTGTCGACACTTGGACTTAGAATTTTTTTGTAAACTTTAACAATTCTTTACCTGCACATGTCAACTCAAAACAACATCAAATACAACATGATGTATATCATTGAGCTAGGTTGGGCTTCTTCAAATCAGGTACACATTTTCCAATGTACCCAACAATCTCCCCCTATTTGGAGAAGTCATAACCCTTATAGCCAATGATATACACCATTTATAAATAGTATAAAATGATGATATATGACAATACACAGGGATACTTAATTATAAACAAAATAATAATAACATCATGGATAAAACAATCTATCACAGATTTAACAATATTTTGTTTATTACTGGGTAATGTTTGATTACATGGTTTTTCTTTGACTGATCACATTACATCATTACAAAACATTATGAAAGACTAAAACATTATCAGGATTGATCAGGCTCTCTAATAACAATCCCTTGGCCAGATTTAATTTTAGCTGTCACAGGAGCTTCTGATTCTTCAGCCATCTTTTTTCCTTTAAGATCAGCTTTCTTCTTAGCTTCTTCCTTGAGCCTTTGCCTTTCAAAATAATGAAAAGGCTTTGGGAAGTATTTGCTTGGCTCCATAGCATCAGTTGGAAGTCTTCCCAGCTTAGCTTTCCTTCTGAATTGTACAATGGCTTCTTGTCTTGCCTCATACTTCTGCCATTCCTGCTCATTGTACCACTTGCCCCTTTCATGAACTTGATCTTTGACAGCTTTCCATGCAGTGAGTATTATATTTCTGGAAGTAGGACTCCACTGCTCAAAATCTGGCTTCAGCTCAGCCTGCTCTCTAAATCTTTTCTTTGACAGTAGAGCATCTTGCTGTTCTTGCAAATTTACCTCAGGCTTATCAACCTTTCCAAAGATAACATTTACAACCTCCTTTGAAGGACTATACATATATTGCACTTGCTGATCCAATATATCAAAATCTGGAGGGGGGTATATGACTTGGGCAACCTCAGGTTGGTCACCTTCAAGTAGTCCTGTTTGTAGACCTGACTCAGCCACCATGTTATCATCACACAATGGTGGATATCCCAATGTGGCTCTTATACTATTGGTCACCCATTTGGCATGCTCAGAGCCTGCATGAATTAGCATCCTCTCCCCCTTTATGGCTTCTCTTGATACATGATCTCTAAGATCTTCTTTATGAAATCGAATTTGGGCATCCAAATAATTCACTCCCTCCTTGAAAAATGGTCTTAACTTTTGAAGCTTTTCAGATATTTCCTGTTGAGAGGTTGTGATGGCAGTCTTAACAGATGCAATAGCAGCCTGAAAATTCTTATCAAATTCTTCCATTTCTTTGGCTCTATCTGCAGGCATCCCTGGAACAATCTTCTTCACCTCTTGAATGATCTCATTATGAGATTCAGTTAAATTGTCATTCATTCTTATTTGATTTTCCAGAACATAACCTTGCTTCAAAGCAATATCATCCACCTTTGTAGAGATAGCCTGCTGTTGTTTAGCCAGATAAACTACAGCATTGCCACCCTTGTGGAAGCAATCTGTCATTTCAGTTTTATTCAAGTTGACCTGAAATTGGATAGATTTGATATCTTGGGCTAAGTCAAACTGCAGAGTTTTGTTGCTTTCATCAACATATTTCTCAATGGCCACCCTGTGGTCATCCAATTTCACCTGTAAATCCACCAAGAACTTGTTATAATCAACTTCAGGAGGTGGTGGTGGAGGTGTTGTTTGTAAAGCCTGCTTATAAGTCTTGCTTCTTCTTTTAAATACAACCAGTTTTCTTTTCTTAGCCAACCTGGCTTCTTCAGTTTCAGATTCAGAAGTACTCTCAATGTGAACTCTATCTGCTTCAGTGCCATGTTGCTCAGTTTCAACATGTACTGGCTCCCCCTCAAATCTTTGCTCCTCCTCTACTTCTTGTACTTTTTCAATCTCTTGAACTTTATCCACTCCTTGTTCTAGCTCTATGTCAAGAGGCTGCTCAACATCTTGGTCCTCTTCTATTCTATCAGTAGCTATGTCATCATTAGGAAATAACTCATCCAGAGTGTATTCTTTTTGAACTGGAGCACCTGAAGATAAGTCATTAGGTGCATCCTTGTGCACATTCTCAGGCAGCTGCATATCTGGAGTAGGAGAAGACACATGCTCCCCCTGAACCTGTGCAGAGAAAAAAAAACTTTTAGAAAGTCTTTTATAGTAAAATACAGTTGCTCCCCCTACACCTGTACCACTTGTACCTGAGCAGGGGTAGATACATTTTGAGCAGGAGATTGAACTGGCTCCCCCTGCATCTGTGCAGATGTATCTACTTGATGAACTATAGTGGAGGCAGGTTGTTCTTCACTCTGTATCCTAAGTGGGTCCTCTTGTTGTTGCTCAGTCTCGTGAGCTGGAGAAGGGGATTGCACAGGGGTGTCTGGCCTGCTCTCTTCAGGCACATCCTTAGACAGCACCCTTTCCCACCTGGAGAATAGTCTCATGTCCATCCTTCTCATATGATTGATTTTAGATCCTGGCAGTTGCTGCATCACTTCAGGAATTGCTCCATTGAGATATAGACTTATGATCCTAGCCATGTTAGGCTTCTTGATCCCTTCTTTAATCTTGTCAAATAGGATTACTGACCAATCAGTAGGAATTGTAAAGGCAATCCTGGTCATAAGGTTGAACATATAGGCAGAAATCCTATCATGTCCACCTGTTTTGCAGAGAATTACTTTCCCAACTATTTCAGACAAGAATTTTCCTTGCTGATTCATACCCTTCCTATTGAATGCAGCTCCAATCTTCATGTTTGAATCCAAACCACACCATTGAAGGGCTTCCCTTGTCTTAGAACTAGGAACCTCTTCTTCATTTTCAACTACTTGTAATTGCAAAAACTTTCTCAAACCTCTTTGGGTAATCTTAATCTTAGTCCCGTGAACAATGGACTTGATCTTGAGTTCAGTAGAATGGACTGATGCTGAGATAAAGAACTCGTGCACCTCCTTCTTCCAGATCTTGGATGGTTCTGAGACAAGAAATTCTAACCCTGAGTCGGAGAGGAGGGTTATAACCCCTTGAACATCGGGCTGCGCATCTGCAAACGCCTGGCGCACCAACTCATACCCTTCATTAACATTGTCTTCAATCCTTGGCGCCATCGAGTCGTCGAGAAGGCTTGAGAGAGGAGAGAAAGAAAGACTGTCGACACAGGGTTTGAGTCTCGAAAACCTTGAAAGCGTGTCGACAATAAGAGCTTTTGACCTATTTATAGCTTCTGTTGAAAGAAGTTCAAAAGGCGCCAAAAACAGTCTAAATGTGTCGACACAGACGGAATGTGTCGACACAAGCTTCTATTAACTCGACATTTCTTCAGCCTACTATGTGTCGACACCAATTTGTGGTTATGTCGACACCTTGGATACATAGTAGAAAGACAGAAATTCTGTGTCGACACTAAGGACAAGTGTCGACACATATTTTGTAAGTGTCGACACCATAATTCTGGTTGAGTCGACATTACATTTCTGGTTAAGTCGACAATAAAACTCTTAAGTGTCGACACCTATTCTCTGTGTCGACACAATATTTCTGACTTGTCGACATAATTTCTCTGAGTCGACACATTATTACTGAATGTGTCGACACATTCTTACTTAGCCAATTTCTGTAACTTCAATGTGTCCTTTTTAACACTTGATATGTTGTTACTACTTTTACTTACTTATAAACCATTTCAATAGCATTGTTAATGATTTTGTTTAATACATTAATCAATGGTTAACATACCTAATTCAATTTTGAATTTATTGAATTTGGTTTCATCTAAAGGCTTAGTAAATACATCTGCTATTTGATAATCTGTTTTTACAAATTCCAATGAGATGTCACCTTTTTCTACATGTTCTCTAAGAAAATGATATTTGATTTCTATATGCTTAGTTCTACTATGAGAAACTGGATTATTAGCAATAGAAATAGCACTCTTAGAATCACATAAAAGGGGTGTTCTACTTACCTGAATACCATAATCTTTAAGCTGATGCTGCATCCATAATAGCTGTGCACAGCAGCTTCCTGCAGCAATATACTCTGACTCAGCTGTGGAAATTGCCACACTAGTCTGTTTTTTACTACTCCAGGATATTAGTCTTCCTCCCAGGAATTGACAAGTACCTGTTGTACTCTTTCTATCCTCTCTACATCCTGCAAAATCTGCATCTGAATAGCCTGTTAGTTGAAAATCTCTATTCCTAGGGTACCAAAGACCTAGAGTAGGAGTGCCCTTTAGATATCTCAGAATCCTTTTTACTGCAGTATAATGAGATTCTTTAGGGCAGGCTTGGTACCTAGCACAGACACATGTTGCATACATAATGTCAGGTCTACTAGCAGTGAGATATAGTAGTGACCCAACTATTCCTCTATACAATGATTCATCAACAGGTTTACCTGCCTCATCTTTGCATATTGGCATACTTGTGCCCATAGGAGTTCTCATGGAGGAGGATGACTCCATACCATATTTTTTAATTAATTCCTTGGTGAACTTAGACTGGGATATGGACAATCCATCATCAGTCTGTCTTACTTGGAGTCCCAAGAAGAACTTAAGTTCTCCCATACTGCTCATCTCAAACTTCCCTTGCATAAGTTTGGCAAACTTTTTACAAAGGTTGTTTTCAGTAGATCCAAAGATTATGTCATCAACATAGATCTGGACTAAGATGATCTTTCCTTTGGATTCCCTAAGGAATAGAGTTTTGTCTATCTTTCCTCTTGTGAATTTATTCTCAATGAGGAAGGTAGACAGGGTTTCATACCAAGCCCTTGGAGCTTGTTTTAACCCATACAAAGCTTTCCTAAGCTTATACACAGAATCAGGTTTAAGAGGATCTACAAAACCTGATGGCTGCTCTACATATACTTCTTCCTTAAGATCACCATTCAGAAATGCTGACTTTACATCCATCTGGTATACTTTGAAGTCTTGGTAGGCTGCATAGGCAAGGAACATTCTGATTGCCTCCAGCCTTGCTACTGGAGCAAAGGTTTGATCAAAGTCAATCCCTTCTTCCTGCCTGTATCCTTTTGCAACCAATCTTGCTTTATTCTTTATTATTATTCCACTTTCATCTAGCTTGTTCCTATAGATCCACTTAGTCCCAATTATGTTGTGGCCTCTTGGTTTAGGAACAAGCTCCCAGACCTTGCACCTTCTGAACTGATTCAGCTCCTCTTGCATAGCATCAATCCAGTGCTGGTCTTGGATAGCTTCTTCAAACTTCTTAGGTTCCATTTGAGACAAGAAACTAGAATGCAAAACTGTGCTTTGATTTCTGCTTCTAGTTTGCACTCCTTGTCTTGGATCACCAATTATTTGATCAGTAGGATGATCTCTTAGATATCTTATAGCTGAAGGTAGATTCCCTTCAGGTTGAGCATCTCCAGCTTCTTCATTCTGCTGTTCCTCTTGGTTTTCATCAGCTTCCATTATCTCTTGTACTCCCCCTGGACAGCAGCCTTCATTTTCCAATGCTCCCTCTTCCTTTGAAGCTTCAGCAATGGAGAGCTTGTCCATCTTCTTGCTTATACCTGTTGAGTCATTTGATCTACAAGACAATTCACAATTGATTAATCTTGTTTCATCAAATACAACATGCACAGATTCTTCAACAACTTGAGTAGTTAGTTGAAGACTCTATAGGCCTTACTATTTGTGCTGTACCCAACAAATATCCCATCCTGGGATTTGGCAGCAAACTTAGTCAAATAAGACTTACCATTGTTAAGTATATAGCACTTGCAGCCAAAGATCCTAAAATAGGATAGATTTGGTTTTCTGCCTTTCACAATCTCATAGGGAGTCTTCCTGTGGCTTTTGGTGATAGAAGCCCTATTGATGACATGACAAGCAGTGTTAACTGCCTCAGCCCAAAAATATTCTGGGAGAGAGGTGTCACTCAATAGAGTTCTACCAGCTTCAATTAATGATCTATTCTTTCTTTCAGCAATTCCATTTTGCTGAGGTGTTCTAGGTGAGGAGAACTCTTGGAAAATCCCAAAGTCTATACACAAGTTTGTTATGCTTTCAGATTGAAACTCAGTACCATGGTCACTTCTGATTTTGACCACTGTACTGTTCAGTTCATTCTGAATTTGCTTTACAAACTTAAATAATACACTTGGGGTTTCAGATTTTTGTCTCAGAAAGAACACCCATGTAAATCTAGAATAGTCATCTACAACCACTAGTGTGTAGACCTTCCTACCTAGACTGTGAACTGGCATAGGACCAAAAAGATCCATATGCAAGAGGTATAAGCACCTCACAGAATCCTTGTTTTCAAGGCTTTGAAATGAGGTTTTTGTCTGCTTGCCCTTTTGACAAGCTGAGCATACCCCTTCCTTTATACACTTAACTTGAGGCCCATTCCTCACTAGTTCTTTACTAAAGAGTTGGCCAATTGTCTTGTAGTTTAGATGAGCCAATCTCTTGTGCCACTTAACACAATGAGAAGCATTGTCATCAGCTACAAGACAAATGGGGGATGCCTTATTCTCACATTCAAAATTAAGGCAATACACATTTCTCTTCCTATACCCAGTCAATATGATCTCTTGATCACTTGACCTTTTGATATGACATCCATCCTTACCAAATGAAATGTCATATCCTAGATCACTCAGCTGGCTTATGCTTATTAGATTATGTTTCAAACCTTTTACATAGGCCACTTGGGTGATAGTAATTAGGTTTGAAGAGATGTTACCAAATCCTTTGATGACTCCTTTTTCAGATCCACCAAAGATCACTTTATGTCCATCTTTGACAGATGAATACTCCTTCAGCAGCCCCTTTGTTCCAGTCATGTGCCTGGAACAACCACTATCCAAGTACCATATAGGGGCATGGTAACTTGGATTCACCTGCAATACAGAATTACTTACCCTTAGAACCCAAGTAAGTCTTGGGTCCTTGGTTCAGGTTAGCCTTAATAAAGTTATCATAACCTCTTCTAACAGGTAGACTCTTATTCTTTATAACACTTGTGTTATACCAGTAGTCCAATGCAAAATGACCCCTCTTGCCACAGCACCAACATTCAAACTTATTGTATCTAGATCTAGATACATCCTTGTCAGAAGCATTTCTGTTCATTGCTGGTGCTGTTGCAACTTCTCCTACTGGTTTCTTAAAACCATAGGGCTTATGACCATAGGTAGGCCTGCTTGCCTTAACACCCTTGTTCTTCAGAACATTTGTCTTGATATGATCCTGAATGTCTTCATGATCATATATGTTAGAAGGCACTTTCTCCTTACCAAACCTTATGGGGACTGAAAGGTTTAGTGGCTGAATAGGGGCTTTGCCTTTCCTCTTGAATCTGCCAGCCCTGGAGTTACCCTTAAATCCTAATCCAGCCTTACCCTTCTGAGTGACAAATTCATCTATCAAGGGTAAGACAGATTTTGGCTTAGAGTAACTAGCCACTAAATCCCTTTCAATTCTAAGTCTGTCCTCCAGACTCTTTACTTGATCATTAGTATAATTAATTGTGCCCATCTGAATAATAGTTATATTCTTCAGCTTGGCAATTTCAGCTAACTTTTGATCAAGGACTTTTTCTAACTCAGTTGTTGCAACCCTTAGATCAGCAATTTCCTGAGCCTGAGATTTAACCAGGTTCTTGCTTTTCTTAAGGGCCTGCAACAAGTCCCCATACTTGTCTATCAATTGATAGACATCTCCTTCAGATCCAGATGCATCTTCATCACTTGATGCAGATGTAGCTGATTCTTCACTTGTACTACAAACATATGTACTGGAAGGACAGTTTACCTCATTAGGACCAGACTGATTCTGGCATAGGTCCTCTTCTGATCTAGTCATCAAACCCAAGCATTGATGTTCATTGATGGAGTCTAGCAACTGCATAAACTCCTCTTCCTCAGATGCAGCATATAATCCAATATATGCTTCAGCTTCAGATCCTGATTCTGAAGTTGACTGGTCTGACAGACTTTTATCTTTCTTTGCTACAAAGGATTTCTCCTTCTTGCCTTTCTGATAAGTCTTCTTCTTTTCTGAAGATTCCTTCCTTTTGTCAGGACAATCAGCCACTACATGTCCAGGCCTATTGCAACAATAGCAGACAATCTTTGAAGTAGTGGCTTTGCTGGGCTTTGACCTGCTTTTCTCTTTCCTAGATGACCTTCTTTTCTGATAATAGTCATCTACTTGCTGTGATGAGGAAGGCCTAGACTTCCATTGCTTCTTTTTCAAGAACCTTTGAAATTGTCTAGTGAATGCAGCAAAGTCTGCATCTGAATCACTGCTGACTGAACCCTTATCTGAATTTTCAGAACTACCTTCTTCAACTTCCTTAGGGGGAGATGGTGATTTCCTCCTATTCTTTCTGGTGGCTTCAGCATTAAATGCCACAGTCTTTTCTCTATGCTCTCCTCTTGAGTTTCTTTCCTCCTCCTTCCTTACCATAAGTTGCATTTCATAGGATAGCAACTTTCCAAACAGAGTTGGAGGAGATATCTCTGCCAATTTTGCCACTTCTCTTATGGCACAGATCTTTGTATCCCAATCCTTTGATAAGGATCTTAAGAATTTGTCATTCAGTTCATAGGTACTGAAGACTCTTCCATAGGAAATTAGCTCATTCACAATTCTATAGAATTTCTTATAGCACTCAGTTATGCTATCAGATTTTCCTTGTCTAAAACTTTCATACTCCTGATTTAGCATAGATTTTCTGTCCAGCCTTACTTCTTCTGATCCCTCCATGTAGACAATCAATGTGTCCCACATCTCCTTGGAGGTCTTGCAGTGAATCAGATTCTGAAATGTTGAATCATCTATGGCACTGACAATGATGTTCTGTGCCCTTTTGTCCATGGTTGCCAAGATGATTTCATCCTTGGTCATTTCAGAATAAGTCTTTGGTGTTTGGATATTTGCATCAAGAACAGATATCTTCATTGGTATGAAGGGGCCTTCCTGTACTGTGATGTAAATCCTTGGGTCAGATGCTTCCATAAACAATCTGACTCTTTCTTTCCAGATCCCAAAGATTTCCTTCTTGCATATGGGTAATTTCATTGACCCTAGCTCCTTATGATTCTCTCCAGAACCCATCTTCTTGATTCTTGAATCTGCCTATCAGATCTACCTCAGACTGTTAAGTCCTTTTTGAGGAACCTCCCTCTGATACCACTTGATAGTTTAACTTTCAAGGCAGCCTAAACACCTAGAGGGGGGGGGGGGTGAATAGGTTCTGCTTCTCTTTCTAAAACTTCTAGACAGAATTCAATTTATTAATTAATATGAAAACACAGCAATCACAGAAAACAAAACATCACAGATTGCACTATGATTTATAGTGGTTCCCCAAGGTCTGGGTACATCCACTTTCCCCCTTCACCTATCTAGCTGTATGCTAGATTCGGCCAAACTTCCACTTATCTCAGATCAATAGATCTTACAACTCAGAACCCAACAGGTTCCTACAACTCAGGCACAACTGCCCTACCTCAGCCTTGCCCCAAGGCCTACAACTCAGAGAATATCCTTCTCCTACACTCAGGCAATCAGCCCTACCACTCAGAGTTCAACACTCCTACACTCAGCCTTTATAACATAGGCTTACAACTCAGATCTGTATAAACAGATCCTACAGAAATATAGAAAAGATTGTTTAACTTGTCTTGCCAAGTTGAGAGAGAAAAGGCAATGACAATTCTTAATCAGCTGATGCAATCAACTATTTCTTAGCCTTCTTCAAAGCTTCTTGAAAATGTACTTAGCTGAGTTGATTCCAAACAGCTTCTTGAGAATCCACTGGTGGATTCTTTCTTCTTCTTCAAATTTTGACTTGATCTCTCTCTATCCAGAACTTTGAATGATTCTTCTGAATTCTGATTAGAACTCTTCTTAGATCTACCCTTAGATATTCTTCTTAGATCTCCCGGAGAAGATCTTCTTAAGTGCCTAGCACTTTCTTGAAATGAGTAGAATGTAATCCTTCTCCACTTTTTGATCCAATGTATTTCAAAGGGTCAGTTCTATATGTTGTTGATTGTCTTCTTTTCTTCTTCTGAATCTGTCTATTTATAGACATTCTTCATGGTAACCGGCTGATCCGGTTTCTAACCGTTTTCTGACAAGTCTGACAACTTCAGTTAACTGGTGATAACCCACAGCTGTCAAGTCTTCAAACAAGTCCTGTGTCTTAGTGTTGAAACAGTCTGTCTGAAAGTGTCGAGACCATCTGTCTATTTGTGTCGACACAATTGACTTTGGTGTCGACACTGCCTTCAGTGATGTCGACTAAATTGCCTTTGTGTCGACATATCTTCTTCTGAAAACAACTTGATCTTTGACTCTGCAGTGTGTCGACACAAGTCCTGTGTGTCGACACAGTTGTTGTAGAATCATAACTTTAGTAAGTGTTGACTTAGCCTTCAGGTGTCGACACATTCATTTTTTAGCTTTGCTATAATGTGTCGACTTACTCACTATGTGTCGACACATTCTGCTGGTGACGACAAACTTGTGGTCGACTATTTTCTTCTGTGTCGACATATTCAGATGATGTCGACAAACTTGAGATCGACTATACTCTTCAGTGTCGACGCATTCTCCCAATGTTGAGGTCGACGTTTTTCTTCTGTGTCGACACAATTTCCCAGTGTTGTGTCGACTTACTTCTTCTGTGTCGACACTTTTTCCCAGTGTTGTTGTAGACTATGTTATGTGTCGACACTTTTTCCCAGAGTAGTGTCGACTTACACCTTCTGTGTCGACACACTTTCTTCTATGTGACGACACATGTTCCTTTGTGTCGACACTTGGACTTAGAATTTTTTTGTAAACTTTAACAATTCTTTACCTGCACATGTCAACTCAAAACAACATCAAATACAACATGATGTATATCATTGAGCTAGGTTGGGCTTCTTCAAATCAGGTACACATTTTCCAATGTACCCAACAAGAGCTGCTGGTAGTTTTGATGTGAATGGTTCTAACCTGAACCAAGGACCCAAGACTTACTTGGGTTCTAAGGGAAAGTAATTCTGTATTGCAAGAAAGTCCAAGTTGCCATGCCCCTATATGGTACTTGGACAGTGGTTGTTCCAGGCACATGACTGGAACAAAGGGGCTGCTGAAGGAGTACACATCTGTCAAGGATGGACCTAAAGTTATCTTTGGTGGATCTGAAAGAGGGATCATCAAAGGGTTTGGTAACATCACCTCAAACCAAATTACCATCACTCAAGTGGCTTATGTAAAAGGTTTGAAACATAATCTAATAAGCATAAGTCAGCTGAGTGATCTTGGATATGACATTTCATTTGTTAAGGATGGATGTCATATCAAAAGGTCAAGTGATCAAAAGGTCATATTGACTGGATATAGAAAGAGAAATGTTTATTGTCTTGATTTTGTATGTGAGAACAAGGTTTCTCCTATCTATCTTGTAGCTAATGATAATGCATCTCATTGTGTCAAATGACACAAGAGGCTGGCCCATCTTAACTACAAGACAATTGGCCAACTCTTTAGCAAAGAGTTAGTGAGGAATGGTCCTCAAGTTAAGTGTATAAAGGAAGGGATATGCTCAGCTTGTCAAAAGGGCAAACAGACAAAATCCTCCTTTCATAGACTTGAAAACAAGGATTCAGTGAGGTGTTTATACCTCTTACATATGGATCTTTTTGGTCCTATGCCAGTTCATAGTCTAGGTAGGAAGGTCTACACTTTTGTGGTTGTAGATGACTATTCTAGATATACATGGGTGTTCTTTCTAAGACAAAAATCAGAAACCCCAAGTGTCTTACTTAGTTTTGTAAAACAAATTCAGAATGAACTGAACAGTACAGTGGTCAAAATCAGAAGTGACCATGGCACTGAATTTCAATCTGAAAGTATGACAAAATTATGTGAAGACTTTGGGATTTTCCAAGAATTCTCCTCACCTAGAACACCACAGCAAAATGGTATTGCTAAAAGAAAGAACAGGACATTGATTGAAGCTGGTAGAACTCTATTGAGTGACACTTCTCTTCTAGAATATTTCTGGGCTGAGGCAGTAAACACTGCATGTCATGTGATCAATAGGGCTTCTATCACCAAGAGCCACAAAAAGACTCCCTATGAAATTATGAAAGGTAGAAAACCAAATCTATCCTACTTTAGGATCTTTGGTTGCAAGTGCTATATACTTAACAATGGCAAGTCTTATCTAACTAAGTTTGCTGCCAAATCCCAAGATGGGATATTTGTTGGGTACAACATCAATAGTAAGGCTTATAGAGTCTACAACTTGACTACTCAAGTTGTAGAAGAATCTGTACATGTTGTATTTGATGAATCAAGTTTAATCAACAGTGAGTTGCCTTGTAGATCAAATAATCCACCAGGTATAAGCAAAAGGATGGACAAACTTTCAATTGCAGAAGCATCAAATGCATATGAAGTATTGGAAAATGAAGGCTACTGTCCAGGGGGAGTACAAGACTCAATAGAAGCTGATGACAACCAAGAGGTGCAACATAATGAAGGAGCTGGAGACATTCAACCTGAAGGAAATCTTCCTCCAGCTACAAGACATCTAAAAGACCATCCAGCAAATCAAATTATAGGTGATCCAAGACAAGGAGTGCAGACTAGAAGCTGAAATCTGAGCACAGTCCTGCACTCAAGTTTTCTATCTCAACTGGAGCCTAAGAAATTTGAAGAAGCCATCCAAGACCAACACTGGATTAATGCTATGCAAGAGGAGCTTAATCACTTTAGAAGGTGCAAAGTCTGGTAGTTAGTTCCTAAACCAAGAGACCACAACATCATTGGCACAAAGTGGATCTATAGGAACAAGTTGGATGAGAGTGGAGTAATTGTGAAGAACAAAGCAAGATTGGTTACTAAAGAATATAGGCAGGAAGAAGGGATTGACTTTGATCAAACATTTGCCCCAGTAGCAAGACTGGAGGCAATCAGAATGTTCCTTGCCTATGCTGCATACCAAGGCTTCAAGGTATACCAAGTGGATGTGAAGTCAGCATTTCTGAATGGAGATCTAAAAGAAGAAGTTTATGTGGAGCAGCCATCAGGTTTTGTAGATTCTCTTAAATCTGGTTATGTTTTTAGACTTAGGAAAGCTTTATATGGGTTAAAGCAAGCCCCAAGGGCTTGGTATGAAACCCTGTCTACTTTCCTTATTGAGAACAAATTCTCAAGAGGTAAAATAGACAAAACTCTATTCCTAAGGGAATCTAAAGACAAGATAATCTTACTCCAAATCTATGTAGATGACATAATTTTTGGGTCTACAGAGAACAACCTTTGCAAGAAGTTTGCCAAACTTATGCAAGGGAAGTTTGAAATGAGTAGTATGGGGGAACTTAAGTTCTTCTTGGGACTCCAAGTGAGACAGACTGATGATGGCTTGTCCATATCCCAGTCTAAGTTCACCAAAGAGTTAATCAAGAAATATGGTATGGAATCATCCTCTACCATGAAAACTCCTATGGGAACAAGTATGCCTATATGCAAAGATGATGCAGGTAAGCCTGTAGATGAGTCTTTGTATAGAGGAATAATTGGTTCTCTATTATACCTCACAACTAGTAGACCAGATATTATATATGCTACATGTGTCTGTGCTAGGTACCAGACATGCCCTAAAGAATCTCATTACTCTGCTGTTAAGAGAATTTTGAGATATCTAAAGGGCACACCTAATCTAAGCCTTTGGTACCCTAGGAATGGAGATTTTCAACTAATAGGTTATTCAGATGCAGATTTTGCAGGCTGTAGAGAAGATAGAAAGAGTACTACAGGTACATGTCAATTCTTGGGAGGAAGGTTGATATCCTGGAGCAGTAAGAAGCAGACTAGTGTGGCAATATCCACTGCTGAGTCTGAATATGTGGCTGCAAGAAACTGCTGTGCACAGCTATTGTGGATTCAGCTTCAGCTAAAAGACTATGGTATTCAAGTAAGTAGAACAACTTTATTGTGTGATTCTAAGAGTGTTATATCTATTGCAAACAATCCTGTTTCTCATAGTAGAACTAAGCACATAGAGATTAAATACCATTTTCTTAGAGAATATGTAGAAAAAGAGGACATCTCATTAGAATTTGTTAAAACAAATTATCAAATTACAGATGTATTTACTAAGCCACTGGATGAAACTAAATTCAATAAATTTAAAATTGAATTAGGAATGCTGGCCATAGGTTAATTTACCATAAAATTAACTAAGTAAAATGGTGTCGACACATTCAGTGCTAAAGTGTCGACACAGAGAAGTCATGTCGACTAGTCAGGGAAATTGTGTCGACACATAAGAAAATGTGTCAACACCTAGGGGTCATGAGTCGTCTCATCCAGAAAAGTAGTGTCGACACAACCAGTATAATGGTGTTGACACTTACAAATTTTGTGTCGACTCTTATACTAAGAGTCGACACATAATTTCTGATGCACTACTAAGTATCTCCCGTGTCGACATATCATCAGTTGATGTCAACACAAAGTAGTCTACATTGATGTCGAGACAATAGAAGTTTGTGTCGACACATTTAGACTGTTTTTGCCCGCCTTTTGACCTTCTTTGATTAGAAAAGTATAAATAGGTCAAGAGCATATTCTGTCGATACGCTCACCAAGGTTTTCGAGACTAAAACCCTGTGTCGACAATCTCTCTTCTCTTCTCTCAAGCTTTCTCATCTTTCCAATGGCGCCAAAGGTTGAAGACAACATCAATGAGGGATATGAGTTGGTTAGGGATGCATTCGACAATGCCGCGCCAGAAATCAAACAGGTGATTACTCTTCTTGCTGACAATGGATTGGAATACCTTGTTTCTGAACCTTCAAAGATTTGGAAGAAATAAGTTGTCGAGTTCTATACTGCTGCATCTTTGGATTCAACTGGTCTCAAGATAAAATCTACGGTTCATGGGACTAAGATTAAAATTACTTTAAAAAGTATAAGAAAGATTCTTCGACTACCTAACATCCAAGATGAAGAAGAGGTCCCAGCCTCAAAGATAAGAGAGGCTCTCCAATGGTGTGGATTGGATCCAACCATAAAGATTGGAGCAGCCATCAATCGAAAGGGAATGAACCAACATGGATAGTTCCTATCTGAGATAGTAGGAAAAGTAATTCTGTGTAAACCAGGAGGCAATGATAGAATATCTGCCATGATGTTCACTCTCATGATAAGGATACTCTACAAGATTAACACAGACTAGTCTACAGTTGTGTTTGATAAAATCAAAGAAGGAATGAAGAAGCCAAATTTGGCTAGAATTATGAGTCTATATCTGGATGGACTCATTCCAGAGGTCATGCAACAAATTCCTGGGTCCAAAATCAATCACATGAGGAAAATGGACATGAGATTATTCTCCAGGTGGGATAGGGTTCTGTCCAAAGAGATGCCTGATGTGGACAGGCAGGACACTACTGAGACATCACCAGGACATGTTCTTGGCACTGAACAACTTCAAGGAGAACAAGTTAGAGAACAGGCTGAGGACCAGATTGGGTCTACTCAAGTCCAGGAAGAACCAATACCTGCACATTTTTAATCCTGAACAGTTGAAGGGGGAGTCAATTTCTGAACAAGTACAAGTGGAAGAAAGAGTCCACTTATCAGAAGATTTGAACACTGCTAGCCTTGATGACTCATCACCTGCACCAGCACAAAAGGAATACACTCTGGAAGAATTATTTCATGACATTGGACATGCAGCTGATAAGGATGACACCCTAAGGGTTGGGGAGGAGAAAGGTGCTGTTGAGGGGGAGCAAGTAAATGTTGAGGAAGAACAACAAGATACTGAGAAAGAAATTCCTCCATCTCCTCAAGAAAGAGTTCAGATTGACAGTTCTACAGAATCTGAGGCAGAAGAAGCCAGGGAGGCTAAGAAAAGAAAGCTCATGGTCTTCAAGAGAAGAAGTCAAAGCTATAAGCAAGCTCTCCAGACAGCAAGTCACCAATCTCCTACTGACTTTGATTATAATAAGTTCATGGTGAATTTGCAAGTGAAGATGGATGAGCAAAGGAGAGCCTTGGAAAAGTATGTAGATTAAAGTAATAAGTCACTTCAGTTTGAACTTGCCCAAGACATCAAGTCAATCAGATTTGAGGTAAATCTGAATAAAAAGGAGATGATAGATTGCTTCCACAAGGGAGGTAATGCTGTGGTTTTTCTAGCTCAACAACAACAAACTATCCTTACTAAGGTGGATGACATTGCATTGAAATAAGGATATGTTCTAAAAAATCAGCTGAGAATGAATGAAAATCTGACTGAATCTCACAATGTAATTCTCACTGAGTTAACAGATACTACAACAAAGCTGACTGCTGCAAGGACTAAAGATATTGAAGACTTTGATCAAAAGCTCAAGGATGCTCTAATTTCAGTTCAAACTGCAATCACCACCTCACAGAAAGAAATATCTGACAAGCTTCTCAAATTGAAATCATTCTTTAAAGAGGGTGTGAATTTTCTTGATGGACAAATAAGGTTTCAGAAGGATGATCTAAGGGATCATATTGCTAGAGAAGTCCTAAAGGGGGAGAGGGTACTTATCCATACTGGCTCAGAACATGCCAAGTGGGTTACCAACAGTGTCAGAGCCACATTGGGATATCCACCATTATGTGATGATGATGCAGTTGCTGAGTCAGGAATTCAACAAGGTCTACTTGAAGGCAATCAACCTGAGGTTGCCCAAGTCATATACCCCCCTGCTGATTTTGAAATGATTCATCAGCAAGTACAGGCAATGTACAGTCCTCCACAGGAGGTTACAAATGTAATTATTGAAAAAGTAGATCAGCCAGGAGCAAATTTGAAAGATCAACAAGATGCTCAATTATCCAAGAAGAGATTTAGAGAGCAAGCTGAACAAAGACCTGATTTTGAGCAGTGGAGCCCCACCTCAAGGAACATTATTCTAACGCCTAGAAGGCTGTGAAGGATCAAATGCTTGAAAGAGGAAAGTGGTATAATGAAATTGAATGGCAAAAGTATGAGGCCAGACAGGAGGTCATAGTACAGTTCAGAAGGAAGGCTAAGATGGGGAGGCTACCACCTGATGCTCAGGAGCCGAGCAAGTATTTTCCCAAGCCCTTTCATTACTTTGAAAGGCAAAGGCTCAAGGAGAAAGCTCAAAATAAAGCTGAACTGAAAGGCAAAAAGCATGCTGATGTTGCTGAACCTACTGTGAAGGCTCAGATTCAATCAGGAAAAGGAATTGTCATCCAGGAGCCTGATCAGTCTTAGTTTTAGTTTATCAGTTCTTTCAAATGTTTTGTAATGTTTTGTTTGTTAATCCTATCAATGTAAACAAGCTGTAACAAATATTTCTAGATGAATAAACAAACCTTGTTCTGTAATCATTTCTTCATGTTCATCTTTATTCTGTGATGGATCTGTGGTTAATGTTTTATTTATAAAAGATTCCTGTTGTATTATGCTCTTGTACATCATCATATTAAATTTTCATAAATGGTGTATATCATTAGCTAAAAGGGTTATGACTTCTCCAAATAGGGGGAGATTGTTGGGTACATTAGAAAATATGTACCTGATTTGAAGAAGCCTAACTTAGCTCAATGATATACATCAAGGTGTATTTGATGTTATTTTGAGTTGACATGTGCAGGTTAAGAATGTACTAAAATACAGGAAAAATATTCCAAGTCCATGTGTCGACACCAGAAGAAGCTCTGTCGACACTTCAGAATAATTGTGTCGACACTTGAAGAAGGCTGTGTCGACACAGAGAAAAAGAGTCGACAATATTTGTGTCGACACCGGGAAGCAGTGTCGACTCACAGAAGTTTAGTCGACATAAACTGTGTCGACACTGAGAGGCTATGTCGACACATAGGATTGCTAGTCGACAACACGTGTGTCGACACCAGAAGACTGAGTCGACATACAGAGGCAGAGTCGACGCACACTATATTCTGAGTCTACATCAACTGTGTCGACAAACAGGACTTGTGTCGACACACTACAATTCTAGACCAAGTTAGTTGCTGGAGAATGTTGAAGTGTTTGTGTCGACACAAATACTCTGTGTCGACACATTCTCTAGATGCAGTATCTAGAAGCTGAGTCGACATAAAGGCAGACATGTCGACATCATCAAAGGCTGTGTCGACACATAAGTCACTTATGTCGACATATATTGACAGTTGGTCTCGACACTTTCTAACAGACAGTCTCGACGCTTTGCTGACAAAGACAAAGGCACAAGATCTATTTGAAGACTTGACAGCTGTGGGTTACAACCGGTTTACTGAAGCTGTCAGACTTGTCAGAAGTTTGTTAGAAACCGGATCAGCCAGTTACTAAGGATGAAGTCTATAAATAGACAGATTCAGAAGAAGAAAAATAATCATAAGAATTCAAAAAAAGAAACAAACTGAGTGATCATTATTGTGAGACAAGATCTCAAATCAAAAAAGTACAAGGCACAGGAGAAGATCTTCGTGAGAAGATCTAAGAAGACTTTCTGAAGTGAACACTCACTCAGATTCAGTCTAAGTTGAATTCATCCAAGAATTCAGAAGTATTATCAAGGGTTGTGAATAGAGAGAGATCCAGCCATTTGAAGACAAGAAGGAAGCTATCACAGGTTTCTTAAGTTAAGATTCAAGAAGCTTTGAAGAAAGCTAAGATCCAGTTGATTTCATCCATCAGGTTTTTCAAGAAGCTGATCAAGATCAGTCTTGTCCCTTCTCTCTCAACTGGGGCAAGATATTATATAACTTTAATTTCAATTTCTGTAGGATCTATTTGTATAGATCTGAGTTGTAAGCCTAGATTATAAAGGCTGAGTGTAGGAGAGGTATTCTCTGAGTGGTAGGGCTGTTTATGCCTGAGTTGTAGGAGAAGGTTTTCTCTGAGTTGTAGGCCTTATGGCAAGGCTGAGGTAGGGCTGGTTAGCTTGAGCTGTAGGAACCTTATAGGGTTCTGAGTTATAGGAATCTTTCAGGATTCTGAGTTGTAGGATCTGAGGATCTGAGATAAAGAAGGAAGTTAGGCTGAATCTAGCACACTGCTAGATAGGTGAAGGGGGGAAAGTGGATGTACCCAGACCTTGGGGAACCACTATAAATCTGTGTGCAATCTGTGGTGTGTGAATATTTGTGATTGCTGTGTTGTGTTTGCTGCAGTGTTTGCTGAATTCTCTTATAATTAGTAATTATAATCTGCCTTAAGTTAAAACAAGCATTAGAACCTATTCACCCCCCTCTAGGTGTTTAGGTGGTCTTGAAAGTATAACTATCACTCTCTAATCTTCTAGTGCTGTCTGAGGTGCCCTTAGCTCAGCACAGGCTAAGGAGGGGAAGCGCTCTAAGTTCTTTCGGGTGTGTGGTGGGACCTCCGTGCTGGAGCTTTGGGTCAGTTTCTGGTTCTAAGTCTTTGGTCGTTCAAGCTCGCTAGGGAGAAGTAAGTGTGCGGTCACCCCTTCCCCAAGGGTTCGAACTCCATAAGAAGCCGAATTTTAGTTTTAACATTTTGGTGCAGTGAGCGTTGATAATGATCAACACCGAAAATACTTCGCGAGCTCAATGACTGGAGGTGAAGGATAGGGTGTCGGCCACCCCTCCCCCTACCGCCACCCTCGGGATGTTCGAGGATTTTCGGCAAGAGATGCAGAATCTTGTCAGTTGCACACTCGACAAGCGTACCGAGTGCTCAACCCCTGCCTTCCTAGTCGCCGCATCCCTAGCTCTAGGTGAGGATTCCCAGGTCAGGCGACCCGGGAAGGAAATGGAAGAGGAGAGGGGTGAGCGAGATCTCCTAGGGCGAGTTCTTTTCCCCAGCTCGGTGAGTGCGAGTAGGGTTGGCGAGATCGATGCACGAGATCACTCGACTCACCCGACATGGGGTGGCAACACCTTTAGCGAGTTGGTCTCATCTGCCCTAGTTCTAGAAGGGTTTCGTGAGCCGGAGATGTCCTTCTACACCGGGAAGGATGATCCGGTTCAACACATCTAATTGTTCGAGGATGTAGTCTCAATCCGACAGATGTCGGATGAGTTCAAGTGCAGTCTCTTTGCCATCACCCTCAAGGAGAAGGCAAGAGATTGGTTCCACCAGCTGCATACTACCTCCATTTACTATTTCAAGGATCTACACTGGGGGTTCATGATGTGGTTTTCCACTTCTAAGAAGAGGAAGAAAGAGTCCAAGTCTCTATTTCATATCAAGCAGGGGATGAACGAGACTCTGGGGAGCTACGTGGACCGGTTCTAAGAGGAGGTCCTCTAGGTCCAGGAGATGTCGGGGCATACCTTGATGATGGCCTTCACCCTGGGGCTACAACATGGATTATTCAGGATGGAGCTGAAGAGGGTGCCACCTCTCTCCTTCGAGGAGCTGATGGATAGGGCAGCAAAGGAAGTTGACGGGGAGGCGTCGAACCCCGAATTCATGAGGAAGTTGGCCAGGTGGCCTGCGGAGGAGGAGCCGAGAGGTGGCAAGGGCCAAGATGTGTGGAGGCCCGAGCCTAGGCAGAGGGAGCAGCAGTAGTAGTAACAGCAGCCGGGGTGGGGGCACTAAGAGTCGAATAATCGGCTCGGCTGGAGGCAGCCAGAGTGGCAAGACCAGGGCCAGCGGAGAGGTTTCCATGGAGGAGACAACCGCTAGGGGGGCTAGGGTCAGTTCAACCCTCCAGGCTGGAGGCAGGGCCAGAGGCCTCCTCTCTCCGATCAACATCAGGCTATAGCAATAGCTCTAGGGAGGAGGAGGAGAGCCCAGCAGAGGAGAAGGCAAGGAGGAAGGGTGGAGCTGCCCTATTGTGATTTCCATCAGGAGGAGGGCCATGCCACAACTATGTGCTCGGAGTTCCTCGAGATAATGGGAAACAGGGAGCAGCAGCAACAACCCCGCCAGGAAGTGTGAATTGAGGAAGTCCTGCCCGGGGCAAAGGAGGACATGTGTGAAGATCGGGCTGATATGGGAGGCCGAGGAGAGATTGAAGTTATCCACGGGGGTGGGAGTTGAGGCCACCCGCTAGGCAAGCTTCCATACTATGTATCTCCAGAGCGTCGCTTCAACGTCCCTAACCCCACCCCCAGATGAGAAGATCACCTTCTCAAGGAAGGATATGTCGTATTATGAGGATCCATTTTGCGACGCGCTGGTGATCTAGGCCGTGGTCGAAAAGTTTACTATCTCTCGGATCCTCATTGATAACAGGAGCTTGGTCAATGTCGTCTTCAAGAAGGCATTTGATGCGATGAAGGTGGAGGCCAGGAGGGTGTTGGCCTCAGATGGTCCTCTCTTCAGATTCTCTAGGGAAAGGAAGGAGGTGGAAGGAGGAGTGGGACTCCATGTTACTCTAGGGTCAGTATAGGAACTGCAGGTTTGTCATCGTGGATGCTCTTAGTAGTTACAATGCCATATTCGGTCGGCCCCTCATCAGTGCCTTCCGCTGCGTACCCTCTTCCTTACATCAGTGCCTGAAGTTAAAATGCTGAAGGAATTCAAGTTCAGGTCCACAGAGACCCCAAGGTGGCGAGGGAGTGTTATGTCACCGCGACCAATTCCATCTCATGGCAAGGAGGAGTTGAGGAGATGGAGAGGAGGATGGAGGAAGTGTTCTGGTATGAGGCAGAAGGAGAGGCAGAGGAGTTAGTGGAGGATGATGAGGTTCGCACACGTGTGGAAGGGGCGGAGGAAGTGAAGGAGGAGCCAGCCGAGGTGATGGCCATAGAGGAAGCTGAGGAAGAAGTTCTGGCCCCAGATGAGGTGACCGTGGGCGAGTGGGGAGACCAGTCTCGGCTGGAGGCAGCAGAGGAGGTAGTGGAGATGGAGGTTCTCACCCAGGGAGGCAGGGTGGAGAAGGTGCGCGCCAGCGGAGGGCTGAGTCCAGAGGACCAGGGGAGGATGCTAGAGTGCATCCAAAGAACGTCGACCTCTTCGCATGGAGTGCGGCCGACATGCTAGGGATCGATGCGGACATTGCCTGCCACCGCCTCAACCTGGATCCCGAGGCTCGCCCATCCAATAGACGAAGCGGTATACCGTGAACAAGTTGGTCGAGCCTATCTGGGAGGTGGTGGGTAAGCTTCTCAAGGCCGAGTTCGTTTCAGAGATCCAGTACTCTGGTTGGGTCTCCAATGTTGTAATGGTTAAAAAAAGGAGATGGTTGTTGGAGGATGTGTGCAGATTTTTCTCTTCTTAATAAATCATGTCCTAAAGATTACCCCTTTCCTCGGATCGTCGCGCTTGTTGACTCAGCTGTCGGTTTTTCTATATTGAGTTTTTTAGGTTCTTTTTCAGGTTATCATTAGATCAGGATGCACTCGCCCGATATAAAAGATGTCTCCCTTATCACCGGGGACAGGTGCTACTGCTACAAGATAATGCCCTTTGGGCTAAAAATACAGGGGCAACATATCAAAGGATGATGGACTGGGTCTTCTAGGAATAAAAGTGGAGGAACCTGGAGGTGTACGTGGATGATCTCATGATGAAGAGTTGGAATGTTGACTCTCACCTCCGGGACCTAAAAGAGACCTTCGGCACCCTGCGAAAATACAAAATGAGGCTGAACCCCTTGAAGTGTGTCTTTGGGGCAAGCAAGGGTAAATTACTAGGCCATATCCTTACTCCCACAAGTATAGAGCCCAACCCTGACAAGATGAGGGCCATCATGGAGTTGGGATCGCCTCAGAATACCAAGGAGGTCCATCGCCTGATGGGGAAGTTTGCGGGGTTGAGTAGTTTCCTCTCTCAGGTAGGAGAGAAATGCTCCCCCTTCTTCAAAGCGCTGAGGGGAAATCAGAAATTTGAATGGTCTAAGGAATGCGAGGAAGCATTCCAAGCCTTGAAGAGGCAACTGACCCAGGCTCCATTGCTCCAGGGACCGAAGGAGGGAGAAGATCCATCCCTGTACCTTGGGGTCGGGGCCGAGGCCCTAAGCTCTGTCCTAGTCCAAGAAGAGGGGAAGAAGCAACTACTCATCTATTACGTGAGTCGTGTCTTAAGGAAGGTAGAGCTTCGGTACCCGATTCTGGAGAAGTTGGCCTTTGCTTTGGTCATCTTGGCTCAGAGGCTCAGACCCTATTTCCAGGAACACTCCATCCGAGTGATGACTGACCATCCCCTCCGCAACATCTTTGAGGGGGTGGAGTACTCTAGGAGGTTAGCGAACTGGTCGGTGGAGTTGCGTGAGTTTGACATCTCCTTTGTCCCTCGGCTCTCGATCAAAGCCCAGACAATGGCCAACTTTTTTGCTAACTATGTGGTTGAATTGGAGGAGGCAGAGCTAACTCACCCAATTTCTTGGAAGGTGATGGTAGATGGCGCCTCGGGTAGGCATTCCTTAGGGGTAGGAGTGATCCTAGAGAGCCCCTAGGGAACAAAAATCGAGTAGACGACGATCATTCACTTCCACATTACCAATAATCAAGCAGAGTATGAAGTATTGATCGCGGGGCTCTAGCTGGCCAGGGAGATGGGGGTACACGATGTGGAAGTGCTCATGGATTCTATGGTGGTAGCTTCCCAGGTCAACGGGGAGTTTGAGGCAAGATAACCTACCCTCCAGTTATACTTAGCCAAGGTAATGGGGATCATTGGCATGTTTCAAACGTTCTCCATCCGGCAAGTACCGCGGGAGGAAAATAAGAGGTGGACCAATTGTCCAAGCACGGACCCTGGGTGGGAGGTACCATCACTGACTTTTTCCGCCCTTCCATCAAAGAGGGAGAGTAGATGGAGGTGGACCAACGCCCCTCGTGGATGGATCCTCTTGCAACCTTCCTATCCATAGGGGAGTTCCCGGAGGGCATGGATAGAAAGCAATTCAAGCACAAGTCGGCATACTACATTATGCGCAACAGGCAGTTGCATAGAAAGACTCTCTCAGGGTTGCAGGCACGTTGCGTAGCGGAGGGAGAAATCAAGAGGATCTTGGAAGATGTCCATTCTGGAGAATGCGGAAGCCACTCGAGAAGAAGAACCCTGGAGGGAAGGATAGTCAGGCAAGGGTACTTCTTGCCGACCCTGGTGATGACGACATTGCTGATGAGGTTGTTGATCCCCAACATAAAGAATTTGTTGACTGGGACGATCGATGCTGCAAGCTTGAAGATGGAATTCTACCACGACATTGTTCGCTAATGCCGCTACATGTTTTACACGACGTCCGCCGTTATATTCAAAATATATAATTATAAATTAAATATTTATAATTATATATTGTTTAGCAATTTTCATTTTAAGCATTTTATTTTAAGTGTTTTATTTCAAGCATTTGATTAATGTATTTTTTTTATTTCATGTTGATGGGTGCTTATAACAATCATATGTTCATTTAAATTTTGATTGGAGGAGATTGAGTGGTGTATGCTATATAAGACAATGTTATGAAGAGTTTTGTAATGTTGAATGAAAAGAAAACCTAAGAATTCAAAGAGTAAATTTTCCCCCTCTTTTCCCCTTGCCAAGGTCGGCCCCCTCCTTTCTCTTCTCTCTTGGCCGCCGGCCTCCTCCTCCCCTCCTCTTTGTGGATTTTCGTCCACCCTTCTCCTCATCCTCTCCACCTCCTCCTCCCTCCTCAAGGTCTCCAAATCCATCCCTCCCTCTTCTAAAGAAACCCGACCACCTCTCTTTTCCTCTCCAAGACCGGGGGCCACCTCTTCCATCTAGGGTTCGGCCCTCCTACTAAAACCGCCACCCTCTCTCTCTCCTTCACAAAATCCGACCAACCCTCTTCTCCTCCAAAATCGAGCAGCCCTCCCTTTCATCAAACCGACCACCACCCATTCCCTCTCCTTTTTCTTTCCTAGAGAATTTGGCCACCACCTTTCTCTCTCCTATTCCAATATCTTTGGCCCCTAAGGTTTCCCTCTCCTAAGGTTTAGCAAAAGGAAGAACGGCTTGCGAATTCATCGTCCGGTGTGGATCTGAGGACTTGCGTGGAGATAGATTCAACCACCGTCGTGTGTGCTTCCTCCACTAATTTTTGTGGAAGGATTTCTTGGGATTTGGGTAACGATTTCTAAATCATCTTTTGTGTGTTTCTTCTATATTATTGTGAGATTTGGTGGAATAGAAGGCTAGTTTTTAGTCCTGATTTATATTGAAATTAGTGCTTAATTAAATTTGAATTTTCAAGCATGTTTCTTCCGAATATTTTCGTATAACTTGGATCGGGTAGATCTGGTGAATGCTAGTAGAAATCAGGTTCATTACCCTTGATTTCCCCTCGCGTTCAAGTGGTTTTGGCCTACCTCGTATTTAATAATTTTGGGATTGATTTTGGACTTTGTTTAAATCACTATTTTAGTCCGGATCCTCTCTTGTTGGGTTTGTGAATGCTAGCGGATAATTTTAACTTGAATTGCTAATTGTCCGGATCGGGTAGGTCTAATTCGCTTGAGTGAACATTGACATATAACCCTTATTTAATCTCTAAAAGGGGTGGTGTCCCTTTGCTTTTGTGCATTGTTAAATTGGTTGAATCTTCGAAAGTATTTTAGAGAGATCCCGCACGCTATGAATCAATTTTAATTGTCAAACCCAAGAGCGCGTAGTTTATTCCATCGAACCCATTGACCTACATCAATTTGATATCAGAGGGAGGTTCACGTGTATTTCCTAATTATCACCCTCCCCCTTTTCTTAGCACGCCCACACACACTTGTCTTGCACGATTTGTTGTAAAAAAATAAAAAAAATTATTTTTGGTCTGCAAATAGCTGCCTAAAACTTTTATTTTTCTACAAACAAATTTTTTTTTTTAATAATCTCCATATTATTTTCAATAAGAAAATCCAAAAAAATATATTTATTGCCTTAGTTATTTAGTGGGAACAAATCCATTTGCTATAACTTTATTGGGTCAGAATAATTATTCATTATATGCGCACAAGATTCGAGTAGGTTTTTTTGTCCCGTCATGACTAAAATGGCCCATGACATTTATGTATCCCGATTAGACTATTTGTATGCTAAGGTTATGGCTAATCACATCTGTTGGTACCCTAGTTTGGATTTGAGTTAAGTCTTCTCAATTAGTTTCTTGACCCAAGATTTATCTATGGTCAAAGGTTAGATTTAGGTTAGATTCCATCAGTTGTGTAGAGTTGTTGTTTATCCAGATTGAAAATCTGGTTAAGTGTTTTTAGTTCGACTATGGTCGAACGCCGCTCAACTATCATCTATCAGTTGATCGACTATCGTCTATCAGTTGATCGACTATCGTCAGACAGCAGATCGACTATCTCTGAGTTAGTTCATCTCTGTTAAGCTCGACGATCTGTGGTCTCAGTATCATCGATCGTCGAGTCCTGCTCGATTTTTTCTGTCCCGACAGATTTCTTGTAGGTCGATTATCTGTTCTGATAGTTCGACTATCTGCTCTGATAGTTCGACGATCGTCGTGATTCGTTCGACTATCTTTTTGTCTGCATTTAGAGATATTGTACTCTTTCTCTTCTGTGAATTATTTCTTATTTATCTGGCTTATTTTATTAAAAATTATTTCATTGATTTTATGCTTATATATCAAGGCAATTTTTGCCTCATTCTTTATGCATAAGTCAAGTTCTATCTGACAAAGTCTTTTGTCCTACTAGTTGACAAATCTATATGCTTTATCTGACATGTTGTCCTTTATAGCCGTTAGACACAGATGTCTTTCTTTGGCCGTAAAGAGTTTGTTTTTGATGAGACTTTCTCTAATATCTTTTGGACTTATAGAATGGATAAGCAGCTTCCAAGAAAGCTTTATTTTTTTATAGAATGTCCTTCTGCAGGCTATTTGTACTATGTGTTATTTGCAGCCCAGATTGCAGATCTCAGAAGAAGACAAGATTCAAATCAAGAGAAAGATAGAAGCTGTTACAGAGACTGATATATAAAGAGCTAGTGAGATAAGTTGATATACAGTTAATAGAAATATACAGATATACAGATACACAGATTCAACAACAAGAACAAGTGTAGAATAACTTGTGCGAATAGAACCAAAACAGTCCGGAAACTGGAGTAATGGAAATTTTATTATCCAAAAAACTATCTATTACAAAGGTATAGCCTCCCTTATATAGAATGGAGGAGATGAGATAGAGTAGAAATACCCAATGTGGGACTAAATACAGAAATACATCATATACAAAGCTAACTGCCTAACCGCGCGGTTAGTAAGAACACTAACCGCTTGGTTACCACCAGGAGACGAGCCGCCGACCATCGATATCCCAGAGAGTAACCGGCTAACCGCCCGGTTACCAAATCGCCATGCCAACCCGCTATCGTTGCTCAGATATCAGACCGCCGGAGACAACCCGTCAACCCGCGCGGTTACCAAACCGCCCGGTCTTTAACCGCCTGTCCGCCCAGGCCTATACAGCAACACTCCCCCTCAAGCTGGAGCATATATGTCGATCATGCCCAGCTTGCTGCAAATGTGGAAAAAGGAAGCGGATACAGGCTTTGTGAAGATATCTGCTAACTCTTTCTCTGACGTAACAAACCGAGTGCAAATCTGGTTCTTCAACACTTCTTCCCGAATGAAGTGACAGTCAACCTCTATGTGTTTTGTCCGCTCATGAAAGACTGGGTTCTTGGAAATGTAGATGGCCGCCTTGTTGTCGCAAAACATGGGAAGCGGATAGTTGTAGACCTCTCCTAAATCCAGCATGAGAGCCCGCAACCATTTCAACTCGCACGTGGTTGACGCCATACTTCGATATTCTGCTTCCGCACTAGATCTGGAGACAACGGATTGCTTCTTGCTCTTCCATCTAACCAGATTTCCTCCAACAAACGCGCAAAAGCCAGATGTCGACTTGCGATCCCCTTTGTTGTCCGCATAGCTAGCATCGGAGTACGCTTCCACTCTCAAATGGCCATTCTTCTGAAAGAGGAGACCTTTCCCAGGAGATGACTTTACATACTCCAGAATTCTTAGAGTGGATTGAAGATGGCATTCCCTAGGAGACTGCATTAACTGGCTGACCTTTCCTACTATATAAGAGATGTCTGGTCTGGTCACCGTGAGGTAAATGAGTTTGCCAACAAGACGCCGATACCTCGTAGTGTCTGATAGAGGAGGTGATTCGTCAGTCCATCTTTTGTCTTCTCCAGGAGCCATGGGACACCGAGCAGGTTTAGCGTCCGTCAATCCCGCCTCTTTCAATAAGTCAAGAGCATACTTGCGTTGGGAGAGAACCAAGGAGCACGGTTTTCGAGAGATTTCAATTCCTAAGAAGTATTTTGGAGAACCCATATCCTTCGTGACAAGGTGTTGGCGGAGATGGACCTTCGTCAGGGCTACACCAGCTTGGTCGTCGCCAGTAAGAAGTATGTCATCCACATAAACGGCTAGCACAACCAGACCCGAGGATGTCTTGCGAATGAACAAGGAGTGATCCGCCGAACTCCTTGTGAAACCGATTTCCCCAACTATGCCACTGAACTTGTCGAACCATGCCCGAGGACTCTGCTTTAGACCATAGATGGCCTTTTTCAACCGGCATACTCGAGTCTCCCCCTGAGCAACATACCCAGGAGGTTGCTCCATGTAGACATCCTCATGAAGATCACCATAGAGGAAGGTATTCTTGACATCCAACTGGGAAATAGGCCAATCCTTGTTGACCGCCACCGATAGAAGAACTCGAATAGTGCTGAGACGAGCAACCGGAGAGAACGTGTCGAAGTAATCAACACCATAAGTTTGGGTAAATCCCTTGGCCACAAGACGGGCCTTGTATCGGTCCACACTGCCATCCGGACGGAACTTGACGACAAAGACCCAGCAACATCCAACCACATCCGTGCCAAAAGGAGGAGGCACAAGAGTCCAAGTGCCCCGCTCAGAGAGAGTAGCAATTTCTTCATCCATGGCCGCCTTCCAGTGAGGAACATCAAGGGCTTCCTGGTAGTTGCGAGGAGTGGAAGTCGCCGAGATGGCTAGGGAGAAGTCCCTGCGAGAAGGTGTTAGCCGATCATAAGAAACAACAGCGTCCAGCGAGTGCTGAGTGCACGTCCGAACCCCTTTGCGAAGAGCAATAGGCAGTTCCAGGTCATCTAGTTCCTCAGTCGCCGGTGCATCCGTGGCGAAGAAGGCTGGCCCGAGAGAGGAGAGAGACGGCCGAGGAGAGGAGGAAGATGGTAGGGGATCAACAGACGGAGTGTGCGGTGGAGTTGGTGATGGAGGAATCTCAAGAGGAGTGGATGGGACGGAGGGAATGGTTGGAGAGGGCAAGTCAGCCGGAGAAAGAGTAAGGTCAGAGGAGAAGTATGAGGCATTTTCAAAGAACGTCATATCCGCCAAAACGAACTATTTGCGATGAACAGGGTCAAAGCAACAGTAACCTTTTTGAGTAGTAGAATAACCCAAAAAGATACACTTGGTGGAACGTGGGGATAACTTGTCGCGAGTTGCGGAAGGGTTGTGAACAAAGGCGGTGCAGCCAAAAATGCGTAGAGGTAAGGGAAAGGCATTCTTGGCCGGATAGAGAATGGAAAAAGGTGTTTTGCCTTTAAGAACTATCGAGGGAAGACGATTGATGAGGAAGCAGGAGATGAGAACTGCATAGCCCCAGTAGCTACGAGGAACCTGCATCTGTGCCATGAGAGTGCGAGCGACATCGAGGAGGTGACGGTTTTTACGTTCCGCCACCCCATTTTGCTGGGAGGTATATACGCAGCTAGTTTGATGAATGATGCCGTGTTGCATACAGAAAGAAGAAAATTCATTACTCAAGTATTCTTTAGCATTATCTGAACGAAAAACTTTCACAGAAGCACCAAACTGAGTTTTAATCATAAAATAGAAGGATTGCCATACAGAAAATAGTTCAGAGCGTTCTTTTAAAAGATACACCCATGTACATCGAGAGAAATCATCAATAAAAGTTACAAAATAGGAACTACCCCGCCCTACAGTAAGGGTGGGGGCAGGACCCCATACATCAGAGTGAACAAGGTCGAACGGCTCAGAAGAGCCATGACCTTGCTTAGGAGGAAAGGGGGAGCGGTGATGCTTGCCTAGCTGACAAGCATCACAGTTGATAGGAGAAGCATGCTGAGGTAGGTGGGGTAACAGTTGGTGGATGAGACGTGATGGAGGATGCCCAAGACGAAGGTGCCACTGAAGAAGATCTGTAAAAGCGGATGAGAATGCTGAAAGAGCGGATACATCATCAAGGAAGTAAAGGCTGCCTCTCTCAATCCCAGTAGCAATCGTCCGCTTGGAGTCCGGGTCCTGAAAAGAACAAGAAACAGGAGTAAATGTGACTGAGCACTGAAGTTGCTTGCAAAGGGAAGTAACCGACAATAAATTGCACGGGAACTTGGGCACATAGAGAGTATCCGCTAGGTGAAGGGACGGAGTAACTTGAACCATGCCAGTCCCATGCACCGGAGAGGGAGAGCCATCCACAACGAGAACCGGGGGCAATCAATCATGTGTTTCTAGGAGAGAAAAACACTGAGGATTGCCCGTCATATGATTAGTGGCGCCAGAGTCGATTAGCCATTTACCTTGAGTCACCACATGGGCGCTACCTGAAGTCGTGGCCACCGAGGCAGATGAGTTGGATGAGTGGGGGGCATCACCAAAGGGATGAAGGTGCGGATGCTTTGTCTAGCAACGGTCAATCAAGTGGCCTGTGCGGCCATAGTGAGAACAGAGATAGCGAGAAGGGCCGCGCCCGCCGGACTGGTGACCACGTCCACCCGAGCCACCACGATGTGCTTGGTGGGCATAAGCATCCGGAGCAGGAGGAGCGGCAAGCAAAAGACGATTGAGCAGAGAGGTAACAGCGGCAATGCGGGCAGCGGTAGCATCCAGGGTGGGAGATTTAGCTTCTCCAAGAATTTGCTGCCGGATCATATCATAGGAATCCGGGAGCCTCAGAAGGTAACAAACAACCAGGAGTTCCTGGAAGTGCTTCAGTTGGGTGGCCACGTCCGCAGAGAGGGGACGATGTTGAAGAATCTCCGCTCCAAGGGCTTGGACCTGTTGGTAAGCCGCAGCAGGAGACATGGATTGGCGAGCAAAGAGATCCGCATACAGAGTATAAATGCGAGATGTTTGACCCCCTTTGGAGTAGAGGGCGGCTAAGTGAAGCCAAGCTTGCTTGACCGTCTCATTGTGACGGATGACCGGAAGACATTCATCGGACAAGCTGTTTGCCAGCCACATACGAACAAGAGCGTCATTCGCATCCCAGTCATTAAACTGGTCAGAGTCCGCAGGAGGAGGGTCATCGGTAAGATGATGACGCTTGCGCTGAGAGCGGAGAAGAAAGGTAAACGAGACACTCCAGTCGGGATAATTGGGGCCGAGAAGCTTAGAAACTATTCCAAGGTTCCCGGACGCAGCAAGAGGAGGAGGATGGTGGGTAACGATAGTAGTCGAGGTGGAGACATCAGAAGTAGTCATTCTGGAAGAGAGGTCGCGCGGTTAAGAAAGTAAACCGGGCGAGCAGCAGAAGGAGAAGATCTCAGCGGTCAAAGGAGAGAGCAGCGGTTAGAAAAAGCCACGACCAACTACGGACAACCAATGGGGAAGAAGGTCATACGACAAGACAGGTCGCACGAGACAAGCAGATCGCACGAACAGATTGTTCGGGCGAGAAGAGGAGATCGCGAGAGAAGCAGAGGGGAAGGCAAACGAGATAGATCGCGAGAGATCGCGCGACAAGCAGATCGCACGAGCTGAAGGCAAACACAAACAGGGGGACTAGATCGCTGCCTCTGATACCATGTGCGAATAGAACCAAAACAGTCCGGAAACTTGAGTAATGGAAATTTTATTATCCAAAAAACTATCTATTACAAAGGTATAGCCTCCCTTATATGGAATGGAGGAGATGAGATAGAGTAGAAATACCCAATGTGGGACTAAATACAGAAATACAGCATATACAAAGCTAACCGCCTAACCGCCTAACCGCGCGGTTAGTAAGAACACTAACCGCTCGGTTACCACCAGGAGACGAGCCGCCGACCATCGATATCCCAGAGAGTAACCGGCTAACCGCCCGGTTACCAAACTGCCATGCCAACTCACTATCGTTGCTCAGATATCAGACCGCCGGAGACAACCCGTCAACCCGCGCGGTTACCAAACCGCCCGGTCTTTAACCGCCTATCCGCCCAGGCCTATACAACAACATAACTCTCTTCTTCAATCCTGAGTTCATCCTGCTTACAGGAACATTCATACTCAGAGCTTCAAGAAGAAGAAGAAGAAAGAAAAGCTATTGAAGAAGAACAACCATTCTATATCAAGAGTCTTCTTCAAGCTGCTCCTTCAAGAACTTCAAGACAACAGATCTTCTCTATCAAGAGTTCTGAAGAGATCCTACACCCTGAAGCAAGGCTTCTTCCTGGATATTCTCTAAGCCAGGTGGAGCTTTGATTCTTTCAAAGCTTTCTATAGCTCAGTGCAATCCACTAGCTTCTCTAATTTTATTTAACAATAGAGAAGACATTCTAACTCTCTCAACCTCCTATAAAAAGGGTTATTACTCCCTTCAAAAGTGAACCTTGGTGGCAGGGCACCTTAGCAAAAACCTATGTTGGATTTTGAGCTCCTGATCAAAAGCTCAAAGGGTTTACTTGATCTACCCTAATCAGATCAGTTGGTGGCAGGGCACCTGAACAAAAACCTGTAGTGGATTCCTACCAGGGTGGTAGAAGAGTGGATGTACCTATTGAGAGGGAACCACTATAAATCTTCTTGTGTTGTCTGTGTTGCTTATTTTAATTACTACACTATGGCTGTGAGTAGAATTAACTAGGACTGCTAGTTGCTGTGTTAGGACTAAAGCTTAAACTGTAATTATAGTTAGCTTTCTCTTGTGCACCTCACTTTGCGTTAGGCTCTAGGGTTTCATATATCTATATACTTATTCCGCAAATTAACTCTAAGGGAGTTAAGTAGATTCTCATATTTTTGAATACTCTATTCACCCCCCCTCTAGAGTTGTATCTATCCTCACTTTCAATTGGTATCAGAGGGAGGTTCACTGACTGTACATGCTAACACCTGAGTCAAAAGATCTAGATAGATACCAAGTTTATAGATATTCATTTCATGGCCCAGTACAAGGATTACTCTAGCACCAGACCTCCAGTATGAACCTTAGCTAAGTTCAGCATCTGGAAGGCAAGAATCAGACTGTATATGAATTCTATTGATGAAGATATCTTTTCTTCTATTTTGACAGGACCACCAACACCACCTGCTGCAACTACTGCTACAACTTCAACAAATCTGAGTGTAGTGCCACCTCCTGAATATAATGATGCTTACAAGAAAGCTAAGATAGCTGATGCAAAAGCTATGAACATTCTGGCTCAGACCATGTCTGATGAAACTTTCAAGAAAGTGGCTGATTGCACTTCAGCAAAAGCCATGTGGGACTCACTGAACCATATTGTAGCTGGTTCAGCTGATGAGAGGAAGGACAGAAGGTCCAACCTCACATCCCAATATGAGAATTTCAAGAAAACTGAAGCAGAATCAGTTGATGTAATGTACACCAGGCTTAGCTCCATCATCAATGAGCTGAGAACCCTTGATAAAGAGATCACATTGATAGAAGTCAATGACAAAATATTGATGTGCTTCCCCAGCACATGGGATCTTAGGATCTGGCCCATCAAAGAGTCAAGAAGTACAACTGAGATCTCAACTGAAGCTCTCCTTGGCAAGCTCAAATCATTTGAGCAAGTACTGAAGACTAGGGAAGCTGAAGCTGAAGCCAAGACTCCCACTCCTACCAAGAAAGAGCAAACTCTTGCTCTAAAGGCTGCTGATGCATTTGAAGGAAGCCAATCAAATGAGGAGCTAATGTCACTCTTTGCCAAAAGATTTCTCAAAATGGGCAGAAAGGACTTCAGAAAGAAGTCTTCCAGATATGAAGACAAGCCAAGGTACACTACTAAAAAACAGACTTTTAGCCACGACAGATTTCCGTGGCTAAAAGTCCAAAACCGTGGCTAATAACTATTAGCCATGGCCTACCCACGACAAATGGGCGTGGGCAATACGAGCGTGGCTAATAGTATTAGCCACGCCGAATCCGTGGCTAATAAGTTATTAGCCACGGTTCAATTGCCGTGGCTAAAAGTTAACTATTAGCCACAGCTCAATTGCCGTGGCTAAAGGACATGTAATAAACCTAACATAAGAAATATTCGGCCTCCCGGCCTCCGCCACTGCCGCCCGGCCGCCGCCGCCGCCACGCCGATTTCATTTCAAACAATAATTTTAAATGGCCTATATAAACCCCAAATCGAGTTTTTTATTGGCGGTGTGGGACTAAAAAAAAACCAGACTTTTTGCCACGGATTAGGATTCCGTTGCTAATACTAGATTATTAGCCACGAAATAGTCAAACCGTGGCAAAAAGTCAGGTTATTTCTCACAGATTAGTAATTCGTGGCTAATACAGGCTATTAGCCACGGAATAGGAACCGTGGCTAATACTTCAGTATTAGCCATGATTTTTTTCCGTGGCAAAAAAAAACCGTATCTAAAAGCCATTTTTCTAGTAGTGGTATGACAAAACACCAGCTAAAGAACTTATATGTTATGGCTGTAGAAAACCTGGACACATTCTACCTGAGTGTCCAGAGGAAAAGAATAAGGAGAAGAGAAAAGACAAAGAATATCAGAAGAACCATTCTAAGTCCTCCTCCTATAAAAATAAGAAGAAGGAGAAAGGATTTGTTGCTGAAACTAGGAGTGATAATGATTAGGAATCTTCCTCCTCAAGCTCCAGTGAAGATGAGGAAGAGAAGAAGGCAAAAGAAATTTGCCTAATGGCAATTGATGCCTGCAACAATCATTCAGCTGCAGAGAGTTCTGATGAAGAAGAAATGTCTACTGAAGATCAGGTATTGTCTTCTTATGATTTTACTTCTGTTGAATTTAGATTTGAATTTAAATATCTCTGTTTAGACTTAATTAGCTCAGAGAAGGAAATTAAGGAGCTTAGAAATAGGATAGCTGAATCAGAATCCCTATATAGTGAAAATGCTAGGCTAGAAGCTGAACTCACTAGATCTACTGAAGAAATCAAATTTATTAAAACTGAACTAGCCAAATCTAAAAGATTAGAAGAATCTCTTAATGGTAGAAGTCTTAAGCTGCTAGAGATTACTAGCATGTCAAACACTAGGACAGGTAACAATAAGCTAGGCTTAGGAGCTTCACCAAGTGAACCCCCCATGGTTCTGAAAAACCATCTTTCCACCTCAGTAAACTTTATTTCAGCTGATGGAATAAAGAATACTGAGCAAGTAAATCAAGTTAACAAAGCTTTAAATAAGGCTAAGAGAGAAAAGAGAAAACAAAAATTTAAAGAAATACAAAAATCATTGAATTATGCTAGACGATCGCAGGCCCAATGGTCGACCGATATCGATCATCGAACGTTGATCGACGATCTGAACATGATTTTCAAAATAATAACCAGAACCTTAGAAACACTAAGGTAAATAGAAACACTAGGTTCATTGACCCATCAACTGCATGGAGTATTCCACCTAGGAGATCCTATCCCTTAGGATAAAAACCTCAGCCTGCTTATTCTTTCATTTCAAGTTTTAATTATGTGAAGAATAATGGACCCAAGGTTGTCTGGGTCCACCATGTCTAACTGTTTATTTTGCAGGTGAAGACCTATCCAATTACTAAAGACAAATGGTATTTGGATAGTGACTGTTCCAAACATATGACAGGAAATACAAACAATCTGTCAAGCTTCAAGGCCAAGCTTGGACCAAAGGTGATCTTTGGGGATTCCAGCTGTGGTCAAACAGAAGGATATGGTAAGTTTACCATTGGAGCAGTGACATTCAAAAGGGTTGCATATGTAACTGGGCTGAAGCACAACTTAATCTCAGTAAGCTAGTTATGTGATGCAGGTTATCAGGTATCATTCACTGACACTCTTTGCAATATTACTTTAAATAGTAATGTAGTGTTAGTAGACATTAGACAGGGTAACATTTACTTAGTAGATTTTAATTCAACTCAATCTGAAATCTGCCTGTTTAATGAAGTAAATAATAATAACACCTTATGGCATAAAAGGCTTAGCCATGTTAACCTCAAGAATATATCTAGGTTATCTAAATACAACCTTGTTAGAGGTTTGCCTTCTTGCCCCTACAAGAAGGAAAGTCTATGCAGGGCTTGTCAATTAGGCAAGCAAACCAAAAATTATTTTAAATATGTAAATAAGAGTGATTCACCTAGAATCCTGTATTTATTGCACTTGGACCTTTTTGGCCCAATAAAAGTACAGAGTCTAGGAGGGAAATTTTACACTTTAGTGATTGTAGATGATTTCTCTAGGTTCACTTGAGTGTTATTTTTGAGAACTAAGGCTGATAACTTCAAAGTTCTTACAGACTTTCTGCTATGTATGCAGACTGAGTATTCTACTCATGTTGCCTTGATCAGAAGTGATCATGGTACTTAGTTTGAGTCTCTTCTCATGCAAGAATTCTATGAGAAAGAATGTATCAAACATAGCCTCTCTGCTCCTAGAACTCCTCAACAAAATGGGGTAGTGGAAAGGAAAAATAGAACCCTAATTGAAGCTGCAGGAACATTGTTGGCAGATGCTAACATGCCTCTCTCTTATTGGGCAGAAGCTGTTAGCACAACTAATTATGTTCTGAACAGATGTCTAATACATAAGCTTAAGAGTAAAACTCCTTATGAATTACTTAAAGGAAAGAAACCTAAAATTAGCTATTTTAGAGTCTTTGGTTGTGTAGTGTACATTCACAATAACAACAAAGAATACCTTAGAAAGTTTGAAGCAAAAGCTTCAATGGGAATTTTTCTTGGATATTCCCAAGTAAACAAAGCTTATAGGGTGTTTAACAAATCAACTTTAAAAATAGAAGAGTCTGTGCATGTTTCCTTTGATGAGTCCAAAATGTTTTACAAGGAGAAGGAAACTTCTCCTTCCTCAAACTCATTGCAGGTACCTGAGTTATGCAAGGATCTCACCCAAGAGATTCCCCCTCTATCAACTCTTCATATTACTGATTCAGATAGTGATGAAGACTTTGTGGAAGCAGTTGTTGTACCACCAATAGTTAATCCTATTCCACAAGAGGAATTAATCCAAACTGTTGTTGAAGATCACATCCCACATACTGATCTTGTCACACTTAGAGATCATCCTACATCTCAAGTGATTGGTGACATATCAGCTGGTGTGCAAATAAGACATAAATTAAGACAGGATGTGCTGCATGCTTGTTTCCTTTCACAAATTGAGCCCCTCACCATAAAATATGCTGAGCTTGATCCCCACTGGATCATTTCTATGCAAGAGGAGCTTAATCAATTTGAAAGATATAAAGTATGGACATTGGTTCTGTTGGAACACCCTATTACTAATTTGGGCAAGGATCACTATGTTTGTCTTAGGAATCCAGTTTGACCTAGATGTATAGTTAAAAAGGTCAACATTAGAATGTGTCTAGGGCTTAGAATTTAGGTTTGAAGTTGCCCCCAGGACCATTCAAGGAATCAGACTTAAAGTTGAGGCAAAGACAATTATCGTCGAGCTTAGGTCGACGAAACGTTGAACTCCGTTCGACGCTCTCTGAGCTCAACTTTGCTGAATCATCGAGCTCCGGTCGACGATCGTCTAGCTCAGATCGACGATCGGTCTTCAGCTTATTCTTCAGGTCGCTGAGCTTCGGTCGACGATCTTCGAGCTCAGGTCGACGCTTTCTGTCTGATCTTCATTCCTATCTCTGAGCTCAGGTCGACGATCGTAGAGCTCAGATCGACGTTTTTCCTGAGAGATCGACATTTCTAAGGATTCAAATTCAGTCAGACTTTGGAATGTTTTTCAAATTCTCTCAGCATTTATGTCAAGAGATCTGCCAGCCGTTTTCATTTATTCTGGAGCAAGTTTCAAGGAATCCTTTTTGAGAATGTTTTATTGGACTTTCCTCTAGAAGTCAAAATTTTATGGAAGGCATTTAATGTCTGCTAACGGCTATCTTGGATGAAGAATCTTCGGAGAATAAAAGCTGCTTCTCTTGTTTTCTCTAATACACAGATTTAGATACACATACATAGACAGAGATAGAGATAGTGATATACACAGATAAGAAAGAAAAAGAATAAGTGATTCTCAGGACAGTCTGATCAACATAAGAAAACTCAAGTAATCAACCCTGGAGAATCAGTTGAACATTTTGGCATACTGAAAAAGTGATCTTAGCTTCATCTCAAGGACTCCAGACAACTCATCTTTCAGCATCTGCTGAAACCATCTTCTACTGGAGATCTGAAGCTTCTGAAGACCTATCACCCTGAAGCAAAGCTTCCACTCCTAAACTAGTCAACATCTCAGGGGGAGCTTTGACAACACAAATCCACTTGTGCTTCTCTCTTTGATTGAGACAGAGAAGACAACTTCACTCTCTCTTTTTCTTTTCCTTTCCCTCTATAAAAGGGTTTTCAAAACTCCCTTCAAAAGCTTTGAATCTGGTTCTGAGAACCTTGTCAAAACTCAGTGGTGGCAAGACACCTGATCAAAAAATCTAGTTTGGTTTTTGAGTACCTTATCAAAAGCTCATTGGTGCTAGGACACCTGATCAACCCTTCCTGCAGTGGATTCCTACCAAGGGTGGTAGAAGAGTGGATGTACCCAGGTTTTTGGGGAACCACTATAGCTCCTTGTGTTCTCTGGTTTGCTTGTGTGTTTTCTTTGCTGTGTGCTGTGCTCTTCTTTTTACTGTCTTGTTAATTTTATAGCAGGCACCTTACACCTATATATAAGTTAAATCTTAAAAGTTCTGCTAGTTTAAAATTGTGAATTTACTTTAAATAAACTCTATTCACCCCCCTCTAGAGTTGAGATAGATCTTGTTCCCACTTTCAATTGGTATCAGAGGCAGGTTGGTTGTTCATACAGGCTAACACCTGAACCAAAAGATCCCTGATAAGATCAATCTTTTAAGAGGGTTATTTTCATTATATTTAATTTTATATAAAGATATGGCACAGAACAAAGATTATGCAAGCACCAGGCCTCCAGTGTGCAATCTATCCAAGTTTGCACTTTGGAAAGCAAGGATTAGACTTTACATGAACTCTATTGATGAAGACATATTTAATTCTGTTTTGACAGTATGACTAAGTCCACCAACAAGCTCAAGTACAAATGCTGTTCCACCTCCTTCAGGAACAGATGCTGAAATAAAGAAGTGGAAGACTGCAGATGCCAAGGCCATGTACATCTTAGCTCAGACAATGTCTGATGAGATATTTCAGAAGGTAGCTGACTACAACTCAGCCAAAGGAATTTGGGACAAGCTCTCTGAAATTGTCTCAGGATCTGCTGATGAAAGGAAAGACAGGAGATCCCATCTGATAAGCCAATATGAGAATTTCAAAAAGGGAGAAGCTGAATCAGTGGCTGACATGTACAATAGACTAAGTCTGATTGTCAATGAGTTAAAGACTCTGGATAAAGAAATCTCATTGACTGAGCTGAATGATAAAATCTTAATGTGCTTTCCCAGCACTTGGGATTCAAGAATCTGGTCAATCAAAGATGCCAGAAGTCTAAATGAGATTACCACTAAAGCTCTCCTGGGCAAGCTCAAATCTTATGAGCTGCTCATTAAAAATAGAGAAGAAGAACAAAAGGCTACTTTTCCAGTCACAAGGAAAGAGAAGACCATAGCCTTCAAAGCTACAGAAGAGGAGCCTGAAGATAAAGCTACAGGAAATGATGAGCTCCTAAGTCTACTGGCCAAAAGATTCTACATGATGGCCAGAAAAGATTTCAGAAAGAGATCATACAAGGGACATGATAAACCAAGGTATGATAAATCAAATAATAATAAAGAAATTATATGTTTTGGTTGCAGGAAACCAGGCCATATTGTGCCTGACTGTCCAGAAAACAAGAACAAGGACAAGAAAGATAGAAGAGAAAGAAGAAAGGAGAAAGACTTCAGAAAGAACAGCTCAGACAAACCCTCCTCCAGCAAGAACAAACATACAAGGAAGGGATTTGTTGCTGAGACATGGAGTGAAACTGAAGAGGACTCTGAAGCCTCATCCAGCTCCAGTGATGATGAGGATGATGCTGATGAAAAGGAATTTTGCATGATGGCTATCAATGCTTCTCAAACAGATTCAGAAGCAGAAGAGTCAGAATCAGATTCAGAAGCTCAACTAGAAGAAGATCAGGTAATCAATTCATTTGATTTCAGTTCTGAGGATTTTAAACATGAGTTTAAAGTACTATGCCTAGATCTGTTGGAATCTGAGAAGGAAATCACTTCCCTCAAAAAATAACTATCTGAGTATAGCACTGTAAAATCAGAGAACCTCAAACTCTCTAAAGAGGTAGAGTACTATAGAGAGGAGATAGCTTCACTAAAAAGTGAATTATCCAAGGCCAAGCAATTTGAAGAATCCCTTAATGGGAGAAGTATCAAATTAATGGACACCACAAGCACAGTGAACTCAAGATTAAATAGTACACTGGGCTTGGGTGCTTCATCTAGCCAACCCATAGTATTAACCACCCCAATCAAATTTATTTCTGATAAAGGGAAGGGTGTTGTAGAGGTAGCTAGGAAGAATTCAGATCTACCTAAGAAAAGCAAAGTTCAACAGAAAACGTCGAGCAGAGGTCGACGATCGTCGAACAGAGATCGACGATCTCAGGCTGGAACGTCAAACTCAGCTCAACGATTCCTGAACTCTGAACTCTCTCACAGTCGATCTTCGAACGGAGCTCGACGATTTTACCCAAGATCGTCGAACTCAGATCGATGATCGTCGAACGGAGTTCAGAGCTTTGAACCTTCTTTCAGAGGCAAATCTCAATTCAATCCTAGAAGTGCTTCATCCCAATGCTTTAATCCTTATACTGAATGGATAATACCTCCTAGGAGATTCCATCCTAAAGGTTATAAGAATCAACCTGGGATGTCTTTTATTTCTGAATTTAAGGGATATCAACCTAGGCCCAAGGTTAACTGGGTCAAAAACATATAAGCTGTTTATGTGCAGGTGAAGATCTATCCAACATCAAACCAGCTATAGTATCTGGATAGTGAGTGCTAAAAGCACATGACAGGGAATAAGGACAACTTCACATCCTTTAAAGCCAAGCTTGGACCCAAAGTAATTTTTGGTGATTCAAACTTTGGAACTACAAAAGGATATGGTGCAGTCCAAATTGGGACAGTCACCTTCAAGAAAGTAGCCTATGTTGAAGGACTCAAGCACAACCTGATAAGCATTAGTCAGCTGTGTGATGAAGGATATCGAGTGACTTTCAACAAAGAAATATGCAAGATCAAGTCAGAAGACAACACAACTGTGTTGACAGGTAACAGGAAAGGTAATATTTACTTAGTAGACTTTCATTCATCTAAGGTAGATATTTGCCTGTTTAATTCCATATCTAGACCTAATATTCTATGGCATAAGAGACTAGGACATGTTAACCTTAGAACCATTGCTAGGCTATCCAAGGACAACCTTGTCAGAGGACTGCCTTCTGGCCCATACAAGAAGGAAGGACTCTGCAAGGCTTGTCAATTAGGCAAGCAAACTAAAAATAGCTTTAAATCAATTAACAAGAGTGATTCACCTAGGATTTTGTATCTGTTACACATGGATCTCTTTGGACCCATTACAATACAAAGCTTAGGAGGGAAATCCTATACTTTAGTGGTTGTAGATGACTTCTCAAGATTCACATGAGTATTCTTTCTGAGGAAAAAGTCTGATAACTTTAAGTGTTTGATAGAGTTTCTCAAATGCATTCAGATTGAGTTCAACACTCACATTGCCCTGATCAGAAGTGATCATGGGACAGAGTTTGATTCTCTTCTCAAGTAAGAGTTCTGTCAAAGTGAAGGGATCAGACATACTTTCTCAGCTCCTAGAACTCCTCAACAAAATGGGGTAGCTGAAAGGAAAAATAGAACCCTTATTGAATCTACAACTACATTATTGACAGATGCTCACCTACCTCTATCCTTTTGGGCTGAGGCAGTGAACACCTCCAATTATGTGTTGAATAGAAGTCTAATACATAAACTGAAGGGCAAGACTCCCTATGAATTGCTCAAAGGGAAGAAACCTAAAGTAGACTATTTTAAAGTTTTTGGTTGCACTTGTTATATTCACAATAATGACAAGAAATATTTAGCAAAATTTCAAGCAAAAGCTGATGAAGGAGTGTTTCTGGGATACTCCATGATCAGTAAAGCTTATAGGGTTTATAATAAAACTACTCTAAAAATAGAAGAATCTGTCCACATTTCCTTTGATGAAACTAATATTTCTTTCAAGGAGAAGAATACTTCTACCATAGAACATTTGCAGGTGCATTCTCTAGCTGAAGAATTGGACAGATTACAAGTCACTCAAAAGGATGAAAGTAGTGAAGATGAAGAGGCTGCTCCACATCTGGAAGAAAATCTTCTTGAAGAGCCAATTGTTGTCCCACAAGAGGAAACAACAACACAGGTTGGTGAACAATCAACACCCCCTGTTGATCTAGTAACACTAAGAGATCATCCAATCTCCCAAGTGATTGGAGACATCTCAGCTGGTGTGCAAACCAGAAATTAGGTCAATCAAAACCTGATGCACACTTGCTTTCTCTCTCAAATTGAACCTCAAACCATTCAAGATGCAGAGCAAGATCCACACTGGATCATTATAATGCAAGAGGAGTTGCATCAATTTGAAAGAAACAAAGTTTGGGAACTAGTGCCTAAGCCAAAGGATCATTCAATTGTTGGAACAAAATGGGTGTTCAGAAATAAGCTGGATGATCAAGGAATTATTGTAAGGAACAAGGCAAGGCTAGTTGCTCAAGGATATTCTCAAGAAGAGGGGATAGACTATGACCAGACCTTTGCACCTGTTGCAAGGTTAGAGGCCATAAGAATCTTCCTGGCTTATGCTGCTCACAAGGGATTCAAAGTCTATCAAATGGATGTGAAGAGTGTTTTTTTCAATGGGGAGATCAAAGAAGAAGTCTATGTCAGACAACCTCCAGGTTTTATCTCTCTAACCCATCCTGATTATGTTTTTAAACTTCACAAAGCATTATATGGTCTCAAGCAAGCTCCTAGAGCATGGTGTGAGACTCTAGCATGCTTTCTGCTGAAGAATGATTTTGTTAGGGGGAGAGTAGACCAAACTCTTTTTATTAGAACCCATACGTCCCATACCCTACTAGTACAAATTTATGTAGATGATATTATATTTGGGTCTACTGATTCAAATTTGTGCAGAAAGTTTTCCAAGCTTATGCACTCTAAATTTGAAATGAGTAGCATGGGTGAGCTATCCTTCTTCTTAGAATTGCAAGTCAAACAACATGCTGAAGGCATGTTTATTTCTCAAACCAAGTATGCAAAAGAATTGGTTAAGAAATTTGAGATGTCTGATGCATCATGTATGAAAACACCCATGCCTACCAATGCTGTATTGGATGCTGATAAACATGGGAAACCAGTTGATCAGACAACATATAGAGCAATGATTGGTTCTCTATTATACCTTACAGCCAGTAGGCCTGACATAATGTTTGCTACATGTATATGTGCTAGATTCCAAGTCAGCCCTAGAGAGTCACACTTAACTTTAGTAAACAGGATTCTTAGGTATGTTAAAAGCTGTCCAAATCTAGGACTCTGGTATCCAAAAGATTCAGTATTTGACTTAACTGGATTTTCAGATGCTGATTATGCTGGATACATAATTGACAGGAAAAGCACCAGTGGAACTTGTCAGTTTCTTGGTGATAGACTTGTCTCATGGTATTGTAAGAAACAAACATCTATGTCAACCTCAACTGCTGAAGCTGAATACATGGCTGCAGGCAGTTGTTGTTCACAAATATTGTGGATATAAAACCAACTCCTAGACTATGGTTACAACTTAGAAAAGTCTAAAATATTTTGTGATAACACCAGTGCTATTTCCATTGCACAAAATCCAGTCCTCCATAGTAGGACAAAACACATAAAAATTAGGCATCATTTTCTAAGGGATAATGTTGAGAAAAACAAAATTGAACTTGAATACATCCCAACTGATTTGCAAAGGGGAGATATTTTCACCAAGCCTTTGGAAGAAAAGAAACACAACTTCTTCCTCAATCAGTTAGGCATGTTAGATGGAGGAAGCCTAAAATAAATTACAAAATTTTCAAAAGCTAAAAATAGACCAAGATTAGGCTAAAAACTCTCCTTTTTTGTGTCTGTAGGATAGTTTCTGACTCTTAACTGCGCTCGACATTTTCCCCAGAAAGCGTCGAACGGAGCTCGACGTTTCCTAGAAAGCGTCGAACGGAGATCGACGTTAAAACGTCGACCTGAGTTCAGAGCGTGTCAGATAGTTGTATACTATCTCTTTCAGGCCTTCGATCGTCGACCTGAGCTCGACGTTCTCCCTAGATTATCGAACTGAGATCTACGATATTGAAGCCTTTTCAGCTTCCATCAGGAGTCCTGATCGTCGAACGGAGATCGACGATCCTTCCTTTTTTGCGTCGAACCCTAATATAAAATCATTTTTCGGCCGCCGCTCGTCGTTTATGCTTTCATACTCTCTGCAACTTTCTCTCTTTCCCTCCAAACCTTCTACACTTGGTAGTGTTTGTTTCATCTTTGCAGGTACAGATGGCTGTGTCAAGTGCTGCTATTTCAAAGATGAAATTTGATACAGGTTTCGACATTGATATGAATTCTTTCGATGGAAGTGATCAGAGATTCAAGGATATTCTAAACCTTTTTCGAGAACAGCAACTGTTTCAGATCATGTCCACCCGAATGAAGATTGCAGTAGAAGAGATAAAGGAATGGTGTTTTACCGCCACGAATGAGAATGAGGATTCTGTAATCGGCTCAATCAAAGGGACTCAGGTACCTTTGTCCGCCGCCCTTCTAACAGAGGTTTTCCTTCTTAGTACTGGAGATGACTCCATAGATTTGTCTGGAGAAGAGAATGATTCTATGCTGGATAGAATGGGTCACACTGCTGTGAACCCTAACAAACTGCTGAAAAAAACCTCTCCATTGAATTCCAATTTCTAGCTGATGTGGTTGGTAAAGTGATTCTGGCAAAGCACTCAGCCCATGATACAATATCAAGATACTAATTCTGTTTAATGGGAGCTTTGGTTGACAAGAAACATTTAGATTGGGGATCCATCTTTTTCAATTTGATCAAGAAGAAACTTAACAAAAGCTGTGTAAGCTATGGGAGGATATTATGGGTTTACCTGCACTCCAGGTGCCCTGAGCTGCTGACCTCTAGTGGGATGTACATCAATGCATCCAAGAGGCTTACCTGTGCCCTCTTCAGCAGATGGGACATGCAGATCATCAACCCCAGCAGGGCTGCTGCAGCACCACTTACTTCAGGCACTAGGACTATATCAGTCACTCCTCCTCAGGTATTTGCCCCAGCAGAAGGATTGCCTGCTTCTTCTTCTCCTCCTCCAGCTATTTCTATCCCAGTCACCACCTCAACTTCTTCACCAATCTCAACTTCTATCATCTCATCCCCCATTACAATCTCTTCACCAATTTCACCTCCTCCAGCCTCTACCTCAGAACAATTCCACCCTTTGTTCTCTTATCCATCTTTCACCACTCCATCATTTTCTCTTATAGATGACTCCTTCATGGATGATTCTCCTCCAACTCCTCCTGAGCTTCCCTCTACATCCTCTTACCAACAACTTCTTCAAGACATCCTTTCTCAACCATCCTTCACCCCCATCCTTTGCCTCTTCCATCTCATCCATCTCCACCTCAGTAACATCTATCTCCTCTATTCCTCCTTCAGAGCCATCCATCCCAACACCTACTATCTCCTCACTCTCTATTACATCAGCTCCAGCCACCCTCATCCCAGTCTCTTCAACTCCTACCTCTGCTCAAGCCAATCTTGAGCATGTAGATCTTTCAGCCCTGGCAGACAAGCTCTATGTGTTGCTAGCCCCTAAGCTAACCTCACTGTTGGAGACCTCCTTGGCTCCACTCCTGAAACATGTTCAGGAGCTGTCTACCAAGTTTTCTTCCTTCCTCTCCTCCCAGGCAATCCCTTCATCTGGGTGCCTTGATTCAGTTTCCACTGAACCCAGGCAGGGGGAGATGCCTTATGAAGCATTGGATGTGCCTGAGGCTGCTGAAGGTTCAAGTCCTGCTCTTGTTTTTGCAGGGGACCTTCAGAGTCTGCTTTCTATATTTGATTCTGTTTATTTCAGTTCTCTACCAGTGCATCAAGCTGAAGACCTCACTAAGGCCATTGTGCCTATCTTAGTATGTGATCCCAGCCTAATTGTCTCATATATCAATTTTTTCAAGGCTGTGGATGTTGTTGCTTCCATATCTGCTGCTGCTGTTTCTACAATTGTATCAGAAGATATTGACATGATTTCTGTTGTTGAGGATACTGCTGCTAAAGAACTTGCCATATATCTGGAAGAATCTGCTTCTACTGCTGCTCCAACTTCTGTTTCTACTGTTGCTCAAATTTCTGCTGCTGCTACTGCTCCTGCTCTGACCCCTGATCAAGCAAAACAACAAGAAAAGTATATAAAGAGTATTGATGACTTATATGATAGACCTCAAAGTTCAGACAGCGATCAGTTTCAAACTGAATCTGATGATTCTTCTAATACTATTGCCAAGAAAAGGAAGGCCAGAAGCAAGGCCATGATGAAGGTTCCTCCTGCTCAAGCTAAAGATTCAAATGACATTCCATACTATATTTTGCATAACTGTCCTATCTCTGAGCCCTGGATGCAGTATTCCAAAAATCAAGTGAAAGCAATGAAGAAAAGAAGGAAATTGGATAAATATGAAAAAGGATCTTCTAGGTTTCAGCCTCCTCCTCCTCCTCCTCCAGATTCAGGATCAGGTGGAGGCTCAGCTTCTCAAACCCCAGCTTCTAAGCAAAGTTCCTCCCAGTCCACTCAAAGATACCATCCTAGGGGGCAATACCAAAGGGGTTATCAGTCCAGAGGGGGACAGTATAGAGGAAGTCAAAGAGGACATGGATTTCATGCAAGGGAAGGACAAAGACACATGGACTCTGCTCAAGGTCCTTTCCCTTATAAACTCAGAGAAAAAGTTGAGACTAGAACTCCTATTGCATCAGGAACTGTAAATAGATATGAGCCTGCAGTGCCTTTTGAAGATCCAGAGAATAATCCAGTGTCATGGAATGCAAGGATGAAAGATCTGGCTGCCTTAGATCAGTTGAAGAAAGTCAGAGAACAAGGGAAAGACACCTCTAATAATACTACTCTATCAGATTAAAGGAAAGCTGAACTAGAAAGGTATTCTTCAAGAAAATTCTTTGACCCAATGGACTACATGAAGTTGCATCCTGAGTCTGTGGTTCCCAGAGCTAGATCTCAAACCTCCTTAGGTGCAGATGATGATAGAAGGTCAAAGAAGGAAGCCCTTAATCCTAACAGAGAAATTATATTTAAGAAAGGAAGTGAAAAGAAGTAATTTCTGTAAGCAGACATCACAATCTCTCTGAACATTTGCTGAAATTTCATTTGATTGCTGCTATGATTGCTTGCTCTGCTATTTTGTTTTAGTTTGTTGCTCTTCTATATGTTGTTTGTAGTTTTTATTTCTGAAATATGTAAATAGTAATCCTAACCCAAATAGGGGGAGATTGTTGGAACACCCTATTACTAATTTGGGCAAGGATCACTATGTTTGTCTTAGGAATCCAGTTTGACCTAGATGTATAGTTAAAAAGGTCAACATTAGAATGTGTCTAGGGCTTAAAATTTAGGTTTGAAGCTGCCCCCAGGACCATTCAAGGAATCAGACTTAAAGCTGAGGCAAAGACAATTATCGTCGAGCTTAGGTCGACGAAACGTCGAACTCCGTTCGACGCTCTCTGAGCTCAACTTTGCTGAATCGTCGAGCTCCGGTCGACGATCGTCTAGCTCAGATCGACGATCTGTCTTCAGCTTATTCTTCAGGTCGCTGAGCTCCGGTCGACGATCTTCGAGCTCAGGTCGACGCTTTCTGTCTGATCTTCATTCCTATCTCTTAGCTCAGGTCGACGATCGTAGAGCTCAGATTGACGTTTTTCCTGAGAGATCGACGTTTCTAAGGATTCAAATTCAGCCAGACTTTGGAATGTTTTTCAAATTCTCTCAGCATTTATGTCAAGAGATCTGCCAGCCATTTTCATTTATTCTGGAGCAAGTTTCAAGGAATCCTTTTTGAGAATGTTTTATTGGACTTTCCTCTAGAAGACAAAATTTTATGGAAGGCATTTAATGTCTGCTAACGACTATCTTGGATGAAGAATCTTCAGAGAATAAAAGCTGCTTCTCTTGTTTTCTCTAATACACAGATTTAGATACACATATATAGATAGAGATAGAGATAGTGATATACACAGATAAGAAAGAAAAAGAACAAGTGATTCTCAGGACAGTATGATCAACATAAGAAAACTCAAGTAATCAACCCTGGAGAATCAGTTGAACATTTTGGCATACTGAAAAAGTGATCTTAGCTTCATCTCAAGGACTCCAGACAACTCATCTTTCAACATCTGCTGAAACCATCTTCTGCTAGAGATCTGAAGCTTCTGAAGACCTATCACCCTGAAGCAAAGCTTCCACTCCTAAACTAGTCAACATCTCAGGGGGAGCTTTGACAACACAAATCCACTTGTGCTTCTCTCTTTGATTGAGACAGAGAAGACAACTTCACTCTCTCTTTTTCTTTTCCTTTCCCTCTGTAAAAGGGTTTTCAAAACTCCCTTCAAAAGCTTTGAATCTGGTTCTGAGAACCTTGTCAAAACTTAGTGGTGGCAAGACACCTGATCAAAAAATCTAGTTTGGTTTTTGAGCACCTTATCAAAAGCTCATTGGTGCCAGGACACCTGATCAACCCTTCCTGTAGTGGATTCCTACCAAGGGTGGTAGAAGAGTGGATGTACCCAGGTTTTTGGGGAACCACTATAGCTCCTTGTGTTCTCTGGTTTGCTTGTGTGTTTTCTTTGCTGTGTGCTGTGCTCTTCTTTTTACTGTCTTGTTAATTCTATAGCAGGCACCTTACACCTATATATAAGTTAAATCTTAAAAGTTCTACTAGTTTAAAATTGTGAATTTACTTTAAATAAACTCTATTCACCCCCCTCTAGAGTTGAGATAGATCTTGTTCCCACTTTCAGGTTCCAAGACCAAAAGACCAACTGATCATAGGCACCAAGTGGGTGTTCAGAAACAAGTTGGATGCCCAAGGAACTATTATAAGGAACAAAGCTAGGCTTGTAGCTCAGGGCTACAGATAGGAGCAAGGTATAGATTATGACCAAACCTTTGCCCCTGTTGCAAGGCTAGAGGCAATAAGGATCTTTCTAGCCTATGCAGCCTATATGAAGTTTAAGGTTTTTCAAATGGATGTTAAAAGTGCATTCCTAAATGGTGATCTAAAGGAAGAGGTGTTTGTTGAACAACCACCTGGGTTTGTTTATTCAACTCAACCCTCATTTGTTTATAAGTTGCAAAAAGCTCTTTATGTACTTAAGCAAGCACCCAGAGCCTGGTATGAGACTCTAGCTAGTTTCCTTTTAGAGCACAACTTTGTTAGGGGAGTAGTTGATAGAACCTTATTTGTTAAGCATCACAAGGACACAATCCCGTTGGTTCAAATCTATGTGGATGACATTATCTTTGGTTCCACTGATCCCAAACTATGCAAAAGGTTCTCAGACCTGATGCACTCTAAGTTTGAGATTAGTAGTATGGGTGAGCTGTCTTACTTTCTTGGTCTCCAAGTAAAGCAAGATGCTTATGGCATCTTCATCTCCCAATCCAAATATGCCAAGGAATTGGTAAAGAAATTTGGGATGGCTGATGCTTCAACAATGCATACACCCATGACTACAAATGTAGTTATAGATTCTGATGATAAGGGTAAGCCAGTTGATCAGAAAAACTATAGGGCCATTGTTGGTTCCCTATTGTATTTAACTGCAAGTAGACCTGATATAATGTTTGCCACATGCCTATGTGCTAGATTCCAGGTCAACCCCAAGGAATCTCATTTGATTCTTCTCAAGGGAATTTTGAGATACCTGAAGGGATGTCAAAATTTAGGACTGTGGTACCCAGCTGAATCAGAATTTGAGTTAATTGGATACTCTGATTCTGACTATGCTGGTTGTAGAGTTGACAGGAAAAGTACCTTAGGGACATATCAGTTCCTGGGAGAGAGATTAGTCTCTTGGTTCTGCAAGAAACAGGTTTCTGTCTCAACTTTAACTGCAGAGGCTGAATATATAGCAGCTGCTAGTTGTTGTTTACATATCCTGTAGATTCAAAACCAGCTTTTGGATAATGGGTACACACACAAGAACACAAAAATCATGTGTGACAGTACCAGTGCTATTTCCATAGCACAAAATATTGTGCACCACTCTAGGACCAAGCACATTGAGATCAGACACCATTTTCTAAGAGATTGTGTGGAAAAGAACAAAATCAGTCTTGAGTTCATATCCACTGACCTTTAGAGAGGTGATATTTTCACCAAGACCTTAGATGAACAGAAGCATCTGTTCTTTTTGAATCAACTAGGTATGATAAATGGAATAGACCAAGTGTAATTTCTGCCTATGGTGAAATCTGCTCGAATATCGTCGAATGTCGTTCGACCATAGTCGAACAGGTTGAGCCTATCGTCGACCTATGGTTGATGACGGCTCGATTGTTTGTGAAGACAGAAATAGTCGATCAATAGCTCGACTACTTTGCTTCAGGAAACGATCGTCGAACGATCGATCGACCATCGTTTCTAATATCTGTTGAAATAGGTCGATGATTGCTGTTTAAATATAAACCGATGGTCGACCTAGGTTAATAGATCGTGCTTTGTTTAGTCGACAGAGCTCGTCGTTTCATATTCCTCATTCCTGCTTGAAAGGTTTGACTTGAGCTCTGCCCCGTGCTTTCTTCTTTCGTCTTTCTCGTCTTCCCCAACCGAATCCATGGCGATTGCTCCAGCTTTGCTGACCGTGATGAAGTTTGATGCCGGCTTTAGTATCGATTTTGATTCTTTCAATGCCTGCGATGCCGATATTCTCGAGATGCTACAGTTATGCAAAGATCAAGGACTGGAGAAGCTTATGTCTACAAGGATTAAGATAAATATTCCAAAAATCAAAGAATGGGTCTATACATCGTCTTACAACGACGAATCGATGTCAGGGACTATCGGCGGCGAGGAGGTAATTTTGACTCCTGCCGTCTTAACTGAGATTTTTTGGTTTAATCAATGGTAAAGAAGAGTATGATCAAGATACTCAGGAGTATAGCAGGATGCTATTAGAGCTAGGACATGCTGAAGGCATTCCTTCCAAGTTGTTGAAGATAAGCTTCCCGATGAAGATCAAGTTCTTGGCAGAACTAGTAGGGAAAGTGCTGTTGGGAAAGCACTCTGCGCACGATAACATTACCAGGCAGCAGTTTGCCTTAATGTGTGCTATTGCTAACAGGAAAGTAATAAATTGGGCTGGAATAGTTTTTGATTTAATCAGGAAAAAGAACTCAAAGAAAGAGGTAACCCTTGGAAGGGTGATTGGGATATTTCTGAGAGAGAAATGTCCTCAGCTTTTGGGAACAGTCTCAACATCAATCAATGCAAGCAAGAAGATGGATCACACTCTGTTCATCAAGTGGAGAAGGAATATCCAGAAGCCTTCACCTGCTGAGGTTGCTCCTGTTCCATCTGAGAACACAAGGATAGTACCAGTCACCCCCACCTAATTGAAGAAGGCTCTTCCATTTCCCCCATTCCATCTACATCTGCATCTGCATTGCCATCCACTAATATTGCAGTACCATCTACATCCACTGCTATTCTTCATGCATCACCACTAGCATCTCCAACTCCTTCACACCTTGCTGGGATTTCAAATCTTAACATTGATCTGTTGGTTTTTGAGACACTTCCAACTCCACCTCAGTCACCAATTTCACATCAAGATCATATTGATCTTCATGCATCTGCATCTCCATCACCAGTTCATGCATCTGCATCTCATCAGGAGAACATCATCCCTAATATTCATCCATCTGTTATGATTCCCCCATCTACATCTTTTGAAATCACACCAGCATTCATTGCAAGCATCATGGAGCTAATTACTCCTTCAATCAAATCAATGATTGAAGCAACAATTACCCCTCTTATTTCCTCCATTTCATTTCTTACATCATCCATTGCAGCCCTCTCAAATTCTGCTGAGCCCTCTTCTCTTAGGGGCCTGAGTTCAGTACCCACTGAAGTCAAGCAGGGGGAGATGTTCTAGGAAGATGTCTCAGGACTTCCACTGGTAATTCTTTCAGCTGCAGGTCCAGAAAATACACCATCAGATGAAATTCAAACAGCTGTAGATTCAGAAATTACAACATCAGTTGCAGTTGCAGTTCCAGATACAGCTGTTGCTCCAGAAGCTCAAGTTATAACTGGGGCTGAATTTGCTTTTAGAGTTTGTCTTGAAGAATCATCTACTCCTATTGTTGCCATGTACCTAGAAGGAATTGTTACCTCCTACCTAGACGACTTATGTGAGTTAGGAAATTCTACAGGTAATACAATTACTCATTTCACTGACCTGTTGACTGACATGTTAACTTGTGAATACCTTGAAGGGATGTTTCTATACCATTTAGAAAATTTTTATATCCCTTTGGCTACAGATCAAGCTCAAGATGTTCAAGAACCTGCTGCAGAAGAACTGGTCCTCAAGACAGTTACAGATGTTTCAGAAGAGAAATCAACTGTATGGGATGATACTCCAGGATTAGACCTGGATTTCCTATTGGCTCAGGATGCCATAGAATAAGAGAAAGAAAAGGATGCTTTAAAAGCCAAAGCAAAAGCTGTTCAAGATATCATTGATCCATATGACCAACCTCAGTCATCTCAGTCTGATGATGAGGAAGATTTAGAGGATTCTGAAGGAACCAAGAAAAGGAAAATTGCTCAAAGGAAAAGGAAAGCTCAAGCTCCTCCTCCTCCTAATCCAGAGAATGGCATCCCCTATTACATATTGAAAGGGATTGACTCCAAGTCTAAGGATTTTCAACATTGGATGGGTTTGTCTAGAAACCAGCAGAAGAAGAGGAAGAAGAGCAAAAGATATGATACTCCAGCTCCCAAGTAAACTCCCAGAGGTCCTCCTCCTCCTCCTCCTAGTGCAGGAGCTTCAGGGAATGTATCTTCTAATCCCTTAGCTCCTCCAGCCAGATTTACTCCTTCTCAAGCCTATCAGAGAAGAGGAAACCCAGGTTACCAGGGCAAACACCATTCAGGCCAGCAAAGACAAGTAGCTGGACCTAAAGAGCAGGTGAAGGAGATGACTTACAAGAAACCAACATTTTCTCCGCCTCCTTCACCTAAAAGAAAAGTTTCACCTTCTAAGGAGAGCAAAATTCTTCCCTCCAAAAAGCCAGCTCAGATTAAGCAAGTAGATTCAAAAGGAAAAAGAGTAATTTACTCTGACAAGTCAAGTAAGAAGTTTGCAGAGGTTTCTCCACCATCATCTCTTGTTATTCAAGAAGACATAGAACCAGCTGCAGGTCTATTAGACCTTTCTACAAAGTTCAAGACTATAAAGCCTCTAGATCCAGCTGATGAAAATGCTTATGAAAGCCAAGAGCTTAATCCTGAGTTCAGGATGGCCAGATTTCTTGAGTTAGTTGGATCAGCCCAAATTAGAAAAGCTAAAGCTGAAGGCAAAGACATAACATGCTTAACAACTATGTCAAAGCTCATAGAAAAGGAAATAGACAGATTTCAAGTCAGAGTAGAAGTTTTTGATGCCTCAAAATATATGGAAAAGCATCTAGAGGCTGTTGTGCCCAGAGCAAGAGAATCTAAGATTATTGGAGAACAGGACTTGAAGATTTCAAAGAAGGATTCTCTTGATCCCAAAAGGAAAATTTTCTTCCTTCTTGTTTCTTTCACTTCTAAACCAGACTCTGATATTGTTTAAATTTATTTGTATTGACAGTCTATTTTGCTTGATTGTTTGATTTTATGGTTGATATGAAATGCTGCTTATTGATATGATATGATACACTTTGATCCTAACAGGTTATTGTTGTTTTTATTTCTATTTATAGCATTCTTTTTGTTTTGAGAGACTTGACCCAAATAGGGGGAGATTGTTGGTACCCTAGTTTGGATTTGAGTTAAGTCTTCTCAATTAGTTTCATGACCCAAGATTTATCTATGGTCAAAGGTTAGATTTAGGTTAGATTCCATCAGTTGTGTAGAGTTGTTGTTTATCCAAATTGAAAAACTGGTTAAGTGTTTTTAGTTCGACTATGGTCAAATGCCGCTCGACTATTGTCTATCAGTTGATCGACTATCGTCTATCAGTTGATCGACTATCGTCAGATAGTAGATCGACTATCTCTGAGTTAGTTCATCTCTATTAAGCTCGACGATCTGTGGTCTCAGTATCGTCGATCGTCGAGTCCTGCTCGATTTTTTCTGTCCCGACAGATTTCTTGTAGGTCGACTATTTGTTCTGATAGTTCGACTATCTGCTCTGATAGTTCGACGATCGTCGTGATTCGTTCGACTATCTTTTTATCTGCATTTAGAGATATTGTACTCTTTCTCTTCTGTGAATTATTTCTTATTTATCTAGCTTATTTTATTAAAGATTATTTCATTGATTTTATGCTTATATATCAAGGCAATTTTTGCCTCATTCTTTAAGCATAAGTCAAGTTCTATCTGACAAAGTCTTTTGTCCTATTAGTTGACAAATCTGTGTGCTTTATCTGCCATGCTGTCCTTTATATCCGTTAGACACAGATGTCTTTCTTTGGTCGTAAAGAGTTTGTTTTTGATGAGACTTTCTCTAATATCTTTTGGACTTGTAGAATGGATAAGCAGCTTCTAAGAAAGCTTTATTTCTTTATAGAATGTCCTTCTGCAGGATATTTGTACTATGTGTTATTTGCAGCCCAGATTGCAGATCTCAGAAGAAGACAAGATTCAAATCAAGAGAAAGATAGAAGCCGTTACAAAGGATGATATATAAAGAGCTAGTGATAGAAGTTGATATACAGTTAATAGAAATATACAGATATACAGATACACAGATTCAACAACAAGAACAAGTGTAGAACAACTCTCTTCTTCAATCCTGAGTTCATCCTGCTTACAGGAACATTCATACTCAGAGCTTCAAGAAGAAGAAGAAGAAGAAAGAAAAGCTGTTGAAGAAGAACAACCATTCTATATCAAGAGTCTTCTTCAAGCTGCTCCTTCAAGAACTTCAAGACAACAGATCTTCTCTGTCAAGAGTTCTGAAGAGATCCTGCACCCTGAAGCAAGACTTATTCCTGGATATTCTCTAAGCCAGGGGGAGCTTTGATTCCTTCAGAGCTTTCTATAGCTCAGTGCAATCCACTAGCTTCTCTAATTTTGTTTAACAATAGAGAAGCCATTCTAACTCTCTCAACCTCCTGTACAAAGGGTTATTACTCCCTTCAAAAGTGAACCTTGGTGGCAGGGCACCTTAGCAAAAACCTGTGTTGGATTTTGAGCTCCTGATCAAAAGCTCAAAGGGTTTACTTGATCTACCTGAATTAGATCAGTTGGTGGCAGGGCACTTGAACAAAAACCTGTAGTGGATTCCTACCAGGGTGGTAGAAGAGTGGATATACATATTGAGAGGGAACACTATAAATCTTCTTGTGTTATCTGTGTTGCTTATTTTAATTACTGCACTGTGGCTGTGAGTAGAATTAACTAGGACTACTAGTTGCTGTGTTAGGACTAAAGCTTAAACTGTAATTACAGTTAGCTTTCTCTTGTGCACCTCACTTTGTGTTAGGCTCTAGGGATTCATATATCTATATACTTATTACGCAAATTAACTCTAAGGGAGTTGAGTAGATTCTAATATTTTTTGAATACTCTATTCACCCCCCCTCTAGAGTTGTATCTATCCTCACTTTCAACATCCCAGCCTTGCCTACATATCAGAGGAATACCACCCATCCCCACACTTTTCCTGACATTAGAAAACATGCACCCACTTATGACGGTTATGGGAATTCCCAAAATTTTAGGAACTGGCTTAAGAGATTAGAAGTTTATTTTGATTATCACGACTGGGACGACCACCATAAGGTTGTCGTAGTCCGAGAGAGTTTAGTAGGTCAAGCCCAAGTATTTTGGCTAAAAGAAGAATACCGTGTGGGTGGGTATCAATATGTGTTGCCGCAAATGCGTAGCCTTCTCACTTTTCAATTTGACCCCGCCCACCTCCGTACTAATAGCACCACACCCGTTAGCAAGAATAGTTATGTCACTAGATCCCCACCTGACCACAGGAGTGTCATATTCCCTCAGGATATACCCTTTCCCCGGGTTGGTAGAGCTACCCATAACATACCTACACCCACCTATGGAGGAATGGAAAAGGTGAGGTCCCCTATCCTGAGTTCTGTACAAGTGACTGCTAGGACTGCCATGAGCCCGCGGGGTGAGAGTAGTCCTATCTGTAGGGGCAGACAGACAATTATGAAATGTGAGTCTAGGGCGTATCTGATCTTGGTTCTATCATGCGTCCTATTCCAAATACGCTCGTAGTCCCTTTTGAGTCTCCCCCTGAGCTGCCTGATCTAGTCGTTGACTCTCTTGATGAGTCTCAGGCAGTGCTTAGGACTGAGCCCGCCACTGAGGGCGAGGCTAATTTCACTGACGATTTTAGTGAAGTTGAGGAGCTTGGTTATCCTAGCGACCTGAATGAGGATTTATCCTCTACGGTATCATCCCCTGGGATTCTTCCACTTACCTTCGACTATATTTCTGAGCCATCTCCCTTGATTATCATGGAGTCTTCTAATGACCCTGAGTTGGAAGACATTTCAGCTGAGTCGGTAGAGTCACCTTCTGATGAAAGTTTACCTAACAATAATTTAGGTGATGACCTGTTAGGACACGAGCTGGTTCCTTTTAGTCTGATACATTTTGAGGTGCCCATTTATTTAGTTTCCCCGTTGGACTTATCTAGTCGGATATGTGTGAGCGAGTTATTAGTTGTCATGTTTGATCTTTCCACCACCATTCGTAGATCTGACTAAGCTTTTTTGGGGATAGACCGTTCATCTGATCGCACGACGTTGGGCAAAACCTCGCTTAGGACCACTTGTGATTCCTTGGCTATTGTGCCTCTGGATGTGGTGTCTCCTAAACATACTTATATACCACACCCGGTTGCACACATTTACCTACCGTCTTTTGATGGCCCTCATGTCCACACGTTAGTTACTATAGTTTGGCCCCATGAGTTGTATCCCACGCACATACTTTCACATCCGGGAGCATCCAACTCTATTATTTATGATGAGCGGTTCTCCTTGGCATATCTTCATGCTAAGCGTGAGTATATTAAAGTTAGAATTAAAACTGCGAATTTGGAGCCCATTGAACTCATTTTTGATTATAAGGCTCCCGCGCCACCTGACTTAACCCCCTTATCCTCTCCATTTGGGTCAAGTAATGTAGCACATGGGTTCACTCCTCACGGTCATAAGTTACTTAGGCGCACTTTTAAAAATTTAATCAATCAATTTGCATCTTATTACTTATATGCTAGTTTATATCCGAGAGTCAACCATCGTTATGTTGATGATTTGGTTTTGGCTTGTCTCACCCCTGAACGGATGCCCCCTGACACCTTAAAAATATTATCGAACCGGCAAGAGAAGCCTATGCGAATCTTAAAAGAGTTAGGTGGCATGGCATTTCTTTTAGAAATTTCCACTGATTAAAGCATAGCCTCTATTTTTATCATTTCATATTTCTGCTTACATGTATCTAGGACGTTAGTGTTTCATTTTAATCTATGTCGCACGCACTTCCGCTCCTTTCCGAGACCGTCCTATAATAGAGTTAGTGATTTGGGTTTAGTCTGGTCAGTCCCCGAGCGGATGTCTTTTTGCTCTGTCAATAATTTAATACGTAGGAACGCCGACCCATCCATGGATATGAAGAACTTCAGATTTCTTTCTTTTCTTTCGAATTTTTATAAAACACAGGGTGTTTCACTTTATTTCAAGTTTCCGGACGTTTTACTGTACGTCTCTTTTCCACTTGAGTGGCTTTCTTTGTCATTCCTATCTCCCACTACATGTTCTCTTGGGTTGGGGAGTGTTAGTTCTATCGTGTCTATCTTCTGTGGATTCCTTGGTTCTTGAACCAGATGGTAAGATTGAAGTTATTTTTCTTTTGCTTGACACCCTTTCGAGTTTCCTCGAAAGTCTTGTTATTTCTCTGTCTGACATGTGCTCATTGCTATGGGATGTTCATGCTTCAATGACATTGATAGCGGAGCCAGATTTTCCCCATGTTGCTACTGCTTTCAACTGTTCTCCCCTCACGGGCCACTCATCGGTGATGAGTAATTTTGAGTGGGGGAGGATTGATGGCGACGTTGCTGATGCGGCCGTTGATCTCCAACATAGAGAATTTGTTGATTGGGACGATCGATACCGCAAGCTTGAAGATGGAATTCTACCACGACATTGTTCGCCAATGCCGCTACATGTTTTGCACGACGCACACCGTTACCTTCAAATAAAATATATAATTATAAATTAAATATTTATAATTATATATTGTTTAGCAATGTTCATTTTAAGCATTTTATTTTAAGTGTTTTATTTCATGCATTTGATTAATGTATTATTTTATTTCATGTTGATGGGTGCTTATAACCATCATATGTTCATTTAAATTTTGATTGGAGGAGATTGAGTGGTGTAGGCTATATAAGGCCATGTTATGAAGAGTTTTATAATGTTGAATGAAAAGAAAACCTAAGAATTCAAAGAGTGAATTTTCCCCCTCTTTTCTCCATGCCAAATTCAGACCCTTCCTTTCTCTTCTCTCTTGGCCGCCAGCCTCCTCCTCCCCTCCTCTTGTTGGATTTTCAGCCACCCTTCTCCTTCTCCTCTCCACCTCCTCCCTCCTCAAGGTCTCCAAATCCAGCCCTCCCTCTTCTAAAGAAACCCGACCACCTCTCTTTTCCTCTCCAAGACCGCCGACCACCTCTTCCATCTAGGGTTCAACCCTCCTCCTAAAACCACCACCCTCTCTCTCTCTCCTTCACAAAATCTGACCAACCCTCTTCTCCTCCAAAACCAAGCAGCCCTCCTTTTCACCGAACTGACCACCACCCACTCCCTCTCCTTTTTCTTCCCTAAAGAATTTTGACACCACCTTTTCTCTCTCCTATTCCAATATCTTTGGCCCCAAAGGTTTCCCCTCTCCTAGGGTTTAGCAAAAGGAAGAACGGCTTGTGACTTCATCGTCCGACGTGGATCCGAGGACTTTTGTGGAGATAGATTCAACCGCCGTCGTGTGTGCTTCTTCCACTCATTTTTGTGGACGAATTTCTTGGAATTTTGGTAACGATTTCTAAATCATCTCTTGTGTGTTTCTTCTATATTATTGTGAGATTTGGTGGAATAGAAAGCTAGTTTATAGTCCTGATTTATGTTGAAATTAATGATTAATTAAACCTGAATTTTCAAGCGTGTTTCTTCCGAATATTTTCGTATAAGTTGCATCGGGTAGATCTCATGAATACTAGTAGAAATCGGGTTCATTACCCTTGGTTTCCCCTTGCGTTCAAGTGGTTTGGCCTACCTCATATTTAATAATTTTTGGATTGATTTTGGACTTTGTTTAAATCGCTATTTTAGTCAGGATCCTCTCTTGTTGGATTTGTGAATACTAGCTGATAATTTTAACTTGAATTGCTAATTGTCCGGATTGGGTAGGTCCTATTCGCTTGCGCGAACATTGTCATATATCCCTTGTTTAATCTCTAAAAGGGTTAGAGTCCCTTTGCTTTTGTGCGTTGTTAAATTAGTTGAATCATCGATAGTATTTTAGAGAGTTCCCGCACGCTACAAATCAATTTTAATTATCAAACCCAAGAGCGCGTAGTTTTTTCCATCGGACCCATTGACCTGCATCACCTGGGCTAGGATTCCACTGAGTTCACAAAGAAATGCCGCAAGTGCCAATTGTTTGCCCCTCTCCAGCTACTTCCAGCTCAGCGGCTTAGGAGCATCACGATTCCCTGACCTTTCATCTTCTAGGGAATGGATCTTGTAGGACCCTTCCCTCAGGCCAGTGGACAGAGGAGATTCTTGCTAGTTACGATTGACTATTTTTCTAAGTGGTTAGAGGTGAAGGCGCTGGCCAACGTGACCTCCCAGGTAATCAGAAATATTGTATGGGGTGAGATCATCTGCCGGTATGGATTACCTCAGGCCATTGTTACGGATAATGGGTCGTAGTTCGCCAACACTGAGTTTATCAGTTTCTATGGCCAACTTGAGATTGATCTCAGGTTCATGTCGATCCACCATCCCAGGAGCAACAGGCAGGTGGATGCGGAAAACAAGATCATCGTGAACCTATTAAAGAAGAAGGTAGAAAAATTAAAGGGGAGCTGGGTGGAACAACTTCCTTTGGTCCTTTGGGACTTGAGGACCATCCCCAACACAACCATGGGGGAGACCCCCTTCAAGCTCTCCCCTGGCTGCGAAGCAGTGATCCTTATAGAGTTCGAGATCCGGACACCTCAGGTAGTTGAGGCAGAGAAAGGCAAAGAAGGGTGGCGGTCCAAGAATGAGGAGGAGTTGCGACTCTCCCTGGATATGGTGGAGGTGTTGCGTGATCTGTCTTCCTTCCGACAGGAAGAGGTCAAATGGAGGATGACTAATTACTTTGACAAGCATGTCCAGAGCAAACAGTCCGCGGAAGGGGACTTGGTCCTGAAAAAGGTAGATGTATCAGGAAGATCAGCTGTCGTGGGAAAGCTCATCCCCAAGTGAGAGGGTCCATACATTGTAAAAGAAGCATTGAGGTCAGGAGGGTATCGCCTCCAGAATGTGGAGGGCGAGACCCTAAGTCACACCTAGAGCGGTGATGACTTGAAGCGTTTCTACCCATGAATCATGTACATACATCCCTTTAGTAAATATGAAATCTCTTGTTCATTCAGCTCTTTTAGCAATAGAATTTTTGGCAAGCCATGTTCATAAAGTAGACACCGAGCCGATCCTGCTGCTAGGCTCCCACTAGCTGGCAGGTCTAGATGTCACTAGAGAAAGTCTACCCAGACCCCGAGCAGATCCCACTGCCAGGCTTCTATCTAGCTGGCATGGCTAGATGTCACTCGATATAGTCTACCTGAATCCTGAGCAGATCCCGCTGCCAGACTCTCATCTAGCTGACAGGGTTGGATGTCACTCAAGAGAGTCTACCCTGACCCAGAACAGATCCTGCTGCCAGGATTTCATCTAGCTGGCAGGGATGGATGTCACTCGAGAGAGTCTGCCCAGACCCCGAGCAGATCTCACTGCCAGGCTTCCATCTAGCTGGCATGGCTGGATGTCACTCGAGAGAGTCTACCCAGACCTGAGTAAATCTCGCTATTAGGCTCCCATCTAGCTGACAGGACTGGATGCCACTCAAGAGAGTCTACCCAGACCCCGAGAATATCCCCCTGCCAGGCTTTCATCTAGCTGACATAGTTGGATGTCACTCGAGAGAGTCTACCCAGACCCCGAGCAGATCCCGCTGCCAGGCCTTCTTCTAGCTGGCAGGGCTGGATGTCACTTGAGAGAGTCTACCCAGATCCCAAGTAGATCCCGCTGCCAGGCTTTCATATAGCTGGCAGGGATGGATGTCACTTGAGAGAGTCTACCCAAGTCTCGAGCTATTCTCGCTAATAGGCTTTCACATAGCTGGCAGGGCAAGGGCCCTCAGTGGACATTGTTCTTGCTCTGGAGCCAAGTCCCGAGCTACTCCCGCTGTCAGGCTTTTACCTAGTTAGTAGGGCAGGGGACCTCAGTGGACATTATTATTTCTCTGGAGCCAAGTACTGAGCTGCTCCCGCTGTCTGGCTTTCACCTAGCTGGCAGGGCAGGGGCCCTCGGTGGACATCGTGAAATGCCTCTAGAACCAAATCTTGGGTTGCTCCGGCAAGTCAACATGTGGCATTCAAAGTTAAACATGAGGCCAAGGTCGGAGGGAATAGATCATAGGGAAAACCAAAGATTAGATCCACCAATCTCCAGGCAAGCAGGTAGTGGCGAGCCGAGATCTCGGCAAATACTAAGGGGAAGCACAATCTAAGGCAATGCCAAAGGTGGCGAGCCGAGATATCAGCATCTACGAAGAAAGGTGAGCCGAGATTGTCCTTGGCCAGTACACTCCATCCCCTCGAGATTTTACTTGGGAAAAGTTTGGCCTAGCACGAATCTTTAAAAGGGAAAGAAACCCTGAGGCGAGCTGGGTGGTCACGTGTCCAGCCTGGTGAATGGTCTAGTCCCTAATATTAAGGGGTGGCAAGATCTTAAAGCCTCTGCGCGGGTATGTATCTTAACTCAACAAATACATTCTAGTGACGAGTCTACCCTAGCGAGGTCGCTTAGCGAGGGGGAGACACGTGCATGCAAGTGCAATACAATAAACAAGCATAAGGAAGGAAATACTGGCTAAGTCTTTTCATTAATGTATATTGGCTGTTACAAAAGCACTCGCCTCAACTAGGTTAAAAAAGAGGTGGGGGGAGGGGAGATCATTAAAAATAAAGTAAAATGAAAAATATGCGCAAGCTAGCTCTCGTCCTCCCCTCCAGAATGGCCATCGTCGAAGCCATAGACACCCTTAAAGAGTGAGTCGAAGCTTTCCTCCTTCTCTCCAGAGGTGGAACCAACGGAAACAACTCTGACACCAGGTCCCTTGCGGTCATCTCCTCGCAACCTGTCGTCAACACCTTCATGTCTCACATGACGTACAGGGTGTAGTTGGCAGTGCTGATGGAGTTAACCCGCAACTTCTTGGCGACTTCTGCCTCGCTAAACATCTTCGGCCTCTTGGCTACAGCGCCCGGCTCGCCGACAGAGGGGGAAGGAAGATGTCTATCAGGCGAGTCAACTCGCCCTGGAGCCCCTTATTCCACTCCTCCAGCTTCTTGTTCTTCTCTTCCAGCTTGGCAGTGCGAGCGCGCATCCGGTTCGCCGTCTCGACATCCTATAAGGCGAGAAAAGGTAAAAGAAGAAGTTATGAAAGTACTAAGTAAAATGAAAAGGGGGTTAGTTGACAAATACCAATCCGTCGTCATTTTTGTTGAGGATGTCCTCGGCAATCCCCAACCGCTTTGCCAGGTCGGTGACATCGTCCTTGGCGACATCTCTCTCCTGCTCGGCCTTCACCAAGTTATGGCTAAGGTGGAAGCTACGGGGAGCCAACATGTGCGCGAGCTCTAGGGCGCGCATCTGGGCTCGCGAGCACTCATGGGCGAGTCACTGGAGGCTCATATCATTGTAGGCCTCAGTGTCCTCATAGTCATATAGACCAAACCCAAGGGCATAAGTGTGCCCGCTGGGGGGGGGGGGGGGGGCGGTGCCCAGACCAGGAGGGGAGGAGGGATGAGATGGAGACTCGGTGAGCCTGTTAATCCCATTAGACAATCAGCTTGCCGAGCTATTCCTTTTCCTTCCCTCCAAGACCAAATTTTCGATCCTTCAGCAGGCCCGGCTCGTGGATTTGGAACCCCTAGGCAACTGGGGAAATAGGATGGTCACCGCCGCCTTGATCCTTCTCCGGCGAGTCAAGGACAATCTATTTCCCCTTGGAGATTGCCACCGACTTCTTCATCTTCTTCGGTGGTAGGGGCTGCGAGGCGAGCTGGAGCTCGTGTGGCCGGGTTGCTTCTTGGTGGAGGGAGGCCTAGCCGATTCTGTCCGGTAGGGCATCGCGGATGCTCGCTTGCGCGCGAGTGCGTCGGGGTAGAGTCCCGAGTCCGCAAAAGGTAGATTCTCGGGAATCAGTCACTCCCCTATATGAAATAACTTGTCATTATAAAATTTTTGACATTGGCGAGCCTGCTAAAAGAAAAGGAGGAAAGCTATACCTTCGCTAGGAAAAATGAGGGGGAACGAGTCAAGGCCCCTTCGAAGGAAGGCGACCTCGCATTCCTTGCTGAGGAAAAACTTGTACAGCTCGGCATCATTGCCCATCACGGTGGGTAGCCGATATACCTCCTTGCTCTGCTGCTGAGGCGAGAAGGGAACGTTGCCGAGATTCCCTTTGACGAAGATAAATTTCTAGAACTAATTATGGTTCTTGTTGGCTGTCTCACGAACCTAGAATTATGAGACGATGAGGAAGGCGACCCCATCGTTGGTTGCGCGATATATGAACAGCTTGCGGAAGACAGTTAGGTTGAAATCTATCAGCTCTAGCCCGAGGAAGCAGGTGAATGCCACCATAATGGTGATTGCATTCGGGTTCAGCTGTGCCGAAATTGCCCCGTAATACTTCAAGATTTGGTGGATGTTGGGTATTGTATCCACAATTACCTGGATTTGAAGAAGCCTCCTATCAAGCTAATATGAATTCACATTGTATTTGATGATACGTCTTCAAGTTGTGTTTGCAGTTATTCTACGCTAAGTACACACCAATGTCAGGGTGCTGTGGGAAATATACACGGGTCTGCGCAACGTAATCCCTCGTTGAGCAGATCAGTGTGTTGGATTACGTGCACTCTCTCTATTGGAGTAAACTTATTTTCAAGTACAGGGCTGAGATAGATCAAGAGAAGAAGAGGAGCAAAGATGGGTCAAAGACAAAGTGCAGAGGAAGGAAGAAGAAATCTTCCAAGGAAAATTCGACGGGAATCACCAAGTGATTCTCGCCGATTCGACGGGAATCACTAGTGATTCTCGCCGAATTATCGAGAATCACTCGCCGATTCCCGCCGACTGCATCCGGCTGACTCAACGCCTTCAAGAATTCTGCTAAGGCAGAATCGACGGGAATCACCAAGTGATTCTCGCCGATTCGTCGAGAATCACCGCGCATTCCCGTCGATTCCCTCCGGATTACCAGAATTCCAAGTGGAATTCTACTAAGGAACATTCGACGGGAATCGTAAGTGATTCCCGCCGACTTCGACGGGAATCACCAGCGATTCCCGCCGAATTTGCCTTAGGCGATTTCTACCTGCTCACTTGACCGAACCAAGATTTCAGGCGCTGTTTGGTCCGGGCTTAGGGATTCTCCTTGTGGGGCCCACAACGGTCATTTAGGGTTGGTCTACAGTATATATACTCGCTCATTTTGAACTTGAACAGTAGCGCTTCACGAGAAAAAGAACAAGCCGTCGGGCGTGACCTAGCCGATCGCGGAACTCCACCGCTCGCCGTCGCCGCTCGCAAGTCATCGCCACCTCAGATCTTAGATCCTCTTTGATCGTTCGGCGACGGGACCGAGGCAAGACTAGCATCTCACGCTTCTCTCTCGAGATCTCTTGTATCTCGATTTGTTGAACGAGGATAGCTCTTCATTCCGAATCGATTGAGACGACTGATCCGATTGAGATCATTGGTAGACCTTGCTTGCTTTGTCAAGAAGTTTGGATCTACAGAGCATCGCCGCCGCATTCACTTGCCACCGCTGATCTTGGTAAGATCCTCTCCAAGAGAGTGCTCCGATCGTGGACTCTTCGTCTTCATCAAGAAAGCTTCATTGAACGAAGAGGGACATCGGGCTCTCCAAACGTAGTTTGTATTTCTTGTACATTCTATTTTAACTTTGTTGTAAAGAAACTTTGTTTCCTCATTGTAAGGGTTGGGTGCAACCCGTGGTGAAGGAGTAGTGACTCCTTTGGGTGGAAGGGTTTCTTCCATAGTGTGAGGATTGGATTTCAATTCGGTTGGTGAAGTGACCGAGTCGTCCCTTGTTGGGAGATAGGTCGAAGGGGGAAAGTGGGCGTACCCAAATCGGGGAACCACTATAACTGCCTGTGTGTTTCTGTGTTGTGCTTGTTTTGTTACTTGTGCAGGTTAATTATTAATTCCGCAAAAAGACTGCAAATCACCTATCCCCCCATAGGTGAAGGTAGTTGTCACTAGATTGACTTTCAAGTGGTATCAGAGGGAGGTTGCTCAGCAATAAGGTTAACACCTTGAGTAAGATCCCGGTTCTAGTGTCAAGAAGAAGACAAGACTCAAGCATGGAGCTGGACTCTGATGTCTCTCCTCTGAGACTCCCTGCTTGCACAATGGAGTATTATCCCATCTGGAAGATGAGAGTTATGTTTCATCTGGAGGCCATTGACCCTCGCACATCACTCATTTTGGAAGAGGGTCCCTTCACTCCCATGAAGGCTTCCAGCTCAGAAAACGATCTCCAAATCCCCAAGAGTCTCGAAGAGATGTTTGAGACTGAGCTCTCACTTTTCAACCTGGACAAGCTGATTCGTCAGATCATCACTAACGTGTGGTCTGGATCATCTCGGTCAAGATTGGATAAGTGTAAGACTGCAAAGTCTATGTGGTAAACTATCTCAGATCTCATGGTGGGATCAGAGACAGCTAGGACTGGATGCCAGCAGGAGGATGAAGCCTATATGGGGGGTCCTCATTTCTGAATATGAAGGTCAAGACCAATCTCTCAGTATCAGGGCTCCTGTGTCCATGTCTGAGACTGAAGAAGAGGTTGAGGAAAACAGTTCTGATGAAGCTGACACAACAGTCTCTGCCGATCTTAACGCTGACCCGGAACATCAAAGTCAGGATCAGGTAACTTCTTCATCATGCTCCTCTCCCCTTGAAGTTCCTGAAAATAGGAATAGTTCAGAGGGTTATCCTTCTAGTGATTCAAGGGAGATGGATAACGTCAATCAAAAGATTGAAAATCTTTATTCCCTTGAGAATGCCCTTCAGAAGAGCAACTTACTTGTTGAGGAACAAGCTAAGGAGATTGCTCAGCTAAGGATCTTGATGAATCTCCAATTGGAATCCATCAAGGTAAAGGACTCTAAGATCTCAGATCTAGAGAGTCGTCTAGAGACTGAGAAGAGGATAGTTTATAACTTTTCAAGGATAGATGCTATCAAAAGAAAAGCAGAAAATAAGTGGATCTCCCAAATCATTAATTCTTGGAGAAATGGGGAAACTGTGTTCAGACCCCCCACCCCGAGTAGGAAGGGCGCCCATCATGCTTTCAGGTATGACCACAGGAACAACCTTGGTCACTGCAAGAGTGATCGGCCCTCAGGTGGAAATACCCACAGTGCGAGAGCTATCATGGCTACCTATGAGAGAATACCCAAGGCTCATCCTGAACCCTTTGTATTCTCGGCCTCAGCCCCAACTCGTCATGAATCTGCAGGAACCAGCTCTCACTGCATCTCTTACCACCCCAAGACACAGGAAAGGGGGGTTGGGAAACATGTAGTAAGTACCAATGGGGCCCCCGAATGTGTGTTGACTGAAAGGAAGGCACCACCTCCCAGGCCTCATGACACTCACCACATGCTCTCTATCCACCCTCCCTCGTGTCTCGGTGGAAAGGGCAAATTTATGAGCAGAACCTTCCCGGTCCCGTTTAGACCTAAGATCATGACTACCTCAGTCAGTAGATCAGGTCAGAAACGGCGATACAACGTTCATGATTGTTGGTGTTGTGGCAAGGTGGGTCACTTTGCCATAGATTGTTGGCACAATCCCTCTGTGCCAAGGGCAAGGGTATGTCCACTTCCTCTGGGCAGAGCTAGCCTTCCTGACAGGATTCCTGTAGGAAGGCATTCAATAATTTATGCTGACAAGAACCTAGGACCCAATACATATTGGGTTCCTAAGGTAAGGTAATTCTTTTTCGCAGGGTAGTCTAGGTTCCCGTAAAATTGATGGGAACTAGACATGAGATGTTCTAAGAATGACATGGAACAAATATATGGGATAAGAGATAGTGCTACCTACAATGGCCTACTCCAATTGGACACCTGGTGTACCTAAAATAGAAGATCTGAATGATAAATTTAATGATCCCAGGTACACGCGTTCAGTTTCAATACTTGAGTCGTATTATAAAGATGCTTACATATATATTTATATCCACACAAATATGTCAATTCTCCTTCTAAAAAGTAAATGTTGATAAATATATATATACATATATATGTTGACACACCTGATGAAAGGACACGAAAGCTATCAACTCAATGATCCTTAGTTAAAAATCTGAAGAATTCCTTGTATTTACATATATAATTGATGATGTATTTCAATGGGTGTCATTCAGTCCAGTCGAAATTCAAGGAGTGTGTGCCAGGGGCTATAACGAAAACTCTACATTTTTGAATCACCTAGAATTACTCAGCATTTATTTCTTGGGTTAATTTACCACTCATCTCAACCTAGGTTTTGTGACCAAGAAATGAAAAAGGGGGCTAAGATTCCACATCACACAGTACAGTACAAACTCCCCGTACAGTGAATTAGCGGCTAACCATCGGTAAGTATAAATAGCGTAAAAAACCCTTTTGACTCTTCACCTTCCTACTCTCGCAAGCATCTCACCGACTCCCCAAGAAATCTCGCTGAATCTGTTGATCGTGCGGAAGCTGCTCCCTTGCCCGGTCGCCTGGTGCTCTCCGTCACTCCTCCGTGCTCCCGTCAACAACATCCTCAGGATGCAAGGATCGTGCCGTGCTTCTGTTGTCTCCCTGTAACGTCTCTAGCCACTCTCTGTTCGGCGCTCATTCTAGTCACCAACATCCCGCCGCTAGCCACTCTCTGTTCGGCGCCAGGGTAACGTCTCTTCATCCTTGAAGTATCCTGTCTAGTGTAGCTCCTAAACTAGAATTTCTGATAGGGTTTAGTCACTTGAACATTTCCTATTTAGGTTTGAAATTGCTCCTAGAACCACAGCAGGACTCCTCACTAGAAGTGAACTAGTTAGGATGGGCTTCTCTCATGCCTCCGATGAGTTCAGAAATATCATCCTCATGCTTGAAGAAGCTGGGCTTTCCTTCATCCTGGAGCATCCTTGCAAGATCCTGGATAAGGAAGTGCTGGAATTCTTTGCAACGGCAAAGCTACGACGTGAAGATACAGTGATTAAGATTAAGATTGCCAGTCTACAGATCAAGATGACTGCAGGAAAACTGTCCTGATATTTACAGCTCACCAGTTCAGAACAAGAGGACTACCTAGAGGAAGAGGATCGAGCCCAGACTCTCCTATTCTGTGGACTTGCTCGAGGAACTAAATCGATCAAGCGAAGGGAAATAAATGAGGAAGGGAAGCTCCTGTCGGATATCATTGGGAAAGTACTGATCTGCAAACCAGGCTCCCACGATCATATCTCTGGTGATATGTTCAAGATTTTGGTGGTTATTGTGTGTCGAAAGAGATACAACTGGGGGGCTATGCTATTTGAGAAAATTAAAGATACTCTCCGAACCCCAAATTTTGGAAGAATCATTAGCCTGTATCTCAACCAGCTGGATAGAGACAGGTTCGACATGAGTAAGGGAGTTCCACTTCATTACTTGAAGAAAATGGATTCAAGTGTATTTGACAGATGGGAAAGAAGGATTGGTCAAGCAGCTGTAGCTGAAGCACATGGTGAACCTGTGGCTGAGGCCCATGAGGAGGAAGATAACAGAGCTTCAGAAAACCGAGATCCCTTGGATATACCCAGTGACGTTCCTGACTTGCTGCATGCAGGAACTGAGGGGGAGTCTCTATCCGTTCCTACAGAAACTCACAGGACATATATCTCAGTCCCAGATCATGCTGATGTAGTTTCTGACATCTCTCAGATTGCAAAAGATGCAGTTGATATCCTTGCCACTGATCAGGGTGATGAGGAGGAAGACGAGGAGGACATGGACGATGCTGCAATTGACAATGAGGATATGGAAGATGAGGCTACAGAAGAAGGGGATGATGTGGTTGAAAATGAAACAACCTTGAGGGAGATAGTGGAGATGGAGGAGCCACAGGATGAAGTTGAAGTTCCATCTGAGGAACGGGCTCCAATGGTAGTTCATGAGAAATCTGGTGCAACAATGGAGGGGGAGTCCTCTAAGCAAAAGATGATAAGCATTCCTGAGAAAATTACAGGGGGTGCCCCTATCCCCCCATTGGATACTGTGCATGTATCAAGCTCCCCCAGTGATTCTGCTGAAGAAGAAGACCAAGGCATGCCTTAGGGTTATCCACTACGACCAAATATAGCAAATCACACCGTGAACATCATTCAAGGGATAATGGATGAACTCAAAGAGTCTTTTGAGAAATCACACAACAAGGTATTAAAAAGAATTAAACAATCTGAGGAGCTAATGCTTAAGAATGTTGTGGAAATCAATCACAAGATGGATCTGATGGAACAAAAGTTTGATGCTAAGTACACAGAGGCCGGCACTGCTGTAACACTTCTCATGCAAGGGCTTCAGAAAAATACGACTGATCTGGCAGTAGTAAATAAGAATGCTCATGTTGTGGCCGACAACATAAAGAAATTCGATGCCAACATGGTGATTCTAAATACAAATCAAAAAACCCTGCTGACTGAGTTTACAAAGACTATGAAGCACATCGATGAGTCACTACACACTTATGCAAACTCAATTGCCCTCGAAGCCAAAAAGGGGGAGGAAGAATATAAAGCTAAGATGGCAGGGCTGGAACAGATTATGGTCGACAACTTCAAATAGTCAAATAAGTATGTCTTTGATAGCTGCCACTGACTAGTGCAGCAAGAATCAGGTATACACATCCCAATTCCGGTTCCTTCTCTTGATGAGGTTACCATTGCTGCTGATGAGGGTGCAAATGTTGAGGAGGTTCCTCTTAGTGAAGCTGATGCTAAGAAGGCTGCCAGGGCTGCTGACAAAGCTACTCTCAGGGCCATGTTTGACCAGGAAGCCATAGCAAGAGGAAAAAGGAAACTCCAAGAAGGGACGTCCAAAGAAACTCCAACCGAAAAGAAAGCAAGATTGAAGGAGGATGAAGTGAGAAATGAAAGATGGAGTCCTGTTTCAAGGAGCATTATTTTGGATACTTTTATGCTACAGCAGAGGGGGGAAATCAATCAGAATGATGTATACAATCAGTATGAGTGGGAGCTGCATAAAGAATATGAAGCTAAACGAAATATATTTTTCAGGACTAATAAAGTGGAACATAAAGATCCTCCTCCCAGATACTATCCGAAGCCCAAGGAATATCTTGAGAGGCAAAGCAAGAAGTACTTGGCTCAACAACTGAAGGATAATCTAGCTAAGGAGAAATAGCCTTAGGATTTTGGCTTGTCATTTCCTTCATGCACGTTTATCTATTCATACTTCTATATGAACAATTTGATTTTGGATATATATATATATATATATATATATATATATATATATATATTTATATATATATATGATCTCTTGTTGACTCAAGTATTGTTCTGTATGCTTTTAACATTATGAGTGTTGTCTCTCTTAATTTGTCATGTATATTACTCTGGTTGATGAAATTCATCTTAGCTTGTAGGATTTTGGCTTCTTCAAATAGGGGGAGATTGTTGGGTATTGTATCCACAATTACCTGGATTTGAAGAAGCCTCCTGTTAAGCTAAGATGAATTCACATTGTATTTGATGATACGTCTTCAAGTTGTGCTTGCAGTTATTCTACGCTAAGTACACACCAATGTCAGGGTACAGTGGGTCAATATACACGGGTCTGCGCAACGTAATCCCTCGTTGACCAGATCAGTGTGTTGGCTTACGTGCACTCTCTCTATTGGAGTGTACTTATTTTCAAGTACAGGGCTGAGATAGATCAAGAGCAGAAGAGGAGCAAAGATGGGTCAAAGACCAAGTGCAGAGGAAGTAAGAAGAAATCTTCCAAGGAAAATTCGACGACAATCACCAAGTGATTCTCGCCGATTTGACGGGAATCACTAGTGATTCTCGCCGAATCGTCGAGAATCACTCGCCGATTCCCGCCGACTGCATCCGGCTTACTCAACGCCTTCAATAATTCTGCTAAGGAAGAATCAGCGGGAATCACCAAGTGATTCTCGCCGATTCGTCGAGAATCACCGCGCATTCCCGTCGATTCCCTCCGGATGACCAGAATTCCAACTGGAATTCTACCAAGGAAAATTCGACGGGAATTGTAAGTGATTTCCGCCGACTTCGACGGGAATCACCAGCTATTCCCGCTGAATTTGCCTTAGGCGATTTCTACCTGCTCACTGAACCGAAACAAGATTTCAGGCGCTGTTTGGACCGGGCTTAGGGCTTCTCCTTGTGGGGCCCACAATGGTCATTTAGGGTTGGTCTACAGTATATATACTCGCTCATTTCGAACTTGAACAGTAGCGCTTCACGAGAAAAAGAACAAGCTGCCGGGCGTAACCTAGCCGATCGCGGAACTCCACCGCTCGCCGTCGCCGCTCGCAAGTCGTCGCCGCCATAGATCTTAGATCCTCTTTGATCGTCCGACGACGGGACCGAGGCAAGACTAGCGTCTCACGCTTCTCTCTTGAGATCTCTTGTCTCTCGATTTGTTGAGCGAGGATAGCTCTTCATTTCGAATCGATTGAGACGACTGATCCGATTGAGATCGTTGGTAGACCTTACTTGCTTCGTCAAGAAGTTTGGATCTACAGAGCATCGCCGCCGCATTCACTTGCCGCCGCCAATCTTTGGAAGATCCTATCCAAGGGAGTGCTCCGATCGCGGACTCTTCGTCTTCATCAAGAAAGCTTCATTGAACGAAGAGGGACATCGGGCTCTCCAAACGTAGTTTGTATTTCTTGTACATTCTATTTTAACTTTGTTGTAAAGGAACTTTGTTTACTCATTGTAAGGGTTGGGTGCAACCCGTGGTGAAGGAGTAGTGACTCCTTTGGGTGGAAGGGTTTCTTCCATAGTGTGAGGATTGGATTTCAATCCGGTTGGTGAAGTGACCGAGTCGTCCCTTGTTGGGAGATAGGTCGAAGGGGGAAAGTTGATGTACCCAAATCGGGGAACCACTATAACTGCCTGTGTGTTTCTGTGTTGTGCTTGTTTTGTTACTTGTGCAGGTTAATTATTAATTCCGCAAAAAGACTGCAAATCACCTATCCCCCCATAGGTGAAGGTAGTTGACACTAGATTGACTTTCAGTGGATCTCTGACCAGAGGGGAAGGCACAACCCCACCTCAAAGTGAGAGATTGGGAAGGCGAGTTCATCCACTTAGAAGGAATTTATTGCCTCGCCTTCCTCGGATCGGCGCGTGGTGTAACCCGATGGAATGTATTCGGCTATGAAGTTTGTGAGCTCCTGCTCGGTAGTGCTCCCTTCAAAGAAGGTGTACTCGGCAAATTGCCTCACACACTTTGACCTTCCGTCAGTGTTAGGTCGCGTCTTTCACATCTTCCCTAAAGTCTTGATGCGAGTGCAATTGGAGAGAAGGTCAATAGAAGGGGGTATGAGTCTGCAGTAAAGGCGATGGTCCGGGGGTAGGTGAGGGGGGCCAATTTATAGAAAACAAGATAATTGCCGAGCCAACCAGTCAGTTTGTCTTACCAACCCTAACTCGCCAAACCTCTGCAACCTATTCTACCCTAACACGAGCTGAGTCTAAAGCGCATAATGATTTATGAGTCACAAACATTGGAAATTTAATCTAGAAAAACAGTTAAGTTATTACACACCAATGTCAAATAATCAGTTCAACAAAATTATTATACAGTGCGAGCTGGGTTCCTAGGGGAGATTGCCAGTAGGCTCAGCTAGGGAGACATTTCCATCTACCCTGGCCTCACGTCCCCATTCCCGGAGGACGGCGCAGGTTGTTTAACTCGTGGACCTACTCCAGATCTCGGTGGATGACGCGCAGGTTTTCAAAAATCCGGACCATGAGGGGTCCTGGGAAGTCATCCCGCCTGGCAAGCCACGCCGGACCTCACCGACCAACAACACATAGTCCCGATCCATCGCACGCAGCCTCTTGCCGTCAACAGCTCTCTCCTCCTGGATATCGCGCAGCACTAGACCATACTTCTGAAGAATAAAAATAGTTCGCCTCCTCAGCTCGGCAGGGTCCAGAAAGTCGTCCAGGAAATCCTCTATCGCATTGGGCGAGGGAGGTGGCGAGTAGCGAGCTGTCTCAAAGGATTCTTCAGTTTCAGAGTGGTCAGGAAGGACTGCAAGAACAACAAGTTTAGATGAGGAGCTGTGGTTTGTAGAAATGAGGAATTCTACTGACTAACTTCGCGAGATGGTCCCACCGAGGCGGAGCTATCGAGAAGAACTTGGCTGACCCTGAAATGGGCGAGCGAGAGGAGGCCGAAGGGCCTTGTTGCAACCCAGAACTTGAGAGTTTGGAGAGATCAGATTGAAATTTGGGATGGGGATGTCCTCGACACCTCCCCCTGCGAGTAGGGCAGATATCGAGTCGAGTTCGAGCGATTTTGGCTCGGCTCGAAATCTTTGACTCGAACTCGACTCGAAATCGACTCAAAATCGAGTCGAGTCGGCTCGACTCGAAATGGCTCGATTCCGATTCGGCTTGAAATCGAATCGAGTCGGCTCGAAATCAAATCGAGTCATCTCGAAATCGAATCGAGTCAGCTCGAAATCGAATCGAGTCGCTCGAAATTGAGCAATTTTTCGTTTTATTCCTAGTTTGCTCAAAATTAAATTGGGCAACCTATAAATTTAGAAAATGAAACACTGAAATGCTTCATTCTTTTTATTTATGTTAAAATTCTGTTATATTTAATCTTAAAATAAGAATATATTAATAAATACATAATTTTTTTAATTAATTCGAGTTGATTCGAATCATATTTCGAGCGATTCAGGGCTGGCTCAAAATCGGCCCGAAATCAGATTCAAGTCAAATTGAATCGACTCAAATTGAGTCTAGTAAATTTTAACAGATTCCGATTCGGCTCAATTTTCGAGCAATTTTCGAGCGACTTTCGAGTTTCGAATAATATGCTCAGCCCTACCTGCGAGTACAAGGCTGGGGGTAGGAAACTGAGGCGACCCACGAGCCGGAGACTTCAGGGGTAGCGAGCCTAGCCCAGTGGTGCCAAAGGGAGACGATGTAAGACCCCCCCTCTCGGAACACAACACACGGCCGAGGGAAGTCTTATGCCCAGAACAGCCGCCTTGCGGTAGCTCCAATACACAGGTCGACCTGTACCACAAGATGCCTATCCTACCGGCTAAAACCAATATCATCATTGCCAACCCAACACAAGAATATAAGCAGAAGTCAAAATCCACATAAGTATATAGTCCAAAACAGATACATCAAATAAAAAGAAGATCCCAAGGATTCTATAATATCAGAGTACACCATGCCAAGAAGGCTACAAAATGTGTCTCTCAAAAAACTCACATCAGTCACTGACAGCAGCGATGGTATCGTCACTTCAGGCCCTATCACCCTAGCCTGACTGCCCTCTTGCAAGACCTACTGTTGGGTTTCCTCCTAAAAAGGAAGACATAACAACCATTAGTCATAAAGACTAAGTGGCTATCACATCCGCTCCCCCGGCGACTGTTAGGCACCGGGCGGAGAAAGGAAAAAGGGTACAATATATATATGTAACCAGTAGTACAAAAAAAGTGGCAAAGTGGTAAACTATATCATAGTAATCATCAATATATCAGAAGTAAATACAACAATTTATACTAGCAGTTCTACTATCAACAGCAATGTACAAGTATGAATAAATAGCAGGAAGTAACTTAACTTATATGAATGCTCATACAGACATATAAGTTAAGGATCAGCTTAAAAATAAAGTAACTAATCATATAAGAGTGCCCATACAAACTTATATGATAAGGATCTTATGTGGTGCAATGTTATGTTATGAATGACTTATGATGACTCACCCATGCTCACACACATGCAATTGCTATATCGACACGGACTTGTAGTTCCCACTTTTCAAGAAGGTAGATAACCTCTCAGGCACTCGACGCCTACTGTCACAACCCGCATTTTCTCCGAAGAAAAAATGAATTATCAGAGTAGGAGAAAACACGCATCATGATGCCACGTCGAGTAGGGGATAACTGCCGACGCTCAGGCAAACCACTATCAACTAACTTAATGAAAATTCATAAGTTTAAAGATTAGAAAATCAGTTATATTTTTAAAGGCCGTATCCCTCGGTGCGGTGGATCAACTAGTCCACAGTTTAAAAATTATACTTATACGCTGCGGAAAAATACTTTATTCAGGTTAGACATCCTAAAAGAGTGCATAAGTGTCCCAAGAGGACAACTTATACTAAGAAAGACCCTACATTTAATTTATTCTATATATAAGAAAACGATCTTTTTACGTTGTTTGAAAAATAGTGACGAGTTTTATAAAATATGCTGATCATGAGTAATACTTATAATAGTATTTTTAAGTTTAAAAGTAACTAGCAACCTTACATAAATCATCCCCATAGCCAGTAGACTAACTCCAGAAAGGTAGCAGCAAAAGTAATATATCTAGTATCAAGGTAAAAACTACCAGTGGGCGCCAACAAGCTGACACGAAGCCACTGGAAAGTATGTATGTCTGTAAGAAAAAAACAACACCAAAACTACCTCGCAAAAACAAGGAATTGATCTCTATAGCACCAGAGACCACCAGCAACTACACAGCACCACTAGCCGTCAGAGCGGCTACTATCCAGAACCTGAGGCATTCAAAGAAGAAAGAATACCTCAACAAGTAAACTAGAAAAAAAATTGCTCGAAAGTGTCAATCAGAAGATAAGTAAAAGAGGAAAACAAAGCAGTAACTGTCACAACTGCCCAAGGCAAGGCAAAAAGGAAGAGCACTAAGTGTGAGGACACAACAGTAACTCTGCCCAAAAGCTGTAGAGTCAACAAGGCTATCATGAGCCCAAATGCTGCAATCTACCAAGGAAGAAACGTCTAACACCCTAAGCTGTGAGAGATGGTAGTAGCAAAAACATCGCGGATCCGGGTTGGAGGCAAACTCAGTCCCCCAACCACCAATTCCAAGAAACCAAGCTCAGGGGTCTACAGGTGAAAGCACTAGGGACCTCCCACCCCCTTGCCCAGCCCGTACCTGGAGCAAGATAAAAGAAAAAGGGTGGCCTTGGCTAATTTACAAAACACCTCCCCAATTAAGAGCTTCAAACCACCACTACTAACCACGACCCACGATTCGGCCTTTTTGGAAAAAACAAGAAAATAGCCGACAAGGAACCTCAAAATCAAGAAATTCACTCGGGGGGAGAAAATCAAGGTAAGGGAAAAGCATTGAGATGACTCAACACGGCCTGGCGTTGAGTGAGCCCCACTCACTCAACTCCTAACCAGACCTTGGCGTTGAGTGAGTTAGCCTCACTCTGCGCCAGAATCAACCATGGCGTTGAGTGAGGTTCACTCACTCAACGCCCTCCGCAAGAACAGCTCTGGCGTTGAGTGAGCTAACCTCACTCAACGCCAAAACAGCTACGACATTGAGTAAGGTTCACTCACTCAACGCCTTCAGCAAAATAGGCAGTGGTGTTATGTGAGCTAACCTCACTCAACGCCAAAACAGCTACGTCATTGAGTGAGGTCCACTCACTCAACGCCTTAGCACTTAACCGCAAAACACAACGGTGGTGTTGAGTGAGTCAACCTCTCTCAATGCCAAAACAGCTTTGGCATTGAGTGAGGTCAACTCACTCTTCGCCAAAGTACTTACCCGCAGGAAAACCCTAAACCAACGCCATCCGGAAGAGGTTGGCGGGAATGCCGATCGATTCTCGCCGAATCGGCGGGAAAGCAGAATGATTCTCGCCGAATCGGCAGGAAAATAGATCAATTCTCGCCGAATCGGCAGGAAAACAGATCGATTCTCGCCGAATCGGCGGGAAAACAGATCGATTCTCGCCGAATCGGAGGGAATGCAGGTTGATTCTCGCCGAATCGGCGGGAATCACTAACGATACTCATCGAAGTCGGCGAGAATCACTTAGTGATTCCCGTCGATTTCGACTTAGACAAATTTTCTCACTCAATCGCCTCACTACCTAGCCGCAAAATAACAGACCAAACTATGGCTTTGAGTGTGTGCACCACACTCAACGCCAAGCCCATGCGGCGTTTGGCTTTGAGTGTGTGCACCACACTCAACACCAAATCCCGAGAGCCTACCAAGACTGGATCGAACCAGAGCACTACCACAGAAACCTCCCTCTCTCTCTCGGCTCCACCCACAAAAGCACCAAACCAGAAGTAAAAATCTGGAGTATAAATGGTGAAAACAACCAGCGGGTTCAGTAAAAACAGCACAAGGAGGGGGGCTCATAAAGGGAAACTAAAGCACAGAGTTTTAGCAAGCAAAAAGAGAAAACCTTGGCTTCTATCCTAGGGCTAACCGGGTAGTTAAGAGGGGAAAGATCAAAACAGCAAGTGTAAGAACCACTTGCCTCAGTTTTTTTTAGCTAAGCTTCACTCGAGCCCTTCCTCTCCCTCGGCACCAGCAGCAGCAACACCTAGCTAGCACATCCCGAGCTTTAATGGCGAAAAGGGCAAAAACCGAAAATCCAAACCTCCTAAAAACCCTATGAAAATCAAATCTCTTATCGTAGAAACGTAGATCTAAGAGAGAGCAATCCAAATCCGCTTTCGAAATCGAAATCCGTCCATAAACACTCCTGGAATCGCCGTCCGAAGGGGTAGCAGGTCCGATGGTTTTCCTCTGTTTTTCGCGAACAGTTGCAGGCGACAGTTTTCGGGAAGAAGAAGAATGGACCCGCTAATTTGGTTTAAGGCTTTTAAATAAATCTAATCATGCCTAATCAGCCTTAACCGCCTCCTAAGCCACCGGTTCATTACCCGAGCTTTTGACCGCAGGAATCATCTAAATAGCTTCAAATATACACATTTGCTTTTATTATTAGCACACCCAAAACGACGCGAAAACCAAACTACCTCGGAATTCGACGAAACTCGCGCCGTAGCTAAATACCCTGCTACGAATGCAACGACGAAGTCGAAATTAACTTTCGATGAACAGAACTCAAGTTATACCTACCTGAAGCCAAAACACAAGCATCCCCAGAGAGGCCACACCGGGTCACCCAAAATGACTCGGCTTGTTAGGGAGATCTTGCCAATAGGCTACAAAATAGGCCACTCCATTCGAAGGAGTTAAGACCACACTCCACAGAAGACACAAGCCACGAGAACGCGTCGACGTAACGTCAAACGAGAATTATATAATCACAGAAAAATCGGGCGCGTTATACCTACAGGCCTCAATAATAACTCTAAGTCAAAAATCGTTGAGTAAGCAACCTTCACTGGACGAATCATCGAGTGGCGTCGAGTGCACTCAATACACTCGATGCCTACATGCCTCAAAACAACTCTAAGTAAAAAGCATTGAGTGGCGTTGAGAACACTCAACGCCGCGTTGACTCCACTCAACGCCAACAACATCCAGGATAAATCTAAGTTTAAAGCGTTGAGTGGCATTGAGACCACTCAATGCCGCATTGACTTCACTCAATGCCAACATCAGCCAGAATAGATTTAAGTTAAAAGCGTTGAGTGGCGTTGAGACCACTCAACGCCACGTTGACTTCACTCAATGTTAACAGCCATCAGAATAATTCCAAGTTAAAAGCATTAAAGGGCGTTGAGACCACTCAATAACTTGTTGAATTCATTCAATGACTCAACTTCCAAAAACTATTCTAAGTAATATACATTGAGTGATGTTGAGTCCACTCAACACCTCAGCATAATTCGTCAAATGGCGCCGAGTGCACTGAAAGCACTCGACGCCCTGAGTCCAAAAAAAATTCTAAGTCTAATTTCATCGAGTGGTGCTAAGTCCACTCAATGCCTCAACATAATTAATCGAGTGGCGTCGAGTGCACTCAACGCACTCGACGCCTTCAGGTTCTAGAATTATTCTAAGTAAAAATCTGTTTTAATCGTCGAGTCCAGTCGACTCACTCAATGCTTCCCGAGCCTTAGTCAATTCTCTTGACTCAAAACGCATGCAAGAGGCCTAGCGCGAAATGGGATGTTACAAACCCTTTAAACAAGTGGGGGGGGGGGGGAATAAAGCATGAACATATAATATGATTGAAAATTTTACCTTAGGAAAATAACTCCGAGTAGCGCTTCCACTTCTCTTCCACCGACTCCCAAGTGTATTCTTCTTTCCTGTGATTATACCATTGGACCTTTACCAATGGTAAATTCTTCCATCGCAAGCTCCTTGTCTCGGTATCCACTATCCGTACCGGCTCTAGTCGAACAGATCTATCAGTTGCCACAACTCCATCTGCAGTGGGTACATATTTTTCAGGCCATAGTAGTGCCTTTTGGAGCGATGACACATGGAAGACATCGTGCAAATTTTCCAGCTTTAGTGGTTGCTTCAGCCGATAGGCTAAGGGGCCAATCCTTTCCAGTATAGCATAGGGCCCCACATATCTTTTGTTGAGCTTTTTCATACCACACACTCGTTATAATCCATGCATCGGTCTGATCTTCAAGAATACTTTGTCTCCCACTTGAAATTCCACTATCCGATGTTTCTTATTATGGTATTTTGCCTGCCGACTTTGAGCCTCCAACACACGCTCTCGTATCAGTCTAACCATCGCATCTGTGTCATTAATGTAATCTATCCCCAAAACCTTTGGATCTTCATCCTGCACCCATGACAATGGAGTTCTACACCTCCTCCTATAAAGTGATTCGTGGGGTGCCATCCCGATGCTAGCTTGATGGCCGTTGTTGTATGAAAATTCTACCAGTGGTAAGAGCCTTTCCCGTGGTTCTCCTCTATCTAATACACACATTCTCAAAAGATCTTCTATTGTCCCGATGGTTCTCTCAAATTGACCATCCTTCTTAGGATGAAAAGCTATGCTGAAGGTAAGGAGAGAGCCCAAATATGCTTGTACTGCCTTCCACTCCTTGGAGGTAAAGCGACCATCACGATCGGAGACAATCGTCTTAGGCGCGCCATGGTACCATACAAATTGCTCCACAAAGAGACGCACTAAAACATCCACATGTACCTCCTTCTTCATAGGGATAAATCTGGCGACCTTTGTCAGACGATGTACAATCACCCAAACTGAATCGTTTGCAGAGCGCGAGCGAGGAAACTCGTGAACAAAGTCTATAGAGATATCCTCGAACTTCCACCCAGTGATTGGCAATGACTGTAATAATCCTCCGGGGCTCTTGCACTCCACTTTCACCTTCTGACATGCCTCATAGTGTGTAGAAAAATTCTTGACCGCTCTCTTCATCCCTGACCAAAACATGGGCTTTTGCAAGTCGCTATACTTCTTGGAAATCCCGGGGTGACCGAATACGTGGCGCAATGTGCCTCTCTCAATATGTCTTCCCGGATTTTCCCTCCCTTGGGGATGTAGAGTCGGCCACGGAAATGCACGAGGCCGCCCTTTAGTGTATACTCTTTAGTAGTTCCATCTTCAATTGACTTAATTACAAGGGCCAAAGTAGCATCCTTCCCTTTCTCTACACGAATACGATCTCTAATGTCACATACTATACTCATAGCAGATAGATACTAAATATACTCCTTAGAATGATCTTTATACACCAACATGATCTCCATCTCCTCGAGCATTCGAGCCAATTCCATACTCATCAACCGAGACTCAGGGCTCAATTTTAGTACCTTTCTGCTCAACGCATATGCTACGGAGTTTTCTTTTCCGGGGTGATAGTTTAATGTAAACTCATAATCACACAAAAATTCCAACCACCGCCACTGCCTCGGATTCAACTCCTTTTGAGTTTGAACATACTTTAAGTTCTTATGGTCTGAGAAGATCTCGTAGTGGATGCCATATAGATAGTGCCTCCAAACCTTCAAGACGAACACCACTGCCCCCAATTCCAAATCATGAATTGGGTAATTGGCCTCATGCTTCTTCAGTTTCTTCGAAACATAAGAAATCGCATGCCCATGCTGCATCAGTACTGCTCCCATCCCTTGATATGATGCATTTGTGTAAATTTGAAATCCTTCCTTCCCAGATGGAAGGGCTAGGATGGGTGTGGTGGTAAGTCTATCTTTCAGCTCTTGGAATGCAACTTCACAATGGGGTGTCCACTCGTATGTAACACCTTTCTTTGTCAAAACAATGAGAGGAAGGGCTAACTTTTATAATCCTTTCACGAACTTGCGATAATATCCGACAAGTCCAAGGAAACTCCGTACATGAGCCGCTGACTTCAAAGGCAGCCATTACTTTACGGCATGCACTTTGGCCGGATCCATAGCTAGTACAGCACTACTGATCATATGACCCAAGAAGGCAACCTCTCGGAGCCAAAATTTGCACTTGCTGAACTTGACAAACAAGGTATGCTCCTTTATCTTCTTCAGCGCCAAGATCAATTGTTCAACATGCTCTTCCTCTGTCTTTGAATAGACCAAAATGTCATCGATGAAGAAGATTATGAAGACATCTAGAAATGGCTCAAACACCTTATTCATCAAACTCATGAACGCAGAAGGGGCATTTGTGAGCCCAAATGACATCATGATGAACTCATATAGACCGTACCTCGAGCTAAATGCTATTTTTTGAATGTCCTCCTCCCGTATCCTCAACTGATAGTACCCCGAGCACAGATCTAGTTTGGATAACCAATGCGCTCCCACCAACTAATCGAATAACTCATCGATCCGGGGTAAGGGATAGGTGTTTCACACAGTCATTCGGTTGAGCTCCCGATAGTCTATGTACAAATGCAAGGTCCCATCTTTCTTCTTAACAAACAAAACAGGGGCTCCCCAGGGTGATAAACTGGGGCGAACAAACACTAACTCTACTAATTCTTGCAATTGGACTCTAAATTCGGTGAGTTCCTTTGGGGCCATTTGGTAAGGGGTCCTAGAGATGGGTTTGGCACCTGGTACCAGTTTAATTTGGAAGTCCACTTCCCTATGCGGGGTAATCCTGACAGTTTCTCAGGAAATACCTCAGGGAAATCCCGCACTACCCGCACATCTTTCATACTGGGTGTATCTCTTTTAGTTCAAAACTGATCATATATATTTCATCCCCTCTCATATGGGGTTTTAAGGTTTGAATTGAAGATAACAATATATGAGGTGCAAGTCTAATACCTTGAAAGATGACCTCAGAGTCCCCATGCCTCAACATGATTTGCTTTGCCATGCAATCAATCCTAGTGTGGTGCCAATCCAACCACGACATCCCCAGAATAAGGTAGAACTCCGGTATTCCTAACATCGTTGTAGGGGTGTCAAAGAATTTTCTTCAATGTATACTTCCAAGTCGCACTTGGCGGATGACGTCATCTCGGATCAGTCTGGGAGGCGTACCCTCTGAGTAATACCAATGAAATATTTCACTCCTTCTAGGTCTTTAAAGAAACCTATCGACACAAACAAGTGTGTGGAACCAGTTTCGAATAGAGTGTAAGCTTGTTTCACACCAACCATCACGGTGCCTATGTACCAATTATAAAGACTCAAGCTAGACTCTTAGAGAATCTTAGACTATTTGAAGAGAAAATCTTATAACATAGTAATTAAATCCCCACATACTGACAATCACATCCTGAGGATTCCACTCCTGCGCCATGTACAATGCAAACAGCTGATCCCGAGCAGTTTCGGGATTCCTTCCTCATGGTCCTCATCCTCGACCACGTTTATGTTCCAGTCCTCGTGGAGCTACTGGAGGAAGAGCAGGGGGATCATTTCCACTTAGTTATGGACAATAGCGCCAGATGTGTCCCGACTGGTTACACTGGAAGCAGACTCGCTTATATTGCTCCCTGGGTTGCAGATGCATTTGTGGTGGTGGAGTAGTGCTTGCTGCGGGGCCGGACGCTCCATCCTAAAATTCTGACGGAAATGACCCCCGCCTCTATTAGCGGACTAGCTTATCCTATCTCCTCCTATAGCTAGGACCGGCCTCCATCACACCCTCAGCGGGTCTCTTATTACTTCCCAATTGATCTGCCTCGAGTCTTTTCGCCATATCAATTATCTTTGCTAAGCTAGAATCCGCTATAAACAAAAGGGCTTGCCTCAAGGGATCCCACAAGCCTTTGTAGAATCTCTTAGCATACCCCCTCCCATTCAACTCATATGCGTCAGCAAACCTAGCGAGATGCTGAAACTCTCGCTGATATTCTGTAACTGTCTTGGATCCCTGTTTCAGCTGTAGGAATCTTTCTTCAAGTTCATCCCGAGTGGTAGAAGGGATGAAGTGTTCCAAGAAGGCTTCCAAACACTCACTCCAACTAATCTCCGTGTACTCTTGTCCTTGAAAGGTGGAGCCCATGAGGGACTTCCACCACCTCTTGGCATGGAATTCCAATACTAACACGGCTAATATCACATCCATGTTGGCTGGACATCGGATTCCCACCATTAGTTCATGCATTGAGTCGAGCCATTCCTCCGTACGTATGGACGACTCTGTCCCATGATAGGCAGGTGGAGAGAGAGCCCGAAACATGCTTAAACAATTAGAGCTCGGGGCTTGCTGTTGCACCAGAGCCTGTTGAGACCTAAACGTGTCCAAAATAGCCGAGAGCGTCTGTCCTAGCTCCGACTATTGAAACTGAGTGGGTACGGAAGGGGCGGGAGTGCCCCCTACTGGCTCTACATTAGTCAGGATCTACACAAAAGGTACAAACCTATGGTCAGATTGGCTTATCATTGGGTCATGACTGGACATACTTTGTGTGAATTATATATGGGCACACCACTGCTTCCGTTAAGTCAGTTTGTCCACAAACTAACCAATCGAGCGGGGCTGACACCATTGTTCGATTACTTCTTAGTTCAGGATCATTGCAAGTTGATACCATTTGTAAGACCCCCCTCTCGGAACGCAAGACACGACCGAGGGAAGTATTATGCCCAGAACAGCCGCCTTGCGGCATCGCCAACACACGGGTCAACTTGTACCACAAGACGCCTATCTTGCCGGCTAAAACTAATATCATAATTGCAAACCCAACATGAGAATATAAGCAGAAGTCAAAATCCACATAAGTATATAGTCCGAAACAGATACATCAAATAAAAAGAAGCAACCAAGGCTTCTATAATATCAGAGTACACCATGCCAAGAAGGCTACACAATGAGTCTCTCCAAAAACTCACATCAGTCACTGACGGCAGCGATGGTATCGTCACTTCAGGCCCTATTACCCTAGCCTGGCTGCCCTCCTGCAAGACCTGCTGCTAGGTTTCCTCCTAAAAAGAAGACATAACAACCGTTAGTCATAAAGACTAAGTGGCTATCACATCCACTCCCCCATCGACTCTTAGGCATCAGGCATAGAAAGGAAAAAGGGAACAATATATATGCAAGCAGTAGTACAAAACAAGTGGCAAAGTGCTAAATTATATCAGAGTTATCATCAATATATCAGAAGTAAATACAACAATTTATTCTAGCAGTTCTACCACCAACAACAGTATACAAGTATGAATAAACAACATGAAGTAACTCAACTTATATGAATGCCCATACAGATATATAAGTTAAGGATCAGCTTAACAGTAAAGTAACTCATCATATAAGAGCGCCCATACAAACTTATATGATAAGGATCTTATGTGGTGCAATGCTATGTTATGAATGACTTATGATGACTCACCCATGCTCATACACATGCAATTACTATGTCGACACAGACTTGTAGTTCCCACTTTTCGAGCAAGTAGCTAACCTCTCAGGCATCATCTGTCGTGACCAGACGGTGAAAGTGAAATAGGCCTTTCCACTACTAGGCGGGCATCTAGACTACCAAGCCTAGGCCTCCGTATGCCTCAATACTAAGATCACAATAGAGGAGCTCACATGCGTACTATGACTCAGAAGGGTCTTGGGTAGATGTGCACCAAAAACATATCTCTACGATGGCCTATCATCGTGGTACGGAAGGAGCCTATGGGAGCGTATCACCAAAGTACTAAGCCCAACCATCCAAAGTCTATCTGTCAACTCCCGTCGGTGTGATGACTAGCGAGCTCGTAGACCTATCTCACTATCCTTAACCCAGGATTCTAACACCGCGTGCCAACTCACACCGCATGAAATTTCACATGGCCTTGCCATCAACAATCCAGTGCTCAATAGCACCCAAGGGCTCTACACTGAGTCCCTTCTTATTATTCACATCCCGTGCTCAACAGTATGCAAGGGCACCACAATAAGCCCATTTTCAACACATCAATCTAGTGCGACAAACACACGCGCACTTCCAACACTTCCACATTTCCCTACCACACAAGGGCTCATCATTTACATAAGTGGCAAGCCACCTTATACAACATACCAACCCCACACTGCTACTCGTAGGGAGACATAACTCTAGGCAATGAACTATTATATACATTCAATTAATCATCCTATCACATGACCATGCATTAACCTAATCCAATTTCTTCTTAAAGTCAAGCATTCACAATAAATTATGCTTCCACAGGAATATCATTTGTTCAATCAAACGTATCAATTTATTTGTTCACTAGCTTACCCAAACCATTTGTTTGTCAACCTCCTTCAAACCATTGGTACAATCGTGTTCCACCAAACCATCTGTTTATCACAATTACATATAGACTAAGTTTACCAAAACCTCAACCTCATTTACTTTCTTAAGGATCTATCCCATCAGTCCTTGTTTATCACAAACATCCATAAATTAAGTTCAGCAAATCTCAATATTAATTTATGATACCGAAAATCGCAAAGGTGGATGAGAGGGGTTAAAGAGAAGAGAAGGTGGATGTGGTGGAAGTTGATAATATTCTCCGATTTTATATCCGATAAAGGCAAGTGTATCTTATCACTTATAGTATAGGATACTAAAGATTAATATCAAGGTCGTATTTCTCTGGGGCATAATGATTACTTCTACTTCGAGGAGATCGCAATTATTTTATCAATTGATTTTTTTCGATTAATTTACTAACTAAAAATAGGAACTAAATTACTAAGCTAAAAAGAAAACTAAATTACTTGTAGAAATAAAAGTTTAGAGCTAAAGATAAAAGATGAGTACTCAATCTTGAATCACTTTAAAATAAGAAAATCAAAATGAAATAACAAACTAATTCTAAATAAAGTAAAACACCTTGACCGTGGAGGTTCCCGAAGTTTGGATACGCTTCTCTCGAAGTCGTGCCCAACTGAGTTTAGGAAGGTCCGACCGAACTCTCGTCCGTATTCGAATACCTAAAGCTCACCATAAGTGGTGAACCCCGCTATTGGATTTCACTCCAATCCGGGAGATTTAATGTCTGCCTCTCTCAAGGGGTGTATGCAACTCTCTTTACTCTTTGGTGATCGATTCAAACTACGAGCCTCTCGGCTAACTAAGAATGAAAACCCAAATGGAAACTATATACCGGTAATATAGTCCCACTAAATAAAAACCAAGAGTTTCCTAGGTAGTTACTTTAAGAAGAAAAAGAAAGTTAAAACATCATAAATTGATCAACTCATTCTCAGATCGTCGCGATCGAGGACAAATGAGGATTAGTTAATCATGGTAACAGGGAAAGAGAGGGGTAGATAATAAAGGTGCATAAAAGCTAAAGAGAGAGGAATAGAGAAAGAGAACGCTAACTAGAATTTCATTAAAAACATAAAAGGATTACAACTAGGAATGGAGATTACAAGTGCATGAAAAGAGAGCTAATCAGTACTACAACACAAATAAAAAGTGATTACAAGTAATGAAAGTACATTGCATGAAAAGTAAAACTAGAAATGGAGGGAGAAAGAAAGCAAAAACATAAGAAAAAACACACAAAAAAAACCTAAGAATGAAATTAGCAGCACCTCCCCTCTCCCCAAAACTTGGTTTGTAATGCTTGGAATGACCTGGTATTTATAGGAAAAAATCTATCTGGGTCACGCCCCCCTTACACGCCCGGATAGGGCGTGTATCGGGGGCGTATAATCTTAGTTGACCTCGGGTATCAGATTTCTGGCGGATGGCAACTAACTTCGGGATCTAAGGAATATGCCCATGGTACATGCCCGTGCAAGGGGGGCGTGACCAGTACGGTGTAATGAATTCTGGCAGGAAATGACCTGGGAGCTCGGGAATAGTGGACACGCCCCAGGTACACGCTCGGGTCGGGCGTGACCTGGGGGCATGTAATTTATGACTTGACGTGTGGGAAGACGACTTCTACTGCGATATTAATTTCCTTGGGATAGCGGGACATGCCCTAGGTACACGCCCGTGCTAAGTGGTATACGGGCGTGACCTAGGGGTGTATAGGTGATTTTCTCGGGATCTGGCTTCTGGATGATTTTTGCCTCAAAAATGGGTTACATGCTCCAAGTACACGCCCGGGTCGGGCGTGACCCGTGGGCGTGTAACAGCAAAATTGGCCGAAAAGCCCAAAAAAACTTGAAAAACAAAAAATAAACTAAGTTAGATTATTTACATAAAAAGAAACTAAAAGGAACCTAAAAATACATAAAGAAAGAGATTTAAAACGCAAATAAATATATTTTTACCCTAATAAATTAAGCTAAAATATGCATCATCAAATTCCCCCATACTTATTATCTTGCTTGTACTCAAGTAAAGACTACGGGTTAGAGAAAATAAAGTGGATTAATTGAAAAGTTTAAAAAATGCTATAAACGAGTAAGACGAGAATTTAGAGATAGAGAAATTTTGAAAAAGAACTGAAAATTTCTACTTTAACTTAGCACATAATTTTATAAATTTCACTAAATATAAAAACAAATCATCCCAAATTTTTACAGAATTTAAACTTAATAAAGTAACGAGTATAAAACGCAATGAGTAACTACTAAAGTCAAAGAAAAAAAATTAAAACCATAGTCAATCAAGACAAAGATCAATATTTCTATCAAAAAACACTTAATCTTGTTTCTCGCTACTATACTAAAAACTAAACGTTGGAAACATGAATCACTAGGGCTTTAATTAGGTGTACAATTAGTCTTAGGTTAATAAGGGTGCGATATTCAAAAGATAAACACGAGGGGTATTTGCACACTTAAAACAAAAAGAAGTGAGCTTTGCCAAAATAATGCTAACCAAAATAAATACTTTTCACATTTTTTCTTTTCTTTTACTTTTTTCATCAAATATATTTTTTCTTCATTTTTCATTTTTCATACTTAAATATTTCCACTTTTGTAGCAAAAGATAGTACAAGGATTTTCCAAATTTTTTTTCATAAAGATGCACAATAGAAATTAAAGATCAAAAACAAATTTAAAGTGTGCATATAGGTAAGTTATTTGGCCGTTGTGAAATAAAAAGTGGGGCTACAAAAAGGAAATGTAAAGACACAAAAATGGCTAGCAACAGTTATTGTTAGGCGGGTGCAAAAACTCAAACGTTTCAAAAGAAATACCTAAATTATTTTTATGCTTCCTAAATCTACTCAAAGTAAAACTTTGAAATTTCAAAAAAGATAAGCTCAAAAATAGAAAATAGAGAATTTGCTTTCATGAAAAAATGATAATAAGCGTCTAGACTAGTTTGTGTCTATTACACTTAAAACTAATTAACGTTTAAAAAGATTTTAATAAGGAAAAATAAAGTGTTGGAACACCCTATTACTAATTTGGGCAAGGATCACTATGTTATTAGGAAAATTGTTTGACCTAGTTATATAGTTGAAAAGGTCAAATTAGAATGAGTCTAGGGCTTAGAACTTAGGTTTGGAGCTGCCCCCAGGACCATTCAGAGATCAGGACTAAGTACTGAGACAAGGAAATTTTCGTCGAGCTCAGGTCGACGAAACGTCGAACTCCGTTCGATGTTCTCTGAGCTCAACTCTATAAGTCGTCGAACTCCGGTCGACGATCTTCGAGCTCAGATCGACGTTTTGTCTTCAGCTATTTTCAAAGTCGCTGAGCTCAGTTTGACGATCGTAGAGCTCAGGTCGACGTTTTCTGTCTTTAGTATAAATCCAATCTCTGAGCTCAGTTCAACGATCGTAGAGCTCAGATTGACGATTTCTGTGAGAGATCGACGCTTTCAGAATTCAAATTCAAGAACAGTTATGGAATTAATTCAAATTCCTTCAGAGTTATTTTCTGCATTTATTACAAAGGATTTTCTCGCTGTTTCAAGCAATCTGATGCAAGTTTCAAGGAAGGACTAAATGAAATGTTGTTTAGGACTTTCCCCAGAGACAGTTATCATTTATGGAAGTCATTTATGACTGAGTAACGACCATCTAAGTCCGATTTTTGATATACTCCTGCAGAAGAGAATAGAGATAACAACATACAGAGAATACAAAGAGATACGGAGAAATTAGATTACAACACAGAAGATTGAACAATACAACTTCTCTGATCAACAGTTCATCTTTTGTGATTTTCAAATCTACTGAATCTTCAAGAACACAAGAAAATTCTGCTGTAGAAGAGATCTTCTGCTACTCAACTCCTCCAAATCTTCAAGTGTTCAAAAGCTTCAACATCAAGGACTCCAGACACCAAACATTTCAGCATCTGCTGAAATCATCTTCTGCTGGAGATCTGAAGCATTTGAAGACCTATCACCCTAGCAAAGCTTTCGCTCCTGAACCATTCTACATCTCAGGGGGAGCTTTGACAACATCAACAATCCACTAGTCTTCTCTCAGTGATTTGAGACAGAGAAGACATCATCACCTTTTTATTTTACCACCATCTGTACAGGGTTATCTCTCCCTTCAAAAGTGAACTCTTGGTTTCTGAGACCTGAACAAAACTCAGTGGTGGCAAGACACCTGATCAAAAAATCTGGTTTGGTTTTTGAGCACCTTATCAAAAGCTCATTGGTGCCCAGGACACCTGATCAACCCTTCCTGCAGTGGATTCCTACCAAGGGTGGTAGAAGAGTGGATGTACCCAGGTTGTTAGGGAACCACTATAGATCCTTGTGTCTTCTGGTTGCTGTGTGTTTGTCTTTGCTGTGTGCTGTGTGATTCTTTATTTCTTGCTTTAGTTTTTTACTTCACTGCAAGCACCTTATACATATACATAAATTTAAGTCTTCCACTGCTATACTATTTTAATTGTGAATTATTTTAAAATACTCTATTCACCCCCCTCTAGAGTTAAGATAGATCTTTTTCCTCACTTTCAATTGGTATCAGAGGGAGGTTGGTTATTCAACATCTGAATTTTCAACAGATTGGTTGAACATGCCAACACCTGAACCAAAAGATCCTTGATAAGATTAACCTTCAATAGAGGATAGTTATTACTTTTTATATTATATTTATTTTCATACAAAACCATGGCACAGAATAAAGATTATGCTAGCACCAGACCTCCAGTGTGCAACCTCTCTAAGTTTGCACTTTGGAAGGCAAGGATTAAACTTTACATGAATTCTATTGATGAGTACATTTTTAACTCTGTTTTGACAGTTTGTCCAAGACCTCAAGTGATCACAAGTACAAGTGCTGTTCCACCTCCTTCAGGAACAGATGCAGAAATAAAGAAATGGAAAGTTACAGATGCAAAGGCTATGAATATTCTTGCTCAGACCATGTCTGATGAGATATTCCAAAAAGTGTCTGAATGTAGTTCAGCAAAAGAGATATGGGACAAGTTATCTGAAATTGTCTCAGGATCTGCTGATGAAAGGAAGGACAGGAGATCCCATCTCATAAGTCAATATGAGAATTTCAAGAAAGGATAAGCTGAGTCAGTTGCAGATATGTACAACAGGCTCAGTATAATAGTTAGTGAGTTGAATACATTGGATAAGGAGATCACACTCACTGAACTAAATGACAAAATCCTAATATGCTTCCCCAGCACTTGGGATTCAAGAATCTTGTCAATTAAAGATGTCAGAAGTCTAACTGAAATAACTACAGAAGCTCTTTTGGGCAAGCTCAAATCTTATGAGCTGCTCATTAAGAATAGGGAAGAAGAGCAAAAGACACTTCTCCAGTCATCAGAAAGGAGAAGACCATAGCTTTCAAAGCCATAGAAGAGAAGCCTGAAGAAAAGGTCACAGGCAATGAAGAATTGATGAGCTTGCTGGCCAAAAGATTCTATAAAATGGCCAGGAAAGATTTCAGAAAGAGGTCATCAAGAGGGCATGAGAAGCCAAGGTATGAAAAATCAAATAATAAAGAAATAATCTATTTTGGATGCAGGAAACCAGGCAATATTGTGCCTGACTGTCCAGAAAATTAGAACAAGGACAAGAAGGACAGGAAAGATAGGAGAAAAGACAAGGAATCCAGGGGAAACAACAGCAACAAATCCTCCTCCAGCAAAAATAAACATATAAGGAAGGGGTTTCTAGCTGAAAGCTTGAGTGATACAGAAGAAGAATTAGAAGCCTCATCCAGCTCAAGTGATGATGAGGATGATGCTGAGGAAAAATAATTCTGCATGATGGCAATCAATGCCTCCCAGCAAAACTCTGATGCAGAACAAGAGTCTGATTCTGAAGCTGAAACTGGATCTGAAGAGGATGAGGTAATAAACTCTTTTGATTTTACTTCTGAGGACTTTAAAATTGAATTTAAGACACTGTGTTTAGATTTGCTAAAGTCTGAGAAAGAGATAATCTCTCTCAGAAATCAATTATCTAACTATAGTATCCTAAAGTCAAATAACCTCAAAATCTCTGAGGAGTTAGAATGTTGTAGGGAGGAGATAGCTTCACTGAAAAGTGAGCTATCCCAGGCAAAGAAGTTTGAAGAATCCCTTAATGGGAGAAGCATCAGACTGATGGACATTACACGCACAGTGAACTCAAGATTCAACAGTACACTGGGCTTGGGTGCTTCATCCAGCCAACCTATAGTATTAACAACCCCAATTAAATTTATTTCTGATAAAGGAAAGGGTGTTGTAGAGGTAGCTAGGAAGAATCAAGATTTACCTAAGGAAAATCAAGTTCAACAGAAAATGTCGAACAGAGCTCGATGATCGTCGAACAGAGCTCGGCGATCCAAGGCTGGATCGTCGAACTCAGATCGACGACTTTTGAACTCTGAACTCTTGTATAGTCGATCTTCGAACGGAGCTCGACGATCTGACCCAAGATCGTCGAACTCAGGTCGACGATCGTTGAACGGAGTTCAGAGCTTTGAACCTTCTTTCAGAGGTAAATCTCAAGTCAATCCTAGAAGTCCCTCATCCAAAAGCTTCAACCCTTATACTGAATGGATAGTACCTCCTAGGAGATACCATCCTGAAGGATATAAGAGTCAGCCAGGGATGTCTTTCATTTCTGAATTTAAAGGCTATCAACCTAGACCCAAGGTAAATTGGGTCAAAACATATAAATTATTTATGTGCAGGTGAAGACCTATCCAGCAATGAACCAACAATGGTATCTGGATAGTGGGTGCTCAAAGCACATGACAGGGAGCAAGGACAATCTCACATCCTTCAAAGCCAAACTTGGACCCAAAGTGATCTTTGGAGATTCAAACTTTAGTCAAACAAGAGGATATGGTGCTGTTTAGATTGGCTCAGTCACATTCAAGAAGGTGGCTTATGTGGAAGGACTGAAGAACAACCTAATCAGCATCAGTCAACTCTGTGATGAAGGATATCAAGTGACATTCAACAAATCCTTATGCCAGATCAAGTCAGAGGATAACACAATAGTGTTAACAGGTAAAATGAAAGGTAACATTTATCTTGTAGATTTCCTTTCAACCAACATAGATATCTGCTTATTTAATTCAGTCTGCAAACCAAATGAGTTATGGCATAAGAGACTAGGACACTTAAAACTTAGAACCATTGCTAGGCTGTCCAAGGACAACCTTGTTAGAGGACTATCTTATGGCCCCTACAAGAAGGAAGGACTCTGCAGGGCCTGTTAATTAGGCAAGCAAACTAAAAACAGTTTTAAGTCACTTAACAAGAGTGATTCACCTAGGATTTTGTATCTATTACACATGGATCTTTTTGGACCCATTATAGTGCAAAGCTTAGGAGAGAAATCTTACACTTTGTTGATTGTAGATGACTTCTCCAGATTCACTTGGGTATTCTTTATGAGGAAGAAGTCTGATAACTTTAAGTGTCTGACAGAGTTTCTCAAATGTATATAGATTGAGTTCAATACTCATATTGCCCTGATCAGAAGTGATCATGGGATAGAGTTTGATTCTCTTCTTATGCAAGAGTTCTGTCAGAGTGAAGGGATCAGGCATACTTTCTCAGCTCCTAGAACTCCTCAACAAAATGGGGTAGCTGAAAGGGAAAATATAACCCTAATTGAATCTGCTACTACATTATTGACAGATGCTCACCTACCTCTATCTTTTTGGGCTGAGGCAGTGAATACCTCCAACTATGTGTTGAATAGAAGTCTAATACATAAACTGAAGGGCAAGACTCCCTGTGAATTGCTCAAAGGGAAGAAACCTAAAGTAAACTATTTTAAAATTTTTGGTTGTATTTGTTATATTCACAATAATGACAAGAAATACTTAGCAAAATTTCAAGCTAAGGCTGATGAAGGAGTGTTTCTGGGATAATCCATGATCAGCAAGGCTTATAGGGTGTATAATAAAACTACTCTTAAAATAGAAGAATCTGTTCATGTTTCTTTTGATGAGACTAACATGTTTTATAAGGAGAAGTCTGCTTCTACCATAGAACCTATGCAGGTACACTCTCTTTCAGAAAGTATGGACAGATTATAAGTTAAAGAAAAGGATACATCTCCTTCACCTATCCAGCAAAAGGATGAGAACAGTGATGATGAAGAGGATGTGCAACATCTAAAAGAGCCAGTTGTTGTTCCACAAAAGGAAGAACAATAATGGTTGGTGAACAATCAACACCCCCTATTGATTTAGTAACAACAAGAGATCATCTAATCTCCCAAGTGATTGGAGACATCTTAGCTGGTGTGCAAACCAGAAATCAGGTCAACCAGAACCTGATGCTTACTTGCTTTCTATCTCAAGTTGAGCTTCAATCCATTCAAGATGCAGAACAAGATCCACACTGGATCATTGCTATGCAAGAGGAACTACATCAATTTGAGAGGAATCAAGTTTGGGAACTAGTGCCAAGGCCTAAGGATCACTCAATTGTTGGAACAAAGTGGGTGTTCAGAAACAAGTTTGATGATCAAGGAGTTATTGTAAGGAACAAGACAAGGCTAGTTGCTCAAGGCTTCTCTCAAGAAGAAGGGATAGACTATGACAAGACCTTTGCTCCAGTGGCAAGGTTAAAGGCCATAAGAATATTCCTTGCTTATGTTGCTCACAAAGGATTCAAGGTCTACCAAATGGATGTAAAGAGTGCATTTCTCAATGGAGACATCAAAGAGGAAGTCTATGTTAAACAACCTCCAGGTTTTATCTCTTCAACTTATCCTGACCATGTTTTCAAATTGCATAAAGCATTATATGGTCTCAAACAAGCTCCTAGAGTATGGTATGAGACCTTAGCATGCTTTCTTCTGAAAAATGATTTTATAAGGGGTAGAGTAGACCAAACTCTTTTTATTAGAACCCATAAGTCCCATACCCTACTAGTACAAATATATGTAGATGATATTATCTTTGGTTCTACTGATTCAAATTTGTGCAAGAAGTTTTCCAACCTAATGCATTCTAAATTTGAAATGAGTAGCATGGGTGAGCTTTCCTTCTTTCTAGGATTACAAGTCAAATAACATGCTAAAGGCATATTCATTTCTCAAACCAAGTATGCAAAGAAACTGGTTAAGAAATTTGGTATGTCTGAAGCATCTTGTATGAAAACACCTATGCCTACTAATGCTGTATTAGATGCTGATGAATATGGAAAACCTGTTGATCAGACAACATATAGAGCAATGATTGGCTCTCTATTGTACCTTACAGCTAGTAGACCTGGTATAATGTTTGCTACATGCATATGTGCTAGGTTCCAAGTAAGCCCTAGAGAGTCACACTTAACTTTAGTAAATAGGATTCTCAGGTATGTGAAAAGTTGTCCAAATCTAGGACTCTGGTATCCAAAATACTCAGGATTTGAATTAACTGAATTTTCAGATGCTGATTATGCTGGATGTAGAGTAGATAGGAAAAACACCAGTGGAACTTGCCAGTTCCTTGGTGACAAACTTATCTCCTGGTTCTGTAAGAAACAGACATCTGTGTCCACTTCAACTGCTGAAGCTGAATACATGGCAGTAGGCAGTTGTTGCTCACAGATTCTATGGATTCAAAACTAGCTCCTAGACTATGGCTACAACCTAGAAGGGTCATAAATATTTTGTGATAATACTAGTTCTATCTCCATAGTACAAAATCAAGTCCTCCATAGTAGGACAAAACATATAGAGATTAGGCATCACTTTCTAAGAGACAATGTAGAGAAAAATAAAATTGAAATTCAATATATCCCAACTGATTTGCAAAGGCGAGATATTTTCACCAAACCTTTGGATGAAAAGAAACACACCTTCTTCCTAAATCAGTTAGGAATGTTAGATGGAGGAAGTTTAAAATAAATCCCAAGATTTTTAAATCTAAAAACAGACTAAGACTAGGCTAAAAACTTATATTTTCTAGTGTCTGTAGGTTCTATTTTGTCTCTGAACTGCGCTCGACGTTTTTCCAAAAATCGTCGAACGGAGATCGACGCTTTCCAATAAGTGTCGACCGGAGTTCAGCGTTTTCCAGGCAGCGCTAGGCTATCTTCCTCTGGTCAACGATCGTTGAACGGAGTTCGACGCTCTCTAGTATCGTCGAACGGAGATCGACGTTATTGAAGTCTCTTCAGATTCCATTAGAAGTCCAGATCGTCGAACGGAGTTCAACGATCTTTCCTTTCCGTCGTCGAACCCTAATATAAAAATCATTTTTCGTCGTCGTTCTTCGATTGCGCATTCATACTCTCTGCAATTTCTTTCTTTCCCTCCAAACTCTACTGGAATTGGTTGTGTTTGGTAATATTTTTTGCAGGTCTTCAATGGCGGTGAATGTTGCGGCTCTCGCGAAGATGAAGTTTGATACCGGGTTTGATATTGATATGGATTCATTCAACAACAGTGATCAAATCTTCAAAGATATCCTAAAACTATTCAAGGAACAATAGCTAGTGGATATTATGGCGACCAGAATGAAGATTGCAGCTGATGAAATAAAGGAATGGGTATTTACTGCAAACATTCTTGATGAGAATACTATATTCGGTACTATCCGCGGGATTCAGGTACGATTGTCCCCTACCCTTCTGACCGAGGTATTCAATTTAAGTACTGGAGATGATTCTACTGATATGTCTGAAGAAGAATTTGATTTTATGTTGGATAAAATGGGTCACTCTACTGCAAACCCTAATAAGTTATTAAAAAAGAATTTATCTATTGAATTTCTTTTTTTGGCTGATGTTGTGGGGAAAGTGCTGCTGGCTAAGCACTCAGCACATGATACCATATCAAGGTATCAGTTCTGTCTGATGGGAGCCATAGTGGACAAGAAACATCTGAATTGGGGAACAATCTTCTTTGATTTGATCAAGAAGAAAATTAATAAAAGTTTTATCAATTTTGGGAGGATTTTAGGGGTTTTACTGCACTCCAGGTGCCCAGAGCTGCTGGTTTCCAATGGAATGCACATTAATGCATCTAAAAGATTAACCTGTGCCCTATTTGGGAAATGGGGCAGGAAGATCATCAAACCTGCCAGGACTACTATAGCTTCAGGCACAAGGACTCCTGTAGTCACTTCCCCTCAGGCTCCAGCCCTCATGGAAGAACTGCCTGCCTCCACCTCTGCTCCTCCTTCTCCTCCTCTTGTTTCTACCTCCACCTCCACATCAACCACAACAATCTCCTCAACCATAACCATCTCTTCCCCCAGTACCATCTCATCACTTCTTTCACCTCCAGCCACCTAAGAATCATTCCATCTACTCCACTACTATCCACCTCTTACCATTCCATCCTTCAACATATTGGAAGATTCCTTCATGGATGATTCCCCTTCCTCTCATCCCGAGCTTCCCTCTACCTCCTCCTACCAACAACTTCTTCATGATATACTCTCCCAACCATCCTTCACTCCATCAATCTCCACACCCATACCATCCATCCCCACCATCCCTATATCTCAACCATCAATTCTCCCATCCACCACAGCATCAACTACAGCCCATTCACCATCAGTTCAAGCAATTCCATCCTCCACCTCTACTCAAGTCCCACTTGAGCAAGTGGATTTATCAGCTTTAGCAGATAGGCTATATGAAATACTATCCCCAAGCTAGTAAGCCTGCTGGAGACCACCATGGCTCCACTCCTCAATCAATAAAGGAGCTATCTGACAGGCTAACCTATTTTTCCTCTCCTCAGGCAGTTCCTTCTATAGAGTGCCTTGATCCAGTCATGACTGAATCAAGGCAGGGGGAGATGCCTTATGAAGCTGAAGTAATGCCTGCTGCTCCAGAACCAGTACTCACAGTGGACCTCAGGTCACTGTTGTCTGCATTTGATCTTCTTAACAGAAGAAGCTTACCAATTCAGGGAGTTGAAGACCTCACTAAGGCCATTGTGCCTATTTCTGTATGTGATCCCAGCCTGATCATATCCTATGTCAAGTCTCTTAAGGCTGAGGAAGCTGTTGCTACTGTTACTGCTGCTGCTGCTGATATTTCTATTGCATCTACTGAGATATAGATGCTGTCTGCTAATACTGCTATTGCTGAAGAACTAGAAAGTTATCTGGAAGAACAAGTTTCTGAGAATCCTGTTGATGCAACTGCTCCACAAGTGTCTGTTATTCCAACTGCTCCTGCTAAGATTCCTGCTGCTGTTCCAACACCTCCTGCTCCTGCTGATTCTGAGAAATCCAAACTTCAAGAGGAATACATAAAAAGAATTGATGATCTTTATGACAGACCACAGAGCTCTGACAGTGACAAATTCAATACTGAATCTGATGACTCTGCTGGCACCATTGACAAAAAGAGGAAAGATAGAAGCAAAGCTATGATGAGAGTTCCTCCTGCCAAGGCCAAAGATGCAAATGACATACCATATTATATTCTGCATGACTACCAGATTACAGAGCCCTGGATGCAATATTCCAAAAATCAGTTAAAGGCTATGAAGAAGAAAAGGAAACTAAACAAGTATGAGAAAGGATCCTCTCAGTATCAACCTCCTCCTCCTCCTCCTCCAGATTCAGGATCTGGTGGAGGCTCTGCATTTCAATCTTTAGATTCAAAGCAAAGTTCCTCTCAACCCTCTCAAAGATATCAGCCAAGAGGACAGTATCAAAAAGGTTATCATTCAAGAAGAGGACAACACAGAGGAAGTCAGAGAGAATATAGAACCTATTACAAACAGCAAAGGGAAGGACAAGGGCATATGGATTCAACTCAAGGTCCTTTTCCTTACAAACTCAGAGATACTGTTGTTAAAAGAACATCTATTACTTCAGAAACCATAAATAGATATGAACCTTCAATCCCTTTTGAGGATCCAGAAAATAATCCTTTATCATGGACTGCCAGGATGAAAGAGCTTGCTACTCTAGATCAGTTGAAAAAGGCCAGAGAACAAGGGAAACATACTTCTAACATCACTACACTTTTAGAACAAAGAAAGACAGAACTGGAGAGATATACTTCAAGAAAGTTCTTTGATCCAGAAGATTACATGAAACTGCATCCTGAGGCTGTAGTTCCAAGGCCCAGATCCCAAACCTCCTTAGGTGAAGAAGATAACAGAAGATCAAAGAAAGACGCTCTCAATCCCAACAGGGAGATTTTATTTAAGAAAGGCAGTGAAAGGAAATGAATTCTGTAAGCAGACAATACATCTATATCTGAACATTTGCTGATTTCCTTTTTAGTTCTGCAATGCTGCTTTGATTATCTTTTCTGCATTATTAGTTTAGTTTTTCTGTTTCTGTATGTATTATTCTGTATTCCTGATTATGTCCTGTAAATAGTAATCCTAACCCAAATAGGGGGAGATTGTTGGAACACCCTATTACTAATTTGGGCAAGGATCACTATGTTATTAGGAAAATTGTTTGACCTAGTTGTATAGTTGAAAAAGTCAAATTGGAATGAGTCTAGGGCTTAGAACTTAGGTTTGGAGCTGCCCCCAGGACAATTCAGAGATCAGGACTAAGTACTGAGACAAGGCAATTTTTGTCGAGCTCAGGTCGACGAAACGTCGAAATCCGTTCGACGTTCTCTGAGCTTAACTCTGCAAGTCATCGAACTCCGGTCGATGATCTTTGAGCTCAGATCAATGTTTTGTCTTCAGCTATTTTCAAAGTCGCTGAGCTCAGTTCGACGATCGTAGAGCTCAAGTCGACGTTTTTTGTCTCTAGTATAAATCCAATCTCTGAGCTCAGTTCAACGATCGTAGAGCTCAGATCGACGATTTCTGTGAGAGATCGATGCATTCAGAATTAAAATTCAAGAACAGTTATGGAATTAATTCAAATTCCTTCAGAGTTATTTTCTACATTTATTACAAAGGATTTTCTAGCCGTTTCAAGCAATCTGATGCAAGTTTCAAGGAAGGACTAAATGGAATGTTGCTTAGGACTTTCCCCAGAGACAATTGTCATTTATGGAAGTCATTTATGACTGAGTAACGGCCATCTAAGTCAGATTTTTGATATACTCCTACAGAAGAGAATAGAGATAACAACATACAGAGAATACAAAGAGATACAGAGGAATTAGATTACAACACAGAAGATTGAACAATACAACTTCTCTGATAAATAGTTCATCTTTTGTGATTTTCAAATCTACTGAATCTTCAAGAACACAAGAAAATTCTGCTGTAGAGGAGATCTTCTGCTACTCAACTCCTCCAAATCTTCAAGTGTTCGAAAGCTTCAACATCAAGGACTCCAGACACCAAACATTTCAACATCTGCTGGAATCATCTTCTACTGGAGATCTGAAGCATCTGAAGACCTATCACCCTAGCAAAGCTTTCACTCCTGAACCATTCTACATCTCAGGGGGAGCTTTGACAACATCAACAATCCACTAGTCTTCTCTCAGTGATTTGAGACAGAGAAGACATCATCACCTTTTTATTTTACCACCATCTGTACAGGGTTATCTCTCCCTTCAAAAGTGAACTCTTTGTTTCTGATACCTGATCAAAACTCAGTGGTGGCAAGACACCTGATCAAAAAATCTGGTTTGGTTTTTGAGCACCTTATCAAAAGCTCATTGGTGCCCAGGACACCTGATCAACCCTTCCTGCAGTGGATTCCTACCAAGGGTGGTAGAAGAGTGGATGTACCCAGGTTGTTTGGGAACCACTATAGATCCTTGTGTATTCTGGTTGCTGTGTGTTTGTCTTTGCTGTGTGCTGTGTGATTCTTTATTTCTTGCTTTAGTTTTTTACTTCACTACAAGCACCTTACACATATACATAAATTTAAGTCTTCCACTGCTATACTATTTTAATTGTGAATTGTTTTAAAATACTCTATTCACCCCCCTCTAGAGTTAAGGTAGATCTTTTCCTCACTTTCATAAAGGATGATAGGTTTTATAAAAGTAAAAGAAATAAAAAAAGGCTAGGGAAAAGTGAAAAAAAATCAATTTTTTTTTCAAAAATAACATACCACCCTAAATAAGAACATTACATGAGTCAACATACTACTCGCTCAATATATTTAAACAGAAAATTAATCTAATTTATTATAACAAAGCAAGTAGACATGAGCTTAACAAATAATAAAATGAAAAGTAGCGGGGTACTAATTGATTTGATAAAAATTAACTCAATTTAAATTGGGATTTTTTTTTCAAAAATTATATATATATATATATATATATTGATTTTTTTCTAAAGTAAACTAACTAAGGGAACACTCCCCCATACTTAAAGTTAAACATTGTCCCCAATGTTTAAAGTTAAGTATAAAGAGAGTTGAGAAAAGAGAGAAAAGAAGAAAAAGAAATGTAAAGAAAAGGAAAAGATGATTCCCTAGCGCTTGATGCCAAGACATTGAAAAATGCGTCCCCCCGAACTTGAGCTAAAGACCAGCTTGAGTCCAAGTTGAGAGTCGAGAAGCGGCACAAACACCCAAGAGCTTATTCCTGCACAAAGCAAAATAAAAAACAATAAAAACTGGATAAGTAAGGGGTGCCTCCCAAGAGCGCTCTTTGGTTATCATCGTTGAGCCCGACGTTATTGGTTAGCTAAATGGAAAATAAAAAGAGAAATGTAATGGCAGCTCGCGTAATATTACGTTGCGGCGGGAGTGCCAAAACATTTTTTAAGAAAATAAAAATATTTTGTTGTAATTTTTTATTTTTTAAATAAAACAAAAAGGAAAAAGATTTAGAAAAAGAAAATTTTTTAGTGAAAGAAAATAAACTATTAGAAGGGGAAAAAGAAGAAGAACTAGAAACTAAATTAGAAGGAAAATTAAAAGAAGAAAAGGAAGAGGAATTTTTGCAAGGAGGGGGAAGAGAAGAAAAAGAAGAAGGCGGCGACATTTGATCACTAGAAATTTTTTGGAGAAAAAGATCTGGTTACTCCACTTGAATATCAATCATTTCCGTAGATTGGGAGCAAAACGGGAAATCCAAAAAATCAATCTCCTTGGAAGATCGAACACAAGAAAGTTTGTCTTCCTTAGAAAATTGAAAAGAAATCGGGATATCAGGGGAAATCTCCTCCTCGGGAGGTTGAAAGCACAATGGAATTTTTTAATAATCGTCTTCCACGAGTGATTGAAGGCACTACGAAAAATCCGAAGATTCAACATTCCAAAGATAGATAGGAGGAGGAGAAGAAAAAGTTGCGGCCTCAAAAGCTAAAGCGGCAAAAATCACTTTGAAATGAGCATTGATGCGTGCATCAAATGCTACAGAATCAAAAATAATTTCATTTTTGCTAAAATAAAAAATAGGAGGTGCGCAAACTTGCGGAGAAAAAGCGAGAAATCTTGAGATGGAATGGGTTGATGATCACCTTGGCCCTAAGAATGATCTGGGTGTTGCCACCCTGAGTAGTTCAAAGTAAGGCTAGGATCAAAATGTCCATTCAAGAAATCTCCAAAAAAATTTAAATCAGAAAAATTTGAAGGAGAAGGGTAGGAAGGCGTTTGAAAATCATCGTAACCCCATGAAAAAAAATTCGCGGACGGATCAATTTGGACAAATTGATCCGATCCGGAAGGAATAAAATCATGGGTGGATGAAGGATATCCTACCCAACAATCCTCGCAAGAGTAACCAAACTCTATCCAAGAAAAACAAAGACTATCCATAAAAAAATAAAATCAATCGCGAAAGAGGGGTAAGAGAGAAAAGAAGCGATAAAATTAATAACTATCCTTTTTTCAAAATATCAAAACTATTTCCCGACAACGATGCCAAAAACTTGATACCGAAAATTGCAAAGGTGGATGAGAGGGGTTAAAGAGAAGAGAAGGTGGATGTGGTGGAAGTTGATAATATTCTTTGATTCTATATCCGATAAAGGCAAGTGTACCTTATCGTTTATAGTATAGGATACTAAAGATTAATAACAAGGTCGTATTTCCCTTTGGCGTAATGATTACTTCTACTTCGAGGAGATCGCAATTATTTTTTCTATTGATTTTTTAGATTAATTTACTTAAATAAAAATAGGAACTAAATTACTAAGCTAAAAAGAAAACTAAATTACTTGTAGAAATAAAAGTTTAGAGCTAAAGATAAAAGAGGAGTACTCAATCTTGAATCACTTTGAAATAAGAAAATCAAAATGAAGTAACAAACTAATTCTAAATAAAGTAAAACACCTTGACTGTGGAGGTTCCCAAAGTTTGGATACGCTTCTTTTGAAGTCGTGCCCAACTGAGTTGAGGAAGGTCCGACCGAACTCTCGTCCGTATTCTAATACCTAAAGCTCGCCATAAGTGGTGAACCCCACTATTGGATTTCACTCCAATCTAGGTGATTTAACGCCTGCCTCTCTCGAGGGGTGCACGCAACTCTCTTTACTCTTGGCTGATCGATTCAAACTATGAGCCTCTCGGCTAAATAAGAATGAAAACCTAAATGGAAACTATATACCGGCAATATAGTCCCACTAAATAAAAACCAAGAGTAAATCATAGTTAGTTACTTTAAGAAGAAAAAGAAAGCTAAAACATCATAACTAGATTAACTTATTCTCAGATCATCGCAATCGAGTACAAATGGGGATTAGTTAATCATGGTAATAGAGAAAGAGAGGGGTATATAATAAATGTGCATAAAAACTAAAGAGAGAGAAATAGAGAAAGAGAACGCAAACTAGAATTTTATAAAAAGCACAAAGGGATTACAACTAGGAATGAAGATAACAAGTGCATGAAAAGAGATCTAATCGCTACTACAACACTAACAAATAGTGATTACAAGTAATGAAAGTACATTGCATGAAAAGTAAACTAGAAATGGAGAGAGAGAGAGCAAAAACATAAGAAAAAAAACACAAAAAAACCTAAGAATGAAACTAGATCCACCTCCCCTCTCCCCAAAACTTGGTCTGGAATGCTTGGAATGGCCTGGTATTTATAGGAAAAAATCTTTCTGGGTCACGCTCCCCTTACACGCCCGGGTAGGGTGTGTACTGGGGGCATGTAATCTTAGTTGACCTCGGATATCCAATTTTTGGCGGGATGGCGACTGACTTCGGGATCTAGGGAACACGCCCTTGGTAAACGCCCGTGTCGGGTGGAGGGAATGGGGGGGGGGGCGTGGGGGGGGGGGGGGGGGGCGTGACCGGTACAGTTTAATGAATTCTGGCAGGAAATGACCTAGCAGCTCGAGAACGGTGGACAAGCCAGGGTCGGGCATGACCTGGGGGCATGTAATGTACGGCTTGACGTGTGAGACGACGACTTCTGTAGTGGCATTAATTTCCTCGGGACAACGGGACACGCCCTAGGTACACGCCCGTGCTAAGTGGTACACAGGCGTGACCTAGGGGCGTATAGGTGATTTTCTCGGGATCTGGCTTCTAGATGATTTCTGCCTCGAGAATGGGTTACACGCCCCAAGTACATGCCCGGGTCGGGCATTACCCGGGGGCGTGTAACTGCAAAATTGGCCGAAAATCCCAAAAAAACCTGAAAAATAGAAAATAAACTAAGTTAGATTATTTACATAAAAAGAAACTAAAAGGAACCTAAAAATACATAAAGAAAGAGATTCAAAACAAAAATAAATATATTTTTACCCCAATAAATTAAGCTAAAATATGCATCATCAATTTACTTGACCTCTCTACCAAATTCGAACCCAGATCTACACTAACCCGAGAACAACATGTACTTAAGACTTGATTGTACAGCAACTTCGACAAGATTTTACTGAGTCTACAAGACTTGTATGAATACGTGTAACCATCCGTTAGAAAGGTCTTTCCAAGGGCTATGAATTTTGTGTTTAGTCAAAAGCCCAGATCTGGTCGTAACATACCCAAAAATGACATTGAATTTCACTGCGGATAAAAAACGGATTTCTGCATGCATCTTAAAGCAAGATGAATGACATCGGTTCATCTTCTTCCTTTAGACCCTTAATCAAAACTATATGCAAAACTTCCTCCTCCCTTATTCACCCTCAATAGAATATTTCTCTTCATGAAACCAAGTCCACTATCTTCACAAAGAAGAGAGGAGAGGTTGAAGACATCAAATATCTAGGGCACAAGCCCTATCATGGTCTCTACCTAGGAGATCTTCATCTCACAAGTCAATCTCTTTTGAGTCGACATCTCTACTAGAAAATAACTACAGATATAGTACCAAGGGAGAGGGTAAGAAGCTCACGTCGTATCTGACGATTCCGGCCATGGATCTCGTCACTCTCCTTGGCAGCATCTTTCTCCTTGTTGGTGTTGTTTTTTACGGGGAAGAGAAAGGGAAGAATTTCCTCCAGAAAATCCAACTTCGGTGATCTCCTTCTCCGTCAGGTTCGGCAAGGATAACTGCTTGGCAAGAATGGCGAAGTGATGGATAGGGTTTTCCCGTAAATCTCCTTTTATAAGAGGAAATTAGGGTTGAACCGCTTTGCCACATCTCACCCTAATGTTGGACCTCCTATTATTATATTAGCTATCCTTTTGAAAAGATGCATCCAATTTAAGTCATTTGGCGCCAATCCCAAAATTCTGGTTCAGACTGTGCATGTGGTAGTAAGCAATCTGAGCAAAAAATCCACTAAGTTAAAATCGGTGAGTGTACCACCTTTACTCGATGAATCGTCGAGTGGCGTCGAGTGCACTCAATGCACTCGATGCCTACAGGCCTCAAGAATAACTCTAAGTCAAAAATCGTTGAGTAAGCAACCTTCACTCGATGAATCGTCGAGTGGCCCCGAGTGCACTCAATGCACTCGACACCTACATGCCTCAGAATAACTCTAAGTAAAAAAGCGTTGAGTGGCGTTGAAACCACTCAATGCCGCGTTGACTCCACTTAATGCCAACATCATCCAAGATAAATCTAAGTTAAAAGCGTTGAGTGGCGTTGTTGAAAGTTATTACTTCAAGGTTAGCTAGTCCCCTAGAGGGGGGGGGGGGAATAGGTCTTTGAAATTTCTTTAGTCTGTTTGCTGTTTACTAACTAAATGATCTAGAGCTTATCCTTAATACCTGCAATATAAAATAAGAACAAGCAACACAACACAACACACAAGTATTTATAGTGGTTCCCCAATTGGGTACATCCACTTCCCCTCCCACCTTTCTAACTTATGTTAGACAAGGCACAAACTCCACCAAAATACTCCTCAGAGCTTACACCTCAGGCCCTCAATCTTACACTCAGGTTCTCTTTAGAACCCTACCTCCGAACCACAAAGGTTCCTACCTCAGAGCCCTATAGTGATCCTATAACTCAGTGGTCCTCAAACCACCTACCTCAACCTTATCTTTAAGGCCTACAACTCAGGCTTTTAAGACCTACAACTTTAGGCACAAGGCCCCACTCTCAGAGTGCTGCAACACTCCTACAGCTCAGTACCCTTCCAAGTACTTACCTCAGTTCCCTTCCAGGAACCTACAACTCATCCTCCTTCAAGGCCTATAACTCAATGACACACTTGTCACCTACAACTCAGTGACCCAATAGTCACATACCTCATTACCCTTCCAGTCACCTATAGCTCAGCCTCCTCTAAGGCCTACAACTCAGTGACACACTAGTCACCTACAACTCAGTGACCTAACAGTCACCTACCTTAGGCACTAGGCCCTATACTCAGGCTAGGAGGACATCCCTACCTCAGATCCACACTTAGATCCTACCTTAGAGAGCAACACTCTCCTACCTCAGGCAATTAAGCCCTACAGCTCAGATCCACACTTGGATCCTACCTCAGTACCCCTACAGGGAACCTACAGCTCAGTGACAAATTTGTCACCTACCTCAGGCCAAAGGCCCTACAGCTCAGATTCAGTCAAACTGAATGCTACAGGAATTAATCAAGTAAATTGAAATACTGACTCAGAGAAAAATCTCTTACTCTAATTTGCTGGACTGAGCAGATATCAGTCCTGCCCACTTGCTGTAGAAGGAATTTGTCTTCTTCTATGGCTACCACTTTTCTGCTGCACTAATGGACATCTATCTTCTATTGAAGGCTGTCGACCCTTCACAGCACTATCACTTCTTACTGATTGGATGAATCAACCACCTTATTATTTAAAGAAGAATCTTGTTGAACTGGAAGAAGCTTCAGCTATCTTTTCCTTCTGGCTTTTACTGTTGGACTTTGCTTTCAAGCTTATCGAAGAAGATGAAGTCCAACCGCCTCTCTTTCGTTTTCTGCTTTCATTCTTGTTTTTGTTTGCTGTGTTGTTGACCTAATCCCATTTTCTCTTTTCTTTTTATATCCATAGATTTGAATCAATGACATAATTTGAATGTGGGCCCAGCCAAGGATGGTGAGCGCCACCTTCCTCAGAAGAGGACAAATAGTAGCTTCCGACGCTACTATAACTTTCCCACAACGGCATGAAGTACTTGGACTGAGCTCGATGATTGTTGAGCTGAGATCGATGAACTCTATGCTAAGCTCGATGAACTTCAAAATCTCCAACTTTACATTTAGCTCGATGAAATGTGAGCTCTGCTCGACGAACTCTGAATCTTCAAACTTTAGTTTGAGCTCGACGAAAGGCGAGCTCAGCTCAACGAACTTTGAATCTTCAAACTTTAAATTGAGCTCAACGAAAGGTTATCTCAGCTGATGAACTCTAAATCTTCAACCTTTAACTTGAGCTCGACGAAAGGTTAGCTCAGATCGACAAACTCTAAACTCAATTCGACGAACTCTACTTTTTGGACTTAGAAAATATTCCAGAACTTCATTAAGCTTTGAGTGATGTTAAGTCACTCAATACCATCTGTCTTGGCTCTCAGCGCTTCTAGACTTGTGAATTTTCATTGGCTTTGTCTCAGCGGTTCTGGACTTGTGAATTTTTATTGGCTTTATCTCAGCGGTTCTTTCTCAACAGTCTCAGCGGTTTCTTCTTAATAGCTGAGACAAGCTTCTATCTCAGTGCTTTCTTCTCAGCGGTCTCAACGCTTTCTTCTTCTCAGCTATGACAGTCTTCTGTCTCAGTGGTTTCTTCTCAGTGGTCTCAGCTGTCTCAACAGTTTTGCCTTAGTCAATTTGTCTGACTTTAGGTCGACGAATGTTGAACTGCGTTCGATGATCAGTGGGCTGAGCTTGACGAATTCTGAACCTCATGCTTCTGAATTTAGCTCAATGAGTGGAGAGTTGAGCTCGACGATCTGTGAGCTGAGCTCGACGAACTGCGAGCTGAGCTCGACGAAATCTGAGACCCACACTTTGAACTGATCTTGACAAAATTTGAATTCTCCAACATATTCTTCTTGTTGACCTGTCCAATCATGGAGTACCTGTCTAGACTTGTTCCTTGGAACATCCTGACTTGGTCACTTAGGCTACTTCCTGTCTTTCAAGCATCTTCACTTTGTGACCACCTATCACATCACTTAAACAACCTGTCTAGACTTGTTCCTTAGAACATCCTACACATGATGAGCTTAAACAACATCAAATACAACTATGCTCTTAGTGTTAATGGAGATGCCTCTTCAAATCCAATCTAGGGAACATTGTGGGCAATGGACCCAACAATCTCCCCCTATTTGAAAAAGGCAGAACACCCAACAATACTAAGAGGCATTACCAAAATAGGCAGAATAATTTCATGCAGCTGCAGATTATAATCTGCTACACCTGCTAGCTTATGCTACATTAATTCAATGCGCCCATTAATTATATTGGCTCAATAGGTTAAGTCAATGCATCCTCATACTACTTGAGCAATTGCTCAAGTAATATGAACTCTCCTTTATACCACTTAATATTTAAATGGTGTACCACTATAGGCACTTACCTCAAAGTATGCACTGACACAATCATGACTTAACATGTGGTTAGTCATTGTATTTCTCATACTACTAGAATCTTTTCCAGTAATATGAACCTACTCAATATGACCTAGTCATGTGAAATATTGCTTCTATATCTCCCTCTTATGTATTGTTACACATATTTCCCCCTTTCGGTCTTCTTTAATATGTATATCTATTGAGTGAGTAGAAAATATCATGGGAGAGATTATCTCTTGATTCTAGACAAAGTCCTATGTTGATATTGTTAAGGAAATCATCCTAGTGATCAGTCTATTAGATTAGGAGTCATACCTTCTGTGTTGATACAATGATACAACACAACACTGCAGCATTAGAGCTTACTGCACACATAGATTAACTTGCTGATGTTGTTTCTACAGAATCAGCATCTACCTGTGGTGATATCATTGATATACCACATCACTGCAGCCCCTTGACACTTGAGTGAACCATGGATCCACTTGAGCTAGCTGCAACTGTCTCTCTTCTCATAATCTCCCCCTTGGTCTATGCATTGTTCTTAAGACAAACTGATCAATTGTTATGACAGCTGATCTACTACAATAGCTGCCTACTCCTTCCCAATAGGAGGTTGATCCTGTTTCAGCAAGTGTTGGACATGCTTCCCCTTTATAGGGTGCTGAGCTTGCTCCCCCTTAATAGGAGCATCCCTATCACTCCCTCTGCTTGACACTTGATTCCATCTGAGTCTTGATACCACTTAATGGTTTTTATAGTCTTGATGCCACATCAAGAACTTCTTTACCTGCAAGAAAAGTAAATCCTGCAACACAAGTATAACATGGAGCAACTGAAGCTATACCAAGTTCAACATACCCAATCTCAATCTAGAGGGTGTAGAATTTGACTTCATCTAGTGGCATGATAAACATGTCAGCCACTTGTCAGTCAGGACAAACTCAGGATTGAGTTGTTCCTTATGCTCCCAAACTCATTGATACTTAATCTATATATGCATAGTTCTGCTATGACAGTCAGGATTCCTAGCAACTTAGAATATACCAATAGAAAATCAATGTATGAAATAAATTCTACTTATTTGGAGGTTATGGTTCTGGAGCTGTGGCTAGATTCACATCAGTTAATCACAGCAGTTCCCTTGCACCATGATCACTTCTTGTTGAGCTAGATCTTCTCCCCTTCTTAGCAATAGACTTGCCTTTGGCTTCATCTTTCTGATTAACAGTACAAGAGTGTTCATCCCACTGAGTTTAATATTGATCATCACATTGATCTACACACATGATCACCACTTGATCAATCCCTTCTTGGTGTTTGAATAGATAGGGAGGAGCTGGTCTGCTGTGATTCTTTTCTCCCCCTAACTGATTGCAGATGATACCATTTGTGCAGTTGCCAGCTTTCTCTTCTCATGAGGGCGAATTTTCTCTTGCAGCTGCTGGACTTTAAGACCACTTGAACCTTGAATTATCCTTCTATGAGCCATCCTTTCATCCTGATACCAAGTCTTTCTTTATACTGCTATTCCAATAGAAATGAGCTGACTTGTATCAAACATAGATGGAGTAATCCATCTGTTCTAGTAAACTGATTGGCTTGCCTTCTTCCAGCAGGTGCCATCACTTGGTTAGTTTCCCTCTCAGCTTCTGCATTGTCCATGAGGGAAAGATGATCCTCAGCAGTAATGCTGATCTATTCTGTGCTGGGGAATTTGGGTAAGATTCAGGCTTGTCCAGTAATCTTGATTGAACATGCTCCCCATCAATATTTGCACAGATCTTGTCCATAAAGCCCATTGACTTGGACATACCTTGCTGTAGGTTCAGATGATATTGAATCCTGAGCATACATTCTTCAAGTTTCCTCTGAAGAGTCTAACAGCTGATGATACCACTTAAGAACCTTTTCAGCTGAGCATTATGTACTCCTTTCTTGCTGCTCTCAGAAGAGCTACCTATGCTTTCCTCAAAGATGAGTACAACCTACTTATTCTTCTCTTAGTTTGTTGGTGTGGCAGCAAAGCTTTGTCCAACCACACAGACCTTTTGGATGGATCCAGCTGGCTTTCATCCATGAGTGTGCACTTGTCCTTCTTCAGGATTTTACTCAACATTATCTTCCTCTTAGGCAGTAAGAGGAATATCCTAAATGGTCAATATCCATCAACAATTATTGATCTTAGATCTCTTCCTCACTGGAGTATGAACCATAAGACAACTTTCTTGTTCCAGTCCAAGTTCTGGAACATCTTCTGTCCAAGTGCCACATGGGGGATGGACACTAAGACTAACCTGCAAAATAGAATTACCTTACCTTAGGATCCCAATAGGTATTGGGTCCTAGGTTATGATTAGTCTGAAATCTGACTTGCCTACCTACAATATTTCTAACAGGTAGGCTTACTCTTGCTCTAGACACAGAAAGATTGTGTCAGCAATCTAAGACATAGTGGCCCACTATGCCACAACACCATCACGCATGGACATTATATCTCCTTTTCTATTTAGGGCCAACATTGGCCTGGACTGCTCCTTGAATAAAGAGAGGATTTGTTGTATATCTCTGATTTCTTCCAGCAGCCATTTGACTGAAGGTAAGTCTTTTAGCTAACTGTTTTGGTCTTTTCTGGGAGCCACCAGCTACATGTCTCTTTTCAGCTAACATGCATCTGATTGCATTAGAAATTGCCATTTTTGTCTTGCCATAAGACTCACCTTGAGTCATTACTTTTGCTGGATGACTCAGATTTCCTGCAACAGCAATATCCTTGAGTTTTTGGGCTGGGACACCAAAAACAAATAGTCCAGGATGGGCCAATTGAATTTCCTCATGGGCAGCCTTAAAGGACTTCACATGGCTGTATCTTCCACCTTGGCTATGGGCACATTTTTCCATACCAGTGGATCTGCCATTCTCCCAGTGACCATAACAGCTTTCATGGTCATACTTGTTAGAAGGCAACAAGACTTTCTGAAAAGAGATTAGAGGCAATGAGGCAAGATGCACAATTGGTGCCTTCCCATTTTATTTTGGATTGGGAGGTCTAACAGGTCCCTTAAATCCTAACCCTTTCTTACCCTTTTGGGTAAAGAGGGTGTTAATTAAGGGAAACACAGTGCTTGACTTAGAAAACTTGGCCACCGGCAATTTCTCATTTAGGAGATCATCTTTGAGTTTCTTGATAAGTTTTTCAATTGTGACTCTTACCACATACTCCATATCAATGATCCCCTTGAGCTTGGGTGATTGTGCAGCCATATCATTGAGATCCTTTTCTTAGTGCCCATACTTGCTCCTAAGACTGAGAGGATCTTTTGCCTGTCTCTTGGCAAGGAGCTTGCACTTATTGAATGCTTTAAGAAGTTGTCCATACTTGGCAATTATGGAGTTGACATCATCCTCAGAATCTGAATCCCCTTCATCTCTTGATGATTGAGCTTCAGAGTCTGAGCTAGCCTCATGACATTAAATAGAAGGTTGAGATTTAGCACTTACCTGAGCTTGTCCAGGCTGGGCCTGGATGCTCTCTTCATCTGTCGTTTCCATCAGTCCATGACATTGAGCATCTTCTTCTTCATCTTCATCCACCTCTGAGTCTTTATCTGAATGTGACAGAGGGGCCCTGATCCCTATCCTAGCAGCAGGGTATTCTTCAGGTTCTCCTTTAGTAATAGGAATTAGCCCAATATAGGCTTCTTCTTCTTCACCGTCTGACCTAGAGTAAGAGTCAGAACAAGTCTTTTCCTTCTTGTCCATAAGGGACTTCTCTTTCTTCTTTCTCTTGTGGTGCTTCTTCACACCTTCTCCTTTCCTCTTCACTAGGAAGTCAGTAACTACATGCCCAGGTTTGCTGCAGTAGAAAGAAATGACATTAGAGAAAGTATGTTTGCTAGAGTTAGGAGTAAACCTGTCCTCCTCAGAGGATTTCCTTCTGTGATGTGAGGAAGAGGATTCCCTTCTATTCTTCCAATGCCCCTTCTTTCTACAGATTGGTAATTTCATGGCCCCTAGCTCCTTATGGTTCATTCCCGACCCCATACTTATATCTTATAGCTAACCTTGGAGGTATACTCAGATTGTTAAATCCTTTTTGAGCAACCTCTCTCTGATACCACTTGAAAGTTATTACTTCAAGGTTAGCTAGTCACCTAGAGGGGGGGGGGGTGAATAGGTCTTTGAAATTTCTTTAGTCTGTTTGATGTTTACTAACTAAATGATCTAGATCTTGTTCTTAATACCTGCAATATAAAATAAGAACAAGCAACACAACACAACACACAAGTATTTATAGTGGTTCCCCAATTGGGTACATCCACTTTCCCTCCCACCTTCTAACTTATGTTAGACAAGGCACAAACACCACGAAAATACTCCTCAGAGCTTACACCTCAGGCCCTAAATCTTACACTCAGGTTCTCTTCAGAACCACAAAGGTTCCTATCTCAGAGCCCTGCAGTGCTCCTATAACTCAGTGGTCCTCAAACCACCTACCTCAGCCTTATCTTTAAGGCCTGCAGCTGAGGCTTTTCAGCCCTACAACTTCAGGCACAAGGACCTACTCTCAGAGTGCAGCAACACTCCTACAGCTCAGTACCCTTCCAGGTACTTACCTCAGTGCCCTTCCAGGCACCTACAGCTCATCCTCCTTCAAGGCCTATAACTCAGTGACACACTTGTCACCTATAGCTCAGTGACCCAACAGTCACCTACCTCAGTGCCCTTCTAGGCACCTACAGCTCAGCCTCCTCTAAGGCCTACAACTTAGTGACACACTAGTCACCTACAGCTTATTGACCCAACAATCACCTACCTCAGGCACTGGGCCCTACACTCAGGTTAAGAGGACAGCCCTACCTCAGATCCACACTTGGATCCTACCTTCGAGAGCAGCACTCTCCTACCTGTGGCAATTAAGCCCTACAGATCAGATCCACTCTTGGATCCTATCTCAGTACCCCTGCAGGGCACCTATAGCTCAGTGACAAATTTGTCACCTACCTCAGGCCAAAGACCCTACAGCTCAGATTCAGGCAAACTGAATGCTACATGAATTAATCAAGTAAATTGAAATACTGACTCAGAGAAAAATCTCTGTGTATAACTTGCTGGACTGAGCAAATATCAGTTCAGCCCACTTGTTGTAGAAGCAATGTCTTCTTCTATGGCTACCACTTTTTTGCTGCACTAATGAACAGCTATCTGCTATTGAAGGCTGTCGGCCATTCACACAGCTATCACTTCTTACTGATTGGATGTATCAGCCACCTTATTCTTTAAAGAACAATCTTGTTGAACTGGAAGAAGCTTCAACTATCTTTGCCTTCTAGCTTTCACTGCTAGACTTTGCTTTCAAGCTTGTCAAAGAAGATGAAGTCCAACCGCCTCTCTTTCATTTTCTGCTTTCGTTCTTGTTTTTGTGTGATGTGTTGTTGACCTAATCACATTTTCTCTTTTCTTTTTATATCCATAGATTTGAATCAACGACACAATTTGAATGTGGGACTAGCCAAGGATGGTGAGTGCCACCTTCCTCAAAAGAGGACAAATAATAGCTTTCGACGCTACTGTAGCTTTCCCACAACGTCATGAAGTACTTGGACTGAGCTCGATGATCGTCAAGATGAGATCGACGAACTCTGTGCTGAGCTCGACGAACTTCAGAATCTCCAACTTTACATTTAGCTAGACGAAATGTGAGCTCTGCTTGACGAACTATGAATCTTCAAACTTTAACTTGAGCTCGACGAAAGACGGGCTCAGCTCGACGAACTTTGAATCTTTAAACTTTAACTTGAGCTCAAAGAAAGGTGAGCTCAGCTCGATGAACTCTAAATCTTCAACCTTTAACTAGAGCTCGACGAAAGGTGAGATCAGCTCGACAAACTCTGAACTAAGTTCGAGGAACTCCACTTTCTGGACTTAGAATATATTCCAGAACTTCATTAAGCGTTGAGTGATGCTAAGTCACTCAACGCCATCTATCTTGGCTCTCAGCGCTTCTGGACTTATGAATTTTCATTGGCTTTGTCTCAGCGGTTCTGGACTTATGTATTTTTACTGGCTTTGTCTCAGCGGTTCTTTCTCAGCAGTCTCAGTGGTTTTTTCTTAATAACTGAGACAAGCTTATGTCTCAGCACTTTCTTCTCAGCGGTCTCAAAGCTTTCTTCTTCTCAGATGTGACAGTCTTATGTCTCAGTGGTTTCTTCTCAGTGATCTCAGCTATCTCAGCGGTTTTGCCTTATTCAATTTGTCTGACTTTAGGTCGATGAATGTTGAACTGCGTTCGACGATCGGTGGGCTGAGCTCGACGATCATTGAGCCGAGCTTGACGAACTGCTAGCTGAGCTCGACGAAATATGAGACCCACACTTTGAACTGAGCTTGACAAAATTTGAATTCTCTATCATATTCTTCTTATTGACCTGTCCAATCATGGACTACCTGTCTATACCCTTTCCTTGGAAAATCCTGACTTGGTCACTTAGGCTATTTCCTGCCTTTCCAGCATCTTCATATTGTGACCACCTGTCACATCACTTAGAAAACCTGTCTAGACTTGTTCCTTGGAACATCCTACACATGACGAGCTTTAACAACATCAAATACAACTATATTCTTAGTGTTGATGGAGATGCCTCTTCAAATCCAATCTAGGGAACATTGTGGGCAATGGACCCAACAATCTCCCCCTATTTGAAGAAGATAGAATAAGAAGAGAGACCATGATCAATGCATCCTGCATATTATAGGTAGAATAATTTCATGCAGCTGCATATTATAATCTGGTACACTTGCGAGCTTATTCTATATTAATTCAATGTGCCCATTAATTGTATTGACTCAATAGGTTAAGTTAATGCATCCTCAGACTACTTGAGCAATGTGCCCATTAATTTTAGTACCATTCTGATGAGTGTCCGGGTCGGCAGGAAGGTCGAGGATCTAGTTTTCTTTTAGTTCGGCGACTATCTTAGAGTAAGAAGAGAGACCATGATCTGTGGTTGACCCCAGATCATGGAAGACCAACTCGACAAATTTTGGGGAAGATTTTGCATTCTTGGCAAGCTACTGTTTTGGCGACTCGCACGACAGAGGATTGGGAGACAAAGATACTAGCTCGGCAGCGCGAGCAGCTTTGATCTCCCAGGCATGGCTAAGCCTCTCTTAGAGCTCCTTGGAGAGAGGAATCTCGGCAGAATTAGAGTAAAGGTAATGGCAAGGGTCGCCCCGATAAGGGGGCGTATATTTATAGTAGCTTGCGGACCCCACCAAAATATTCTCTCCCATGCTCGCATCACTCATTAAATACCTGGGGTTGGATGTTTCTTTGCGAACTTCGCAGAAGCTCGCAATGAGCGGGGAATGCGTATAACCTTATATTTGATGAGTAGGACCCTCCAGTATCAGTGCTTTGCGAGACCTCCTAGAATAAAGTCGCTTAAGAAGCGAGCCCCCAAAGTGTTCGCCGGGCCGGCCGCGCGAGGCAGGATCTTGGCACTGAGTCCACTCACCGCCTTTTGCACTTGGCACCGAGTGAGGCGAGTCCACTCAATGCCTTCTGCCTCTGGCATTTAGTGAGGCGAGTCCAATCGACGACTCTCGCCCTTGCCGCCAAGTGAGGCGAGTACACTCAATGTCTTCTGCCTTTGGCATTGAGTGAGGAGAGTTCACTCGACACCTCCCGTCTTTGGCATTGAGTGAGGCGAGCTCTTTAGATGCCTTCCACCTAAGGTGTCGAATGAGGCAAGTGGGATAGGCGCAAGGCGGGGTGGCCAAGTCAGGCAGTTTCTGTCCCAAGTGAGTTGAGAGGGAGGTTAGAGCTCGACAACCTCGCAAACTCGCCCAAGCAAGGTGTATGGAAGAGGGGCGAGTAGAGCAAGTAGGCTCGCACTCGCCCCTAGCTCTCGGCAGTAGTAGGCGAGTGGGGCAGGCCGGGCCTGCACTCGCCCAGGGCCCTAGGGATGCGGCGAGTGCCAGCCCTATCAAGCACTCGCCGCCCCATGCGAGTGGAGGTTTTCAAGGGCCATTCACCAAGTGATTGATGTTGTATTTTTACCATTCCACCCCCGTTGGCCTGCCCACAGCCTTTCAAAACAATGGAGTTTGGCTGTTGGAAAACTGCTTTTGGTTGCAAATAATCATTTAGAACAACAGAGTTATGTTATTTCCAGGCTTGATTTAAAAAAACTATAAATAGACCCAAGGGGGTACCTCAGAAGGCAATCTTTCAAGCATTCCAACCTTCTTACTCTCTGATCTTCTAGTGCTTTCTGAGGTGCCCTTATCTCAGCACATGATAAGAAGGGGAAGAGCTCTAAGATCTTCTGAGTGTGTCATGGTACCTCTATGCTGGAGCCTTGGGTCAGTTTACAATTCTAAGTCTTTGGTCGCTCAAGCTCGCTAGGGAGAAGTATGCGTGCGGGCATCCCTTCCCCGAGGTTTCAAACTCCACAAGAAGCTGAATTTCAGTTTCAACATTGAGCCTTGCTCAGATTATAGACATGATAAAAAGATTAGAGGCAGACCACCTTGGGGTCCAAGCTAGTGGGAACAGACTAGTAGGAGGAGTAATTGTGGAAAGGCCTAGTAGGAGGAGGTAGCTTGCGAGAGGCAAAGGAGGAAACCAAGGAGGATGTGTGGGACATTTCCATCAAAATTTTAGAATGGAGCGTTCGGCCCCATAGTTAGCACTACCCCCATTATAGCAGATTCAGGCATATCGACATCCCTGGGAGAACTTTAGGGAAGGTTTCTTTCATTGTCACCAGTCGGGCCACATTCGGCGTTTCTGCCTGCAACTGGTTCAGAATGTTCCAAATCGTCCGGTATTCCCTCCAGTAGCTCAGCGAGGACAAGGATGTGGTCGAGGACGAGGACCATAAGGTTGGAACCCTGGACTTGCTCTAGAGCAGGTGTTCACTTTGGATATGACCCAGGAGTGGGACTCGCAATACATTATTACAGGTATCTCGTAGTTAAACTTATTATGATATGCTTATAAACATTCGTTTTTAGCATTCCTGAAATTGCGCTGAAAACCTAGTCTTGAAATGGTTATAACTTAATATTTAGGTATCGTGACTATTAGTGGGAGGCCTTCTTATAGTTTATTCAACATCGGTGCTACACATTCATACGTCTCAGTAGACTTTGTGAAGGATATGAATTGTGTGCGATATTTCACCGGAGTCACTCAGAGAGTACGCCTTCCAGATGGCTCTGAGATGACCTCATTCGCCAAGTGTAATTTGGATGTGTTCATCGGATGGAAGATTTTCGAAACCACTGCGATGGTATTGGGGATACCAGAGTTTGATCTTGTCCCGGGCATGACTTGGTTGGATTTGCATCATGCCAGGATTGACTATGCGACAAGCAGATCACCTTGAGACATGGAGATTCAGAGATCATCTTTCAAGGTATTAGATTTGCACCTCATATACTGTTATCTTCTGTTCAGGCCATTAAGACCCATATGTAGGGGGATGATGTGTTCATGATATATTTTGAGCTGAAAAAAATAAAGGCTTGAAAGAAGGATGTACTAGTGGTTCGGGATTTTCCTAATGTTTTACTTGAAAAGCTACCTGGTTTACCCTCGCTTGGGGAAGTAGACTTCCAGATTAGGCTAATACCGAGTGACAAGCCCATCTCTTGGGCCCCCTACAGGATGGCCCCAAAAGAACTAATAGATTTTTGGGTTCAGTTGCAAGAGTTACTGGAATCGGGATTTGTTCGTCCCAGTTCATCACCCTGGAGAGCGCCTGTTTTGTTTGTAAAGAAGAAGGATGGATCACTGCAATTGTGTATAGACTACCAGGAGCTCAACCGACTGACGATACAAAACACCTATACTTTTCCCCGAATTTCCGAGCTATTCGATCTGCTGGTCGGAGTGCATTGGTTCTACAAGCTAGATTTGCAGGCGGGATACTATTAGTTGAGGATACATGAGGAAGATATCCAGAAGACAACATTTAACTCTAGATATGGCTTATATGATTTCACTGTTATACCGTTTGGGCTCACAAATGCCCCTATGCATTCATGAGTCCGATGAGCGTGGTGTTTGAGCTGTATTTGGATTCCTTTGTCATCATATTCATTGACAACATTTTTGTCTACTCAAGGAAAAAAAAGGATCATTCAGGCCACTTGACCTTAGTTTTGGAGAAGCTGAAGAAGCACTGTTTGTTTGTTAAGTTCAGCAAGTGCGAGTTTTGGCTCCGAGAAGTTGCTTTCTTGGGCCATATTTTTAATGGATCTAAACTAGCAGAGGATCCGGCTAATGTGTGTGTCATGAAGGAGTGGTCTCCTTTGAGGTCAGCGGACGATGTGCGAAGTTTTCTCGGACTTACTTCGTGCTATCGCAAGTTTGTGGAAGGATTTTCAAAGATCACCCTTCCCTTCACTACTCTAACGAAGAAGGGTGTATCTTTTGTGTGGGCACCCAGTGTGAGGCTGTATTCTAAAATCTTAAGGACCGCCTTACCTCTATGCCAATCCTCTCCCTTCCATCAAGGAAGGAAGGATTCCAGATTTATACTTATGCATCCTATCAGGGCATGAGGGCTATATTGATGCAACAACGAATATGTGATTGCAGATACTTCTAAACAACTTATGAAGCATAAAGTGAATTACCTAGTGAATGATTTGGAGTTGGGAGCAGTGGTCTTCACTCTAAAGATTTGGAGGCACTATCTATATATAGTCTACTGCGAGATATATTGAGATCATAAAAACATGAAATACATCCACACCCAAAAAGATCTGAACTTGAGACAACGACGGTGGATGGAGTTTCTATGTGATTATGAGTTTACATTGAACTACCACCCTGGGAAGGCGAACTTAATGGAAGATGCTCTAAGCAGGAAGGCACCCACATCGAGCCTAGAGTTGCGATTAATTGCTATGAAGTTAGCTCGAGTATTTGAAGAGATGGAGATTACGCTGGTGTCTAAGGCTTATCCCGAGGCCCGTACAGAGTACCTGGCCACCATGAGTATAGTTTGTGACATTTTAGATCGGATCCGGGAAGACTAAGGGAATGATGCTGCTTTGGCCCCTATGTTCCAAGCAATTGTGGGGGGGGGGGGGATCAGTTGAGGGGTACACACTAAATGAAGACCTCATTCATTTCCATGACCGACTTTATATTCCCACAGGTGGTGGGATTCAGGAAGACATCTTGAGAGAGGCCCATTGCACCAAGTATTCAGTGCATCCCAAAATTGCCAAGATGTACACTGACTTGCAAATGACCATATTTTGGCCAAGAATGAAGAGAGATGTCACGTACTATATTACACACTGCAAGGCTTGTCAAAAGCTGAAGGTGGAGTGCAAGAGCCCTGTGGATTATTAGAGTCATTACCCATCCCAGAGTGGAAGTTCGAGAATATTTCCATGGATTTTGTTCACGGCCTTCCCCGATCCCGCTCCAGGAATGATTCAGTTTGGGTGATAGTGGATCGCTTGACAAATGTTGCCAGGTTTATCCTAATGAGGAAGGAGGCGCATGTTGATGGGTTTTGGTGCATCTCTTTATAGAATAGTTTGTTCATTATCATGGGGTGCCCAAGACAAAATTCTCAGATCGTGATGGTCGCTTCACCTCTATAGAATGGAGGGTAGTTCAGGCATATTTGGGCTCTCGACTTACCTTCAGAACGAATTTTCATCCTCAAACTGACAACCAATCTGAGAGAAATATCAGGAATATAGAGGACTTGCTGCAGTTATGCATTTTGGATAGGGGAGAGAAGTGGGAGTGACTTCTATCATTGGTAGAGTTTTCTTATAATAACAGTCATAAAGCAAGCATTGGAATGACGCCCTATGAGGCACTTTATGGTAGGAGGTGTCGAATGCCTTTATCATGGGTCTAGGATGAGGATCCTAACGCATTGGTGGTGGAGTTCATCGATGATACCGATACTATGATTAGTTCGATCCGGGACTGTATGCTTGTGGCTTAGAGCTGGTAGGCAAGGTACTATGATGCGAAATACAGGATGGTGGAATTCCAAGTGGGCAACAAAGTATTCTTAAAGATTAGGCTGATGCATGGTGTGTCATGTATTCGTGGAAGGAAGAAGCTCCACCTGCGATATATGGGGCCTTATATTGTTTTGGAAAGGATCGGTCCCTTGGCTTATAGGTTAGAGCTACCACAGGAAGCGAAAAACTTATACGACATTTTTCATGTGTCTTCCCTTTGGAAATCACTACTTCGGCTTGAGTAGTTTATCACCGTTAGGTCTAGTCCTGTAGCTTCTGAAAAATCTGTTCGGCTAGAGCCTGCGCGGATATTAGATACTGATGTGCGAAGGCTAAGGCAAAAAAGCGTTATATTGGTAAAGGTCCTGTGGTCCAACCATGGGAAAGAGAAATACACCTGAGAGACTATGGACCTTATGCAGCAATGCTACCCGGGATTATTTCCCCAAGGTAAATTCAAAACTTACCTTGTATACCATGTACTTTTTTAATCGTAGACTTGACCTCGTTTTTGGGGACATTTTTTTATTTATTTATTTATAGGATTTGTAACGTACCATTTTGAGCTAGACCCCTCATGCATGTTCTATCTCGTCATGGGTGGCTAGTAGGCCCGGATGGAATTGGAGAAATCTTAAGTAGATTCAATGAATCATCGAAAGGACTCAATAAACACAGCAAAAGGACTTGACGAACGTCAAAAGGACTCAACGAACTCGTCGAAAGGCTCGTCAAACTCATCGAAAGGACACGACGAACTCATCAAAATGACTCGATGAACTCGTCGAAAGGACTCGACAAACTCGTCGAAAGGACATGACGAACCCTTCTTATTGTCTCGACGAATCCGTCGAGTAATCTTAATGAATCGTCGAGAGTACTTGGTGAATAGACTTGGCGAAATTCATTCACGCTGTCTTGATTAATTGTGGCCTGGGGAAGAAGTATGGGAAAATCCAGGACTGAGGTACATTTCAAAACTTATACAGAATGGCGCATAAGTATTTTTAAAGTCTTATTTTTAGAATATAACTAAGTGTAGTCCAATAAGAGAGTGGCACGTGGTGTGGTAGTCATTCCAAGGCATGAGAGCCATTAACCCTTAGTCAAATCTACCGAATTTCTCTCTCCCCTCAACTTCATACTTACGAGAAAGAGTTTTCTTTTTCTTTATCATCGTGCCAACCGCTCTTCCCTGAAATAACGAAGGAATTGAGCTAGGTCGTCGGAAACCGAACGTGCCATGCTATCAAGAAGGAGAACTCAATCCATGGCCGAAAATCTGGTGAGCTTCCTACCCTCTCCCTTGGTGCTAGGTCTTAGATATGAATTTAGGAGAGACATTGACTCAAGAGAGCTGACTTTGTGAGTTAATGGAGTTTCTTAGGAGAATACCACGCTAGAACTTTCGTTCTAGGGCGTCGATCACCAAAAACAATATCTTCAATCACTTCCTCTCTTCAATACGAAGGCGATGGACTTGATTTCATGAAGAACGGTGGTCTATTGAGGGAGAAAAGGAGGAGAGAAGCTAAAGTCATCTTGTATGTTGGCTGGAGGAAGAAAATAAACAGTTACGGTTCGTCTGTCTTTAAGATTTGTGCAGGAATTTACTTCAAATATTTAAACAGAAATCTATCATGTGCATGTGACAGAGTTTAAGACTATTTTAGGCATGATACAGTCAGATTCAAGTCTCGGGCTCACTTGTATCCACTGTAAAAATCTTTCCAACGAGTCGTTGAACATTTTCTGGGGAGCTATGTAGCTCCCTGAAAGTTAATACAAAATTATTGCCCTGAAATTAATTAAGTTACAAGTGCAGGACCGATTCTTTCCAGATCTACTCAGCCAGGTTTTAACCCAATTTTTGTTATGATAGACTTAGATATGGACCTAGGAATTTATAGGAAAATTGTAGGCTTTAGAAATACCTTTCCGGAATGGGGTTAAACTTAACATTTGGTGGTCCGTAGCTCTGGGAAATCTGGTTACCATAAGCTGTGTCGTAAATGTTCAGGTTTTGATGACACATGAATTTCTCTAAAATTATTTATCGGAAGCTTTGGAAATACTGGTAGATAATTTCTTGATGATAATATGGACTCCCTTAATAAGTTTCATAATTTGATATATGTTGACGTTAACTGTCAATATTATGTTATTAATTATTGGGTGGTAAATGGTTATCAAGATGAACCGAATGAGCTGAAATTTGGTGTAAACGCTCAAGATGTTAACCATGACATATGGAAGAAATATCTAGGGGATTTGGGTTATCATAACCACATAATTAATCAATTGTTTAAGGACTTGTTGGTGATTATATGATATATTATATCCTAGGTTGTATTGTGTAAGGACGCGATTGAAAGTCCATGGGAGCTTCTTGGCTCGTTGGTATTGCAGGACTGCATGAGTGTACATCGATACATGGTTGTTGAATAATCATGAGTTGAGGATTACTTGTGGCAGGTCTTCGGGCTTCTGATCATCACACCGACGGAAGATAACATATAGACCTTGGCCGGCTGGGCTGGGATCTTTAGTGCTTTCTTCCCCAAAACCCCATCTGTTCCTGTATGCCAGTTGGGCTAGGGTCTTTGGTGTTTACTTCCCGAAGACCCCTTCCATGCTGTTTTAGGCCAGTTAGGATGGGCTCTTGGTGCTCATCTACTCAAGACCCCTTCTATGTTGTAGTACGCAGGAGCCCTGCTGTTGATGTTGTTAACGTTGAGTTATACGGAGGCCTATGTTAGGTAGTGTGTATGCCCACCTTGTAGTGGAGATGTCCATTCAACTTTCACAGTTTGGCCACGATGGGTGATTCCTAAGAGGGTCACTACCTCTCGAAAAGTGGGAAATATGGTCTATGTCGGCATAGCAAACAGAGTGTGTGTGTAAGCATGGGTGAGTTATCATACATTCATTACATTGCATTGCACCACATAAGATCCTCATCATATATATTAGTATGGACTCTTTTATATGATGAGTTATGTTTACTGTACCAGACCCTTAACTTATACGTTTGTGTGGGCATTCTTATAAGTTATGTTCAATTCAGTTCTTACAGTTTGTTATTATTTAATGCTAGTATAGTTGTACTTTAGATTTGAGATGATGCTCTTTATTATTGCTTGTTTATTTACTGAACATGTTGATGCAAGATAATTGCCCACTTATTAATACATCTTATCACATACTATTTGTACTACTAATTATATTGTGTCCCCACTTTCTTCTATTTGCCCGGTTCCTAAGAGTCATTGTGAAGCTACTTAGTTTTTATGACTAACGGTTGCTACACCCACCTTTTTTAGGAAGACACCCCGTTCACGGAGCAACATCAGCACCCCATGTAGGAGGGTAGCCAAGCATAGGGGGCAGGGCCTAACACTATGATACCTTTACTCCCCTTAGTGATAGATGTGAGATTTTGAGCATTTTGTTGTAGCCTGTTGGAACACCCTATTACTAATTTGGGCAAGGATCACTATGTTAGTAGGAATTTGGTATGACCTAGTTGTATAGTTGAAAAGGTCAACTTAGAATGAGTCTAAGGCTTAGAACTTAAGTTTGGAGATGCCCCCAAGACCATTCAAAGATCAGGATTCATTGCTAAGACAAAGACAATTTTCGTCGAGCTCAGGTCGACGAAACGTCGAACTCAGTTCGACGTTCTCTGAGCTCAACTCTACAAGTCGTCGAACTTCGGTCGACGATCTTCGAGCTAAGATCGACACTCTGTCTTCAGCTATTTTCCAAGTCGCTGAGCTCAATTCGACGATCGTAGAGCTCAGGTCGACGTTTTCTGTCTCTAGTATAAATCTAATCTATGAGCTCAGTTCAACGATCGTAGAGCTCAGATCGACGATTTTTGTGAGAGATCGACGCTTTTAGATTTCAAATTCAAGAACAGTTATGGAATTCATTCAGACTCATTCAGAGTTAATTCCTGCATTTATTGCAAAGGATTTTCTAGCTGTTTCAAGCAATCTAATGCAAGTTTCAAGAAATACTAAAAGGAATGTTACTTAGGACTTTCCCCAGAGACAGTTGTCATTTATGGAAGTCATTTATGACTGAGTAACGACCATCTAAGTCAGAATCTTATATACTACTACATAATATGTTTTTGAAAAAACAATAGATCAATATAATTATAGAGACAAGAGATATACAACAGAATTAGATTGAAAGAGACACAGAAGAGTGAACAATAAAAACTCTCTGATCAAGAGTTCATCTTCTGAGATTTACAAATTTACTTAATCAAAGTCTTCAAGAAGACAAGAAAGTTTTTTGTGGAGGAAATCTTCTGCTACTCAACTCCTCCAAATCATCAAGTGTTCAAAAGCTTCAACATCAAGAACTCCAGACATCAAACATTTCAGCATCTGCTAAAATCATCAATTGCTGGAGATCTGAAGCAACTGAAGACCTATCACCCTAGCAAAGCTCACCTTTCTTAACCCTTACAGATCTCAGGAGGAGCTTTGACATCATCATCCACTTGTCTTCTCTCAGACTGTTGATAGAGAAGAACAACTCAACTCTTTCTTTCTTTTTCCTTTCCCTCCTATAAAAGGGTTTCTCAAAACTCCCTTCAAAAGTTCTGAAACTGGTTTCTGAGACCTTCTCAAAACTCAGTGGTGGCAAGACACCTTATCAAAAAATCTAGTTTTTGTTTTTGAGGACCTTATCAAAAGCTCATTGGTGCCCAGGACTCCTGATCAACTATTCCTACAGTGGATTCCTACCAAGGGTGGTAGAAGAGTGGATGTACCCAGGTTGTTAGGGAACCCCTATAGATCCTTGTGTCATCTGGTTGCTGTGTGTTTGACTTTGCTGTGTGCTGTGTGTTTTCTTAGCTCTTGCTTTAGTTTTTATTTCATAACAAGCACCTTACACATATACATAAATTAAGTCTTCTACTGCTTTATATTTTTAATTGTAAATTATTTTAAAAATACTCTATTCACCCCCCTCTAGAGTTAAGGTAGATCTTTTCCTCACTTTCATAGCCCTTTGGGCGAATTCTTGTACTCTGATATTACATAAGCTGGTGTAGCTTCTTGTTATGTTGTATTAATTTGGACATTTACTTTTGTGAATTATAACTTCCGTGTTCTTCTCTTTTGTTGGGTTGGAATTGTGATATCAGAAGTTAGTTGGCAGAATAAGAGACTTGTGGTAAAGATTAGCTCGTGTGCTGAAGCTACCGTAAGGAGGCTGTTTTGGGCATAAAACTCCCCTCGACCGTGTCTTGTGTTCCAGGAGGGGGGGTTTTACACCATGCTTCCCTGGCGGGGCCTGACTACACCCTATTTCATATAGCTAGCACCGCGCCTCATCCTCGAAATGGCTGGGGCTGCATCTCCTAAGTCCACGATCGCGTTGAGCACCGAGCATCTCCAAGATTACAACCCACACTCAGAATACCTCTGTTCTTATGGCATGCTCGCAATTCCTCCGCTCTCACGACATTCTCACAATGCCTCTATGCTCACAACATACTCGCAATGCCTCCATGTGCGAGGTTTCCAATATTTGAAAATAATAATATTCTAGTTACTAGAGGCTCTCACCCGATGATAGCAAGATACCGCCGGCGATAGCGGGCGTCGAGTTGATGACATTGGGAATAACCAGTGGCATCAAGTTTCTACCATCAAGAGATTGCGATACCGTTGGCGATAATATTCCACGTGTCGAGTGAAGCTGAGGTGGTCGTTAAGCAGAAAAACGGCGCTGAATAAGACCACCGTCACCGCCTAAGCTACCACCCAACGATAGTGTAATACCGCTCGGTGGTAGAAAATTTAAAAAGAATGGCCGATTAAATCAAGCTATCCATATGTTTTGTCTTGGTGATCTTATGGCTGAGTTTAGAGCAAGGATTGTTAAGAAGACTGAGAAGAAAACTCTTATTATCTTTTAACATTCACTTTCTCTCTCCCTCTTCAACTTTGAGAAAGAAGCAGAAGAAGGAAAGGAAGGGAAGGAGAAGACTAAACCAGTCCTCTAGAAGAGCCATTAAAGGAGGTATTGTGATCGGATTTGTGAACCAAGGTTAGATCTGTGGAAAGGAAGGTGATGCAAATTCTTCCATTGGACCTCTTGCAATTTCATGGATCCTATGTGCTCTACAAGAATAACGATTCTCCTTTTGGACAAGTGAAGTCTTTATTTGACATGATTGCATGGAAACCCCCACCAATTGATGGAGAACAGGAAGTTTCCAATGGGTTGATCGGTGGTATCTCTGATAGTAAACTTTCATATAAAATCCAGAATCGAAGTACGAAATAGGCATGTTGTGTGAAGCCCATCCTGATAGGTTAGTATGTATTGGTAATGATTGATTTGCATGCTGGAGAAGACTCCATGGATAAATGTGTAGTTTTATGGAGTTTTGGGGTGTGCAGCTTGCTGCAGGTAGTATTAGAGGCGTGCTCTAAGAAAATGCCCAGATTAGGGATAGGAATGTTGTTCTGTCAAATACCGCCTGAATAGTATTACCATTGGCGGTAGCTCAAAGAGAGCTTTGATTGTGCTTGCGAAACCTGTATCCATGAGAAAAGGTGGGTAGCATGTTGAGCTGAGAGCCTTGAGTTCCCAGCTGTGGTGGCTGTGAGAGCCAGTCTTGGAACATAACGTGGTTATGTATGTTGTGATCGGGAAAGGGAGGCTGACCCGCATCATGTCGACTATTTTGATTGCATGGAAATTTGAGCAACGAGAAAGAGCTGATCTGCACCCACTCTATGTCTCTCAATTAGATGGACTAAAGTAATTGGTGCGGTTGTGGGCATAGGAGAGTGTCATTAGCTTTATGTGTGACTAGACATTCTTAATGTTGAACCATCAAGTCTGGGACTGACGATGGTGGTGGGGCTGGGAAAGTCTAGTACATCGATAATATGCCTTGAATGCATGAGACATGCGACCATATGTGCCAATGTCTATGGTGGTTGAGATAAAAATATATTGCCATTTTAATTATTTGTAGGGAAGGAACACCGCCGCCCCGAGTGAGGGGTGGGGTCGTTATAAATGGTCAGCTAAAGTTGACCGTTGCTTTATTTGTCATATCTTGGTGGATTGTCCCTTTACAGTTGTTGGAGTACCGAGCAGGAAGTAGCAGGCTGAATCCCTTTTTGTTATGCTGGTTGGCCCTCAAAGGCCCACATGCGAAACATTTACTGTTTTCATGTATGGCCGACCTATGTGCCAATGTATGTAAAACCCATTTGTGAAGGAAATAGTTTGTAAGGCCTTAAGGCCAAACAATTTGTGTATTTATATGTCATTCCTATGTTTAGTTAGTGGACATTCTTGGTGTTGGGTTCTTAAGTGATTACAATACTTCCGCTAGAATGCAACTCTGAGTTAGGATACTTGAATATTTTGGTTTCAATGCATAACTCCACTGACTGTCCGGGGAATATATGTGGGGCCTCGGTCAGACCTTATGCTATATTCTTTGTGATGTGTACAACCCCATATTAGGAGAGCGGGATCAACAGGAGCCGACCTTGTTATTTGGCATAGTTCAAATCTCAAGCAAGTCGGCCGGGGGGTGCGATTGCATTGGGCCAGCTTGAATCGCCTAGATTGGAGTAAGGCGGGTACGGGGCGAGTAGAGTAGGTGGGCTCGCACTCACCCCTGGCTCCCCAAAGGAATGTGTAAGTGGGACAAGCCAGTCTCGCACCCGCCCTAAGTTATTTAGAGGCAGAGAGTGCTAGCCCCTTTGAGCATTCGCCGCCCCATGTGAATGAAAGCTTTAAGGACCACTCGCCCAGTAACATGTGCAACCCAGTGTTCGCTGAGTGGGTCAGCCAGGCAAGCGAGCGGGCCAGCGGATTTTCTATCTATATCTTCAATTCTTCCTCTAGAAGTTCTTCATCCACCAAGTCTAGATCAACGATCTTGACTGATCTTGGAGCATCTTCCTTGAATGCTTCATCCAAGCTTAGTTCCTTGAACCTAGTACCTGCATCTGCACCAATAACACTAGATGAGCTGTTATGGAGTATGCTTGTCTCATCAAATACAACATTAATAGACTCTTCTACCACCAGGGTTTTCTTATTGAAAATCCTATATGCCTTACTATGGCTACTATAACCTGCGAAAATACCTTCAAAACATTTGTCACTAAACTTCGTGCGATAATACTTCCCATTTTTAAGTACGAAGCATTTTCTTCCAAAGATTCTAAAGTAGGACAAAGTCAGTTTTCTATCTTTCAATAGTTCATAGGGAGTCATACGATGGTTCTTGTTGATTAGAGCTCTGTTTTGCACGTGGTAAGCTGTGTTGACTGTTTCAGCACAAAAGTACTTTGGTAGTGAAGCATCATTCAAAATAGTTGTACATGCTTCAATTAGGGTTCTATTCCTTCTCTCGGCAACTCCATTTTATTATGGAGTACGCGGGGAGGAAAACTCATGAAAGATACCTTGACCACTGATCACCAAACTCAAATTTTATTTTCTGGCCACTTCTGATTTTGACCACTGAGTAGTTTAATTCGTTATGTATTTGCTGAACAAAATTAGTGAACGAATCAAAGGTGTCTGACTTGTGTTTTAGAAAGAACACCCAAGTAAAATGAGAGTAGTCATCAACAATTACCAACATATATACTTTACCTCCTAAGCTGTGAATTGGCATGTGACCGAATAAGTCCATATAAAGTAAATACAGACTTCTCGACGAATCTTTTTCAACAATACCCTTGAAGGTAGCCCTTGTCTGCTTACCCATCTGGCATGCGTGACACAAACTCCCTTTAAGGAACTTAATGCTGGAGGCATCACACAGTAAGTTGTGAGAAGATAACATATTTATGGTTTCGAAATTAATATGTGCTAATCTCTTGTGCCATTGGTCATTGAGAGACACACTATCTTTAGCAAAAAAGCACACTGGTGTAGAATTGTCTAAACATAGAAAATTTAAACAAAATATATTTCTACTCCGAGTGCCTGTTAAGATCGTCTCCAAATTAGCAGATGACTTTATCAGACACTTATCTTTGTAGAACTCAACAATATAGCCTTTGTCACATAGTTGACTTATGCTTATTAGATTATGCTGTAATCCTTCAACATAAGCCACGTCTATGAAAGAAACTATGCTGTTGGAAATCTAACCATAGCCTTTCGTGATTCCCTTGTCTGACCCTCCAAAGATGACCTTTGGATTGTCTTTAACTGGGGTAAATTCTCGCAGTAGGCTTCTTGTCCCGGTCATATGCCGAGGGCATCCATTGTCCAAATACAAAATCAGAGTTTTATTGGCCTTTGGACATACCTGCAAACATAAATCACTTTAACTTAGGAACCCAAACGGATTTGGGTCCTTGGTTCCTTGTTAGCTTAACACCACTAGGAACATTAACTTTGTGAGTGGTCGGTCTTGCACTGTTAACTCGTGGAGTTTCAAAATTTGCTGGGTTAAACCAACAATCTACGCCAAAATGACCAATTTTGCCGCAACACCAATAGTCAAACCTATTGTACCTCCTCATGTACTCCTGCTTTACCTTTTGAAACTGAGGTCTAGTAGGGATAACATACTTGGAGGTGGAAGCCTCCTAATTACAACAGACACAAGGCTTCTCAATCTCCTTTGACTTAGGATCAAAAGTTTTGGATTTTGGTGCCTTCTTATAGTTATGTCCATGAACATAAGGACCATAGTTCTTAAGTTGAATCTCTTCATAGGGTGCTTTGAAAACACTGGCACCATAGTATCGAGGATGGGTCCATCCTTGGTATCTCTTCTTGGGCTCTACATAGGCATGCCTAGCAAAATGACCGTAGGACAACTCAAGGTCAAACTTATTCGTCAGAAATATTACCTTCTTAAATGAGGGTTGACCTTGTGGTGCCTTCCCTTTGTATTTGACATTGGATTTCTTAGCAGCGTTACCTTTTCCAGCAATGTGGCCAAGACGACTACCCTTCTTAGGAGCAGAAAACTCATCGATGAGAGGGAGAACAATTCTCGGCTTGGAGTAACTTTCTATAAGTTTCCTCTCCACCAAGAGCTTTTCTTCTAGCTCGTCTAAGTATTTATCTTTCAGACTTAATGTTTTAGTGGAACATTTCAATTTCTCTTTCAATAAGTGGCCTTCATCTTTGAGAGGAAGTAATTTTGCAATTTCCTCCTCAAGACTTGTTTCCACTGCCTTGAGGGAGGCAATCTCCTTTAATTTATTTTAACTACCTTACGACATTTGTCAAAATATTTTAAAAGTTCTTGATGTTAAACCATCATGTCTGAATCATCTTCTTCAGAAGAATAGTCTCCCTGACCATTTGAGGAGGTTTTCGACTCAGATAGTTTTGTGTGCGAGTTTACCTTCCCGTGATACTCTGAGTCACCAACTTCCTCGTCTGATCAAGCCATAGGCCCGATGTAAGCTTCCTCGTTCTCCGAACTTGATTCACTAGAGTCGCTGCCACTAAGAGTCTTGTACTTCTTGGCGACGGAGATTTTCTCTTCCTTCCTTTTACCTTTAAAGGATCTCTTCTCATCCTTCTTGGAACCTTCCTTCTTCTTGTAGGGACACTCCGTAATCATGTGTCCTAACTTATTACAATGGTAGCACACAACATTAGAAGAAGAATGTTTATCCGGTTTAGATTTAAACCTGTCCTCCTTGTTGAAGCTTTTCTTAGCTTGATCACCGCCACGATGTGTTCTCTTGAAATCAGATGAGGATGACTGATTTATCATCTGCCTCCTCTTGCTCAACAATTTATTAAACTGCTTGGATATGAGTGAGAGCTCTCCATTAGATAACTTGGAGCCTGACGTGCTTGGCTCAATGTCTTCAAGAGTATCTAGAGCTCAGGTCCTTACTGGTGATGCAGCTCTAGATTTTCTCAAACCTTTGGCCTTCAGAACAATTGACTTATCTCTGCTTGAAGTCCTGCTACTTTGCTTCTCCTTCTTTATGGATTCATTTGAAGCTCGTAGGAGAGCAGCTTTCAGAACAGGTTCTGGGGGTCAATCTCCTTCAGCTTCCCAAACTCCCTAATGACTACTATCTTTGTGTCCCAGTCCTTTGCCAGGGATCTGAGAAACTTGTCATTCAGTTCACCATTAGTGATGATGCAGCCGTAGTTTCTAAGTTCGTTCATGATCTTGAAGAACTTCTCGAAAAAATCCGTAATAGTATCATTTGCACCTTGCCTGAATGCTTCATACTCTTGGTTCATCAACAATCTGCGATCATCTCTAACTTCTTTGGTTCCTTCCATGAGGACTACCAAGCAGTCCCACATCTCCTTGGCGGATTGGCAGTGGAATAAATTTTTAAGCATATAATCGTCCACTACACTTGTGATAATGTACTTTGCCTTCTTATCCAGGGAATCTGTTGAAACACTGTTCGAACGGTTAGCCGAACAAGCCACCGTGACCTATCTAGACAGTTCGCCACGGCCTGACCAGCCAGTGTTCTAGCGAGTAGCTGTATCAGGCTGATGATTCAGAGTGCCAAAAGTCTGTTCGGGTGGTTAGCCGAATAGGCAGCAGCGGATTGTTCTGCCGGTCTTCAAGAGTGCGCCTTCGCGGTTAGGAGATAAGCCGCTGCTAATTTTGTGAAGTCGTGAAGCTCGGGTCCAAGGTTTATTCTCAGCGGTCTGTGGCAACCCGCGGTATGCGGTCTAGTATCTTGTCGCAGCTTCAGTGAATTGGTGAGCAGCATTGTGGGTTGCTAGTTATCTACAGGAGCAGATTAGCGACTTATCTGGCGGCCTTACTCTTGGTCCGGAGGTTTTTATGTTATGGCTTGTATAGTGAGCGGTTTAGGTATGTCAAACCGCTTAGGCCACCTGACTTGTATTTAGTTCCACATCGTGGGTTGTATTCTCTCACCTCCCCCATTTTATATAAATAAGGGGGCATACCTATGTATTACTTACTTTTTGGAGCAATAAAATTTGCGGTTATTTACCTCTTGTTCGCCATTTTTAACTTGGTATCAGAGGGTAACCGGTCATGTTGCTCCAGAATTGTGTTGCTCCTCTTGCGGTTTGTTTTTTGAAACCGCGCGGGTTGCTCCTTTTCCCTCCCTTCTTCCGGTCTTCTCCGGCTTCTTCCCTCCCGCTTTTCTTTCTTGTCACGCGGTTTTTCCCCTTCCTCGTGCGGTTTCGTGCTCTTTCCTTTTTTGAGAGCCTTCTATGCCCTTAGGTCGCAGTTTCTCCCTGCTGCTGGTGATAGTGTTACTTTCAAGACTACCTAAACACCTAGAGGGGGGGGGGGTGAATAGGTACTTTTCCTTGATTTAACTTAAGGCAGAATATAACTACAGTTCTTTGAATTAATCAGATATTTCTAAGCTAACACAGCACAACAATCACAAACATACACACATCACAGATTGCACACAGATTTATAGTGGTTCCCCAAGGTCTTGGTACATCCACTTTCCCTCTTCACCTATCTAGCAGTATGCTAGAGTCAGCTTAACTTCTTCCTTTAACTCAGATCCTCAGATCCTACAGCTCAGAATCCAGAAGGATTCCTACAACTCAGGATAACAAGCCCTACCTCAGCCTTGCCACAAGGCCTACAACTCAGAGAATACCTTCTCCTACAACTCAGGCATAAACAGCCCTACCTCAGCCTTGCCACAAGGCCTACAACTCAGAGAATACCTTCTCCTACAACTCAGGCATAAACAGCCCTACCTCAGCCTTGCCACAAGGCCTACATCTCAGAGAATACCTTCTCCTACAACTCAGGCATAAACAGTCCTACCACTCAGAGAATAAATCTCCTACACCCAGCCTTTATAAAATAGACTTACAACTCAGATCTTTGAATAGATCCTACAGAATTTGATAAGGAATTTTGTAATCTCTTACCCCTGTTGAGAGAGAAGGGATAAGAAATTTCTTGATCAGCTTCTTGAAGAGGCTGATGGCTGAAATCAACTTGATCTTAGCTTTCTTCAAAGCTTATTGAATCTGAACTTAGTTGGGTTGATTTCCTTTGAATAAAACTGATTGGCAGCTTCCTTATTAGACTTCAGAAATAGATCTGAATCTTCTTGACAGATTAGTTCAGTATCTGCTTCTTGAGAGATCTGTGAATGTCTCCTCCTTGTCTTCAAATAGCTGGGTCTCTCTCTATCCAAACCTCTTGAAGATACTTCTGAATTCTTGATTTAATTCCACTTAGATAGAATCTGAATAGTAAACTACTTTAGAACGTCTTCTTAGATCTTCTCACGAAGATCTTCTTCTTTGTTACTTGTACTTTCTTGATCAGAGATCAATCTCTAATTGTGTTAGTTGTGACAATACTTGTCTTCTCTATGTGTGTATTTCTTCTTCTGAATCCATCTATTTATAGACTTCATCCATGGTAACCAGCTGATCCGGTTTATAACTAACTTCTGACAAGTCTGACAGCTTCAGTAAATCTGTTGTAACTCACAGCTGTCAAGTCTTCAACCAGTTCTTGAGCCTTTGACTCTGTCAGCAAAGCGTCAAGTCTGTCTGTCATAAAGTGTCGAGACCATCTATCAATATGTGTCGACACAAGTGAATTAAGTATCGACACAGCCTTTGGTGATGTCGACATAGCTGCCTTGATGTTGACACAGCTCCTTGATACTGTATCTTGAGAGTGTGTCGACACTGATTATTTGTGTCGACACAAACACTTCACCATTCATCAGCAATAAACTTAGTCTAGACTCAGCTGTGTGTCGACACAAGTCTTGTGTGTCGACACAGTTGATGTAGACTCAGAACATAGTGTGTGTCGACACTGCCTCCAGGTGTCGACACAATTGTTGTCGACTCTGCCTCTGTGTGTTGACACTGCCTCCCGGTGTTGACACAGCCGATGTTGACTATAATCTTCTATGTGTCGACACTACCTCCCGGTGTCGACACAAACACTCTGAAGTGTCGACACAGCTATTTCCAAGTGTCGACACAAGTCCTACTAAAGTGTCGACACATCTTCCTCAAGTGTCGACACATGGACTTAGAATATTTTTCCTGCATTCTAGCACATTCTTAACCTGCACATATAAACTCAAAATAACATCAAATACACCTTGATGTATATCATTGAGCTAAGTGAGGCTTCTCCAAATCAGGTACACATTTTCCAATGTACCCAACAATCTCCCCCTATTTGGAGAAGTCATAACCCTTTAGCCAATGATATACACCACTTAGAAAATAAATAAGATGATGTACATAAGCATTATATGACAGGGTACTTTATAAACAAAACATATCATAGTTACATCACAGAATAAAGATGTAAAAGTAAATGATCACAGAACAATGTTTTGTATATCAACTCAAAAATTTTGTTATAAAATATTTACATTGATTTCTTTAACAAACTAACAATTATATAGTTCTTGAACAAAAACTAGTAAAGCTAAGACTAAGGCTGGGCAGGATCCTTGATGACTATCCCTTTTCCAGATATTATCTGAGCCTGAGCAGGAGGTTCTGTATCTTCCATGGGCTTCTTGCCTTTCAAATCAACTTTCTTTTGTGCATCAGCCTTGATCCTTTGTCTTTCAAAATAATGAAAGGGCTTGGGGAAATACTTGTTAGGTTCCTGAGTATCAGGAGGTAGCTTCCCCATCTTAGCCTTTCTCCTATGTTGAACTATGGCTTCTTGTCTGGCTTTATACTTTTGCCATTCTTGCTCATTGTACCATTTTCCTCTTTCATGTACTTGATCTTTTACAGCCTTCCATGCAGTTAGAATGATATTCCTTGAAGTGGGACTCCACTGCTCAAAGTCTGGCTTTAATCCTACTTGCTCTCTAAATATTTTCTTTGATAATAGAGCATCTTGCTGAGCTTTTATAATAGTATCTTACATATCAACCTTTTCAATAATCACATTTGTAATTGGTTGTGGAGGGCTGTACATTGACTGAACCTGTTCATGTATCATCTCAAGATTTGCAGGAGGGTAAATAACTTGGGCAACCTCAGGTTGATTACCTTCAAGTAGAATTGGTTGCACCCCTGACTTAGCCATATTATCATCATCACACAAGGGTGGATATCCAAGAGTGGCTCTTATGCTGTTAGTTACCCATTTGGCATGATTAGACCCAGCATAGACTAACACCCTCTCCCCTTTATGACTTCTCTAGCCACATGCTCTCTCAAGTCATCTTTTTGAAATCTGATTTGTCCATCCAGATAGTTGATTCCATCTTTAAAGAATGGCTTTAATTTTTGAAGCTTGTCACTAATCAACTTCTAATCAACTTGTTAGATGAAGTGATCGCAGTTTTAATTTCATCTAGGGCATCCTGTAGCTTCTGATCATATTCTTCTCTTTCTTTAGCCCTTTCAGCAGTCATTGCAACAACAGTGTTTGTGAACTCAGTGACTATCACATTATGTGATTCAGTCAGATTTTCATTCATTCTTATTTGATTCTCAAGGACATAGCCTTGTTTAACAGCCATCTCATCCACTTGCTTCTTTATGTCTGCTTGGTGCTTTGCAAGAAATACCACAGCGCCTCCCTTGTGGAAGCAATCTGTCATCTCTCTTTTATTCTGATTAACTTCAAATCTTATAGATTTTATCTCTTGTGCCAGATCAAATTGAAGAGCCTTTTGGCTTTCATCCATATATTTTTCTAGAAGCAATTCTGCTCATCCATTTTGATTTGTAAATCCACCAGAAGTTTGTTGTAATCAATTGCAGGTGCTGGTTGGGAAGAAGTAGCTTGTAAAGCCTGCTTATAGCTTTGACTTCTCCTTTTGAAAACCATAAGTTTTCTTTTCTTTGCCTCCCTAACTTCTTCTTGCTCAGATTCTAAAGAACTATCAATATTAACCCTCTCATGAGGAGTGGAAGAAATTTCTTTTTCAGCTACATGTTGCTCTTCCTCTATATCAACCTGCTCTCCCTCAACCCTTACTTGCTCCCCCTCAAATCTTAGGGTCTCCATTTTATCTGCTTCTCCTCCAATATCAGGAAATAACTCTTCAAGAGTAAATTCTTATTGTGTGAGAGCAAGAGATAGTACTTTCTCAACAGCATCAGCAACTCCAGAAATATCTAGATCATCTTGAGAAACAATGTCCTCTGATAAATTGATTCTTTCTTCCCCTTGTACCTGTTCAGACTCTGGCTCCCCCTGCAATTGTGCATTCTCAGTATTGTCCTGGACTTGTATACTTTCCAGCTCCCCCTGCACTTGTGCAATAACTGGCTCCCCCTGCACCTGTGCAGATATATTATCTTTCTAGACCTGTGCATCTTCAGGACCATGCTCTTGCCTGTCCACATCAGGAATTTATTTAGAAAGAACTCTATCCCACCTGGAGAACAACCTTATGTCCATTCTCCTCATGTAGTTTATCTTTGATCCAGTAATCTGTTGCATTACCTCTGGAATTATTCCAGCTAGGTACAGACTCATGATCCTAGCCAAGTTTGACTTCTTGATTCCTTCTTTAATCTTATCAAACAGTACTGCAGACCAATTTGTTTGAATCTTAAAGATCACACTAGTCATCAGGCTGAATATATAAGCTGATATCCTATCATGGCCACCTGGTTTGCATAAGATCACTTTTCCTATAATTTAAGACAGGAATTTCCCCTGAGGATTCATGCCCTTCCTATTGATGGCAGATCCTATTTTTATGGTTGGATCCAATCCACACCATTGAAGTGCCTCCCTGGTCCTTGAGGCTAGTACCTCTTCCTCATCTTATATTCTAGGAAGATGGAGAATCTTGCTCAACCTCTTTTGAGATAGCTTGACTCTTTCTCCATGTACAGAGGATTTGATCTTCAATCCTGATGAGTCCATTGATGCAGCAGTATAGAACTCGAATACTTCCTTCTTCCATATCTTACTAGCTTCAGAGACAAGATATTCTAATCCATTGTCTTCAAGAAGAGAAATGACCTGTTTGATCTCCGATTCGGCATCGTTGAATGCTTGCCTAACCAACTCATATCCTTCATTGACGTTGTCTTCAACCTTGGGCACCATTGGAATGAAGAGAAAGCTTGATTGGAGAGGAGAGAGATTGTCAACACAAGGTTTTTGTCTCGAAACCATGGTGAGCGTGTCGACAGAATAAGTTCTTGACCTATTTATACCCTTCTAATCAAAGAAGATCAAAAGGCGGGCAAAAACTATCTAAAAGTGTCGATACTGTTGGAATGTGTCGACACAAACTTCTATTTTCTCGACCACGACACTGACTACTATGTGTCGACACCAATTGATGATATGTCGACACAGGAGATACTTAGTAGTTCATCAGAAATTCTTTGTCGACTCTTATTATAAGTGTCGACACAAAATCTGTAAGTGTCGACACCATTACTCTGGTTGTGTCGACACTACATTTCTGGATGTGTCGACTCTTTGTCCCTTAGGTGTCGACACATTTTCTCTGTGTCGACACAATTTCCCTGAATTGTCGACATGACTTCTCTGTGTTGACACCTTATCACTGAATGTGTTGACACTATTTTACTTAGCCAATTTTTGGTAAACTAACCTATGGTCAAAATTCCTAATTCAATTTTAAATCTATTGAATTTAGTTTCATTCAGAGGCTTAGTAAATACATCTGCAATTTGAAAATCAGTTTTAACAAATTCTAATGAGATGTCTTCTTTTTCTACATGTTCTCTAAGAAAATGGTATTTTATCTCTATATGCTTAGTCCTACTATATGAAACAGGATTGTTTGCAATAGAAATGACACTTTTAGAATCACATAATAAAGGTGTTCTACATACTTGAATACCATAGTCCCTTAGCAGATGTTGAATCCACAACAGCTGTGCACAACAACTTCCTACTGCCACATATTCAGACTCAGTTGTGGATATTGCCACACTAGTCTACTTCTTACTGCTCCAAGATATCAATCTTCCTCCCAGGAATTGGCATGTACCTGTAGCACTTTTTCTATCTTCTCTATAGCCTGCAAAATCTGCATCTGAATAACCTGTTAGTAGAAAATCTCCATTCCTAGGGTACCAAAGGCCTAGATTAGGTGTGCCCTTTAGATATCTCAAAATCCTCTTGACTGCAGTATAATGTGATTCTTTAGGGCATGCTTGGTACCTAGCACAGACACATGTTGCATACATAATGTCTGGTCTACTAGCAGTGAGAAATAATAGAGAGCCAATTATTCCTCTATACAAAGACTCATCTACAGGTTTACCTACATCATCTTTGCATATAGGCATACTTGTTCCAATAGGAGTTCTTATGGTGGAGGATGATTCCATACCATACTTCTTAATTAACTCCTTGGTGAACTTAGACTGGGATATGGACAATCCATCATCAGTCTGTCTTACTTGGAGTCCCAAGAAGAACTTAAGTTCCCCCATACTGCTCATTTCAAACTTCCCTTGCATAAGCTTGGCAAACTTTTTGCAAAGGTTGTTCTCTATAGACCCAAAGATTATGTCATTTACATAGATCTGAACTAAGATTATCTTCCCTTTAGATTCCCTTAGGAATAGAGTTTTGTCTATTTTCTCTCTTGAGAATTTGTTCTCAATAAGGAAAGTAGACAGGGTTTCATACCAAGCCCTTGGGGCTTGCTTTAACCCATACAATGCTTTCCTAAGTTTATAGACATAACCAGGTTTAAGAGAATCTACAAAACCTGATGGCTGCTCTACATAGACTTCTTCTTTTAGATCACCATTCAAAAATACTAATTTCACATCCATTTGATATACCTTGAAGCCTTAATATGCTGCATAGGCAAGGAATATTCTGATTGCTTCCAGTCTTGCTACTGGGGCAAATGTTTGATAAAAGTCTATTCCCTCTTCCTGTCTGTATCCTTTTGCAACCAATCTTGCTTTATTCTTCACAATAACTCCATTCTCATCCAACTTGTTCCTAAAAATCTATTTTGTACCAATGATGTTGTGGTCTTTTGGTTTAGGAACCAACTCCCAGACCTGCATCTTATAAACTGATTAAGCTCCTCTTGCATAGCATAAATCCAGTGTTGGTCTTGGATAGCTTCTTCAAATTTCTTTGGCTCCAGTTGAGATAGAAAACTTGAGTGCAGGACTGTATTCAGATTTCTACTTCTGGTTTGCACTCCATGTCTTGGATCACCAATTATCTGATCTGCTGGATGATCCTTTAGATGACTTACAGCTGGAGGTAGACTTCCTTCTGGCTGAACACCTCCAGTTTCTTCAATATGCTGCACCTCTTGGTTGTCATCAGCTTCTAGAGAGTCTTGTACTCCCCCTGGATAGTAGCAATCATTTTCCAATACTTCATCTGCAGTTGAGCCTTCTGCAATGGAAAGCTTGTCCATCCTATTGCTTATACCTGTTGGACTGCATGAACTACAAGGCAACTCACTATTGATTAATCTTGTTTCATCAAATACAACATGTACAGATTATTCTACAACCAGAGTAATCAAGTTGTAGACTCTATAAGCCTTACTATTGTTGCTGTACCCAACAAATATCCCATCTTGGGATTTGGTAGAAAACTTAGTTAAATAATACTTGCCATTGTTAAGGATATAACACTTACAACCAAAGATTCTAAAATAGGATTGATTTGGTTTTCTACCTTTCATGATCTCATAGGGAGTCATGTTATGGTACTTAGTGATAGAAGCCCTGTTGAGTACATGACATGCAGTGTTTACTGCCTTAGCCCAGAAATATTCTGGGCGAGAAGTGTCACTCAATAGAGTTCTACCAGCTTCAATCAATATCCTATTCTTTCTTTCAGCAATACCATTTTGCTGAGGTGTTCTAGGTGAGGAGAATTATTGAAAAATCCCAAACTCTTCACATAATCTTATCATACTTTCAGATTGAAATTCAGTGCCATGGTCACTTCTGATTTTTACCACTGTACTGTCCAGTTCATTCTGAATTTGTCTGACAAAACTGTGTAAAACACTTGGGGTTTCAGATTTCTGTCTTAGAAAGAACACCCAGGAATATTTAGAATAGTCATCTACAACCACAAAAGTGTAGACCTTCATACCTAGAATATGAACTGGCATAGGAACAAAAAGATCCATATGTAAGAGGTATAGACACCTCACTGAATCCTTGTTTTCAAGGCTATGAAAGGAGGATTTTGTCTGTTTGCCCTTTTGACAAGCTGAACATATCCCTTCCTTTATACACTTAACTTGAGGATCATTCCTCACTAAATCTTTACTAAAGAGTTGGCCAATTGTCTTGTAGTTACGATGGGCAAGCCTCTTGTGCCATTGGACACAATGAGATGCTTTCTCATCAACTACAAGACAAATAGGAGAACCTTTGTTCTCACACCCAAAATCAAGACAATAAACATTTCTCTTTCTATATCCTGTCAAAATGATCTTTTGATCACTTGACCTTCTGATATGACATCCATTCTTAACAAATGAAATGTCATATCCTAGATCACTCAGCTGACTTATACTTATCAGGTTATGTTTCAAACCTTTTACATAAGCCACTTTAGTGATGGTAATTTGGTTGGAAGAGATGTTACCAAATCCTTTGATGATTCCTCTTTCAGATCCACCAAAGATTACTTTAGACCCATCCTTGATAGGTGTGTACTCCTTCAACAGACCTTTTATTCCAGTCATGTGCTTGGAACATCCACTGTCCAAGTACCATATAAGGGGCATGACAAATTGGACTTTCCTGCAATACAAAATTACTTTCCCTTAGAACCCAAGTAAGTCTTGGGTCCTTGGTTCAAGTTAGCACCATTCATATCAAAACTACCAGCAGCTCTTCTAACTGGTAGACTGTTGTTCTTCCTAACACTTATGTTATGCCAGCAGTCTAAGGAAAAATGGCCTGTCTTGCCATAGTACCAGCATTCATACTTGTTGTATCTAGGTCTAGATATATTTTTGACAGAAGAATTTCTGTTCTGTGTTGGTGCTGCTGCAGATACACCCACTGATTTCTTATAACCATGGGGTTTATGAACATGGGCTGACTTATTGGCATTAACACCCTTGTTATTCAGAACATCAGTCTTATTATGACCATGAATGTTTTCAAGATCATACTTGTTAGAAGGCTCATGCACCTTTCTAAAAACTGCAGGGACTTTAAAATTCAATGGCTGAACTGGTGCTTTGCCTTTTCTCTTGAAATGGGCAGCCTTGGTGTTACCTTTAAAGCCTATTCCTACCTCACCCTTTTGAGCCACAAACTCATCTATTAAGGGTAAGACTGATTTTGGCCCACCAAATCTTTCTCTACTTGAAGTCTGACTTCCAGACTTTTAATTAGATCATTTTTATATGTGATATTACCCATCTGAATAATAGTAATAGTTTTCAGCTTGGCAACCTCATTCATTTGTTGATCTAATTCTTTCTCTAAACAAAATGCAGTCATCTTAAGATCTGCAATTTCCTTAGCCTGATTTTTGGCCAGGTTTTTGTTTTTCTTAAGTGCCTGCAATAAGTACCCATATTCATCTATCATCTGATGAATATCTCCTTCAGATTCTGATCCATCCTCATTACTTGATGAAGATGAATCTAACTCTGAACCAGTATTATAATCAGAAATTCTAGAATTACTTTGTACTTTACTGGGACCAGGCTGATTCAGGCACTTATTGTCTTCTGATTCAGCCATCAGTCCCATGCACTGATGGTCTTCTAGTTCATTGATGGAGTCCAGCAATTGCATAAACTCCTCTTCTTCACTAGTTGCATACAGTGCAATGTATGCTTCAGCTTCAGATTCTGACTCTGAGGAGGATTGATCTGTAAGACTCTTCTTTTTCTTAGAACCAAAGGATTTCTCCTTCTTGCCCTTTTTTGAGTCTTCTTTCTGTCTGCTGACTCCTTCCTCTTTTCTGGACACTCAGCCACCACATGTACTGGCCTATTGCAACAATAGCAAACAATTTTTGATGTTATAGCTTTGTTGGGCTTAGACCTGCTCCTTTCCTTTCTTGATGATTTTCTCTTTTGATAATAGTCATCAACTGGTTGTGATGTGGAGGGCCTTTACTTCCACTGCTTATTCTTCAAGAACCTCTGAAACTACCTTATAAAGGCAGCAAAATCTGCATCTGAATCACTGCTATCTGAGTTCTGATTGTCTGAATTTTCTGAGATAACTTCAGCAACTTCCTTAGGAGGTGATGGAGACATCCTCCTGCTCTTTCTAGTGGCTTCAACCTTGAAGGCCACTGACGTTTCTCTATGCTCTCCTTTTGTATTTCTTTCTTACTCCTTCCTAGCTATTAGTTGCATTTCATATGATAGCAACTTTCCAAATAAAGTTGGAGGAGAAATGTCAGCTAGTTTTTCCACTTCTCTAATGACACAAATCTTGGTATCCCAATCCTTTGTCAAGGATCTTAGGAATTTGTCATTCAGCTCATAAGTACTGAAGACCCTTCCATAGGACATCAGTTCATTCACTATCCTGTAGAATTTCTTGTAGCATTAAAATATACTATCAGACTTCCCTTGTCTGAAACTCTCATATTCTTGATTGAGTATAGACCTTCTGTCTTGTCTAACTTCTTCAGAACCCTCCATATAGACAATCAAAGTGTCCCACATTTCTTTGGAGGTTTTGAAGTGAATTAAATTTTGGAAAGTAGAATCATCTATGACACTCACTATGATATTCTGAGCTCTCTTATCCATAGTTGCCAACATAATCTCATCCTTGGTCATTTTAGAAAAATCTTTAGGAGTTCTTTTATTTGACTCTAGAGCAGACACATTTATTGGGATATATGGACCTTCTTTTACTGTGATATATATCGTTGGGTCAGAGGCCTCCATAAACAATCTAACCTTTTCTTTCCAGATTCAAAAAATCTCTTTCCTACAGATGGGTAATTTCATTGACCCTAGTTCCTTGTGATTCTCTCCAGAACCCATTTTCTTGATTCTTGATTCTGCCTTAGGGATCTAACTCAGACTATTAAGTATTTCTTTGAGCAACCTCCCTCTGATACCACTTGATAGTTTTACTTTCAAGACTACCTAAACACCTAGAGGGTGGGGGGGGGGGGGGTGAATAGGTACTTTTCCTTGATTTAACTTAAGGAAGAATATAACTACAGTTCTTTGAATAAATCAGATATTTCTAAGCTAACACAGCACAGCAATCACAAACATACACACATCACAGATTGCACACAGATTTATAGTGGTTCCCCAAGGTCTGGGTACATTAACTTTCCCCCTTCACCTATCTAGCAGTATGCTAGAGTCGACCTAACTTCTTCCTTTAACTCAGATCCTCAGATCCTACAGCTCAGAATCCAGAAGGATTCCTACAACTCAGGCTAACAAGCCCTACCTCAGCCTTTCCATAAGGCCTACAACTCAGAGAATACCTTCTCCTACAACTCATGCATAAACATCCCTACTTCAGCCTTGCCATAAGGCCTACAGCTCAGAGAATACCTTCTCCTACAAATCAAGCATAAACAGCCCTACCTCAGCCTTATCACAAGGCCTACAGCTCAGAGAATACCTTCTCCTACAACTCAGGCATAAACAGCCCTACCACTATGAGAATAAATCTCCTACACTCAGCCTTTATAAAATAGGCTTACAACTCAGATCTATGAATATATTTTACAGAATTTGATAAGGAATTTTGTAATCTCTTACCCCTGTTGAGAGAGAAGGGATAAGAACTTTCTTGATCAGCTTCTTGAAGAGGCTGATGGCTGAAATCAACTTGATCTTAGCTTTCTTCAAAGCTTCTTGAATCTGAACTTAGTTGGGTTGATTTCCTTTGAATAAAACTGACTGGCAGCTTCCTTCTTAGACTTCAGAAATAGATCTGAATCTTCTTTACAGATTAGTTCAGTATCTGCTTCTTGAGAGATCTGTGAATGTCTCCTCCTTGTCTTCAAATAGCTGGATCTCTCTCTATCCAAATCTCTTGAAGATACTTCTGAATTCTTGATTGAATTCCACTTAGACAGAATCTGAATAGTAAACTACTTTAGAACGTCTTCTTAGATCTTCTCACGAAGATCTTCTTCTTTGTTACTTGTACTTTCTTGATCAGAGATCAATCTCTAATTGTGTTAGTTGTGACAATACTTGTCTTCTCTATGTGTGTATTTCTTCTTCTGAATCCATCTATTTATAGACTTCATCCATGGTAACCGGCTGATCCGATTTATAACTAACTTCTGACAAGTCTGACAGCTTCAGTAAACCTGTTGTAACTCACAGCTGTCAAGTCTTCAAACAGTTCTTGAGCCTTTGACTCTGTCAGCAAAGCGTCGAGTCTGTCTGTCATAAAGTGTCGAGACCATCTGTCAATATGTGTCGACACAAGTGACTTAAGTGTCGACACAGCCTTTGGTGATGTCGACATAACTGCCTTGATGTTGACAAAGCTCCTTGATACTACATCTTGAGAGTGTGTCGACACTGATTATTTGTGTCGACACAAACACTTAACCATTCATCAGCAATCAACTTGGTCTAGACTCAGCTGTGTGTCGACACAAGTCCTGTGTGTCGACACAGTTGATGTAGACTAAGAATATAGTGTGTGTCGACACTGCCTCCAGGTGTCGACACAATTGTTGTCGACTCTGCCTCTGTGTGTCGACACTGCCTCCCGGTGTCGACACAGCCGATGTCGACTATAATCTTCTATGTGTCGACACTGCCTCCCGGTGTCGACACAAACACTCTGAAGTGTCAACATAGCTATTTCCAAGTGTCGACACAAGTCCTACTGAAGTGTCGACACAGCTTCCTCAGGTGTCGACACATGGACTTAGAATATTTTTCCTGCATTCTAGCACATTCTTAACCTGCACATATAAAATCAAAATAACATCAAATACACCTTGATGTATATCATTGAGCTAAGTGAGGCTTCTCCAAATCAGGTACACATTTTCCAATGTACCCAATAGCTGGTGTGTGCTCACCGAGACCGGGCGGTTTCTGTTTCTGTTCCTGCGGTTTCTTTCCTGGTTGCTTATTGCGGTTTCCGCTTTGTCCGCGTGGCTTGCTTTTCTTCATGGATACTCCGTCGTCTTTTGCTACTTTCCCTTCTTGGATTTCCGTTGTTACTACTCTTCTTCAGCGCCCTTTACTTCCTTCTCCCTCTCCTGATCTTGTTGCTCATTCTGCCCGACATGATCATTCTGGTAGTCTCGGTGGCCACACTAGTGGTCGGGGTTTCTCCAAACATCTCTGTTCACATTGTGGCAAGACTGGCCATCTGATTGATCGATGTTGGGTCAAACACCCTCATATTCGTCCTGCTTTTGCTGATTCTGCTAAGAAGTCTACTACGTCTCTTGCCACTTCGGGTACTGCTCAGTTAGCTACCACGGGTAGGTGGCTTATTGACTCTGGTGCTACTACTCATATGACTGGGAATTCTCAGCTTTTCTCTTCTCTTACTACAAGTACACACTTACCGCCCGTTCTTATTGCTGATGGTTCCCCTTCTCCAGTTCATGAGTATGGAACTGTGCATGTTACTTCTTCTCTTCAGCTTCGAGATACCCTCTATGTTCCAAATTTTCCTTACAATCTTCTTTCTGTACTGCTCTTTGTAAGCAGTTTGATTGTGAAACGATTTTTACTGCTTCAACTTGTCTCTTTCAGATTCCTCAGTCCAAGGAGATGATAGCTACTGGGACTGAGAGTGGCGGCTTGTTTTATCTTGATACTTCTTTTGCTTTTTTCTGCCTCCTCCTCTCTACTTCAGTGGCATCTTTGACTTGGTCATCCTCCTCCTCGGATTCTCTATCAGCTTCTGCCTGATTTACCTCGGGGCGAGTCCACTCTTCACTGTGACGCTTGTCAGTTTGGGAAACATCATCGTTCTACTTTTCCTGCCAGCACTGGGTGCAGTTCTTCTAAGCCTTTTGATATTGTACATTCTGATATATGGGGTCCTGCACCTACTCCTACTGTTGGTAGGGTTAGTTTATATTTTGTGATATTTATTGATGATTTTTCCCGCTGTTCTTGGCTGTATTTGATGCGTGACAGCTTTGAACTTTTTTTTTTCTATTTTCACTGCTTTTTATAATGAAATTCATACTCACTTTGATACTTTTATTAAAATTCTTCGGTCTGATAATGCTAAGGAGTACCTTAGTCATCAGTTTAAATCATTTTGTGTTGATCGTGGCATTGTTCATTGATAATACGTTTTGTAGCCTAAACTATTATCGTATTTTCTATTTTATATTGTACAAATTATGTCTATTATTAGTTTATTTTTATCATTTTTATGTAAATATTATTGCCACTAACTTTTTCTTGTCTTTTTGCAGGTTTCCAGAAAATTGGCCAAAATGACCTGTCACGCCCCCCTGTCACGCCCTCCCTGGGCGTGACCTAGGGCGTGTCACCCGATCCCGAGGACTCCTGTTGGAAGGGACAGAAAAACGGTCAAAACCGCTGTCACGCCCCCTGACACGCCCTCCCCGGGCGTGTCTCCAGGCGTGACCATGGGCGTGTCGCCCTCTGCCGCAAAGCCTGCCGCCGCATTAAATGCCGTCCCGCCACAGCACACAAATAGTACCGTCACGCCCCCCGTCACGGGCGTGACCTGGGGCGTGACATCAACTTTTCGACGACTGATGGATTTCCGACCAATGATTTGGACATGACGTGCCTGTCACGCCCCCCTGTCACAGGCGTGACCTAGGGAGTGATCACCGACGTACCGAAGCAATCATCCCTCCCGCCAGAATCCAGAGCCCGAGGTCAACATAGTATTGTCATGCCCCCTGACATGCCCCCCCTAGGGCGTGCCGGAGGGCGTGACCAACCCGAGAAAAATTTCTATAAATTGAGACCCCCCTCTCCATTTCAGCAAGCTTTGGTTGAGAGGGGGAGGTGCTGCCCCTTTGGTTCTTGAGTTTTTTTCATGCTTTTTCTCTCTCTCTCTCTCCCTCTCTTTGTAATTTTTGTTTAACCCTAGTTTAATCTTAGCTTGTTTATGCTTTCTTTGTAATCTTTGCTCTTTCTTAGTGCTAATTGTAGGGCTAGAATAGGATTTCCATTTCATGCACTTGTAATTTTATTTTCAATAGTGTAGCTTGCCCCTTTTAATTAATAAAAGTGTTCTTGTTTAGCTTGTGTTCTTCTTATGCTTTACTACTCATCCCCCTTCCTCCATTCCATAATGATTAACTAATCCTCCTTGTACTCGATCTTGATGATCCGAGGTTAGAGCGATTATGTTATGATGTTTTAATTAATCTTTTCTTTTTAGGTTAGGGCCTTGAATTACTCTTGATTAATCATGGGTTTGAGGTATATTTTCGATATATACTCTCCGCCTTTGCTTTCATTCTGGGCTAGCCGAGAGGCCGAAAGAATGAAGTGAGCATTCAAGAGTAAAGGGAGTTGTACGCACCCCTCGAGAGAGGCAGACGTCCAAATCTCCCGGATTAGAGTAAAATCCAATAGTGGGGTTCACCGCGTAAAGCGAGTTTTAGGCCTCCGATTTAGACGAGAGTCGGTCGGACCTTCCTAAACTCAGTTGGGCACGACTTAGAGAGAAGCGTGTTCAAGCTTTAGGAATCTCCACGGTCAAGGACCTTTATCCTATTAAGTTTAGATTTTAATCGCATTTTCTTAATCGTCTTTAGCCGAGGTGAATCTTGATCGAGTGCATTTCCATTTCCTATTTTCTACCATTCGTAGTAATCGTTTTACTTAATAGCTTTACTTAATTGCGGTGTTTCTCTTTCTAGTATAGCTTTACTTTCTCCCTTACACTTAGATTTTCTAAAACCCTAGTTTTTTCCGTCGATAAGATAATAGCGTTCGTGTGAGTAAGCATAGCCAACAGTTCCCGGATTTCAATACGACACTTATGTCCCCTTGCTACAATTCGATAGGTATACTTGCCTCATCGGGTTGCTAGTTCGGTTGTGTTTATTTTCTTCGAACCCTAGCGCACAACAAGTTTTTGGCGCCGTTGCCGGGGATCCAACTTCCGTTGATATCTTGAAAATGCGAACCTATTAATTTTATCTCTTCTCTTTCTCATCCCCTTTCTTTAAAGTTTTAAAAATAAAAAAAAAATTATCACCGCTCTTAATAGTAACCAACCTCACAATTTTTCTACGCCACCTAATTCTCTCAAAAAGGGCAAAGTGCTTTAAGCACCACTGTCTTGTCTAGTACCTTGCGAACCCTTCACGGGGTAGTCCTTGGGAAGTTCGGGAGTTAATCTATATAAAAAAAAAATCTTTTTCAAAAAGAAAAAAAAAATTCTAATCTTTTTTCTAGTTTATCCTTTTTCTCTTCCTCTTCTTCTTTTCTGTTCTTTTAGTGCATGACCCGCGGGAGTCCGTCGGTTATTTTGGACTTGGACCACGAAATTGAGCGTACTCTTCAGAGAAGATCGCGATTTCAAGGTCCTACTATCCAAGTGCCGGTTGAGGACTCCGAGTCATTTGCTACTTTAAGAATGGAAGAACCCAACGTAGATGAGGCCGTGCAAAGGACTATGTCCTATTATGCACGACCGAACCTCGAGGGAATAGAATCAAGTATAGTCCGCCCTGCTATAGCAAATAATAACTTCGAACTAAAGCCTAGCATAATTCAAATGGTGCAGCAATATGTGCAATTTGACGGACTTCAAGATGAAGATCCGAACGCACATATAGCTAGCTTTCTTGAAATTTGTGACACCTTCAAGATAAATGGTGTCACAAATGATGCGATCAGGCTGAGACTCTTCCCCTTCTCTCTAAGAACTAAAGCTAAGCAGTGGCTGAACACACTTCCGAAAAATAGCATAACCACTTGGAATGAATTAACTGAAAAATTTTTGGCGAAGTATTTTCCGCCAGCTAAAACTGCAAAACTTAGGAACGACATCTCTGCCTTCGAACAAATAGACTCTGAAACCCTTTACGAAACCTGGGAGAGATTTAAAGAATTATTAAGACGATGCCCACATCACGCGCTGCCTGTATGGTTACAAGTGCAGACATTTTATAACGGGCTAAATCAAAGCACGAAGCAAATGATAGACGCAGCTTCTGGCGGTACTTTAAATCATAAGACCTCGGAAGCCGCTCTTGAGCTTTTTGAGGACATGGCCATGAACACTTATCAGTGGAATGTGCCTAGGTCCCGCCCGAACAAGCTTGCAGGTATCTATGAAGTGGACAACGTCTCCCAGCTCGCTCTGCAAGTAGAAATCCTAAGCAAAAAGATAACAGAGATGACTGCTGCCTCCGCCCCTCAGGTATGGGAATCTGCAACCCCTACTCCAGAACATTTAGATTATGTTAATAATATGCCTAGAACTGCTTTTAATAATTTTTCTGCTGCGAATTTTCATCCGCCTGGTTTTAATTTTCTGAATAGTTATAACCCTGCTTTAAGAAATCATCCGAACTTTTCATGGAGTAATCCATCGAATGTGATGCGCCCACCCCCGCAAAATGATTTTTCTGCACCACCACCACCACCATCTCTTCAAAATTACCCAAAACCTCCAAGCTTGGAGGAATTACTTTCTAAATATATCACCACAAATGACGCTACCATAAGAACTTTAACCGGAAGCGTAAAAAGTTTAGAAAATCAGGTAGGACAGCTCGCGAAAATAATTTCTGAGCGACCCGCAGGGTCTCTTCCTTCCAATACCGAACCCAACCCGAGAGAGCAAGCGAAAGCTATAACTCTTCGGAGTGGGAAGCAAGTCTCCGGTATGGTAAGTGAAGAGCCCGAGGCAAGCTCCGCTTCCGCTTTTAAAAATCAAAGCTCCGCTCCCGTTTTTAAAAATCAAAGCTCCGCTCCCGTTTAAAAATTCTGCCATCTGCTGAAGAAGTAATCACCCATATTTTAGAAAATAATCTCACTCCACCACCCATCTTCAAAAATAATTCAACTCCTCCATACCCCTCTGAACTTAATAGACAACGTCAAGATGATCAGTACTCCCGCTTCTTAGAAATCTTCAAACAAATCCACATTAATCTTCCCTTCCACGAGGCTATTTCGCAAATGCCGAAATACGCCAAATATCTTAAAGACCTCCTCACAAACAAGAAGAAGTTAGAGAATCTTTCGCACGTCACGCTAAACGCCAAGTGCTCTGCCGTTTTAACAAATGGTTTGCCGAAGAAAATCAGTTACCCGGGTAGTTTCTCTATCCCGCGTGTCTTCGGTGATCTTTTTGTTAAACACGCGTTAGCCGACTTAGGCGCGAGTATAAACCTGATGCACTTTTCATTGTTCAAAAAGTTAGGGATTGGTAGCCTTAACCCCACGCGTATGAGTATCCAGCTAGCCGATAGATCCGTCAAGTACCCGTTAGGAATAGTGGAGGACGTTCTAGTGAAAGTCGACAAGTTCATCTTCCCGGTGGACTTTGTCATTTTGGACATCGAAGAAGACATCGAGGTTCCCCTGATCCTTGGCCGACCCTTCCTTGCCACCTCCCGAGCCATCATTGGCGTAAGCAATGGTAAGCTCTTTCTTCGAGTAGGCGACGACGAAGTCACATTTTCTATCACCCCTTCGATGAAGAACACCTTAGCAAACGATGACTCATGTTTTTTCGTAGACTCCGTGAGTGATGATTCTTCCTACTGCCTCTCCGACTTTGAAAAAGAATTTTCTACTTTTTGCTCCTCTTCTCTTACAACTGAATCACTGCAAGGAAGTGATGAATCTTCTTATTGTTTTTCTGAGTTTGAAAAAGAATTTTCTGATTTTTGCTCCTCCTCTTTTCTTCCCACTGAATCTCTACAAGAAGCCATCTTGGCTGCTAGCCCCACCCCTTATTACGTTCCTTATAAAAAAGTTTATGAAGATATTATTTTTGAAAAAGAAAGAATCCCAAAATCCTCTTATGAAGAACCCCCTACCCTAGAACTTAAAGAACTTCCCGAACACCTTAAGTATGCTTTCTTAGAAAAAGATTCCAAGTTACCAGTTATCGTTTCGGCCTACCTCACGGATATGCAAAACAATAAACTTCTTCTAGTTCTACGTAAGCATCGTCGGGCTATTGCTTGGCAAATTTCTGATATCAAGGGCATAAGCCCATCTTTCTGTACACATAAAATTTTAATGGGAGATAATTCGCGTAACTCTATTCAACCTCAGCGCCGTATAAACCCGAATATGAAAGAAGTAGTTAAGGGCGAGGTAATGAAATTATTAGACGCAGGAATTATCTACCCTATTTCGGACAGTAAGTGGGTTAGCCCCGTTCAGGTAGTTCCAAAGAAGGGAGGGATAACCGTAGTTAGTAATGAGAATAATGAATTAATCCCGACACGGACAGTGACGGGTTGGCGTATGTGCATAGACTATCGTAAGTTAAATGACGCCACCCGCAAGGACCACTTTCCTTCACCGTTTATCGACCAGATTTTAGAACGTCACTCCGGCCATAGCTTTTATTGTTTTCTCGATGGCCTCTCGGGGTACTTTCAAATACCCATCTCTCCCGAGGACCAAGAGAAAACTACGTTTACTTGTCCCTTCGGCACCTTCGCGTACCGAAGAATGTCGTTTGCATTATGCAATGCGCCAGCTACATTCCAGCGATGTATGCTCGCAATATTTGACAAGTACGTAGAAAGCATTATGGAGGTATTCATGGACGATTTCTCCGTGTTCGGCGATTCCTTCGATAGATGTTTAGAAAACCTCGAAAAAGTCTTAGAACGATGCGAAGAAACTAACCTTGTCCTAAATTGGGAAAAATGCCATTTTATGGTGATGGAAGGGTTAGTTTTGGGTCATAAAATTTCTGCTAAAGGTATTGAGGTAGACGTTGCCAAGATAGAGGTTATTGAGAAGTTGCCGCCGCCTACAAACATAAAAGCTATAAGAAGTTTCCTAGGCCACGCTGGTTTTTATCGTCGTTTTATAAAGGACTTCTCCAAAATCACAAAGCCCCTCACCCATCTCTTAGAAAAAGACGCTCCATTCATTTTTGATGACTCTTGTATTTCTTCCTTTGAATTAATTAAAGATAAGTTAATTAACGCACCGATTATGATAGCTCCGGTGTGGGACCTTCCTTTCGAGATTATGTGCGATGCGAGTAGTTTTGCGGTGGGAGCCGTATTAGGTCAACGCATATCTAAAAACTTCCACCCCATCTATTACGCTAGTAAAACCCTTACATCTGCACAAGAAAATTACACCACTACCGAGAAGGAGCTCTTAGCTGTAGTATTTGCGTTTGATAAATTCCGCCCTTACATTACACTTTCAAAAATCATTGTTTTTACGGACCACTCGGCCCTCAAGTACCTTCTTGCCAAAACGGATGCCAAGCCTCGCTTGATTCGCTGGGTCTTACTCCTCCGGGAGTTTGACTTAGAGATCCGTGATAAGCGAGGAGCCGAGAACTTGGCCGCCGACCATTTATCAAGATTAGATAACCCCTTTATAGAAAAATTAAATGAAAAATCTTTTAATGATTATTTTCTTGATGAGAAGCTGCTTTTAGTTAACGCATCTACTTCTCCTTGGTTCGCGCACATCGCCAACTATCTAGTGGCCCGGGTGCTCCCAAAAGAGTTCTCCTCTCAGCAAAAGAAGAAATTCTTTTCTGAGCTGAAGAACTACTTTTGGGAAGACCTGCATCTTTTCAGAATCTGTGCGGATCAAGTGATAAGGAGATGTGCTTCTTATGAGGAAGGAATTGATATTCTAAAACATTTGCATGAAGGCCCAACAGGTGGGCACTATCAAGCTGCTCGCACCGCTCACAAGGTGCTTTACGCAGGATTTTACTGGCCATGCCTGTTTAAAGACGCGCAAGCCTTTGTGAGCAGGTGTGATAGTTGCCAACGGTCGGGCAACATTTCTAATAAAAATGAATGCCGCAAAATTATTTCTTAGAGTGCGAAATTTTCGACCTCTGGGGAATTGATTTTGTTGGCCCCCTTCCTTCTAGCTTCGGAAACAAATATATCTTAGTTGCTGTTGATTATGTTTCACGATGGGCTGAGGCCCAAGCTCTTCCTACGAATGACTCCCGAGTTGTAGTCATGTTTCTAAAAAGATTATTTTCTAGATTCGGCACGCCACGCGCAATCGTTAGTGATAGGGGTTCCCATTTCTGTAACGCACAATTTTCAAAAATCCTTACCAAATACGGAGTTACACATAAGCTTTCTACTGCCTACCACCCCCAAACTAACGGTCAAGTCGAAGTAGTTAATAGAGAAATAAAAAGAATATTAGAAAAGACTGTTTCAACTTCTAGAAAAAACTGGTCAACCAAACTTGACGATGCTCAATGGGCCTACCGAACAGCGTACAAAACCGCCCTCGGATGTACGCCGTATCGGCTGGTCTATGGAAAATCGTGTCATCTGCCCGTAGAGTTAGAACACCGCGCCTTTTGGGCCTTAAAAATTTTAAACTTCGATCCCCACTCAGTCGGTGACCTTCGAAAATTTCAACTAAATGAACTCGATGAGTGGCGCTCTTATGCTTATGAAAATAACAAACTTTATAAAGAGCGGACGAAGCGTTTACACGATAAACACTTAACGCACCCTAAAAACTTTAAGCCGGGCGACCAAGTCCTTTTATATAATTCTCGTTTACGTTTATTTCCGGGCAAATTAAAATCTCGCTGGTCTGACCCGTTTTCTGTTTTAGAAGTATTTCCTTATGGAAATGTTTTAATTTCTCACCCTGATAAGGGAAATTTCAAAGTGAATGGTCAGCGCCTTAAACTCTACTTTTCTGGTGATGATGATGTCAGTCCAAACATTATTAAGTTTCTGCTTCACGAACTGTAATCTAAAACTTTTAATTTTTTGCTAAAGACAATTTTATTTCGGGACAACAATATTTTTGGACAATATTATTTTTTTGATGCGTCGAGCTCAACGACGCTTTAACCAAAGGGCGCTCTTGGGAGGCAACCCAAGTTATCTTTTTCTGTTTTCTTTATTTTACAATTTTTGCCTCGGACGGCTCCGACAAGCTGAAGCTTCTGCGATCGCCTGCTCCAACATTGCTGAATCTATTACGAAGTCCAAAGAAGACATTCGGGGGGCGGCATCACTCAGCTTTCGCAGCAAATAAATTCGGTGAAGTACCTGTATTTCAATTCTGTCTTTCAATTCTGTACTTTATTATTCTCTCCTTCTCCAATCCCCTTCTTTAGCCATTGAGGACAATGTTTGTTTTAAGCTTGGGGGAGGATTTCCTCCTTCATTTTTGCTTAGTGTAAATAATTTTCTTTTTGTATATATTGTAAATATTTCCAAAAAAAGTGAATATCTTAAAATTCCAAAAAAAAAAGAGAAAAAAATCCAAAATCCAAAAAAAGAGAATATTTCACAAAATTAAATAAAAATATATATGTGTTTTTGAATAGTTTAGACATTTTGGTATTTCAATAGTACCCCTAGTTTTTAGTTTTGTTTTACTCAAAATCTTCTATAAACAACTTAGTTAATTATAGTATTTCTAATCGTTCTTTTTAATTATGTTTCACAAGTAAAATGTTTGTCATGCTGTGTTTCTAATTCGCGGTAGCATGTTAAGGTGAAATATTTTTCTAAAACTCGCATTTCTATTATGGTTTTTTGTCTTTTATTTCCTTTACTTTCTCAAAAATTCATCATCCACTATTTTCTTTTTCGTTTTTGAAAAATTTTTGTAAAGTCAACTTTTGAATAACGTAGTAGATGTGAACGATCCAAGTCACCTATTATTTCTATTTTCAAGTTAATTTCATCAATCTTCTTTTATTATCTAGGACTCGCTTTTTGAAATTTTTCAAACCTTTGTTTTAAATAAATTCAAAAGCGTGAAAATGATTTAGGCCGTTTTTGTTTTCGTTTGAGCTTTCCTGCCAACCTAAAAACTTTTACCACTAGTTAGCCGTTTTTGAGCCTTTTTCTGATTTCATTTGATAGCTCCTCCCTTCATTTCAGTTTCACCAAAGCCAAAATTTCCAACCTATCGAATCACACTAGCCTTTTTGAGTTTCATAAATTATTTTGACGATTTTGATAGGGTATTTTGTGATTTTTGTGGGAGAAAGGTTTTCGAAAAAAAAGGGATGTTCGAAAGTGATGTTTATTTTTGTTTGGCCAACTCAAAAAGGAAAATAAAAATATTTATGGACTTCGTTTTGAAAAAAAAAAGATGAAAAAAAAGAAGAAAAAGAAAAAATGTGTATATATTTTTATGAAAGTTTTTGAAACTCTTTGCTTTGGTTTAGTGTGATTTTAAAACCTTCACGTTTATCATTGAATTCCACTCCTAATCATTTTCCTAAACCAAACGTTTCTGTCCTATTTAAGTCCTTTTGATTCACGCTTTTTGATTTTTATTTAACAACTAAGAAAAGAAAAACAGTAAATCAGTTTTAGTTTTGGATTTAAACCTAGATTTTTGTTAATTAAATTGATATAATTATAATGCGTTGCTTAGATCTAGTAACAACTAAATGCGTGTTTTTCATTTTCGTTGCTTTGCTTAAGTCCATTTAAAAAAATCTCGTTAAAATTTTGGATGATTTGTTTTTATTAAGTAAAGTTTATAAAAGTTTTACCATACCTAAATAATTGTTTTAGACTTACATTTCACCTTTTCCCTACTAAGAATTTCGCATAGTACTTGTGTTGGCATAATTAGAACTTTTTGATTAGTCCTTTTATAAATATCTAGTTTTTATATTTTTGCTTGGGGACAAGCAAAGCTTAAGCTTGGGGGAATTTGATAATACGTTTTGTAGCATAAACTATTATCGTATTTTCTATTTTATATTGTACAAATTATGTCTATTATTAGTTTATTTTTATCATTTTTATGTAAATATTATTGCCACTGACTTTTTCTTGTCTTTTTGCAGGTTTCCAGAAAATTGGCCAAAATGACCTGTCACGCCCCCCTGTCACGCCCTCCCTGGGCGTGACCTAGGGCGTGTCACCCGATCCCGAGGACTCCTGCTTGAAGGGACAGAAAAACGGTCAAAACCGCTCACGCCCCCTGACACGCCCTCCCCGGGCGTGTCTCCAGGCGTGACCATGGGCGTGTCGCCCTCTGCCGCAAAGCCTGCCGCCGCATTAAATGCCGTCCCACCACAGCGCGCAAACAGTACCGTCACGCCCCCCGTCACGGGCGTGACCTGGGGCGTGACATCAACTTTTCGACGACTGACGGATTTCCGACCAATGATTTGGACATGACGTGCCTGTCACGCCCCCCTGTCACGGGCGTGACCTAGGGCGTGATCACCGACATACCGAAGCAATCATCCCTCCCGCAAGAATCCAGAGCCCGAGGTCAACATAGTACTGTCACGCCCCCTGACACGCCCCCCCTAGGGTGTGTCGGAGGGCGTGACCAACCCGAGAAAAATTTCTATAAATTGAGACCCCCCCTCTCCATTTCAGCAAGCTTTGGTTGAGAGGGGGAGGTGCTGCCCCTTTGGTTCTTGAGTTTTTTTCATGCTTTTTCTCTCTCTCTCTCTCCCCCTCTCTTTGTAATTTTTGTTTAACCCTAAATTAATCTTAGCTTGTTTATGCTTTCTTTGTAATCTTTGCTCTTTCTTAGTGCTAATTGTAGGGCTAGAATAGGATTTCCATTTCATGCACTTGTAATTTTATTTTCAATAGTGTAGCTTGCCCCTTTTAATTAATAAAAGTCTTCTTGTTTAGCTTGTGTTCTTCTTATGCTTTACTACTCATCCCCCTTCCTCCATTCCATAATGATTAACTAATCCTCCTAGTACTCGATCTTGATGATCCGAGGTTAGAGCGATTATGTTATGATGTTTTAATTAATCTTTTCTTTTTAGGTTAGGGCCTTGAATTACTCTTGATTAATCACGGGTTTGAGGTATATTTTCGATATATACTCTCCGCCTTTGCTTTCATTCTGGGCTAGCCGAGAGGCCGAAAGAATGAAGTGAGCATTCAAGAGTAAAGGGAGTTGTACGCACCCCTCGAGAGAGGCAGACGTCCAAATCTCCCGGATTGGAGTAAAATCCAATAGTGGGGTTCACCGCGTAAAGCGAGTTTTAGGCCTCCGATTTAGATGAGAGTCGGTCGGACCTTCCTAAACTCAGTTGGGCAAGACTTCGAGAGAAGCGTGTTCAAGCTTTAGGAACCTCCACGGTCAAGGACCTTTATCCTATTAAGTTTAGATTTTTATCGCATTTTCTTAATCGTCTTTAGCCGAGGTGAATCTTGATCAAGTGCATTTCCATTTCCTATTTTCTACCCTTCGTAGTAATCGTTTTACTTAATAGCTTTACTTAATTGCGGTGTTTCTCTTTCTAGTATAGCTTTACTTTCTCCCTTGCACTTAGATTTTCTAAAACCCTAGTTTTTTCCGTCGATAAGATAATAGCGTTCGTGTGAGTAAGCATAGCCAACAGTTCCCGGATTTCAATACGACACTTGTGTCCCCTTGCTACAATTCGATAGGTATACTTGCCTCATCTGGTTGCTAGTTCGGTTGCGTTTATTTTCTTCGAACCCTAGCGCGCAACATTCATCAAACAACTTGTCCGTATGCGTCACAACAAAATGGTGTTGCTGAACGGAAAAATCGTCATCTTCTTGATGTGGCTTGAAGTCTGCTTACCCACATGCATGTTCCTAAGTCTTACTGGGGGCATGCGGTCCTTCTCTCTTGCTTTCTTATTAATTGTATTCCCTCTTCTATTGTTGGTTGGAAGACTCCCTTTTCTACTCTGCATCCTGATGCGCAACCTTTCCCTTTGCCTCTTCGTGTCTTTGGCTGCACTGCCTTTGTTCATTCTCCTTCTTCTACTCGTGATAAGTTTTCCCCTCGCTCAGTTAAATGTGTCCTTCTGGGCTATTGTCCGACTCAGAAAGGGTATCGCTGTTATGATCTTATTGTCCGCCAGCAGTATGTCTCTGCTGACGTTACTTTCTTTGAGACTGTTTCATACTTTTATCCGTCTACCTCTCCTCTTCTTTCATCTGATGATTCCGTTACTTTACCTATTATTTCTTCACCTTCTCCTGAACCTACTACTCTTTCCTCTTTACCTTATAATTCTCCTGCTCTTCCTGCTTCCGCTGATGAGCCGCTACCCATGGTTCCTAGTGTGCCTACCTCTCCGTTGGGGGGAATCTACACAAGTAGACCGGGCTGACCTTGATCTTCCTATTGCTCTTCAGAAGGGTGTGCGCTCATGCACTCAGCATCCTCTGGCTGGTGTGGTATCTTACACCAGCTTGTCTCCTCGGGCACAAAGTTTTGCTTTGGCTCTTTCGGATGGTGTTCTTCAAGCTTCTTATCGTGATGCTTTACTTATTCCTCATTGGAAAGCTGCTATGGAAGAGGAGATGAATACTCTAACTGAACGGGGTACATGGTCTCTTGTGCCTACTCCTCCTAGTGCTGATGTGGTTGGTTGTCGTTGGGTTTTTGTTATCAAGTATCTTCCTGATGGCACTTTTGATCGCTACAAAGCTCGTCTGGTAGCCAAAGGGTTTACGTAGACTTATGGTGTGGATTTCTTTGATACGTTTTCTCTAGTTGCCCGGATTACAACGATTCGTGTTATTTTTTCAGTGGCTGTGAACAAAGAATGGGCCATCTCTCAATTAGATGTCAAGAATGCTTTTTTATGGAGATTTTAATGAGATGGTTTATATTGAGCAAACTCCTGGGTATGTTGCTCAGGGGGAGTCTCAAGTATATAAGTTGAAGAAAGCCATCTACGGTCTTAAACAGAGTCCAAGAGCCTGGTTTGAGAAGTTTAATGAGGTTATTTATGTTGTTGGATTTGTTCGGAGCACTGCGGATCACTCTCTATTTATTCAGAAGACCTTGTCTGGGCTAGTTATTCTTGCAGTATATGTGGATGATATTTTTCTTACTAGAGATGACAAGAAAGGTATTGATATGACGAAAAAGCATCTTCTTCAGCACTTTGTTACGAAGGATATGGGATCTCCTAAGTATTTTCTAGGGATTGGGATGTAAGACCCCCCTTTTTTTCTTTTTAAACCCGGGGTCTTAGGCCCAGAGTCGCCGCTTTACGGTGACACCTTCACGTACTGAAGGGTCATCACCACAAAGCGCTGATTCTGCCGGCCAATTCGATCATAGAAAGGTAGCATAAAATGAAGTAAGTAAAAGCAAGTCCACTAGATAAATCACATATATAGAAATAAAACTCCACGAAGGGAGTGTCCACAGAATAGTATATCAGAGTACTAAAAATACGGGCTTAAGCCAGGTACAATCATGTCCTCACTACAAATCACTCATACGGAAGCAAAAATAGAAACTACTCAAGTTCGAGACTCACAGTCCCGGTTGTATGAACTCCGGAGCAAGACTGCCCCATCTCCAAGCGCACCGGTCTCTGGGGCTGCTCCTCCATGCTGGGATCCACGATCCCCTAAATGTGCGGTTCGAAAACTGTTAGTCATAAAGACTAAGCCCTATCATCCCCTACCCCTTCCCCCATGGATCCTAGGTACCGAGCGGAGAGGAAGAAAGGGAAGGACATGAAGGTGGAGAATAAATCAAAGCAGGTGGCGGCGGACCTATACTAGCAGTTTATAATATAAATAACAGTAAGGTAAAGTATGAAATATAACCTTGCCTTATGAGCGGAAACGCATAAGCTACGGGATCTTCTGCAAAGCTTCCATCGTATAAAGTGTCCCATACCACTTATACGTTGGGGGTGTCGGTTATCAAACAATAGCATATATTTATATTGGATTTAACCTTAATTTATAAACTTGCCCACACAAGCTTATAGACCAAGGGGTCATTTTGCAAGTCCTAATGTATAAGCGTCCCTTTCCACTTATACTTTAGGTGTCAGGGGTTAAATAAATTGATTATGCTATGACATGCAAGTGGGTATGATGGAGCATACATGTGCAACTCACACACCCGACTCTGTGCACACAGACCTTTAGTTCCCCCTTTTGGAGCCGTTACCTCCCAGGATACCTCCGTAGTGGCAGACGGAAGCGGTGGGTTGGGCCTCGCCCCCTCTAAACCAGTAAAGCACTACCGATCAGACCTATCGTATGCCTCAACGCTTGGTGCACTAAGCGGACGCCTATGTACTCTTGCTGGCTGGCGCACCAGACTTCTGTTGGCGAAATGCTAACCACACTTGCCGAGTCAGCATATTGGCGTCGGTGCATCGACCCTCCAATATCGAAGACCCACCACCTTAATTTTCTTTACTTTTATGCACATGCAAGTTTAATCGTAATCACACAAAAACCGAGCCGAAGCTCCCCGGACCAAAACGTCCGTCTCTTAACCAATCGAGCCAAAGCTCCCCGGACCATCCCGTCCGTCTCTTAACCAACCGAGCCAAAGCTCCCAACCATCTTCCGGTGCAGCGGTGTCTGTGAAACTTGCAACCCTTATTACTAAGTTACTCTTATCAGTTTATTATTACAGTTTACGTTAACCCAGGACTGCCCCCGGTATTCCCTATGAAGGGCTCTCAAAGGGCACTAGGAACTATGATGGTAGCTGAAGCCCATCGTTCCCTTTCGCAAGCCACTTACTGTTATTGGTAGAATTCCCTTGCCCATTCCCTTCTCACATTACGATGATATAACCTAGGGTGATTTTTAACCTTCCTCTCTTCGAGAAAGACGATCTTTCGTCGGACCCGAGCACCTCTTAACTCTAGCTAACACCACTTCCCAGATCATGTCCTATTGCAATTTAACCATATGCTATATGCAGACCAACCTAGACTATATGTCAAACCGGTTAGGCAGTGATCCAATACTCATCCAAATGCCCTAAATTATTTACTGGAGACTTATCATGATATAATTAGCCTAAATCCAGAAAATGGTAATTTTCCTAATTTATCTGGCATTTAATTAATTTCCTCAAAAATTCCCAGGGCTGCCGGTTTGAACATGAAATACCCTAAGTTCTCATGCAAGATGTCCAACAAAATTATACTAAATATTATGTGATCTTAAAATAGTAAATACAAAGTATCACAATTTTTCTATCATCAAAAGAGCACTAAAACTATTTTAGCAATATCTTCTATATTTCGTTATTTGTGAATCAGGTACAGAGAATATTCATCAAAAAATTATAAATTAATTATACTCTTCAGGTAAAGCCTTAAAAATAGCATTGACCTAATTTCATAATTTTTCAGCAAGTATTAATCTCTGAATAAATTATTTATCAAATATCTCCTTAAGGTGGACTTGTAAAGAAAGTACCGTAACTACAATTCTAAAAATCATGAATAAATGTATACAAGTATATTTTGGCTTGAAAGTCTCAATTCCTAAGCCTCATATTTTTTTTAATAGAAATATCATCCATAATTAATTTTTAAATCATAAAAACCCTTTTTAACATTTGTAAAGGAAGTACTAGATTTACTCAACTAAAAATTGTACAAAAATTTAGGAGCAATCATTCTGACCTAAGACATTTAATTCCAAGATTTCATGGGGTTTCAATGAACAGAAATATCCAAATAATTAAAAAATCAATTAGGGCTATAATCAACTTTACAAATGAAGTGCTAGAAATAAACATCATAAAATTCCAGTAAAACTGCTATAGATTTTACCCACTCTAAAACGTACTCTACACGAGTTTCACAACCTTTAGATAATGTTTAGTAACGGATTGTGCTTAATTAGTATTTTACCTTAAAGCTAAGATTAGGGTTTTGAGGTATCTACATATCTCCAAATCCTCCAAGATTCCCTCCAAATGATTTATATTATGTTAATGTTGACTCTACTGAATCTCAAGACAATATGAGGGCATTTGCCCCCATGCCCTTCACAACCCTCAAAACCCTCCATTTAGGGTTTGAGTTTGGATCCTAGGGTAAACCAACCCTAAATCACACCATTTTCTCCAAGTGGGTTATAATAACCCCTCCAAGTCAGTGGTCAAGATATCAGTCTATGTTGAGGTTATATGACCATTCTAACCTCTAGTGCACTTTTTACTCAAAAATGCCTCACTATTGCCTAGTTAAGAATAGGTGACTCCCTATCCAAAACTCATCCAAGTGAGTTGAAAATTTGTACAGAGCTAAGTTTTATAGCCAGGGACCACTCACCAAAATTTGGGAGGGTTTGGATGTCATTTGACCACTTAAATAAATTTCTCTAAGTTTATTAAATTAAAACAAAAACTTTAGGCAAAGTATCTCCAAAAAATTCCATTTTTGGACAGACTCTAGATATTGCTAAGGGTAACCCCTTGCCCAAATTTCAAGTCATTTGGACAAAGGAAGAAGAGTGGGCATCCATTTTAGTTTCTGCCCAACTCTAGGTACAGCCCCCATTAAAACGGGTTCTGCGGTTGTGCCGCTTAACCAAACGAGTTGAAATAAATTTTAAATTAATCTATACTAGAAGGGCTACAACTTTCATGACTGACTATTTTTCCTAAATCGGCCTCTAAGTGCCCCGTTTTGCAGCCTCAAAATATACTCAATTAATGTATCTTTTCATTATGTATTATATACATAATTTATATATTACAAAGTGATTTTACTGTTCATCTTCTACAGAACCCGAAGACAGAACACAAAAAACTCATATTTCTTGTAGCTCTTCCGCGATCCATCGCCGGCCGTCCGGTCACTTCCCTGGCCAGCCACCACCACCACCACCTCCGTCGAGGCGATGACTATCGGTCGGCGGTTGTTTGGTCGCCGGAGGTGGCGGTTTCCGGCGTACCCGAAAAATATATTTTTCATGGTTTTCCATGAAAACTCGAGATAGGTTCGGCTCCGTTGAGCACGAACTTCATTTCTAAGATCCTAAGATCTACCCATAAGAGAAGAAGTAGAGGAGGACCTTGTTCGCGGTTTGGAGACGAGATGAACGTCGGATTGTCATGGCGCGGTGGTGGCATTCCCAAACTTCTCGTACAATAAGAGAAGAAATCTAAATCAGTTTGGTCAAGGGTGTAACCTTCTCCTCTTGTTCTAAGGAGGCTTTTATAGATCTCCAAGTGGGGAGGGGAAAGGGTGAAACATTCATGGCCATTAATTCTCTCTCTTAATAGTATTTCGGTTATGGTGGAGGAAAGGAAACGTTGGAAGATGACAAGACTGATCTAGGTGGAGATTTCCTATTGGACCAACACTTGCTCAGTTTACTAAGTAATTAGAGAAAGAAACGGCCCATAAATACTCCTACTGTAAATTCCCATAATTAGAATTGATTATGACTTGGGTTACAGAAATTTCCAGCCTGGCTGACGTTTCGGCCTTTGTCACGGGCGTGACACGTAGGTCACGGGCGTGACAGGGCTGGGTGACAAATTTTGGGTTCGTCGATCATCGACCTGAGATCGACGATCGTCAAAGGGTGGTCACGCCCTAGGTCACGGGCGTGACAGGGCCATGATGCAAATTCTATCCTCGACGATCGTCACGCGGAGATCGATGATCGCCGAAGGGGGTCACGCCCTAGGTCACAGGCGTGACACGTAGGTCACGGGCATGACAGGGCCTTGATGCAAAATATGCCCTCAACGATCGTCTCTCAGAGATCAACGATCGGCGAAGGGGGTCACGCCCTAGGTCACGGGCGTGACACGTAGGTCACGGGCATGACAGGCCCGGGTTGCAAATCCTACGCTCGACGATCATCTTCCTGAGATCGACGATCGTCGAAGGGGTCACGCCCTAGTCACGGGCGTGACGGGTCGGTCATGGGCGTGACCAACCCGTGACTCCAAGTCTAGGTCGATTGACCTCAATTTTTGGGCTCCCTAGGGTTTTGTCACGACAGACCGACTCCTAGGGGTCTAGCCGGGAATGGGATGTTATAGAGATATCTCAAAAACCTGGCTCCGTGGTTCTTTCACAACGGAAATATGCTTTGGATCTTCTACAAGAGACGGGTCTTCTTGGAACTAAACCTGCTCGGTCCCCTAAGGCTGTTGGAGATGACAAATGCTGGAGTGACTCTTCCCCTCTTCTAAAAGATGTCACGAGGTACAGACGTCTGGTTGGTAAACTCATCAATTTTACAGTTACTAGACCAGACATCAGTTATGCAGTGGGAAAAGTAAGTCAGTTTATGCAAGCTCCTAGGGAGTGTCATATGTAGTCTGCTCTGAAGATTCTTGAATACATAAAAGGTGCACCAGGTAAAGGGCTCTTATTCCTAAAATGGGGACATTTGAAGGTAGATGCCTATTCTGATGCGAGCTATGCAGATGATAAGGGCGACAGGAGGTCAACATCAGGTTTCTATACTTTTGTTGGAGGAAATCTAGTTAGTTGGAAAAGTAAGAAGCAAGCAGTGGTTGCCAGATCGAGTGCAGAAGCCGAATATAGAAGCATGGCTTTGACGGCTTGTGAGCTAAAATGTCTTCGAACTCTCTTACTAGATCTGGGAGAGTTTTATGATCATCTCTTACCAATGTTTTGTGACAATAAAGCAGCTATATACATTTCGAAGAATCCAGTCTTTCATGAAAGGACGAAGCATATCGAGGTCGACTGTCACTTTATTAGAGAAGAGATTCTAAAGAATCAGATATGTACTCCTTTTATTACTTCTGACAGAGAGCTGGCAGATTACTTCACGAAACCGGTTACTTCGTTCACAGAGGTTTGCAGCAAGCTGGGCATGGTTGATATATATGCTCCAGCTTGAGGGGGAGTGTTGAAACTCTGTTCGGACAGTTAGCCGAACAAGCCATCGTGGCCTGTCTAGCTAGTTTGCTGCGGCCTGACCAGCCAGTGTTCTATCGAGTAGCTGTATCGGGTTGATGATTCAGAGTGCCAGAAGTCTGTTCGAGCGGTTAGCCGAACAGGCAGCAGCGGATTGTTCTGCCGGTCTTCAAGAGTTCACCTTCGCGATTAGGAGATAAGCCACTGCTACTTTTGTGAAGTCGTGAAGCTCGAGTCCAAGGTTTATTCTCAGCGGTCTATGGCAACCCGCGGTATGCAGTCTAGTATCTTATCGCAGCTTCAGGGAATTAGTGAGCAGCGTTGCGGGTTGCTAGTTATCTGCAGGAGCGGCTTAGCGACTTATCTGGCGGCCTTACTCTTATGTCCGAAGGTTTTAATGTTATGGCTTGTATAGTGAGCGGTTTAGGTATGTCAAACCGCTCAGGCCGCCCGACTTGTATTTAGTCCCACATTATGGGTTGTATTCTCACACCTCCCCCATTTTCTATAAATAAGGGGGCATACCTATGTATTACTTACTTTTTTGGAGCAATAAAAATTTGCGGTTATTTACCTCTTGTTCGCCAATTTTAACTGAAACTAAGGCAATTTCATCCTTAGTTAAGTCCATCATTTTCTTCGTGATCATGATTGCCAGATTCAGAGCTGAGGCTTGAGTAGGTATATGAGGTCCTTCTTCCATGATCTGAAAAATTCTTGGATTGCTTCTTCCATGAAGAATCATACTAGTTCTTTCCACATGGGAATGTTCTCTTTGGTGCACATAGGTAACTTTATAGAAGACATGTCCTTGCTTCTGTCCATGGCTACTAAGCGAAATCTCTTGACGCTAGATATGAGATCTTGTTTAAGGTGTTAACCTTATATAGATCAGAACCTGGCTCTGACACTAATTGAAAGTATCTATAATCTACCTAAATCACCTAGAGGGGGGTGAATAGATGATGTCTGTGTCTTTTCGCGGAATAAAAATTACCTAAAAAATGCAACCACACAGAACACAAAGATCTATAGTGGTTACCCGTATTGGGTACGTCCACTATCCTACCTCACCTATCTACCACGAAAGGCTAGATTCGACTACTTCACCTTTCTCAGATTTCAAAAAATCTTACACCTCGGAGCCGCAAATCCTACACCTCGGAGACGACGCTCCTACCACTCGGAGAACAACCTCTCCTACAACTCGATCCATAAACAGATCTACAACTCGATCAACAAATGTATCTATATATCAGAGATAAAATCTCCTACAAATGTAAAAGAATATTACACAAAATTATTTCACAATCTGAACAAGATCTAAAGTCTTTTATTCTTTGTTCTTCGGAAAATTATTGACCATGAAAAACCTTGGAGAACTCGGAAAATCTAAAGCTTTGAAGACTTGGATCTTGAATCTCGATTTGACTAGATCTGAAGGAGTACAGATCTTCAGAAAACAAAGATCCAGTCGAATCAGAAGATGATGATTGAATCGCACTGCTGGTATCGACCGATCGATATTCGCGAGATGAACAGGAGTCGACGGGTTGTTTTTGGAATCTTTCTCGATTTTGAATTTAGGAAAATTAGCATAATTACCAATATTAGGGTTGATGAAAAATCCACCCTAAGTATTTATAGGCATCCTCAATAGTAACAACTATAAAAGAAAGTCCAAAATGAGACTTGCGAAATTACTGTGCATGACCGTAGTTCAACCCGAGCCGCTGTTTTGAATAATAGAAGAAAAATAACCTAAGTCATTTTCATCGAGTATCGCTGAGTAGAGGTAGTATACTTGCCGAACAGTTATTGATATACAACAAAATTTACTTAGAGAAATTCAGCTAGAACCAACTTGCCACTCAACGCCATGCTGAAGTCATACTCGACGAATTCGGCGAGTATCGGCTAATATACTCAACGAATTTGACGAGTATATGCTAGATAACTTGATGCTATCAACGCACTCGATGCACTTGACACCATCGACGCACTCGGCGCACTTGGCGCCATCGATGCACTCGACGCCATCGACACACTCGACGAAAATTCCTTTGAAAAAATCAGAGAAGTAGCGTCGAGATAATTCAATGAATTCGGCGTGTATCGATAAGTATACTCAACGAATTCGGCGAGTATCATTAGATACATTCGACAAATTCGACGAGTATACTAGATGATACTCGACAAATTTTACTTACCAGGTTTTTCCAACTTTTCAGATATTCTACCACAAGTACATATGATGAATTCGACGAGTGCTAGTAAGTATATACAATGAATTTGATGAGTATAAATGAGTATGCTCGATGAATATCCCTTACAATACTCGACGAATTTTACTTGGGAAAAATTTCTGTTCTTCTTAATTCAAGTTCTTCTTCTTCATTGATCCTCCTCATGCACTTGACATAGAAGTACACTCAAATAGAGAGATTACACGTGAGTTAACACATTGGCCTACGCAATGAAGGATTATATTATATAGTCCTGTGTTTACTGACCCACTATAACCTGACATTGGTGTATACTTAGCAATGTCGACCTGCAATTACATAACTGAAACAAAGCATCAAATACAATCATAATTCATCTTTGCTTAACTGGACCCTTCTTCAAATTAAGGTTATTGTGGATATAATACCCAACAATCTCGATCCTCCTTTCCACCAGCTTCGTCAAAGTAAAAGAAAAACGTCTCCCTCCCGTTCGCGCACGAAGAACTCCAGTGAGCAAAAGACGACAATGACTATGAAGAATTAATCGGTTGCGAGCACACAAAGATTTCAAGCACAGGTCACAGATCTTTCAACGGAGGAATCGTCTTGAGGGAGATTCAATCTTAAATCTTATTATACCCTTGTTGTATTTCTTTTCTTTTCTCTGTATTCTTGTGGTGAGGGAAATCGATTGGAGAAGGTCGTCCGAATCTGGGGAGGATTTCGTGAGAAATAGTCCCGGGAAAGGGACGTCTAGATCGGGTGATCTAGCGGTGCTCTAAGACACTTCCTTATGTGAAGGTGAAGAGTCAGCTTGACGACCTTTCTTGGAGGGAAAGGGAGAGATCCAACCAATCTAGGGAGCGGGTCAGTATAAAAAACCAAAAGTCATTCTTCATTCACCGCCTCCAATCTCTGGCGTCATGGAGATAATGTTTTTATAATCGTTAAAAACTGTTGTTGACTTAGATTGTAATGAAATTCATTTTCTGTTCCTTCTCCTATATAATACGTTGTGATTGTTACTCTGTGATTCTCTAAAGGGTGCATAGATCTCCAAGGAGGAATTTGCCCAGAAAAATGAGGTCTATTACCTACCGCCGCGCGTTAGCTACTTAACGCCTCACGGTAGATTTCAGTACTTGTTTTTCTGGACTAAAATATTTCGAATTTCCAATAAATGTTCAAAACCTTATTCATCACCCCTCTAAGGTTGGCCCGTAGATCCAACAAGTGGTATCAGAGCTAGGTTATTCCGCAACGGTTTCACCATCAGGAATAATGTCCAACCCTATTCTCGAATCGACTAGTGGGGATGGAAATTGGTACACTGAAAAATCACTAGCACCATCACTATTCTTAGGTAAAAACTATGGATGATGGAAAGTGTTGATGAGAAAATTCCTTATAAGTCTAGACATAGAGGTGTGGAATATAACATGTATCAAGCTGCCAAATAACTTAACTAAGCACGAGTGCAATATAAATGATAAAGCTATGAATAGTTTATTTTATGGGCTTGGTCAAGAAATTGTTAAACTCATCTATACTTTCCCACTGCCTATGACATATGGAAATGTCTTGAGTCTACTTACAGTCCTCTTTCTACAGATGATGATTTAGATAAATTTCTCATGGGTTTAAGTGAAGAACTGAGTGGAGAAGTGCTCTTGGAAAAGGGCATGGCCACCACGCCATGGGAAATGGAAGCTGAAATCTCACCCAATAGCACTGTAAGAAAATAAAATTCTCTTAGTGTATGAAATTCTATTTCTGCATTGAATGAACTAGATAGGGCAAAGTGTAGAATTAAGAAATCATTGAGTATTAATTCAAACTATGTTTAGAGAATAACCGCTTGAAATCAAGAGTTAATATAGAGCCCATCATTGTTGTGTCTAGTTCACCTGCATATGCTTTAGGTAACATTCCTACAACGTGTATAGACTATAATGAATTAGAAGAAAAATATAAGTTCCTTGAAAAAGAGCTTCTCTTTGCCAAAGAACAAAATAATAAACTATGCTTAGAAAATTTATCATTGACAAGGAATTGTGTTGAATGCAAGAATTATAAAGTTGAAATTAAAGAGATGAACGAGACGTTTGATGAATTTAAGAGTAAGTACGAAACTCATATCGAATTGATAGTCTCCACTCTAAAAAATAGCATAATCACATACAATAAAGCTAGACATAACCTCAAACTGAAAAACAAAGAACTAATTCTAAAAATCAACATGCTTAAGGAAAAAATGGTTAAAAACTCACAAAGCCCAACTCCTAAGCTGCACGTAAAACCCAAAAGCATGCTGAATATAAACAACCATCTAAAGGCCGAGTTAATAAAAGAGATCAGGAAATCTCAAGCTAGAGCAGGTGAAACTCTTAAGTATAGAAATCAATTTCACTTTGAAAGACAAATTACTCCTCACTCAAAAACAAATGAATGTAGATTTCCTACAATCAACTACTATGCTATGAGTCCTTATGTTAAGCCAGAAGATTGCAGCTTGAAGAACCATTTCAACACTTATAAACCTCCAACGCAATACTACTCAAGTAAAGTTCATCACATAAAGACTTGTGGAAAACTCAATGAAAATCAGCAACATAAATATAAACTTAAACTGAAGTATTAATGGAGGCTCATAGTTAAAAATAATGAACATACACTACTTGTTAGAGCACATTCATCGTTATCATCCCTAAGTATTTCACGTAGCGTTTGGGTACCCAAGAGAATCACCCCACAGGGTCGCACTTGGATACCTAAACCATATATCACATAACATCCACAATCTGCGTGAAGTAAGTTCTAAACGAGCTACACTATATCTTACTTCATGATATGCCTATTGTTTCCTTTCTTTAATTGTTATAATAAGTATGTTTAATTTCATTGCATGTTATTTTTTTGCTCTATGATTTTTTTCCCTGCACGATTGATAGTCTCATAAAAATAAGAACAGTAAAGAATAATGATAAGGAGGGTGTTAACATAGAACTAATTAAACAAAGAAAAACTAATCACGTAATGATTTTTAATTACTGGCAAATGTGTTCAACCTGTTCCATTACAACATTATATATATATATATATATATATATATATATATATATATATATATATATATATAAACTTAGGAAGCTACTCCTCAAAAGAAGTTGGAGAAATATTGAACTTGCTCATTATTTTATTGATCATCTTATATATGCCCTTCACCTCCTTCGTCGTCTATTTAATCTCCTAGCCACGTTCCTCCACCATACAGTAGATGTCCCGATTAGTCTCCCTGAGGGATCCTATACAGTGTAATGGAGGCTGTGCTACAGGTGGTTGCGCTCGTGAGGTATTAGGAATCTCACCTACTCTGTAGACCTGAGGGCAGTTGTCTATAGGGTACGCCGACCAGTCGATAATAGTGTACTTCTCCATTAGGATACTCTGGATCACACCGCCTAAAGGTAGTGTTTTCATCCGCTAGAGGTTAGGAGATTTTAGGAGATAGGTGTAGTGCATCATCAATAGGATGAGATCAGAGACGCTGAAGTACTTCCCAGCCATGTGCAATCTGTCACCGTAGAGAGTTGGGCCATGATATTCTCGGTATCCCCTGCCTTAAACATCAGGAAGTGACGTAGGACGTCTTGGATGATGCGAGCATCAGGAGTAAGCGTGTCGACTGTACTGATGAGATCTCTATGCTACTCCACACCGTGGAGAACCTCATTGACATCTCTCTAGTTCGGGCTGGTTCTAAAGAACTCCACGATGTCGATATACCAAGAATTGGGAGTCCAGACTTATGTTTGTTCGAGATCCTCGTGGGGTATCGTCATGATCTCAGTCCCGATATATGACTACACTCCTCCATCCAGTTGCGTGTGAGCAGGATCCCTGAGGTTATTGTAGAACTTCTGAGTGAGGACCGAGGAGAAAGGATCACCAGACTAAATCACAGAGAGTATGCCTGAGTGCTCCATAAAACCATAGAAGTGAGCATACTGATCATCGATATCGATGATCATCGACACGCTTACAGTCGCCTCGTCTATAGCGGGAAATATAAATGCGGGCACTCAAGAGCATTTCAAGAAACTTTGGCGAGGTGGTTGGGAGCTAGAGGATGCTATAACCTGAAGAAAAAACACAAAGTTTTTCATTAAAAACATGATAATTAGCTTCTGGATCCTACCGCGGTACAATAATCTGATACCACCGTACAGTGGCGTGACGAACCGTGCTTCTTCTTCTTCCATTGGATCTCCCCCAAAAGACCTTTTTTCACAATTTTCACTTAAAAATGAGTAGGGGAAGCAATCCAAGCTCATAAGAAGTAGATTTGTGAAAAAGAAAGAGATCCATGGAGAAAAACCACAAATCAAACTTGGAAAATGCTTGAAATCTCCATGGATCGTACATAAGCTTCGAATCTCCCCAAAAACTCGGTTTTTTTTAAAAAAAAAATCACTTGAAAAACAGTAAGAGAGATCCAAGCTTACACAAGATAGATCTGCAAAAATAACCATGATCCGTAGAGAAAATTCACAAATCACACTGGCAAAATGTCTGAAATCATCACAGATCGTCCCCAAAACTCCACAAAATCCATATTAAATTAAATCCTACATAAAAATAAAAGGGAAGCAGGGATAAGGTACCTAGATCTAGAGGTTTAGGAGGGAGCAGCTCAATATGCAGAGGTAGGAGAGTGCACAAGCTAGAGTGGAAAAATTGGGCCTGAGCCGTGCTCTTATAGATCTGGGCACTGTCGCGGCGCGGTATCTCTATCACCAACGGTATCACACTTTTTCGTGTTATTTCCTTACGATCAACCCTGGTATCTTCACTACTTAATTAATATGAATGACAACACAAGTCTCACTGTGGTGTGTCTCACAATAGCGGGCGCATAGGGCTGTGTGCATTAGAGATATTAGCCTTTAAATCATGTCCTGTCCATAACCAGGGAGGGTTCTAGTAGGTCCTTGCGTGGAGCTGGGGGGGGGGGAGAGTGTTAGGTTGAGCAGGTTCTTCTGTATGTGCATTGGATTAACACCCCACCCTGTGACATTTGTGCAGCTCCTCATGCCCATCTATTACTTAGTACGGGGCTAGAGTGCTGACATATTCTTGGGTCATTTGTGTCTTGAGCATCCTCTTAATGGTCCATATGCATAATATAGTTAGTATTTCATGTCTCATTATCATTTTTGTCAATATCTTACATACTACTCTATTGTGATGTCCTTTGTTTTCTCATTATACTAGCTATTCGGTGTGTTTACTCTAATTGTACTAGCTATTCATTTTTTTGTATGTTTTCCTGTTCCCTTTAAAATATTTTTCTTTGTTTATTCTGTATTGTATGCAATGTTTATTTCGTTATATCAGGAAAAAAATACAAATTATATATATATATATATATATATATATATATATATAACACAAACATAAAAAAATATGGATTGCTAACTCTTAGGACACACTTGGATAGAACATAGAGCATAACAATTACGTACAATGTTAGAATTATGCGTGTAAATCTCTATGAACATTGTCTACCTATGTATTGATGTGTCAAATCTATAGGTGCTTAGCTACTATGTGCGAATAGACATGTTAGTATTCGTTGAATATGCCTCTAGGTATATGTGAGGATTTATGTAGTAGAATGACTTTACATTGTTCACACATCCCTAGACAGAGCACTCTTATAGATATTATACGCTTATATGCTATAACTCATGATATTGTGTCTACCTTATAGAAATAACTTGAATAATCAATATCATGATACATATGTACTTTTATTAAGGGTAGAACTTTGGGCCAAATCTCTAGTGGTCAAGTCTTGTGTATACAAGTTAAAGTGTATCTATCTATGTGGGCAGATTTCGATCGATTTGGGGTCCTTGAAATCCAAACTATAAAATTGATAGCAAAATGCGTATAAATATAAAAAACTACATGTTATTATGCCTTGTGTCAAGGATATGCCCAAGCACTACTCACTCCTCCTGATAAGTCTTTATGAGAATTGTGAGGATGAGCATCTTGGACCTTAAAAATCATTTTGATCTTGTGCATAGACTAGAACCTTAAGCTTAGTTCCCCTAGTTATAGTCTTGGTATAATGTAGATAGCAACATGACGTGATTTTTCAATGTATTCATCTCGTGATATCATATTGAATTACTGCGATAAAATATGTAATGACTGTTAACTCTTCTTCATATCAATCTTCTGAGGATACACATTCACCTGTCATTACTCTATCTAATGCTTCCATGCATATGAATTGGACTGAAATGACACTATATGTCTATAGCACGTATGTTCTAGTAAACGATGTGTATTCGAGGCATGTACAATATTCATCAATATTAAATCTATAACTATCTCAGCATTATACTCTAAATTATTGTGTGCTTAGATTAACCTGCATTGTCCAATCCTTTGTTTCACTCTAAAAACTTATTTGAACTGTTTCTGTATACTCCGCTTGTTAGTTTGACCTCTATGTTTTATATTCTCTGATTTCTGTTTGGTAACCCCTATTTTTTCGCCTCTTGTATCACTGCCTCTAACGTGCACTGTTTTCTTTCATTCGATACTGCATTAATTTTCTCCAGTGCATGTGTATGTTTGTTTTTGGTCTGGCCCACCCCCTTTCAATAATATCAAAGGGGGGAGATTAGATGTTCTTGATTCATGGGTTAGGGAAGCTCATATGCAGGGGGTTTGTTATACTGTGTGCACGTAGATAAGGGGAGCATGTAGAACACATATATAGGGGGAGCGCGCGTGTAGGGGAGTTATATATAACCTGAAACCTGAGCTTTAATATATATAACCTGAAACCTGAGCTTTAACGATTATCTCTTTTATATACGATGTATCCTGCATGTTCATTGTTATATCTCATGAACGGGATTTGATAATATCAAAAGGAGGAGTTTGTTGGAGTCGATGGTTCACATTTCCTCAGTTTGTTAATATCAATTCCAATGTTGTATTTGATCATATCTTGTGTTTGGGAGAGTGTGCAAGTTTATAAGTCCATACGATGTAAGAAGATCTCCTATGGAACCTACCACCGAGCGATAGAAGTTACCGCCGGGCGGTAGCCTGAATTTAGTAGACATAGCGCTCGATTTTCTACTGTGCTGCTCTAGTACTACAACCCGTGCTAGCTCGAGGATTTATTTCAACCAGTCGCTCGAGAAGCTACCGCACATGCGTTAACTTTGCACCACGCCGCGCTAGCTCAACTAACATTCGGCGAGACGATTCGTCGAGACAACTGGAGTATTGTTGGGCGCTACCTTGATATCGTGCTGCATTAGCCCACTTAACGATCGTCGAGATGGATGCGTCGAGATGACTGTACTACCGCTAGGCGTTACCTACCTACCGCGCCGCGCTAGCATGTAAAAAAGGAAAATATTCGTTTTGAATAGCGAGGGAACCTACCACCGGGCGCTAGTCTTACCGTCGGCAATAGCCTGTTTTTACAAAGACGTATAAAAGGCATCTCGTTTTCTGTATTCCTTACAAAGATGAAAAGAGACTCAGTTCTTTCATTCCTAGGGATCGGTAGCCGTCTCAGTGCTCCGTTCCAACGTCTTCGTCGAAGGAAAAGAAAACCACCTCCCACCCATTCGCGCACGAAGAACTCCGGTGAGCCAAAAACGACAATGACTATGAAGAGTTGATCGGTTACGAGCACATGAATATTTAAAGCACCGATAACGGATCATTCAACGGAGGAATATTCTTGAGGGAGATTCAATCTTAAATATTTTTATGCCCTTGTTGTATTTTTTTCTTTTCTCGATATTCTTATGGTGAGGGAAATTGAACAGAGAAGGTCATCAGAATCTGGGGAGGATTTTGTGAGAAAACATCCGGGGAAGGGACGTCTAGATTCAGTGATCTAGCGGGGCTCTAAGACACTTTCTTGTGTAAAGGTGAAGAGTCAGTTCGAAGAACTTTCTTGGAGGGAAAGGGAGAGAGCCAACCGTTTCGGGGAGTGGGTCAGTATAGAAAACCAAAAGTCTTTCTTCATTCACTGCCTCCGATCTCCGGTGTCATGGAGGTCAAGTTTTTGTAATCGTTAAAAACTATTGTTGACTTAGATTGTAATGAAATTCATTTTTTGTTCCTTCTCCTGCGTATAATGTTGTGATTTTTAGTCTGTGATTCTCTAAAGGGTACATAGATCTCCAAGGATGAATTTGCTTAGAAAAATGATGTCTGTGACCTACCGCGACACGTTAGCTACCTAACGCCCCTCAGTAGCTTCCAGGACTTGTTTTTCTAGACTAAAATATTTCGAATATCCAATAAATGTTCAAAACCTTATTCACCCCCCCTTTAAGCTTGGCCTCTAGATCCAACAAGTGGTATCAGAGCTAGTTTATTCTGAAACGGTTTCACCATCAGGAATAATGGCCAACCCTATTCTCGAATCGACTAGTGGGGATGGAAATTGGTACACTGAAAAATCACTAGCACCACCATTATTCTTTGGTAAAAACTATGGAGGATGGAAAGTGTTGATGAGAAAATTCTTTATAAGTCTAAACATAGAGGTGTGGAACGTAATGTGTAATAAGCCGCCAAATAACTTAACTAAGCACGAGTGCCATATAAATGCTAAAGCTATGAATAGTATCAATTCCCATGTTTGATAATATCAATTCCCAGGTTGGAGCCGATGGTTCACATATCCACAGTTTGATAATATCATTTCCCATGTCGTATTTGATCACATCTTGTGTTTTGGAGAGTGTGCAGGTTTACAGGTCCACACGATGCAAGAAGCTCACCTCTAGAACTGATCGCCAAACGGTAGCAGTTACCGCCGGGCGGTAGACTGAATTAAGTATACATAACGCTCGATTTTTTACTGTGCCGTGTTAGTACTACTGCCTGCGCTAGTTCGAATATTTATTTCAGCCAGCCGCTCGGGAAGGTACCGCACAGGAATTAACTTTGTACTGCACCGATGTTTGCTCAATTAACATTCGGCGAGGCAATTCATCGAGATAACTGGACTACCGATGGGCTCTACCTTGATATCGCACTGCGTTAGCCCACTCAACGATCATCGAGATGGATGCGTCAAGATCACTGGACTACCTCCAGGCATTACTAACGTATCGTGCCACACAAGAATGGAAAAAAGGAAAATATTTATTTTGAATATTTTTCCAAATTTGTAGGATAGCTGTCAGCATCAAGCGCGGTAACCTACCGAAGGGCGCTAGTCTTACCGTCGGCGGTAGCATGTTTTTACAAAGATGTATAAAAGGTGTCTCGTTTTCTATATTACTTACCAAGATGAAAAAAGACTCGGTTCTTTCATTCTTAGGGTTCGGTAGCTGCCTCGGTGCTCCGTTACACCATCTTCGTCAAAGGAAAAGAAAATTGTCTCCCTCCCATTCGCGTACGATGAACTCCAGGAGCCAAAGACGACAGTGACTATGAAGAGTTGATTTATTGCGAGCACACAAAGATTTCAAGCACCGATCACGGATCGTTCAACGGAGGAATATTCTAGAGGTAGATTCAATCTTAAATCTTTTTAGACCCTTGTTATATTTCTTTTCTTTTATCTATATTGTTGCGATGAGGGAAATCGATCAGAGAAGGTCATCGAAATCCGGGGAGGATTCCGTGAGAAATCATCCCGGGGAAGGTGAAAGATAATCCTATGGGTAGATAATCACCTAGAGGGGGGGGGGATAAGTGTCTTTTAAAATTCTTTGTCACTTAGATTAACTGTTCATCAGATATTATGTTCAGCAGATAATATACTTTAGAATTAAGCTTTACAATAACTCAATACAATTAAACTACAGAACACAACACATGAAATTCTCAGAACACAGCACAAGCACATGCAATCTACAGAGTAGGCAATAATTTTATAGTGGTTCCCCTATCTAGGGTACATCCACTTTTCACCTTCTTCCTCACTAACAATGTGCTAGATAAGGTTATATCTCCTCCTATTCAACTCAGATCAAAATATTTTATAGTCTCAGTTTCTGTTAAGAAACCTACACTCAGAACAAAGGTCCTTCCTAAGAGATTCACCCAATCTCCTACCTCAGGTCCCCCAAGAACCCTACCTCAGCCTTTATAACACAGGCTTACACCTCAGTGATCCCACTCAAATCACCTACCTCAGGTCCCTCAAGAACCCTACCTAAGCCTTTATAAAATAGGCTTATAACTCAGAGAATTAATCTCTTGCCCACTCAGATCTAAAATGGATCTTACAAAATAAAGGGTAAATAAGAAAATTAATCTTCAGAAAACAGTAATTCTGTATTCTGACTTATCTTAAAGAATTCAGATTCTTCAAATCAGCTGCACTGGATAGATTCTTGAAGAGCAAGCTAGCTGATAATGATTCTTCCTTGGATCAACAAGTTCTTGATGTTGATCAGCTTGATTTCTGTGAAGAACTTGTAGAAAAGATCCACCTTAATCTTTTGATCAACTTGATAACAGGATCTGAAGATTTTCTTGAAGACCTTCATCTTCCTTCTTCTCGAGATTGTCGCCCCCCTGACTTAAAAAAATAAGAATGAGAGAATATGATGATTTCTCTTATTGATTTCTAATTCATCTTTTCTGTGTAGACAATCCCTCTATTTATAGCCTTCACAGGTAGTAGGGTTCTGATTGATGACATCATCATTATGCCATAATACTTCAATTCTTCCTTCAAATAGTTTCTGATTAGATATCACAATACTGTAGCTGATGTGACATTTCTGATATGTCTTCATACTTTTGTGTTGACTCTTCACATCTTCAGAAACATAAGTGTCGTGATGTCCAAAGTGTCTCGATACTTTATTACTTAAGTGTTCTTAGAAGGTGTTGAGACATCTTAGCAGTCTCGACACAATTTTACTTAGAAGAACTTTCAGGCTGAACTTGAAAGTGTCGAGACAGTTGACTTGTCTCGACACAACTCTCATCTGTGTCGACATCTGTAAATCTGCACTGTGTCGAGATAGTTGAATTACCTCGATACAACTGTCTGCTGGGTGTTGACACTTTTTTACTTGCTTTAATCCTTCACTGTGTCAAGACAGTTGAATTGTCTCGACACTCCAGTCTGATAGTGTCGATACTTGTTTAAGTCAACACTTCAGTCTTCTTTGTGTCAAGACAGTTGTATTGTCTCGACACTATTTTCTTAAGCTTTAAAGTGTCGAGATATTTGACTTGTCACGACACTGCTGACTTAGTCTTCAAGGTGTCGAGATAGTTGACTTGTCTCGATACCCCTGTATTGAAACATCAATGTGTTGAGTTAGCTTACTTGTCTCGACACTGCTGACTTAGTCTTCAAGGTGTCAGATAACTGACTTGACTCGACACAAGTGTATTGGAACTTTAATGTGTCGAGTTAGCTGACTTGTCTCAACACTGCTGACTTAGTCTTCAAAGTGTCGAGTTAACAGACTTGTCTTGACACCGCTTTTGTAAAGGCGACGACAGAGTTGAAGTGTGTCGACACTTTTGTACTTAGCCATTTTTTTGCACTGCAAGTTGCTGGATGTTGACTGCGTTAACTTCACTCAGCACATTGCTGACTTCACTTGATGCTTTTGTACTTAGACAAATTTCTTCACTTTTTAGTCAGCTTCTTAGAGTTTACCTGTCAATATAACTTGGACCACCTGTCAAATCAATATGACATAGACAACCTGAAAGCATGAACTGAAATATACATCAAATAAATATTTATATATATCATTGAGTTGAAAGTGCTTCTTCAAATCAAGAACATTATGTGCAATGTACCCAACAATCTCCCTCTATTTGGAAATGTCATAACCCACGTTCAATGATATACACTATAATATTAAAATAAGATAATTATGATGAACAGTAAAAGTGCTGAACAAAAATAACAGAACACAACAATAATAACACAGATGTAACAAAATGCAACCAAATTTTTCATTCAAATTTATTCAAAGATTACATCTTTTAGTTTTGTTACAATGTTCTTAAAGCCAAATTACATAGTTTTTTAGAAAATAAAAATAAACTAAGAATCCTCTAGCTCCTTGATGATAATGCCTTTTCTTGACTGTATTTTAACTTTGACTTCATGCACTTTATCATCAGCCACTTTCTTGCCCTTGATATCTTTGGCCTTAGAGATTTTTTTTGCTTGATCATTTGCCTTTCCAAATAGTGATAGGGCTTGGGAAAATATTTGCTGAGCTCAATCTAATCAACTGGAATCTTCCCTATCTTTAAATCATTTCTGAATTTGTGGATTATATCCTGCTGCTTTGTATGCTTGACCCACTCCTGTTCTGAATACCATTTTCCCTTATAAGTTACATTGTTTTTAACAGCCTTCCAAGATGTTAATATAATGGATCTAGAAGTTAGACTCCATTGATCAATATCAGGCGTAGCTTCAGCCTGCTCCCTGAATCTTTTCTTGGATAATTGAGTTTTTTTTTTCTTTAATTAAGGAAGCAACAGCCATCTCCACCTCCTCACATGCTACATTATGAACTTATAGTGGAGGACTGTACATGGATTGGATAGCAGTTTGAATAGCCTCAAAATGAGCTGGCTGGCAACCAGACTCAGCAGTTTGATCTTCATCATACCTTAAGGGAGTAAAGCCTAGAGTTTCTCTGATGCTATTGGAGGTCCAAATAACATGTTCAGAGCTTGAATTTATCATTACTCTCTCCCCCTTTATGACTTCTCTTTCTACATGATCCCTTAAGTCATTCTTATGAAATCTGACTTGACCATCTAGGTGATTTATTCTTGAAGATATAAAATTCTTGACTTTGAGTAAATGTTCATCCAATTCTTTTCCAAAGGCCTTCACTTCCTTAATCATAGAGTCTTTGTGAGTAGATAGCTGAGTGTCAATATCCTTTGAGGAAGAGGTTATCTTGGTCTCTAAAGTAGTACTTCTCTTAGCTATCTCTGCCAATATAGCATCATGCATAACTATCATATTCTCATTCATTCTAGTTTGATTTTCCATGACATAGCCTTGTTTAATAGCTATGTCATCTTCAATTTTCTTTGACTCCACTTGTTGTTTAGCAATGTATACTATATTATTTGCTCCCCTCTGAAAGAAATCAATCATATCTTTCTTTAATAGATTAACCTCAAATCTAATTGATTTGATTTCTTGGGCCAGCTGAAACTGCAACTCCTTGTTGCTTTCATCCACATACCTTTCTATTTGATTTCTTTGTTGGTCAAGCATTATCTGTAGTTGAACTATAAGGGAGCTTGAATCCATTATAGGAGCAGATGTTGGTCCAGACTGAAAAATCTTTTTATAACTTATACTTCTCTTTTTAAGTTCAAATAATCTTCTTTTCTTTAACTGAGAGGATTCTTCCTCCTCGGATTTTGAAAAACCAACCACCTCAACAGATGTAGGCTCTTTAGCTATTTCAGTAGTTGGGGCCTGATCTGTTAACTCCCCCTCAACCATTGCAACTTCTTCACTAATGTTGGTATTATCCAGGTTGACCTCATCTTGTTGAGCTTCAGCATCAGGAACAGGGGACTCTAGAAGTCCAGTCATCTCCCCCTGGATATTTATATCTTTATTTAGAAGGATTTCTTCTTCAGTCTCCCTGGGAATTGAATCCTCAATCTCCCTATCAACCATATCCTATTAAGGAACCTTTGCTTGCTTCAGCACAGTGTCCAGCTCTTATACATCTTCCATAACTATTGTATTAACTGTATCCATATCAATATATGGCAGAACATTGAGGTTCTCCCCCTCATTTGGATCCCTATTTGGGATTGTCTCCCCTGCACCTGATCACCTGTTCCAAGTGAGGGCCTTGGAGATTTTTTAGCTATTGTATCATCCGGTTTAACTGAGGTAGAACTTTCTTGTTCTTCAAATTCACTAGAAGAATCTTCTTCCAGAATTATAGCCTTCTTCTTTTTATCCTTCTCAACTATAGGTGTTTCCTTGGATAGGACTCTATCCCATCTTGCTAATATTCTCATATCTATTCTTCTCATATGATTAATTTTAGATCCAATCATCAGATTGATATTGTTTGGAATGGCTTGCACCAAGTATAGGATTATAATTTTGCCCATATTAGGCTTCTTGATACTTTATGCAATCTTTTCAAAGACTATTTTACTCCAGTTAGTCTTGACTTTAAAGATTATTCTGGTCATCAGCTGAAACATAAATGCTGAGATCCTGTCATGTGCCCCTATCTTACACAACAACACTTTTCCTACTATTTCAGACATGAATTTACCTTGCGTATTCATACCCTTCCTGTTCAAGGTGCTTCCAATCTTTGTGGTTAGAGCCAATCCACACAACTTCAAAGAATCAACAGTCCTGGCAGAATTAAGGTCATCATCCTGATCAATTCTTGATATTTGAAAAACTTTGGCCAATCTCCTGGTTGTGATTTTAACTTTTGCTCCATTCACTTTAGACTTAATCTTGTTTGAGTTTGAATCCAGATGAGCATTAGAGAAGAATTCTAAAACTTCTCGTTTACAGATGTTTGTCAGTTCACAAAGCAGATATTCTGGACCTACTTCTTTGATTAGGGTTATTACATTCTTAATTTCTTCATTTGCTGAGTTGATTCCATTGGGAACAAGCTCATATCCCTCAAAAATGTTATTGCCAATCTTAGGAGCCATTGGAGAGGAGAGAAAGGATTGACGAGTGTCGACTGATCTGGGTTTTAGGTCTCGACACTCAGGAATAAAAACTCAAGAAATCAAGAAAGCGTAGTCGACTCCTACTCTCACACCCTATTTATAGTGTAATCTTTCCTGAAGACGAAAAGGCACGCTGCATTTATACTTTTCCAAATTTTTAGGTAAATACCTAGTCTCAACACAAGGAAAAATTGTCTGTCGAGATGTGTCGACACAAGTCGACACAAGGATAATGTCTCTCGACATATACTTTTGGGTCTCGACACCCTTATGTCTCGACACTTACTTTAGTGTCCCGACACTTTGCAGTTGTGCAGTGTCGACACACTTTCCGGTGTCTCGACACATTACTATATATAGTGTCGACACACTTTCTTGTGTCTCGACACAACTTTTAACTTAGTCAAAATTTTGTTTTCTAAGTTAAAGATACTTGATATTTATGAGGTGTATCCTTGATATCTAAATAAGTAAACTTAATTACTGACTAATTTATTTTATTCTTATTTTGTATAAGTTTTTATTTGTGCATCAATTACTCAAGATTCAATATTCTAAGTTCAAACTTAAATAAATTAAATTTCTCTTCATCTAGGGGCTTAGTAAAAATATCAGCAACTTGTTTATTTGTTGGAACAAATTCTAAACTATTATCTTCATTTTCTACATACTCCCTAATAAAGTGATATCTAATTTCAATATGTTTTATTCTACTATGTGACACAGGGTTGTTAAACTTAGAAATAACACTAGTAGAATCACAAAATAAAAGAATTTTACGTAGCTTTATGTTGTAATCTTATAATTGATGCTGAATCCAAAGCAATTGTACACAACAACTTCAAGCTGAAATGTACTCAAATTTAGCAGTGGATACTGCTACACGTGTTTGTTTTTACTGCTCCAAGATACTAGCCTTCTCCCAAAGAAATTGACATGAACCTGATGTGCTTTTCCCGTCTTCCTTACATCCTGCATAATCAGCATCTGAAATGCCTGTCAGATCAAAATCACTATTCCTGGGATACCATAGGCCAATATTAGGTGTGCTCTTTAGATATCTCAATATTCTTTTAACTGCTGTATAGTGAGATTCTTTAGGGCAAGCTTGATACCTAGCACAGACACAAGTGACATACATTATGTTTAGTCTAATGGCTGTTAGATAGAGCAGTGATCCAACTATTCCCCTATACAAGGTGATATCAACTGGCTTACCAGCACCATCCTTGTCTAAAGACATACTATACCCCAAAGGAGTTCTCATTGAAGTGGTTGTTTCCATGCCATACTTCTTGATTAACTCCTTGGTGAACTTAGATTGACTAATGAAAAGTCCATCTATAGTTTGCTTAACTTGGAGACCCCAAAAAACTTGAGTTCACCCATGCTACTCATCTCAAACTTACCTTGCATAAGTTTGGCAAACCTAGTGCAAAGTGACTCATCAGTAGAACCAAATATAATGCCATCAACATATATTTGTACTAAGATAGTCTTGCCTTTGACTTCCCTTAGGAATAATGTTTTGTCTATTTTTCCTCTTGAGAATTTGTTCTCTAGAAGGAATTTAGACAGAGTCTCATACAAAGCCCTTGGGGATTGTTTTAATCCATAGAGCTGTTAATAAAAGATAAATATGATTAGGTTTAGTAGAGTCAACAAAACGTAATGGTTGCTCAACATATACCCTTTCTTTAAGGTTACCATTTAAAAAGGCTGACTTCACATCCATTTGGTAAACTTTGAATCCTTTGTAGGTTGTATAAGCCAAGAAGAGTCTAATAGCCTCCAATCTAGCCACTGGTGCAAAGGTTTGATCAAAGTCTATACCCTCTTCTTGTCTATATCCCTTTGCAACCAGTCTAGCTTTATTTCTGACTATAATACCATTCTCATCCAATTTATTCTTGTATATCCATTTAGTTCCTATGATGTTATAGTTATCTGGTCTGGGAACTAGCTTCCAGACTTTACATCTCTTGAAATGGTTCAATTCTTCCTATATTGCACCTATCCAAAATGGATCTATATTGGCTTCTTCAAATTTATTTGGTTCTGTTTGAGACAGAAAACTTGAGTACATCACAGTGTTGTGATGACTGCTTCTTGTGATCATACCCTGAGCTGCATATCCAATGATCAATTCCCTTGGATGATCCCTTAGATGTCTAACAGCTACTAGTAATGTGACTTCTTCTCTTTGACAAGCTACATCTTATTGCTGAGTTTCTTCTTTTGGCTATTCCTGTGTAAGCACTTCTTCAATAATGTTGAATCCATCTTGTACATTTTGGCTTGCTAGAACTGAATCTTCTATAGACACCTCTTTTAACTTCAAGTCTTCTCTTGCTGTGTTTGATGTACCTGGCTTATCATTGTAAAACATAGAACTTTCATCTAATACAACATGAATAGACTCCTCTACAACTTGATCCCTCAAGTTGTAGACCCTATAGGCCTTACTATAGTTACTATATAAAAAAATATACCTTCATAGGAATTCTCAGCAAATTTAGTTATATATGTTTTCGTATTATTTAGGACAAAACATCTACATCCAAAGATTCTAAAATATGCCAAGTTTGGTTTTATGCCCTTCATTACGTCATAAGGAGTCTTATTCAACCTTTTATTGATTGAAGCTCTATTAAGAACATGACATGCTGTGTTAATTGCTTCAGCCTAGAAATATTCTGGGAGAGAAGAATCACTCAGCAAGGTTCTTCCAGCTTCAATGAGAGTTCTGTTATTTCTCTCAGTAATTCCATTTTTCTGGGGTGTTCTTGGAGTGGAAAACTCTTGCTGAATCCCAAGTTCTTCACATAACTTTATCATGCATTCAGATTGAAATTCAGTTCCATGATCACTTCTTATTCTTACCACTAAACTATTCAATTCATTCTGTATTTGTTTGACAAATGTATTGAAGACATCAGGAGTTTCAAACTTTTTTCCTTAGAAAGAAAACCCAAGTAAATATGGAATAAGCATCAACAATCACAAAAGTATAGACTTTCCTTCCTAGACTATGAACTGGCATAGGACCAAACAAGTCCATATACAAGGGGTATAAATACCTCAACGAGTCTTTGGTTTCAATACTTTTAAATTGAGATTTTATCTGCTTGCCTTTTTGGAATGCAGAGCAAATGCTCTCCTTAGAGCATTTAATGTTAGGACAATTCCTAACTAGCGCTTTACGGAAAAGTTTTCCTATGGCCTTGTAGTTCAAATTATCTAGCCTCTTGTGCCATTTGAAGCAGTATGAGTTTTTCTCATTTGTAACTAGACATAAGGGTGAGTCTGAATTTAAACAAAGAAAATTCAAACAATATACATTCCCACACCTAGTGCCTGTTAAGATGACCTATTTTTCAATTGCCTTCTTTATTAGACACTCATTCTTGTGGAATGAAATGTCATAGCCAAGATCACAAAGTTGGCTTATGCTTATAAGGTTGTGTTACAAACCTTTCACATAAGTTACTTTAGTGAAAGTGACTAAGCCATTTGAGATCTTACCATAACTGTTGGTACCTTAGATTTTGATTTGAGTTTAGTCTTATCTTTTAGTCTCTTGACCCAAGATTTATCTATGGTCAAAGGTTAGTTGATAGGATAGATTCTCTAGTTGTGTAGAATTGCCTGTCTAGATGAAAATCTGGCTAAGTAATTTTTCGTTCGACTATGGTCGAACGCCGCTCGACTATCATCTATCGGCTGATCGACGATCATCTATCAGTTGGTCGACGTTCTGTCTGCGTTGATAGTTCGACTATCTGTTGATAGGTCGACTATCTGTGTTGCTTGATAGTTCGACTATCTGCTTAGATAGTTCAACTATCTGATAGTTTGACTATCTGTTGATAGGTCGACTATCTGTTTTGTTTGATAGTTCGACTATCTGTTGATAGGTCGACTATCTGTTTTCCCTTGATAGTTCGACTATCTGTTGATAGGTTGACTATCTGCTCTTCTGTGATAGTTCGACTATCTGCTTGGATAGTTCAACTATCTGATAGTTTGACTATCTGTTGATAGGTCGACTATCTGCTTTCTGTGATAGCTCGACTATCTGTTGATAGGTCGACTATCTGCTCTTCTTTGATAGTTCGACTATCTGCTTGGATTGTTCAACTATCTGATAGTTCGACTATCTGTTGACAGGTCGACTATCTGTTTTGCTTTGATAGGTCGACTATCTGTTTTCTGTGATAGGTCGACTATCTGTTTGATAGGTCGACTATCTGTTTTGTTTGGTAGTTCGACTATCTGTCCTGATAGATCGACTATCTGATAGCTCGACTATCTGTTCTGATAGGTCGACTATCTGCTGAGGTAGTTCGACTATCTTCTTTGATAGTTCGACTATCTGGATCGTTCGACTATCTGTCCGATAGGTCGACGCTCTCCGTGCTTCGGTCGACGATCTCCGAGGGTCGTTCGACGTTTTGCTGTATGTCTTGAGTAGTTTTGTCGTCTTCTATGATGTGATTAATTTCATATTTATTTTGGCACATTTTATAAAAGATTATTTGAATAAATTGTGATAATATTTCCATGCAATATCTATTCTATTCCTTATGCATGAGCTAATCTTTTTCTGACAAAGTCGTTTGTCTTATTAGCTGAGATATGATTTCTGCTTTGTCTGCCAGGCTGTCCTTTATAGCCGTTAGACTCAAAAAGTCTTCCTTGGCTGTTAAGAGTCTCTTCTGATGTGACTTTCTCTTGTATTATTTCATCAGAGTTATTTGCAGCTTCTTAGAAAGCTTTATCCTCTTATAGGATATCTGTCAGCAGTATTTTTTGTTTTGGTTTATGCTTTTTGCAGCCCAGCTTGCAAAGTTCAGTAGAAGACAAGATTCAAACTCAAGTAAGAGCCGTTGCTGCTGCTGCTATATAAAGACTTCTTTGAAGAATGAAATAACCTGGCTCTGATACCACAATTGAGAGGACTTAGCGCTACCAACTGCACCAAAAGACCGGCCTGAAGGTCAAAGGCGCATACTAATCTTTATATCAAGATTTTTGACCGGGGACGGGGCAGCCAGTTAAGCCATTACCGCATAGCGCCGCAACGCGGGGGCGATTCCGGACCGCAGCCCCAACAATCCCCCCCCCCCCCCCCCGAAAATGACCCCGGGGTTTCGAACCCGTACCCCGCATCTCCACCAATTGAGAGGACTTAGCATTACCAACTGCACCAAAAGACCGGCCTGAAGGTCAAAGGCGCATACTAATCTTTATATCAAGATTTTTGACCGGGGACGGGGCAGCCAGTTAAGCCATTACCGCATAGTGCCGCAACGCGGGGGCGATTCCGGACCGCAGCCCCAACAATAACCTTTAGTAATTCCTTTGTCAGCTCCACCAAAGATCACCTTTGGTCAGTCCTTTATTGGAATATACTCCCTCAAGTTGCCTTTAGTTCCAGTCATGTGTCTTGAATATCCACTATCCAAGTACCAGATGGGCCTATCTCTGGTGCTTGGACATTCCTGTATAATAAGAATTTATTTATCCTTAGGAACCCAAATTTTCTTGGGTCCTAGGTTCTTGTTAGATGTGGCTCCATTGAGACTACCTGTGAACTACTTAATTGAGTACATTTTTTTAGCATGATACACAGTGTTATTGAACCAACAGTCCAAGGCAAAGTGTCATACCTTTCCACAACACCAGCATTGATATCTGTTGTACCTTCTCTTTGGAGGAACAAAAGGAACTTTGTGCTGAAATTCCTTAGGACAAGAATCAGCAAACTTGACAGTTGTATTTTGATTGGGATAAAAATGGTTGTTTTGTCTCTCAGTTACAACAGTCCTCCTTGGAGCAAGCACATTAGGAATAGCTTTCTTATTCACATATGATTTTGGTCCAATTGGTCCATAGTTATGGGTTTCTTTTCCCTTAGTCTAAAACACAGGTTGTGGAATGACTGGACCGTTTTGTCCTGTCAGCTTTTTGCCTTTTATTCTCTTGGGTTTAACATGCCCAAGTCCACTTCCAGGAGTTCCTCAGAAGGTATCTATAATGGGTAGCACAGTTTTAGATTTAGAAAATAGTTGTACAAGTCTTTTCTCATTTAAGAGTTTGAATTCTAACTCCTGAATGGATGCATCCTTTTGTTTTAGCAATATGATTTGGTCATCAATGATCTTAGTAAGCTTTGCCAACTTTGAGCTTTGAATACTATCTTCTGAGTATCCATCTTATGTTGATACTCAAGACCTTGTAGTGATGCAATTTCTATAGCTTGCTCCTTGACAATCTTCTTGCTCTTTACAAGAGCTTCCAGCAGTTTTCCAAATTTCCCTTTTAGCTACTACAGTTCAGTCTCAGTATTAGACTTATATGAATCAAACTTTGAGTAACATGAGTCTAGCTCATCCACAGTCTCATGAACAGAATTTGCAGAACAACAGGAATTGTAAAAGATTACCTGAGTAACCTAACATTCAACAATTTTTGTATCTGGATTATCAGACAGTGTGATCAAATTAACCTCCATATCATCTTCAAAATCACCATAGTGTGATGAATTTGTGAAGTTATTGCCCTTGTATATGGCCTCTCTGATGAATTTTTATTCATAGGAGAACAATCCAGCATGTTATTCTTCTAATTAAGTTAAATCAGTATCACTATCAGATTAGGTCTTTGACTTCTTTGCCAACAGACCCATTTCTGATTTCTTATCTTTATAGAACTTCTTTTTTTGACCTTTTGTTCTCCTTTATTTTTACTGGACATTCAGCAATAACAAGCCCAGGCCTGTTACAGCAATAACAGATAATGTCAGTCTTAAATTGTTTATTTTGATGAGAATCATACCTGACCATAGATTTGTCTCTGTGTTTGTCTTTACTTTTACTGGAACTTGGTCCAGTTGATTTCTTCTTATTCCACTACTTCCTTCTTCTCATCATTTTCTTGAATTGCCTAATGAATAGTGCTAATTCATCATCTGATAATTCTTCTGATGAAGAACAGGTTCCAGTGCTATCTGTATCTTCATCTCTTCTTGGTGATAATGGGATTTCTCTTCTATACTTCTTCGATGTATCTGCTTTGAAGGCCACACATCTAGTTTGAGTTGAACTTCTGGCAGATTGAGCTTCATCTTTTATAGAATTAAGCTGAAGCTCATGTGACAATAGCTTCCCATATAAGTCTTAGGGTGACATGTTTCTCAAATTCTCCATTTCTCTTACAACACAAATCTTGATGTCTCATTTTTAATTTAGGGATCTCAGAAATTTTTCATTAAGCTCGTAATTTGAGAATTCTCTGTCATAATTCTTTAAGTCATTGACTATTCTAAAGAACTTTTCATAACATAGTTCTATAGAATCAGTCTTCCTTGTCTAAATGCCTCATACTGCTGATTTAGCAGAGACTTTATGTCATCTCTTACTTCTTCTATACCTTCCATGTAGACTATGAGAGTGTCGCACATCTCCTTAGATGTTTTACAGTGCACTAGATTCTGAAAAGTTGAATTATCTATTGCACTAACAATTATGTTTTGAGATCTTTTATACATAGTGGCAAGAACCACCTCATCCTTTGTCATTTCAGACAGTTTCTTAGGAGTTTGAACATTTGCATCTAAGACAAATATCTTCATTGGAACATATGATCTTTCTTATACAGTGACAAAGATTCTTGGATCTGAAGTCTCCTTAAATAATCTAACTCTCTGCTTCCATATAACAAAGTTATCCTTAGTATATATTGGTAGTTTCATATTGCTGAGTTCTCTGTGAGATTCAGAAGCTATTAGATCTGATATTTTTCATCTAACCATTGGATCTTTTTCTGACTGTTAAGTCTTTCTTGAAGAACCTCACTTTGATACCACTTGAAAGATAATCCTATGGGTAGATAATCACCTAGGGGGGTGAATAGGTGTCTTTTAAAATTCTTTGTCACTTAGATTAATTGTTCAATAAATATTATGTTAAGCAGATAATATACTTGAGAAATAATCTATACAATAACTCAACACAACTAAACCACAGAACAAGGCACATGTAATTCTCAGAACACAACACAAGCACATGCAATCCATATAGTACACAACAATTTTATAGTGGTTCCCCTATTTAGGGTACATCCACTTTCCCCCTTCTTCCTCACTAGGAATGTGCTTGATAAGGTTATATCTCCTCCTCTTCAACTCAGATTAAAAGATTTTATAGTCTCAGTTTCTGTTAAGAAACCTACACTCAGACATAAGGTCCTACCTCAGAGATTCACCCAATCTCCAACCTTATGTCCCTTAAGAACCCTACCTCGACCTTTATAACATAGGCTTACACCTCAGTGATCCCACTCAAATCACCTACCTCAGGTCCCTCAAGAACCCTACCTCAGCCTTTATAAAATAGGCTCACAACTCAGAGAATTAATCTCTTACCCACTCAGATCTAAAATTGATCTTACAAAATAAAGAGGTGAATAAGAAAATTAATCTTCAGAAAATAGCAATTCTATAATCTGACTTATCTGAGAGAATTCAGATTCTTCAAATCAGCTGCACTGGATAGATTCTTGAAGAGCAAGATAGCAGATAATGATTCTTTCCTGAATCAGTAAGTTCTTGATGTTGATCGGCTTGATTTCCGTGAAGAACTTGTAGAATAGATCCACCTTAATCTTCTGATCAACTTGAGAACAGGATCTGAAGATTTTCTTGAAGACCTTCGTCTTCCTTCTTCTCGAGATTGTCACCCTCCCCTGACTTAGAAAAATAAGAATGAGAGAATAGGATGATTTTTCTGATTGATTTCTAATTCATCTTTTTTGTGTAGACAATCCCTTTATTTATATCCTTCACAGGTAGTTGGGTTCTGATTGATGACATCATCATTATGCCGTCATACTAAAATTCTTCCTTCAAATAGTTTCTGATTAGATATCATGATATTGTAGCTGATGTGACATTTCTGACATGTCTTGACACTTCTATGTTGACTTTGCACATCTTCAGAAACCTAAGTGTCGAGACGTCCAAAGTGTGTTGACACTTTATTACTTAAGTGTTCTTAGAAGGTGTCGAGACATCTTAGCAGTCTCGACAAAATTTTACTTAGAAGAATTTTCAGGCTGAACTTGAAAGTGTCGAGATAGTTGACTTGTCTCGACACACCTATCATCTATGTCGACATCTATAAATCTACACTTTGTCGAGATAGTTGAATTGTCTCGACACAACTGTTTGCTGGATGGCAACACTTTTATACTTGCTTTAATTCTTCACTATGTCGAGACGGTTGAATTGTCTCGACACTCCAGTCTGCCTGTGTCGACACTTATTTAAGTCAACATTTCAGTCTTCTTTGTGTCGAGACAGTTGTATTGTCTCGACACTATTGTCTTTAGTTTTAAAGTGTCGAGACATTTGACTTGTCTCGACACTGCTGACTTAGTCTTCAAGGTGTCGAGATAGCTGATTTGTCTCGACACAGTTGTATTGAAACTTCAATGTGTCATGTTAGATTACTTGTCTCAACACTACTGACTTAGTATTCAAGGAGTCGAGATAGCTGACTTGTCTCGACACAACTGTATTGAAACTCCAATGTGTCAGGTTAGCTAACTTGTCTCGACACAATTAACTTAGCCTTTAAAGTGTTAATTTAACAGACTTGTCTCGACACTGCTTCTGTAAAGGTGTCGACATAGTTGAAGTGTGTCGACACTTTTGTACTTAGCCATTTTTCTACACTGCAAGTTACTGGATGCTGACTGTGCTGACTTCACCTATCAAATACATATGACATAGGAAACTTGCAAGCATGAACTGAAATATACATCAAATACATATTTGTGTATATCATTGAGTTAAAAGGGCTTGTTCAAATTAAGAACATTGTGTCCAATGTATCCAACAGAAGGGAAGTCTAGATCGGGTGATCTAGCGAGGCTCTAAGACACTTCCTTGTGTGAAGGTGAAGAGTAAGCTTACTGACCTTTCTTGGAGGGAAAGGGAGAGAGCCAACCGGTCTGGGGAACGGGTCGGTATATAATACCAAAAGTCTTTCTTCATTCACCGCCTCCGATCTCCGGCGTCACGGAGATCAAGTTTTTGTAATCATTAAAAATTGTTGTTGACTTAGATTGTAATGAAATTCATTTTTTGTTCCTTCTCCGGCGTATGATATTGTGATTGTTAGTCTTTGATTCTCTAAAGGGTGAATATATCTCCAAGGAGAAATTTGCCCAGAAAAATGAGGTCTTTGACCTATCATCGCGCGTTACCTACCTAACGCCCCACGGTAGCTTCCAGTACTTATTTTTCTGGACTAAAATATTTCGAATTTCCAATAAACATTCAAAACCTTATTCACCCCCTCTAATGTTGGCCACTAGATCAAACACATGCAAGTGGTTGACCTCGGCAAGGGTCCGCATGAGACGAATGCCTCTACACACCGTCATATTGGTGAACTCAAGGACCCTAAGCTAGGCTCATGTGCTCTTATGCGTGAGAACTTCCATGGTCGCATCATCATAGAGAGCAGCGTCTTCCCGCCCATAGAGGAAAATGACGATTGCATAAGCTTGCCCACTCGTGGTCTCCTACTCTTTCTAAGAGGGAAGAAGTTGATAGTTTTACTTTCAAAACAACCTAAACACCTAGAGGGGGGTGAATAGGTTCTACTTTTTTATAAAAACTTCTAGGCAGAATTCAATTCAATGGCTAACACAATAATCATAGCAATCACAGAAAATAAAACATCACAGATTGCACAATGATTTATAGTGGTTCCCCAAGGTCTGGGTACATCCACTTTCCCCCTTCACCTATCTAGCAGTATGCTAGATTCGGCCAAACTTCCACTAATCTCAGATCAACAGATCCTACAACTCAGAACCCAACTGGTTCCTACAACTCAGGCACAACAGCCCTACCTCAGCCTTGCCCCAAGGCCTACAACTCAGAGAAGTTCCTTCTCCTACACTCAGGCAAACTGCCCTACCACTCAGAGTTCAACACTCCTACACTCAGCCTTTATAACACAGGCTTACAACTCAGATCTGTGTAAACAGATCCTACAGAAATATGGAAAATATTATTTAACTGTCTTGCCTGAATTGAGAGAGAAAAGGCCAAGACAATTCTTGATCAGCTGATGCAATCAACTATATCTGAGCCTTCTTCAAAGCTTCTTGAATATGAACTTAGCTGAGTTGATTTCCAAACAGCTTCTTGAGAATCCACTGGTGGTTTCTTTCTTCTTCTTCAAATTCTGGCTTGATCTCTCTCTATCCAGCACTTTGAATGATTCTTCTGAATTCTGATTAGAACTCTTCTTTGATCTATCCTTAGATAGTCTTCTTTGATCTTCCGGAGAAGATCTTCTTAAGTGCCTAGCACTTTCTTGAAATGAATTGGATTGTAATCCTTCTCAACTTTTTGATTCTTATCAATGTTTTCAAAAGTTACTTTCTCCTTCTGATTCTGTCTATTTATAGACTTTCTTCATGGTAACTGGCTGATCCGGTTTCTAACCGTTTTCTGACAAGTCTGACAGCTTCAGTTAACTGGTGGCAACCCACAGCTGTCAAGTCTTCAAACAAGTCCTGTGCCTTAGTCTTGAACCATAAATTGTCGAGACAGTCTGTCAGAAAGTGTCGAGACCATCTGTCTATTTATGTCGACACAATTGACTTTGGTGTCGACACAGTCTTCAGTGATGTCGACTAAGTTGCCTTTGAGTCGACACAGCTTCTTCTGAAAATAACTTGGTCTTGATTCTTCAGTGTGTCGACACAAGTCCTGTGTATCGACACAGTTGTTGTAGAATCATAACTTAGTAAGTGTCGACTTAGCCTTCAGGTGTCGACACAGTCTTCTTTTAACTTTGCTATAATGTGTTGACTCAATCACAATGTGTCGACACATTCTGCTGGTGTCGACAAACTTGAGGTCGACTATATTCTTTTGTGTCGACACATTATCCCAATGTTGAGGTCGACGCTTTTCTTCTGTGTCGACACTTTTCTTCTGTGTCGACACAAATTTCCAGTGTTGTGTCGACTTACTTCTTCTGTGTCGACACAAATTCCCAGTGTAGTTGTAGACTAACTGCTATGTGTCAACACTGCTTCCTCTGTGTCGACACTTTTTCCCAGTGTAGTTGTAGACTAACTGCTATGTGTCGACACTGCTTCCCAGTGTTGTGTCGACTATTTTCTTCTATGTGTCGACACTGCTTCCTCTGTGTCGACACTTGGACTTAGAATTTTTCTGCATACTTTATCAATTCTTCACCTGCACATGTCAACTCAAAAACAACATCAAATACACCTTGATGTATATCATTGAGCTAGGTTGGGCTTCTTCAAATCAGGTACACATTTTCCAATGTACCCAACAATCTCCCCCTATTTGGAGAAGTCATAACCCTTCTAGCCAATGATATACACCATTTATAAACAGTACTAAATGATGATATATGACATGACAGGAATACTTAATATAAACAAAACATAAACAAAACAATCCATCACAGAATGCACATTATAATATGCCAAACAACATTTTGTTTACAACTGGGTAATGTTTGATTACATTGTTTTACATTTAATGATTACATCACAACATTACAAAACACTATGAAGGAACTTAAAACATAATCAGGATTGATCAGGCTCTCTAATTATAATCCCTTTGCCAGATTGAATGGTAGCTGTCACAGGAGCTTCTGATTCTTCAGCTATCTTCTTTCCTTTTAGATCAGCTTTCTTCTGAGCTTCTTCCTTGATCCTTTGCCTTTCAAAGTAGTGAAAAGGCTTTGGGAAGTACTTGCTTGGCTCCTTAGCATCTGATGGCAGCCTTCCCAGCTTAGCTTTCCTTCTGAATTGTACTATTGCTTCCTGTCTTGCCTCATACTTCTGCCATTCTATTTCATTGTACCACTTCCCACTCTCATGAACTTTGTCTTGTACAGCTTTCCATGCAGTGAGTATTATGTTCCTTGAAGTAGGACTCCACTGCTCATAATCTGGCTTAAGTACAGCCTGCTCTCTGAATCTCTTCTTTGCTAATAGAGCTTCTTGCTGTTCTTTCAGAGTAGCCTCAGGCTTATCAACCTTCCCAATGACAATATTAGTAACCTCCTTTGGAGGACTATACATGCCTTGAACCTGCTGATCAATCATGTCAAAATCTGGAGGGGGGTAAATGACTTGGGCAACCTCAGGTTGATTGCCTTCAAGTAGATTTGATTGTATTCCTGACTCAGCCACCATAGCATCATCACACAATGGGGGATATCCCAAAGTGGCTCGGATACTATTGGTCACCCATTTGGAGTTCTCTGAGCCTGCATGAATTAGCATCCTCTCCCCCTTTATGGCTTCTCTAGATACATGATCTCTTAGATCTTCCTTTTGAAATCTGATTTGGCCATCCAAATAATTCACACCCTCTTTAAAAAATGGTTTTAACATTTGAAGCTTTTCAGATATTTCTTTTTGAGAGGTTGTGATGGCAGTCTTAACAGAAGCAATGGCAGCTTGAAAATTTTTATCAAATTCTTCCCTTTCTTTGGCTCTATCTGCAGGCAGACCTGGAACAATCTTCTTTACCTCTTCAATGATCTCATTATGAGATTCAGTTAAATTATCATTCATTCTTAACTGATTTTCCAATACATAGCTTTGCTTCAGAGCAATGTCATCCACCTTTGTAGTAATAGCCACCTGTTGTTGAGCTAGATAAACCACAGCATTGCCACCCTTATGGAAGCAATCTGTCATTTCCTTTTTATGCATGTTGACTTGAAACTGGATGGACTTTATATCCTGTGCTAAGTCAAACTGAAGTGACTTGCTATTTTCATCAACATACTTTTCCAAAGCCATCCTTTGTTCATCCAATTTTACCTGTAGATCTACCATAAACTTGTTATAATCAAAAGCTGGAGATACCTGTAGAGGTGTGGTCTGTAAAGCCTGCTTATAATTCTTGCTTCTTCTCTTAAATACAACAAGTTTTCTTTTCTTTGCCATCCTGGCATCTTCAGTTTCAGTTTCAGATGAAGTATCTAAATGAATTCTCTCTTGAGGAGGATTAATTGTATCTGTCCCAGTGACCTGTTGCTCAGCTTCAACAGCCAATGGCTCCCCCTCAACTTGTGCCTCAACTTCAGCTTCCTGATCAATTTCCATACCTATTGACTTCTCAATTTCTTGTCCACCTCCTACTTTATCAGTAGTAGTATCATCATCAGGGAATAACTCCTCCAGAGTAAATTCCAGTTGAGCTGTAACCTCTGCAGCAGTTAAATCTTGAGATAAGTTTAACTGTGCTTCCTCTTGCACTTGTACTTCAGTATTCCTGAACCTGTGCATTAATAAGAATATGAGCAAAGTCTTTTATAGTAAAATACATTAGCTCCCCCTACACATGTACCTGATCAGGTGCAGATACATTTTGAGCAGGAGAGGAAACTGGCTCCCCCTGCATTTGTGCAGGTGTTGACACTTGCTGGACTATAGTTGAGTCAGGCTGATCTTCAACCTGTGTCCTGAGTGGGTCTTCTTGTAGTTGTTCAGTTTCTTGATGTTGAGTAGGGGATTTCACAGGGGTGTCTGGCCTGCTCTCTTCAGGCAATTCCTTGGACAGCACCCTATCCCACCTTGAGAACAGTCTCATATCCATTCTTCTCATATGATTAATCTTAGTCCCTTGCAGTTGCTGCATTACTTCAGGAATCACTCCAGTGAGGTATAAGCTCATGATCCTGGGCATGTTAGGCTTCTTGATTCCTTCTTTGATCTTGTCAAAGATCACTCCTGACCAATCAGTAGGGATTGTAAAAACAATCCTGGTCATAAGGCTGAACATATAGGCAGAAATCCTATCATGTCCACCTGTCTTGCAGAGGATCACTTTCCCAACTATTTCAGACAAGAACTTCCCTTGCTGATTCATACCCTTCCTGTTGAATGCAGCTCCAATCTTCAAGCCTGAGTCTAGTCCACACCATTGAAGGGCTTCCCTTGTCTTAGAACTAGGTACTTCCTCGTCATTCTCAACTACTTGCAATTGAAAGATCTTTCTTAAACTTCTTTGATTAATCTTCACCTTAGTCCCTTGAACAGTGGACCTAATCTTGAGGCCAGTCGAGTGGACAGATGCAGAGATAAAGAACTCGTGTACCTCCTTCTTCCAGATTTTTGTTGGTTCTGAGATGAGAAATTCTAACCCTGACTCAGAGAGGAGGGTGATAACTCCTTGAACATCTGGCGGCGCCTCTGCAAAGGCCTGGCGTACCAACTCATACCCTTCATTAATGTTGTCTTCAATCCTTGGCGCCATCGATTCGTCGAGAAAGCTTGAGAGAAGAGAGAAAGATAGACTGCCGACACAGGGTTTTAGTCTCGAAAACCTTGGAAGCGTGTCGACAGAAAGAGTTTTTGACCTATTTATAGCCTCAGTTGAAAGAAGTTCAAAAGGCGCCAAAAACAGTCAAAATGTGTCGACACAGACGGAATGTGTCGACACAAACTTCTATTGTCTCGACATTACTTCAGCCTACTATGTGTCGACACCAATTTGTGGTTATGTCGACACCTTAGATAGACAGAAATTCTGTGTCGACTCTAAGGATAAGTGTCGACACATATTCTGTAAGTGTCGACACCATTTTCCTGGTTGAGTCGACATTACATTTCTGGTTAAGTCGACAATATAACTCTTAAGTGTCGACACATATTCTCTGTGTCGACACAATATTTCTGACTTGTCGACATAATTTCTCTGAGTCGACACATTATTACTGAATGTGTCGACACATTCTTACTTAGCCAATTTCTGTAACTTCAATGTGTCCTTTTTAACACTTGATTATGTTGTTATTACTTTTACTTACTTATATACCACTTTAATTGCATTGTTAATGATTTTGTTAATACATTAATCAATGGTTAACATACCTAATTCAATTTTGAATTTATTGAATTTGGTTTCATCTAAAGGCTTAGTAAATACATCTGCTATTTGATAATCTGTTTTTACAAATTCCAATGAGATGTCTCCTCTTTCTACATGTTCTCTAAGAAAATGGTATTTGATTTCTATATGCTTAGTTCTACTATGAGAAACTGGATTATTAGCAATAGAAATAGCACTCTTTGAATCACATAAAAGGGGTGTTCTACTTACCTGAATACCATAATCCTTAAGCTGATGCTGCATCCATAATAGCTGTGCACAGCAGCTTCCAGCAGCAACATACTCTGACTCAGCTGTGGAGATTGCCACACTGGTCTGCTTCTTACTACTCCATGATATTAGTCTTTCTCCCAGGAATTGACAAGTACCTGTAGTACTTTTCCTGTCCTCTCTACATCCTGCAAAATCTGCATCTGAATAGCCTGTTAGTAAAAAATCTCTATTCCTAGGGTACCAAAGACCTAGAGTAGGAGTGCCCTTTAGATATCTCAGAATCCTTTTGACTGCAGTATAATGAGATTCTTTAGGGCAGGCTTGGTACCTAGCACAGACACATGTTGCATACATAATGTCAGGTCTACTAGCAGTGAGATATAGTAGAGACCCAACTATTCCTCTATACAATGATTCATCAACAGGTTTACCTGCCTCATCTTTGCATATAGGCATACTTGTTCCCATAGGAGTTCTCATGGTGGAGGATGACTCCATACCATATTTCTTAATTAATTCTTTGGTGAACTTAGACTGGGATATGGACAATCCATCATCAGTCTGTCTTACTTGGAGTCCCAAGAAGAACTTAAGTTCTCCCATACTGCTCATCTCAAACTTCCCTTGCATAAGTTTGGCAAACTTTTTACAAAGGTTGTTTTCAGTAGATCCAAAGATTATGTCATCAACATAGATCTGGACTAAGATGATCTTTCCTTTGGATTCCCTAAGGAATAGAGTTTTGTCTATCTTTCCTCTTGAGAATTTATTCTCAATGAGGAAGGTAGACAGGGTTTCATACCAAGCCCTTGGAGCTTGTTTTAACCCATACAAAGCTTTCCTAAGCTTATACACAGAATCAGGTTTAAGAGGATCTACAAAACCTGATGGCTGCTCTACATATACTTCTTCTTTAATATCACCATTCAGAAATGCTGACTTCACATCCATCTGGTATACTTTGAAGTCTTGGTAGGCTGCATAGGCAAGGAACATTCTGATTGCCTCCAGCCTTGCTACTGGAGCAAAGGTTTGATCAAAGTCAATCCCTTCTTCCTGCCTGTATCCTTTTGCAACTAACCTTGCTTTATTCTTCACTATTATCCCACTTTCATCTAGCTTGTTCCTATAGATCCATTTAGTGCCAATTATGTTGTGGCCTCTTGGTTTAGGAACAAGCTCCCAGACTTTGCACCTTCTGAATTGATTCAGCTCCTCTTGCATTGCATCAATCCAGTGCTGGTCTTGGATAGCTTCTTCAAACTTCTTAGGTTCCATTTGGGACAAGAAACTTGAATGCAAAACTGTGCTTTGATTTCTGCTTCTAGTTTGCACTCCTTGTCTTGGATCACCAATTATCTGATCAGTAGGATGATCTCTTAGATATCTTATAGCTGGAGGAAGATTCCCTTCAGGTTGAGCATCTCCAGCTTCTTCATTCTGCTGAACCTCTTGGTTTTCATCAGCTTCTATTATCTCTTGTACTCCCCCTGGACAGCAGCCTTCATTTTCCAATGCTCCATCTTCCTTTGAAGCTTCAGCAATGGAGAGCTTGTCCATCTTCTTGCTTATACCTGTTGAGTCATTTGATCTACAAGACAACTCACAATTGATTAATCTTGTTTCATCAAATACAACATGCACAGATTCTTCAACAACTTGAGTAGTTAAGTTGAAGACTCTATAGGCCTTACTATTTGTGCTGTACCCAACAAATATCCCATCCTGGGATTTGGCAGCAAACTTAGTCAAATATGACTTGCCATTGTTAAGTATATAGTACTTGCAACCAAAGATCCTAAAATAGGATAGATTTGGTTTTCTGCCTTTCACAATCTCATAGGGAGTCTTTCTGTGGCTTTTGGTGATAGAAGCCCTATTGAATGACATGACAAGCAGTGTTAACTGCCTCAGCCCAAAAATATTCTGGGAGAGAGGTGTCACTCAATAGAGTTCTACCAGCTTCAATTAATGTTCTATTCTTTCTTTCAGCAATTCCATTTTGCTGAGGTGTTCTAGGTGAGGAGAACTCTTGGAAAATCCCAAAGTCTATACACAAGTTTGTTATGCTTTCAGATTGAAACTCAGTACCATGGTCACTTCTGATTTTGACCACTGTACAATTCAGTTCATTCTGAATTTGCTTTACAAAATTTAGTAATACACTTGGGGTTTCAGATTTTTGTCTCAGAAAGAACACCCATGTAAATCTAGAAGTAGTCATCTACAACCACTAGAGTGTAGACCTTCCTACCTAGACTGTGAACTGGCATAGGACCAAAAAGATCCATATGCAAGAGGTATAAGCACCTCACAGAATCCTTGTTTTCAAGGCTTTGAAATGAGGATTTTGTCTGCTTGCCCTTTTGACAAGCTGAGCATACCCCTTCCTTTATACACTTAACTTGAGGCCCATTCCTCACTAGTTCTTTACTAAAGAGTTGGCCAATTGTCTTGTAGTTTAGATGAGCCAATCTCTTGTGCCACTTAACACAATGGGAAGCATTGTCATCAGCTACAAGACAAATGGGGAAAGCCTTATTTTCACATTCAAAATTAAGGCAATACACATTTCTCTTCCTATACCCAGTCAATATGATCTCTTGATCACTTGACCTTTTGATATGACAACCATCCTTACTAAATGAAATGTCATATCCTAGATCACTCAGCTGGCTTATGCTTATTAGATTATGTTTCAAACCTTTTACATGGGCCACTTGGGTGATAGTAATTAAGGTTAGAAGAAATGTTACCAAACCCTTTGATGACTCCCTTCTCAGATCCACCAAAGATCACTTTAGGTCCATCTTTGACAGATGAATACTCCTTCAGCAGCCCCTTTGTTCCAGTCATGTGCCTGGAACAACCACTATCCAAGTATCATATAGGGGCATGGTTACTTGGATTCACCTGCAATACAGAATTACTTACCCTTAGAACCCAAGTAAGTCTTGGGTCCTTGGTTCAGGTTAGCATTAATAAAGTTATCATAGCCTCTTCTAACAGGTAGACTCTTATTCTTTATAACACTTGTGTTATACCAGCAGTCTAATGCAAAATGGCCTCTCTTGCCACAGCACCAACATTCAAACTTATTATATCTAGATCTAGATACATCCTTGTCAGAAGAATTTCTGTTCATTGCTGGTGCTGTTGCAACTTCACCTACTGATTTCTTAAAACCATTGGGTTTATGACCATAGGTAGGCCTGCTTGCATTTACACCCTTGTTCTTCAGAACATTAGTCTTAATATGACCTTGAATGTCTTCATGATCATATATGTTAGAAGGCACTTTCACCTTACTAAACTTTATGGGGACTGAGTGGTTTAGTGGCTGAATAGGGGCTTTGCCTCTCCTCTTGAATCTGCCAGCCCTGGAGTTACCTTTAAATCCTAATCCAGCCTTACCCTTCTGAGTGACAAATTCATCTATCAAGGGTAAGACAGATTTTGGCTTAGAGTAACTAGCCACTAAATCACTTTCAATTCTAAGTCTGGCCTCCAGACTCTTCACTTGATCATTAGTATAATTAATTGTGCCCATCTGAATAATAGTTATATTCTTCAGCTTGGCAATTTCATTTAATTTTTGATCAAGGACTTTTTCTAATTCAGTTGTTGCAACCCTTAGTTCAGCAATTTCCTGAGCCTGAGTTTTAACCAGGTTCTTGCTTTTCTTAAGGGCCTGCAACAAGTCCCATACTTGTCTATCAATTGATAGACATCTCCTTCAGATCCAGATGCATCTTCATCACTTGATGCAGATGTAGCTGATTCTTCACTTGTACTACAAACAGATGTACCGGAAGGACAGTTTACCTCAATAGGACCAGACTGATTCTGGCATATGTCCTCTTCTGATCTTGTCATCAACCCCATGCATTGATATTCATTGATGGAGTCTAGCAACTGCATAAACTCCTCTTCCTCAGATACAGCATATAGTCCAATATATGCTTCAGCTTCAGATCCTGATTCTGAAGTTGACTGGTCTGACAGACTTTTATCTTTCTTTGCTACAAAGGATTTCTCCTTCTTTCCTTTCTGATAAGTCTTCTTCTTTTCTGAAGATTCCTTCCTCTTGTCAGGACAATCAGCCACTACATGTCCAGGCCTATTGCAACAATAGCAGACAATCTTTGAAGTAGTGGCTTTGCTGGGCTTTGATCTGCTTTTCTCTTTCCTTGATGACCTTCTCTTCTGATAATAGTCATCAACTTGCTGTGATGTGGAAGGCCTAGACTTCCATTGCTTCTTTTTCAAGAACCTTTGGAATTGCCTTGTGAATGCAGCAAAGTCTGCATCTGAATCACAGCTTTCTGAACCCTTATCTGAATTTTCAGAACTATCTTCTTCAACTTCTTTAGGAGGAGATGGTGATTTCCTCCTATTCTTTCTAGTGGCTTCAGAATTAAATGCCACAGTCTTTTCTCTGTGATCTCCTCTTGAGTTTCTTTCCTCCTCCTTCCTCACCATAAGTTGCATTTCATAGGATAGCAACTTTCCAAACAGGGTTGGAGGAGATATCTCTGCCAATTTAGCCACTTCTCTTATGGCACAGATCTTTGTATCCCAATCCTTTGATAAGGATCTTAAGAATTTGTCATTCAGTTCATAGGTACTGAAGACTCTTCCATAGGATATTAGCTCATTCACAATCCTATAGAATTTCTTATAGCACTCAGTTATGCTATCAGATTTTCCTAGTCTAAAGCTTTCATACTCCTGATTTAGCATAGACTTTCTGTCCAGCCTTACTTCTTCAGATCCCTCCATGTAGACAATCAATGTGTCCCACATCTCCTTGGAGGTTTTGCAGTGAATCAGATTTTGAAATGTTGAATCATCTATGGCACTAACAATGATGTTCTGTGCCCTTTTGTCCATGGTTGCCAAGATGATTTCATCCTTGGTCATTTCTGAATAAGTCTTTGGTATTTGGATATTTGCATCAAGAACAGATATCTTCATTGGAATGAAGGGGCCTTCCTGTACTGTGATGTAAATTCTTGGGTCAGATGCTTCCATAAACAGTCTGACTCTTTCTTTCCAAATTCCAAAAATTTCTTTCTTGCATATGGGTAATTTCATAGACCCTAGCTCCTTATGATTCTCTCCAGAACCCATCTTCTTGAATCTTGAATCTGCCTTTCAGATCTACCTCAAACTGTTAAGTCCTTTTTGAGGAACCTCCCTCTGATACCACTTGATAGTTTTACTTTCAAGACAACCTAAACACCTAGAGGGGGGGGGGGGTGAATAGGTTCTACTTTTTTATAAAAACTTCTAGGCAGAATTCAATTCAATGGCTAACACAATAATCACAGCAATCACAGAAAATAAAACATCACAGATTGCACAATGATTTATAGTGGTTCCCCAAGGTCTGGGTACATCCACTTTCCCCCTTCACCTATCTAGCAGTATGCTAGATTCGGCCAAACTTCCACTAATCTCAGATCAACAGATCCTACAACTCAGAACCCAACTGGTTCCTACAACTCAGGCACAACAGCCCTACCTCAGCCTTGCCCCAAGGCCTACAACTCAGAGAAGTTCCTTCTCCTACACTCAGGCAAACTGCCCTACCACTCAGAGTTCAACACTCCTACACTCAGCCTTTATAACACAGGCTTACAACTCAGATCTGTGTAAACAGATCCTACAGAAATATGGAAAATATTATTTAACTGTCTTGCCTGAATTGAGAGAGAAAAGGCCAAGACAATTCTTGATCAGCTGATGCAATCAACTGTATCTGAGCCTTCTTCAAAGCTTCTTGAATATGAACTTAGCTGAGTTGATTTCCAAACAGCTTCTTGAGAATCCACTGGTGGTTTCTTTCTTCTTCTTCAAATTCTGGCTTGATCTCTCTCTATCCAGCACTTTGAATGATTCTTCTGAATTCTGATTAGAACTCTTCTTTGATCTATCCTTAGATAGTCTTCTTTGATCTTCCGGAGAAGATCTTCTTAAGTGCCTAGCTCTTTCTTGAAATGAATTGGATTGTAATCCTTCTCAACTTTTTGATTCTTATCAATGTTTTCAAAAGTTACTTTCTCCTTCTGATTCTGTCTATTTATAGACTTTCTTCATGGTAACCGGCTGATCCGGTTTCTAATCGTTTTCTGACAAGTCTGACAGCATCAGTTAACTGGTGGCAACCCACAGCTGTCAAGTCTTCAAACAAGTCCTGTGCCTTAGTCTTGAACCATAAATTGTCGAGACAGTCTGTCAGAAAGTGTCGAGACCATCTGTCTATTTGTGTCGACACAATTGACTTTGGTGTCGACACAGTCTTCAGTGATGTCGACTAAGTTGCCTTTGAGTCGACACAGCTTCTTCTGAAAATAACTTGGTCTTGATTCTTCAGTGTGTCGACACAAGTCCTGTGTGTCGACACAGTTGTTGTAGAATCATAACTTAGTAAGTGTCGACTTAGCCTTCAGGTGTCGACACAGTCTTCTTTTAACTTTGCTATAATGTGTTGACTCAATCACAATGTGTCGACACATTCTGCTGGTGTCGACAAACTTGAGGTCGACTATATTCTTTTGTGTCGACACATTGTCCCAATGTTGAGGTCGACGCTTTTCTTCTGTGTCGACACTTTTCTTCTGTGTCGACACAAATTTCCAGTGTTGTGTCGACTTACTTCTTCTGTGTCGACACAAATTCCCAGTGTAGTTGTAGACTAACTGCTATGTGTCGACACTGCTTCCTCTGTGTCGACACTTTTTCCCAGTGTAGTTGTAGACTAACTGCTATGTGTCGACACTGCTTCCCAGTGTTGTGTCGACTATTTTCTTCTATGTGTCGACACTGCTTCCTCTGTGTCGACACTTGGACTTAGAATTTTTCTGCATACTTTATCAATTCTTCACCTGCACATGTCAACTCAAAAACAACATCAAATACACCTTGATGTATATCATTGAGCTAAGTTGGGCTTCTTCAAATCAGGTACACATTTTCCAATGTACCCAACAGAAGTGTAGAGATGGATACCTTGTTAGTCTCCCTGTCCCAAAGTAGCAGGGGTTCGCCGATATTATCCAGGCACTTCTCACTGAGACCGAAGTTTCGGTCCCCCCTTGGCACAGGTTTCTCGTGAGCTCCCTGCTCTTGCGCGGTTGAGGTCCCCGCGATCTCGCTGGCGACCCTAGCCCTGGTTTGTACCATGATTGGGGATTTCGCTGGAGGGGTCTCTTTGACCTCCTTCCCCTTGATAGATGTCATAAAGTTCTATTTTTTGGGAGCCAGAGGGGAAGATGGTGCGTTGGGGTTCTGCCTCTAGCCACTGGATTTGGACGAGGTTCCCAGCTATTCCATGCAGGCCGTAATAACAGATTCCATGCAGGCAAGTTTGGCGGCTGGAAACCTGCCACTCGCGTAAGGTGGGTGTAAAGGAAGGTCTCGCTCCCCTGCATATTCTTACTATTATCAGAAACACTCAAGGAAAGAAGGCGAGATTGAGAAGTAAGAAGGGTTAAAAGTGCCTTCTCTAGGAAGGACCAGAATGAGCGAGTCGACATTCCTTCTCAGATTGGGGACGTCGAAGTTTCCCTTGAGGAGGAACATCTGTAGCTTCAACTTGTGATCCCCAATGGAGGTGGCAGTAGGTCACCTCGACTTGTTGGATGGGTGAGAAGGGAATGTTGCTAAAATTACCTATCACAAAAATGAACTTGTGGATCCAGTTGTGGTTCTTGTTGGCGAGACCACAAACCTTGATTTATTGGTCGTAGAAGAAAGTGATCTCGTCCTTCTTGGCCCTGAAATTGAATGGCTTGTGGAAGACAGCCAGAATGAATTATATCTGCTCCTCGCTATTGGGTCCATTGATCCAAATGTCCCAGATTTGCAAGATGTCAAACAAGTCAATGGTATATACATAGTTGTATTTGATGTATGTTTAAGTTTATGCATGCAGGTTGGTCTATGTCATATTAATTTGATAGGTGGTTCAAGTGAAATTGATAGGTGGAATCAAATAAGCTGACTGGAAAGGCAGGAATTTACCTAAGTCCATAAGTGTTGAGTGAAGCAAGATCACTCAATGCCAGATATCAAGGAAGTTGCTGGAGAGACAGAAAAATGACTAAGTCCATAGGTGTTGAATGAAGCCAGTTCACTCAATACCGTCCCCCATCTGAGAAGGAACGTCGACTCGCTCATTCTGGTTGGCGAGACCGCAAACCTTGATTTATTGGCCGGAGAAGAAAGCGATCCCGTCCTTCTTGGCCCTGAAATTGAATGGCTTGTGGAAGACAATGAGAATGAATTATATATGCTCCTCGCTATTGGGTCCATTGATCCAAATGTCCCAGATTTGTAAGAAGTCAAACAAGTCAATGGTATACACATAGTTGTATTTGATGTATGTTTAGGTTTATGCATGCAGGTTGGTCTATGTCATATTGATTGGACAGGTGGTTCAAGTGACATTGATAGGTGGACTCAAATAAGTTGACTGGAAAGGAAGAAATTTACTTAAGTCCACAGGCGTTGAGTGAAGCAAGATCACTCAACGCCAGATATCAAGGAAGTTGTCGGAGAGACAGAAAAATGACTAAGTCCATAGGCGTTGAATGAAGCCAGTTCACTCAATGCCATACAACTAAAAGCGATGAGATATGTGTGGACATTCAAAGGCAAAGTTTCAACAAGTAGTAAAATTGACTAAGGCAAAAAGCGTTGAGTGATGTCAACTCACTCAATGCCATGCAACATAATTTGTCGAGTAAAGATGCCACAAGCAAAGCCCAAGAGTTTCTGGCATAGAAAAATATACTAAGTCCAAAAGCGTTGAGTGAAGCTTGTTCACTAAACGCCATGCAGTGTCTGTCAAAGCCAAAAAAAATCTATCAAAGAAATTCGACTAAGTCCAAAAGCATTGAGTAAAGTCAGTTCACTTAACGCCATGCTGATTCAGTCAAAGCCTTGGAAGTAAGACAAAAAATTCTTTCTAAAAACAATAGCGTTGAGTGAAGTCAGCTCACTCAATGCCAAAGGAAGAAAGCGTTGAGTCATGCTGCTGCTATCAATGCCAAAGGAAGAAAGCATTGAGTCATGTTGCTGCTGTCAACGCAGAAGGAAGAAAGCGTTGAGTCATGCTGCTGCTGTCAATGCCAAAGAAGAAAATGGAATTTGGCTAAGGCAAAAAACATTGAGTGAAGCCAGTTCACTTAACGCCTAGTCAAATATTAAGGCTGAAGGAGAAAGCATTGAGTGTAGTCAACATGCTCAACGCCTTCATGCAGATTAGAATTATTCTAAATCTAGAATCATTGAGTGAAGCTAGTTTACTCAACGCTCTTAATGCCATAGTGGCAGAAAGGGTTGAAGATCAAGTTAAGGCAAAAAGCATTGAGTGAAGCTTATGCACTCAATGCTCTCAACGCTTGGACAAGCTAAATAATTGACCAAGTACAGAATCATTGAGTGAAGCCAGTTCACTCAACGCTCTCAATGCAAAGAAGCAGATAGTTGGGCTAAGTCATATATCATTGAGTGATGAAGCCTCACTAAACGCTCTCAATTCCTAGAGTTGTAGAATGATGCAGAATGTTGACTAAGTCCAAAAGCATTGAGTGAGGCTTATTCACTCAACGCTCTCAATGCCAACAATACAGATTCATTGAGTATTGCTTATTCACTAAACGCACTCAATTCCTGGGCTATTTTCTGAAGTTTTCTATGTTCAGAATGGCTGACCACAGCGGAGTCAACAAAAGTCAACGAATTTCAAATTCATTATGGAAGAGCTGCAATTCATCACTAACGTCGTCGTCGGTCTGCTGTTTCTCTTAATATGCAAAACTATGGATATAATCAGCCGTTAAAGTAGCGAAACATGTCAATCAACTCGCTGGATGATGAGATTATAAATAGTAGATGAGATCAGGATTGAAAAAAGTTTCTGGGGAAACAATTCATTACAGTGATTACTGAGTGCGGGATTTCGTCTCCCCCCTCGCCATTGTTGCGGAGACAAGAACATCAATTCGATGAATCTAAAGGGTCTCCGAGTCAGTTGCTGCAATCAACATCTGCAATAGTAGGATTAGAGGATTTTTTTTGAGGAAGAAGAATCAGTCTAGGTTAGCCCTAGCTGAAATTGTTTCAAGATCCAAGCCGAGCTGAATTTGAAGATCAATCTCTGGATCTGTGAAGAAGAGGAAGAGAAATCTGCATTCTACAAAATAGGTTATTCTCTCTCCTTCATCAGCAGAATCAGAATCAAGGTTCTGAGTTACTTCTAGCACAAGGAGCAGATTTTTGAAGATTGTTATTCTTGTTGTTGTGAAGAAGATAGGGCTAAGATTTTCTCAACTCAGGAAGCAATTGACTTAGAGATTAATTTCTTTTGAGTCAAATAAACATTATTATTCAATTTCTATAGGATCTATTTAAGATATGTGTTATAAGCCTAAATTATAAAGGCTGAGTGATTGGATCCCGTCTTGGATATGTGTGATAAGGCTGTTTTCTCAGCCAGTGTTATAGGGCATATGTGCTTGTAGTAGATGATCAGGTGATTATTGAGTGGTTGGGTTGTGTTCCTATATTGTAAGTTTCAGTGGAGACTGAGTGATCTTGTGGGATCGTGTTGTAATCTCTGAGGAGCTAAGTTGTTGGAGAAGTGCCTTGTCTAACATTCTGTTAGAAAGGCAGGAGGGACAGTGAATGTACCCATACACTGGGGAACCACTATAAAGCTACTGTGTCGTCTGGGTGATAATATTGAAAGCATCAGAAATCATATCATAACACACATCATAATCTGATAGAGGTTTAAAGTGTCTAAAAATCTCAAGAAACCTATTCACCCCCTCTAGGTGATTAGCTACCCTTGTATTCAAAGACTTTTAAGTGGTATCGGAGAAAGGTTACACAAGAAAGGCTTAACAGACTGAGTGAATCTAGAAGGTTAGCCGAGAAAAGATAAGTATGAGTTCAGGAGAAAACCATAAGGAACAAGGTTCTATGAAGCTTCCTCTATGTAGGAAAGAAAATTATGAAGAAAAGGTCAGATTGTTTATGGAAGCATCAGACCATAGGATTTATGTTACAGTACAAGAAGAACCATTCATTTCCTTGAAGTTATCTATTCTTGATGCAAATGTCAAGACTCCTAAGAGTTATGCAGAAATGAATAAAGATGAAATCATCTTGGCTGCAATGGATAAGAGGGCACATAACATTATAGTTAGATCCATAGATGACTACTTTTCAAAACCTGGTGCACTACAACACCTCAAAGAAAATGTGGGATACTTTGGTGATATATATGGAGGGTACTGAGAAAGTTAGAGATGATATGAAGTTTATGCTCAATCAAATGGATGATTCCGATTTCTCTACTTGGATCGCTCTTCAACGGCTCCGCGGGAGTCACGCCGGTTTGAGAGAAACTAGTCTGCCTTCTTCGCTACACGACGGAGTTGGAGATCCCTAAGGAGGCAACCCTATACCTTGTCTGATTTCTTCAAGAATGAGGGCTGAATGGTTTTCTTGTTGGTGGTCGGTTTTGAGTGAGGATTATGGGGGGTCGTTTTGGAGTGGGGGAAAGGCTATGGCCGAACTTGAAAGGGCAAGAAAGGGGGTCAGTTTTTCTTTAGAGATGAAAGGAAAGGGAGGAGGAGGGAGAGGAGGCCGTCGGCCAAAGAAGGGAGGAGTAGAGTGGTGGCCGAATTTTGCTAAGGAGGGAGAAGAGAGGGGGAGGCTAAGGAGGAGGGGAAAGAGGGAAAAAATCTTCTCAAGATTTAGGTTTTTAATTTCTTTTTCATTCTCTAATCAATCCTTCATAATATGGCTATATATAGCCTACACCACTCAATCTCCCTCCTTCTAAAATTCAAAATTCAAATTGAAAATTGAAAATATGATGGTTATATGCACCCATCATAGCACATGAAATGAAATAATTAAAATAATACATGATGGTTATAAGCACCCATCATTACACATGAAATGAAAATTAAAACATGAAATAAATACTTAAAATAAAATTGCTAAAATATTAAAATTATTAAAAATATATATAATTATAATTATTTAATATATAATTATATATTTTTATATAATGGTGGCGGACGTCGATCCCATCCTCGTGCTTGTGGCAGCAATCATCCCAATCGGCGAACTCTCTCAGACGGGGATCACTGGCGGCTGTGTCAACAATGTCTCAATCATAAGGAGGAGACCATAGCTAATTCCTATGAAAGGTTTTTCAGAACTGTAAATAAGCTAAGGACCTATGACCAGGTCTTTAGTAACTATGAGAAAAATGATAAGTTCCTTAGGTCTCTTACTAGAGACTAGGACACTAAGATATGTGCAATTAGAGAAGTGGCAAAGCTGGCATATACTCCAACATCCACACTTTTTGGTAAGCTGCTGTCATATGAAATACAGCTGATTGCAAGGAAAGAGGAAGAGAAGACTAGCAAATCTCATGCCAAAGAATCAACTGTGGTCTTCAAGGCAGATAGTTCCAAGAGGAGCAAGATAATAATCCTTCTCTCCCATGAAGGCCAGCTGAGTCTGATGATTTAGATCAAGATACATCAGAATGCAATATGTCTGATGAGGAATTTGCTGCTTTCTCAAGGCAGTTCATGAAGCTAATGAAGAGCAAGGGGTGGAGGAGCAGACCTTCCTCCTCCTTACAATAAAAGGAGGACTACTACAAAACCAGGAAGAAACCTTCCAAGGAGGGCAGGTATGACTCAAAATCTAGTAAACATTTTTCTAATAAGATTGTCTATTTTTGCTGCAGCAAGCCAGGGCATGTTGTGGCTGAATGTCCTGTGAAGAAGGAGGCTGATGAGAAAAATCACCACCATAAGAAGTTAAAGAAGGAGAAAACCTTCATTGCTAAAAAGGAGAATAGCTGGACTTACTCATCCTCCTCAGAGTTAGATGATGAATATGAAGCCTATATTGGGCTGATAGCTAGATTAGATGAGGAATCTTGCCAGGATCAGCCTAGACCATCTAAGGTACACTCTCCATTTAGGTCTTCATCTGAGTTAAGTTATAAGACTTGTCCCAGTTTAGAAGAATCTTCATCCATAAATAAAGGTGATTCTGAGTCTGAAGAAGACATCAATCAAGTGATTGATAATTATGGTGAACTTCTGGAAGCAATCAAAAGAAGTAAGCAACTGACTAAACAACAGACTCTAGAGATTGCATCTCTAAAGCTTGCTGAATCCCAGCACTATGAGAAAGTAATTATGTTGGAATAGAAAATTGGGGAAGTCCGTTAGTTGAAGAATATTACTATTATACAGATAAGCACCATAAAATACAAGAATGCCCTTATAAGGGATCTAGAAAAAATCTCCAAAGGGAGAAGAGGATTGTTGCTAGTTTTTCTAAGCCCAATTCTGTGTTGCCTATTATTGACTCCTCTTATCAAAGAAATAAGAAAGGAGTAGTATTCAAGGGAAATACTAGAGCTGCCCCTTTCAAAGAAAAGGGAAAAGCTTCAGCTCAGCTACCCATTGCCTTTAAAAGGGTAATACTCCCTACTAACAGGTATGATCATGACTCCAGTATGGTCACTATGAGAATTTTTCTTGGAAGGATGATAATGTATCTTCCAATGTAAGGAGAAGAGGAATGGGGATGAGTGCCTTTAAGGCTTCCCATGAAGAAATCCAAATAGCCCATCCTGGACCATTTGTCTTTGGTGTTCCAGCCCCCACTCTTAAGAATGGAGCAGTGAGAAAATATCAGACTCAATCAACAATGATTAAGACTAAAGATCAGTCTTATAACAAACCTGATCTGGGTGTTTTTAATGCTATTAGGAGCATGATTTCTGCAAAGAAAACACCTGCTGATGGCACTCAGAAAAAGCTAAATAAATTTGTTGAAAGATTTTCCTTCAGCCAGATAATTGCTAAAAGAAATTTGAAGAAAATCACTACTGCTCCTTCTGGATAGGTTGCTATGGATAACATAGTTTCTAGGCCAACTCAGAAAAGAAGGTATAAACTTCATGAATGTTGGTGCTGTGGCAAGATAGGTCATTATGCAATTAACTATTGGCATTACCCTAGTGTGTCTAGAGCTAAAGTAAGTCTTCCAGTTAGAAAAACTGTTGATAGACATGTTCATTTTGAGACTAACATGCACTAAGGACCAAATAGGTGTTGGGGTCCTAAGGTAAAGTAATTATATTTTGCAGGTTAGTCCAAGTGCCCATATACCTATATGGTACTTGGACAGTAGTTGTTCCAAGCACATGACTGAAACAAAGAGCAATCTGAAGGAGTTCACTCCAGTGAAGGATGGACCCAAGGTGATTTTTGGAGGATCAAACAAAGGGATTACCAGAGGTTATGGTAAGATCTTAAATGGCTTAGTCACTTTCACAAAAGTGGCTTATGTGGAAGGGTTACAACACAACCTTATAAGCATAAGCCAACTATGTGATCTTAGCTATGACATTTCATTCCACAAGAATGAGTGCCATATTAAGAGGTCAAGTGACCAAGAGGTCATCTTGACAGGCACTAGGAGTGGGAATGTGTATTATTTAAATTTTCTTTATCTAAATTTAGACTCTTCTATATGCCTAGTTGCAAATGAGAAAGCCTCACACTGTGTTCAATGGCACAAGAGGCTAGCTCATTTGAACTATAAGACCATTAGCAAGCTCTTTAGCAAAGAGCTAGTTACTAATGGTCCTAAGATGTCATGCACTAAGGAAGGATTTTGATCTACATTCCAAAAAGGTAAGCAGACCGAAGCTTCTTTTAAAAGCATTGAGACTAAAAAATTTGTGAGGTATTTATATCTCTTGTATATGGACTTGTTTGGTCCTATGTCAGTTCATAGTCTAGATAGGAAAGTCTACACCTTTGTGGTTGTTGATAACTTTTCTAGATTTGCTTGGGTTTTTTTTTGAAGAAAAAGTTTGAAACCCCTGATGTTTTCAAGACATTTGTCAAGCAAATTCAGAATGAATTGAGCAGTTCTATGGTCAAAATCAGAAGTGATCATGGGACTGAGTTTCAATTTGAATACATGACAAAGTTTTGTGAAGAACTTGGGATTCATCAAGAGTTTTCCTCTCCAAGAACACCTCAATAAAATGGGATTGCTGAGAGGAAGAATAGGACTCTCATAGAAGCAGCAAAGACATTACTGAATGACATTACACTCCCAGAATATTTTTGGGCTTAGGCAGTAAACACTACTTATCATGTCCTCAACATGGCTTCTATCACCAAGAGCCACAAGAAGACTCCATATGAGATATTGAAGGGAAGAAAACCAAACCTTATATATCTCAGAATCGTTGGGAGCAAGTATTATGTGCTCAATAATGGGAAATCCTATATAACTAAGTTTACTACCAAGTCCTATGAAGGGATCTTTGTTGGGTACATTAATCATAGTAAATCTTATAGGATCTACGACTTGAAGAGTCAAGTTGTAGAGGAGTCAGTTAATGTAGTGTTTGATGAGTCAAATATGATTAACAGGAAGCTGTCAAGCTCCTCTTCTAGTCCTGCAGGCACAAAAGTGATAATGGACAAGCTGACTATTAAGGAAGATGAACTTATAGTCCCTATTATACCTGACTGATAGTATGCCAGATATTATGTATGTTACATGTGTCTGTGCTAGATATCAGGCAAGCCCTAAAGAATCTCATTACTCCGCTGTTAAGAGAATTTTTAGATATCTAAAGGGCACACCAGATCTTGGCCTTTGGTACCCTAAGAATAGGGATTTTGAACTAATAGACTTTTAGATACAGACTTTATAGGCTATAAAGAAGACAGGAAAAACACATCAGGCTCTTCTCAATTTTTGGGAAAAAGGCTAGTGTCATGGAACAACAAGAAACAAACAAGTATTTCTATTTCTATTATAGATTCAGAATACATAGCTGCAGGGATCTGATGTGCACATTTGTTGTGGATTCAATATCAACTTCAGGATTATAATATTCACCTAAGTAAAAGGTCTTTATTTTGTGATTCCACTAGTGCAATCTCTATAGCTTGGAATCCTGTCTCACATAGCAGGACTAAGTACATAGAGATTAAATATCACTTTATAAGAGAGCATGTGGAATGTGAGGATATTAGTCTTCAGTTTATTCCAACAGATAAGCAAGTGGCTGGCATTTTCACCAAGATGAAGAAAAAGTTTAACACCTTCAAGTTTGAGTTGGGAATGTTGAACTTGGTATAGCTTCAGTTGCTCTTCATATTAATTTATTGCAGGAAATACTTCATCTTGTAGGATGGAGTAGAATGAATATCAAAAAGGTCGATAGAAGTTGCTCTTGGTAAGAGGGAGCAAGTCCAGCATTTGTTGGTTATCTGTAATAAAAAAAAGAGGAGAAGATAATCAGAGATGGCCAACTTCTCCCTAACTATTCTACAGAAGTCAAAAAGGGGGAGAAGAAGCAGCAAAGCAGGGGGAGCAGTAGGGGGAGCAGCCAAATGGTATGCATGTGGTGTTCCCATACAAAGGGAAAAGGTGAACTATGCAACAAAGCAGGGGGAGTAAGTGATGCTCACTATACTAGTAGAAAATGGGAGAGTGGTAACTCTTAACTATCTTATGTTATAAGTTAGTGTATATTGTTGCTGCATTTGTTAGTGTTATCATTGACAAAGGATTTTCAAGTGGTGTTTTGACTTCGTCAAATAGGGGGGATTGTTGGGTCCATTGATCCTAATTTCCAAGATTTGTAAGAAGTCAAACAAGTCAATGTTATATACATAGTTGTTTTGATGTATGTTTAAGTTTATGCATGCAGGTTGGTCTATGCCATATTTATTGGACAGGTGGTTCAAGTGAAATTGACAGGTGGACTCAAAGAAGCTGACTAGAAAGGCAAGAATTTGCCTAAGTCCACAGGCGTTGAGTGAAGCAAGCTCACTCAAGGCCAAATATCAAGGAAGTTGTTGGAGAGACAAAAAAATGACTAAGTCCATAGGCATTGAGTTAAGCGAGTTCACTCAATGCCATACAGCTAAAAGCGCTGAGACAGGTGTGGACAGTCAAAGGCAAAGTTTCAGCAAGCAGGAAAATTAACTAAGGCAAAAAGCATTGAGTGATATCAAATCACTCAACACCATGCAACATAATTCGTCAAGTAAAGCTGTCATAGTCAAAGCCCCAGAGTTTCTGGCAAAGAAAAATATACTAAGTCCAAAAGCATTAAGTGCAGCTTTGTCACTCAACGCCATGTAGTGTCTGTCAAAACTATAGCAAATCTATCAAAGAAATTCGACTAAGTCCAAAAGCTCTGAGTGAAGTCAGTTCACTCAACGCCATGCTGATTCAGTCAAAGCCTTGGAAGTAAGATAGAAAATTCTATCTAAGTACAATAGCATTGAGTGAAGTCAGCTCACTCAACGCCAAAGGAAGAAAGAATTGAGTCATGCTGCTGTTATCAATGCCAAAGGAAGAAAGCGTTGAGTCATGCTGCTGCTGTCAACACCAAGGGAAGAAAGTGTTGAGTCATGTTGTTGTTGTCAATGCCAAAGAAGAAAATGGAAATTGTCTAAGGCAAAAAGCGTTAAGTGAAGGCAGTTCACTCAACGCCTAGTCAAATGTTGAGGCTGAAGGAGAAAGCATTAAGTGTAATCAACACACTCAATGCCTTCATGCAGAGCAGAATTATTCTAAGTCACGAATCGTTGAGTGAAGCCAGTTCACTCAATGCTCTCAATGCCATAGTTGTAGAAAGGGCTAAATATCAAGCTAAGGCAAAAAGCATTGAGTGAAGCTTATAAATTTAACGCTCTCAATGCCTGGACAAGCTGAAGAATTGACCAAGCACAGAATCTTTGAGTGAAGCTAGTTCACTCAATGCTCTCAACACCAAAAAGCAGATAGTTAGGCCAAGTCATATAGCTTTGAGTGATGAAGGCTCACTCAACGCTCTCAACATCTAGAGTTGCAGAATGATGCAGAATGTTAACTAAGTCCAAAAGCATTGAGTGAGTCTTATTCACTCAATGCTCTCAATTCCAATAGTATAGATTCATTGAGTATTGTTTATTCGCTCAACACACTCAACGCCTGGGCTATTGTCTAAATTTTCTAAGTCCAGAATGGCCGATGTCAGCAAAGTTAACAAACATCAACGAATTTCAAAATCATTATGGAAGAGCTGCAATTCATCACTAACATTGTTGTCAGTCTACTGTTTCTCTTAATCTGCAAAACTAAGGATATAATCAGTCGTTAAAGCAATGACACATGTCAATCAACTCGCTGGATGACGGGATTATAAATAGTAGATGAGATTTGGATCGAAACAAGTTTCTATAGAAACAATTCATTACAAGAAAAAAAAGTTACGCGAGATTTCATCCTCTTCCACCGCCATTGTTGTAGAGACAAGAACATCAATTCGACGACTCTAAAGGGTCTCTGACTCAGCTGCTGCAATCAACATCTGCAATAGCAGGATCAGAGGATTTCTCTGAAGAAGAAGAATCAATCTAGGTTAGCCCAAGCTGAAATTGTTTTAAGATCCAAGCCGAGCTGAATTTGAAGATCAATCTCTAGATCTGTGAAGAAGAGGTAGAGCAATCTGTGTTCTGCAAAACAGGTTAGCTGATTGAAGATCTTTCTTCTCTCTCCTTCATCAGCAGAATCAGAATCAAGGTTCTGAGTTACTTCTATCACAAGCAGCAGATTCTTGAAGATTGTTATTCTTGTTGTTGTGAAGAAGATAGGGCTGAGATTTTCTCAGCTCAGGAACAATTGACTTAGAGATTAATTTTTTTCAGTCAAATCAATATTACTATTCAATTTCTGTAGGATCTGTTTAAGATCTGTGTTGTATGCCTAAATTATGAAGGTTCAGTGGTTGGATACAGTCTTGAATTTGTGTGATAAGGCTATTTTATCAACAAGTGTTACAGGGCATTTGTGCCTGTAGTAGGTGATCAGGTGATTACTGAATGGTTGGGTTGTGTGCCTGTGTTGTAAGTCTCAATGGAGACTGAGTGATCCTGTGGGATCGTGTTGTAATCTCTGTGGAGCCAAGTTATTAGAGAAGTGCCTTGTCTAATATTCTGTTAGAAAGGCAGGAGGGACTGTGGATGTACCCATACACTAGGGAACCACTATAAAGCTACTGTGTCGTCTTAGTGATAATCATGAAAGCATCAGCAATCATATCATAACACACAACATAATCTGATAAAGGTTAAAAGTAACTAAAAAGATCAAGAAACCTATTCACCCCACCTCTAGGTGATTATCTACCCTTGTATTCAAAGACTTTAACTCGCGCATATAGCAGGAGAATGCCACTAATAAGGTGATGGAGTTGGGTTTGAGTTGAACGGGAATAACTCTGAAATACCGGAGAGCCTGTCACACCTCCGACCATAGGGGGAGGTGAAGCCCTACTTCAAAGTGCTCTATGGGGATATAGATTTTGTTTGGCGACAAGTGGTTAATCGAATCATCCTCTCTCAAGCGGCGCGCATTGAACCCTAGTGAGATATAGCGCCCCACTACAGGGTAGAACTCATCCTCCGTCAGGTTGCAGTTGTGGAAGGGTTAATCAACGAATACTTCAGCACACTTAGATCGACCATCAACGTCACCACCCATCGCGCGAGTGCAAACAAGAAATCTAAGAGTGTGAGTATGATTAAGGGAGAAGAAAGTTAAGTAGCATACAATAGTAAATGTGGTAGGTGGGGGCTATTTATAGAAAAGTATTGGGCGGGAAAAATCTAGGGTAGGGTGTGTATGGATAGCAAACTCACCGCCCCCACCTCAGTCCTCGGGCCGGCCCAACACTCCCCCACTCGCCTGGATGCCATAGAGAACACTCCTTTTGAAAGCCCTAAAAACAGATAGTCAAGAAGAAGAAAGCATCGTAAAGAGAGATCTCAAGGTTATTCGACACAGATAATCAAGTACATTCACAAATTATCATGTGAGTTTAAAGTCCAATAAAAACAAATAAAAAAGGACTACACTGCGCGTAAAATTAAAAAAGAAGAGGACAAGGGAGCTAGTTCTGGTAGACTCCATATTGGAGCCATTACCATCGTCCCCGACCTCTCCTCCCCATCCCTAGTGGCATGCGCGGATAGTATGGAGCTCCTCCTGCACTTGGCACAAACTATCTTTTTCTCGTGCAATGTGAATTCGTGGGGAGGTTGCCTTGTTGTCATCTCCCCGCCATATCTCATCAAGAAGATGCGTGTAGTCCCTTTCGAGTTCACCTAACTTACACTCAGTAGCATCCTTGTTCTCTTGAACCTTGCCATAGATCTCGCACAACATGAGGCTGTGTTTTCTGAATAGCTCAGTCATCCACCTCTTTAGTACCATGACATCTTTTTGGTCACCCATGAAGTTTTCAATCATATCAGGAGAAGGGGGCAAGAACTCCTCCAAGTCGATCTCAACAACAGTTGACGAGATCTCTCGATAGACTGCAAAGGATGTTTTAGCCACATAAAACTGAATATCAACAAAAGGAAATTGAGTGTCTTTACTAACCTTGTGAAGTATTGATCCCCTTTCCCGGGCATTGGTGAGATGGACTGAGCCACCCCTCAAAGGGCTTATCGAAGGATATCATGTGCGGTTTCCTGAGGCTAGGGGAAGTGGTACCTGATCAATGACGAGATAGGGGACAGGAGTCGAGTGGCCAAGAGCCCCTTCGACTGGAAACCAAGAGCTTGAGGTAGGATCAAGGGCGATCTCGCGGGCTGGTGAATTTGGTGGCAGGGTGTGTAGGCACGTGTTCCCAAAGGTAGGAGCTATGATAAGTAGAACAAGGTGAAGATCAGAGACAAGAAAAGAGGGTCAATAGGAAGGTAATGGACAACTCAACATGTATAGGCGGGGGGGGGGGTACTCGAAATAACTTGAAGGTGGGTTTCTTGTGCCATCGGGTTGTTTCTAACTGCCTGCCAGAGCAGGCTGGCATTCACAGATCCCTGTACCATATCCTTTTCCTTTAATGTTTCTTCCTGCGAGTAGCCAAATGGCTTCAGCCAATCTCCTTCGGCAAAGGGCGAGTCAAGAGGTAAATATGAGTACTTGGGGCGTAAGCTCGGCGGTGGATGATAGAGTCAGAAGGGCAAACCTGCCAGCTATCTGGTAAAGCCTGACTATTTTAGCCTTTTTATCTTATGGGGCGAGCTCGAGGCCTTCCTAGAAAGTCAGGGAGCAAGCTCAGCAATTGAGTATTTGGTCTCCTCTCGCACGACGATAATATGATCTTGAACTTCTTTCGGGAGTGATATTATGCAGCAAGAGTAGAAGTAAAAGTTAGGAAAGGTGAGGAGTGTGAAGCCCTCTCACCCCCTGGTTTGGAATATATATAGTGCAGTGGAGGGACCCACCAAAAGATTCCCTCCCAGTCAGCAGGCACTCACCGAACACTAGGGGTTAGACTTTTGTTTTTGAGCTTAGGATAATCTCGCAAGAAGCGGGGATTGTGTACAACTGTGTTCACCGAGTGAGTTTTGCCAGAGAATTCCATGGTGAAAGTGGAACCTCAATACCCGGTGTGTGGTGAATGGGGATGGAAGGCTCGCACTCGCCTAAGGATGCAAGTAAGCGTGCGAGTGGGATAAATAGGCCGGCACTCACCCAAAGCAGCAGGTATGCGATGGTGGGGGAGAGTGGAGGAGTCAGTCCGCACTCACCCCAGGTAGCGAGTGTGAGGTGGACGAGTGCCAGATTTATCAGACACTCGCCCTCAACTATGAGCGAGTGGGAGGTTGCCATCGCCATCTAGTCCCTTTCCACTCTAGGGGGATATAACAACACAATCTACCCATCCTTGAAAGATTATCCATGGGATAACATATTTTGGCCTGCCAATAGCCCCTACAAATAGTAGAGTTTGGCTATTGATAGACCAATTTAGGGTGCAATTAGTAAAATCGGATGGCGGGATTCCACTATGTGCAGACCTAACTTGGAAAACTATAAATAGACCCTATGGGCACCTTTAGAGGGGATCCAGTTCTTTTGGCTTCTTCTCCTTAGGCTATTTTTGGGGGGCTTTGAGTGCCCTTCGAGGTTTCTAGCTCAGCTTTTGTCTTAGGAGGGGAAGCACTCGAAAATATTCGGTGTGCATAGTGGGACCTATGCACTGTAGCACAGGGTCTTTTCTCAAATTCCTAGTGTCCGGTCACTTGTTCAAGTTTGGGAGAAGTAGGTGTAAGCTACCCTCTTGGGTCCGAAATCTCGTTGAGACCGTATTTTGGTTCCAACAATCATACATCATCATGTCACATCAATCACATGGGTACTCTCATTTCCCCAAAAGTATGTAAGCTCAAGGCCAAGAACTCCCGTGGAGACCCTACCTGCACATAAATCACAACAAAATCGGGCTTGTCCATCATCACCACCATTCTCACCAATTTCACTAATACAAGTACAACTAATGCTAAGAACTCTGTATTAGAACCCACTCGCATATAGATCTCAACAACATTGGGAATATCCAAAATCACTGACGTTCTTGTCAGTTTTAACTGAAGGGGACTTGTCTTGCCAGGACACCCTCTATATATGTATCACATCATCACGCAGTAAGCTAGCCAACCAAAAAGATGAAGCCACACCTTCACATACAAATGGACATCACAATCCATCACTTATATTTCCTAAGTATAGACAATGTTTGTTCTCATACTAAATAAAGGGCATCACAAGGACTTCTTTTCCATAATTGGATTTCTAGCAAACCCCTAAAATGCATGTCAAGCAACATCACCAAATCTGATCATCGGTCACGATTTTGGCTTCATACACCATTCTTAATCGACTAATGACGTTGATTTCAAATGCAATAATATGTCGGGGACAAACTCAATCGACCTGGTGACTCTTCCTAAATGAAGACGGCCTAGATCCCTCTCACTCGAGAGATCTGGTGCCAAAAATTTGCAAGAAAATAAAGGCATAAAGAATACATGCCATGCACACATCCTAACACTGGGAGGAAAGATGACATTACCTTACAAAATCTCTTCCTTGCCATAGAAACTTGGAATAGTACAGATGAATGTGTTCAACTTCAAGCCCTTTTTATAGATCTGGTCTCAGATCATCAAACAGAGCTTCGAAGCTCCAACAATGGTAGATCTAGGTCTTCTTCCTCCACTCTCTCCCTCTCTCTCATGAGTCATCAAGGTAAAAATTTATTTGAAGTTAAAGAGGGAAGAACCATTCTACCCTATTTATGGTTCACAAGTAATATATATGGGGCATTTGATCAAGTACTAAGGAGATTGGATGCCAAGAAATCACATCTTTACAAAACTGGTTCACATGCACTTCGAAACATCGCTCTATCTTTGGGTGTCGAATGAACACAATGCATGCCCTATTAATACGACGCCCATCCAGTAGACATAATGCCCAACCAGTTAACACCTAACATTGGGTGAACATGACGTCAATGTCGAGTGAACACGATGCTTTTGGAGTTCACCTGATGCTTAAATCTATGCACGTGATGCATTTGCCTGTATCATTTGGCCATGGAAAAAGGGACCTGCTGCACTCAACCCAACACTCTTAGACTCTATGCAAAATATTTTTGGGGTGCTACAACTCCACCCTCTTAAAAGAATTTCGGCCTCCAAATTTAGTGAACATGCTACTAAACATAAAACACACCTTATATAAATAGCTCCAGGAGATCTTCCTACATTGCTTATTTGCGCTCCCAAGAGAACTTGTCCCGCCTGCAATTGTCCTAATGCACTTTCACGAGCATAACCTCTTTGTTCCGCAAACACCGAACCTTCAAATCCTCCATGAAAACTGGAAAAACAATCGTATTCAAAACTTTTGTCATTGGCACTACCACTAAGTCGACCACTTCACTTGGCTCCACCAATGCCTTCCTCTGCACCGAGACATGGAAAACATCATGTAGTACACTCAGCTCTTCAAACAAAACCAACTAATAGGCCTCTTCACCTATGCACTTTGTAACCTCAAACAGACCTAAATACCTTGGAATCAACTTCTTGAGTCGCCAAATTCTCGAAACACCCTTGAACTGCTTGATCATACAGTAGACCATATCGCCCACTACAAACTCGACATTTATATGGTGTGCATTGAAAAATTTCACATGCCGATCTTGAGCAACCTTCATGCGCTCTTATATTGTCCGCACCCACTCACCAACATCCACCACTACTTTGCCTAAAAGCTGGGTGTATTGCCTATATACAAGACATCGACATCGAATGTTGCCTACAATATTATGCTTCATAAGGGGCCACTTGAATGCTCGCTTATAAGATATTGTTGTAGGCAAATTCTACGATGCAAAAGTGGTCTTCCTATATCTTGCCAAAATCAAAAGCACACTTCCTCAATATATATTTCAAAGTACGATTTGTCCTATCCATTTGACCATCGCTCTACGGATGGAATGTTGTATTGAACTTAAGCTTTATGACCAAACTCTTTTGAACTAAACTTTAGTCCTTGTACTTAACTGTCCATCTTGATCACTGACGATACTCTTTGGAATTTCATGCAACCGTACTATGTTCCGAACATACAACACCATATGCTTCTCCACACTATCCTCCTTTTGATTTGGAATGAAGTGAGCCACCTTGGTAAGGTGATCCACAATCACCCAAATTACATTGTTACCCTGTGGCAACCGAGGCAAACTGTGCACAAAATTCATAGAGATATCGTCAAACATCCACTTAGGAATAGGGAGGGGCTTCAAGAACCTACCTGGCCTCTACTAATCATCCTTCACTAAGGCACAAGTATGACATCGGCTCACGTACAAAGCTACATCCGCTTCATCCCAGTTCACCAATAGAATTTCTTCAAATCGAAGCACATCTTCGTATTACTCCGATGAATGGATTACTTCATAAAATGCGCCTCGAACATCAACTCCTCATGGAGCTTGACAAACTACGGTATACACACCCTTCTATTCTTCTATAAGATCCCTCTGACCATATCAATGGCACTGCCTTTGCCTTTCTGAACTTTCACCACCAATGTTTGGAACTCTACATCTACACTGGTTGCCTCCCGAATACGATCAGACAAGTTGTACTACAACTCTGTATAATTCAACTATGCCACGCAAGACTCGCCTCTAGCTACAAAAACAATGTTAAGAGACTCGAAGTATCGCACCAACCGCTCGTCATGTGCTTCAATCTAGTTCCTTTGCCAAGAATATTTATTTCTCAAAGCATCAGCCACAATGTTGGCCTTGCCTGACGTGTATTGAATTGCCATGTTATAGTCCCCAAGGAACTTGACCCACCTGCATCGTCGCATGTTTAAATCTTTTTGATCATAGAGATAGAGACACTTCATGCTCTTACAGTTCGTAAAGATCTCCACGCTTACGCCATACACGTAATGCCACCACATCTTCAAAGCAAAAATTATCATCGCTAGTTCAAATTCATGGATGGGGTAATTTCTCTCATGAGGCTTCAATTTTCTTGACCCATAAGATATTATATTACCATGCTATACTAGCACGCAACCCAACCCACACCATGATACGTCACCGAAAAGCTGAAATCCCTCAATCTCACTAAGAAGACTTAGGTTCTGAGCAGACATTAACCTTTCCTTCAAGGTCTCAAACGCTCGAGCGCACTCCGACGTCCACACCAACTACTGATACTGGAGAGTAAGAGAAGTGATGAGCAGTGCTATTTGAGAGATGTTTTCCATAAACCGTATGTAGTATTTGACTAGCCCAATAAAACTCTTGACCTCTACCACAGTTCTTAGAATAGACCAATCTCTAATGGATTCAACTTTAACCAGATCCACTGCCACACCATCACCACTAATCACATGTCCCCAAAAATCAACATTCTCTAACCAGAACTCGTACTTTGAGAACTTAACATAAATTTGGTTCTCTCTTAGAATCTGAAAGACCACTCTCAAGTGAGTATTTTGCTCTGCTTTTGACTTTGAGTACACTAGGATATCATTGATAAACACCACCATAAATGAATCCAAGTATTGTCAAAACACTCATTCATCAAATCCATGAACATTGATGGAGCGTTCGTCAAATCGAACGACATCATCGAGAACTCAAAATGACGAAACCTCATCCCAAATATTGTCTTAGGAATATCATCTTCATGAATATGCCACTGGTAATACCTCGGTTTCAGGTCCAACTTGGAGTACACCACTGACCCTATCAATTGGTAGAACAATTCACCTATCCATGGAAGCAGACACTAATTCTTAATTGCTAGCTTATTCAGCTCATGATAATTTATGCACAAATGAATACTACCATCTTTCTTCTTCACAAAAAACATCGATGTGCTACACGACAAAGAGCTAGTACTAATGTACGCTTGCTTCAAAAACTCTTGCAACTAAACTTTGAGCTCGGACAACTCCTTTGGTGCCATCCTAAATGTAGAATATGATGTCGGCATTGCTTCTAGAACCAACTCGATTGTAAAGGTTATCACACGTTGAGGAGGTTCTCACAAAAGTTCCTCAGGAAACCCGTCCTCGAACTCTGCCATAGTAGGAACTTCTCAAACTACCAACTTTGTGGAGTGAGTCTCCAACAAAGCTATAAATTGTATACCTCCCTAATTCACTACATGCATCATCTGCATAGCCAAAATCAAGGAGCACGCCACTCCACTATGGCCCTAAAAATTGATCTCCTCTTTTTTGTCGCTCCTTAGGATCACCACCTTCAACAGACAGTCAATGTTTGCCTACTGCTCTATAAGCCAGTCCATTCCCAAAATCATATAAAACTCTTCCAGTGGTAGAACTTCAACTACCCGCTCAAAGTCAACTTTATAAATCCTCAAACTAATGTACCCTTTATTTTTGGTGGTCGTAGAAGACCCATTAGGAATTCCCACCCTAAGCTCCTTATCCGTCTCAAAGGACTCGATCCTAGTTCTCCAGATAAATCTTATTATGTGAAAGGAGAGTGGCAACCCCATATTTAACATCACTCTAGCAGGGTAACTTGAAACTAGCATGAAGCCTAGCATACATGCAGCAAACATGAAAGGTCGCACACAATTTTAAACTAGCGAACAAACTTAAACTTTTCATACATGTCACCGCATCTGGCTGGCGAATTGCTTTCTGCTACCCAAGGTTATACGCTCTTGTATGCACGGGATGGAAACGTAAAGCATTGACTCAACCACTTTCCCTATCTCCGCATAATTAGGATCAAAATGCACTGAATTCTCCTGCGTCGATTCTAGCCCAGTATTGCACTCGGTACAAATTCATGCTATGTATCATGGCTTGCCACATTTATTGCACCCCTCTTATAGAGCAGTAAGGTAAAGCTGTCTCTCAATGTATCACCCCTCTTATAGACAACCCCTATTATAGATCTCCACCCTTGAGGGGTGCTACATCGAGTAAGGGAAAGCCGTCCCTCGATGTAGCACCCTCTTCTCTCCAATTATTAAGGGATGTGACTTCTTCTTCAGCTTACTCCCTTCTTCCTTCCAATTCATCTGAGAAGGCTTTCCTTCTCCTCTCTTTGCCACAAGACCCATACGATTTTAGGTTCTCTCCATGTCTCTCTCCAACGTCCTAATGGATTCAACAAACTCATTGAATCCTATATTCTTTAGGGCTATGAGTAGTTGCCTCAGGTTATCTCTCATCCCATGGCAGAAGAGTTTATCCCTCTCATCATCATCCACCATAGTCATCCCCGCATAATGACCCAACTGAGTAAACTCCTGTAGGTACTCATCCATTGTTCAATCGCGTCGCACCAAATATAGAAAATGCCATTGAAAGGCCAACCTCATCGAAGAGGGGATATACAACTTCAGGAATGCGCTTACAAACTCATATATGGATGGGGTGTGTCTAGAAAACTGATGGCCGCTATGGCTCACCCACTACAACTTTGCATCACCTTCTAATACGAGGACTGAAAACTGGGACTGTTTGTCCTTTAGTGTCATTGCCGCTCTCAAGAGCTCATAAATCCTTTCCAACCAAACTTTGGTATCAGTCTGAGTGCCGACTCCCTTGAACATTAATGGATGGAAACTTAGAAAATACTTCATCTAACGGTCTCCCTACCCAACAACTCTCTCATCCAACGACTCTACCTTCCTGGCCCCTCCACCTAGTATGACAGGTGTGATATCTAGGGTAACAGGTGTCGTTACCTGAGCAGTAGGTATCATAACCTGTAACGCCATCGCAGCTTAGTATGCTACCATTAACTCTGCTGGCATGTGATAAAAATCAATCATAGACACATGAATGCCTATAGGACCTAGATCAGTAGCACTGCTCGGCATAGTATCTTCTTGTGGCCTTGACAACCCCGGAATATCGCTTCCACCCTAACATAAGAATGGCAATAAATGAATCAAGCTCTATTTACAAAACTTGAACACAAGAATGCACATAGTCCAACAAAGCACTCCTATGTGAACAACTTTACATGCTTGAATTACACAATATCGATCATTAAACCTCAACTTGGGCACAAACCTCCCTCTAATACAAAATTGTAATACCTCCCTGTAATGAAAATACAATATCGGTCCGGCCAGGACCCTACAGTATATAGACGACATAGCTTTGTTATTATAAAATGATATGAGAACACTACCGATCTCAAAACTTAAAGTGCAACATAGCAGACCATTAAACAGAAACTAGGAGCTATCCACAATATCAAAGGAGTCCAAATGGACTTATGGCCTTACATCAACAATGTCCAAATCATCATCAACATTAAACATATCAATGAGTAACAACACTCCTATGCTACGTCGCCGTACAAGCAGGATTATAATGAAAGAATCATAACACAAAAGAAAATAGGAACAACAGGAGGAGGGACACTTCATGAGGCTTAGGTATTTTTGGCTGGCGAGCTGGATCCATCTTGCTATCATTATCCTATAAAATTTTGATGTAATGAAGGACATCTAAGGTTGATCTCAACTGTCTAACAAGCACCCCTCCTCCCAGATATCGCTAGCAAACCCCGGGGCACTCCATCACCCTGTAGGTCAGAACATCGTATGCATATGTAATAAACATAAACTAACATAAAAAAAACAAAAATGAGTGTCTCAATCCTCAAACACACTTCTATGTTCAGCATATAGATAAAAGGGGTCTATAATATAGCATGTATGCAAACCTGGGTTTCACCCAATGCACCTTATAACATGTATGATTTTAATATATCATCACACATCATCATTTCACATCAATCACATTGGCACTCTCATTTCCCAAAAGGCATGCAAATCCAAGGCCAAGAAATCTCATTGAGACCCCACACGCACATGGATCATAACACCATCAAGCTTGTCCATCAACACCACCATTCTCGCCAATTTCACCAAAACAAGCACAACTGGTGCTAAGAACTCTTACTTAGAACCCACCCGCATATGGATCATTACACCATCAGCTTCTCCAAAACTACTGACATTCTTGTCAATTTTCATAGAAGGGGTCTTGTCTTACCGGGACACCCTCCACGGGTGAATTATAATATCATTGGGTAAGCTAGTCTACCACAAAGATGAAGTCACACCTTCATATATAAATGGGAATCACAATCCATCACTTACATTTACTCACCCTAGACAACATTCATTCTCATACATAACTAAGGGCATCAAAACAGCATCCTCTCCGCAATTAGATTTCTAGTAAATCCCTAAAATGCATGTCAAGCAACGTCACTTAATCTGACCACTGGTCGTGATTTTGGCTTCACCCACCAAGCCTAATTCACTAATAAAGTGGATTCCTATTAGAAAAATATATCAAGGAAGGACTCAATTGACTCGCTGGATCTTCTTGAACCAAGGTGATCCGGTTCCTTCCCACTCGAGAAATTTGGTGACAAAAAATTGCAAAAAAATAAAGGCATAAAGAAAAGATGTCATGCACACATCCTAAGACCGGGAAAAAAGGTGTTGTTACCTTACGAAACCTCTTTCTTGTCATAGAAACTTGTAATAACATGGATGAATGTGTTCACCTTCAAGCCCTCTCCACAGATCTGGTCCCAGATTAACAAATGGAGATTTGAAGCTCCAACAATTGTAGATCTAGGTCTTCTTCTTTCTCTATTCTCTCGCTCATGAGCCTTCAAGGTCATAATTTACTTGGAGGATAAGAGTGGAGAACCCTTCTGCCCTATTTATGGTTAACAGGCAAAAGATCTGAGCCATTGGATCAAGTCCCAAGATGATCGAATGCCTAGAAATCACATTTATATGAAAACAATTCACATGCACTTTGAAAGATCGCTCTATCTTGGGGCATTGAGTGGACATGATGCCTACCTAGTTAACACGATTCCCAACCAATAGACACGATGCCCAACCGATTAACATTCGATCTTGAGTGAACACAACATTGGCAATGATTAAACATGATGCTTTTGGATATTACCCGAAGCTTAAAGCTGTGCACACGACGCATTTGTCACTGTCGTTTGGTCAAGGAAAAAGTGATATGTTACACTTAACCCGACACTCTCAGACTCTAGGCAAAATATTTTTGGGGTGTTACATGCCTGAAGTTATTGTCGGGCGATTGTGTATCGTTCTATTCAGTGGTGTATTGTTTTGTGCACAAGTGTTTCATTGTGTTCAGTAAAATATCATCGTGTTCACTTAACGATATAAACCATAGAGCTATTTTAAGGATCGTGAACCTGTTTCGTAAATTTGCGAGGCATCTGATATTCTTAGGACCTGATCCAATGGACTTGATCTTGTGTACATGAACCCTAAATAGTGTAGAGTGGTTCTTCCCTCTCTTTCTTAGAGTAGATTGTGGCCTTGACATCTTGTGAGCGAGAAAGGTATAATGGAAGAAGAAGAAGACCTAGATCCGTCATTATTATTGGAGTATCAAAGCTCTATTTGTTGATCTGAGACAGGATTAGTGGAGATGGCTTACAGGAAAACAAGTTTATTTATGCTATTCTAGGCTTCCATGGCAAGAAATAGGTTTTGTAAGGTAACGACATCTATCCTCCTAGTCTTAGGATGCATGCATAACATCTGTAAGACCGCCCTCCTAGAACACAAAGCACGACTGAGGGGAGTCTTATGCCCAGAATAGGTTCCTTGCAGTAGCGTCAACACACAGGTCGACCTATACTATAAGACCCTTATTCTGCCGACTCTTCACAATATCATCCATGCCAACCCAAACAAAAGAAAAACACAAAAGTCATATCATCACAATAAGCAAATGTCCAAACATATTACATGAATAATAAGGAACTACATCGATTCCTTTAATATTAGAGTACAACAAAAATTTCTCGAAGGTTACACCACAACACTCAAACTCACGTCAGTGACTGATGGTAGCGAGGGTATCATCACATCAGGCCATGTCCGCCTGTCCTGGCTTCCCTCCTGCATGGTCTGCTACTGCTGATCTATCAATTGGGTTTCCTCCTAAAATGGTAGACATAACAACCGTCAGTCATAAAGACTAAGTGGTTATCACATCCGCTCACCCCGACAACTCTTAGGCACCGGGCAAGAGAAAGGAAACAAGGTGCAATATGTATATATAACTGTGAGTAAAAGTAGGTGGTATATTTCTATTTATCATCAGAGTAGTAATAGTAGTGTATAACAGGTAATAACATCATTCTACACTAGCAATTCTATAAGAGCAAGAGCAATCAACTACAACATATAACTCTAAAACAGAAATAGAACTTAACTTATAAAAATACCCATACAAATTTATAAGTTAAGGATCAGCTTAATAGAAAGTAACTCATCATATAATTAAAATTGCCCATACCAATCTATACGATGAGGATCTTGTGTAATGTAATGTAATCCAATGATTTATGATGCACCCATGCAACTCACGCACTCTGTTTTGCTATGTCGACACAGTCCATAAGTTCTCACTTTTCGAGTAGGTAGCTAACCTCCCAGTCATCATCCGTCATGGCCAATCGGTGATAGTAGAGCGAGCGTCTCCACTACTAGGTGGGCATCCACATAACCAAGCCTAGGCCTCCGTATGCCTAAATTCTAATAACATAACAATGGAGCCTCTACGTACTACGGCTCAAAGGGATCTCAGGTAGATGTGCACAAAGAACATAACCCAAACTAACCTATCATCGTGGCATGGAAGGAGCCTCTGAGAGCATATCACCAATGGAACAAGCTCAATCTTCCACTATCATGGAAGGAGCCTCGGAAATGAGCACCGAGGACCAAACCCAACTGCCCAAGGTCTATTTGTCAACTGCCATCGGTGTGATGACGGGCAAGCCCTAAGACCTGCCACACCAACCTTAACCCAGGATCAAGACACCGCGTGTCAACTGTAACATCCCATTTTCAAATTGGACCCCCCCTAGGAGTGACTTGAGCATAACTAGGTCCTATGAGTTAACCTAGGTGAACCCAGGAGATCAAGTAACCTAAAAACCTAGTTGAGACCCTCTTGGTCTGCAAATAGTAATTTTCTAAACTCTGATTTTTGGGTGGCCTAGTAGGTTCATTTTGACTCTAAGATCCCCTTAGACATAATGTGGGCCCAAGGAGTCACCAAGGACCCACTTGGGTCAACCACAGTGGTCAAATTGACCAAGTCAACCCCAAGCCCAAATCAAGTCAAACCTAGTCTTTATGGGTTAACCCAACCTCAAGCCACCCTCCCCTTAGGATAATCTCTTGCATGATTATTATGTATTAATTTGGCTGCCCATATCCTAGAGGATTGACCAAGTCAACCTAGTGACTAGGAGAGAGAGAGAGAAGCCTAAATTTAGAGAAATAAAGAGGAGAGAGAAAGTGTTTAAAGAGGCCACTTATGGTGGAAGGTGAACCACTCCCTTCATGATATTTCCTAAGGGAATTATAAACCTTAGTGGGCTGCCAATAGGTTGAGGGAGATGAGTAAATTCGTTCATGATAATTAGGAGAGAGAAAAAAATATCATTTTCATGAATAATGGAGGAGAGAGAAAAAAATTTGGAGGAAGAGTATTCATGACCAAGGGTCTCTCTCTCCACCATCAAGCCTTGATATTATTCCCCATTCAACTCCCTTGACTCTTGGGATGAAAATAACATCAATTGCCTTGGTGTGAGGAGAGAGAAAAGGGGAGTTTCTTTTTAATGGAGGAGAGAGAAAAATTAAGAGAGGAGGGAATGGAGGGATCGGCTAAAGGGAGGCCAAAGGCCACCCTTAATGACTGAATTCAACTCCCCAGGGGAAGGGGAGAAGTTTTCAGCCATTTCCCGGCCACCTAGGCCTTGGTTCAGCCCCCCTCCTCCATGGCCGAACCTAGCCATTAATGGCTTTGATGGACATTTTCAAAACCACCTCCCCCCTCCCCTCCTGGCCATTTATACCCCATCAGCAAGCTAGGGTGAGGGATTTCGAAACCCTAGATAGGAGGGAGAACCGCTGCCGGAGCCACCAAGGGAGGAAATGCCGCCTCCGCCGCCATGCATTCCCGTCGCTCCACCCGCATCCAAGCCCGAACTCAGGTCCTCCCTCACTCCTTCTCTCATGCTTAGATCCTAGGAATGTTTAGAAGTTGATTTCATGCCCAAACGAACTGGAGCCAAGTTTTGAAATTTCAGAAAATTGCCATTTTTTGGGAGCTTTTGAAGCTCTCGGCTTGGGCGGCGCCGCCACCTCCGACCGCCCTAGCTCCGACCGTGGATAGCCCCCACCACCGGGAACAAATGGGTGATGTTTCCCGGTGGTGGCGCCGCCTCAGGCCGCCAGAAAAGGGCCCGTAAAAACCACCTGTGCGGGCTCTTTTTAGGTCCAAATCAGAGAAGATGACCAGCTGTCGTTGGATCTTGCTTTAAGATTCGTGCAACCCTATTAAATAAGTTTAAAGATTTAAATATTCAATTTTCTGTATTTAATTACACAGATTTACTGTAAATGGAATTTAGGCCCCTTAGAGGCACCTACTGAAAAAGTGTATAACATGAAAGTTGTAGGTCTTTTGAAGACCTACAATTTGATATGTAGTGGTGAAAAATTGGTTGAGGGGAATGCCCTGTAGATCCTTTTTAGTAAGGGTATGACCTACAACTAGGGCAGATTTCTTCTAAAAATTATTTAGGCCCCTTAGGGGCATGTTCATCAAAAATGATCAACATGAATGTTGTAGGAATTTTTATTATCTACAGTTTGATATGTAATGGAATTTTTTTGGACAAGTCTACTGACCTATAGGGCCATTTTTCTAGGGTAGGACCTATATGTAGGGCAGATTTTAAAATAATTCCCCACACTTGACCCTTGGTCCAAATGCTTTGAAATTTGGACAGGGACTCAATATCACCTAGACCTAACTCTTGTATATATTGGAGACCATTTGGGATAGTGTAACTTAGGGTTCTGCCCTAACCCTAGAAAAGCTAGGGTAAGATAGTTTAAGGGTCAAATGACCTCCATACCCTCCCAAATTTTGGTGAGGTGTCCCTGTGATAGGTATCTAGGTCTGGTTCAAATTTCAACTCATTTGGTTGAGTTTTGAATAGGAATCCTCTAAACCCTAGTTTTGACCTAGTGAAGGGAAGCTTAGGGAAAAAATACTTTTGACACTTGTGTGATCATCTCACCTCAACAGAGGTTGAGATTCTGACCACTGGTTTTAAATGGTCATAAGAACTCCCTTAGGGAAAATGGGATGGATTAGGGTATGTTTACCCTTGGGCCCAGGTTCAAACCCTAAATGTGGACTTTGGGGGCTTATGAAGGACATAGGGGCAAATGCCCTTGTATGGCCTTGGGTTTTGGTGGAGAGGTAGTTAATGGGTATTTAACCCTCTGGTTGTAATATTAGAGAATTTTGAGGTAGGTAGGTACCTAAAAACCTAAACCCTAGTTTTAGAGTAGAAGGGCTTTTAGGTCAAAGCAGTAGTTTAAATGCACTCAAAAGCTATGAAACTTGGGTAGAGTGTTTCTAGGGTAGTTAGGACCCTTGGCTGATTTTACTAGAATTTTTGGATTATTGTTTTTAGTACTTCATTCATGAATATGTGTATAGCCCTATTTGATGTTTTATTTATTAAAGATTTTTAATTCAAATAAAGCCCCATTGAAACTCTGGAATTAGATGTTGTTGGCCAGTGGAAATGCTCATGAATTTTAGTTTAATTTTATGTTGAATAAATAGAGTAGTTCTTTCACAAGTGTTATTAAAGGGCCTTATGGTTTAAAAATATTTTATGACATAAATAGTTTCTGGAAAATTATGAAAGTTGGTAAATATAGTTTTTTTAAATCATTTTGAATCAGTGGGATTTTATTCTAGATTTTTGGAGTTATGAATGTAGTACTTGATTCACAAGCATGCTAGATTAAGGTTTTAGTAAATGATTTATTATAAATTAATTTCCAGCAGTAAAATTATGAAACTTTTATAGTACTATTTTCATGGTATTTCTAGTACCCTGTAATTAATCCAAATGATTTAGAAGAGAATCTGATGTAGTTTATTCATTAGACATGAAAGAAATGGATTATTGCAAAAATATGTTTAGACCCCTTAGACCTTAGTGAAAATTGCCAAACCTTGGATATATCATTTTTGGACATATTAGTATTTGTCTTAAATTTATTATGATTTATACATGACTGAAAAGTATACTCCTTGTTCAAATTTGGAAGACCTTGGATTTTAGTAAAATTAATTAATAAATATATTAATTGAGAAAATTGTTATAACCGGGAATTGATTCAATTATGTCGTGACAGGCCCCCAATAAATAACTTAGGCTGTTCGGATGAAAAAACAAAGGACATCCTATCATAGACATTACTTAGTATAAGGTGGTCTGTAGTTAGTAACTTTGGGAAATGAGTAACATGATAAGGTTTGGGTTAGCGTAAGGACAGCTTGTGTTGGCTGGATTTAAAGAAAGAGGATGGATCGCCATAGGAGGTTTCAAGTGTGGTAAGGAATGAGTTGATGCGCTCTAGAAGGTGTGCAGGACCGATGAAAGATCGTCGTCCCCATAAGAGTGAAGAGTAAAATCCACCCTAGGTTTAGTTTGATGTAATTTATAGAGGGAACGGGTAAGGAAAAAAACAACCAATAACAATAAGTGCCTTGTGAAAGGGAACTTCGGGCCGTAATATCGCCGTCTTGGTTCCTAGTGCCCTTTGAGAGCCCTTCACGGGGTATGCCGGGGGCAGTCCCGAGCTAACGTAAATCTTAAAACAAACGAAAGAGTAATTAGCCTAATAGGGATTCACATTGCACACACTCATTAGTTAGGGTTGGTAATGGTTAAGTCGTCCCGAGGTGTTCAAGGGGGCGCTGTCCCGTGGTGTTCTAAGGGATGAAGTCTGGAGATGAGCCGGGCGTTTTAGTCCGGGGAATTTGGTCTCGGATGTGGTTTATACAGACGGTTTAGTCTGGGAGTTTGACACTTTAAAATTGTTATATATTAAACTGCTGCATGTGCATAAAAATAGGAAAGATTAAGGTGGTGGGTTTTCGATATCGGGGAGTTCGATTGCACCGACACCGATATCGTTGACTCGGCAAGGTGACTAGCACTTAGCCAAGGTTATGTCCGGCGGACCAGTCGGCAAGAGTACGCAGGAGTCCGCCTCGTGCACCAGGCGTTGAGGGCGTACGATAGGTCAGACCAGTGGTGCTTTTACTGGTTTTGAGGTGGGCGAGGCCCAAACCACCGCTTCCGTTTGCCACTACGGGAGTAACCTGGGAGTTATCTCCAGAAAGGGGGAACTAAAGGTTTGTGTACGCAAAGTTGGGTGTGTGAGTTGCACTGCTTGAACATCATAACCCACCATATAGCTGCATGTCATAATCATTCATAACAACCTTGACACCTAAAATATAAGTGGAATGGGACGCTTATACTTTAGGACTTGCAAAACGACCCCTTGGTCTATAAGCTTGTGTGGGCAAGTTTATAAATTAAGGACAATTTGATATATGTAAATCTGTTGCTTGATAACCGACACCCCAACGTATAAGCGGTATGGGACGCGTTATACGATGGGAGCCTTGCAAAAGATCCCTTGGCTTATGTGTACTCACATAAGCGAAGGTTTATTTTCTTACTTACTTCCTTTCTGTTATACCTATTACAACATTTATACTGTTCACCTGTTATAACTTGCTAGTTAGGTCCACCATCATCTGCTTTGGAATTTATCTCCACTTTCATGTCCTCCCCTTTCTTCCTCTCCGCCCGGTGCCTTAGAGCGTGGGGGAAGGGGTGGGGGATGATAGGGCTTAGTCTTTTAGACTAACGGTTTTCGAACCATATCATATTAGGGGATCGCGGAGCCCAGCATGGAGGAGCAGCCCAGGAGGCCGGTACGCTTGGAGATGGGGCAGTCTAGCACTGGAGTCCAGACTGCAGGGACCGTGAGTCCCGACCTTTAGTAGAGTTTTAGTTTTTGCTTCTGCATTGAGTGATTTTGTAGTGAGGACTTGATGTACCGGGCACGAGCTCTTATATTTCTAGTATCTTTGTTCCCTGATGATTTCTGTGGACACTCCCTTCGTGGAGTTTATATATATGTGATTTATTATTGTGGACTGCATTTCTCTTTCTTTACTATATGCTACTTGATCGTGATCAAAAAGGCCGGCAGAATCGGTGCGTTATGGTGACGACCTTCCCGGGTGCGAAGGTGTCACCGCAAAGAGGCGGTTCTGGGCATAAGACCCCGGGCTGTCAAAAAAAAGGGGTCTTACATCAACACACACCGCATGTAATTTCACTCTGCCATGCCTCAAACATCCAAGGGCTCCAACCGAGTCCCTTTTCATCATTACCAATCTAGTGCTCAAAACACTCAAGGGCTCAACATTGAGTCCCTTATCATCATACCGGTCTAGTGCTCAAAAGCACTCAAAGCCTACCATAATATGGGAGGTTAATCCCCTTAGTTGTCAAACCCGTCATATCCTCATTACCCGAGATAAGTGACTAACTCATCACATGGACACATGCATTATGTCATCTAGCTCTTCTTTTATAAATTAGCATGCATCTGCACATCAGATCGTACACCCTTCCCCAAATTATATTTCATTAACCACTTAAGCTTCAACATGAGCAACCTAAGTTTACAAGGAATACATCACACATTCTCCTAGTAATTACAAATCACTGCATTGTTATAGATTACTAATACATAAATTATGCATCACAAACTCTTCCAAAACTTATAATGTTCATCGCTTCATTACCAAGTGCATCTCCATCGGATTTCATGAATACATTATTTGTACAACTGAGGTTCATCCAAACCATAAGCTTATCGGGGTTACTTATAATAAATTCACCCAACCCAAACCATCAACTGGGTACAATCTTCCTATTGAACCCAAATATCCAGATGCACGTCTAACACATAACTTACTTGGACAACAAGTCTTTTTCGGCCTTACATTAGTTTTGACAAATCACATCCTACTCACAATACATTGCAGCACACCCACTTCAGCAGAACATTCCCAGGGCTACAAGACTCCCCCATCAACGACCAACCATCCGTTCAAAAGTTCTTTCCGAGGGCTACAACTTTCGTGTTCATCCCAAGACCTAGAAGTGCTCGAACCATGGCTTTAATCGAGCATGAAGCCTGCTGCGCTAATAAAAATAGATTTTTGCACGCATCTTAAAGTCGAGCTAACAAAATTGGTTCGTCTTCTTCCTCTAGCCATTCATACAAAGTTACATTCAACTCTTCCTCCTCTCTTATTCACCCTTGATGGACCACCATTCTTCACGAAGCCAAGTCCATCACCTTCATATTGAAGAGAGGAAAGGTTGAAGACAACAAAACCCTAGGACAAAGGTATTAGTGTGGTCTCTTTCTAGGAGATCTTCGTTTCTTACCAAAGTCACGCTCTGTCTTGAGCGGACATCTATCCTATAATATATCTAAAGATCTATCACCAAGGGAGAGGGTAGGAAGCTCACATCATTTTCGGCCATGGATCTCGTTCTCCTTCTTGGCGGCATGCTTAGTTTCCTCGTCGGTATCATTCTTTACGGAAAGGTGGTTCGGAGTTTGTCCTGGCACCTTTGGGAAATTCTTTGCTTCTGGTTGGGCTTGGCATAGTATCGATTCGGCAAAGTGAACGATGATGGCTAGGTTTTTTGCATGTTCCTTTTTATAAGGAAGGATTATGGTTAAGGTCACTTCGCCACGTGTCGCTCTATCATTGGACCGCCCATCAAAACCTTAAATAAGTCTTGTTTGAAAAGACCGGTCATAAGGAGTCATTCAACACGTTTCCTGAACTTGGTTCAACCCGTATGTACATGTTAGTAAACACAGTCTTGGCTGAAAATCCACCAAGTCAAATTCGTCGTATATACCTATACATACTCGACAAATCGTCTAAATCCTTCGTGTATTCTTGACGAATCGGCTCAGTTACTTCAAGACAATTCCAACAATATTTGACGAATCAATTACAAATCTCACCGAACTGTCTAAGTCATTCTCGATGAATTCGTCGGATATCCTTGACGATATCCGATGAATTTCACGTGTTCCTCCGAATTTGCCTGAGTCTTTCCCGCTGAATTACCCAAAGTCATTTTTGACGGATTCGTCGGTTATCCTCGATGATATCCGATGAATTTCACTTCTTCCAGCGAATTTGCCTAAGTATTTCCCGTCGAATTACCCCCAATTCATTTTCGACGGATTCATCGGATATCCTCGACAATATCCGACGAATTTCACTTGTTCCACCAAATTTGCCTAAGTATTTCCCGCCGAATTGGGCGAGTATCACTCGACGAATTCATCGGGTATGTTTGTCGAAATCCTACAAAATTTATCGACCTGACGGGAAAATCCTCAAGTCACTCTGTCGTATTCATTTACTATCACTGAACGCTCTCCGAATTCAGAATTCTTCTAAGTCCATGTGTCGTATTCGTCGAGTTTCACTCGACGCTTTGTTGAAAGGCATCGATATCCCTCAACGCTTTTGACTCAGTTGACGCACTCGACGTTTTGTCAAGTCTAGTCAACACACTCGATGCTTCTCGAGCCTGAGTCAACTCTCTTGACTCAAAAACATATGCGAGGGGTCTAGTACGAATCAGGACGTTACAACATCATTTGTTAATGCCCTTATTTTCTTACAAATTTTCTTGGCACGAGATTTATCAAATAAGAGGGGTAAAAATTTCCTTGATTTAAGAGAAATCACTGAATCAATTGTGTCTGTCTGTGACATACTTTTCATTAAAAATCTGCTCTGTTAGTGGATTAGGCATTGTGCATGAAACCATAATCACGACCGATGGTCCGATGCGGTGATGTTACTTAATGTGCATTTTAGAGATTTTGCTTGAAATTTTATTATGGCGTAGACGTCATTCTTAATTTTGTGTGAGAACAAATGGTGACTTAGGGTAGGGAAAATAGATGCATGTTGAATTTTATGTGGAGGTGTGGCTTGTCTTTGTGGGCAGAGTAAAAGCATGAGTTCTTAATATCAGTTAAGATGTGTTTGTAGAACTGAAAAGAATGCCAAATATTGTGGGCAAGCCTAGGTATTGACCCATGGGTAGGCGGAGCCTAACCAAGAATTCTATTTGTGGCTTGAAGGTCGTTCAGGAAATTGAAGTACCCTGATGAATGATGTGATGTGATGATGAGTGATGATGTGTTATAATCATACACGCTATAAGATGCCTTGGGTGAAACCTAGGTTTGCATATATACTGCATTGGTAAGCCACCTTTTATTTAAATGCTCAATGTAGAAATGTACTTGAAGTTTGTGACACCTACTATTGTTGCTTTTATGTTACTTTTATGTTTTATTACTGAAAGTTATGGGTTATTACTCATCTAGAGGGGGGCTGAATATGTGTTTTACTTAATTTTAATTTTTCTTATAGTTTTCTTTTTATGGGCACTATAGGAATGTAAAATAGAACCATCAAACCACGACACACAGAGATTTATAGTGGTTCCCTAAGAATGGGTACATCCACTTCCCCCTTCACTTATCTGGCAGGGAGCTAACTTAGGCCAAAATTCTCCAAAACTTTTCCTCAGATCCTCAGATCATACAAATCAGGAACACAGGTTCCCTACGTCAGACCTTCAACGCATATCCTATAACTCAGATCTTTGATCAAGATCCTATAGCTCAGATCCCTTATAGATCCTACAACTCAGGTGTCATAACCCACATTTTCTCCAAATTAAAGAATTATTAGAATATGAGAAAACGCGCATCATGATGCCATGTCAAGCAGGGGATAACTGCTGACGCTCAGGCAAAACTATCTACTACACTTTATGAAAGAAATTCATGAGTTTAATGATTAGAAAATCAGTTATATACTAGAGGTCGTATCCCTCGGCTCAGTGGATCGCCTAGTCCATAGTTAAAAACTAAACTTAAGCGCCGTAGAAAAATACTTTATTCAGGTTTGACATCCTAAGAGGTGTATAAGAGCCCTAAGAGGACCACTTATGATATGCAAGACTCTATATTTAATTTACATTATATATAAGAAAACGATCTTTATACGTTGTTTGGAAAATAGTGATTTACTTTTATAAAACATGCTGATTATACGATGTACTTATAATAAAAATAATTGTAGTTTTAAAATAACTAGCAACCTAGCATAAATCCTCCCCAGAGCAAAAAGACTATCTCCAGAAAATGGTAATAGCAAAAGTAATATATCTAGTACAAAGGTAAAAACTACCAGTGGGCGCCAACAACCTGACACGAACCCACGAGCAAATATGTTTGTCTGTAAGAAAAGTACTGAAAAACTACCTCACTAATAAAGCAACAGGATCTCCAAAGTCCAAGAGACCACCAGTAACACCACCGCAACCTAGCCACCAAACTGGCTACTGCTCAGAACCTGAGGCATTCAAATGAAGAAAGAATACCTCAACAAGCAAAACAAGGAAAAACTGCATGGAAGTGTCAAGTAGGGAATAAATAATAGAGGAAAACACACAGCAGAAAAAGTCACAACTGCCCAAGGTAAGACAACAAGGAATGCACTACGTGCGAGGAAACAGCACCAACCCTGCCCAGAAACTATATCCCGCAGGGTCTACTAGGCTACTAAGAGCCCAAAGTGCTGCAATCTACCAAGGAAGAAACTTCTAACACCCTAAGTTGTAGGAGATGGTAGTAGCAAAATCAAACAGCCTGGATCCGGGTTGGAGACAAACTCAGTCCCCCAACCACCATTTCCAAGCCAACAAGCTCAAGGGTCTACATGTGAAAGCACAAGGGACCTTCCACCCCCTTGCCCAGCCCGTACCTGGAGCTAGATAGAAGAATAAGGGTGGCCTTGGCTAAATTACACAACACCTCCCCCGTGAAGAGCTTTAAACCACCACTACTAACCACGACCCACGATTCGGCCATTAGGAAAGAAAAACATGGCCGACAAGGAAACTACAAATATAATCAAGGAATTCACTCGGGAACGAAAATCGAGGAAAGAGAAATTGTGTTGAAGTTACTCAACACGGCTTGGCATTGAGTGGAACCCACTCAACGCCTAACCAGACCTTGGCATTGAGTGAGTTAGCCTCACTCAGCGCCAGAACAGCCATGGCGTTGGGTGAGAATCACTCACCCAACGCCCTCCGCAAGAACAGCTCTGGCATTGAGTCAGCCATCCTCATTCAACGCCAAAACAGCCATGGCGTTGAGTGAGGTCCACTCCCTCAATGCCTTCAGCAAAAGAGGCAGCGGCGTTGAGTGAGCTAACCTCACTCAACGCCAAAACAGCTATGGCATTGAGTGAGGTCCACTCCCTCAATGCTTTCAGCCAAAACCACAAAACCCATCAGTGGTGTTGAGTGAGTCTACCTCCCTCAACGCCAATGCAGCTTTGGCGTTGAGTGAGGTCAACTCACTCTACGCCAAAGTTCATTCCTGCAGGGAAACCCTAAGCCAACGCCAACAAGAGGAGATCGGTGGGAATGCTGACTGATTCTCGATGAATCAACAGGAATGGAGGGCGATTCTCACCGAATCGGCTAGAATGCAGGGCAATTCTCGCCGAATCGGCGAGAATGCAGGGTGACTCTCGACGATTGGCGGGAATCAAGAATGATTCTTGCCAAATCGGCGGGAATCAAGGATGATTCGCGCCGAATCGGCGGGAATCAAGGATGATTCTTGCCGATCGGTGGGAATCACTGACGATACACGTCGAAATCGGCGGGAATTCCCGTCGATTTTGACTTAGACGAAAATTCTCACTCAATCACCCCACCACTCAGCCGCAAAGAACAAAACAAGCTATGGCTTTGAGTGTGTCCACCACACTCAATGCCACGCCCGGGCGGCTTTTGGCTTTGAGTGTGTTCACCACACTCAACACCAAAACCCGAGAGTTTACCAAGACTGGTTCTAACCAGAGCCCTACCACAACAACCTCCCTCACTCTCTCTCTCGGCTCCACCCGCAAAAGCACCCTACTAGAACTACAAAATCTAGAGTCTAAATGGTTATAACAACCATCGGGTTGAGCAAAATAGCACAAGGAGGGGGCTCATAGGCGAATCTAAGCCCTAAATTCAGCAAGGTAAAAGAGAATATGCTTGGTTTCTACCCTAGGGCTAACCGGGAAACATTCTATAATATCAAAAGAACAACAATGGCAAGGGAAAGAATACCACTTGCCTCGATTTTCGATGAAGCTTGGTCGGCTCTCCCTCCTCTTCGTTCTGCACTAGAAGGAGCAGCACCTAACAAGCAAACCCGCACTTTTATGGCGGAAAAGCACAAGAACCAGAAATCCAAGTCTCCTAAAACTCCACGAAAATCAAATATCTTACCGTCGAAATGAAGATCTGAGCGAGAGCAAGACAACGCCGCTTTCGGAACCGAAATCCGTCCACGAACACTCCCGGAATTGCCGTCCGAAGGAGAAGCTGGTCCGGCGATTTTCCTCTGCTTTCCACGAAACAGGAACAGCGATTTATCTTCGGTCTCGGGAAGAAGGAGGAAGAAGAAGTGGGCCCGCCACTTCTCAATAAGGCTTTTATATAAGCTTAGCCATGACGGTTCAGCCTAAATGCCTCCCAAGCCATCGGTTCACTTAAATTAAGAGGGTTTCTAATTAGATTTTAGTAATGGCACACCCAAAACGACACGAAAACCGAACTACCTCGGAATTCGACGAAATTCGCACCGTAGCTAAATATCCATGCTACGAACACAACGGCGAAGTAGAAATTAACTTTCGACGAATAGAACTCGAGTTATACCCTCCCGAAGCCAAAACACAAGCATCCCCCGAGAGGCCACACCGGGTCACCCAAAACGACTCGGCTTGCTAGGGAGATCTTGCCAATAGGCTACAAAATAGGGCACCCAGTTCTAAGGAGTTAAGACCACACTCCATAGATGGCACAAGACAATAAGACGCGTCGACGTAACGCCAAACGAGAATTTAAATAATCGCAAAAAAAATCGGGGGCGTTACATCAGGCTCTATATCAACCCTAAAACTCAGGATCAACACAAGCCCTACAACTTAGCCTCAACACAATACCTATAACTTAGACTCAACACAAGACCTATAACTCAGATCTCAAAAATCCTGTAAGTGAAAAAGATTTACAAAATTCTGTCTTAATTAGATAAGGATTGAGTCTTCCTTCTTCTTCTCTTCCTTGATCAACACTTGAATATATAGGCTTGAGTGTGTTGAAGTCTTAATCAGGAACCTTGACATAAATAAGTATGCTTCAGAGAAATACTACAAAGCTGGGTCTTGAAAGAATTTCTTTCTAATGCTTGCAGTGGTTGAAGAATGAATTCACTTAAATGCTTGATCACTACTCAAAAACTCGCACAAAAAACTAGGAGTTAAAAAATGGCATGCAAAATCTCTATGAGTTATATGTATTTCACATTCTTTTAATCCCCTTTTTATAGTGGACTTGGTCGGTAGAAAGCTTTGAGTCTGATATAGAATTCTTCAACGGCTAGCAATCTACTTAGGCAATAATCGGGATATGGAATCTTCATACGGCTAGCAAATTTTGTCTAAGGAAGGATTCAAAATATGGAAATTTTCTCTAATGAATGATAATATTCCTTCCTTCTGGCATCCCCTAAAATTACGCAGAAGATAACTCTTTTCAAGTTAATTCAAATCATCTATGCAATCTGGGCCTAGAATTAAGGAGATAGTCATTATATCACATGTTAGGTTGGGAAACCTTTTCTAAGTGACCTTGACATGATACCCTAGGCAATGTCTTATAACACTATAGATGGATATGTGGCTAGCTTTAAATTATATCAAGGACTTATATGGAAACACTCAACACTTAGCCGTCAGAATCTGTTGAAGGATTTCTATCACAGTCTAGTCAATGCTGTTGAAAAACTTTGAACTATATAGCCAGCAAATTTCTCAATGATGCAGTCAATGCAATCAGTACTTTTCTCATCGATGTAGTCAATGCAGTTGATAAAATACTTAAGCTTGAACAGAATATAGTCTGTTGGGGCTTGAGGAGACCAGGCAGACTTATGTCTAACCGTAGTGGTCTGTTAGTCTCAGCGACCTAGCAGTTTGGTCCAGTGGTCGGGTGGTGAACCTCAGCTTGCAGGAAGGTGGTCAGCAGTAGTGGCGGTCTGATGGATTGCCACAGCATTGGTCTAAAGGTTAGCCGCAGAGATTTGAAAGTAGCCGCGACGGTCTGACAGATAGACACAACAGCGGGCTGTCAGTTAGTCGCAGCAGTCTGAGTGAAGCCGCGGTGTTATGGTTGAAGCCGCATCCGCAGAAAGATGGTTATCTATAAATGCGATCTGGTGGCATCTCGTGGTTGCAGTCTGATAGCTTGCAGCAACTGCAGTCTGATGGGTAGCTGCAACTGCTGTTTAGTGGAAACCCGTAGTTGCTATCTGGCAGCCTGTTCCAGCGATCTTGTATAGTGGGCGGTTTGACCATGTCAAACGGCATAGACCGCTCGACTTGTATTTAGTCCCACATCGGTTGTTGTATTATCTCATCTCCCCCCATTTCTATAAATAAGGGGGCATACCTATGTAATAATTATCTTTTTAGAGCAATAAAATTTACCTTTATTTAGCTCTTTTTCACATGGTATCAGAGCTAATCGGCCATTTGCTCCTATTCGTGTGACTTCTATTTTGTCCGCGTGGTTTCCCTCCCTTCTCTCCCTTGCTTTTATTTCTCTCCGCTCGATTTCTCTCTGAATCTTGTTCTATTTCGACTTGTGCACTTCTTGGTCGCGCAGTTTTCTTATCCACGTGCTCTCTTTGCTTCTCCTCTTCTATTTTCTCTTCTTGTTACGGCTTCTTTAACCATTGCGGGCTCCGGCTCCTGGTCGCGACTTCTTTTCTTACTGCTGGTGTGTTATCACCTTGATTGTGCCATCTTTTCTCTTCTTGCTACTTGTCTAACCGCGCAAATTCTCTTCCTTGTGTGGTCTCCGTATTTTGGTCGCGGTATCCTTCCTTCCACTGGTGTGTTGACACTGAGACCGTGCAGTCTCTGCACTTGTTCGTGCGGTTTGTTTGCCCTGGTTATTTGGGCATTTTGTTTTGTGAAACCGTGTGGTTTCTTTCTGTTTTCTATGGACACTCCTTGTACTCTCACTATTCCTCCTCTTTTTACTTCTTTCTTCTCTATTTCTGGTAAGTTGGGCACTGATTTGAAGCTTACAGGTTCAAATTACCCTGACTGGAGTGTATCCTTCATTTTTCTCTTGCGTTCTCAGTGCAAACGTCATCATTTGACTAATGACCCTCCTCCTTCTGGCAATGTTTATTTTGATGATTGGGATGCTTATGATGCATTGGTTTGGACTTAGTTGGCCAACAGTTTATCTAATGAGTGCCTTCCTTTCATCCGGCATGATCCAACGGTCAAGGTTGTCAGGAATCATCTTTCCTCCTTATATTCAAAGGGAGCCCAAACTTCGCGCATTTATACTCTGTTTGCCAATCTTTTTGCTCGACCAGTCATGACTCCTGCTTCTGCCTATCAGGAGGTTCATACTCTTGGTGTTGAACTTCTTCAACATCGCCTTTTTTTTTGTAGATTTGGCTGAGCAACCCCAGCATTTTCAGAAGCTTCTTGTTGTTTTCTATCTGCTTCGCCTGCCGGATTCTTATGATATGATTCGCCAACAAATTCTTGGTGAGGCGGATACTCTGACACTGGATGCTACTACTGCTAGAATATCTCTTGTTACTACTCTTCTTTAGCATCCTTTGCTCTCCTATCCATCCTCGTCTCCTGATCTTGTGGCTTATTAAGCTCATCATGACATCTCTGGTGGTCGTGGTGGCTGTACTGGTGGTCGTGGTAGTCGACGTGGTTATTCCAAGCATCTTTGTTCACATTGTGGCCAGCTTGGTCACTTGTTTGATTGATGTTGGACCAAGTATCCTCATCTTTATCCAACAACAGCTGATTCCTCCAAGCCGTCCACATCTTCTCTTGCTACTTCTTGCACTACTCAGATGGCTACTATGGGTAGGTGGCATATTGATTCTGGTGCTACATATCATATGACCGGCAATTCTTGCCTTTTATCTTCTCTTGACAAGAGCAACTGGTTGCCTCCGGTTCTTATTGTGGATGGATCTCCTTCTCCGGTTTGTGGGTCTGGTACTGTGCATATTACTCACTCTCTTCAGCTGTAGGACATTCTTTATGTCCCGAATTTTCGGTGCAACCTCCTTTCTGTTACTTTTCATTATAAACTATTATGGTGTGAAGCTATTTTTATAGCCTCTACTTGTGCTTTTCAGATTCCTCATTCCAAGGAGGTGATTGCTACTGGTACTGAGAGTGACGGCTTGTTCGACCTTTATACAGCTTTTGCTTTTTTCTGCTTATTTTACTCTACTTCAGTGGCATCATTGCCTTGGGCATCCTCTTCGGATTCTTTATCAGCTTCTGCTAGATTTACCCCGCGGCAATTCTACTCTGGATTGTGAAGATTGTTAGTTTGGCAAGCATCACCGATCTTATTTTCCTACTAAGCATGGCCGTAACTCTTCTCGTCCTTTTGATTTGGTTCATTCTGATGTTTGGGGTCCTACTCCCTTTCAAACTGTTGGTAGGGGTAGTTTGTATTTTTTTACATTCATAGATGATTTTTCCAGGTGTACATGGTTATATTTGTTACACGAACATTCTGAGATTTTCTTGGTTTTTTTTGCTTTTTATACTGAAATTCATACATAGTTTGATAACTCTAATAAACTCTTCGCACTGATAATACAAAGGAATACCTTAATCATCAGTTTACTTGGTTTGGTTTGGATCAGGGCATGGTTGTCACAACCCGCATTTTCTCCGAATTTAGGAATTATCAGAGTATGAGAAAACACGCGTCATGATGCCACGTCAAGCAGGGGATAACTGCTGACGCTCAGGCAAAACCATCTACTTTACTTTATGAAAGAAATTCATGAATTTAAAGATTAGAAAATCAGTTATATTTTAGAGGCCGTATCCCTCATCTCGGTGGATCACCTAGTCCACAGTTAAAAACTATACTTATGCGCTGCGAAAAAATACTTTATTCAGGTTTGACTTCCTAAGGAGTGCATAAGAGCCCCAAGAGGACCACTTATGCTATGCAAGTCTCTACATTTAATTTATATTATATATAAGAAAACGATCTTTATACGTTATTTGTAAAATAGTGATTTAGTTTTATAAACATGCTGATCATGCGATATACTTATAATAATAATTGTAGTTTTAAAATAACTAGCAACCTAGCATAAATCCTCCCCAGAGCAAGTAGACTATCTCCAGAAAATGGTAGCAGCAAAAGTAATATATCTAGTACAAAGGTAAAAACTACCAATGGGCGCCAACAACCTCACACGAACCCACTGGCACATAAGTATGTTTGTAAGAAAAGTACAGAAAAACTACCTCACTAACAAAGCAACAGGATCTCCAAAGTCCAAGAGACCACCAGCAACACCACCGCAACCTAGCCACCAAACTGGCTACTACTTAGAACCTGAGGCATTCAAAAGAAGAAAGAATACCTCAGCAAGCAAAGCAAGGAAAAATTGCATGAAAGTGTCAACCAGGGGGGGTAAATGAAAGAGGAAAACACACAGCAGTAAAAGTCACAACTGCCAAAAGCAAGACAACAAGAAATGCACTATGTGCGAGGAAAAGCATCGACCCTGCCCAAAAACTACATCCTGCAGGGTCTACTAGGCTACCAAGAGCCCAAAGTGCTGCAATCTACCAAGGAAGAAACTTCTAACACCCTAAGCTGTGGGAGATGGTAGTAGCAAAAACAAACAACATGGATCCGGGTTGGAGGCAAACTCAGTCCCCCAACCACCATTTCCAAGCCAACAAGCTCAAGGGTCTACATGTGAAAGCACAAGGGATCTTCCACCCCCTTGCCCATCCCGTACCTAGAGCAAGATGGAAGAATAAGGGTGTCCTTGGCTAAATTACACAACACCTCCCCCATGAAGAGATTCAAACCACCACTACTAACCATGACCCACGATTCGGCCTTTAGGAAAGAAAAAAATATGGCCGACAAGGAAACTCAAAAATATAAACAAGGAATTCACTCGGGAACGAAAATCAAGGTAGAGGAAAAGTGTTAAAATGACTCAACACAGCTTGGCGTTGAGTGGGACCCACTCAACGCCTACCTAGACCTTGGCATTGAGTGAGCTATCCTCACTCAGTGCCAGAATAAACATTGCGTTGAGTGAAGTTCACTCACTCAACGCCTCCAGCAAGAATAACTCTGGCATTGAGTGAGCTAGCCTCACTCAACGCCAAAACAGGCATGGCGTTGAGTGAGGTACACTCACTCAACGCCCTTGTACTTAACTCGAAACAAAGAAAGTGGCGTTGAGTGAGCTGGCCTCACTCAACGCCAAAACAGCAATGGCATTGAGTGAAGCTCACTCAATCAACGCCCTTACACTTAGCCGCAAAAGAGAACTACGGCGTTGAGTGAGTCCACCTCACTCAACGCCAAAACAGCAATGGCGTTGAGTGAGGTTCACTCACTCAATGCCCTGGCACTTAGCCGCAACAAGGCAATTCTGCGGCGTTTAGTGAGCTGACCTCACTCAATGCCAAAATAGCAATGGCGTTGAGTGAGGTCGTCTCACTCAACGCCAGAAGTTCTGGCCGCAAAGAAGGGTTGTGGCGTTGAGTGAGTCTACCTCACTCAACGCCAAAGCAGAAATGGCGTTGAGTGAGGTTCACTCGCTCAACGCTACGGGACTTGGCCGCAAACTTGCCTACGGCGTTGAGTGAGGTCACCTCACTCAATGCCAAAGCCGAAAAGGCGTTGAGTGAGGTCGACTCACTCAACGCCAAAGTACTTAGCCTTAGAAAAGGCTATGGCATTGAGTGAGCACACCTCACTCAACGCCAAAGTACTTGGATGCACAGAAGCGACGACGTTGAGTGAGTCTACCTCACTCAACGCCAAAACCGAAATGGCGTTGAGTGAGGTCGACTCTCTCAACGCCAAAACACTTAGCTTCTCAGGAAAACCGCGGCGTTGAGTGAGCTTGCCTCACTAAACGCCAAAACGGAAATGTCGTTGAGTGAGGTCGACTCACTCAACGCTAAAGTACTTAGCCGCCAGCAGGGTCTGTGGCATTGAGTGAGTCCACCTCACTCAACGCCCTAGTACTTAGAAATATTCTGACTGGCTACAGCTGTGGCGTTGAGTGTATGCACCACACTCAATGCCAAACCCGCAAAGGCTTTGAGTGTGTGCACCACACTCAACGTCGGCCAGACAGAATTCAAAAAGGCTCTTACCAACAACACAGCAGGTACCCCCTTCTCTCTCTCTCTCTCGGCTTCACCCGCAAGCCACCAACCAGACAGTAATCTAGAATAAAATTGATGGCATTACACCGGCGGGTTGAGCACCAACAACACATAGAAGGGGGGCTCATGGGAGAAACTAAGCCCTAAATTCAGCAAGAAAAAGAAAACATGATTGGCTTCTACCCTAGGGCTAATCGGGAATTTTCAGAATTTCAAGAAAATAACAATGGCAAGGTCAAGAACACCACTTGCCTCGATTTTTGGCGAAGCTTGGACGGCTTTCCCTCCCCTTTACTTGGCACTAACAGAAGCAACACCTAAAAGTATACTCCCGAACATTAATGGCGGAAAAACCTCAAGACCGAAATCCCAAATCTCCTAAAAACTCCATGAAAATCGAATATCTTTCTATCGAAATGTAGATCTGAGTGAGAGCAAGACAACGCCGCTTTTGGAATCGAAATCCGTCCACGAACACTCCCGAAATAACCGTCCGAAAGCTAGGGCAGCCCGTCGTTCCGCCTCTGATTTCCGCGAACAGGAGCAGCAATTTTTCTGCTTTTGGTCTCGGGAAGAAGGAGGAAGGAGAAGTGGACCCGCCACTTCTTAAATAAGCTTTTATATAAGCTTTAAATGCATCGGTTCAGCAAAACCAAAACCAACCGCCGGCCCCTTAATTAAATTAAGAGAATTCTAATAGTCTTTATTAATGGCACACCCAAAACGACGCAAAAACCAAATTATCTCGGAATTCGACGAAATTCACACCGTAGCTAAATACCCACGCTACGAACACAATGGCGAAGTCAAAATTAATTTTCAACGACCAGAACTCGAGTTATACCCACCCTAAGCCAAAACACAAGCATCCCCCGAGAGGCCACATCGGGTCACCCAAAACGACTCGGCTTGCTAGGGGGATCAAGCCAATAGGCTACAAAATAGGGCACCCAGTTCTAAGGAGTTAAACCACACTCCACAAATGGCACAAGCCACGAAAATGCGACACCGTAACGCCAAACGAGAATAAAATAGTCGCAGAAAAATCTGGGGCGTTATAGTCACTCCCCTTAAAAGAAAGTTTCGTCCCGAAACTTTACGTACAACACTCCTACTAAAGAAGAAAAAGTAACAAATAGGAGTTATAAGAAGGAAAACATACCGATCAAAATCAGGGAAACAGGTGAGGGTAAGCTTTCCTCATGGCCGACTCTAGCTCCCAAGTCGCACTCTCCAAATCCTGATTCCTCCAAAGAACTTTCACCATCGAAATGGACTTCTTTCGCAGCACCAGTTCCAGAGTGTCCAAAATACGGACCGACACTTAAACAAAAGAGGGGTTGGGCTCTAACTGGGGCACAACGTCCAAGACTTGCCCACTGCTGCGCACACACTTCCGCAATTGACTAACATGGAAAACATTATGAACACCTGGGAAGTTTGCTTGCAAATCCAACCTGTAAGCTGACACGCCAATCCGCTCCAAAATCTTAAACGGGCCCACATACCTCGGGTCCAATTTCCGATTCTTACCAAACCTCTTTACACCCACCATCGGGGAAACCTTAAGAAATATAAGGTCCCCTACAGAAAACTCCAAGGCAGACCTACGCCGATTGGCGTTCTTCTCGTATCTCTCCTGAGCTATACGAAGCTTCTCACGAATAAGCTTCACTGCGACTTCCATTTCCTCAAGAGAATCTTGACCCAACAAAGGCCTCTCACCAGCCTCAACCCAAAACAACAGTGTTCTGCAGCGCCTCCCATACAAGGCTTCAAAAGGAGCCACCTGCAAGCTTTCCTGATAATTGTTGTTGTATGCAAATTCCATAAGTCGCAGCCGCTCATCCCACGCTCCACCGTAGTCTAAAATGTAGCATCAGATCATATCCTCAACTATCTGATTCACCCGCTTCATCTGCCCATTAGTCTGTGGGTGGTAAGCAGTAGAATACCTCAGATCCGTACCCAAACCCTCCTGTAGACTCTGCCAAAAACGAGAAATAAACCGGGAGTCTCGATCAGAAATGATACTCACAGGCACACCATGCAGTCGGATGACTTCATTCAAGTACAACTCCGCTATCTTATTCATCGGGTAATCAATCTTATACGGCACGAAGTGAGCACACTTCGTCAGTCTATCCACTATGACCCAGACAGAATCAAATCCCCTCGGGGATTTCGGTAAGCCCGTGATGAAATCCATAGATCAACTTTCCCACTTCCAAGTCGGGATGTCTAACGAAGTCAACTTGCCACCAGGCCTCCCATGATTGGCCTTCACATGCTTGCAAGTGTGGCACTCTGCAACAAATCGGGCTATATCGCCTTTCATGTCATACCACTAGGCAATTTGCTTTAAGTCACGATACATCTTCGTAGATCTTGGATGGTAGGCAACGCTGGATCCATGAGCCTCTCTGCAAATCATACCTCTAATGTCCCCAACAGCAGGGATGCAAAATCTGTCGCGGTACTTCAAAGTACCCGCATCATCGATAGCAAAGTCTGGCAACTCCCCCTTCTCGATCCTGGTGAATAAGTGCAGAAGATCTGGATCGTCCTTTTGGTGCAGTTTGGTCAAAGAAATCCAAGACGGCTCTGCCAGTGATAAACTACTCTGCAAGCCACAACATCCCACTGATATATCCATAAGGAGTAACTCTTCCACTAAATGATCGGCGGTGAGGTTAAAGATCTTTCCGGTCTTTCGGCTCAAGGCGTCGGCCACCACATTGGCCTTTCCTGGATGATACTGAATCTCTACGTCATAATCGGCCACATACTCTAGCCACCTCCGCTGGCGCAGATTCAACTCCTTTTGCGTGAACACGTACTTCAAGCTCTTATGGTCGGTGAAGATCTTGCACTGAGCCCCATAAAGTAGGTGTCTCAACAGCTTCAACGCATAAATAACCGTTGCGAACTCGAGGTCATGCGTAGGATAATTCTTCTCATGAGTCTTCAGTTGCCTTGACCCATAGGCAAACACTTTTCCAACCTGCATTAACACACAACCCATACCTACATGCAAAGCATCCACATAAACATCATAATCCACCCCTTCAGTAGGCAGGGTCAGAACGGGAGCAGTGCACAATCTCCTCTTTAACTCCAGGAAGGCTTCTTCGCACCTCTCGCTCCAAACAAAAGCCACGTTCTTCTGAGTCAGCTTGGTCAAAGGTGCAGCTAGGGAAGAGAAACCCTCCATGAACCTCCTGTAGTAGCCAGCCAACCCTAGGAAACTCCTGATCTCCTTAGGCATATTCGGCCTACTCCAATCCATCACTGCTGCGATCTTTTCAGGGTCGACCGAGATCCCATCCTTGTTCACCACGTGGCCTAGAAATGAAACCTGAGGCAACCAAAATTCGCACTTGCTCAGCTTGGCGAATAACTTGTGGTTCCTCAACTCCGATAGAACCAAGTGCAGATGCTGCTCATGCTCCTCAGCACTGCGAGAGTAAACAAACACGTCATCGATGAAGACCACCACGAACTTGTCCAGGAAATCCTTGAACACCCGGTTCATCATATCCATGAAGGCTGATGGTGCGTTGGTCAAACCAAACGACATCACCAAGAACTTAAAATGTCCATGCCTCGATCTAAACACAGTCCGTGGAATATCTGCCTCACGGATCCTAAGCTGATGATAGCCCGAACGAAGGTCGATCTTGGAGAACATCGTGTTACCGCGCAACTTGTCAAATAAGTCATCGATCCTCGGCAGAGGGTACCTGTTCTTAATAATGACTTTGTTCAACTCCCTATAGTCGATGCAAAGCCGCATTGACCCATCTTTCTTCTTTACAAACAGCATAGGAGCGCCCTAAGGCGACGAACTCTGCCTGATAAATCCCTTTGCCAACAGCTCATCCAACTGGACTCGTAACTCCTCTAACTCAAGAGGGGCCATCCGTTACGGCGCCTTAGCAATAGGACGCGTACCCGGTACCAGATCGATCACAAACTCAACATCCCGCTTGGGAGGAAGGCCAGGAAGATCATCAGGAAAAACATCGGCAAAACCACAAATAACTGGAATCTCCTCAAAGTGCGGTACACTAACAGCGGTCCCAACCACCGAGACCAAACAAGCAAAACAATCCGAAAGAAACAGCTTTTGGTCATATACAGCAGAGATGACAGGATAATCCTGGCATAGATCATCATACACGCTTCCAGGCTGACCGTCGTCCCTGATGAAGTCCAAGCGCTTCCCTTTGCACTGAATGACTGCATCATACCAAGACAGCCAGTCCATGCCCAAAATAATATCGAAGTCCTTCAGATCAATCATCTTTAGGTCTGCCTTCGCAAGGAAGTCCCCCCAACAAAACAGGGCAATCTAACATGCCCAAATCTGATAGCACAGATTCACCAGAGGGGAACTTGATACGGAAGGTATCCCGAACTCGATCTAAAGTCAACCGATGTCGCTCCACAAAGGCTCTAGCCACGAACGAGTGGGTAGCGCCGGAGTCAAACAGAACACGCGCCCAGTGTTTCTTCAACTTAAATTTCCCTAGAGGAGCATATAAAACTAAGGAACTACCACAAAAATACTACAAACATTCTAGCAAAACAAGAACAAAACCTTCAGCCTGGAAAGACAACTAACCTGAGATGACCTGAGTCGAAGCTTGAGCCTCCTCGGAAGAGATCACGTTCAGCTTTCCCTTTCCCTTGTCCACACGCTGAGGTGGAGGTAATGCCTGTAGAGGAACTTCATGAAGAACAGGCTGGACCTGAGGACACCTAGACTTGATGTGTCCCTTCTGCCCACACTAAAAGCAGACTTTATCCTTGGACCAGCACTGGGCAGCATCATGCCCGGGTCGCTTGCAAACAGAACAGGAGACATCTCTCCTAGGGGCACCCTTAATCGCGTGAACCTGCTCCTTCCTCTGAGCTGCTGCCTTCTTGAAACATCTCTCGATAGGGTTGCCAGATCGGCCATAGAAGCTGCACACCACTTTGCTCTTCTTTCCCGGAGCCGCACCGGGTATCTGGGGTTTCTTCTCCTCCACAGACTTCCTCTTATCCTTCCTCATTTGCTGTCCTCTGCTCTTCGCGGTCTCAATAGCATCCACCTTCAGAGCAGCCTCCACTACTCCTGCATAAGTCTCTGACCCATAAGCACTGGTCAACTGCTGCACCTCGCTCCTCAAACCACCGAGAAATCGCTTAACTCGATCAGCCTCAATGCTGACCAAACCAGGGGCAAAACGGCTCAACTTGCTGAACCTTATCTCATACTAGCCCACCATGAGTTGTCTTTGCTTCAGATGGAGGGAATCATTCATGAGGCGGTCATGCTCGACCGAGGGTAAGAACTTCCTAACAGCATCTCCTTGAACACCTCCCAAGAGCATCCAACTACCAAGCTCTCCTTCTCTCTCAGCCACCAACTCTTAGCCAAACCTTTAAGCTGATAGGCGGTTATCATCACCCTCTGATCATCTGTAATCCCTGAGTAAAAGAACATCTCCTCCATGGAGATCAGCCAGTCGTCTATCACCATGAAATCTGCCTTCTCGTCATAAGTGGGAGGGCTCAGCCTCTAAAACTGCGAGATGAAGGCCATCTCTGCTGGCACCACCACTGGAGGTCTTAAGGGTGCAGGAGGAGGAGGGACAGCTAATCCCCTGCAGGACCTTGTGTAACATCCCATTTCCGGCTAGACCCCTAGGAGTCGGTTAGTTGTGACAAAACCCCAGGGAGCACATAAAATTGAAATAAGCGATCAATATTTCGGGTCACGGGTTGGTCACGCCCGTGACCGACCCGTCACGCCCGTGACCTGGGCGTGACTACTTCGACGATCGTCGATCTCCACGAGATGATCGTCGAACGTGCTATCCGGGCATGTCACGCCCGTGACCAAGGTGTCACGCCCGTGACTATGGGCGTGACCCCATCGACGATCGTCGATCGCCGTGAGACGATCTCGACCTTGCGGCCGGGCATGTCACGCCCGTGACATGTGTGTCACGCCCGTGACCTAGGGCGTGACCAGCCTTCGACGATCGTCGATCTCAATTCGACGATCGTCGGCCTCGAAATTTGCCGTTCGGGCATGTCACGCCCGTGACCTAGAGGTCACGCCCGTGACCTAGGGCGTGACCAGCCTTCGACGATCGCCGATCTCAATTCGATGATCGTCGACCCAAAATCTGCCGTTCGGGCCTGTCACGCCCGTGACCCAAGGGTCACGCCCGTGACCATCCATCGACGATCGTCGATCTCAGTTCGACGATCGTCGAACCCAGAATTGGCTATCCGGGCCTGTCACACCCGTGACCTATGTGTCACGCCCCTGACATTGGCCGAAACGACGGTTCAGGCCCGAAATTATTCTAACACGCGTGGTAATAAATGCTGGTGTGGGAAGTTACACCAGGAGTAACTTCCGGCCGTTTTCCTTCTATAATTATATAATAAATGAGGAAAAGGTGGTCCAATAGAAAACCGCCAGCTGGACACACCTGTTCAGTTTCCACCGTTTCTTATCCCTTCACCGTAACCGAAACGTTAAGGGGAGGAGTCTTCATGGCCATAATGGTTTTACCCATTCACCTTCCCACTTCCTGATTTATAAAAGCCCACCTGGACAAGAGGAGAAGGTTACACGCTCAAGTAATCGGATCAGACCTTTGTTCTTGCTGTAGGAGAAGTTCATCAAACGCCACCACCGCGCCATGGCACCCCGTCGTTCTTCTCGCCTTCAAACCGCGAACAAGGTCCTCCTCTGCTCCTTCTCTTTCATGGGTAGATCTTAGGATTCTTAGAAAGGAGGTTCGCGCTCAACGGAGCCGGACCCATCTCTCGTTTTCATGGAAAAACCATGAAAAAGGTATTTTGAGTTCGCCGGAAACCGCCACCTCCGGCGGCCAAACCACCGCCGACCGATAGCCATCGCCTCAACGGAGGTGGTGGTGGTGGTGGCTGGCCAGGGAAGTGACCGAACGGCCGGCGACGGATCACGGAATGCTTACAGGAAAAATGATTTTTCTGTGTCTGGTTTTCGGGTTCATGTAGAAGAGGAACAGTATAAATAATTTTATAATATATAGATTATTATATATTACATATGGAAAAATAGATTATTTGGATATATGTTGAGGCTGCGAAACGAGGCACGTAGAGGCCGTTTTAGGAAAAATGACCAGACACAAAAGTTGTAGCCCTCGGGGTCTACTTTAATTTAAAATTGATTTTATTCAATTTGGGTGAGTGGTTTGAACACAGCACTCATTTTGGTGGGATCAAGACCTAGGCTAACCATAAATTAAAATGGTTGCCCACGGTTCATAACATGTCCAAATGACTTGAAATTTGGACTGGAAGTCTATAATATGTATATCGAGAGGTTGTCCAAAAATGAGAATTTTTGGAGAACTTTTGCCTAAAGTTTTTGTAAAAATTTAATAAACAATATAAAGTTAATTAGGAGATGAAATTAAGTCCAAACTCCCCCAAATTTTGGGTGGTGGTCCCTGGCATCAATATTAAGATCTGTACAAAATTTCAACTCGATTGGTCGAGTTTTGAATAGGAAAGTATCAAGTCCTAGATAGGTCTTGGTGAGGGGTACTTTGGGGAAAAGTACGATTGGAGATGGAGTGGACAAATCTCCTCGAAAGAGGCTGAAGTTGTTGGCCACTGATTTGTTGAGTCTATGTCTACCCTCTTGGGTAACATGGTGTGGCTTAGGGTGGATTTTACCCTAAGAGATTGGCTCAAATCCAACGGGTGGGAGTTTGAGGTTTGTGAAGGACATAGGAGCAAAAGCTCTTGTATGCCCTTGAAATTTGGAGGAGAGGGGGATGATATGATGAAAACCCTCTGGTTGAAATAGTGAAGGAATTGGAGGTAGTTAGGTACCTCGAAAGTTGAGATGTCGGATTAGGATAAAAATGTAATTTAGTTACTTTAAGCACTAAATCTAATCCAAAAATTGTGAAACTCAGGAGGAGGGAGTTTTAGGATGTTTTAGACTTAAAGTAAATCTTCTGGAATTATATGATTAATAAATGTTATACTTCATGTGTTAAAGGAATAATTGCCCGATTTATTGTTACAATTATTTGGAGGTTTTAAATTAATTATAATCAGTTGAAATTCTGGATTTAGATCTTGATTAGTAGCACAATGATCCCTGGATTTTTATAGAATTTTATGTTGAGTAAATCTAGTACCTTATTCACAGATGATAGAAAGGGCTTTTATGTTTAAAAATTAATTATGGATAAAATACTTGCTGGAAAATTATGAAACTTGGCCAGTGCAAATTTTAGGCCTTTATCTGCATGTCATGAATTATTTATAATTTTTGGAAGAATATTTTCTGTACTTGCTTCATAAACAATAGAAGTTAGAGATTATTTCTAAAATAGCTTTCATGCCATTTTGATGATTGAAAAATTATGATACTTAGGATTTAACCTTCTGAGATAACCTACTATTTATCATAAATTTGCTGGACATCTTGCATGAATAATTAGGGTAGTTCATGTTCAAACCGGTTGTCCTTGGGATTTTCGAGGAATTTAATTAAATGCCAAATAAATTAGGAAAAATTTCAATTTTCTGGACTTAGGTCATTTATATCATGGTAAGTCTCCAGTAAATAATTTAGGGCATTTGGATGAGTAATGGATCATTTCATAACCGGTTCGACATGTAGCCTAGGTCGGTCTGTATATAGTAATTTGTGAAATGCAATAGGACATGATCTGAGGAAGATATAAAGAGTAGTGAGTAGTGGTGATAGTTAGAGTTAAGAGGTGCTCGGGTTTGGCGAAAGATCGTCTTCCCCGAAGAGTGGAAGGTTTAAAAATCAACCTAGGATAGTCTATCGTAATGTGAGAAAGAAATGGGTTAAGGGAAATAAACCAATAATATTAAGTGCCTTGCGAAAGGGAACTTCGGGCCGTAATGCCGCCATCTTGGTTCCTAGTGCCCCTTGAGAGCCCTTCACGGGGTATACCGGGGGCAGTCCTGGGCTAACGTAAACTGTAGTAATAAACTGGCAAGAGTAACTTAGTAACTAGGATTGCACTTTTCACAAACACTGTTGGCACCGGAAGATTGATGAGAGCTTCGGCTCGGGTGATTTGGAAACGGATGTTTGGGTCCGGGGAGCCTCGGCTCGGTTGTTCTGGAGACGGACGGGATGGTCCGGGGAGCTTCGGCTCGGTTGGTTGGAGACGGACGTTTGGTCCGGGGAGCTTCGGCTCGGTTTTGTGTGTTTGCGATTAAACTTGCATGTGCATAAGATAGGAAAAGTTAAGGTGGTGGGTCTTTCGATATCGGGGAGTTTGATTGCACCGACACCGATATCGTTGACTCGGTGAGGTGGTTAGCACTTCGCCAACTGAAGTCCGGTGCGCCAGCCGGCAAGAGTACGCAGGCGTACGCTTAGTGCACCAAGCGTTGAGGCGTACGATAGGTCAGACCAGTGGTGTTTTTACTGGTTTTGGAGGTGGGCGAGGCCCAACCCACCGCTTCCGTCTGCCACTACGGAGGTATCCTGGGAGGTAACGGCTCCGAAAGGGGGAACTAAAGGTCTGTGTGCACAGAGTCGGGTGTGTGCGTTGCACTTGCATGTTTCATCATACCCACTAGCATGTCATAGCATAATCGATTCATTTAACCCTGACACCTAAAGTATAAGTGGTATGGGACGCTTATACATTAGGACCTGCAAAACGACCCCTTGGTCTATAAGCTTGTGTGGGCAAGTTTATAAATCAAAGGTTAATTTCAATATATAACAACCATTGCTGTTTGATAACCGACACCCCAACGTATAAGTGGTATGGGACACTCTATACGATGGAAGCCTTGCAAAAGATCCCTTTTGCTTATGTGTTCTCGCATAAGTGAAGGTTTAAATTCATATAATTGATTTTCTTACTGCTAGACCTATTATAACAATTTATTAACTGCTCACCTAATACAACTTGCTAGATTAGTTTCCGCTGCCATCTGTTTCATGTTTAATCTCTACCTTCATGTCCTTCCCTTTCTTCCTCTCCGCTCGGTACCTAGGAGCCATGGGGGAAGGGGTAGGGGATGATAGGGCTTAGTCTTTATGACTAACGGTTTTCAAACCGCATCATTTAGGGGATCGTGGAGCCCAGCATGGAGGAGCAGCCCCAGAGATCGGTGCGCCTAGAGATGGGGCAGTCTAGCTCCGGAGTTCACACAGCCGGGACCGTGAGTCTCGACCCTGAGTAGTTTCTTGTGTTTTCTTCCGCATGAGTGATATTGTAGTGAGGACTCTGATGTACAGGGCTTATGCCCTTATTTCTAGTTTTACATTATGCTGCACTCTGATGTTTCTGTGGACACTCCCTTCGTGGAGCTTTATTATATATATGTGATTTTATTAATGTGGACTGCATTGCTCTTACTTCTTATATTGTGCTACCTTTCTGTGATCGAAATGGCCGGTGGAATCTGCGCCTTGTGGTGATGACCCTTCAGGACGTGAAGGTGTCACCGCAAAGCGGCGATTCTGGGCCTAAGACCCCGGTGGTTGAAAAAGAAAAAAAAAGGGGTCTTACAAGTGGTATCAGAGGGAACATCGATCAGACGGAAGTAGCAGTCCACAAACCCTAGGTCACTCCCCGCTCGAGTTTAGTTTGGGGACAAACTAAGCAGCGGAAGCAGTGGTGTGCCCATATGGGGATCACATATAAATTGTCCACCTTTATGTAATATTTGAACGTTTTCTCAGCGTGTGTTTTTGTTACGCAGCCTCCAGCACGGACTACGCCACAAGGTGGAGTTCAACAGGCTCAGGATGTTGCACCACCCCCACCGGCCCCCACTCCTTTCCTTCAGTCAGACATGGGACAGACCCTGACTGCCATTCTGGAGGCCTTCAGGGCCCAGCAGGTTCCGGCCCCGCAGCCAAATCCGGGGGCCAACTGGCTAAGCATCTTCCGAGGACTGGCTCCCCCATCCTATTTGGGGACAGAGTCGGCTGTTCGGACGGAAGAGTGGCTAGATATCATGTACGAGATGTTGACCGGGATTCGGTGTCCATGGGAGGAGAGGGTGGCTCTGGTTGTCTCCTGCCTGGAGTCCCATGCAAAGAGGTGGTGGAAGACGCTGTTGGACACGACCTTTGCTGATAGGGAGGTTGCGGAGGTTACTTGGGAGGAGTTCAGGGCCGCACTGCTGGAGCATTTCGTTCCGCAGTCGGCTAGGGATGATTTGGAGGAGCGGTTCTTACAGCTGAAGCAGGGTACTCGGACCGTGGTGGAGTACCATCGAGAGTTTGACCATCTGGCTCGATACACAGATTCCTACCAGCTGGACGAGGCAGGGTATATCAGGAGGTTCTATAAGGGCCTGCGGGAGGACTTGAGGGAGGCTCTGTTGTTTGTATCTGACGGGCCCATCTCCCGGATTTTGGAGATGGCCAAAAGGATTGAGGCAGATTGGCACGCCACCCGGGGCCGGAAACGGCCAGCAGAGGATCATGGACGGAGAGGTAGGAATGACCAGCGGCGGGGTGCTGCACCAGAGGGGAGGAGGACAGAGGACCAGCCTCGTCAGGACGTGAGGCCGGAGCCGAGGGAACAGGTGGTATTAGCCCCTCCCCCTCTTCGGATGCAGGAGATGCCGAGACCCGGGGGAATGGCGTATCCCCCGCCAGAGTGTTTTCTTTGTCATCAGATTGGGCACATTTGGAGGAACTGCCCCATGAGGGGGGCACCACCTCCACCACATCAGGGCGGCCCACCAGCTCAGCATTACGGAGGCCGAGGACGCGGCCGCGGTCGAGGATACCTGGGGGAAGATTGTAGACAAGGAAGGGAGCAGGTATATGCTTTGGACCTTGCGCAGCCTCGAAATCCGGAGCAGGTCATAGCAGGTACGCAGCAATGCTTCTTTATTTTCATAGAATTTCCCTTTAAGTTGTTAAAACTCAGAACCGCACTAGATAGATTAACAAGGAAAGAAAATTCTTTAAAGAACCCTAAGATATTTAATCACCCCAGGTATAGTCTTCATCAGCGGCAAGCCGGCCCGCACGCTGTTCGATACTGGAGCTACTCACTCCTTTGTGTCGGAGACGTTCGTAGAAGGACTGGAGGGTGTGGAGCAGTTCACAGGCTCGAGGATGAGGGTGCGACTGCCAGATGGATCTGAGCTCCTTACCACGGATCACTGCAATATGGAGGCAGAAATTGGTGGAAAAGCGTTCGAGGCTCCAGCGACGATTTTGAAGCTGACGGACTACGACCTGATCCTGGGCATGGCATGGCTGCACTGGAACTATGCCCAGATTGACTGCCAGGCAAAGAGGATCACCGTGAGACACGGGGACTCTTTCATTACCATCGAAGGTATAAGACCTGTCTCTCGTATACTCGTATCTTCGGTACAGGCCGTTAAGGCCCATCTGCAGGGAGAGGAGGTCTATCAGATTCTATTTGAGATGGCGGAGGTTAAGGAGTCGGTGACAGACATCCCGGTGGTGCGAGATTTCGCTGACATCTTTCCAGAGAAACTGCCAGGACTACCTCCACACCGAGAGCAGGATTTTCAGATACAGCTTGTGCCGGGAGCCAAGCCGGCGTCTAGGGCCCCTTATCGGATGGCCCCAAAGGAGTTGGCAGAGTTTCGGACTCAGTTGCAGGAATTAGTTGAGGCAGGTTTTGTTAGACCGAGTTCCTCGCCATGGGGAGCACCGGTCCTGTTCGTGAAGAAGAAGGATTGGACACTACGCCTGTGCATCGATTATCGAGCACTGAACAGGCTGACCGTCCGGAATACCTATCCGCTCCCACGGATAGACGAATTATTCGACCAGCTGGAGGGGGCCCATTATTTCTCGAAGCTGGACTTGAGATCAGGATACTACCAGCTGCGGATCCAGGAGGAGGATATCCCGAAGACGGCCTTTAGTAGCAGATATGGCCTGTATGAGTTCACCGTGATGCCCTTTGGGCTCACGAATTCTCCGTCGGCGTTCATGAGTCTCATGAACCGGGTCTTCGAGGCCTACTTGGATGTGTTCGTCATAGTATTCATAGACGACATCCTGATCTACTCTAGGACGGAGGAGGAGCACACTCGGCATCTGGCACTGACCTTGGAGAGGTTGCGGGAGCATCGCCTTTATGCAAAATTCAGCAAGTGTCAGTTCTGGTTGAAGGAGGTGGCCTTCCTAGGCCACATCATTAGCGGAGCCGGGTTAGCAGTAGATCCAGCAAAGATTCGGGCAGTTCGCGATTGGCCGCAGCTGAGGACAGCCACCGATGTACGCAGTTTCTTGGGACTTGCCGGTTACTACCGGAAGTTCGTGAAGGGGTTCTCTCGGATTGCCCTCCCCCTCACATCTTTGACAAAGAAGGAGGCACCTTTTGTTTGGACCCCGCAGTGCCAGGCGGCTTTCCAGGAGCTGAAGGACCGACTCATCTCTGCCCCTATTCTGGCCCTTCCATCCGGAAAGGAAGGATTCCAGGTGTATACCGACGCATCATACCAAGGGATGGGAGCGGTGCTGATGCAGAACGGACATGTCATAGCATATGCCTCCCGCCAGCTGAAGACCCATGAGAGGAACTACCCGGTGCACGACCTCGAGATGGGAGCGGTCGTTTTTGCTCTGAAGGTCTGGCGCCATTATCTTTATGGAGTCCACTGCGATATCTTCTCCGATCACAAGAACCTGAAATACGTGGACACGCAGAAGGAGCTGAATATCAGACAGAGGCGTTGGGTGGAGTTCTTAGCAGATTATCAGTATGAGATGCACTACCACCCAGGGAAGGCAAACGTGGTGGCCGACGCATTGAGCCGGAGAGCTGCCACTTCTGAAGCTGGGCCCCAGGCTATGTCCATGGAGCTAGTCCAGTCATTCAGAGATATGCAGATATCCCTAGTGTTCGAGGATGACCCAGATCTGTATAGGGAGTATCTGGCATCGATAGTGGCCATTGACGATATTCGGGATCGCATTCGGGACGGACAGAGGACAGATGCGTGGGCGGAGCCGATGTTCCGAGCTTTGGAGGAAGGTTCGACAGGAGATTATTCCCTGAGAGATGGTTTGCTCCACTTCAGAGGCAGAGTATATATACCCGCAGGAGGCCAGATCCGAGAGGATATTATGATGGAGGCGCATTGCAGCCGGTACTCGGTGCACCCGGGGATCACAAAGATGACCGCTGATTTGAAGAGGACGATGTTTTGGCCGGGCATGAAGAAGGACATTACGTACTTCGTGACCCATTGCGAGGCGTGCCAGTTGGTGAAGGCGGAATGCAGGAACCCCGCAGGACTGTTGCAGCCACTCCCGGTACCGGAGTGGAAGTTTGACGATATAGCGATGGACTTTATACATGGTCTTCCCCGGTCTCGGACAGGGAACGACTCGATTTGGGTGATTGTCGATCGGTTGACGAAGGTGGCCCGCTTTGTACCGATCAGGAAGGATGACTCGGTGGGAGTGCTGGTACGGAAGTTTGTGGAGCAGTATGTCCGATATCATGGCGTGCCCCGGACGATAGTATCGGACCGCGATGGACGGTTTACATCCAGGGAGTGGCGGTCAGTGCAGGCATATTTGGGCACCCGGTTGACTTTTAGCACAGCCTTCCACCCTCAGACAGACGGGCAGACAGAGCGCACCAACAGGATGTTGGAGGATCTACTATGACTATGTATACTGGACTGAGGGGAGCCGTGGGAGAAGATGTTACCGTTGGTCGAGTTCTCCTACAATAATAGCTACCAGTCCAGCATCAGGATGGCGCCTTATGAAGCCTTGTATGGACGAAAATATAGGACCCCGCTTTCTTGGGTTCAGGACGAGGATCCGAAGCTGCTGGGATCGGATTTCGTTGAAGACACTGAGGCTCAGGTGAGACTGATCAGAGATAGGATGTTGGAGGCGCAGAGCAGACAGGCTAAATACTATGATGCCCGACATCGTCAGGTGGAGTTTCGGGTAGGGGATCGAGTGTTCTTGAAGATTCGGCCCATGCACGGAGTCTCACGGGTGCGCGGTCGGAGGAAGAAACTCAGCCCTAGGTATATGGGCCCTTACCGGATCCTGGAGCGGATCGGACCCCTAGCCTACAGGCTAGAGTTGCCACCAGAGCTGGCAGCTCTACACGACGTCTTCCACATCTCTTCGCTGAGAAGGGCTCTACTACGCCCGGAGCAGCGGATTTTGACCACCGAAGGGCCGGTAGCTTCAGACCGATCTGTTCACTTGGAGCCGGTTCGGATCGACGACAAAGGAGTGCGGATCTTGCGCCGCAAGAAGATCCCCTTAGTCAAGGTTCTGTGGAGAAACCACGGTCAGGAGGAGCACACCTGGGAACCACAGGATCTGATGAGGCAAAGATACCCGGAGTTGTTCAGTCAGGTACATCTCACCACCTCTCGGTATACTATAGACTGCCTTCTTGTTTTGGAATGTTAAGACTAGATACGGAAAATCTAGGACCTAGGCATGCGCACTTAATCAGAAAGGTAGGGGCTAATCTTTTGTTTATTGGGGAGATTGTTTTCGTTATCAAACGAACAGTCGCCTGAACCTAATAGAAAGATCGTATGGGATGTTACAAGTTTAATTTATTCCGATAGAAATCCCCGTAGGCTCAACCTCAATTTTGGGGACGAAATTTTTGTTTTGTTTATTGGGATTTGTAACATCCCATTTCCGGCTAGACCCATAGGAGTCGGTTAGTTGTGACAAAACCCCAGAGAGCACATAAAATTGAAATAAGCGATCAATATTTCGGGTCACGGGTTGGTCACGCCCGTGACCGACCCGTCACGCCCGTGACCTGGGCGTGACTACTTCGACGATCGTCGATCTCCACGAGACGATCGTCGAACGTGCTGTCCGGGCATGTCACGCCCGTGACCAAGGTGTCACGCCCGTGACTATGGGCGTGACCCCATTGACGATCGTCGATCGCCGTGAGACGATCGTCGACCTTGCGGCCGGACATGTCACGCCCGTGACATGTGTGTCACGCCCGTGACCTAGGGCGTGACCAGCCTTCGACGATCGTCGATCTCAATTCGAAGATCGTCGGCCTCGAAATTTGCCGTTCGGGCATGTCACACCCGTGACCTAGAGGTCACGCCCGTGACCTAGGGCGTGACCAGCCTTCGACGATCGCCGATCTCAATTCGACGATCGTCGACCCAAAATCTGCCGTTCGGGCCTGTCACGCCCGTGACCCAAGGGTCACGCCCGTGACCATCCATCGACGATCGTCGATCTCAGTTCGACGATCGTCGAACCCAGAATTGGCTATCCGGGCCTGTCACGCCCGTGACCTATGTGTCACGCCCGTGACATTGGCCGAAACGACGGTTCAGGCCCGAAATTATTCTAACACGCGTGGTAATAAATGCTGGTGTGGGAAGTTACACCAGGAGTAACTTCCGGCCGTTTTCCTTCTATAATTATATAATAAATGAGGAAAAGGTGGTCCAATAGAAAACCGCCAGCTGGACACACCTATTCAGTTTCCACCGTTTCTTATCCCTTCACCGTAACCGAAACGTTAAGGGGAGGAGTCTTCATGGCCATAATGGTTTTACCCATTCACCTTCCCACTTCCTAATTTATAAAAGCCCACCTGGACAAGAGGAGAAGGTTACACGCTCAAGTAATCGGATCAGACCTTTGTTCTTGCTGTAGGAGAAGTTCAGCAAATGCCACCACCGCGCCATGGCACCCCGTCATTCTTCTCGCCTTCAAACCGCGAACAAGGTCCTCCTCTGCTCCTTCTCTTTCATGGGTAGATCATAGGATTCTTAGAAAGGAGGTTCGCGCTCAACGGAGCCGGACCCGTCTCTCGTTTTCATGGAAAAACCATGAAAAAGGTATTTTGAGTTCGCCGGAAACCGCCACCTCCGGCGGCCAAACCACCGCCGACCGATAGCCATCGCCTCAACGGAGGTGGTGGTGGTGGTGGCTGGCCAGGGAAGTGACCGAACGGCCGGCGACGGATCACGGAATGCTTACAGGAAAAATGATTTTTCTGTGTCTGGTTTTCGGGTTCATGTAGAAGAGGAACAGTATAAATAATTTTATAATATATAGATTATTATATATTACATATGGAAAAATAGATTATTTGGATATATGTTGAGGCTGCGAAACGAGGCACGTAGATGCCGTTTTAGGAAAAATGACCAGACACAAAAGTTGTACCCTCGGGGTCTACTTTAATTTAAAATTGATTTTATTCAATTTGGGTGAGTGGTTTGAACACAGCACTCATTTTGGTGGGATCAAGACCTAGGCTAACCATAAATTAAAATGGTTGCCCATGGTTCATAACATGTCCAAATGACTTGAAATTTGGACTGGAAGTCTATAATATGTATATCAAGAGGCTGTCCAAAAATGAGAATTTTTGGAGAACTTTTGCCTAAAGTTTTTGTAAAAATTTAATAAACAATATAAAGTTAATTAGGAGATGAAATTAAGTCCAAACTCCCCCCAAATTTTGGGTGGTGGTCCCTGGCATCAATATTAAGATCTGTACAAAATTTCAACTCGATTGGTCGAGTTTTGAATAGGGAAGTATCAAGTCCTAGATAGGTCTTGGTGAGGGGTACTTTGGGGAAAAGTACGATTGGAGATGGAGTGGACAAATCTCCTCGAAAGAGGCTGAAGTTGTTGGCCACTGATTTGTTGAGTCTATGTCTACCCTCTTGGGTAACATGGTGTGGCTTAGGGTGGATTTTACCCTAAGAGATTGGCTCAAATCCAACGGGTGGGAGTTTGAGGTTTGTGAAGGACATAGGAGCAAAAGCTCTTGTATGCCCTTGAAATTTGGAGGAGAGGGGGATGATATGATGAAAACCCTCTGGTTGAAATAGTGAAGGAATTGGAGGTAGTTAGGTACCTCGAAAGTTGAGATGTCGGATTAGGATAAAAATGTAATTTAGTTACTTTAAGCACTAAATCTAATCCAAAAATTGTGAAACTCAGGAGGAGGGAGTTTTAGGATGTTTTAGACTTAAAGTAAATCTTCTGGAATTATATGATTAATAAATGTTATACTTCATGTGTTAAAGGAATAATTGCCCGATTTATTGTTACAATTATTTGGAGGTTTTAAATTAATTATAATCAGTTGAAATTCTGGATTTAGATCTTGATTAGTAGCACAATGATCCCTGGATTTTTATAGAATTTTATGTTGAGTAAATCTAGTACCTTATTCACAGATGATAGAAAGGGCTTTTATATTTAAAAATTAATTATGGATAAAATACTTGCTGGAAAATTATGAAACTTGGCCAGTGCTAATTTTAGGCCTTTATCTGCATGTCATGAATTATTTATAATTTTTGGAAGAATATTTTCTGTACTTGCTTCATAAACAATAGAAGTTAGAGATTATTTCTAAAATAGCTTTCATGCCATTTTGATGATTGAAAAATTATGATACTTAGGATTTAACCTTCTGAGATAATCTACTATTTATCATAAATTTGCTGGACATCTTGCATGAATAATTAGGGTAGTTCATGTTCAAACTAGTTGTCCTTGGGATTTTCGAGGAATTTAATTAAATGCCAAATAAATTAGGAAAAATTTCCATTTTCTGAACTTAGGTCATTTATATCATGGTAAGTCTCCAGTAAATAATTTAGGGCATTTGGATGAGTAATGGATCATTTCATAACCGGTTCGACATGTAGCCTAGGTCGGTCTATATATAGTAATTTGTGAAATGCAATAGGACATGATCTGAGGAAGATATAAAGAGTAGTGAGTAGTGGTGATAGTTAGAGTTAAGAGGTGCTCGGGTTTGGCGAAAGATCGTCTTCCCCGAAGAGTGGAAGGTTTAAAAATCACCCTAGGATAGTCTATCGTAATGTGAGAAAGGAATGGGTTAAGGTCAATAAACCAATAATATTAAGTGCCTTGCGAAAGGGAATTTCGGGCCGTAATGCCGCCGTCTTGGTTCCTAGTGCACCTTGAGAGCCCTTCACGGGGTATACCGGGGGCAGTCCTGGGCTAACGTAAACTGTAGTAATAAACTGGCAAGAGTAACTTAGTAACTAGGATTGCACTTTTCACAAACACTGTTGGCACCGGAAGATTGATGAGAGCTTCGGCTCGGGTGATTTGGAAATGGACGTTTGGGTCCGGGGAGCCTCGGCTAGGTTGTTCTGGAGACGGACGGGATGGTCCGGGGAGCTTCGGCTCGGTTGGTTGGAGACGGACGTTTGGTCCGGGGAGCTTCGGCTCGGTTTTGTGTGTTTGCGATTAAACTTGCATGTGCATAAGATAGGAAAAGTTAAGGTGGTGGGTCTTTCGATATCGGGGAGTTTGATTGCACCGACACCGATATCGTTGACTCGGTGAGGTGGTTAGCACTTCGCCAACTGAAGTCCGGTGCGCCAGCCGGCAAGAGTACGCAGGCGTACGCTTAGTGCACCAAGCGTTGAGGCGTACGATAGGTCAGACCAGTGGTGTTTTTACTGGTTTTGGAGGTGGGCGAGGCCCAACCCACCGCTTCCGTCTGCCACTACGGAGGTATCCTGGGAGGTAACGGCTCCGAAAGGGGGAACTAAAGGTCTGTGTGCACAGAGTCGGGTGTGTGCGTTGCACTTGCATGTTTCATCATACCCACTAGCATGTCATAGCATAATCGATTCATTTAACCCTGACACCTAAAGTATAAGTGGTATGGGACGCTTATACATTAGGACCTGCAAAACGACCCCTTGGTCTATAAGCTTGTGTGGGCAAGTTTATAAATCAAAGGTTAATTTCAATATATAACAACCATTGCTGTTTGATAACCGACACCCCAACGTATAAGTGGTATGGGACACTCTATACGATGGGAGCCTTGCAAAAGATCCCTTTTGCTTATGTGTTCTCGCATAAGTGAAGGTTTAAATTCATATAATTGCTTTTCTTACTGCTAGACCTATTATAACAATTTATTAACTGCTCACCTAATACAACTTGCTAGATTAGTTTCCGCTGCCATCTGTTTCATGTTTAATCTCTACCTTCATGTCCTTCCCTTTCTTCCTCTCCGCTCGGTACCTAGGAGCCATAGGGGAAGGGGTAGGGGATGATAGGGCTTAGTCTTTATGACTAACGGTTTTCAAACCGCATCATTTAGGGGATCGTGGAGCCCAGCATGGAGGAGCAGCCCCAGAGATCGGTGCGCCTAGAGATGGGGCAGTCTAGCTCCGGAGTTCACACAGCCGGGACCGTGAGTCTCGACCCTGAGTAGTTTCTTGTGTTTGCTTCCGCATGAGTGATATTGTAGTGAGGACTCTGATGTACAGGGCTTATGCCCTTATTTCTAGTTTTACATTATGCTGCACTCTGATGTTTCTGTGGACACTCCCTTCGTGGAGCTTTATTATATATATGTGATTTTATTAATGTGGACTGCATTGCTCTTACTTCTTATATTGTGCTACCTTTCTGTGATCGAAATGGCCGGCGGAATCGGCGCCTTGTGGTGATGACCCTTCAGGACGTGAAGGTGTCACCGCAAAGCGGCGATTCTGGGCCTAAGACCCCGGTGGTTGAAAAAGAAAAAAAAGGGGTCTTACACCTTGCACTCCTTGAGTCTGACCTTCCACAACCTCCACCAGGGATTGAATCTGGGCCTGCATCTCTACCATCTGCCTGCTCATGGCATCGCTACTCTGCTGCAGGCTCTCGATCACTGCGTCATTCTGAGCACCAGATGACTCACCCTCAGACAGGGGAGTCAATCGAGTCGCAGGACGTCTCGCCATCCTAAAATCATAACAACACTTGTTAGATCCTAATACAATGGCTAGAACCAACTACAAGTACAGACAATACATATATAGATATAAACTTAAGGCTGCTAAACTTGCTTTGGGAGTTTATCTTTTTACAAAAATTGATGTTATGCCCTAACCTAGGATGGTTAACCACCACTATACTAATTATGTGCCTATATCGGGAATGCATGACTTTATATTACTTTTGACTTGAAAGCTTATGTGTGTACATATGTCATCCTGCCAGTCTTTAGCTTAGCACGTTGTGCTTATGCAATGTTATACTATGCATGTTTTTGCTATGCATTCTAAAAAGTCCCTAATGCATGTTATGAGCGGCATACGCATGAAAATGTTATGCATCCCATACTACATTACAGTCTCATGCAACGAAAAAGAAAACGAGCTAGTCGCAGCCATGTGGTGAGGTTATGCATCCCATACTACATAACCCTCACATGTTGCCCCTATGGTGGATCCATATACGAACACATATTATGCATCTCATACTACATAATATTCCCTGTATACTTCATGTTATGCAAAGAGTGTTGTGTTTGTGCTTTTACCAAGACGTGCTGATGACAAATCGGTGTGTGAATGACATGATGCTGAACTACTAAAGCAATCAAAGGAAGGTTGCCCGACTAACTTGTCAAGCAACCTCCCTCTGATACCAACTGTAACCACCCGCATTTTCTCCGAATTTAGGAATTATCAGAGTATGAGAAAACACGCGTATTGATGCCACGTCAAGCAGGGTATAACTGCTGACGCTCAGGCAAAACCATCTAGTTTACTTTATGAAAGAAATTCATGAATTTAAAGATTAGAAAATTAGTTATATTTTAGAGGCCGTATCCCTCGGCTCGGTGGATCACCTAGTCCACAGTTAAAAACTATACTTATGCGCTGCGAAAAAATACTTTATTCAGGTTTGACTTCCTCAGGAGTGCATAAGAGCCCCAAGAGGACCACTTATGCTATGCAAGACTCTACATTTAATTTATATTATATATAATAAAACGATCTTTATACGTTGTTTGTAAAATAGTGATTTAGTTTTATAAAACATGCTGATCATGCGATATACTTATAATAATAATTGTAGTTTTAAAATAACTAGCAACCTAGCATAAATCCTCCCCAGAGCAAGTAGACTATCTCCAGAAAATGGTAGCAGCAAAAGTAATATATCTAGTACAAAGGTAAAAACTACCAGTGGGCGCCAACAACCTGACACGAACGCACTGGCACATAAGTATGTCTGTAAGAAAAGTACAGAAAAACTACCTCACTAACAAAGCAACAGTATCTCCAAAGTCCAAGAGACCACCAGCAACACCACCGCAACCTAGCCACCAAACTGGCTACTGCTCAGAACCTGAGGCATTCAAAAGAAGAAAGAATACCTCAGCAAGCAAAACAAGGAAAAATTGCATGAAAGTGTCAACCAGGGTGGGGGGGTAAATGAAAGAGGAAAACACACAGCAGTAAAAGTCACAACTGCCCAAAGCAAGACAACAAGAAATGCACTACGTGCGAAGAAATAGCATCAACCCTGCCCAGAAACTACATCTTGCAGGGTCTACTAGGCTACCAAGAGCCCAAAGTGCTGCAATCTACCAAGGAAGAAACTTCTAACACCCTAAGCTGTGGGAGATGGTAGTAGCAAAAACAAACAACATGGATCCGGGTTGGAGGCAAACTCAGTCCCCCAACCACCATTTCCAAGCCAACAAGCTCAAGGGTCTACATATGAAAGCACAAGGGACCTTCCACCCCCTTGCCCAGCCCGTACCTGGTGCAAGATAGAAGAATAAGGGTGGTCTTGGCTAAATTACACAACACCTCCCCCATAAAGAGCTTCAAACCACCACTACAAACCACGACCCACGATTCGGCCTTTAGGAAAGAAAAAAAACATGACCGACAAAGAAACTCAAAAATATAAACAAGGAATTCACTCGGGAACGAAAATCGAGGTAGAGGAAAAGTGTTGAAATGACTCAACACGGCTTGGCGTTGAGTTGGACCCACTCAACGCCTACCTAGACCTTGGCGTTGAGTGAGCTAGCCTCACTCAGCGCCAGAATAAGCATGGCGTTGAGTGAAGTTCACTCACTCAACGCCTCTAGCAAGAACAACTCTGGCGTTGAGTGAGATAGCCTCACTCAATGCCAAAATAGGCATTGTGTTGAGTGAGGTACACTCACTCAACGCCCTGGTACTTAACCCGAAACAGAGAAAGTGGCGTTGAGTGAGCTGGCCTCACTCAACGCCAAAACAGCAATGGCGTTGAGTGAAGCTCACTCACTCAACGCCCTTACACTTAGCTGCAAAAGAGAACTACGGCATTGAGTGAGTCCACCTCACTCAATGCCAAAATAGTAATGGCGTAGAGTGAGGTTCACTCACTCAATGCCTTGGCACTTAGCCACAACAATGCAATTCTGCGGCGTTGAGTGAGCTGACCTCACTAAATGCCAAAATAGCATTGGCATTGAGTGAGGTCGTCTCACTCAATGCCAGAAGTTTTGGCCGCAAATAAGGGCTATGGCGTTGAGTGAGTCTACCTCACTCAATGCCAAAGCAGAAATGGCGTTGAGTGAGGTTCACTCGCTCAACGCCACGGGACTTGGCCGCAAACTTGCCTACGGCGTTGAGTGAGGTCACCTCACTCAACGCCAAAGCCGAAAAGGCGTTGAGTGAGGTCGACTCACTCAACGCCAAAGTACTTAGCCTCAGAAAAGGCTATGGCGTTGAGTGAGCACACCTCACTCAACGCCAAAGTACTTGGCTGCACAGAAGCGACGGCGTTGAGTGAGTCCACCTCACTCAATGCAAAAAACCGAAATAGCGTTGAGTGAGGTCGACTCTCTCAACGCCAAAACACTTAGCTTCTCAGGAAAACCGCGGCGTTGAGTGAGCTTGCCTCACTCAACGCCAAAACGGAAATGGCATTGAGTGAGGTCGACTCACTCAACGCCAAAGTACTTAGCCGCTAGCAGGGGATGTGGCGTTGAGTGAGTCCACCTAACTCAACGCCCCAGTACTTAGAAATATTCTTACTGGCTACAGCTGCGGCGTTGAGTGTATGCACCACACTCAACGCCAAACCCGCAAAGGCTTTGAGTGTGTGCACCACACTCAACGCCAGCCAGACAGAATTCAAAAAGGCTCTTTCCAATAACACAGCAGGCACCCCCTTCTCTCTCTCTCTCTCGGCTTCACCCGCAAGCCACCAATAAGACAGCAATCTGGAATAAAACTGATGGCATTACACCGGCGGGTTGAGCACCAACAGCACAAAGAAGGGGGGCTCATGGGAGAATCTAAGCCCTAAATTCAGCAAGAAAAAGAGAACATGCTTGGCTTCTACCCTAGGGCTAACCGGGAATTTTCAGAATTTCAAGAAAACAACAATGGCAAGGGCAAGAACACCACTCTCCTCAATTTTCGGCGAAGCTTGGATGGCTTTCCCTCCCCTTTACTTGGCACTAACAACAACAGCACCTAAAAGCATACTCCCGAACATTAATGGCGGAAAAACCTCAAGACCGAAATCCCAAATCTCCTAAAAACTCCACGAAAATCGTATATCTTACCGTTGAAATGTAGATCTGAGCGAGAGCAAGACAACGCCGCTTTCGGAATCGAAATCCATCCACGAACACTCCAGGAATCACCGTCCGAAAGCTAGGGCAGACCGTCGTTCCGCCTCTGATTTCCGCGAACAGGAGCAGCGATTTTTCTGCTTTTGGTCTCGGGAAGAAGGAGGAAGGAGAAGTGGACCCTCCACTTCTTAAATAAGCTTTTATATAATCTTTAAATGCATCGGTTCAGCAAAACCAAAACCAACCGCCGGCCCCTTAATTTAATTAAGAGAATTCTAATAGTCTTTACTAATGGCACACCCAAAATGACGCGAAAACCAAACTATCTCGGAATTCGACGAAATTCACACCGTAGCTAAATACCCACGCTACGAACACAACGGCAAAGTCGAAATTAATTTTCGACAAACAAAACTTGATTTATACCCACCCGAAGCCAAAACACAAGCATCCCCCGAGAGGCCACACCGGGTCACCCAAAATGACTCGGTTTGCTAGGGAGATCTTACCAATAGGCTACAAAATAGGGCACCCAGTTCTAAGGAGTTAAACCACACTCCACAAATGGCACAAGCATAGAAAACGCGACACCGTAACGCCAAACGAGAATAAAATAGTCGCAGAAAAATCGGGGGCGTTACAATGGTCCATCAAACTACCTTCCCTTATACTTCCCAATAGAATTGTTTTGCTGAACGTAAGAATCGCTATCTTTTGGATGTGGCTCGTAGTCTTCTTACTCATATGCATGTTCCTTAGTCTTATTGGTGTCATGCAGTTCTTCTTTCATGTTTTCTCATTAATCGAGTTCCATCTTCGGTTCTCAATGGGAAAACTCCCTTTTCAATTCTCCATCCTGATGGGACTCCCTTTTCGTTACCTCTTCATGTCTTTGGTTGCACAATGTTTGTTCACTCTCCTGCTTCTGGACGTGACAAACTCTCTCATCATTCTGTGAAGTCCATCTTTTTGGGCTATTGTCTGGCACAAAAAGGGTATCACTGTTTTGATCCTGTTCTTCGGCGACAGAATGTGTCGACATATGTTACTTTCTTTGAGGATACTCCCTTCTTTTCTTTTCCCTCTCTTCCTTCTTCTTCTGATGGTTCTTATTCTTCTCCCGATGTACCGACACCTCTTTCAGAGCCTTCCCTGCTTTCTTCTTCTATTTCTTATTTTTCTCCTTCTGACTCCTCTACTGTCCCTGCTTCTTCTTCTGAGCCGCTGCAACCAGCTCCCAGGCCAGTAGTCTCTTCTTTGTATGGGGATGATATAGTAGACAGGTCAAATCTAGATCTTCTGATTTCTCTTCGAAAAGGTGTTCGCTCCTGCACCCTACATACTCTTCAGGTTGTGCACTCTTATGCTCAGCTCTCTCCTTTGTCTAGGAACTTTGCTCTGACCCACTCGACTAATATTTTCCCACCTCATATCAAGTTTCTCTTGTTATCCCTCATTGGAAGGCTGCTATGGTTGAATAAATGCACTCTTACAGAATGGGGTACTTGGGCTCTTGTTCCTACACTCCAGGTGTTGACGTGGTTGGCTGTCGCTGGGTCTTTGTCATTAAGTTTCTACCTGATTGATCTATTGATCGTTAAAAGGCATGACTTGTTGCCAAAGGTTATACGCAGACTTATGGTGTGGATTTCTTTAATACTTTCTATCCTGTGGCATGGATTACTACAATCCATGTGCTCTTTTCAGTGGACATCAACAGAGACTGGAAAATGTCTCAGCTGGATATGAAGAATGCCTTTATTTGTGGTGATTTACAAGAAACCGTTTATATAGAGCAACTTGCTAGGTATGTTCTTCAGGGGGAGTCTTAGGTTTATAAACTATGAAAGGAAATCTATGGTCTTAAGAAAAGTCCCAGGGCCTGGTTTGATAAGTTCAATGAGGTCATTTCGTTGGTTGGGTTTGCTTGAAGTGTTGTGAATCACTCCTTATTCATTTACAAGACATCGACTTGTCTTGTTGTCCTTGCTTTTTATTTGGATGATATTATTCTCACAGGGGATGTTAGAGAAGGTATGGATATGACAAAGAAGCATCTTCTTAAGCATTTTGTTACTAAAGATATGGGATCTCCGAAATATTTCTTGGGCATTGAAATATATTGGAAACTAGGCTCTATTATTCGTTCACAGAGAAAGTATGCCTTGGACCTCTTAAAAGAGACAAGCCTCCTTGTGACTAAACCTACTCATTCTCTGATATCGGTTAGAGATGACAAGTGTTGGAGTGAGGACTCAGCTCTTCTTGATGATGTAACCAGGTATAGATGGCTTGTGGGGAAACTCATTTTTTTGATAGTCACAAGACCAGATATTTGTTATGCAGTAGGAAGAGTGAGTCAGTTTATGCAAGCTCCTAAGGAGTTTCATATGCAGTCAGCAATGACGATTCTAGAGTATGTGAAAGGTGCTCCAGGGAAAGGACTTCTGTTTCAGAAAAGGGGACATTTGAAGGTTGAGGCATATTCTGATGCAATCCCTACTTCATCTTTGCCTATAGGCATACTTGATCCCATGGGAGTTCTCATGGTGGAGGCATTCTCCATACCAAATTTTTTTGATTAACACTCTCATAAACTTAGACTAAGATATGGATAAGCCATCATCAGTCTGTCTAACTTAGAGTCCCAAGAAGAACTTAAGTTCACCCATACTGCTCATCTCAAACATCCCATGCATAGGTTTGGCAAACATCCTACAAAGGTTGTCATCAGTAGATCCAAAGATAATGTCATCTACATATATCTTGACTAGGATGATCTTACCCTTAGATTCCCTTAGGAATAGGGTCTTGTCTATCTTCTCCCTTGAGAATTTGTTATCATTGAGGAAGCTAGACAATGTCTCATACCATACTCTAGGGGATCGCTTCAACCCATATAGAGCTTTCCTAAGTCTATAAATAGAATCAGGTGAGTTAAAAACAACATAAACTAGAGGCTGCTCAACATAGACTTCTTCCTCTAAGTCACCAATCAGGAAGGCTGACTTTACATCCATCTGGTAGACCTTGAATCCCTTGTGTGCAGCATATGCAAGGAACAGTCTGATGGTTTCCAATCTTGCTACACGGGCAAAGGTTTGATCAAATTCAATACCTTCTTCTTGTTTGTACCCTTTAGCTACTAGCCTTGCTTAGTTCTTAATTATAATGTCATTTTTACCAAGTTTATTCCTGTAAATACACTTGACTCCAATGACATGTCCTTGTGGCCTGGGAACAAGCTTCCAGACCTTACATCTCTTAAACTGGTTCAGTGCCTCTTGTATAGATACAATCTAGAACAGATCTATATTGGCCTCTTCAAATTTCTCGGGCTAAACCTATAATAGGAAACTTGAATACTTCTGCTCCTGGTCAAGTGTATTTTTTGATACTTATGCTCCTAGTCACCACTCTTTGGATAGTATCACAAATAATCTAGTATTTTGGATGATCTCTTAGATTCCTGATAGCTAGAGCAATCTTTCTTCAGCATCAGCTTCAGTAGAAGTATCTTGCTGGTCATCATCCACTTCAATTGTGCCTGGTACTTCTTCTAGAATCTCCCCTCCATCTTGGACTAATGGAGCAGCATCTTTGATGGTTAGCTTATTCATCAACAGTTCTGTACCTGCAGTACTAGAAGAGGAGCTTGGCAGCTCATTAATAATCATGGTAGACTCATCAAAGACTACATGCATAGACTCTTCTACAACATGGCTTTTCAAGTTGTAGATATTATAGGCTTTACTATGATTGATGTATCCAACAAAAATCCCATCAAAGGACTTGGCAGCAAACTTAGTCACATAAGACTTTCCATTATGAAGCACATAACACTTACTACCAAAGATTCTGAGATAGCCAAGGTTTGGTTTTCTGCCCTTTAAGATCTCATAGGGAGTCTTCTTGTGGCTCTTGGTGCTAGAGGCTCTATTAAAGACATGACATGCAGTATTAACTATCTCAGCCCAGAAATATTCTAGGAGGGTTGTGTCACTCAATAAGGTCCTTCCAGCCTCTATGAGAGTTCTATTTTTCCTCTCAAGAATCCCATTTTGCTCGTGTGTTTTTGGAGAAGAAAATTCTTGATGAATTCCTTACTCTTCACAGAAATTTGTCTTGCTATCATACTGAAATTCAGTCTCATGGTCACTTCTGATTTTGACTACAGTACTGTCTAGTTCATTCTGAATTTGCTTGACAAATGTCTTGAAGACATCAAAGCTTTCATTCTTTTTCTTAAGAAAGAACACCTAAGCAAACCTAGAATAGTCATTAACCACCACAAGGGTGTAGACTTTCCTACCAAGACTATAAACAAGCATAGGACCAAACAAGTCCATATGCAAGAGGTATAAACACTTCAAAGAGTCTTTGGTTCCAATGCCCTTGAAGGAAGCTTTAGTCTACTTTCCCTTTTGGCAAGCTAAGCAAATGCCTTCCTTGGTGCATATCATCTTGGGACCATTCCTAACTAGCTCTTCACTAAAGAGCTTGCCTATGGTCTTATAGTTCAGATGAGCTAGCCTCTTGTGCCATTGGACACAGTATGAGACTTTCTCATTTGCAACTAGACAAATAGGAGGGTCTATATCTAAACACAAAAAATTCAAACAATAGACATTCCCACTCCTAGTATCTATCAATATGACATCTTGGTCACTTGACCTCTTAATCTGGAATCCATCCTTGTGGAATACAATAACATAGCCAAGATCACAGAGTTGGCTTATGCTTATGAGGTTTTGTTGCAACCATTCAACATAAGCCACTTTTGTGAAGGTGACTATGCCATTGGTACTCATTTAAGTACCATAGAGGGGAATGGGCACATGACAAGAGTGTACTCATTTATGTTGCTCCTTGTTCCAGTTAAGTGTCTGGAATAACCACTATCTAAGTACCATAGAGGGGAATGGGCACATGTACTAACATGCATCATATTTTTTTTTTACCTTAGGACCCCAATATCTATTGGGTCCTAGGTGCATGCTAGTTTGAAAATGGACTTGTCTACCAGTAGCTTTTCTGACTGGTGGACTAACAGCTGCTCTTGAGATCCTTAGATTGTGCTAAAATTCTATAGCAAAGTGGCCCACTTTGCCATAACACCAATATATGTCGTATCTTCTTTTCTGTGCAGGCCTTGTAGTTTGGTTAACTGATGACTGAATAGAAGGAAGAGGAGCAGCAACCTTCTTCAGATTCCTTTCAACAAGGATCTAACTGAAGGTAAGTCTTCCAGCAGGTTAATTTGTCCTGCTCTGAGTACCATCAACAGCAATCTTCTTTGTAGAAGTCATGCTCTTGATAGCATCAAAAATGCCCAAATCAGGCTTGCTGAAAGACTGACCCTTAGTCCGAGTCTTTGCCGAATGGTTCTGAAACTTGGTTGCAGCCACATTCTTTAGAGCGGGGGCTGGGGCACCAAGGAAAAATGGTCCATGATGGGCTATTTAAATTTCTTCATGGGCAACCTTAAAGGCACTCACCCTGATATATCTTCCACCATGGCTGTGAACATCTTTGCTCACACCAATAGATCTACCATTCTTCCAGTGACCATAGATGCTTTCTTGGTCATACTTATTAGAAGGTAACATAACTTTCCTAAAAGGAATGGGAGGCTTGGGATCTGTTGGGATTATTGCCCTCAATGTTCCCTAGATTGGATTTGAAGAGGCATCACCATCAACACTAAGAGAATAGTTATATTTGATGTTGTTTAAGCTCATCATGTGCAGGATGTTCCATGGAACAAGTTCAGACAAATTGTCTAAGGGTTTGTGATAGGTGGTCACAAGGTAGAAAGGTGGACTCAAAGAAGCTGGCTAGAAAGGCAGTAATTTGCCTAAGTCCATAGGCGTTGAGTGGAGCAAGCTCACTCAATGCCAGAGGTAAGAAGAAATAGCAAGAAAGTGGCTAAGTCCACATGCATTGAGTGAAGTCAACTCACTCAATTCCATACACCTAAAAAGCTGTGAGACAGGCTGAGCCTAAGAAGAAACATGCAGAAATATGGCTAAGTCCACAGCCATTGAGTGAAGTCCATTCACTCAATACCGTCGCATCATAATCGTTGAGTATTGCTTAGTTAGTCAAAGCCACAGAAATTCTGTGTAGAATTTTGACTAAGTCCACAGACATTGAGTGTAGCTTACTCACTTAACGCCATGGGGCAATAGCGTTGAGTGTAGCTTACTCACTCAATGTTATAGGTCAATAGCGCGGACTGATTCTCATCCAGTCAGGGCTAGTGTTTTCAGACATAGAAAATTGGCTAAGTCCAAAAGCATTGAGTGTAGCTTACTCACTCAACGCCAGATAATAAAAATTCTGTTAAGTAGTATGGCATTGAGTGAAGCTTAGTCACTCAACGCCAAGTGGCAAAATCTGTCTAAGTAACATGGTATTGAGTGACGAAAGCTCACTCAATGCTTAGTAATAGAAAGTCTTGCCAAGGAAGAAAGCATTGAGTGATGAAGACACACTCAACGCTCTCATCACCAGAGAAGCAGGAATATTTTCTAAGGTAAAAAGCGTTGAGTGGACTCAACGACTCTCAACGCCTAGAGTCAGAAAACTTTTATAAGTATTTTGGCATTGAGTGAAGGTTGCTCACTCAATGCCTTTGATAGAAAATCTGTCTTAAGTGTTTTGGCATTGAGTGAAGCTTACTCACTCAACGCCTATACTACTGATGCTTGATTTTGGTCAAGTCCATAGGTGGCGATGTCAGAAAAGTTAACAAGTCAACCGAATTTGAATTCATTGTGGTAAAGCTACAGTACGTGACAAGTGTCGTCGCTTACCATTAGTACAGCCATTAATGCAAAAGCAAAGTTGCAGTTGTCAATTTCAGTGGGGCCCACTGCTCAAAGAGTCGTTGATCAGTGGAATAGAAAAGGAAGAGATTAGACTGAAGATCCTAATCTTAGGGTTTTGTCTTTTCGCAAAATGGTGGAACATCTTCGTCCTCCTCGCCATTGGTGTTGATGTCAAGGCTGAAGTACAAATAGACTAATCCAAAAGGTCTTCAAATTAGTTGTTGATATCTCCATCATCAACAACAAGTTTAGAGACATTTTCTCTGAAGAAGATGCAGGAGGTCTAACCTAGCTGTAGCTGATCTGAGCTAATCCAAGATAGTTGGTGCCATCTTCATCTGCACAACAAAGTCAGAGACATTTTCTCTGAGAAAAGAATAGCAGCCAAGGGCTAACCCCAGCTACAATTTTTGATTGCTTAAAGCAAGATAGCTGGTGTCTTTCCTATCTGCACCAGCAAGCTAAGAGTGATTCTATGAGAAAGAAGAGGCAACAAGGGCCGACCCTTGCTGCAGGTACTTCACAGATCCAGCCAATCATTTCTGAAGAACATTCTCTGGAAGCTGTGAAGAAGAAAGCTTGAAGAAGTAGTGATCTGATAGCAGGCTCAGGGGACTACTTCTCAGGAGCCAACGTTAGGACTAAGCCTCTTGTTTAGTTCAAGAAGAAGTAGAGTAACATCTTTGCAGGTCACTTCTCAGCACAAGCAGAACAACATTGAGGATCTACTCTTATTGCTGCGAAGAAGATGGGACTTAGTATTACTCAGTTCAGGTAGAAGTAGGCTCTGTGATTATTTCCCTAAAGACAAAGTTGGATTGAGTTTATCTCAGTCCAGAAAGTTTGCCACAGAGAAATATCTTGTTTCAAGACCAACTCATCAACCCACTTCCACCTTGTAGGATCCTTTTATGGATTTGAGTGGTAGGAGCAAATTTGCTCTGAGGTAGGATCCAAGTTTGGATCTGAGTTGTAGGACTGCTTAACCTGAGTGTAGGATTTGGGTGTAGATCTGAGAGTAGGATTCTGTTGAGAATCTGAGTGTAGGGCTTTGCCTGAGCAGTAGGATTCAATTGCAAATCTGAGAGTAGGATCTAGGTTGGATCGGAGGTAGGTGATCAGTTGATCACTGAGCTAACGGGTTGTCCTCCCAACCTAAGTTGTAGGGCCTTTGGGCTTGAGGTAGGTGGTTATTTAACCACTGAGTTGTAGGGTCTTGTGCCTGAGTAGTAGGTCTTGGAGGAGACTGAGTGGTACTGTGGGATCGTGTTGTGAGCTCTTAGGAGTCGAGATTGGAGAAGTGTTTTTTCTAACTATAAGTTAGAAAGGTGGGAGGGAAAGTGGGCGTACCCATAAGTTGGGGAACAACTATAATTACTATGTGTGTTTTTATGTGTGTTTCTTTGTTGCTGGTTATTTGGTTCTTAAAAGCTAAAATCTACTTACTCACCAAGAAATTAAAGTAGGAAATTAAAAGAAAGTCACAAGAGACAAATAACCTATTCACCCCCCCCCCCCCCCCCCCCGCCTCTAGGTGATTTAGCTATCCTTGAAAACAAGAATTTCAATTGGTACCAAAGCAAGGTTACTCAAAAAGGACTTAACAGTCTGAGTAGATCTCAAAGGATAGCTAAAAGGTTTATGCTTGTGAGTCAAGTAGAGAATCATAAGGTGTAGAGCTCAATGGAGCCTCAAGTCTGCAAAAAGAAGAACTTTGGATCATAGAAAGAGAGAATCAGGCAAATCATGGAAGCCATTGATCCAAGAGTCTTTAAAATAGTTCAAGCAGGACCTTTCATCCCGATGAAGATCTTTGTCTTAGATGCAGAAGTCCAGACTCCAAAGAATTATACGTAAATGATTGAAGATGAAGCCATCTTGGCAACTATGGACAAGAGGGCACAACACATCATGGTAAGTGCTATGGATGACTCCACATTCCAGATCTTGGTCTACTACAAGACTGCCAAATAAATATGGGACACCTTGATTGTCCACATGGAAGGCACAAAGAAGGATGATAAGGAAGAAGAGAAAGACTTCATTGGGATACTTGCTGCCATTGCAGATGAAGCTCAAGATTGTCTTGATGTTGGGACAAGTAACATGGCCCCTTTATCACACTCAGACAGTGATTCAGAGGTGGATGTTAAAGATAAAGCTGATGTTAACTGCTGTTATGGGCTAATAGCCATAATAGAAGAAGAATCCTGCTAGGATCAGCCTGGTAAGGAAAAGGTACATTCTCTGTCTAGTTCTTCTTACTGTTTAGATTATTAGGCCAGCCTAGATTCAGAAGATTCTTTATCAAGTGATGAAGGTGACTCTGAATCTGAGGAAGATATCAATCAATTTATTGATAAGTGTGGTAAACTTCTAGAGGCTTTGAGGAGAAGCAAGAAGTTAGTTAAGAGGCGGGCTGAGGAGATTACCTCCCTTTAGTTAGCTACTTCCCAGCAAGCTGAGACAGCATCCTTATTGGATCAGAAGACTGGGGAAGTATGCCAACTAAAGTCCATCTCAGTCATCCAACTTGGGACTATAAGCCAAAAGGACAAGATCATCTTTGGATCTTGAAGAGGATCTCCTTAAGGAGAAAAGGACAATGGCTAGTTTTTCTAAGCCAAGTACTGTGCTGCCCTTGATAGATTCCTTCTCCTCTCAAAATGGTAAGAAGGAGTTAGAAGTCAAGGGAAGCACAAGAGTTGATCTTTCCAAAGGGAAAGGCAAAGCTCCTGTAGTGCATCAGTCAACCTTTCATAAGGGAATCCTCCCTTCTCACAAGTATGACCAAGGCTGCATGCATGGTCACTGGGAGAATGGGAATTCTTCTTATAATAATATAAGAGTATCTTCTAATGAAAGAAGAAAGAGTAAGGGAATGAGTGCGCTTAAGGCTCCCCTAGAGGAAATCCAAATGGGCCATCTTAGACCATTTGTTTTTGGTACACCGGCCCCAACTCTCAAGGACAAGGTAATGGCTTTCATTCAAGCCCATCCAGCAAAAACTCAGACCAAGGGCCAGTCTACCAGTAAGCTTGACTTGGCTATTTTGATGATATAAAAATCATGTCATCTGCAAAGAAGACAGTTGTAGATAGCACTCAGATAAAGCAAAGAAAGTCTGCTGGAAGACTAACATACAGTCAGATCCTTACTGAAAGGAACTTGAAGAAAGCTACCGCTCCTCTTCCTTCTGTACAGTCAGCAGTTAACCATACTGCAGGACCTGCTCAGAAAAGGAGATATAATATCCATAAGTGTTGGTACTGTGGGAAGATAGGGCATTTTCCCCTAGATTGCTGGCACAATCCTACTGTGCCCAGAGCAAGAGTTACCCTACCTGTTAGAAATGTTGCTGGTAGGCAAGTTAGATTTCAAACTAATCAGAACCTAGGACCCAATACCTATTGGGATCCTAAGATAGGATAAAACTCTGTTTTGCAGGTCATTCCAAGTGCTCATACCCCCATATGGTACTTAGACAGAGTATGTTCCAGACTTAAGACTGGAATAAGAAGACTATCTTCAGAATCATACACCCTTGAGGAATAGACCAAAGATATGCAATCATGTAGTTGGTGATGGGTAAACAGACCATCTAGGTTACTTATCTTACTTCCCAAGAGGAATAGAATGTTAAGTGATTTCATGAAGAAGGACAAGTGCACAGGACATGGATGAAGACCAGTTGAATCCATCCATTAAGGGTCAAAATGCCTGAGTGATGGGACAAAGTGTTGTTGCAACCTCAGCAAACAAAGTGTTGCACAAGTCTTGGCTAAAGGCCAGCAGGATCCAGCTAGTTGGACTATCTGGTTGAGCAGGTTTTACTCATTATTGAGGAAAGAAAAATTGCACTTCTGAGGGCGATGTTGAAGAGACAATTGATCCTCAGTGTCTGGCACTTCAGTAGAAACTAGTAAAGAAGTGTGCTCAGGTTTCAGCATCATCTAAACCTGTAGCAAAGGATGTCTAAGTTAGTGGGCAGTGTGGACTGGAATTATGCAATTATTGAGGGGGAGCCAATATAGTCTAGTTCAGTCTGGAAAGCTTAAATTATGAGAATCTCCAGCTCCAAAAAGATCAAAAGAATACTTCTGAAGTTTAGAATACCCCTATGGAAAATGCTGAGGATGAGAAGGAGACTATCCAAATGATTGCAACTGCTATGAGTAAGCAAGTTCATAAGAACAGCTGGTCTACTCTAGCTATTGTTGATACAAGTCAGCATGTTCCTGTGGGAATATCAGTATAAAGAAAGACTTGGTATCAGAATGAAAGGATGGTTCAAGGAAAGATAATTCAAGTTTCAAGTGGTCTCAAAGTCCAGCAGCTGCAGGAGCAAATTCAGCCTCATGTAGAGAGGAAGCTGGTAGCTGCACCAGTGGTATCATATGCAATCAGCTAGGGGGTGAAGAAAATCAAGACAGACCAGCTCCTCCCTAACTATTCGGAAGCCAAGAAGGGATTGATCAAGTGGTATTAGGTGGCATTGAAGAATTGGGTCAGTGGCATCAACTCAAGAGATATGATATCTAGTCAAGTGTTACAATCACTATGGGAGTGGTAACTGGAAATGATCAAGGGGGAGAATGATGGTTGGGTTGCTAATGCAAGAAGTTCATTGGGGCTTGAACAACATGCAAACAACACACCTCCTATTCAAAAAGGATTGTTTGACAAAAAAGTAAGAAAGCTGGAGCCAAAGGCCAGACTGTTACTAAAGAAATTGAGAAGATCTAGCCCAGCAAGAAGTGATCTAACCTGGTTCAAGGGAGCTACTGTGCTCAACTGATGAGAATCTAGCTTCAGATCAAGGACCATAACCTCCAGATTTTTGTTTATGTTGCAGGGTTTATTTTTCCTGTAGGTATCAAGTCTTGATGTGGTATCAAGACTATAAAAAGATTCTCAAGTGGTATCAGGACTTAAATGGACTCATGTGTCCATCAGAGATGATGATAGAAGGTGCTCCTATTGAGGGGGGAGCAAGTACAGCACTTGGTGGAACATAATTTTCTTCCTGATTGAGAGGAGCAAGTAGCTGTTGCAGTGGATTATCTGTCATAACTGTTGATAAGTTTGTCTTAAGGACAATGCACATACTAAGTGGGAGATTATTTATGACATTATCATAATCTTCTTAGAATCTGAGATGGACAGTGCTGCTTTAGGAGAACAGGAATAGTCATCTCCTCCCTGACTATAAGTGCCTCTGTTAAAGTCATTGAATGGGGAGGTGTGGCACTATCACAAGGGGATGAATGACAGTAGCTAGCTCAAGTGGATCAATGGACCACTCAAGTGTCTAGGGGTTGCAGTGATATGGTGTATCATTGGTATCACCAGAAGAGGATGCAGATTCTGTGGATGCAACATCAGCAAGTGGACTAAAATCTCAAGGTAAGTCATTCACCCTTATAGTTTACTCATCCAGTGCAATTTTTATTGCTAATAATCTTGTCTCATATAGCAAGACTAAGCCTATAGAAATTAAATAACTAGGTTGTAAGTGAACATGTAGATTGTGAAGACATTGGCCTTGAATATGTACCCACTGACAATCAAGGTGCTGATATCTTCACTAAGTCATTGGATGAGACCAAGTTCAACTCTTTCAAAGTTGAGTGGGGAATGCTTAATGTTGTATGACTCATGCACATTAAGTATTTCAAATTATAGATCTACATGTCTATATTTTTCATTTAGATTAATATTGAAGTCTATCTACCTATTTGTTATACTCTTTAAACAAGGTTAGATAAATAGTCAGCAGTTAATAACCTTAACTTTCTAGGTTAAATTTCACTGATATCAGCTGAAATAATGTTGGTTTCACTGAAAAATAGTGTTGATACTCTTGTATCAAGATAAGCTATGGAATCAACTCTTCATGTGCATAATGTTCAAAAGGACCAAGTGCAGAGTTATCCCATAACCCTTCTCTTCCCTCAATAGATGAATGCCTATTGAAGAAGCCAGAAAGGGGGAGAAGGTAGAGGTAATACTTGGAAGGGAAGTGTTGTAGAAGCAATACTTGATATGACTAGGTCATGTTAAGTCAGTTCATATTACTTGGAAAGATTCAAGTAGTATGAGGAATGCAATGACTGACTATATATTGAGTCATGATTATGTCAGCATGTGCTTCTAGTGGTGCTCCATTTTAGTATTAAGTGGTATAAAGGAGAGTGCATATTACTTGAGTAATTGTTTAAGTGGTATGATCATGCATTGACTTGACTTGTTGAGTCAATGCAGTTAAATGGAGTACATTGAATTGATATGCTAAAATTCATTTAGCATAAGCTAGCAGATGTAGCAGATATAACCTACAGCTACATGAAATTAATCTGCTTATTATGGAAGTGCCTCTTAGTATTGTTGGATGTTCTGCTTTGTTCCAATAGGGGAGATTGTTTGGATTATTGCCCTCAATGTTCCCTAGATTGGATTTGAAGAGAAATCACCATCAACACTAATAGCATAGTTGTATTTGATATTGTTTAAGCTCATCATGTGCAGGATGTTCCATGGAGCAAGTTTAGACAGATTGTTTTAGGGTTTGTGATAGGTGGTCACAAGGTAGAAAGGTGGACTCAAAGAAGTTGGCTGGAAAGACAGGAATTTGCCTAAGTGTACAGTCATTGAGTGGCTAAGTTCACAGACGTTGAGTGAAGTCAACTCACTCAATGCTATACAACTAAAAGCTGTGAGACATGCTAAGCCTATGAAGAAAAAGGCAAAAATGTGGCTAAGTCCATAGGCGTTCAGTGAAGTCCATTCACTCAAAGCCATAGCCTCATAATTATTGAGTATTGCTCAGTTAGTCAAAGCCACAAAAATTCTATGTAGGATTTTGACTAGGTCCACAGACGTTGAGTGTAGCTTACTCACTCAACGCCATGGGGCAATTGCATTGAGTGTAGCTAACTCATTCAATGCCATGGGGCAATAGCGCTGATTGATTCTCAGCCAGTCAGGGCCAATGTTTTAAGACACAGAAAATTGGTTAAGTCCAAAAGCATTGAGTGTAGCTTACTCACTCAATGTCAGATAATAGAAATTATGTAAAGTAGTATGTCGTTGAGTGAAGCTTGTTCACTCAATGCCAAGTGGCAAAATCTGTTTAAGTAACATAGCATTAAGTGATGAAGGCTCACTCAATGCCTAGTAACAGAAAGTCTGTGTAACGCCCCTGATTTTCTGATCATATTATTTGTTTTGGAATCGTCATATTTACGACATCAAGGCGTTACTTTTTGCGTCATGTTGACGAAGCTGCACAATTAGTGCATTTTTTGCGTTCGTTGAGTTTGTTTGACCATATTTTTGGGATTTTTGATTGAATGTTTTCCTCGATTGAAAAGGTTGAAGTTTTGAGGTTTTGGACTTGTCCAGTTTTATTGCGATCCGAGCATTTTTGGTCTCGGCGCGTGTTTGGATCTTTGTGATGATTTTTGCTTGTCTAAGAATTTGATGATATTGTCTCAAGAATTGTGCGTCGGATTCAAGGGTTGTCTCTCCTGCTAAATTCTTAGAGTCAGCTTTTTATCCCAGAATTTAAGACAATCTGAATTCTCGAATTTTGACCTTCTCAGTTCTTGGGAGGTTTATTGTGTTTCTCGAGAGACCCTAGAGTAAGTTATTGAGAAGAGCTATAGTTCTCGAGAAAACTCTTATTGATCTCGAGATGTCTGGTTTAAGCTCTCGAGAAGTGCCCCCCTTATTCTCGAGTGGTCCGGTAGTACTCGAGAAATCCTCTGTTTGTTCTTGAGATGACCTGGAGCTCTCAGATATTTTAGTGTAATTCTCGAGAAGGCCATTAGTTCTCGAGAAGTCTTACCTTGTTCTCAAAAAGCCCGGTGCCTGTGTTGATTCTCGGGAAGCCCTCCTTAAGGGCAGTTCTTCGTCGAACGGAGGTGGGAGACGAAATTTTTTTTTAGGCTTTGCCTACGTTTTTTGTCAAAGCGTCGATCGAAGTTCGACGATCGTCGAACTAAACTACAATCGTCGAACGTAGTTCGACGAAAGTCGAACGTAAGGCGTTGTCTGAGCTTTGACTAATCAGCGAGCGGAGCTCGACTATAGCCAATCGGCATTTTTCCTTTGCGCTCGACGATCATCGAACGAAGCTCGACGATATTCGATCGTAGTTTCCCTTGATCGACGAATTTTCGGTCAAAGTTTTCCCTTGTGCTCGACAAACTCCGAACAGCTTTCGTCGAATGGGTTTTGTGTTCGACGAAATCCGAGCCGAAATCGTCGAACGGAGTTGTTCTTCCCTCTTATTCTCGAGAAACCTGCTTCATTACTTGTGTAATGCTTCTGCTGCTAGAGTAATCTTCTTCCCTATTCCCGAGAAATATCTTCTACTCGAGAAATATTTTTCTTCCACTCGAATAGTCCTTGAATTCTTCTCGAGAAGCCCGGTTCAGCAGATCCTGGTTCATTTTTTGAAGTCCAGTTATTCTAAAATCACACCTAGTATATATATACCCTACTTCTTCTTTCTCCTCTTTCACTTAGACTGAACTACTGTTCATCTCCCAAACCAGAGTGGCATGAGCGTAGGAGAGGAAGTGTTTTCCGTGAACCTTCTGGTCGCCGTCGACGGTGCTCTAGTGATCCAAATCTTGAACCAACCATAGATCCTGAAAGCTCTCAGTGAGAGCTTCGTCATCATTATAAAATCTCCCCCATTTCTTGAGTTTTTATCGTTAGGGTTTTTAGCCCTAACTTCTATTTCGGCTGTTTTGTTTAGATTTTGACTTCTCCCATCTTCGTTAGTCCCGATTTACGACAAGGAGCGATTTGGAGAGTTTTTCAAGCAAAATCAAGGAAAGTGGTGGTTTTCCCTTTTACCGTCTTCTTTCTAATCTTGATGAAAACTGGTAATCTCTTTTTCTTCAATCTTTTTGCACTATTGTCATTTCAATTTGTAGGTATATTTAATCTTCCTTTGAATCCACTTGTGTTATTAGTTTTATCATGATGATTTAATCTTGTAAGTGTTGTAGAGATTTGATGGAAATGTTTAATTATTGGCTTTAATCGTTCCTAACTATTATGTAGGATGTGTTAAGAGCTATTTAGGACTGTGAAATCTTTCCTATGATTGATCAACCGTTTCTTAATCTAAATTGTCTAGTAGAATTTGATGTGCCAAGTCTCGAGATATATGATGATTCTCTTGTTTGCGGGAATTAGTGAGCGTATCCACCTCCACAATGTTTTGAGACTTATTAGTACTTGTGGAACTCTACCAGGTGTTTGGGCATCTACGGTGATTGGTTGAGTGTATGAGTCTCCCCACAGTTAGACGGATATTATATCTGTGAGGGTATGTACAGATGAGTGACCACCTCGCTCGTGTTTTTGGGTAGAGTTGACCACATGTGGCTAATCGGGTTGTTGCGATATTCTTGCTTGTTAATTAATCATGCTCTCCACCTTTTTAGCCTTATGCATCTGGTGTATTTTGATGTGCGTGACGATTCATGTAAGTTTTATTTTCCGACTCTTTTGTACCTTACTTATGTACTTTACTACAGTACTTTTAGTCTTGGGTTGGTACCCCTTTTTTACCTTTGTTTACTTTTTGGTTTATTTTTCTGCCACCGCTTGTACCATCTTACTAAGGTGTTTTGTGTTTGGAATGCCTTAGGTTCGGAGCTTTAGCAGGTAGTGGAGCCAGTTTTGGAGTTCCTGAGCAGTAGTGTTAGTTGTGGTTTTCACCTCGCCATTGCGAGGTAGTTGTTGTTTCAGTTTACTTTCCTTAGTTCAGACATGCTATTGTTTGTGTGGGTTCGTATCAGATTGTTGACGCCCACATGGTTGTTGATTTTGGATACTTGATAGCTGCTAGTTGTCCTCTTTGTGATGAATTGGATTACTTCCTCTTTGGGATGATTTATGCTAGGAATGCATGTTATGTATTTTCAAGTATAAAATCTACTACTATTACTTCATGCATTGCATATTTTAAAACTCTAACTCATTATATTTAGCGACCGTAAAAGCTATTTTTACTAATAATATAAATCTAGAGTCTTTCATACAATGAGTTATTCTCTGAGGAACGTCTACACTCATGTAGGATGTTTAATCTCATAAATGAAGTATTTTCTGCAGCATATATACTTTTTTCCTTTTGTGTACTTGATGAGACACCAAGCCGAGGGATACGGTTAATTGCTTAACTTAAATTGGATTTTTACTAAATCACTTGAAGATCTTTCTATTTGCGTCTAGAAGGAGTTTGGCCTGAGCATCCGCAGTTATCCCCTGCTGACGTGGCATCATGACGCGCATTTTCCCTTACTCTGATATACTCCTTTACTGCGGTGAAAATGCGGCTTGTGACAGAGCTCAGTTGGTGATGGCTGCTGTTAGGCGAGGCTATTAAAGGGTTGCGGGTTCGAAACCTTGCGCCAACAACCTACTGTGCGAATTTAAAAAGGCACAGTGATGGCATTGGGGTGTGCTGGATGCAGCCCTGTAGCGATGCCGTGGGGCAGTCTAAAGGGCCTAAACTTGGGTCATTACATAAAAGTGCACTTTTTGTAACAACCTGGTTCGGTTAGGCCAAGCACCAAGCGTCTTCGGCCTACCCAGCAGCCCAAGGAAATACCAAGGCACCACCAGTGGTTCCGCCCAAACATCAAGCCTACAAGTCGTACACCCCAACCAAATCTTCGTGCCTATTTATAAGCAGCGGTAGGTTGTTGCCACGGGGTCTCGAACCTGTAACCTTGATAAGAGAGTCTTATTACCACTCCTCATCACCAACTTAGTTGCGGGTAAGACTCTTCGCAACCTTGATAAGAGCTCAGCTGGTGATGAGGAGTGGTAATAAGACTCTTTTATCAAGGTTGCGGGTTCGAGACCCTGTGGCAACAACCTACCGCTGCTGATAAACATGCACGGATATTTGGTTGGGGTGTACGACCTGCAGGCTTGATGTTTGGGCTGAACAACCGGTGGTGCCTAGGTCTTTCCTTGGGTTGACGGGTGGCCCGACGATGCTTAGTGCTTGGCCTAGCCGAACCGGGTCGTTACATTCTGGCCAAGGCAAAAAGCGTTAAGTGATGAAGGCACACTCAACGCTCTCAACGCCAAAGAAGCAGGAATATTGTCTAAGGTAAAAGGGTTGAGTGGACTCACCTCTCTCAATGCCTAGAGTCATAAAAATTTTCTAAGTGTTTTGGCATTTAGTGAAGGTTGATCACTCAACACCTAGTGTCAGAAAATCTATCTTAAGTGTTTTGGCATTAAGTGAAGCTTACACACTCAACGCCTATACTACTGATTCTTGATTTTTGCCAAGTCCACTGGTGATTAAGTCAACAAAGTAAACAAGTCAACAAAATTTGAATTCATTACGAGAAAGCTATAGTACACGACAAGTGTCGCCGCTTGCCTTTGTTGGAACCGATGTTTCATATTCCCTGTGTTTGAGAATATCAAATCCCCGATTATATTTGATCATATTGTATGTTGATAGAGTGTGCAGGTTGTCAAGTGCAAGGAACAGAGAAGGCTCATATGGATGTTACCACCAGGCTCTAGCACTAACGCACCGCGCTAGCCCATCAACGAACGTCGAGAGAAGAAGCGTTGAGACCCTGGGCTACCGCCAGGCGTTAGTACTACCGCAAGCGCTAACGCGCTGGTTTATTTGGACCTGGGTCTCTGGATGGTTTCAGCGCTAGCTCTACTGTGCCGGGCTAGGTCTTCAACGAGTTTTGAAGGCAGAAACGTTGAGCTCAGCGCTACCACTAGGCGACTGGATTACTGCAGGCAGTAACTTAACGATTAATTCGGTCCTAGCACTCTAAAAGATTTTGGCGGTAGCACCTACCACGCAGTACTAGCCTTGTCAAATGGATGTTACCTTTTTAGGAACGTCCATCCTATGTTACCGCGCGACGGTAGGCCCTACCGCGCGGTGCTAGCTCAAATGAAAAGGCAAAAGATCGTTTCAAAGACTATTTTCCAGTTTTGGAGGACAGCTGGCACAACAAGCGTGCGAAACTACCACAGGCGCTAGTCTTATCGCCGGCAGTAGCCTATTTTCATGAAGACGTATAAAATCTACTGTGTTTCCTGTTGTCATGACGGCTCCAAGATGAATTTTGACGAAGGGTTTCTAAACTCCAGATTTTGGCCGCCTCCTTGCGCCCATCTCCACTTATCTTCGTCAAAGTTGAAGGATGCCTTCTCCCTCCCGTTCATGAACGAAGAACTCCGGCAATCTAGAGTCTTCATCGACCACTGAGAACCGACCGGTTGCTAGCCAACAAAGATCTCAAGAACCGCCCGTAGATCACACACCGGAGAGGTCGTCAGGAGGGAGAACTTCATTTTCTTATCGTCTTTACTTTTAATCTATGTACTCTTTTTCTATTTTCTGTTTAGTTTTCGGTGAGGAAAATCGACCGGAGAGGGTCGTCGGAATCTGAGAAGGATTCCGCGATAAATCATCCCGTGATTTTGGATCTAGCGGGTCTCTAAGACCCTCCCTTGTGTGGAGGTGAAGAGTGGGCTCTAAAACCCTTCCTTGTGTGGAGGTGAAGAGTGGACTTGAACGCCTTTCCTGGAGGGAAAGGGTGAGAGCCAACCGGTCATAGTTTGATCAGTATATAAACCAAAAGAATCTTTATTCTCTTCGTCTCTGATCTTTGATGCCATGAAGATCAAGTTTTGATGTATACTCATCTTATACTGTTTTTCATTATTGATTTAATGCAATGAAATTCTTTTCTCTGTGATTGTTTTGGTGTGTCAAATTTTTAAATTCAATAAACGTTCACAAACCTTACTCACCCCCCCCCTCTTCTAAGGTTGACCACTAGATCCAACAAGTTTTATTAGAGGGAGGTTACTTCCAATAGGCTTAATAATCAGAAGTAAGATGGCCAACACTGTGCACACTTTCACTGAGGGACAAGGTGTGAGTCGTCCTCCACTTTTTATGGGGAGTGACTATAGTCACTGGAGGACACAGATTAAAATTTTTCTGATGACTCATAGAATGGACATATGGGCCATGGTAGAGACAAATTACAATGCTCACATTGTCACAGTTGGTGATACCGTCATCGAAAAACACGAGATAAGTGGGATGACGCATATAAGTTAAGATGTACAAATAATGCCAAGGCTATGAATTCTTTATTCTGCGCCTTGGACAAAACTGAATTCAATAGAATCTGCAACTGTGAAACTGCTTATGATATATGGTGACTGTTAGAGCTTACTCATGATGGTACGTCGCAGGTTAAGGAGTTGAAGCTGTTCTGACTCGAATCTGAATATGAACAGTTCTGGATGGGGATCGATGAGGATGTGGACAGCATATACACGCATTTCACTAATATCGTCAATGCTTCAAAGTCTTTCGGAAAGAACTTTCTAAACCGTGATCTGGTGAGGAAGATCCTGCGATCTTTGCCTCCACGCTTCAATCCTAAGGTGACTGCGATTACTGAGTCTCATGAAATCAGTACCCTGGAGATAGAGAGCCTCATCGAAATCCTCAAAACACATGAGGTGGAACTGAAGATTCAAGCAGAGGAATATCCCAAGGATATGAAGAAGAAGGGACTGACACTAAAGGCATCACGTGAAAGAAAGCTGCGGAAGATTCTGAGGAGGATGAGGAGGAAAGTCTCTACATCCGGGAGTTCAAGAAATTCATGAAGAACCCTAAAAAATAGGGACAATTCAAAAAATTCCTGAATAAAGGAGCTGGAGAAGGCAGGAGGTGGAACAAGCTATGGAAAGAGATAGAGAGCGACGATGAGAAGCCCTAGTCAGAATGTTGTCAATGCCACAAACCTGGACACCTGAAGAGAGACTGCCCGAGACTTCAGAAGGAAGAGAATTGGAAAGAAAGTCGAAACAAAGGAAAGAAGAAGGTACTGAAGGCGCTTACTCGGGATGAGAATGGATCTGACAATTCAAGCACCTCAGATTCAGGGAGTGATGATGAGGAAAATCTGTGCCTCATGGGAAAGAGCCGAGAAGAATCTGATGATGAATCTAGAGTCTAGAGCGACACTGAGGTAACCCCACCTACATACTCTAAACTTCTTCAAATTTATGAAAATTTATTTGATAAATTAGAAAACACGATTTCTGCGAAAAAGACCTTAAGAGCCGAAAATAAGAAAATCAAAAAGGATTTATAAAAATTAAAAATGAAGTAATTAGAACCAGCAAAGAAAAGATCGAGTGTCTAGAGTATTCTCACTTGATGACAATGATCAAAGATCAAAAGGCAAGTCTCTCCAAGTTTTTAGTGAGAACAACTAGTATCATAAATGAAAAGAATGTCTTAGAGAAGAGACTCCAGTTATCTATTGCCAAGGTAGAGGAAGGTAAGAAATAATTTTCTAATCGGTGTGTGATGCTTGTGACTGAGAATACTGCCTTAAAGGCGAGGATCCATGATCTTGACTGCGCTATCCAAAAGTTTGGAGTAGGCCAAAAATCATTAAATATGTTGTTGGGTGTGCAGTGTAATGGATCTTGGAAATTTGGACTAGGATATGGAGGTCCAACATCACCACCGAGGGGAAATCATTATTTTTCTAATCTTAAGCCCAACGCTCATAAACCGAAAGATAAGCTGAAAAATTATGTAGGGCTATCTCCTTCCTCAAGCAAGAGCTCAAGCAACGTGATAAAAGCAGCATCCACTGCTTGCATCTCATGTGCAAACTGTTATAAGTTTGGTCATACATCTAGCTCATGCCTAAGGAAAGGTGCTACAAAAAATTCGCAAGTCTTGCTACCAAAGTCTTCTACCTATGCTATGGGTGGGACAACTTGGGTATCAAGAACTTTACCCTTATCTTCTTCTTAGGTATGTTAGCTGTCTAAGGACACAAAGAACATGTGGTACTTGGACTCTGGTTGCTCCAAGCACATGACGGGAGATAAAGACAAGTTACTTAGCCTAGAAAAGAAGAAGGGTGGCATGGTGACATTTGGAGATAACAACAAAGGAAGGATACTGGTAATCGGCACTATAGGTAACAAGTTATTTTTTATTTCAAATGTTCTGTTTGTGGATGGCTTAAAGCATAATCTTATTTCTATTAGTCAATTGTGTGATAAAGATATAGATGTTATATTTGAGTCGTCCTCAAACACGTGCAAACTTATTGATGCCAAAACTTCTAGTATACTGCTTGTAGCTCATAGAAATCATAACGTGTATACCGTTAGTTTTGATGATATTTCTGCATCTAATTTGAAATGCCTTGTGACAATGAACGATGAATTAGATCTTTGGCATAGAAGACTAGGAGACACTAGTAGCAAGCTTATTGTTAAATTATCACGAAAGAAACTCGTACGAAGCCTCCCCAACTTAAGCTGTAGATTAAATGTTTTGTGTGCTCCTTGTCAAAAAGGGAAATTCGTTAAAAACTCATTCAAAAGCAAAACTGAGATTTCCACGAGTAGACCTCTTGAACTCATACACATGGACTTGTTCGGACCTCTTAATACATGTAGTCTAGATGGGAGATGGTATACCTTTGTCATCATAGACGATTTCTCATGCTATTATTGGACAATTTTTCTTGCGAACAAATCTGACACATTTCATGAATTCTCAAACCTGTGCATGAGACTTCAAATTGAGAAGGAGCTCAAAATTAAACATATCAGATCAGATCATGGAGGAGAGTTTGAGAATGAGGACTTCTCAAACTTGTGTGACTCCTTAGGTATTAAGCATGAATTCTCCGCCCCTCGCACTCCACAGTAGAATGGGATTGTTGAAAGGAAGAACCGTACTCTTCAAGAATTAGCTCGCACGATGCTCGCAGAGTTCGGTCTACCTCGTTATTTCTGGGCTGAAGTGGTCAACACAACAAGTTATGTGATGAACCGTGTCATGCTTCGCCCTCTTTTAAAGTGAACTCCTTACGAGCTATATTCGAAAGGAAATCGTCAGTACCATACTTTAAAGTTTTTGGGTGTCCATGTTATATTCTAAACACAAAGGACCATCTAGGCAAATTTGACAAAAAAATCCGATCTAGGCATCTTTTTAGGATACTCGAGCAAGAGTCGTGCCTATAGGATCTACAATAAGAGGACCTTAGTGGTTGAAGAATCGGCTCATGTGCATTTCGATGAAAATACTCAAAATTGCGAGCCTAAGGCGAGTGAAGAGGAAGTTGAAGAGAACGTACCAATTAAGAGTAATGGGGAGGACAAAACCGTGGAGAGTGAAACACAAATAATAGAATAAGGATATAGGCCTCCTAATAACTTAACTTTTTCAAAGCAACATCCTCGTGATCCAGTCATAGTAGAGCCATCTCATGGAGTTAGAACCCGGTCCGCCCTTCATGAGTCTTTTTCAAACTTGTGTTTTCTCTCGGATACTGAACCAAAAATGTCTCCGAAGTCTTAGGAGATAAATCATGGTTTTTTGCGATGACTGAGGAACTGAGCCAATTTGAGCAAAGTGAGGTATGGGTGTTAGTAGAACGTCCGGATAACCATCCAGTCATAGGTTTAAAATGGGTTTTCAAAAATAAACTCAATTGTGAATCTAGGATAACTAGAAACAAAGCTCATTTGGTGGCCCAAGGGTATTATCAAATAGAGGGTGTGGATTTTGAAGAGTCATTTGCCCCGATTGCTCGTCTTGAGTCCATTCGTATATTTTTAGCATTTGCTAGTTATAAGCGAATTAAATTATTCCAAATGGACGTTAAGAGTGCCTTCCTAAATAGACACATTAAGGAGGAGGTGTACGTCGAGCAACCACCCGGTATCATGAATGTCGTCTACCCAAATCTTGTTTATAGGTTAGTGAAGGCCCTATACAGATTGAAATAGGCACCCTGTGCTTGGTACGATAGGCTCACTACCTTTCTCTTAGATCATGGCTTTAGGATGGGTAGTGCAGACATAACTCATTTTGTTCAAACCAAGAAGTCAGATCTTATTATACTTCAAATTTATGTTGATGATATCATTTTCGGGGCAAAAAATGAGAAGATGTGTGAAGAAATTATCATTTTAATGAAATTTGAATTTTAAATGAGCTTAGTAGGAGATCTCACCTATTTCCTAGGATTTCAGATTTCTCAACGCCAAGATGGGAATTTTATTAACCAATCAAAATATATTAAAGATATGCTTGTGCATTTTGGGTATGAGAATCTGAAACAAGTCAAAACTCCTATGAGTGCATCTCTTAAATTAGGGAAAGATGAGAGTGGGATTTCTATTGATCAGACTATGTTTCGAGGTATGATAGGATCACTGCTATATTTGAGTGCCTCTAGGCCCGACATCACTTTTGCGGTAGGGATGTGTGCTAGGTATCAAGCCGACCCTAGAGAGTTTCATTTGAAAGCTGTAAAACATATCTTTAGGTACCTTGTAGGCACACAAAACCTTGGACTTTGGTACCCTCATTCTACAGTTTTTTCTCTTCACGGGTACTCTGACTCAGACTATGTCGGATGCTCTCTCGACTGCAAGAGCATAAGCGGTACATGCCATTTACTAGGCCCAGCACTAGTCTCCTGGTCTAGACGCAAAAACAACTTGGTGGCTCTATCAACCGCTGAGGCCGAGTACATTGCTTTAGGAAGCTTTTGCACTCAAGCATTATGGATGTCTCAAACGTTAGAAGACTTTGGCCTCACATGTAGGAATGTTACACTTCGATGTTATAATAAGAGTGTAATAGACTTAGCATATAATCCAGTGCACCATTCTCGGTCGAAACATATTGACGTGCGTCATCATTTTATTTGTGATCATATAAAAAGGGAGAACGAGAGTGTCATCTTTATTGGCACCGATGACCAACTTGCGGACATCCTAACTAAACCGCTCCCTGATGCACATTTTTCTCTACTCCGACTCGAGCTTGGTATTCTTGACCTCTCATCCTAGTTCTATATGTTTTTTTGTTGTTACTTCCTTGTGTTTGCATGTTTCATGTTTTTTTTATTATGTGTGTGTGCATGTTGTATCTTTATATTTTGTTTGAACTGTTTTTTTTTTAAATAGTATTAATTTTTAAAAAAACTGTGTATTCCTCTCTCAAAAAAACAAAAACAAAAACCAAAAAACCTGCTGAAAAAAATACAACGCATGATTGGAGCTCACATGACTGTAACTTAGACCATAATGTGTACACACAATGTATAAGTTTAGATGGTTAATCTATCCAAACATTGTTCCTCCGATCATTGTGGGCTGAATTTATAAGTTCTTAGCTATTGAGTGCGACATTACATGTGCGTGTAAGTTGACTATGCCTCTAGGTATATGTGAGAATTTAGATAGGGGAATGACTTCACTATTCACACATCCCTAGACAGAACACTCATGAAGAAATCATAGATATACATGCCATAACTCGTGACATTATATCTTAACGCGTTAGAAATATGTTGAATAATCAATTTCACGACACACATATGCTTTATTGAGATTAAAACTGTGGGCCAAATCTTAGTGCTAAAGTCTTATGCCTACAAGTTAAAGTGTATCAACCTATGTGGGTAGATTTCGATTGACTTGGGGTTCCTTGTATTCAAAAGAGATAAATGTGATATCTCAAAACAACAATAAAAAATAATATGGTGGCTATAATATCACATGAAAGGGACCCCCCCCCCCCCCAGCACTACTACTCCTCCTGATAAGTCTTTTTTGAGCATTGTGAGGATGAGCACTTTAGATCAAAAAGTCATTTCGATCTTGTGCATAGACCAAACCTTATGCTTAGTGCCCCTAGTTCAAATCTCAGTATGCCTTAGGTAGACATGTGATGTGATCATTCACTTTATTTCTCTTGGGTTAGCATTTTATCGGATCAAGATAAACATGTAAAGTATGATATTTCTAATTAGTGTTTTCTCTCTTTTGATGCTACACGTTCACATGTCACTGCCTTATTTAACGCTTCCATACATAAGAATTGGACTGAAACTGTACTATATATTTTGTGCACAACACATGCTTGAACTAGATTTACACTCATGACGTTTATAATGTTTGTTCAACATGATTTCCCTCATAACTCATCTAGCATTATAGTCGTTCTCATTGTGTGCTTAGTTTGGTCTGTGCTGTCCAATTCATCTGAAATTTGAAACTTGTTTTTATCTATCTTGCTCTATTCTATGACCCGCGCATCTCCAATTCTCTGATTTGCTTTTTGTTTTGGGTCCCCTTTATGCTTATTGTTTCAAAACTTACTGTCTGTGTGCACTATCTGCTTTTTATCTAAATCATCATCATATCTCCTATTTTTCATCATGCATGTCGTGTAGGCCTTGCCCGCCCTTTTGATATTATCAAAGGGGGTGAATAAATTGGTTCATGAGTTTGGTCATGAGTATGCATCACGGGTTAGGGGAGGTCAAATGTAGGGGGAGCATGGTTCAATTGTGTGCACATAGATAGGGGAGCAGCACATAGATAGGGGGAGCAAGTCAAATATGTAGAGCCACATATATACTGCAACCTGATGGTAGCATATAATTCTTATTTTCTATATGCACTCTATCTCATGTATTATTTATCATGAACGGGATTTGATATTATCAAAAGGGGGAGTTTGTTGGAACCGATGTTTCACATTCCCTGTGTTTGAGAATATCAAATCCCCAATTGTATTTGATCGTGCTCTATGTTGATAGAGTGTGCAGGTTGTCAGGTACAAGCAATAAAGAAGGCTCATATGTATGCTACCGCCAGGCGCTAGCACTAATATGTCACGCTATCCCGTCGACGAACGTTTAGAGAAGAAGCGTCGAGACCCTAGGCTACGGCCAGGCGTTAGTACTACCGCAAGCGCTAACGCGCCAATTTTTTTGGACCTAGCACGCTGGATTGTTTTTGCGCTAGCTCTACCACAACGCGCTAGGTCTTCGACGAGTTTTGAAGGTAGAAATGTCAAGCTCAGCACTACAGCCAGGCGACTGGATTACCACAGGCAGTAACTTAACGATTTATTCGGTCCTAGCGCACTGGAAGATTTCGGCGGTAGCATCTACCATGCGGCGATATCCTTGTCAAACAGATGTTGCCTTTTCAGGAACGTTGCATCCTATGTTACCGCGCGGCAGTAGGCCCAACCGCGCGGTGCTAGCTCAAATGAAGAGGCAAAAGATCATTTCGAAGACTATTTTCTAATTTTGGAGGACAGCTGGCACAACAAGAGCGCGAAACTACCGTAGGTGCTAGTCTTACCGTCGGCGGTAGCCTGTTTTCATGAAGACTTATAAAATCCACTGCGTTTCTTGTTGTCATGACGACTCCAAGATGAATTTTGATGAAGGGTTTCTAAACTCCAGATTTCGGCCGCCTCCTTGCGCCCGTCTCCACTTGTCTTCGTCAAAGTTGAAGGAAGCCTTTTCCCTCCCGTTCGTGAACGAAGAACTCCGGCGATCCAGAATCTTTATCGACCACTAAGAACCGACCAGTTGCTAGCCAACGAAGATCTCAAGCACCAGCCGTAGATCGCACACCGGAGAATTCATCAAGAGGGATAACTTCATTTTCTTATCGTCTTTACTTTTAATCTTTGTACTCTTTTTTATTTTCTATTTAGTTTTCGGTGAGGAAAATTGACCGGAGAGTGTCGTCGGAATCCGAGAAGGATTCCGCGGTAAATCGTCCAGGGATGTGGGACGTCTACATTGGAGGATCTAGAGGGGCTTTAAGACCCTCCCTTGTATGGAGGTGAAGAGTGGGATCTAAGACCCTTCCTTGTGTGGAGGTGAAGAGTGGGATTGAACGCCTTTCCTGGAGGGAAAGGGTGAGAGCCAACCAATCATTGTTTGGTTGGTATATAAACCAAAAGAATCTTTATTCTCTTCGTCTCTGATCTTTGATGACATGAAGATCAAGTTTTGATGTATACTCATCTTGTAATGTTTTTCATTATTGATTTAATGCAATGAAATTCTTTTCTCTGTGATTGTTTTGGTGTGTGAAATTTTTAAATTCAATAAACGTTCGTAAACCTTATTCACCCCACACCTCTAAGGTTGGCCACTAGATCCAACAGCCTTCAATACAGCCATTAATGCGGAAGCAAAATTGTAGCTGTCAATTTAAGTGGGGCCCACCGCTCAAAGATTTGTTGATCGGCATAATAGAAAAGGAAGAGATGAGACTGAAGATCTTGATCTTTAAGGTTTTGTCTTCTCGCAAAGCAGAGGAACATCTTTGTCCTCCTCGCTATTGTTGTTGAGGTCAAGACTGAAGTTTAAATCGACTAATCCAAAAGGTATTCAAGTTAGCTGTTGACATCTCCATCATCAACAGCAAGTTCAAAGACATTTTCTCTAAAGAAGAAGATGCAGTAGTTCTAACCTAGTTGTAGCTGATCTGAAGCCGATCCAAGATAGCTGGTGCCATTTTCATTTGCACTAGCAAAGTCAGACACTTTCTCTGAGAAAAGGATACCATCCAAGTGCCAACCCCAGCTACAGCTTTTGATTACTTCAAGTAAGATAGTTGGTGTCTTTCCTATCTGCACCAGCAGGCTCAGAGTGATTCTCATAGAAAGAAGAGGCAGCAAGGGCCAACCCTTGCTGCAGGTACTTCACAGATCCAACCAATCATTTCTGAAGAACATTCTCTATAAGCTGTAAAGAAGAAAGCTTGAAGAAGTAGTGATCTAATAGCAAGCTCAGGGGACTACTTCTCAGGTGCCAAAGTTAGGACTGAGCCTTTAGTTCAGTATAGGAAGAAGCAGAGTAACATCTCTGTAGGTCACTTCTCAGCACAAGAAGAACAATATTGAAGATCTACCCTTGTTGTTGTGAAAAAGATAGGACTGAGTATTACTCAGTTCAGGTAGAAGTAGGCTCTGGGATTATTTCCCTAGAGTCAAAGTTTGACTGAGTTTATCTCAGTCCAGAAAGTTTGGCATAGAGAAATATCTTTTATTTCAAGACCAACTCATCAACCCACTTCCATCTTGTAAAATCCTTTTTTGGATCTGAGTGGTAGGAGCAAATTTTCTTTGAGATAGGATCCAAGTTTGGATCTGAGTTGCAGGGATGCATAGCCTAAGTGTAGGATCTGGGTGTAGATCTAAGAGTAGAATTCTATTAAGAATTTGAGTGTAGGGCTTTGCCCTAAGCAGTAGGATTCAAGTGTGAATCTGAGAGTAGGATCCAGGTTGGATCTGAGGTAGGTGATCAGTTGATTATTGAGCTATAGGTCTGTACTCCCAGCCTGAGTTGTAGGGCCTTTGGGACTGAGGTAGGTGGTTATTTAACCACTGAGTTTTGGGGCCTTGTGCCTGAGTAGTAGGTCTTGGAGGAGACTGAGTGGTTTGGCATGAATGTGTTGTAAGATCTTAGGAGCTGAGATTGGAGAAGTGTCTTGTCTAATTATAAGTTAGAAAGATGGGAGGGAAAGTGGATGTACCCATAAGTTGGGGAACCACTATAATTACTATGTGTGCTTTTATGTGTGTTTCTTTGTTGTAGGTTATTTGGTTCTTGAAAGCTGAAATCTACCAACTCACAAAGAAATTAAAGAAGGAAATTAAAAAAAAGTCATAAGAGACAAATAACCTATTCACCCCCCACCCCCCTTTAGGTGATTTAGCTATCCTTGAAAACAAGACTTTCAGGAGCCAGAGGCTAAACAGTAGCTTTGCCCTTCCCTTTGGAAGGGGTACTCTAGTGTTTCCCTTAAACCCCAACCCCTTCTTACCCTTCTGAAAGGATAAGGAGTCTATTAAGGGCAACACTGTATTGGGCTTAGAAAAACTTGCCACAATTCTCTTCTCCCTCTGGAGCTTCTCTTAAAGGTCCCTAATGAGACAGTTCTTGTATTTTATGGTGCCAATCTGGATGAGATTGATGGTCTTGAGCTGGCTAACTTCCCTAGCTTTCTGATCCAGCAAGGTTGATGTCTCAGTCTATTATGCTACAGCTAGCTGAAAAGAGGCAATCTCCTTAGACAACTTCTTGCACCTCTTAAAGGCATCCATAAGTTCACCATACCTATCAATCAATTGATTGACATCACCTTCTGATTCCGAATCATCTTCACCACTGGATGAAGAAGCTTCTATACAGGGACTAGTCTCATACCCAGACTCAGAAGAAGAACTAAATATAAAAAGTACCTTGCTTTGACCAGGCTGATCCTGGCTAGATTCCTCATCATTCATTGCCATCAGCCCATAATAATTGTAAGCATCTTCATCCTCATCATCCAACTCTTAGTCACTATCTGATAGTGTTAGATGTTCCCTGATGCCTATCCTAGCAGCAGGATCGTCTTCATCTGCTGCTTCAGCTCCTTCTTAAGCAGCAGCATTAACAAGCTCAATATAAGCTTCTTCTTATTCAGACTCTGATGAAGATGAGTTTGTCCAGCTCTTCTCATTCTTTTCAATGAAGGACTTATCCTTCTTGCCCTTGTATTTGTGTTGTTTCTTCTCACCGACCTCCTTTCTCTTGACTGGGCAGTCAGCTATAACATGCCTATGTTTGCTGCAACAGTAGCAAACAACTTTAGTTGATATATGTTTACTAGGTTTTGAATCTGACCTATCAGCCCTGGAGTGATTCTTCCTATGATGAGAAGAAGTGGAAGGTCTGCTCATCTACTATTTCTTCTTAATCAACTTCTGAAACTGCCTGGAGAATGTTGCAAAATCCTCATCAAACATGTTGTAGTCTGATGTATCTGACTCTAAGCTGTCTAAATCAGCTGATCTTCTTGGAGGAGAGGGAATCCTCTCCTTACCCTTCCTAATGTAGTCAGCTCTTAAGGCCAAGGACTTTTCCTTGGCTTGGGATTTACAAGTGGCCTCCTCCTCTTTCTTGGCAGTTAGCTACATCTCAAAAGAGAGCAGCTTTCTAAACAATATTTGGGAAGGAGTATCAGCAAGCTTGGCCACCTCTCTTATGACACATATCTTAGTATCCCAGTCTCTAGTGAGAGACCTTAGGAACTTGTCATTAATCTCATAATGACTGAAGACCCTTCCATAGGTCCTCAGTTCATTAATTATCCTAAAAAATATTTCATAATAAGTAGCTATGTTCTCTTTCTAGGATTGCCTAAAATCCTCATACTCCTGGTTGAGCATGGACTTCCTATCATCTCTTACCTCTTTAGTACCCTCCATGTAGACCACAAGAGTGTCCCACATCTCTTTGGAGGTCTGTTAGTGAACTAAATTCTGAAAGGTTTAATCATCTTTGGCACTAATAATAATATTTTGTGCCATCTTATCCAATATAGCAAAGATGACTTCATCCTTTATCATCTCTGAATATGTCTTAGGTATCTAGACATTGGCATCCAGAACTGAGACCTTCATAGGGATGAAAGGTCCCTCTTTGGCTATCACAGAGATCCTTGGGTCTGAGGCTTCCATAAACATCCTGACCCTCTCTTTCCATATTCCAAAACTCTCCTTCCTGTAGATGGAGAGTTTTATGGAACCTAGCTCATTATGGTTCTCTCCAGAACCCATAAGTATAGACCTTGATTCAGCTATATTTAAGAATCTGCTCTGACTGTTAGGTCCTTCTTGTGCAACATAGTTTTGATATCACTTGAAAGTCTTTAATTTCAAGGTAGCTAATAACCTAGAGGGGAGGTGAATAGGTTTCTATTGGTTTATTATTATTATCTTTTAACTTAGAGTTTTGTTAGTTAGTATTTTTAGGCTTTTATGACAAAACACAAAGAACATATAGAATTTATAGTGGTTCTCCAGATTATGAGTACCTCCACTCTCCTCCCACCTTTCTAACTTCTTGTTAGATAAGGCACTTCTCCAAAAACTCTATTTTTTAGAGCTTACACCTCAGATCCCACAGAATTTCTCAGTCTCTTCCAATAATTATAACTCAGGCCAATGGCCCTACCTCAGAGCAAACTTGCTCCTACAACTCAATGAATAATTGATCACCTACCTCAGACTTGAACTCAAGTCCTACAGCTCAGGCTATGGAGGATAGACCTACCTCAGAAAGAATGACACTCCTATAGCTCGGGCCCAAGGCCCTACCTCGGATCCAAATCTAGATTCTACACTCATACCCAAAGGTCCTACACTCATAGATGATGACTCTCCTATAGCTCAGGAAAACTACCCTACCTCAGGCTCAAAAGCCCTACAGCTCAAATCCAAAAGGATCCTACCTCAGACCCAAAGGTCCTACAACTCAGATCCAAAAGAATCCTATCTCAGACCCAAAGGTCCTACAACTCAGATCCAAAACTGGATCCTACACTTAGGCAAAACTGAACTACCTCACTCATAAAGTCCCTATAGCCTAGATCTAAAAGGATCCTACGTTGATGAAATTGATTTTAGTTAATTTGATATAGAGATATTTCTCTGTGCTGCTTCCTAAGCTGAGTTATCTTAGACCTAACTATCTTCTCAGTAACAAAAAAATGATCTTCCGTGAATGGTTGCCTCTACTGGAAGTAACTCATAAATATATTTCTGAACTGGCCTAAAAAGACTGAAGTCTTGACAGATCTTGAGTTCTTCAAACAGCTAACCTGGAACCTGCAGAAAACTTGAGAGCTCTGCTTTTCTTTCTTTATCAGAACAGTATCTAAACTTGATGTAGTATACGAAATTGCAACAGCTAACTAGAATGAACTTTTAGCTCAGCTGGAATGACTAAGAGCTTTTACCTCGACAACAATGATGAGGAAGATGAAGTCCAGCCACAACTATTGTGAAAAGAATGAAAACCTAAAAGTTAAGTTCTTCCATCTGAAGTTGTCCTTTTTATCTTCCACTGCTTAATGGCTCCAAGAAGCAGTGGGGACCTCCTGCATTTGACAGCTGCAGCTTGCTTTAATGGAAGAAGACGTACAGTAGCTCACTAGCGCGGTTTAGCGTGTTCTGTAGCTTTCCCGATATTAATTTGAACTCTATTGACTTTGGCTTACGTCATCGATTATGGACTTAGCCAATTTCTCAGATTCACTTTAGGCTTTTTGTGTGTTGAGTGAATGGAATTCACTCAATGAATCTGGACTTAAAAAATTCTTTGCACCATTAGGCGTGAGAGCATTGAGTAAACTGGCTTCACTCAATGCCTTTGGACTTGGCTAAACTTTCTGCAATGCTAGGCGTTGAGTGCGTTGACATCATTCAACGCCCCTTGACTTAGCCACAAAAATCTTTATCTGCTTGGCACTGAGTGCATTGACATCACTCAAAGCCCCTTGACATAGCCGTAAAAATCTTTATCTGCTTGACGTTGAGAGTGTTGAGTCAAGCTTCATCACTCAATGATTTTGTACTTAGCCGCTCCTTTGGTCTGTCTGCTGGTGAGGCATTGAGGGAGTTTAGTGAGCTGTCATCACTCAATGCGCCTAAAATTAGATAGATTTTCTGTCTATCTTTTTGAGCTTCAGCTTTATATGACACCTCTTGATTTGGCATTGAGTGAGATGTCCTCACTCAATGATTATGAACTTTGTCAAATTTTCCCTTAACAGAACTTCACCTGCTTGATCTTGTGTCAACACTGCTTGGTATATGGAATCGAGAGCTATAACCACATGACGTCTGTGGACTTAGTTGATTATTCAGTACGCCAATTCTGAGGTTTTGACAGATTCAACTAAACTCCATTGAAATACTTTATTTCAAGAGCCTAGACACCTAGAGGGGGGTGAATAGGTTCTAATCTTTTTAACTATTTAGGCAATTAACAAGATCTAACAATGTATAAAAAATCACAGTTCTCAGAAAAATAAACACAGCACAGCAAGATTTATAGTGGTTCCCCAATTTGTGGGTACATTCACTTTCCCCCTTCGCCTATCCAGTAGAGAACAGGATTCATCCAAACTTCCTTCCACTATCTCAGATCCACAGATCTTACAACTCAGAACCTGATAGGATCCTACAGCTTAGTCTTCTTCAAGTCCTACCTCAGATTCTTCCCAAGAACCCTACCTCAGGCAACATCCCTATCTCAGCCTTTATCTCCAGGCCTACAACTCAGACTTTAATAAGTTCTACACCTGAGGCACTCAGCCCTACCTCAGCCTTTATAAATATAGGCTTACAACTTAGATCTATATAAGATCTTACAAGAAAAAGGTTTTATAATGAAATAGAAATTTCACCCAGATTGAACCCTAAATGGGTGAGAGCTTCTTGATCAGTTCTTGAATGACTGAATGCTTCAGATCCAACCTGACTTTGCTTCTTCAAAGCTTCTTGAATTTTAACAAAATAAGGTTGATCTTTACTTGGTGTTGAAGTTGATCTTTAATCAGCTTCCTTCTTAAATTCAGAATCAGATCTAAATCTTTCTTGCAGACTTGTTCAGGATCTGCCTTCTTCTAGGTTAGCCTCTTGCTCTCCCTTACTTATTATTAGTTCTATATATTTATTCTGTTCAATATCCTGGTTGTTATGGATCAGCCCTTTATATAGAGTTCATCCACAATTACCAGCTGATCCGGTTTGTAACGGCCTTCTGACAGTACTGATAGATGTGTCAGTCTTATTACGTATGATAGCTGTCAAGTCTTCAGTCGTTACAACTGACCCTTCATTGAAATTCTTTCTCAGCAGGATACTGTCAGCAAACTACTTCAAATGTGTCGACACAAATAGACCAAATGTCGACCCAATTTTTGATGATGTCGACACAGCTTCCAATATGTTGGCACTTTCATTCTTTATCTTCTCGACACAGCTTCTATTGTATGTGTCAACACAAGTCCTGTGTGTCGACACAACTGCTCCTGTTATCAACATAGCTGATGCTGATAGATGGCGTTGAGTGTATTTCCAAACGTCGTTGAGTGTGTGTCGACACAAGTCATGTGTGTTGACACAAGCCTTTCAAACTCAGTATAGCTGTTATTGATAGATGGCATTGAGTGTGTGTCGACACAGCTTCTGCTTCAGGTGTCGACACAATTCCTGGGTGTCGACACAGGCCTTGCTTCTGGTGTCGACATAACTCCTGGGTGTCGACACAGCTCCTGCTTCAGGTGTTGACACAATTCTTGGGTATCAACACAGGCCTTTCTTCTGGTGTCGACATAACTCCTGGGTGTCTACACAGCTCTTGCTTCGGGTGTCGACATAATTCCTTACAAGTGTCGACACTTGTACTTAGAAATTTTCCTACATTTATTAAACAGTGAGACTTCTCCAAATCTGTTACACAATTTCCAGTGTACCCAACAATCTTCCCCAATTTGGAGAAGTCATAACCCTTAGTCAATGATATACACCACACATGATAAGACAAAGAAAAATTATGTGTACATCCATTTCACAGCAGGGTAACATATAAACACAAATAATAGCTAATATCAACACTGAAAATGATATAATTCATTAAACAGAAAATTGTTTAGCTTTACAGATTTCTTTATAGAACAGAAAGATTACATTATTTTACATACTAGCCTATCTATCCTAAGATTGACTAGGCTCCTTGATTACTATTCCTTTTCCAGACTTGATCTTAGCTTGCACATTGGCTTCAGTATCTTCATCTGGCTTCTTCCCTTTTAGATCCTTCTTTTTGAGCTCTTCATCCTTAATCTTCTGCCTTTCAAAGTAATGAAATGGCTTTGGAAAGTACTTGCTAGGCTCCAGAGTATTAGCAAATAACTTCCCAGCTTTGGCATTCCTTCTGAACTGAAGTATGGCTTCTTGCCTTGCCTGATACTTATTCCATTCTAGTTCAGAGTACCACTTGCTCCTATCATGCATCTTATCTTTCACAGCTTTCCAGGCAGTAAGAATAATGTTCCTAGAAGTAGGACTCCACTGCTCAAAGTTAGGTTTCAATTTTGTCGGTTCTCTAAATCTTTTCTTAGAAAATTAGGCCTCTTTCTGAGCTTCCAAAGTAGCTACAAACATTTCAACTTTGTCAATGATGACATTCTGTGCCTCCTGTGGAGGGCTATACATTTTCTGAACTTCCTGATGTACTGTTTCAAAATCTGCTGGAGGATAGATAACCTGTGCAACTTCCTGCTGAACACCTTCAATATTATCTGGTTGAACACCAGATTCAGTAGTGTTATCTTCATCACACAGGGGTGGAAATACAAGGGTAGCTCTGATGGTATTAGATACCCATTTAGCATGACCAGAGCTGGATTTGACTAATATCCTCTCCCCCTTTATGACTTCTCTGGCTATATGATCTCTCAGATCATTCTTTTGAAACCTTACTTGATCAGCCAGATATTCAGTACCTTCTTTGTAGTAGGCTTTGAATTTAGTCAGGTGATCAGAAATAGCATTTTAAGAAGCTTCAATGGATGTTTGGAAAGTTGCTAGATCATCTTAAATTTGTTTAGAAAGTTCAGCTTTCACATCAGTTGCTATACCTCCAATTTTATTGAGAATTTCAGCATGTGAGTCCTTGAGATTTTCATTTGATCTGAATTGATTTTCTAGAATATATCCTTGCTTGACTGCAATGTCTTCAATTGCAGTCTTCATTTCTTGTTGTTGGGTAGCAAGATATACTACAACATTACCTCTCTTATGGAAGCAATCTGTCATCTCTTTCTTATTCACATTTACTTCAAATCTGATGAATTTAATTTCTTGAGCTAGCTGGAACTGCAGTTATTTATGTGTCTCATCCACATACTTGTCCAAAGATTGTCTTTGCTCATCCAATTTTACTTGTACTTTCACCATCAGTGAACTGATGTCCATCTGCATGTTTGAGGGTTGAGATACTGTTTGTAAGGCTTTCTTATAGCCTATGCTCCTTTTCCTGATAGCGACCAGCTTCATTTTCTAAGCTATGTAGGCTTCTTCATCATCAGAAGATTGTGATTTGCTTTGTATATTCACAGTTTCCATATCAGTAGGGGCATGCTGAGACATCTCCCCCTCAGTTCCTTGTATCTCTTTCTCAATCCTTTGCTGCTCCCCCTCAGTCCCTATTTTATTGAAGTCAGGGAATAGTTCTTCAAAAGTGAACTCCTGCTGCATCTGAACAGGAGGAACAAGGTTGTCTTTTTGAACTAATGGTTCCCTCTGGACATCAAGATCTTTATCCAGGGTCTTCTCAATACTGGAGAAGTGGACTTGCTCATCTTGAGCTTGATCTGTCATTTGCACAACTTGTGCTTCATTCTCACTATTGACCTGTGCTTTCTTGTTTATTTCTGATACAAAATCCATCACAGTATCAGCAGGATACTCACTTTCTGGAGCAGCTTAAACAATACCTCCCCTTTGGGCAAGCAGCTGTGATTGTTCAGTGTTTTGGACAGTTATTTCAGTATTTTCTCCCCCTGGAGTGGAGACTATCTGATTCTCTAGTTGTTGACTGCTCTCCACTTGAGCTTGAGCTTCTTTTTCCTATTAGTCTTTATCTGAGCTGAAGACCACTTCTTCTTCAGAATCACTGGAGGATTCTGCTTCTTGGACAATGGTTTTCTTCTTAATATCCTTCTTTACCTGTTTCTTTAGAGTAGAAACTTCCTTTGTCAAGACTCTATCCCATCTGGATAGAATTCTCATAACCATCCTCCTCATATGATTGATCTTAGATCCTGGCAGTTGATTCATAACATCTGGGATAGTGGAAGCTAGATACAAGCTTAGTATTCTACCCAGATTTAGCTTCTTAATACCTTCTTGAATCTTATCAAAAACTACTGATTACCAGTCTGTTTTTACACTGAATATGACTCTGGTCATAAGGTTTAACATGTAAGCAGAAATTCTATCATGTCCACCTGTTTTGCAGAGAATTACCTTACCTATTATCTCTGAGAGAAATTTACCTTGGGAATTCATTCCCTTCCTGGTAATTGATGATCCTACCTTGGTATTTGGATTCAGACCACACTAACTGAGTGCATCCTTTGTCATTGATGAAACAATATCATCATCTTCTTTAACTCTAGGGAGTTGAAGCGACTTCCTGATCGTCTTCTGTAAGAGTTTCACTCTTATACCATGAATAGTGGCTTTCATCTTCTTTCCTTCAGAATCCACAGTTGAAGACGAGTAGAATTCAAGAACTTTCTTCTTCCAAATTTTTATAGGTTCTGAGACTAAATACTCCAACCCATTCTCTTAGATTAGGGTAATCACACCCTTGATTTCTTGTGAAGCTGTCTCAAATCCCCTACGAACTAGCTCGTATCCTTCATTGATCTTGTCATCCTGGTGTGGCGTCATTGACGAGAGAGAGAGAAGGGAAGAGAAGAGAAGATAATATCTTTGTCGACACAAAGTCTAGAGTCGAGAATTCTGAAACCATAGTCAACCAGATTTTGTCTTCTTCTATTTATAGTCTACTGGTAAAGGGTAGGTCAAAAGACACGCCTTACTTAGTAATAATACTAGTCGACAAAAATATACATGTGTCGATAGAAATGACTTAGGTAATGACAAAACTTAGTTTTAGTCGACACGTCTATGTGTCGACATACTTGTGTCAGTGTCGACACAGACGATCAAAGTCTCGACAGAGTATGTCGACACCAATTTTTGTGTGTCGACACAAAAATATACTAATATAAGGTCTCGACAGAGTTGTGTCGACACCAACTTTTCTGTCGACACAGATTCTATTTCTGTGTCGACACAATTATTTTCTTTATCGACACAACTAAATGATAGTATCGACACAGTTTGCATGTGTCGACACAATTTTCTAACTTAGAAAAAATTTCTTGAGAAATTTTGGACTTACAGATACCACTTGAAAAATTTTATGTTGACCTATCACCTTATTCTTGGTTCAACATACCTAATTTAATTTTAAAATAATTGAACTTACTTTCATCCAGAGGTTTTGTAAATATATCAGCAATTTGGTTGTTAGTGTTGACAAATTCTAGACTTATGTCTTCCTTTTCAACATGTTCTCTAATGAAATGAAATCTAATTTCTATATGCTTAGTTCTACTGTGTGAAACAGGATTTTTAGCAATAGAAATAGCACTAGTAGAATCACAAAATAATGGAATTCTACTTACCTTGATGTTATAGTCTTCAAGTTGATGTTTTATCCACAACAACTGTGCACAGCAGCTGCCTGCAGCTACATATTCTGATTCAGTAGTGGAAATAGTCACACTTGTTTGCTTCTTGCTGCTCCATGACACCAGCCTACCACCTAGGAATTGATATGTTCTAGTGGTACTTTTTCTGTCTTCTCTGCAACCTGCAAAGTCTGCATCTGAAAAACCTGTAAGTAAGAAATCTTTATTCTTAGGGTACCAAATACCTAGATTAGGTGTGCCCTTAAGATATCTCAAAATTCTCTTGACAATAGTATAATGAGATTCCTTTGGGCAAGCTTGGTACCTAGCACAGACAGATATAACATACATGATGTCAGGTCTACTAGCAGTCAAGTAAAGTAGGGAGCCAATTATCCCTCTATATAAAGACTCATCAACAGGTTTTCCTGCTTCATCTTTGCCTATAGGCATACTTATTCCCATAAGAGTTTTCATGGTGGAGGCGGACTCCATGCCATATTTCTTAATTAACTCCTTGGTGAACTTAGACTGAGATATGGATAATCCATCATCAGTCTGTCTAACTTAGAGTCCTAAGAAGAATTTCAGCTCACCCATGCTGCTCATTTCAAACTTACCTTGCATAAGTTTGGAAAACTCACTACAAAGGTTGTTTTCAGTAGAACCAAAGATAATGTCATCGACATAAATCTGGACTAGGATGATCTTACCTTTTGATTCCCTAAAGAATAGAGTCTTGTCTATTTTCCGTCTTGAGAATTTATTCTCAATAAAGAAGGCAGACAAAGTTTCATACCAAGCCCTAGGGGCTTGTTTCAATCCATATAGTGCTTTCTTAAGCCTATATACATAGTTGGGATAATGAGAATCAACAAAACCTGATGGTTGTTCTACATATACTTCTTCCTTTAAGTCTCCATTCAGAAAAGCTGACTTGACATCCATTTGGAATACTTTGAACCTTGAAAAGCTGCATAAGCCAGGAATAATCTTATAGCTTCTAACCTTGCCACTGGGGCAAAAGTTTAATCAAAATCAATCCCTTCTTCCTGTCTATAGCCCTTTGCTACCATTCTAGCTTTGTTCTTGATTTTGGTGCCATTCTCATCTAGTTTATTCCTGTAGATCCACTTGGTTCCTATAACATTGTGATTCTTTGGTTTAAGAACCAACTCCCAGACTTTACATCTTCCTAATTGATTCATCTCTTCCCGCATGGCATCAAACCATTTTATGTCTAGCATGGCTTCTTCAAACTTCTTAGTTTCTATCTGTGATAGAAAGCTTGTACATAGAACTGTATTCATGCTTTTGCTCCTAGTTAGAACTCCCTGGCTTGCATCACCAATAATTTTGTGTGCAAGATGATCCTTCAAGTGTCTTCTAGCTGGAGAAAATCTGTCAACCTCTTGGTCTTCTTCACTTTCCTCATTCTGATGCATTTCATTGTCATCATCTTCATCTAGAGAGTCTTGTACTCCCCGTGGACAGTATCCATCCTTTTCTTCATCCAGTCTTGCAGGTTGGTCCTCAATAATAGTCAGCTTGTCCATCCTTTCCTTTAAACCTGTAGAGCTACCAGAAGTGCTAGACAGTTCACTGTTAATAAACTTAGACTAATCAAATACTACATGGACTGATTCTTCTACAACTTGTGTAGTTAAGTTGTAGATCCTGTATGCCCTACTATTATTGTTGTACCCACCAAATATCCTATCTAGGGATTTGGCAGCAAACTTAGTTTGGTAGTGCTTACCATTAACTAAGATATAAGATTTGCTACCAAAGATTCTAAGGTAGGAAATGTTTGGTTTTCTGGTTTTCATAATCTCATTGGGAGTCTTCAAATTTCTTTTATTGATGGAAGCTCTATTGAGTACATGACATACAGTACTTACTGCCTAATCCAAGAAGTATTCAGGGAGAGAAGTGTCACTTAGTAGTGTTCTACTTGCCTCAATTAGAGTCCTATTCTTTCTCTTAGCAACTCCATTTTGCTGGGGAGTTCTAGGTGAGAAGAACTCCTGATGAATCCCAAGTTCTTCAAAGAACTTTGTCATACACTCAGACTGAAATTCAGTTTCATGATCACTTCTGATTTTGACCACTGAATTATTAAATTCATTCTGAATTTGTCTAACAAAAGTCTGGAAGACAGTAGGGGTTTCAGATTTCTTCCTCAAGAAGAAAACCCATATAAATCTAGAATAGTCATCCACAATAACTAATGTGTATGCTTTTCTACCTAAACTATGAACTGGCATAAGAACAAATAAATCCATATGCAGGAGATATAGACATCTCACTGAATCTTTGGTAACAAGTCCATGGAAGGAGGTCTTGGTCTGTTTGCCATTTTGGCAAGCTGAACAAACACCCTCTTTAATGCACTTAACCTGAGGATCATTCCTCACTAGCTCCATACTAAATAATTGTCCTATTGACTTCTAGTTCAGATGAGCTAGCCTCTTGTGCCATTGGACACACTGTGATGCTTTCTCATTTATAACTAGATAGATAGGTGAGTTGTTATACTCACAATCAAGGTTAAGACAATATACATTCCCTTTCCTAGTGCTAGTCAGAATGATCTCTTGATCACTTGACCTCTTTATTTGGTACTCACCCTTGAGGAAAGAGGTGTCATACCCAAGATCACTTAGTTGACTTATGTTAATTAGGTTATGTTTCAGATCTTTCACATAAGCCACTTGAGTGATATAGATAGAGTTATTAGAAATGTTACCAAACCCTTTGATGATAACTTTTTCAGATCAACCAAAGATTACTTTGGGTCCATTCTCTATGGGAGAATTGTCCTTCAACATCCTTCTTGTTCCATTCATGTGCCTGGAACATCCAGTATCCAAGTACCATATAGAGGTATGGCCACTTGAACTCACATGCATCAAATAATGATTTACCTATCCTTAGAACCCAAATTATTATTGGGTCCGTGGTTCAAGTTAGCTTGAAATCTGATATGCTTACCTGCAGCCTTTCTGACAGGTAAACTAGCCTTATTCTGAATACTAGAATTGAACAACCAATCAATGGAAAAGTGGCCCACCTTGCCACAACACCAGCACTCAAATCTATTGTACTTTTTCTTAAGTACAGGCTTCACAACATTGTTGCCAGCATTCCTTTTAAGTGTAGGTGTTGGAGCAGCATACCCCAAGGATTTCATAAGAACATGATGGGTTTGCTTATAGGGTGCCCTATTAGCATGTGCACCCTTGCCATTAAGATCACCATACTAACAGTGACCATGAGTGAGGTAATGATCATACCTGTTAGTAGGTTGCATCACTTTTCTAAAAGAAATAGGGGGTTTCATAGCTAGTGGCTGAACTAGGCCTTTGCCTTTTCCTTGAGAATTGGCTGCCCTTGTTCTTTCCTTGAAGCCTAGTCTTGTCTTTCCTTTCTAAGTTATGAAGTTATCTATTAAAGGCAATACCGACGTTAGCTTTGAAAATTTAGCCACTATATCCTTTTCTTTCTGGAGTCTTGCTTCTAGATTTTTGATGTGATTTTCTTTGAAGGAGATTGTGCCCATCTGAATAACAGTTATGTTTTTCAGTTTGGCAACCTCCTTCAATTTCAAATCTATCAGTTTGGCTGAATCTGATGCAACCTGTTTGAGAGATTCAATTTCCTTGGCCTGCTTCTTGACAAGGAATTTTCTCCTCTTAAGAGCCCGCAACAAACCACCATACTCATCAATTAATTGATGTACATCACCCTCCGATTCAGAACCATCCACTTCTCTTGATGTTGATGCTACTGATTCTGATCCAGTAAAATAATCAGAATCTAAGGATGGACTATATACCTTACTTAGACCAGGCTGATCCGGGCACTGATCTTCTTCTGAAAGAGCCATCAGCCCTCTACAATAATAGTCTTCACCTCCATTTATAGAATCCAGTATTTGCAAGAATTCTGATTCCATAGAATCCTCTTCTGTAGCAAACAACCCAATATAACCTTCTTCATCATCCTCTCTAACCTCTTCAGCTCCCTCCATGTAGACAATCAAGGTGTCCCACATCTCCTTGGAGGTTTTGCAATGTACCAAATTCTGAAATGTGGCATCATCTATAGCACTCACAATTATGTTTTGTGCTCTCTTTTCTAAAGTTGCTAGAATGATCTCGTCCTTAGTCATTTCAAAATAACTCTTAGGGGTTTTGAGATTAGCATCAAGAGCTGATATATTCATTGGAATGAAAGGACCTTCTTGTACTGTGGATGTAAATTCTAGGATCAGATGCTTCCATGAACAATCTGACTCTTTCTTTCCATATCCCAAAGTTTTCTTTCCTGCAGATGGGTAGTTTCATGGATCCAAATTCTTTCTGATTCTCACTTGAACCCATTCTGGCTAATGGTTAATTGACTTGGAGATTTACTCAGACTGTCAGGTCTATTTTTGAGCAACCTCCCTCTAATACCACTTGAAAGACTTGATTTCAAGAGCCTAGACACCTAGAGGGGGGGGGGGGGGTGAATAGGTTCTAATCTTTTTAACTATTTAGGCAATTAATAAGATCTAACACAGCATAAAAAATCACAGTTCTCAAAAAAATAAACACAGCACAGTACAACAAGATTTATAGTGGTTCCCCAATTTGTGGGTACATCCACTTTCCCCTTCGCCTATCCAGTAGAGAACTGGATTCAGCCAAACTTCCTTCCACTATCTCATATCCATAGATCCTACAACTCCGAACCTGATAGGTTCCTATAGCTCAGACTTCTTCAAGTCCTACCTCAGATTCTTCCCAAGAACCCTACCTCAGGCAAAAGCCCTATCTCGGCTTTTATCTCCAAACCTATAACTCAGACTTTAACAAGTCCTACACTTCAGGCCCTCGGCCCTACCTCAGCCTTTATATATACATGCTTACAACTTAGATCTATATAAGATCTTATAAGAAAAAGTTTATTTAAAGAAATAGAAATTTCATCCAGATTGAAACCTAAATTGGTGAGAGCTTCTTGATCAGTTTTTAAATGACTGAGAACTTCAGATCCAACCTGACTTGGCTTCTTCAAAACTTCTTGAATTTTAACAAAATAAAGTTGATCTTTACTTGGTGTTGAAGTTGATCTTTAATAGGCTTCCTTCTTAAATTCAGAATCAGATCTGAATCTTTCTTGCAGACTTGTTTAGGATCTGCCTTCTTTTGGGTTAGCCTCTTGCTCTCCCTTACTTATTGTTAGTTCTATATATTTATTCTGTTTGATCTCCTGGTTGTTATGGATCAGCCCTTTATATAGAGTTCATCCATAATTACCAGTTGATCCGGTTTATAACAGCCTTCTGACAGTAATGACAGATGTGTCAGTCTTGTTATGTATGGCAGCTGTCAAGTCTTTAGTCGTGACAACTGACCCTTCATTGAAATTCTTTCTCAGCAGGGCACTGTCAGCAAACTACTTCAAATGTGTCGACACAAATAGACCAAGTGTTGACACAATTCTTGATGATGTCTATACAGCTTCCAATGTGTCGACACAGTCATTCTTTATCTTCTTGACACAGCTTCTGTTTTATATGTAGACACAAGTCTTGTGTGTCGACACAAGTGCTCCTAAGCTCGATATAGCTGATGCTGATAGATGGCGTTGAGTGTATGTCCAGACATCGTTGAGTGTGTGTCAACACAAGTCCTGTGTGTCGACACAAGCCTTTCAGACTTAGTATGACTGTTGTTGATAGATGGCATTAAGTGTGTGTCGACATAAGTCCCGTGGGTCGACACAACTCCTACTTCAGGTGTCGACACAATTCCTAGGTGTCGACATAGGCCTTGGTTCTGGTGTCGACATAACTCCTGGGTGTTGACACAGCTCCTGCTTCAGGTGTCGACACAATTCCTGGGTGTCGTCGAAGGCCTTGCTTCTGGTGTCAACATAACTCCTGGGTATCGACATAGCTCCTGCTTCAGGTGTCAACACAATTCCTTACAAGTGTCGACCCTTGTCCTTAGATATTTTCCTGCATTTCTTAAACCTGCACACTGAAACTCAACATCCCATCAAATACTAATTGATGTATATCATTGAGTACAGTGAGGCTTCTCAAAATCTGGTACATAATTTCCAGTGTACCCAACATCAATGATTCTTGATATATGGCATTGCGTGAGTTGTAATCACACAACACTTGTGAACTTAGCCACAGAATAGCTTTGCTGACTGCATGGCTTTGACTGTCCACAACTACATTCAGTGCTTTTGGAATCTGAGATTGAGTGAACTGGCTTCACTCAATGCCTGTGGACTTAAGCGATTTTCATCCTATCCAGCATCCTTTCTTGCATCTGACGTTGAGTGAACTGGCTTCACTCAACTCCTGTAGACTTAGACAGATTTTTGTCTATCCACATCTTTACTTTATGGCCACCTGTCACATCACTTGGAATACCTGTCCTATCAATGTTACAAGGACTAACCCGCATGCATGAACTTGAACATATATTAAATACAATAATGTGTATGTCACTAACATGTTTGACTATTCAAATCTGGGACATTGTGGGCAATGGACCCAACACTATATATATAACATCCACTACAAGATCTTTTCAGATCATAAGAAATTGAAATACATCTGCACCCAGAAAGATTTGAACTTGAGATAATGGTGGTGGCTGTAGTTTCTATGTGATAATGAGTTTACATTGAACTACCACCCCGAGAAGGTGAAATCAATTGCGGATGCTTTAAGCAGGAAGGGACCCGCGTCGAGCCCCGAGTCTCGATAAGTGGCTATAAAGTTGGCTCGAGTACTTGAAGAGATAGAGATTATATTGGTGTCTAAGACTTTTCCTGAGGCTAATATGGAGTACCTGGCCACCATGAGTATAGTTTATGACATTCGAGATCTGATTCGGGAAGAGCAAGGGAATGATTTTTATTTGGCCCCTGTATTCTAAGTAATTATTTGAGAATCAGTTGAGGGGTACACACTAAATGAAGACCTCATTCATTTTCATGACAGACTTTACATTCCCGTAGGTGGTCGAATTTGGGAAGATATCTTGAGAGACACTACACCAAGTATTCAATGCATCCCGGAATTACCAAGATATACACCGACTTGCGGAGGACAATATTTGGCCGATAATGAAGAAGGATGTCATATACCATGTTACGCACTACGAGTCTTGTCAGAAGGTGAAGGTGGAGTGCAAGAGCCCTAGTGGATTATTGTAGTCATTGCCCATCCCCGAGTGGAAGTTCGAGGATATTTCCATGGACTTTGTTCATGGCCTTCCCCGATCTCGCTCTGGGAATGATTTAGTTTAGGTGATAGTTAATCACTTGACAAAGGTTATCAGGTTTATTTCGATGAGGAAGGAGGCGCATGTTGCTGTGTTGGTGTGTCTCTTTGTGAAATAGTTCGTTCGGTGTCATTGGGTGCCTATGATAATAGTCTCAGATCGTGATGTTCGCTTCACCTCAATGAAATGGAGGGCAGTTCAGGCATATTTGGGCTCTCTCCTTACCTACAGCACGGTTTTCATCCTCAGACTGACGGCTAGTCTGAGAGAACTTTTAGGACTATGGAGGACTTATTGTGGTTATGTGTTTTGGATAGGGAGAACCGTAGGAGAGACTTATATCGTTGGTAGAATTTTCATATAATAACAGTCATCAAGCAAGCATCAGAATGATGCCCGATGAGGCACTTTATGGTAGGTGGTGCAGAATGCCTTTTCATGGGTCCAAGATGAGGATACATAAACATTGGGAGTGGAGTAAATCGATGACACCGACACTATGATTAGGTTGATCCGGGACCGCATGCTAGAGGCTCGGAGCCGGCAGGCAAGGTACTATGATGTGAAACATAGGATGGTGGAATTCCAAGTGAGTGGCAATGTATTCTTGAATATTATGTCGATGCATGGGGTATCACGTATTCGTGGAAGGAAGAAGCTTAACCCATAATATATGGGGCCTTATACTGTTTTAGAGAGGTCGGTCCATTGGCTTATAGGCGGGAGCTACCACAAGAACTGGAAAACTTACACGAAGTTTATAACGTGTCTTCCCTTCAGAAGGCATTACTTAGGCCTGAGCAGTTTGTCACCGACAAGTCTGGCCCTGTATCTTCTGATAGATCTGTCCGGCTAGAGCCTGTGCGGATAATAGAAACCGAGATGTGTAGGTTGAGGCGAAAGAGTGTTCCTTTAGTATAGGTCCTATGGTCCAACCATGGGAAAGAGGAATACACTTGGGAGCCTATTATCCTTATGAAGCTACGCTACTCGAGATTGTTTCCCAAGGTAAATTCAGAACTTACCTTACATACCTCATACTTTGATACCCGTAGGCCTAACCTTAATTTCGGGGACAAAATTTTTTTTATTTGTTTATAGGATTTGTAACATCCCATTTTGAACTAGAACCCCTTGTGCGTGTTTTATCATAGGGGTGTCTGGTAGGTCCAGACGGAATTAGAGATTCCTAACTAGACTCGACAGATCATCTATTGGTCTCGACGAATCGTCGAGTCGTATCGACAAATCCGTCAAGTAGTATCGACGAATCTGTCGAATGGACTCGATGAACTCTTCGAATGGACTTGTTAAACTCTTCGAATGGACACGATGAACTCTATGAATGGACTCGACTAACTCTATGAATGGACTCGATGAATCCATCGAATGGACTCAATGAACTCGTCAAATAGATTTGACAAACCCGTCGAATGGACTCGACGAACCCGTCGAATGGACTCGACGAACCCGTCGAATGGACTCAACGAACCCATCGAATAGACTCGACGAACCCGTCGAATGGACTTGACGAACCTGTTGAAATTACTCGACAAACCCATCGAAATAACTCGACGAACTCGTCGAGTGATCTCGACGAATCGTTGAGTGATCTCGACAAATCGTCAAGAGTACTCGACGAATGGACTTGGTAAAATTTCTTCTGTGTTGTCTTGATTATTTGCGGCCTGGGAAGAGGTATGGACCAATCCAGAACGAAAACAACTTTCGAGACTTGTACGACGCATTGATGGTATGGCCCCTAGTCTTTCTAAAGTCTTAATTATTAAATATAACTAAGTATCGTCCAATAGGAGAGTGACATGTGGAATGATAGTCATTCTAAGGCTTGGAAGCCATTAACCCTTGGTCAAATCTGCCTATTTTCTCTCTCCTCAAGACTTCATACTGAACGATACTTCCCCATCTAACAAGGAGTTTTCATCTTCTTTTTCATCGTGTCGACCGCTCTTCCCTAAAAGAATGAAGGAATGGAGCTAGGTCGCCGGAAGCTGAACGTCGTCATGCTGCTGAGAAGAAGAACCCATCCATGGCTGAAAATCATGTAAGCTTTCTACCCTCTCCCTTGGTTCTAGATCTTTAGATCTGAAATTAGGATAGACGTCGACTCAAGAGAGCTTGACTTTGTGAGTTAATGGTGTTTACTAGGATAAGACCACGCTAGAACTTTTGTTCTAGGGCATCGATTGCCACCACGATATCTTCAATCCCTTACTCTTTTCAATACGAAGACAATGGACTTGATTTCATGAAGAACGGTGGTCTATTGAGGGAGAAAATGAGGAGAGAAGCTAAACGCATCTTGTACATTGGCTGGAGGAAGAAGATGAATAGTTACTGTTCATCTGCCTTTACGATCTGTGCAGGAAGTTACGTATACTACTTAGACAAAAATCTTTCTTGTACGTTTGACGGACTTTAAGCCTATTTTTGGGCATGATCCAGTCAGATCCAAGTCTCGGGCTCAACATGAAAGTTATAGCCCCATTAAAGACCTTTCCAACAAGTGGTTGTACATTTTTGGGGGAGCTCTGTAGCTCCCTAAAGATGAATTCGAAATTTCTGCCTTGAAAATAATTAAGTTGTAAGTGCATGATAGATTCTGTCCAGATCTGCGCAGCTGGGTTTAAACCCAATTTTAGGTATGATAGACTTAGATCTAGACCTAGGGCTTTACAGTAAAGTTGTAGGCCTTGAAAATATCTTTCTATAATGGAGCTAAAATTAACTCTTGGTGGTCTGTAGTTCTAGAAAATCCAATTACCGTAAGCTGTGTTGTAAATGTTCAAATTTTGTTGACTCATGAATTTCTCTAAAATTATTTATTGGAAATTTGGAAAAACTGGTAGATAATTGCTTGATGACAATATGGACTCCCCTATTTAGTTTCATAATTTTGATATATACTTGATGTGAACTGCCAATATTATTTTATAAATATTTGGGTCGTTAACGGTTATCGTGATGATCTGAATGAGCTGAAATTTTGTGTAAATGCTCAAGTGTTAACCATGACACAGGGAAGAAATATTCAGGGGATTTGGGTTATCATAACTACTTAACTAATCGCCTGTTTGATTACTTGTTGGTGATGGTAGGATATGTTGAATCCTAGGTTGTATTGTGTAAGGATGCGGTTGGAAGTTCTTGGGAGCTTCTTGGCACGTTGGTACATGAGGATTGTAAGAGTATACGTCAATACACGGTTATGGAATGATCCTGAGTTGAGGATTACTTAAGGCAAGTGTATGGGCTTATCGATCGTCGCACCGACAGAAGCTGGCAGATAGACCTTGGCCTGTTGGGCTGGGTTCTTTGGTACTTACTTCCCAAAGACCCCTTCCGTACTAGTTAAGGTGGTTGGTTGGGCTCTTTGGTGTTTACTTCCTGAAGACCCCTTCCATGATGTTCAGGCCAGTTGGGCTGGGCTCTTGGTGTTTACTTCCCAAGACCCCTTCTCTATCGTAGTAAGCTAGAGCTCCTTTGTTAGTATTGTTAGCGTTGAGGCATACGGAGTGTAAGACCCCTCCCCTTACCAAGGAGGCTCCCGGTCTTATGCCAAGAACCGCCGCCTTACGGTGACACTAACTCACGGGTTAACACCGCAAGACGTCGATCCTGTCGGCTAGCACGATCATATAACCTATTCGGCCAAATTGAGAATTAGAAGTATAAAAGCAGTGTATGAAAACATCTAGCTAGTCCACAAGCCACAGTATATATCATATATATGAAAATGAAGAGTACATAGGGTCCACAATGAGTACAAAAATATGAGATAAGGGCTTATGCCCTGTACATGAATATATCAAATCACTCTCTCACAATACAATAAGCGGAAGCTAAATAATCATCAGAAAACTCGTCCCACCTGACAACGGGCTGCAGTAGTAGTAGGTGGTGGTGGTATCAGCTCCTCATGTCCTTCCACCTCATCCTGCTGGTCGTGCTGGTGCTCCATCTCCTCAAGCTCCTAAAATGATTTGGTCACCGACCGTTAGTCAAAAAGACTAAGTCATTTCCTCCACACCTCGCCCCCGCAGCTCCTAGGAACCGGGCGGGAGGGCAAAGCGGAGGACAACAAGGGGTGTCAAAAAGGAAGTAGGTGATAATGGAACTATACTACCGAGTATATGAAGAATCAATTATTTCTACTCTAGCAGTTCTATGTATATAGCACATGTAAGGTAAGAACAGTACTGAAAGTAAGTAAAGTGATGAAAGTAAAGTAAAGAACAGAGCGGAAAGAAAACTATCTACTGCTAAACTAATCATCACAGAAGTACCCTAACTTATATGAATGCCCATACAAACTTATAAGTTAGGGTTTCCAAATTTAACTTATCATATAAAAGAGCCCATACTAATTTATATGATAAGGATCAATGGTGCGTATGACCTAGTTATGAATGAATATTATGAACGTGGTTTATGCTTCATATAAGTGCAACTCACACACACGACTCTGAGATCCCAGACCTTTAGTTCCCACTTTTTGGAGCTAGCATCACTCTCTCGTACCACCGTTGTGGCTACGACAGCAGCAGAATAGGCACTTTCGCTTCCTAGGCAGGTATACACACTACCAATCTCAGACCCTTCGTACGCCTCTGTACACATCCTAGGTGCACGCTAGAGTCTTTGCGTACTAATGCTGGCCAACTGCCAAACTTTCTTGGTCGGGTGTGCGTTTTCGTGGATTGTCCTTCAGACCGCAGTATAAACAACCTACTGGCCCCTCAAACCTCACACCTCACCAGAGTCACTGTACTGCCATCGGTGTGACGATTGGCCTAGTACTGCATGACCCACACTAGTTTTGTTTCTATGCACATGCAAGGTATCTCAACCCGAGCCTCTAGCTCGCAGGACCAAACCCGTCCTGATGTAAACCTCTCGAGCCTTCAACTCGTAGGACTAACTGTCTTGAATCCCTCCAACCCATCACGGGTGAGAATGTTACCACGTTCACTTATCCTATCAGACTACTCTTGTCTAATGGTTATTAAGCTTAGCAATTTAGGGTTAATCCCAGGACTGCCCAGGGTATTCCCAATGAAGGGGTCTCGGAGGGCACTAGGAACCAAGATGGGATGAAGCCAAAATTTCCCTTTCCCAAGGATATTTACTTTTATTAGTGTTTACCCATATTTCATACCAAACTCTCCTTGTTACTCTAGAGTAAACCTAATAGCTTCGGATGTTGTTGGGAAAGCGGCGGTCTTCCGCCGATCCCCATTCTAGCCACTATCCTTGGGATTTTACACTCACCACTCGTTATTAAGAAGTAACCTATTGGACACCAACCAGGGTTTATCTTCCCAAGGTAGATCTCATCTCAATTGTTAATCTTATCCCATGTGGTCCTAGAAGTATATACTACCTATGATACGCGCAACCCATGACTTAAGGTTAACTCGTATAAAGCGACTTTCAAACTCTTAGGCCAATTGCCCCAAATTAATTATCCTAGGTTGGTATGGTGGAGGATGTTGTCCATTTGGGTTTTCACCATTTCTCGAAGTAATTAAGAACCTAAATTAATTCCTTTAATTGTGTGACCTATGTCACATTGTACACGATGTACTACTTATAGTGACTTATTCTACTTAAGAAATTTATCAGGTGTTTTAAGAGGTAAAATATGACTGCCCACTAGATTTCATAATTTTCCCATATGAATTTCTATTTAATTTCCATTTACCATTGAAATCATAAGTTGGCCACTTTCTAAATGAAGTACATGAAATACACAACTATAAATTCTAGGAAAATTATTGCAGATCCATATTGATGTAATTAAACTATATACATAAATTCAAAGTCCTAACTTCATTTGGCTTAACAAATATTCAAGGAACCAATATTACTAAAATGCCATTATTAGGGTTTTCAACATACTAAAGCATCCATAAATTCTCAGATAATTACAAAAGGATTAGATCATATAAATAAGCTACTGCAAAAGTTTCCATATTATTCCAACAATAATTTCCTTTATTTTTAATTAATTTAAATAATGGGCAAAATAGTAATTCTACTCAAAACCAAAGATAAAATTATCCAACAGCCCCATGAATTTTTACAGAGGTAAGATATAATCCATTTAGTCTTGTGACAAAATTTGAAATTTTAATATCATCTCTAGCCATAATTTCAAATTTTTGTTTTAAATGTCCTAATTTACAAAAATTCCAAATAATGGGATATTTGATCCCAAAAATCCCATTATTTCTGTGTGAGGTATATTTCACCCATATCAACCTCTGTCCAAAGTTTCATGGACATTCAATGTTCTAAATGGGCAAAATTCCCATTTTGCTAATTTTGACTATAAGCACCCCAAACCTAAACCTACCTTTCACATGCAAGTGGGATTACCCAACATGCAAGGGGTCAACAGAGACTGAAACTTCTACCATGGTCTTATATTGACCTAATGAACATGCCACCAAAATTTGGGGCCATTTGGAGTTATATTTCTCCAATTATTCACTTAATTTAAATATGTGTATTTTACCAAATACTATAGGAAAAGTTTCTCCAAAAATTCTCATTTTTGGACAGAGACTAAGTTCAACCTAATAACAGGCATGCCCAAAATCTTGGGTTATGTGGACTTCTGGTTTGGCAAAGGCATCAATTCAAAGTTCTGCCCTAGCGTAGGACCAGTCTTGGTAGATTGGTCCTACAGGGAGGTCTACTGACCCAAATAATTATTTTAGGGTGGAAAAATAAATTTAATACCTAGGGCTACCTTTTTCCTGTTAGACACAATTTCTTAAAATGCCTCTAAAAGGCCTAATATCAACATGCAATATTACTGTAAAAGTGTGACATAAAATTTACTATTCATATATTAATATCATAACCTATTTTATTTTAATGCAGGAATTTGAATGGCATCCGTTCATCGTCCCCAGATTTTGACGGCTGAGATCGAGCCGTCCTGGAGACTTTGCTGGCTTATTCCGGCCACCTAGGCCGGTGCCACCTCCGGTGATTATCACCACCACCTTCATTGAGGTGGTGGCTAGCGTTTCCCGGTTGTAAGGCTGCCAGAGGCGGCTCCTCCGGTGATCCCGAGCAAGAGAAAGAGCTCGAGAAAATGCGCTCTATCTCACATGGAATCAGGCTCAATTGAGACCGATGTCTTGCCTAATCGATCTAGAAAACTAGTACGGGGTGAGGTGAGGTGAAACAGACCTGGAGACGGGCTTGGCGGCAGGTTTGGTGGCGATGATCCATGGCCGAGCTTGCTCTTGTGACTTCTTCCCAATTTCTGGATTCTCCAGCAAAAGCTTTGCTCCAGCACTTGAACTCCACTCGTTTCAACCTCCTGAAGGTGATGGTGGGATTGGATTTTGTTGGGAGTGGATGTATAGGGTGATATCTCCAAAGTGGATTTCGGGTACCACTTTGGATGCTTCACCCTTGGTGTCAAGTGGCCACCATCCCCTTATTCCTGTTGAAATGGGCTTGGGAGCTCAGCCAAGAGGCTTGGGTAGAGGGAAGGAGGTCCACATGGCCTTCATCCCCTCTTTCCCTCTCTTCTCTCTCTCCACTTTTCCCCCAAATTTCCACTTTTATCCCCATGCATGTGCTCTCTCTCCTAATTCTGAGGGTTTGAGACAGTCATTGACCTCTTGGGCTAGTCATGGGCCTTGACTAATGGGCTTAGCCCATGGGGAGTGGGCTTGGTTCTTATTTTCTCTTTTTTCCATTTGGTTAACTTGTTGACTTTTGAGGTTGACTTGGTCAACATGGTGAGTGGGATGACCCCACTTAAAGGTCATGGACCCTATGGCACCACCCAACTTGGGTTGGGCCATGGTCGTGCCCCACTTGGGCAATTTGGGCCTTTAGGTGTGGGTTTGACCAAATTAGGCTTAGAGTTGACTTGGGTCAACTTGGGCCCATAGGTGACCCAATGGCATGTCTTAGGGTTCACTTAGATTGTTTTTAGGGTTAGGGCATAATGGTGGGATCAAGGTGTGGTTAAGGTTCCAAATTAGACTAGTTTGACCTAAGTTGACTAGGGCCCTATAGTGGGCCCCATGTGGCTACACCCTATCTCCATGGGTCAAACCTAGCCTAAACCCCACACGCACACCACATGTCCAATCCAAATCTAAATCGAGGGATCTAATAGGAAATGGGATGTTACACTGAGGCCTAGGCCTGGTATGTGTATGCCCGCCTAGTAGTGGAGATGCCCTCTCCACTATCACCATTTGGCCATGACGGGTGATGCCTGAGAGGTTCGCTACCTCTCAAAAAATGAGAACTAAAGGTCTATGTCGACATAGAAAATTAGGGTGCAAGTGTGTAAACATGGGTGTGTCATCATACGTTCATTATATTGTAATATATTGCATTGCACCGCATAAGATTCACACCATATAAATTAGTATTATCTCTTTTATATGATGAGTTACTTTTACCGTACTAAACCTTTAACTTATAAGCTTGTATAGGCATCCTTATAAGTTAAGTTCAATTTAGTTCTTAAATTTCTGCTATTTGATACAGTGCTTGCATAAATGTACTCTGTATACTAGATGATACTCCTTGTTATTGCCCATTTACTTACTAAACTGTTGATGCAAGATAACTGCCCAATTATTCATATATCTTATTACCTATTGTTTATACTAATGATTATATTGTGTCCCCTCTTTCTTCCTTTCGCCCGGTGCCTAAGATTCGTCAGGGTGATAGGATGTGATGTCACTTAGTCTTAATGATTAATGGTTGCTTCACCCACTTTTTAGGAGGACACCCCGCTGACGGAACCGCAGCAGCACCCGTGCAGGAGGGCAGCCAGGCTAGGGGGAACGGACCTGACACTACGATACCTTCACTCCCCTAAGTGAGAGATGTGAGCTTTCGAGCATTTTGTTGTAGCCCTCCGGGTAATTCTGTACTCTGATATTATCAGGAGCTGGTGAAGCTTCCTAATTACTTTATTAACCTGGACTTTTACTTATTGTGGATTTTGACTTCTATGTTTCTCTTATTATTGGGTTGGCACTGTGTTGGGTACATTGGAAAATGTGTACCTGATTTGGAGAAGCCTCACTTAGCTCAATGATATACATCAAGGTGTATTTGATGTTATTTTGAGTTTATATGTGCAGGATAAGTATTGGCTAAAATGCAGGAAAAAGTTTCTAAGTCCATGTGTCGACACCAGAGGAAGTTGTGTCGGCATTTCAGCAAGTTTGTGTCGACACTTGGAAAAGGCTGTGTCGACACACAAAATAGATAGTCGACATCAACTATGTCGAAACCTGGAGGCAGTGTCGACTCATAGAATTCTTAGTCTATAACAACTGTGTCGACACATAGGACTTGTGTCGACACACAGCAGAGTTTCAACATAGTTGATTGTTGTAGAGTGAAGAAGTGATTGTGTCGACACAAATAATCAGTGTCGACACATTCTCAAGATGCAGTGTCCAAAAGTTGTGTCGACATAAAGGCAGTTATGTCGACATCACCAAAGTCTGTGTCGACACTTAAGTCACTTGTGTCGACACATATTGACAGATTGTCTCGACACTTTAAGACAGTCAGTCTCGACGCTTTGCTGACAGAGACAAAAGCTCAAGAAATTTTTGAGGACTTGACAGCTGTGAGTTACAACAGGTTTACTGAAGCTGTCAGACTTGTCAGAAGTTAGTTAGAAAGCGAATCAGTCAGTTACCGTGGATGAAGTCTATATATAGATGGAATCAGAAGATGAATTTGATTGATCATACACACAACTAACACAACTATAAAGAGATTGATCGTTAATCAAGAAAGTGCAAGGCACACAGAAGAAGATCTTCGTGAGAAGATCTAAGAAGACATACTGAAGTGATTATCCACTCAGATTTTGTCTAAGGTGAATTCATTCAGAATTCAGAAGGAACTTCAAAGGAATTGGGGAGAGAGAGCTCCAACTGTTTTGAGGTCAAGAGGGAGACATTCACAAGTCTCTTAAGAAGTAGATCCGAAACTAATATACTAAGAAGATCCAGATCCATATCTGGAATCCAAGAAGGAAGCTGGCAGTCAGTCAAATTCAAAGGAGATCAACCCTACTAAGTTCAGATTCAAGAAGCTTTGAAGAAAGCTAAGAACATATTGATTTCAGTCTTCAGTTTCATCAAGAAGCTAATCAAGAATTCTCTTATCCTTTCTCTCTAAACAAGGGTAAGAGACCATCAGATTACTTATCAAATTCTGTAGGATCTTTTCAAAGATCTGAGTTGTAAGCCTATGTTATAAAGGCTGAGTGTAGGAGATTTTGATCTCTGAGTTGTAGGCCTTGTGGCAAGGCTGAGGTAAGGCTGATTGAGCCTGAGTGTAGGAGAATTTGTTCTCTGAGTTGTAGGCCTTGTGGTAAGGCTGAGGTAGGGCTGTTAGCCTGAGTTGTAGGAACCTTATAGGGTTCTTAGTTGTAGGAACCTTTTAGGGTTCTGAGCTGTAAGATCTGTGGATCTGAGAAGAAGGAAGAAGTTAGGCCGAATCTAGCACACTACTAGATAGGTGAAGGGGGAAAGTGGATGTACCCAGACCTTGGGGAACCACTATAAATCAGTGTGCAATCTGTGATTTGAGTTATTGTAGTTTCTATGATTGTATGTGTTGTGTTAGCTGTAGAGATATCTGATTTATATTAAAGAACTGAAGTTAAATTCTGCCTTAAGTTAAAACAAGGATAAGAACCTATTCACCCCCCCCCCCTCTCTAAGTGTTTAGGTTGTCTTAAAGTTAAAACTATCAAGTGGTATCATAGGAAGGTTACTCAAAGAAGGACTTAACAGTCTGAGTTAGATCCCTAAGGCAGAATCAAGAAAATGGGTTCTGGAGAAAATCACAAGGAACTAGGTTCTATGAAATTACCCATCTGCAGGAAGGAGATATTTGGTATATGGAAAGAAAGTGTCAGATTGTTTATGGAGGCTTCTGACCCAAGGATCTATATTACAGTAAAAGAAGGTCCTTATATTTCAATGAATGTGTCTGTTCTAGATGCAAATCAAAGAACTCCTAAAGATTTTTCTGAGATGACTAAGGATGAGATCATCCTGGCAACTATGGATAAAAGAGCTCAAAACATCATAGTAAGTGTCATAGATGATTCAACCTTTCAGAATTTGATTCACTGTAAGACCTCCAAGGAAATGTGGGACACTTTGATTGTCTACATGGAGGGTTCTGAAGAAGTTAGACAAGATAAAAAGTCCATGCTAAATCAAGAATATGAAAGCTTCAGACAAGGGAAGTCAGACAGCATATCTGAGTGCTATAAGAAGTTCTATAGAATTGTAAATGAACTGATGTCTTATGGAAGAGTCTTCAGTACATATGAACTGAATGATAAATTCCTAAGATCCTTGACAAAGGATTGGGACACAAAGATTTGTGCCATTAGGAAAGTGGCCAAACTTACAGATATTTCTCCTCCAACTTTATTTGGAAAGTTGCTGTCTTATGAAATGCAACAAATGACTAGAAAAGAGGAAGAAAGAAATCCTAAATGGGAGCATAAAGAAAAGTCTGTGGCCTTCAAGGTTAAAGCCACTAGAAAGAATAGGAGAATGTCTCCATCACCTCCTAGGGAAGTTGCTGAAATTACCTCAGATAATTTAGACAACTAAAATTCAAATAGCAGTGATTCAGATGCAGATTTTGCTGCCTTTACAAGGCAGTTTCAGAGATTCTTGAAGAAGAAGCAGTGGAAATCTAGGCCCTCAACATCACAGCCAGTTGATGACTATTATCAAAAGAGAAAGTCATCAAGGAAGGACATGAGCAGGTCTAAGCCTTGCAAATCTACAACATCAAAGATTGTTTGCTACTGCTGTAATAAGCCTGGACATGTTGTAGCTGAGTGCCCAGACAAAAGAAAGGAGTCTGCTGATAAAAGGAAGACTCAATAAAAGAGCAAGAAGGAGAAATCCGTTGTTGCTAAGAAGGAGAAAAGCTTGACAGACCAATCAACTTCAGAGTCTGAATCTGAAGCTGAGGCATATATTGGTCTTTATGCAACTGATGAAGAAGATGAGTTTATGCAATTGCTGGACTCCATCTATGACCAAGAAGACCATCAGGGCATTGGACTGATGGCTATATCAGAAGAAGAAAAATGTCAAGATCAGCCTGGTCCTAGCAAGGTACAATGTTTGTCTAGTAATTTAGTTTGTAGTACTGGCACAGAGTCAGCTACATCTGCATCAAGTGATGTGGATGGATCTGAGTCTGAAGGTGATATTCATCAACTGATAGATGAATATGGGGACTTGTTGGAAACACTAAAGAAAAGCAAGAACCTGGCCAAAACTCAGGCTAAGGAAATTGCAGATCTTAAGGTGGATGCATCTGGTTTAGAGAAAGAGTTGGATCAAAAATTGAATTAGATTGCCAAGCTGAAAACTATAACTATTATTCAGATGGGCACAATCACATACAAAAATGATCTAATTAAAAGTCTGGAAGTCAAACTTCAAAAGGAGAAAGAATTGGTGGCTAGTTATTCCAAGCCAAAATAAGTTTTACCTTTAATAGATGAGTTTGTGGCTCAAAAGGGTAATGCTGGAATAGGCTTTAAGGGTAACACCAGGGCTGTCTAATTCAAGAGAAAAGGAAAAGCCTCAGTCCAGCCACTGAATTTTAAAGTACCTGTAGTTTTTAGAAAGGTGCATGAGCCTTCTAACAAGTATGACTTTGAGAATACTCAAGGTCATAGTAAGAATGAAGTTCTGAATGACAATGGTGGTTATGTCAATAAGGCAGCCCATGTTCATAAACCCCATGTTTTTAAGAAAATAGTGGGTGTAGCTGCAGCAGTTTTAGCACAATACAAAAGAGTTGATGTATCTAAAAATAGATATAATAAGTATGAATGTTGGTGTTGTAGCAAGACAGGTCATTATGCCATAGATTGCTGGCACAACACTAGTGTCAGGAAGAATAACAGTCTGCATGTTAGAAGAGCAGCAGGTAGAGTTGGTAAGTATGAAGCTAACTTGAACCAAGGACCCAAGACTTACTTGGGTTCTAAGGGAAGGTAATTCTTTATTGCAGGTGAGTCCAAGTGACCATACCCCTATATGGTACTTGGACAGTGGATGTTCCAGGCACATGACTGGAATAAAGGAATTGCTGAAGGAGTGCTTGCCTATCTTAAATGGGCCTAAAGTAATCTTTGGTGGCTCTGAAAAAAGCATCATCAAAGGATTTGGTAACATTTCTAGTAACCAGATTACTATCACTCAAGTGGACTATGTGAATGGTTTGAAACACAACCTTATAAGCATAAGTCAGCTGAGTGATTTAGGATATGACATTTCATTTGTTAAGAATGGATGTCATATCAAAAGGTCAAGTGATCAAAAGGTCATTCTGACAGGATATAGAAAAAGGAATGTGTACTGTCTTAATTTTGAGTGTGAGAACAAAGGTTCTCCTATTTGTCTTGTAGCTGATGAGAAAGCCACTCATTGTGTAAAATGGCACAAGAGGTTGGCCCATCTTAACTACAAAATAATTGGACAACTCTTTAGCAAAGAGTTAGTGAGGAATGGTCCTCAAGTTAAGTTTATAAAGGAAGGGATATGTTCAGCTTGTCAAAAGGGCAAGCAGACAAAATCCTCCTTTCATAGCCTTAAAAACAAGGATTCAGTTAGGTGTATATACCTCTTACATATGGATCTTTTTGGTCCTATGCAAGTTCATAGTCTAGGTAGGAAGGTCTACACTTTTGTGGTGGTAGATGACTATTCTAGATATTCCTAGGTGTTCTTTCTGAGACAAAAATAAGAAACCCCAAGTGTTTTTCATAGTTTTGTCAAGTAAATCCAGAATGAACTTGACAGTACAGTGGTCAAAATCAGAAGTGAACATGGCACTGAATTTCAGTTTGAAAGTATGACAAGACTGTGTGAAGAATTTTGGATTTTTCAAGAGTTCTCCTCACCTAAAACACCACAGCAAAATGGTATTGCTGAAAGGAAGAATAGAACATTGATTGAGGCTGGTAGAACACTATTGAGTGACACTTCTCTCCCAGAATATTTCTGGGCTGAGGCAGTAAACACTGCATGTCATGTGCTCAACAGGGCTTCTTTCACTAAGGCTCTGTTTGGGACAGCGGCTGCGGATTAAAAAGCAGCTGTCCGGATAGAGCTGTTTTGAAAGAGCTCTTTGGGGAGCAGTTTTGAAAAGCTGTAGAGTGTTTGGGTGTTTTGTACAGAAGTGCGCTTTGAAGAGCAATTTTCTAATTTAGCTGTTTGGATGAATAGCTTTTGGAAGTTGTTTTTTTTAACTTTAAAATACATAAATATTTTAACGCAGAGAATAATTAAAAACAACCGATAACAAGAGTCTTTCACATCATTCTTAAAAATAGGTCTAAATAACACAAAATAACTGATAAATGTAAATTGACTTCCAACGTCCGTTGACTGCTCTCTCCAATCCTTTCTGATCACCTGTTTGAAGAAAATTTATACGCATCAATTGGTATAATTATTTAAATACTGTAAAATATTTAACCAAATAAGGATCGAATTTTTACCGACGCGCCCTGTATATTTCTTCGGCAATGCTATCTCGTACCGTAGACATATATTCAGCTCCAGCAGCATCACCCACATTGCTTTCAATGCCATCCTCTGCCGCATGTTTTTCATCCTATAAGGGAATGTAAGAAGACTCCTCCGCATCACAAGCATTAAACTCAGGGTCCAAGCGAGAAGGATGTCTACGAATGAAGTTATGCAAGTCCATTGTGGCTAGCGCTATGGACCGCTGTTTCTTGAAGGTATATTGTGGAATTTTGCTCAATATACCCCACTTCTTCTTCCACACTCCAAACGTACGCTCGATAAAATTGCGAAGAGATGAATGCGCCTTATTGAAATGTTCTTGCCTTCCATGAACAGGCCGACTACCACTACCATAGTCTGCCAAGTGATATCGTGTATCCGGATACGGCTTCAAATAACCCATCTTCAACGGGTATCCAGCATCCACCAAATAAAATTTACCTGCATTTATTTGGTATGTTAAACACCCAAACATTATGTGGTATAAAAAATTTAAATGATTTTAAAAAAAATTTATTTGTATACCTTGCGGGGGATGTGGAAAATTTAATCTATTATCTCCCAATGCGCGTGCGAAGATGCGGCTATCATGAGCAGTGCCCTCCCATCCAGCCAATGCAAATATAAAGCACATATTAAAATCACAGAATGCCATTACATTTTGCGTCGTTGTGCCGTGACGTCCTATGTACCGGACTTGATCTTCTACGGGTATCCTCGCATCTACATGTGTCCCGTCAATTGCACCAACGCAATCCTTGAAGAATGGCATGTAACGAGCATCACTTCTAATCTCGGCCGGAATCTCTCTGAACTGAGGGTCCATAGGCTTTATAACCTCAGCAGAGAGTAACAAAATTGATGTAAGGCCTTTCGAAAAATATCTACTAATGGTCTCGGTCGAGTGCTGGAATCGCACTTTCGCCAATCTAATGGAACCTCCTTGTGCTAAGATGTACAATGTAATCCCTAGAAATTCTCTTGTCGGCGTTCGTTGTGACCCTTGAAGTTCATGATCCACCTCTAGTTTATGAAGTAAATCAATGTAAATGTGTTTCGACATCCTAAATGCATCGTGAATCCTATTTGGATGTCCTTCCAGTAATTCCTTAATCCGTTTCGCACCTGTTTGGGCAGAAGTCATGCATGGTCTTGTGTCACGAACATAATAATCCAGCCTCTCGATTGATGACATCACTGCACGACAGTACTGTATATATTGTGTTCGCTCCGGCGAAATACTTATTGAATCCCCAGAATCCTTTGGGGAGGAGTCATGCCCTTCCATTAAAATACCTGTATTTATATTATCATAGAACATTAATCATAATCATCATGTGGTATAACAACAAAAAGTAAACATCATATAGTGCTAAAAAAACATATTGTTTATCATGCCCAAAAAAAACATCATATTGTTCATCATGCTAAAAAAACACACACATAGTTCTCACGATAAACAAAAAGAAATAAAGATATCATCTTTTTCATGCTCAATGAGCTCTCCTCTCGTACGCCTGCTTAATCCACCAAACCCGGTCTTCTTCTGGAATACTCATTAGGATCTCCCTCATGGTCTTGTCCCTGATGTGGTCGAGAGCAAAGTAATAGAGATCGGGATTTGCCCGTATCTCTAGGCTACCAACAATCAACTGTACAACTTCTTTGACTGAGATAACCGATGGAGGCTTCAGTGATAGGGTCGATTGATGTAAATCTGACATCAAAGAAAGTGCTACTCCTTTGTTCTTCCCGAACTTTCTTCTTTTAACCGCCGAGGTGGAAGCACTCCTAATGTTCTCCGTGTTATCTGCAACATCATCTTCTAAGTGGATCCTCCCCACATCCGGTGGTAAAGTCCCAATCGAAGGAGCCCAGGAGTCCTCTCCAGTTGCGACCACCTGGCTGAACATAGCGTTCAGTTTCTCCTCCAACTCTGGTGAAATACCACCAGACTGAAATTTTTTCGCGGCAGACACAACCTGTAATAATCAAAAAACATTATTAAAATTCGGTCGACTAAACAAAATAATTTAAAAAGAAAAATATATTGTTCAAACCTTAAGCTTTTCTGTCCACCAATCATCTGAGGCAGCTATTGTTCTCTTCTCCGGGTCCCAACCTAAACCTGTCTCTCCATGCTTCAACTCTTTCCATAACTTCCAGTCTTTCTTCAAGTGATCCCATTTGTTTTTCATTTGCATTCTATTATAGCTTTTTCCAGTTCGCTCTTTAAACCCAGATATCAGGTTTTGTCACCCCTCTTTGCTAAAGTGTGTTGTGGGTCGATTTCCCAATCCAATCTCCTTAATGCAAAGATCGCAAAATAGTAACACCTCGCTTGACTCCCAACTCGCTACAAGCCCTCCTTCTTTTGTTTTTCCCATTACTCTATAAACTTAAAAAAATCAGTAAACATACAACACATACACACACACACACACACACCTTAATTCACACACAAACACACACCTTAATACACACACACACACACCTTAACATACACTCACATTCAATATACACACAAATTCAATACAAACATACATACAAATTCATACACACACACACTCATTCATCCATACAACACATACACACTCACACACACATTCATACACACACACACACACACACACACACACACACACACACACACACACACATTCGTAAACACATACACACATACACACACAACAAAAATTTACACATACACACACACACACACACATACACACACAACAAAAATTTACACATACACACACACACACACACACACATTCATACACACACACCTTAATTCACACAAATACACACACACATAAAACTATTCCCCCAAAAAAAATTAACACACACGCCCTCATTCACACACATACACACACACATAAAACCATACAAACACAAAAATATTAACACATACACACACACACATTCATACACACACACACACACACATACACACACACATTCATAAACACATACACACACGACATACCCCCCAAAAAAACCATACATACACACACACACATTCATACACACACAAACACAAACACACACAATCATAAACACATACACACACATATTCACAAACACATACACACACAAAAAGAATTAACACATACACACATTAATACACACACAGCCTCATTCACACACATACACACACACCATACACACACAAAAAAATTAACACAAACACACACACACACATTAATACACACACACACACATACACACACACAACACACACACATAAAACCATACACACCAAAAAAAATTCATACACACACAAACACATATTCATACACATAAACACATACCACATACCCCCAAAAAAATCAAACACACACACTACATTCACACACACACACCACAACCCCCCAAAAAAGTCACACCCAAAAATCTGGTGGGAAATTTTTATACCTTGCAGGCGAGATGGCAGATGCGACGGGATCGGGATCGGGAGTAAAAATCGCGGCCGGAGATGGAGGCAGATCGGGAGGAGCGAACGCCGGAAATGGGCGGGGAGGCAGCGAACGTCGGCGAGCTCTGCAAGCTGGAGACGTCGGGGATGACTGTAATGCCCCCGTTTTTCCTGCGTTATTTTTATTCTCGTTGGCGTTACGATGACGCGTTTCTGTGGCTTGTGCCATGTGTGGAGTATGGTATAGCTCCTTAGAACTGAGTGCCCTATTTTGTAGCCTGTTGGCAAGATCTCCCTAGCAAGCCGAGTCGTTTTGGGTGACCCGGTGTGGCCTCTCGGGGGGATGTTTGAGTTTGGATTTATTTGGGTATAACTCAAGTTCTGTTCGTAGAAAGTTAATTTCGACTTCACCATTGTGTTCGTAGCATGGATATTTAGCTACGGTGCGAATTTTGTCGAATTCCGAGGTGTTTCGGTTTTCGTGTCGTTTGGTGTGTTAATAGTATTTGTGATCAATTAATTAAATTGATTTGGCTGAATATTAAATTCTTGCGGGAGAAGTTTTTGAGCTGTTATTTGCCTTGCCTCGGTGGCAGCCATATTTCTGGCTTATTCCTTTTGGAATTTTTTTCTTAATTGTAATTAAGGGATTAGGCGTTTTAGGGTTCGGTTATTGCTGAACCGGTGGGTTAGCTTTAGTATAAAAGCTCTGTTTAAGAAGTGACGGCCCACTTCTTCTTCTTTTCCTGAGAGAGAAACCGTCGGCTTGTTCTCGGAAGAACAGAGGAGAAAACCGCCCGTCCTGTAGCTCCTTCGGTCAGCGATTCCGGGCTTGTTCGTGAACGAAATTTGATTCCGAAAACGGCGTTGGCTTGCTCTCTCCGAGATCTTCATTTCGACGGTAAGATATTTGATTTTCATGGAGTTTTGATGAGATTTGGGTTTTCGGTTTTGGAGTTTTCCGCCATTAATGGCCGTGAGATTTGTTCTAGGTGCTGCGGCTGCTCGTTCCGTGTGAAGAGGAGGAGAGCCATCCGTGTTTCGCCGAAAGTTGAGGCAAGTGGTATTCTTGCCCTTGCCAAGTTTCTTTTGATTATTCTTACTGAAATTGAAATCCCTGTTAGCCCAGGTTAGAGGCCTTGTTGTTCTCATTTTTTTCTTGCTAACTATAGGAATTAGTTCTTCCTATTGAACCCCCCCTACTTGTGCTGTTGGAACCCAACTTTGCCGGCATAATGCCGTTTATCTTTGTTCAGATTTGCTCTGGTTTGGGTGTAGCCGAGAGGGAGTGTTAGGAGGGGGGGTGTTTTTTCCCAAATTTGTTAAGTGTATTACTCGAGTATTGGAGTATGTTACTCGTGAGGTAGAAGTGGACTACTCGGGTATTTGATCTGGAGTACTCGAGTAGTGGTTTCGAGATACTCGAGTAGTAGCTTTGAGATACTCGAGTAGAAGGCATTAACTCGAGTATTAGCCTTGGAGTTACTCGAGTAGTAGGTAACTACTCGAGTAGGGGTTCTGAGTTACTCGAGTAGTGGTTTCGAGATACTCGAGTAGTAGCTTTGAGATACTCGAGTAGAAGCCATTAACTCGAGTATTAGCCTTGGAGTTACTCGAGTAGTAGGTAACTACTCGAGTAGGGGTTTTGAGTTACTCGAGTAGAAGGTAACTACTCGAATAGGGGGTTTTGAGTTACTCGAGTAGTAGGTAACTACTCGAGTAGGGGTTTTGGGTTACTCGAGTAGTGGACTCGAGATACTCGAGTAAGTGGTTTGGTTTACTCGAGTAGTAGGCATCTACTCGAGTGCAGGTTTGAGGTACTCGAGTAGTAGGCGACTACTCGAGTAGAGGGATGAGGTACACGAGTAATAGGCAACTACTCGGGTACTGGAAGTTCCCTGCCTCTTTTTGTCTTAGAATCGTTCGACTATCGTCGATCTCTGAATGGAGATCATCGATCTCGGTTTCTGCCTTAGGCCGTTCGACGATCGTCGACCTCCGACTGATGATCGTCGAGCTCCGTATTACCTTAGTGGGATTGTGGTTAGAGTTTGGTTTTGGCTTTAAGTGAGGCTAGCTCACTCAACGCCAAGGTTTAGGTAGGCACTGAGTGGGTCTCACTCAGTGCCTTGTCGTGTTGATTCTTTTCAACACTCTTCCTTTACCTTGTTTTTCGTTCCCGAGTGGTTTTTTTGTTTTATTTCTGGTATTTCCTTGTCGGCCATTTTCTTTACCTTCTTAAAGGCCGAATCGTGGGTCGTGGTTAGTAGTGGTGGTTTATAGCTCTTCAGGGGGGTGGAGTTGTGTGACATAGCCAAGGCCACTCTTGTTTTCGTGCTCCAGGTACGGGCTGGGCATGTGTGGGTGGAAGGTCCCTTGTGCTTTCACGTGTAGACCCTCGAGCTTGCCGACTTGGACATGGCGGATTGGGGGACTGCGTTTGCCTTCGATCCGGTTCCTCATTGTTTGTTTTGCTATTACCACCTCCCACAGTTTAGGGTGTTAGAAGTTTCTTCCTTGGTAGTTTGCGGCACTTTTGGCTCTTGGTAGCCTAGTAGGCCTGACAGGATGTTGTTCCTGAGTTGGGTTGTTGCTGTTTTCTTTGCTCGTTGTGCTTTTCTTGTTGTCCTGTTTTGGACAGTTGTGACTCTTCCTACTGCAAGTTTTTCAATTACTTCTTCCTTTTGGTTGACTCTTGCATGCAGTTTTTTTTACCTTGTTGCTTGCTGAGGTATTCTGTTTTCTTTTGGAATGCCTCAGGTTCTGAGTTGTAGCCAGTCTGGTGGCTAGCTGAGGCAGTGGTGTTGCTGGTGGACTCCCGGACTTTGGAGTTCCGTTTACCTTGTTAGTGAGATAGTTTTTCTGTACCTTCTTGCAGACATTCATATGTGTCAGTGGGTTCGTGTCAGGTTGTTGGCGCCCACTGGTAGTTTTTCTTACCTTTATACTGGATATATTTACTTATGCTGCTACCGTTTTCTGGAGATAGTCTACTTGCTCTGAGAAGGTTTTATGCTAGGTTGCTAGTTATTTCCAACCCTAATTAGTATTATAAATAAAGCTCATGATCATCATGTTTTATAAGACTTAATCACTATTTTCCAAATCACGTATGAAAACCATTTTCTTATATATTATATAAATTAAATGTAGTGTCTTGCATAGCATGAGTGGTTCTCTTGGGACCCTTATGCGCTCTTTAGGGTGTAAAACCTAATTAAAGTATTTTTCTTTCCGCAGCGTATAAATATAGTTTTTCTTTTGTGGACTAGGTGATCCACTGAGCCGAGAGATACGGTCTCTAAAACATAACTGATTTTCTATTCATTAAGCACATGATTTTCTTGCATAGGGATTGGAGTTGGTTTGCCTGAGCGTCGGCAGTTATCCCCTGCTTGACGTGGCATCATGGCGCGTATTTTCTCATACTCTGATGTTTCCTAAATTCGGAGAAAATGCGGGTTGTGGCAGTTGGTATCAGAGGGAGGTTGCTTGACAAGTTAGTTGAGCAACCTTCCTTTGTTTGCTTTTGGTAGTTCTGCATCGTGTCATTCACACATCGATATGTCATCAGCACGTCTTGGCAAAAGCACGAATACTACACTCATGGCATAACATGAAGTATACGAGGCATATTATGTAGTATGGGATGCATAATATGTGTTCGTATATGGATCCACCATAGGGGCTACATGTGAGGGTTATGTAGTATGGGATGCATAACCTCACCACATGACTGCGACTAGCACGTTTCTTTTTCGTTGCATGAAAATGTTATGTAGTATGGGATGCATAACATTTTCATGCGTACGCCGCTCATAGCATGCATTAGGGCTTTTTTTAGAATGCATAGCACAAACATGCATAGCATATCATTGGATAAGCACAATGTGCCAAGCTAAAGATTTGCAGGATGACATATGTACACACATAAGTTTTCAAAACAAAATAAAGTCATGCATTCCCGATCTAGGCACGAGAGTTAGTAAGGTGATGGTTAACCATCCTAGGTTAGGGCATGTCATCAAATTTTTGTTAAAAAGATAAACTCTCAGAGCAAGTTTAGCAGCTTTAAGCCTATATCTATATATGTATGGTCTGTACTTGTGTTTGAGTTCTAGTCGTTGATTGGGGATCTGATTTGGGGTGGTTATGATCTTAGGATGGCTAGGCGACCTGCGACGCATTCGACTCCCCGGTCTGAAGGTGAGTCGTCCGGAGCTCAGAATGGTGTGGTGATCGAGAGTCCGCGTCAGAGTAGCGAAGCTATGGGCAGACAGTTGGAGGAGGTGCGAGCCCAGATTCAGTCTTTGGTGGCAGTTGGGGCAGGACAAGCTCATGGTGCACAAGTTCCTGCTGGGGGGTTAGCTGTCCCTCCTCCCCCTGCACTCGTGAGACCTCCAGTAGTGGTGCCAGCGGAGATGGCCTTCATCTCACAGTTTCAGAGGCTAAGCCCTCCCACTTATGACGGGAAGGCAGATTTTATGGTTATTGATGATTGGCTGATCTCCATGGAGGAGATGTTTTCGTATTCAGGGATCGCAGGTGACCAGAGGGTGATGCTAGCCACCTATCAGCTTAAAGGATTGGCTAAGAGTTGGTGGCTGAGAGAGAAGGAGAGCTTAGTTGCTGGATGCTCTTGGGAAATGTTTAAGGAGATGTTGTTGAGGAAGTTCTTGCCTTCGGTCGAGCGTGACCGCCTCATGAATGACTTTCTCTACCTGAAGCAAAGGCAACTCACGATGGGTGAGTATGAAATAGAATTTAGTAAGTTGAGCCGTTTTGCCCCTGCCTTGGTCAGCGTTGAGGCTGATCGAGTTAAGAGATTTTTTGGTGGTTTGAGGAGCGAAGTGCAGCAGTTGACCAGTGCTTATGGGTCAGTGACTTATGCTGGAGTCGTAGAGGCTGCTCTTAAGGTTGAGGCTATTGAAACGGCAAAGAGCAGAGGCCAGCATATGAGAAAGGACAAGAGAAAGTCTATGGAGGGGAAGAAGCCCCTGGTACCCGATGCTGTCCCGGGAAAGAGGAGCCGAGTAGTGTGCAGTTTTTGTGGCCGGACAGGCCATCCTGTCGAGAAATGTTTTAAGAGGCCAGCAGCTCAGAAGAAGGAGCAGGTTCATGCGATCCAGGGTGCTCCTAGGAGAGATGTCTCCTGTTCAGTTTGCAAGCGATCCGGGCATGATACGGCCCAGTGTTGGACCAAGGACAGAGTCTGCTTTCAGTGTGGGCAGAAGGGTCACATCAAGTCCCGGTGTCCTCAGGTTCAGTCAGTTCTTCCTGCAGTTCCGTTACAGGCTTTACCTCCACCTCCGCGTGTGGGCAAGGGAAAAGGGAAGTTGAACGTGATTTCTTCTAAGGAGGCTCAGACTTCGACCCAGGTTATTTCGGGTTAGTTGATTGTTGTTTTTCTAGCCTGGTAGTTTTATTTGCTAAAGTGTTGCGGTATTGCTATGGTAGTTCCTTAGTTTGTGTGTTCCTATAGGGAAGTTTAAGGTGAAGAACCGCTGGGCGCGTGTTCTGTTTGACTCCGTCGCTACCCACTCGTTCGTGGCTAGAGCCTTTGTAGAGCATCATCGATTGACTCTAGATCGTGTTCGGGATTCCTTCCATGTCAAGTTTCCTTCTGGTGAATCTGTGTTGTCAGATTTGGGCATTTTGGATTGCCCGGTTTTGTTGGGGGACTTTCTTGCGAAGGCGGACCTGAAAATGATTGATCTGGAGGACTTCGATGTCATTTTGGGCATGGACTGGCTCTCTCGGTATGATGCGGTCATTCAGTGCAAAGAAAAGTGATTGGACTTCATCAGGGACGACGGTCAGCCCGGCAGCGTGTATACTGCTATGTGTCAGGATTTTCCTGTCATCTCTGCGGTATGTGCTCAGAGATTGTTTCATTCTAATTGTTGTGTTTGTTTAGTCTCGGCCGTTGGAGCCGCTGTTGGCGTGCCACGCTTGGAAGAGATTCCTATTGTTCGTGGTTTCGCCGATGTTTTTCCTGATGATCTTCCTGGTCTTCCTCCTGATCGGGATGTTGAGTTTGTGATCGATTTAGAGCCGGGTACGCGTCCTATTGCTAAGGCGCCGTACCGGATGGCCCCTCGTGAGTTAGAGGAGTTGCGAGTTCAGTTGGATGAGCTGTTAGCTAAGGGGTTTATTAGGCAGAGTTCGTCGCCTTGGGGTGCTCCTGTTTTGTTTGTAAAGAAGAAAGATGGGTCGATGCGGCTCTGCATTGACTATAGAGAGTTGAACAAGGTCACTATCAAGAATAGGTACCCTCTGCCGAGGATCGATGATTTATTTGACCAGATGCGTGGTAGCGCGGTGTTCTCCAAGATCGATCTTCGTTCTGGTTATCATCAGCTTAGGATCCGTGAGGCGGATATTCCACGGACTGCGTTTAGGTCGAGGCATGGACACTTTGAGTTTTTGGTGATGTCGTTTGGTCTGACCAACGCACCTTCAGCCTTCATGGATATGATGAACCGGGTGTTCAAGGATTTTCTCGATAAGTTCGTTGTGGTCTTCATTGATGACGTGTTAGTTTATTCACGCAGTGCTGAGGAGCATGAGCAACATTTGCGTTTGGTCCTATCGGAGTTGAGGAGCCACAAGTTATTCGCTAAATTGAGCAAGTGCGAGTTTTGGTTGCCTCAAGTTTCTTTTCTAGGCCACGTGGTGAACAAGGAGGGGATCTCGGTGGATCCAGAAAAGATTGCAGCAGTGATGGATTGGAGTAGACCGAGTTCGCCTAAAGAGATCAGGAGTTTCTTAGGGTTGGCTGGTTATTACAGGAGATTTGTGGAGGGTTTCTCTTCCCTAGCCGCACCTTTGACCAAGCTGACTCAGAAGAATGTGGCTTTTGTTTGGAGTGAGAAGTGTGAAGAAGCTTTTCTAGAGCTAAAGGAGAGATTGTACACTGCTCCCGTCCTGACCCTGCCTACCGAGGGAGTAGATTATGATGTTTATGTGGATGCTTCGCTCGTAGGTCTGGGATGCGTATTAATGCAAGATGGAAAGGTAATTGCCTATGGGTCAAGGCAACTGAAGACTCATGAGAAGAATTATCCCATGCATGACCTCGAGTTTGCAGCGGTTGTTTATGCTTTGAAGTTGTGGAGACACCTACTTTATGGGGCTCAATGCAAGATCTTCACTGACCATAAGAGCCTAAAGTACGTGTTCACGCAGAAGGAGTTGAATCTGCGTCAGCGGCGGTGTCTGGAGTATGTGGCTGATTATGATGTAGAAATCCAGTATCATCCGGGAAAGGCCAATGTGGTGGCCGACGCCCTGAGCCGAAAGACGGGAAAGATCTTTAACCTCACCGCCGATCGTTTAGTGGAGGAGTTCCTCCTTATGGATATTTCAGTGGGATGCTGTAGTTTGCAGAGTACCTTGTCAGTGGCAGAGCCGTCCTAGATTTCTTTGACTAGGCTGCACCAGAAGGACGATCCTGATCTTATGCACCTTTTCACCAGGACTGAGAAGGGAGAGTTGCCCGATTTTGCTATCGATGATGCGGGTACTTTGAAGTACCGCGGTAGGTTTTGCGTTCCCGCTGTTGGGGATATTAGGAGGATGATTTGCAGTGAGGCTCATGGTTCCAGCGTTTCCTACCATCCAGGATCTACGAAAATGTACCGTGACTTAAGACAAATTGCCTGGTGGTATGGCATGAAAGGAGATATAGCCCGATTTGTTGCTGAGTGTCACACTTGCAAGCGTGTGAAGGCCGATCATGGAAGGCCTGGTGGTAAGTTGACTCCGCTAAAGATCCTGACTTGGAAGTGGGAGAGTATATCTATGGATTTCATTACGGGTTTACCAAAATCCCCGAGAGGATTTGATTCTGTTTGGGTTATAGTAGATAGATTGACGAAGTGCGCTCACTTCGTGCCTTATAAGATTGATTACCCGATGAAGAAGATAGCGGAGTTGTACATGAATGAAGTCATGCGACTCCACGGTGTGCCGGTTAGCATCATTTCTGATCGAGACTCCCGGTTCACTTCTCGTTTTTGGCAGAGTCTGCAGGAGGGTTTGGGTACGGATCTGAGGTATTCTACTGTCTACCACCCGCAGACCAATTAGCAGACGGAGAGGGTGAACCAAATTGTTAAGTATATGATCCGGTGCTATATTTTAGACCACGGTGGAGCATGGGATGAGCGGCTGCGACTCATGGAATTTGCCTAAAACAACAGTTAACAAGAAAGTTTGCAGATGGCTCCGTTCGAAGCCTTGTATGGGAGGCGCTGTAGGACTCCGTTGTTTTGGGCTGAGGCTGGTGAGAGGCCTTTGTTGGGTCCCGATGCGCTTGAGGAAATGGAAGTTGCTGTGAAGCTTATTCGGGAGAAGCTTCGCATAGCCCAGGAGAGATATGAAAAGAACGCCAACCGGCGTAGATCTGCTTTGGAGTTTTCCGTCGGGGACCTTGTATTCCTCAAAGTTTCCACGATGGTAGGTGTTAAGAGATTTGGTAAGAATCGGAAGTTAGACCCAAGGTATGTGGGCCCGTTTGAGATTTTGGAACGGGTTGGCGTGTCAGCATATAGATTGGATTTACCAGCGAACTTCCCAGGTGTGCATAATGTTTTTCATGTTAGCCAATTGCGGAAGTGTGTGTGCAGCAGTGGGCAGCTCTTGGATGTTGTGCCCCAGTTGGAGCCCAACCTCTCTTTTGTTGAGGTGCCGGTTCGTATTTTGGATACTCAGGAGCGTGTGCTGCGAAAGAAGTCCATACCGATGGTTAAGGTTCTATGGAAGAATCAGGAGTTGGAAAGCGCGACTTGGGAGTTAGAGTCGGCTATGAGGAGGGCTTACCCTCACCTGTTTCGTTGATTTAATCGGTATGTTATCCTTCTTGTAACTCCTATTAGTTGTTTCTCCTTCTTTAGTATGAGTGTTGTGCGTAAAGTTTCGGGACAAAACTTTCTTTTAGGGGGAGTGACTGTAACACCCCCGTTTTTCCTGCGTTATTTTTATTCTCGTTGGCGTTACGATGACGTGTTTCTGTGGCTTGTGCCATGTGTGGAGTATGGTTTAGCTCCTTAGAACTGAGTGCCCTATTTTGTAGCATGTTGGCAAGATCTCCCTAGCAAGCTGAGTCGTTTTGGGTGACCCGGTGTGGCCTCTCGGGGGGATGTTTGAGTTTGGATTTATTTGGGTATAACTCAAGTTCTGTTCGTCGAAAGTTAATTTCGACTTCGCCGTTGTGTTCGTAGCATAGATATTTAGCTACGATGCGAATTTGGTCGAATTCAAAGGTGTTTCAGTTTTCGTGTCGTTTGGTGTGTTAATAGTATTTGTGATCAATTAATTAAATTGATTTGGCTGAATATTAAATTCTTGCGGGAGAAGTTTTTGAGCTGTTATTTGCCTTGCCTCGGTGGCAGCCATATTTCTGGCTTATTCCTTTTGGAATTTTTTCTTAATTATAATTAAGGGATTAGGCATTTTAGGGTTCGGTTATTGCTGAACCGGCGGGTTAGCTTTAGTATAAAAGCTCTGTTTAAGAAGTGACGACCCACTTCTTCTTCTTTTCCTGAGAGAGAAACCGTCGGCTTGTTCTCGGAAGAACAGAGGAGAAAACCGCCCGTCCTGTACCTCCTTCGGTCAGCGATTCCGGGCTTGTTCGTGAACGAAATTCGATTCCGAAAACGGCGTTGGCTTGCTCTCTCCGAGATCTTCATTTTGACGGTAAGATATTTGATTTTCATGGAGTTTTGATGAGATTTGGGTTTTCGGTTTTGGAGTTTTCCGCCATTAATGGCCGTGAGATTTGTTCTAGGTGCTGCGGCTGCTCGTTCCGTGTGAAGAGGAGGAGAGCCGTCCGTGTTTCGCCAAAAGTTGAGGCAAGTGGTATTCTTGCCCTTGCCAAGTTTCTTTTGATTATTCTTACTGAAATTGAAATCCCTGTTAGCCCAGGTTAGAGGCCTTTTGTTCTCATTTTTTTCTTGCTAACTATAGGAATTAGTTCTTCCTATTGAACCCCCCCTACTTGTGCTGTTGGAACCCAACTTTGCCGGCATAATGCCGTTTATCTTTGTTCAGATTTGCTCTGGTTTGGGTGTAGCCGAGAGGGAGTGTTAGGAGGGGGGGGGGTGTTTTTTCCCGAATTTGTTAAGTGTATTACTCGAGTATTGGAGTATGTTACTCGTGAGGTAGAAGTGGACTACTCGGGTATTAGATCTGGAGTACTCGAGTAGTGGTTTCGAGATACTCGAGTAGTAGCTTTGAGATACTCGAGTAGAAGGCATTAACTCGAGTATTAGCCTTGGAGTTACTCGAGTAGTAGGTAACTACTCGTGTAGGGGTTCTGAGTTACTCGAGTAGTGGTTTCGAGATACTCGAGTAGTAGCTTTGAGATACTCGAGTAGAAGGCATTAACTCAAGTATTAGCCTTGGAGTTACTCGAGTAGTAGGTAACTACTCGAGTAGGGGTTTTGAGTTACTCGAGTAGAAGGTAACTACTCGAGTAGGGGTTTTTGAGTTACTCGAGTAGTAGGTAACTACTCGAGTAGGAGTTTTGGGTTACTCGAGTAATGGACTCGAGATACTCGAGTAAGTGGTTTTGTTTACTCGATTAGTAGGCATCTACTCGAGTGCAGGTTTGAGGTACTCGAGTAGTAGGCGACTACTCGAGTAGAGGGATGAGGTACACGAGTAATAGGCAACTACTCGGGTACTGGAAGTTCCCTGCCTCTTTTTGTCTTAGAATCGTTCGACTATCGTCGATCTCTGAATGGAGATCATCGATCTCGGTTTCTGCCTTAGGCCGTTCGACGATCGTCGACCTCCGACTAACGATCGTCGAGCTCCGTATTACCTTAGTGGGATTGTGGTTAGAGTTTGGTTTTGGCTTTAAGTGAGGCTAGCTCACTCAACGCCAAGGTTTAGGTAGGCACTGAGTGGGTCTCACTCAGCGCCTTATCGTGTTGATTCTTTTCAACACTCTTCCTTTACCTTGTTTTTCATTCCCGAGTGGTTTTCTTGTTTTATTTCTGGTATTTCCTTGTCGGCCGTTTTCTTTACCTTCTTAAAGGCCGAATCGTGGGTCGTGGTTAGTAGTGGTGGTTTATAGCTCTTCAGGGGGGTGGAGTTGTGTGACATAGCCAAGGCCACTCTTGTTTTTGTGCTCCAGGTACGGGCTGGGCATGTGTGGGTGGAAGGTCCCTTGTGCTTTCACATGTAGACCCTCGAGCTTGCCGACTTAGACATGGCGGATTGGGGGACTGCGTTTGCCTTCGATCCGGTTCCTCGTTGTTTGTTTTGCTACTACCACCTCCCACAGTTTAGGGGGTTAGAAGTTTCTTCCTTGGTAGTTTGCGGCACTTTTGGCTCTTGGTAGCCTAGTAGGCCCAACAGGATGTTGTTCCTGAGTTGGGTTGTTGTTGTTTTCTTTGCTCGTTGTGCTTTTCTTGTTGTCCTGTTTTGGACAGTTGTGACTCTTCCTACTGCATGTTTTTCATTTACTTCTTCCTTTTGGTTGACTCTTGCATGCAGTTGTTTTTACCTTGTTGCTTGCTGAGGTATTCTATTTTCTTTTGGAATGCCTCAGGTTCTGAGTTGTAGCCGGTCTGGTGGCTAGCTGAGGCAGTGGTGTTTCTGGTGGACTCCCGGACTTTGGAGTTCCGTTTACCTTGTTAGTGAGATAGTTTTTCTGTACCTTCTTGCAGACATTCATATGTGCCAGTGGGTTCGTGTCAGGTTGTTGGCGCCCACTGGTAGTTTTTCTTACCTTTATACTGGATATATTTACTTATGCTGCTACCGTTTTCTGGAGATAGTCTACTTGCTCTGAGAAGGTTTTATGCTAGGTTGCTAGTTATTTCCAACCCTAATTAGTATTATAAATAAAGCTCATGATCAGCATGTTTTATAAGACTTAATCACTATTTTCCAAATCACGTATGAAAACCATTTTCTTATATATTATATAAATTAAATGTAGTGTCTTGCATAGCATGAGTGGTTCTCTTGGGACCCTTATGCGCTCTTTAGGGTGTAAAACCTAATTAAAGTATTTTTCTTTCTGCAGCGTATAAATATAGTTTTTCTTTTGTGGACTAGGTGAGCCACTGAGCCGAGGGATACAGTCTCTAAAACATAACTGATTTTCTATTCATTAAGCACATGATTTTCTTGCATAGGGATTGGAGTTGGTTTGCCTGAGCGTCGGCAGTTATCCCCTGCTTGACGTGGCATCATGGCGCGTATTTTCTCATACTCTGATGTTTCCTAAATTCGGAGAAAATGCGGGTTGTGACAATGACCGCTGCGGGAAAGTTCTGCCGAAAATCGGCTGGAGGAGGAGCGAAGAGATCGGGATCGGGAGGAAGAATCGCGCGTGGGAGAGAAATAGGGTTTCCGTGATTTTGCAAATGCTAGACGTGGGGGGGAGATAGCGCTGGAGGAATGTTTTATTCCGCTATTTTCCTGAACCGTGATTCCTAAAACGCGGGGGGGAGATTTCCTAAACAAACAGGAATAATAGCGGTTGCGGATCGGAGAGCAGATTTTTGATCCGCAGCCGCTGCCCCAAACAGAGCCTAAGTTCCACAAAAAGACTCCCTATGAGATTATGAAAGGTAGAAAACCAAATTTATCCTATTTTAGGATCTTTGGTTGCAAGTGTTATATCCTTAATAATGGCAAGACTTATCTAACTAAGTTTGCTGCCAAATCCCAAGATGGGATATTTATTGGGTACAGCAACAATAGTAAGGCTTATAGGGTCTACAACTTGATTACATAGGTTGTAGAAGAATCTGTACATATTATATTTGATGAAACTAGATTGATCAACAGTGAGTTGCCTTGTAGTTCATGCAGTCCAACAGGTATAAATGAGAGAATGGACAAGCTTTCCATTGCAGAAGATTCAACTGCAGATCTACAAATTGAAAATGGTGGCTACTGTACAGGGGGAGTACAGGACTCTCTAGAAGCTGAAGAAAACCAAGAGGTGCAACACATTAAAGAAACAAGAGGTATTCAGCCTGAAGAGAGACTACCTCCAGCAGTTAGACACTTAAAAGATCATCCAGTAAATCAGATAATTGGTGATCCAAGACATGGAGTGCAAACCAGAAGCAGGAATTTGAACATAGTCTTGTATTCAAGCTTTCTATCTCAATTAGAGCCAAAGAAGTTTGAAGAAGCTATCCTAGACTCACACTAGATTAATGCCATACAAGAAGAGCTAAATCAGTTCAGAAGGTGCAAGGTCTGGGAGTTAGTTCCTAAACCAAAAGACCACAATATCATTGGAACAAAGTGGATCTTTAGGAAAAATTGGATGAGAGTGGAATTATTGTGAAGAACAAAGCAAGACTTGTTGCAAAAGGGTACAGGCAGGAAGAGGGTATTGACTTTGATCAAACCTTTGCCCCAGTAGCAAGACTGGAAGCAATCAGAATGTTCCTTGCCTATGCAGCATATCAAGGATTCAAAGTATTCCAAATGGATGTAAAATCAGCATTCCTGAATGGAAATCTAAAAGAAGAAGTCTATGTAGAGCAGCCTTCAGGTTTTGTAGATTCTCTCAAACCTGATTATGTTTATAGACTTAGGAAAGCTTTGTATGGGTTAAAACAAGCCCCGAGGGCTTGGTATGAAACCCTATCTACTGTCCTTATTGAGAACAAATTCTCAAGAGGGAAAATAGACAAAACTCTATTCCTAAGGGAGTCCAAAGGAAAGATAATCTTAGTCTAGGTTTATGTAGATGACATAATATTTGGGTCTACAGAAAGTAACCTTTGCAAAAAGTTTGCTAAACTTATGCAAGGGAAGTTTGAAATGAGCAGTATGGTGGAACTTAAGTTCTTCTTAGGACTCCAAGTAAGACAGACTGATGATGGCTTGTCCATATCCCAGTCTAAGTTCACCAAGGAGTTAATTAAGAAGTATGGTATGGAATTATCCTCCACCATGAGAACTCCTATGGGGAACAAGTATGCCTATATGCAAAGATGATGCAGGTAAACTTGTAGATGAGTCTTTGTATAGAGGTATAATTGGCTCTCTACTATATCTCACTGCTAGTAGACCAGACATTATGTATGCAACATGTGTCTGTACTAGGTACTAATCATGCCCTAAAGAATCTCATTACACTGCAGTAAAGAGAATTTTTAGATATCTAAAGGGCACACCTAATTTAGGCCTTTGGTACCCTAGGATTGGAGATTTTCTACTAACAGGCTATTCAGATGAAGACTTTGCAGGTTGTAAATAAGATAGGAAAAGCACTACATGCGCCTGTAAATTTCTAGGAGGAAGATTGATATCTTGGAGCAGTAAGAAGCAGACTAGTGTGGCAATTTCCACAGCTGAGTCTGAATATGTGGTAGCAGGAAGTTGTTGTGCACAGCTATTGTGGATTCAACACCAGCTAGAAGACTATGGTATTCAGGTAAGTAGAACACCTTTATTTTGTGATTCTACTAGTGATATTTTTATTGCTAATAATCATGTTTCACATAGTAGGACCAAGCATATAGAAATAAGATACCATTTTCTTAGAGAACATGTAGAGAAAGAGGACATCTCACTAGAATTTGTTAAGACAGATTTTTCAAATTGCAGATGTATTTACTAAGCCTCTAGATGAAACTAAATTCAATAGATTTAAAATTGAATTAGAAATGTTGACCATATGTTAGATTAACATAAGTGGCTAAGTAAAATTGTGTCGACTCATTCAGTAATAATGTGTCGACACAGAGGAGTTGTGTCGAATATTCAGGGAAATTGTGTCGACACAGTATCGTTGTGTCGACACCTAAGGGACAAAGTTTCGACACATCCAGAAAAGTAGTGTCGACACAACTAGAGTAATGGTGTCGACATCTCCAGAAATTATGTCGACACTTGCAATAAGAGTCGACACAGAATTTCTGATGAACTACTAAGTATGTCCTGTGTCGAAATATCATCAATTGGTGTCGACACATAGTAGTCAGCGTCGTGGTCGAGACAATAGAAGTATGTGTCGACACTTTCCAATAGTGTTGACACATTTAGACAGTTTTTTTTGCCCGCCTTTTGACCTTCTTTATTTAAAAGGATACAAATAGGTCGAGAACATATTCTGTCGACACGCTCACCCGATTTTCGAGACTAAACCCTTGTGTCGACAAACTCTCTTCTCTCAATTCAAGATTTCTCTCCTTTCCAATGGCGCCAAAGATTGAAGATAACATTAACGAAGGCACGAGCTGGTGTGCAATTCTTTTGATGATGCGGCGATAGAGATTAAAGGGGTCATTACCCTTGTTACTGATAATGGGTTAGAGTTTCTTATTTTTGAACCTACAAAGATCTGGAAGAAAGAAGTATTTGAATTATATGCAGCTGCAACAGTGGATTACACTGGACTGAAGATTAAATCGACAGTTCATGGTAATAGAGTCAAACTCACTCTAAAAAGTTTAAGAAAGATTCTTTACCTACCAAGAATTCAGGAAGAAGAAGAGGTCCCAGCCTCAAAGACAAGGGAGGCACTTCAGTGGTGTGGATTGGATCCAACCATGAAGATTGGAGCAGCCATGAACAGAAAAGGGATGAATCAACAAGGCAAATTTCTATCTGAAGTGGTAGGGAAGGTGATTTTGTGTAAACATGGAGGACATGATAGGCACTCTGCCTATACGTTCAGTCTGATGACAAGGATAATCTACAAGATTAACACAGATTGGTCTGCAGTTCTATTTGAGGAGATAAAAGAAGGTATCAAGAAGCCTAATTTGGCTAGATTAATGAGTTTATACCTAGCTGGAGCAATTCTAGAGGTAATGCATCAGCTTCCAGGATCTAAAATAAATCATATAAGAAGGATGGACATCAAAATAATATCCAGATGGGATAGGGTCCTCTCAAAGGACATACCTGATTTGGATACTCAAGAGACTGCAGCAAAATCACCAGTCCATGACATTACTGATCATGATCCTGTGCAAGAGGACACAATGAATGCACAAGTACAGGGGGAGCAAGTTAGGGAACAGGTTCAGGACCTGGCTGAAACTGCCCAAGTTCATGAGGAAACAGTTACTGCACAGTTGCAGGGGGAGTAACATTCTGCACAAGGACAAGGGGAAGAAAGCATTCACTTGGTAAGTGAAATGAGTTCACAATCTATTCTTGAAACACCTCATGTCAACAGTCCAGCACTAGATGTGATCATGGAGGATACATCTGTAGTTGTTGATGCTCCTGAGACAACTGAATCACCAGTTCACAATCAACAAGAGTTCACTCTAGAAGAGTTGTTTCCTGACATAAAAGGAGCAGCACTTGAGGGGGAGCAAGTTAACCTTGAGAAGGTGGAGCATAGGGCTGACAAGGAGATGTCTCCTAATCCCAAAGAAAGAGTAAATATTGACAGTTCCACTAATTCAGGGGATGAGGAGATTGCAAGTTTAAAGAAAAGAAAACTGATGGTTTTTAAAAGGAGAAGCCAGAACTATAAGAATGCTTTGCAAGCTACTACTTCATAACCAGTCCCTGAGATTGATTACAGCAAATACTTGGTTGATTTACAAGTGAAATTTGATGAGCAGAGATTGGCTCTTGAAAAATATGTGGATGAAAGCCATAAGGCCCTTCAATTTGATCTAGCCTAATAAATAAAATCCATCAGATTTGAGGTAAACCAGAATAAGAAAGAAATGACAGATTGCTTCCACAAGGAGGGCCATGTTGTAGTCTTTCTAGCAAAGCAACAAGCTAAAATCAAGAAACAAGTGGATGATATTGCTGTCAAACAAGGCTATGTCCTTGAAAATCAAATAAGAATGAATGACAATCTAACTGAATCTCACAATGAGATAGTCACTGAAGTAAGGAAAACAGTTACTGCAATGACTGAGGCAAGAAATAAGGAGAAAGAAGAATTTGATAAGAAGCTACAGAAAGCATTGGATTCCTTTAAAACAACTATTACTACTTCTCAGCAAACAATTTCTGATAAGCTTCAAAAGTTAAAGCCATTCTTTAAAGATGGAATCAATTACTTGGATGGGAAAATCAGATTTCAAAAAGAAGATTTGAGAGATCATGTGACCAGAGAAGTCATAAAGGGGGAGAGGGTGTTAGTATATGCAGGCTCTGACCATGCCAAATGGGTAACCAATAGTATTAGAGCCACTCTGGGATATCCACCCTTATGTGATGATGATAATGTGGTTGAGTTAGGTGTGCAACCACCTCAATTTGAAGGGATCAACCTGAGGTTTCCCATATTATTTACCCCCCTATAGATCTTGAGATGATACATCAACAAGTTCAGTCTATGTACAGCCCTCCTCAACAAGTTACTAATGTTATTATTGAAAAGGTAGATATGTCAGAAGCTGGTCTGAAAGCTCAGGAAGATGCTCAATTATCAAAGAAGAGATTCAGAGAGCAGGCAGAGTTAAAACTTGATTTTTAGCAATGGAGCCCCCACATCAAGAAATATCATATTAACTACCTGGAAAGCTGTAAAAGACCAAGTTCATGAAAGGGGTAAATGGTATAATGAGCAGGAGTGGAAGAAGTATGAGGCTAGGCAAGAAGCCATAGTTCAATATAGAAGGAAGGCCATGATTGGGAAGCTACCTCCTGATGCATAGGAGCCTAGCAAGTATTTCCCTAAGCCTTTTCATTACTTTGAAAGGCAAAGGATTAAGGCTGAAGCTCAAAAGAAGGCTGAGTTGAAAGGCAAGAAGCCCAATGAAGATAAAGAACCTTCTGTGCAGGCTCATATTAAATCAGGAAAAGGAATAGTCATCATGGAGCCAGTCCAACCTTAGTCTAGTTTTACTAGCTTTTTCCAAGAACTATGTATTTCTTAGTTTTTTTTAAAAGAAGTCTTTGTAAACAGTGTTAAGAAACTTTTTGAGATAATAAACAAAACAATGTTTCATGTTCATTTAATTTGCATCCTTATTCTGTGATGATAGTTTATTATTTGTTTTATTTATAAGTTACCCTGTTAAAAATGCTTATACACATCATCATATTTATTTATCATAAGTGGTATATATCATTTACAAAAGGGTTATGACTTCTCCAAATAGGGGGAGATTGTTGGGTACATTAGAAAATGTGTACCTGATTTGGAGAAACCTCACTTAGCTCAATGATATACATGAAGGTGTATTTGATGTTATTTTGAGTTTATATGTGCAGGATAAGTATTGGCTAAAATGCAGGAAAAAGTTTCTAAGTCCGTGTGTCGACACAAGAGGAAGCTATGTCGACACTTCAGCAAGTTTGTGTCGATACTTGGAAAAGGCTGTGTCGACACACAGAATAGATAGTTGACATCAACTGTGTCGACACCTGGAGGCAGTGTTGACTCACAGAATTCTTAGTCTATAATAACTGTGTCGACACACAGGACTTATGTCGACACACAGTAGAGTTTCAGCATATTTGATTGTTGTAGAGTGAAGAAGTGATTGTGTCGACACAAATAATCAGTGTCGACACATTCTCAAGATGTAGTATCAAGAAGCTGCGTCGACATCAAGGCAGCTATGTTGACATCACCAAAGTCTGTGTCGACACTTAAGTCACTTGTGTCGACACATATTGACAGATTGTCTCGACATTTTAAGACAATCAGTCTCGACGCTTTGCTGACAGAGACAACGGCTCAAGAACTGTTTGAGGACTTGACAACAGTGATTTACAACAGGTTTACTGAAGCTGTCAGACTTGTAAGAAGTTTGTTAGAAACCGGATCAGCCGGTTACCATGGATGAAGTCTATATATATATGGAATCAGAAGATGAATTTGATTGATCATACACACAACTAACACAACTATAAAGAGATTGATCGTTAATCAAGAAAGTGCAAGGCACACAGAAGAAGATCTTCGTGAGAAGATCTAAGAAGACATACTGAAGTGATTATCCACTCAGATTTTGTCTAAGGTGAATTCATTCAGAATTCAGAAGGAACTTCAAAGGAATTGGGGAGAGAGAGCTCCAATTATTTTGAGGTCAAGAGGGAGACATTCACAAGTCTCTTAAGAAGTAGATCCAGAACTAATCTACTAAGAAGATCTAGATCCATATCTGGAATTCAAGAAGAAAGCTGGCAGTCAGTCAACTTCAAAGGAGATCAACCCTACTAAGTTCAGATTCAAGAAGCTTTGAAGAAAGCTAAGAACAGGTTGATTTCAGTCTTCAGTTTCATCAAGAAGCTGATCAAGAATTCTCTTATCCTTTCTCTCTCAACAAGGGTAAGAGACCATCAAATTACTTATCAAATTCTGTAGGATCTTTTCAAAGATCTGAGTTGTAAGCCTATGTTATAAAGGCTGAGTGTAGGAGATTTTGATCTCTGAGTCTAGGACTTGTGGCAAGGCTGAGGTAAGGCTGATTGAGCCTGAGTGTAGGATAATTGGTTCTCTAAGTTGTAGGCCTTTTGGCAAGGCTGAGGTAGGGCTGTTAGCCTGAGTTGTAGGAACCTTATAGGGTTCTGAGTTGTAGGAACCATTCAGGGTTCTGAGCTGTAAGATCTGTGGATCTGAGAAGAAGGAAGAAGTTAGGTCGAATCTAGCACACTGCTAGATAGGTGAAGGGGGAAAGTGGATGTACCAAGACCTTGGGGAACCACTATAAATCAGTATGCAATCTGTGATTTGAGTTATTGTAGTTTCTTTGATTGTATGTGTTGTGTTAGTTGTAGAGATATCTGATTTATATTAAAGAACTGAAGTTAAATTCTGCCTTAAGTTAAAACAAGGATAAGAACCTATTCACCCCCCTCCCCCTCTAGGTGTTTAGGTTGTCTTGAAGTTAAAACAATCACATTGTGATGTTAGAAATTAGCCGGCATAATAGGCTACTTATGGTACAAATTAGTCTGTGTGTTGATGCTACCGCAAAGCGGCTGTTGTGGGCATAAGACTCCCTCGGCCGTGTCTTGTGTTCTGAGAGGGGGGTTTACATAACGCCCTTAGAGGGGGTGAATAAGGGCTTTATGGAATTTTATAATTACAAAATATTCCAGTTAATTAATGACGCTTCAGAATATTTTATATAAAACTATATTTAAATATCTTATAAAATATTGTATTGAAGATTAATTTTAAAAAATGGCAGAATTCAATATCTCTTCACTATCTCTACGTTAAGTGTTATAGTCGGGCGCTAGTTCATAGATATTGAATTCAAGCATTTATATCTAAAAAAAAGGAATCTTCCAATATATTTAGAGTTGAAGCTTTAAGAGAATATATTTCAAAATATTAATGATATATAAATAAAATCAAAATAAAAACAATGAGAGACATGATTTTATTTCTTTAGAAATGAATGCAAAATGTTTGATTTCTGTAATTCTAAAAATCGATGAGAAATATGAAATAGTCACTTTTTATGTTACACTGGTCCTTCTCCCAAGTATTGACTGGCTATAGCCTATCTTACCCTAGATACGGTCTCTAGCCTCCCCAAGATTCAGCATCTATCTAATCGCTGCACACAAGGTGATGAATTTCCCCCTAAGCCACACAAGGACCTAGTCGCCACAAACAAGGCGAATTTCCTATAAAATCTTTCCTCAAAATCCAAAGTTCTCCCTGAATAATTTCTCCACTCCCGTTATAAAAAGATAAAACACAAGATAATGAAAAGTAAGAGACTTCCTAAGAAATTCTGAAGGTGTAGCCGAAGATAATATAGATGTTGACGTTCTTGACACAATCGTCCTTCGTGTAAAATGTGTATTGTAGCTCTTCTTCTTCAATTTCCTCTTTTGATGTTCGTGTTTTCACAAGGAAATTCTATCAATCACTGGAGATGACCCTCTCTTAAAAGAATCAGAGTTCTGACGTGGCGGAGGAGGAATCCAAGCTTTAGGAGATGTGTTTTTAAGGAATTTTTTGTTAGTGTTACCATTATGATCTAAAAGTGTTCAAACAGGTAGTATCACTGCCAACCCAATATGAGCCTATGGGGTCGCACATAAGAGTATTGGAGTAGCTGGAAAGGTCTGTATTGTTCTTGCTCGTATGTGATATGAGTGAAGGGCCAAGCCTTTTGACATGGACTTGGAACAAGATCAGAGTAAGGACCTTAATTTTGAATTTGAGGGGCCTTCTGGAAATCGTCGAAAAGGTTAGTCAGTTTGTCGAGTATTCTCGACGAATTCGTTGAGTATTCTCGACGAGTTCGTCGTATATACTCGACGAATTCGACGTGACAGTTTGTATTCATCAAGATGATCTCGATGGATCCTTCGAGAGTTCTTTCTATTCGTCGAGTATACTCGACTAATTGCTCCCAACAAATCTGTTATGACGAATATGATTTTCGATGAATCCGTCAAGCGGACGTGTCTATTCGTCGTGTTTACTCGACAAATTCCACTCGACGAATTGTTCTCGACGAACTTACGCAAGTCTATTTTTCGGTAAGTTACTTTTTGGCCTGGTCTGCGAGTAATGGCAGTTTCGTTCTTTTATACATAAATAGAAGAGATAAATGTTATCTCTACGACTTCACCTAATCGATCCAGAACGAGTGCGACAACTTCTTCTTCCCCGACGAAACTATTCAGTAACCTAGAAGTCACATCCACTGCTTCATGCCGCCAATCATTCTGATCCATTGACGTCGCCGGAAAGCATTTCCTGAGCTTTGCCTTCGTCACCAACGCCTCTCCTTTAACGGATCTAGCAATCCGTGAAGACATTGAGGGCATTCCTTCTTCTAACTTAGATCTTGTGTGACAAGAGTCTAAGGGTTCTTCTTGCTCGTGTGGATACCCATAGAGGCGTGGACATACTTCAACACTCGGAACACAATCTGCAAGTGTTCATCGGACTTCCTTAAATCATCTTGGTTGAGTAGTGACTCAATCCCGCTAAGGTATACTTTTATTCAAAGTTGTTTTACTTCTTGATCAATGATCATCATAAGATCCATTTCCTTTTGTATTTTCTTGATTCACATTCTGTTGCACACATATGATGTGCATCCCACCAAGAAACCCAACATTTTTCGAAGTCCTGCCTTTTATAGAAAATATCGCTATCGTAGATGGTATCTCGACATCGCGGGCGGTATCATCTTGTCCGCATCGTGGTTGGTTCGTGCGGGATTATGTCTATCGTCGTCGATATTGCTGGTCGTATCTCGATGCTGCCTACAGTATCTCCTCTTTACTTTTACCGTCCAAACCTTCTCCAGATTATAGATGACTTCGTCCTTATTCCATAATAGTATAGACCGGTCTGTAACTCTTCCTGTATTGAAAGTTAAGTTCATTTAAAGTTCAGCTATCAATAATAGTCTTCTTGTTATTTCTAAAATGTACACAGCTTTGGATCACACCCATTCCCGAGGGCTTATCTCCCCATTCAATCTATGCTTGTACCCATATTACATACACACTATAAACATACAAAATACAAGAACAAATATATCATGTTATTTGTTATTCTCAAACCAGGATATGTATAACTCATGTTCTAACATTTCTTATTTTTGCCTTAGATTTCTATTGGCTTTAGAGGCTTATCCCATGACAGTGACATGTTTAATATAGGATTAGCACAGAGTTCAACATGAGTTTTTGATAGTTTTACTTTCAAGACAACCTAAACACCTAGAGGGGGGGTGAATAGGTTCTACTTTTTTATAAAAACTTTTAGGCAGAATTCAATTCAATGGCTAACACAATAATCACAGCAATCACAGAAAATAAAACATCACAGATTGCACAATGATTTATAGTGGTTCCCCAAGGTCTGGGTACATCCACTTTCCCCCTTCACCTATCTAGCAGTATGCTAGATTCGGCCAAACTTCCACTAATCTCAGATCAACAGATCCTACAACTCAGAACCCAACTGGTTCCTATAACTCAGGCACAACAGCCCTACCTCAGCCTTGCCCCAAGGCCTACAACTCAGAGAAGACCCTTCTCCTACACTCAGGCAAACAGCCCTACCACTCAGAGTTCAACACTCCTACACTCAGCCTTTATAACACAGGCTTACAACTCAGATCTGTGTAAACAGATCCTACAGAAATATAGAAAAGATTATTTAACTGTCTTGCCTAAATTGAGAGAGAAAAGGCCAAGACAATTCTTGATCAGCTGATGAAATCAACTGTATCTGAGCTTTCTTCAAAGCTTCTTGAATATAAACTTAGCTGAGTTGATTTCCAAACAGCTTCTTGAGAATCCACTGGTGGTTTCTTTCTTCTTCTTCAAATTCTGGCTTGATCTCTCTCTATCCAGCACTTTGAATGATTCTTCTGAATTCTAATTAGAACTCTTCTTTGATCTATCCTTAGATAGTCTTCTTTGATCTTCCGGAGAAGATCTTCTTAAGTGCCAAGCACTTTCTTGAAATGAATTGGATTGTAATCCTTCTCAACTTTTTGATTCTTATCAATGTTTTCAAAAGTTACTTTCTCCTTCTGAATCTGTCTATTTATAGACTTTTTTCATGGTAACCGGCTGATCCGGTTTCTAACCGTTTTCTGACAAGTCTAACAGCTTCAGTTAACTGGTGGCAACCCACAGCTGTCAAGTCTTCAAACAAGTCCTGTGCCTTAGTCTTGAACCACAAGTTGTCGAGACAATCTGTCAGAAAGTGTCGAGACTATCTGTCTATCTGTGTCGACATAATTGACTTTGGTGTCGACACAGTCTTCAGTGATGTCGACTAAGTTGCCTTTGAGTCGACACAGCTTCTTCTGAAAATAACTTGGTCTTGACTCTTCAGTGTGTCGACATAAGTCCTGTGTGTCGACACAGTTGTTGTAGAATCATAACTTAGTAAGTGTCGACTTAGCCTTCAGGTGTCGACACAGTCTTCTTCTAACTCTGCTATAATGTGTCGACTCAATCACAATGTGTCGACACATTCTGCTGGTGTAGACAAACTTGAGGTCGACTATATTCTTCTGTGTCGACACATTTTCCCAATGTTGAGGTCGACGCTTTTCTTCTGTGTCGACACAAATTCCCAGTGTTGTGTCGACTTACTTCTTCTGTGTCGACACACTTTCCCAGTATTTATTATAGACTAACTGCTATGGGTCGACATATTTCCTCTGTGTCGACACTTTTTCCCAGTGTAGTTGTAGACTAACTGCTTTGTGTCGACACTGCTTCCCAGTGTTGTGTCGACTACTTTCTTCTATGTGTCGACACATCCTTCTCTGTGTCGACACTTGGACTTAGAATTTTTTCTGCATACTTTATTAATTTCTTCACCTGCACATGTCAACTCAAAACAACATCAAATACACTTTGATGTATATCATTGAGCTAGGTTGGGCTTCTTCAAATCAGGTACACATTTTCCAATGTACCCAACAATCTCCCCCTATTTGGAGAAGTCATAACCCTTATAGCCAATGATATACACCATTTATAAACAGTACTAAATGATGATATATGACAAAAACACAGGGATACTTAATTATAAACAAAATAATAAAAAAAACATCATAGATAAAACAATCTATCACAGATTTAAACAAAATTTTGTTTGTTACTGGGTAATGTTTGATTACATTATTTTACATTTAATGATCACATCACAACATTACAAAACATTATGAAGGAACTAAAACATAATCAGGATTGATCAGGCTCTGTAATGATAATCCCTTTGCCAGATTGAATTTTAGCTGTCACAGGAGCTTCTGATTCTTCAGCTATCTTCTTTCCTTTTAGATCAGCTTTCTTCTTAGCTTCTTCCTTGAGCCTTTGCCTTTCAAAATAGTGAAAAGGCTTTGGGAAGTATTTGCTTGGCTCCTTAGCATCTGGTGGCAGCCTCCCCAGCTTAGCTTTCCTTCTGAATTGTACTATTGCTTCCTGTCTTGCCTCATACTTCTGCCATTCTATCTCATTGTACCACTTCCCTCTTTCATGAACTTTGTCTTGTACAGCCTTCCATGCAGTGAGTATTATGTTCCTTGAAGTAGGACTCCACTGCTCATAATCTGGCTTGAGTGCAGCCTGCTCTCTAAATCTCTTCTTTGCTAATAGAACATCTTGCTGTTCTTTCAGGAAGGCCTCTGGCATCTCAACTTTCTCAATCACAACATTATGCACATCCTTTGGAGGACTATACATATCCTGCACTTGCTTATCCAGAATTTCAAAATCAGAAGGGGGTTAAATAACTTGGGCAACCTCAGGTTGGTTGCCTTCAAGTAGTCCTGCTTGAATGCCTGATTCAGCCATCATATCATCATCACACAAGGGTGGACATCCCAAGGTGGCTCTTATACTATTTGTCACCCATTTAGAGTGCTCTTGTCCTGCATGAATCAATAACCTCTCCCCCTTTATGACTTCTCTTGTCATATGATCTCTAAGATCATCCTTCTGAAACCTTATCTGTCCATCTAGATAATTTATACCTTCTTTGAAAAATGGTTTCAATTTTTGCAGCTTGGTTGATATTTCCTGTTGGCAGGTGGAGATAGCAGTTTGTACTGAGGCAATGGCATCTTGAAATTGCTTATTAAACTCTTCCTTTTCTTTTGTTTTATCTGCAGGCAGGCCTGGAACAATCTTTTTCACTTCCTCTATTATCTCATGATGAGATTCAGTTAAATTATCATTCATTCTTAACTGATTTTCCAATACATAGCTTTGCTTCAGGGCAACATCATCTATCTTTTTAGTAATAGCCTCCTGTTGTTGAGCAAGATAAACCACAGCATGGCCTCCCTTTTGAAAGCAATCTGTCATTTCTGTCTTATGCATGTTGACTTGAAACTGGATGGACTTTATATCCTGAGCTAAGTCAAACTGCATAGACTTGCTATTTTCATCAACATACTTTTCCAGAGCCATTCTTTGTTCATCCAATTTCACTTGTAGATCTATCATAAACTTGTTATGATCAAAGGCAGGAGATGCTTGTTGAGGTGTTGTCTGTAAAGCCTGCTTATAATTCTTGCTTCTTCTCTTAAAGACAACAAGTTTTCTTTTCTTGGCCAGCCTGGCTTCTTCAGTTTCAGTATCAGATGAAGTATCTAGGTGAATTCTTTCTTGAGGAGGATGAAGTGTATCTGTCCCAGGGACCTGTTGCTCAGTCTCAACATTCACTGGCTCCCCGTCAACCTGTGGCTCAACTTCCTCTTCCTGATCAATTTCCATACCTATGGACTTCTCAATTTCTTGTCCTCCTCTTTCTTTATCTATAGTAGTATCAGCATCAGGGAATAACTCCTCCAGAGTAAATTCCAGTTGAGCTGTAACTTCAGCAGCAGTTAAATCTTGAGATAAGTCTAACTGTGCTTCCTCTTGCACTTGTACTGACAACAGCTCCCCCTGAACCTGTGCAGTAATAAGAATATGAGCAATGTCTTTTATAGTAAAATACATTAGCTCCCCCTACACGTGTACCTGATCAGGAGTAGATACATTTTGAGCTGGAGAGTGAACTGGCTCCCCCTGTATCTGTGCAGGTGTTGACACTTGCTGTAGTGTAGTTGAGTCAGGCTGTTCTTCAACCTGTGTCCTGAGTGGGTCTTCTTGTTGTTGTTCAGTTTCTTGAGGTTGAGAAGGGGATTTCACTGCTCTCTTCAGGCACATCCTTGGACAGCACCCTATCCCACCTAGAGAACAGTCTCATATCCATCCTTCTCATATGATTGATCTTAGTCCCTGGCAGTTGCTGCATCACTTCAGGGATCACTCCAATGAGATATAAGCTCATGATTCTAGCCATGTTGGGCTTCTTGATTCCTTCTTTGATCTTGTCAAAGAGTACTCCTGACCAATCAGTAGGAATTGTAAAAACAATCCTGGTCATAAGGCTGAACATATAGGCAGAAATCCTATCATGTCCACCTGTCTTGCAGAGGATTACTTTCCCAACAACTTCAGACAAGAATTTCCCTTGTTGATTCATACCCTTCCTGTTGAATGCAGCTCCAATCTTCATACTCGAGTCCAGTCCACACCATTGAAGGGCTTCCCTTGTCTTAGAACTAGGAACTTCCTCTTCATTCTCAACTACTTGTAATTGAAAGATCTTTCTCAAAGTTCTTGGAGTAATCTTCACCTTAGTCCCTTGAACATTGGACTTAATCTTGAGGCATGTTGAGTGGACTGATGCAGAGATAAAGAACTCGTGCACCTCCTTCTTCCAGATTTTAGTTGGCTCTGAGATTAGAAATTCTAACCCTGACTCGGAGAGGAGGGTGATAACCCCTTGAACATCTGGCGGCGCATCTGCAAAGGCCTGGCGCACCAACTCATACCCCTCATTGACGTTATCTTCCATCCTTGGCGCCATCGATTCGTCGAGAAAGCTTGAGAGAAGAGAGAAAGATAGACTGTCGACACAGGGTTTTAGTCTCGAAAACCTTGGAAGCGTGTCGACAGAAAGCGTTTTTCACCTATTTATACCTTCTGTTGAAAGAAGTTCAAAAGGCGCCAAACACAGACTAAATGTGTCGACACAGACGGAATGTGTCGACACAAACTTCTATTGTCTCGACATTACTTCAGCCTACTATGTGTCGACACCAATTTGTGGTTATGTCGACACCTTGGATACATAATAGATAGACAGAAATTCTGTGTCGACTCTAAGGATAAGTGTCGACACATATTCTGTAAGTGTCGACACCATTTTCCTGGTTGAGTCGACATTACATTTCTGGTTAAGTCGACAATATAACTCTTAAGTGTCGACACATATTCTCTGTGTCGACACAATATTTCTGACTTGTCGACATTATTTCTCTGAGTCGACACATAATTACTAAATGTGTCGACACATTCTTACTTAGCCAATTTCTGTTGGTTCAACACCACTTGTAAGTGTTACTTCAATGTGTCCTTTTTAACACTTGATTATGTTGTTATTACTTTTACTTACTTACATACCACTTCAATTGCATTGTTAATGATTTTGTTAATACATTAATCAATGGTTAACATACCTAATTCAATTTTGAATTTATTGAATTTGGTTTCCTCTAAAGGCTTAGTAAATACATCTGCTATTTGATAATCTGTTTTTACAAATTCCAATAAGATGTCTCCTTTTTCTACATGTTCTCTAAGAAAATGGTATTTGATTTCTATATGCTTAGTTCTACTATGAGAAACTGGATTATTAGCAATAGAAATAGCACTCTTAGAATCACATAAAAGGGGTGTTCTACTTACCTGAATACCATAATCCTTAAGCTGATGCTGCATCCACAATAGCTGTGCACAGCAGCTTCCAGCAGCAACATACTCTGACTCAGCTGTGGAAATTGCCACACTGGTCTGCTTCTTACTACTCCATGATATTAGTCTTCCTCCCAGGAATTGACAAGTACCTGTAGTACTTTTCCTGTCCTCTCTACATCCTGCAAAATCTGCATCTGAATAGCCTGTTAGTAGAAAATCTCTATTCCTAGGGTACCAAAGGCCTAGATTAGGAGTGCCCTTTAGATATCTCAGAATCCTTTTGACTACAGTATAATGAGATTCTTTAGGGCAGGCTTGGTACCTAGCACAGACACATGTTGCATACATAATGTCTGGTCTACTAGCAGTAAGATATAGTAGAGACCCAACTATTCCTCTATACAATGACTCATCAACAGGTTTACCTGCCTCATCTTTGCATATAGGGATGCTTGTTCCCATAGGAGTTCTCATGGTGGAGGATGACTCCATACCATATTTCTTAATTAATTCTTTGGTGAACTTAGACTGGGATATGGACAATCCATCATCAGTCTGTCTTACTTGGAGTCCCAAGAAGAACTTAAGTTCTCCCATACTGCTCATCTCAAACTTCCCTTGCATAAGTTTGGCAAACTTTTTACAAAGGTTGTTTTCAGTAGATCCAAAGATTATGTCATCAACATAGATCTGAACTAAGATGATCTTACCTTTGGATTCCCTAAGGAATAGAGTTTTGTCTATCTTTCCTCTTGAGAATTTATTCTCAATGAGGAAGGTAGACAGGGTTTCATACCAAGCCCTTGGAGCTTGTTTAAACCCATACAAAGCTTTCCTAAGCTTATACACAGAATCAGGTTTAAGAGGATCTACAAAACCTGATGGCCGCTCTACATATACTTCTTCTTTAAGATCACCATTCAGAAATGCTGACTTCACATCCATCTGGTATACTTTGAAATCTTGGTAGGCTGCATAGGCAAGGAATATTCTGATAGCCTCCAGCCTTGCTACTGGAGCAAAGGTTTGATCAAAGTCAATCCCTTCTTCCTGCCAGTATCCTTTTGCAACCAATCTTGCTTTATTCTTCACTATTATCCCACTTTCATCTAGCTTGTTCCTATAGATCCACTTAGTCCCAATTATGTTGTGGCCCCTTGGTTTAGGAACAAGCTCCCAGACTTTGCACCTTCTGAATTGATTCAGCTCCTCTTGCATAGCATCAATCCAGTGCTGGTCTTGGATAGCTTCTTCAAACTTCTTAGGTTCCATTTGAGACAAGAAACTTGAATGCAAAACTGTGCTTTGATTTTTGCTTCTAGTTTGCACTCCTTGTCTTGGATCACCAATTATCTGATCAGCAGGATGATCTCTTAGATATCTTATAGCTGGAGGAAGATTCCCTTCAGGTTGAGCATCTCCAGCTTCTTCATTCTGCTGAACCTCTTGGTTTTCATCAGCTTCCATTATCTCTTGTACTCCCCCTGGACAGCAGCCTTCATTTTCTAATACTCCATCTTCCTTTGAAGCTTCAGCAATGGAGAGCTTGTCCATTCTCTTGCTTATACCTGTTGAGTCATTTGATCTACAAGACAACTCACAATTGATTAATCTTGTTTCATCAAATACAACATGCACAGATTCCTCAACAACTTGAGTAGTTAAGTTGAAGACTCTATAGGCCTTACTATTTGTGCTGTACCCAACAAATATCCCATCCTGGGATTTGGCAGCAAACTTAGTCAAGTATGACTTGCCATTGTTAAGTATATAGCACTTGCAACCAAAGATCCTAAAATAGGATAGATTTGGTTTTCTGCCTTTCACAATCTCATAGGGAGTCTTTCTGTGGCTTTTGGTGATAGAAGCCCTATTGATGACATGACAAGCAGTGTTAACTGCCTCAGCCCAAAAATATTCTGGGAGAGAGGTGTCACTCAATAGAGTTCTACCAGCTTCAATTAATGTTCTGTTCTTTCTTTCAGCAATTCCATTTTGCTGAGGTGTTCTTGGTGAGGAGAACTCTTGGAAAATCCCAAAGTCTTTACACAAGTTTGTTATGCTTTCAGATTGAAACTCAGTACCATGGTCACTTTTGATTTTGACCACTGTACTATTCAGTTCATTCTGAATTTGCTTTACAAAATTAAGTAATACACTTGGGGTTTCAGATTTTTGTCTCAGAAAAAACACCCACGTAAATCTAGAATAGTCATCTACAATCACAAAAGTGTAGACCTTCCTACCTAGACTATGAACTGGCATAGGACCAAAAAGATCCATATGCAAGAGGTATAAGCACCTCACAGAATCCTTGTTTTCAAGGCTTTGAAATGAGGATTTTGTCTGCTTGCCCTTTTGACAAGCTGAGCATACCCCTTCCTTTATACACTTAACTTGAGGCCCATTCCTCACTAGTTCTTTACTAATGAGTTGGCCAATTGTCTTGTAGTTTAGATGAGCCAATCTCTTGTACCACTTAACACAATGGGAAGCATTGTCATCAGCTACAAGACAAATGGGGGAAGCCTTATTTTCACATTCAAAATTAAGGCAATATACATTTCTCTTCCTATACCCAGTCAATATGATCTCTTGATCACTTGACCTTTTGATATGACATCCATCCTTACCAAATGAAATGTCATATCCTAGATCACTCAGCTGGCTTATGCTTATTAGATTATGTTTCAAACCTTTTACATAGGCCACTTGGGTGATAGTAATTAGGTTAGAAGAAATGTTACCAAACCCTTTGATGACTCCCTTCTCAGATCCACCAAAGATCACTTTAGGTCCATCTTTGACAGATGAATACTCCCTCAGCAGCCCCTTTATTCCAGTCATGTGCCTGGAACAACCACTATCCAAGTACCATATAGGGGCATGGTTACTTGGATTCACCTGCAATACAGAATTACTTACCCTTAGAACCCAAGTAAGTCTTGGGTCCTTAGTTCAGGTTAGCATTAATAAAGTTATCATAGCCTCTTCTAACAGGTAGACTCTTATTCTTTATAACACTTGTGTTATACCAGCAGTCTAATGCAAAATGGCCTCTCTTGCCACAGCACCAACATTCAAACTTATTGTATCTAGATCTAGATACATCCTTGTTAGAAGAATTTTTGTTCATTGCTGGTGCTGTTGCAACTTCACCTATTGATTTCTTAAAACCATTGGGTTTATGACTATAGGTAGGCCTGCTTGCATTTACACCCTTGTTCTTCAGAACATTAGTCTTAATATGACCTTGAATGTCTTCATGATCATATATGTTAGAAGGCACTTTCACCTTACTAAACTTTATGGGGACTGAAAGGTTTAGTGGCTGAATAGGGGCTTTGCCTTTCCTCTTGAATCTGCCAGCCCTGGAGTTACCTTTAAATCCTAATCCAGCCTTACCCTTCTGAGTGACAAATTCATCTATCAAGGGTAAGACAGATTTTGGCTTAGAGTAACTAGCCACTAAATCCCTTTCAATTCTAAGTCTGGCCTCCAGACTCTTCACTTGATCATTAGTATAATTAATTGTGCCCATCTGAATAATAGTTATATTCTTCAGCTTGGCAATTTCATTTAATTTTTGATCAAGGACTTTTTCTAACTCAGTTGTTGCAACCCTTAGTTCAGCAATTTCCTGAGCCTGAGTTTTAACCAGGTTCTTGCTTTTCTTAAGGACCTGCAACAAGTCCCCATACTTGTCTATCAATTGATAGACATCTCCTTCAGATCCAAATGCATCTTCATCACTTGATGCAGATGTAGCTGATTCTTCACTTGTACTACAAACAGATGTACTGGAAGGACATTTTACCTCATTAGGACCAGACTGATTCTAGCATATGTCCTCTTCTGATCTTGTCATCAACCCCATGCATTGATGTTCATTGATGGAGTCTAGCAACTGCATAAACTCCTCTTCCTCAGATGCAGCATATAGTCGAATATATGCTTCAGCTTCAGATCCTGATTCTGAAGTTGACTGGTCTGACAGACTTTTATCTTTCTTTGCTACAAAGGATTTCTCCTTCTTGCCTTTCTGATAAGTCTTCTTCTTTTCTGAAGATTCCTTTCTCTTGTCAGGACAATCAGCCACTACATGTCCAGGCCTATTGCAACAATAACAGACAATCTTTGAAGTAGTGGCTTTGCTGGGTTTTGATCTGCTCTTCTCTTTCCTTGATGACCTTTTCTTCTTATAATAGTCATCAACCTTCTGTGATGGGGAAGGCCTAGACTTCCACTGCTTCTTCTTCAAGAACCTCTGGAATTGTCTTGTGAATGCAGCAAAATCTGCATCTGAATCACAGCTTTCAGAACCCTTGTTTGAACTTTCAGAACTATTTTCTGTAACTTCCTTAGGAGGAGATGGTGATTTCCTCCTATTCTTTCTAGTGGCTTCTGCATTGAATGCCACAGTCTTTTCTCTATGCTCTCCTCTTGAGTTTCTTTCCTCCTCCTTCCTCACCATAAGTTGCATTTCATAGGATAGCAACTTTCCAAACAGGGTTGGAGGAGATATCTCTGCCAATTTAGCCACTTCTCTTATGGCACAGATCTTTGTATCCCAATCCTTTGATAAGGATCTTAAGAATTTGTCATTCAGTTCATAGGTACTGAAGACTCTTCCATAGGATATTAGCTCATTCACAATTCTATAGAATTTCTTATAGCACTCAGTTATGCTATCAGATTTTCCTTGTCTAAAGCTTTCATACTCCTGATTTAGCATAGACTTCCTGTCCAACCTTACTTCTTCAGATCCCTCCATGTAGACAATCAATGTGTCCCACATTTCCTTGGAGGTCTTGCAGTGAATCAGATTCTGAAATGTTGAATCATCTATGGCACTCACAATAATGTTCTGAGCTCTTTTATCCATGGTTGCCAAGATGATTTCATCCTTGGTTATTTCTGAATAACTCTTTGGAGTTTGGATATTTGCATCAAGAACTGATACCTTCATTGGAATGAAGGGGCCTTCCTGTACTGTGATGTAAATTCTTGGGTCAGATGCTTCCATAAACAGTCTGACTCTTTCTTTCCAAATTCCAAAAATTTCTTTCTTGCATATGGGTAATTTCATAGACCCTAGCTCCTTATGATTCTCTCCAGAACCCATCTTCTTGAATCTTGAATCTGCCTTTCAGATCTACCTCAGACTGTTATGTCCTTTTTGAGGAACCTCCCTCTGATACCACTTGATAGTTTTACTTTCAAGACAACCTAAACACCTAGAGGGGGGGTGAATAGGTTCTAATTTTTTATAAAAACTTTTAGGCAGAATTCAATTCAATGGCTAACACAATAATCACAGCAATCACAGAAAATAAAACATCACAGATTGCACAATGATTTATAGTGGTTCCCCAAGGTCTGGGTACATCCACTTTCCCCTTTCACCTATCTAGCAGTATGCTAGATTCGGCCAAACTTCCACTAATCTCAGATCAACAGATCCTACAACTCAGAACCCAACTGGTTCCTACAACTCAGGCACAACAGCCCTACCTCAGCCTTGCCCCAAGGCCTACAACTCAGAGAAGACCCTTCTCCTACACTCAGGCAAACAGCCCTACCACTCAGAGTTCAACACTCCTACACTCAGCCTTTATAACACAGGCTTACAACTCAGATCTGTGTAAACAGATCCTACAGAAATATAGAAAAGATTATTTAACTGTCTTGCCTAAATTGAGAGAGAAAAGGCCAAGACAATTCTTGATCAGCTGATGAAATCAACTGTATCTGAGCTTTCTTCAAAGCTTCTTGAATATAAACTTAGCTGAGTTGATTTCCAAACAGCTTCTTGAGAATCCACTGGTGGTTTCTTTCTTCTTCTTCAAATTCTGGCTTGATCTCTCTCTATCCAGCACTTTGAATGATTCTTCTGAATTCTGATTAGAACTCTTCTTTGATCTATCCTTAGATAGTCTTCTTTGATCTTCCGAAGAAGATCTTCTTAAGTGCCAAGCACTTTCTTGAAATGAATTGGATTGTAATCCTTCTCAACTTTTTGATTCTTATCAATGTTTTCAAAAGTTACTTTCTCCTTCTGAATCTGTCTATTTATAGACTTTTTTCATGGTAACCGGCTGATCCGGTTTCTAACCGTTTTCTGACAAGTCTGACAGCTTCAGTTAACTGGTGGCAACCCACAGCTGTCAAGTCTTCAAACAAGTCCTGTGCCTTAGTCTTGAACCACAAGTTGTCGAGACAATCTGTCAGAAAGTGTCGAGACTATCTGTCTATCTGTGTCGACATAATTGACTTTGGTGTCGACACAGTCTTCAGTGATGTCGACTAAGTTGCCTTTGAGTCGACACAGCTTCTTCTGAAAATAACTTGGTCTTGACTCTTCAGTGTGTCGACACAAGTCCTGTGTGTCGACACAGTTGTTGTAGAATCATAACTTAGTAAGTGTCGACTTAGCCTTCAGGTGTCGACACAGTCTTCTTCTAACTCTGCTATAATGTGTCGACTCAATCATAATGTGTCGACACATTCTGCTGGTGTAGACAAACTTGAGGTCGACTATATTCTTCTGTGTCGACACATTTTCCCAATGTTGAGGTCGACGCTTTTCTTCTGTGTCGACACAAATTCCCAGTGTTGTGTCGACTTACTTCTTCCGTGTCGACACACTTTCCCAGTATTTGTTGTAGACTAACTGCTATGTGTCGACATATTTCCTCTGTGTCGACACTTTTTCCCAGTGTAGTTGTAGACTAACTGCTATGTGTCGACACTGCTTCCCAGTGTTGTGTCGACTACTTTCTTCTATGTGTCGACACATCCTTCTCTGTGTCGACACTTGGACTTAGAATTTTTTCTGCATACTTTATTAATTTCTTCACCTGCACATGTCAACTCAAAACAACATCAAATACACTTTGATGTATATCATTGAGCTAGGTTGGGCTTCTTCAAATCAGGTACACATTTTCCAGTGTACCCAACAGTTTTGCTCCTCGAGGGATTACAAGGGCAAAATCTTATTTGGGTGACCATATGTAACACCCCAGTTTTCCCTAAAGTTCAATCTTTGGAGGTTATCGTTCGATGAAATTGAGGCAATTCGACGAAAGTCGAAGGTCGTTCGACGAACTCGAGGCAGTTTGACGAACTCGAGTCAGTTCGACAAATGTCGAAGGCCGTTCGACGAACTCGAAGGCAGTTCGACAAACTCGAAGGCCATTCATCGAGCTCTGTCCATTCGACGAATTCTTGGCTGAGATGTGGAGGCGTTCGATGAAAGTCGAAGGTTGATGAGTAGACGTTCGACAAAAGTCGAAGGCTAAATCGTGGAGTTCCGTATTATGAATTCCGAGCCGTCTTATTTCACTTCATAACTGATCCCAGGGCCCATGATGCTCTGACCAAAGGGTTTAAGAAGGGCTGAGCGGGATTTCTCCCTCATTTTCGTCTCTTTTCTGGGTGAAGGTTAGGGTTTGAGAGTTGGAGAGCGAAGGAGGAAGAAAGAGAGCTTTCTCCGCCATTGACGGAGCTTTAGAGCTCTGATCGTCATTCTGAGGCCAGATCTGTGGAGAGGACTTTAAGGCACTCGTTTTCATCCGTACAAAGCAAGGTTTTTATGGCAAGGAAGAGAAGTCGTAAGGTAACAACATTTCTCCTCTCGATTTTAGGATGCGTGCATGGCATCCATTTTGTTCTTGTTTTCTTTCAAACTTTTAGGCACCGGATCTCTCAAATGAGAGGGGTTCGGGTCGCCTTGGTCCAAGAGGAGCCACCGGGTCGATTGTGGCCATCCCCGACATGATATTGCATTATAAATCTGCTCTGCTAGTGGATTAGGCATTGTGGGTGAAGCTGTAGTCGTGACCGTTAGTCCGACTCGGTGATGTTGCATAGCGAGCCTTAAGAATTTTTCTAGAAATCAGTTGCGGCAAGATGCCGTTTGTGATGTACGTCCCCCTTATTTCACGCGAGTACATGTAGTCGGAATCGGACAAGGTTAGCTCCGTTGTGACGATAAATGGTTTCCTTGGAGCACAGGAACGTTACAGTACGAAAGGTAGATTAGGGTGAGAAGGCTATGTTTTGTGATGTGCGAAGGCTTGACTTTGTCTCCATGGTCGGATGGCTAGCCCGTGACGTACAAGTCATGTGTGGAGAGTGTCCCGGCGAGACAAGTCCCCTTTTGTGAAACTGATGAGAATGCCAAGTATTGGGCAAGCCCGGGGAATAAAGCCCATGATCGGGTGGGGTCCTGCGAGGGTTCTTAGTATCGGTTTGCTTGTTTGAGATGGAATCCTGATGTGAGAAGTCAGAGTTTGTAGGCAAGCCCGGGTTTTGAGACCCACGAATGGGTGGGGCCTGGCAAGAGTTCTGTGTGGAGTCTTATATGCCGTTTGGGGAAATTGGAAGTACCCATGTGTTTGTGGCTTGAACGCCGAAGGGGAAAGTGGAAGTACCCAATTGATGATGTGTGATGATGTGTTAGATTAATACACTTTAGGGTGCCTTAGGTGAAACCACGGATTGCATACATACTGTATTGTAGCCCCCCTTTTCTGTATGCTCAACTTAGAAACATGTTTGTTGAATGACACATCCAAACCTGTTTTATAACTTTACATGTTATGGTATATTGCACACGAAGTGCTGACCTGTAGGGTGATGGTATACCCCCGGGGTCCACTAGGGACGGCCAGGAGTAGATATGTTGGTTACACAATTGAGCTCAGCCTTTTCTGACCCACGTTACAACAAATTTTTACAATGCAAGGATCACAAGTAGGAGCAAGCTCGCCGGCCAAAAAGGCCTAAGCCTCATGAAGTGAACCTTTATTTTCTTATGTTTTGATGCTTTGTTATGATTCTTGAGATGTAATCCGGCTTGCATGCCGAGGTAGCCTAGCAGTGCTTTTGCACATTAATTGGATTGTTATTCAATTTTGGACTCATGTTGTGTAAGGCCTTAATATCATTTTGATACTCCTGGTTTGGTGGATAGCTTCTAGTTTTTTGTATGTTTCCTCTATTTTATTCTGAGTTTTGAGTTGGATAGTTTTATATCATCTTTTAATGCTTAAGCTGTGGCATCTATATGTTGCGGGGCCCCGGCCGGATGCATATTATACGGTCATTACAGGGGAGGTGTTACAATTTGGTATCAAAGGGAGGTTAGTGTCCAAGGTAAGGTTTAGCGGTTGATTTAACGTAATCGGATCGCATAGAGAAGTTATCTACATAGGAGTATTGCGGGACCATGAGTGTTCTTGTGTTTGAGTCTTGCGAATAGAGACTGATTCGTGTTTACCTTGCTTTTGTTAAGGGTGCAAGAAACAAGGAGGGGACTTCAAGGCCACGCGAAGAGCCTTCGGCGAGCAACGCTACTGCTCAGGGTTCTTTGGGCATGGGTGTAAACCCGGCCGATTTTTGTTGCATACTTTCATAAGCAATGGTAGCGGCCCAAGCTACAGCAGCAGCGCAAGTTGGGGCCCCTATTGTGAAATAAATGACTCTCGTTACTCGGGATGTGACACCGGCCACACAGGGTGGACGAGCCAGGCAGGCAGAGCCGTTGGCTGAAAGAGTGGTTGTCGGGCATGGAGACCGACAAATGAAGTATTTCTTAAGTTTCCACCCTCTAACATTTAAGGGGGTCGGCACGCTGACTGATGCAGAGGATTGGTGGGCAAGGATTCAAGAACTTCTAAGGTCGGTTGTAATGCCCCCGATTTTCTGATAATATTATTTGATTTGGTATCGTCATATTTATGACGTCAAGGCGTTACTTTTTACATCACATTGACAGTGTTGCACCGTTTGTGCATTTTCGCACCCGTTGGGTTTGTTTGACCAGATTTTGGGATTTTGATTTGGATTGAAGGTTTTCCTTGATTGAAAGGATTGAGTTTTGAGGTTTTGGACTTCTCCAGTTTTATTGTGATCCGAGCATTTTGGGTCTCGACACGTGTTTGGATCTTTGTGATGATTTTTGCTTTGTGTAAGCATTTTATGATAGTGTCTCAGGAATGGTGCATCGGATTCTAGGGTTGTTTTTGCTGTTTAATTCATTTAATTCGAAGCACGTTTGGGCCTCCATTTTGAACTCGTACTTCCTTGATCAAAATTTTTTAATATGACTATTATTATTATACTATTAAAGCCTTATGCCTGTTTTGATTCTTGGGAAGCCCTCCTTAAGGGCAGGTTTTCGTCGAATGGAGGCGGGAGGCAAATTATTTTAGGTGTTGTCTGGGCTTTGACTAAGCGTCGAGCAGAGCTCGACGATCGTCGAATGGAGCTCGACATTCGTCGAATGGAGCTCGATGATAGTCGATCGAAGTTTTTCTTTGTGCTCGATGAAAGTCGGTTGGGTTTTCCTTTGTGCTCGAAGAACTCCGACCAGAATTCCTCGAGAGGGTTTTGTGTTCGACGAACTTCGAGCAGAATTCATCAAACGGGGTTCTTCTTCCCTCGGGTTCTCGAGAAAGTCCTTCTGTTGATTCTCGAGAAGCCCTTCTGTTGTTCTCGAGAAGTGATGTTGTTCTCGAGAAGTGCTTGCCTTCTACTCGAGTAATCCTTCTTCTATACTCGAGTAGGCCTCCTTTAGTACTCGAGAACTTCCCTATTGTTCTCGAGAATTTCATTTCAGTACTCGAGAAGCCCTGATTTTCTCGAGAAGTGTTTTGTTTCTCGAGAGGGCATGTCATTCTCGAGTAGTGCTTGTCCTTTTCCCAAGAAGTCTTCTTCTTCTCGAGAGGTCCGGTCCAGCTAACCCTCTTCCCTGGTTCTTTCTTTGAAAAATAACTGTTATAGGTAAAAATTATTTTTAATATTACAAATTATACTTTAAACATATATATGTACTTCTTCTTCCTCCTTCGTTTAGACCGAATTCCTGTTCATCTCCCGAACTAGAGCGGCATGAGTGAGAGAGAAATTCTTCCTGTTGCCGCCGATGGTGCTCCGGTGCTCGAAATCTTGAACCGATCATAGATCTTGAAAGCTCTCAGCGAGAGCTTTGTCATCATGGTAAAATCTTCCCCATTTCTTGAGTTTTTCTGGTTAGGGTTTTTGTCCCTAACCTCTTTTTTTGGCTATTCTTGTTAGATTTCGACTTCCCTCGTCTTTTTTAGCCCCGATCTGCGACAAGGACTGATTTGGAGAGTTTTCGGGCAAAACCAAGGCAAGTGGTGGTTTTACTCCCCTCTTCCCTTCTTTCTCCCGATCTGCTAAAATTTCTAACTTCTTTTGTTGTTATCGTTAATACCTTGCTGATTATAGTGCTATCTTAAATCCTTTGTTCAAAACACACTTGTATTGTCATGTTCTTAATTCTGTTAATCTAACCTTGTATAGTGGTATGTGTTTTGATGATATGGATGAATCTTGCTCTTTTAGCAGTCCTTTAACTATTATGTAGGACGTGTTAGAGTTTTCTAGGATTGTAAATCCTTCCTAAAGGTTAATCAACCATTTCTTAAATCTAGAATTTTCTAGTAGAATCCGATGTGTCAAGTCTTGAGATGTATATCATGGTTTTCCTTGGTTGTGGGTGTTAGTAGACAAAACCACCACCGCAAGATTTGTTCTCTTTATTAGTACCTTGTGGAACTCTACCAGGTGTTTGGGTGTATGCGGTGAATAGTGGAGTGTATGAGTCTCCCCCGTAGTTAGACGAATATTATATCTGTGAGGGTATGTCCGGATGAGTGACCACCTCGCCTGTGTTTTTGGGTAGAGTTGACCACATGTGACTAATAAAGTTTTGAGAATTCTTTCTTATGATTTTATCATGCTTTCCACCTTTTTGTGCATATGGTGTGATTTGTTATATGTGACGGTTCATGTAAGTTCTACTTTTTGATTTTGGCACTTTACTTCTGTACTTTACTTTAGTACTTTTGGTCTTGGGTTGGTACCCCTTTTGACCTTGTTTACATTTTGGCTTACTTTTTCTGCCACTGCTTGTACCCTCTTGCTGAGGTGTTCTGTCTTTGGAATGCCTCAGGTTCAGAGCTTTAGCAGGTAGTGGAGATGGTTTTGGAGTTCCTGAGCAGTCGTGTTGGCTTTGGTTTTCACCTCGTCGTTATATGGTAGTTTGTTGTTTCAATTTACTTTACTTTGTTTAGATATATTTTGTTTTATGTGGGTTCATATCAGATTGTTGACGCCCACAGGGTTGCTGATTTTGGATACTTGCTAGCTGCTAGTTGTTTTCTTTGTGATGAATTGGATTACTTGCTCTCTGGGATGATTTATGCTAGGAATCTTTGTTAGGTATTTTCAAGTATAAAATCTACTATTATTACTTCATGCATTGCATATTTTAAAACTCTAACTCATTATATTTAATGACCGTAAAAGCTATTTTTACTACTATTATAAACCTAGAGTCTTGCATACCATGAGTTGTTCCTTGGGGATGTCTACACTCATATAGGATGTTTAATCTCATAAATGAAGTATTTTTTCGCAACGTATAAACTATTTTTCTTTCGTGGACTTGATGAGCCACCAAGCTGAGGGATATGGTTAAATGCTTAACTTAAAGTTAATTTTCTCTAAATCACTTAAAGATCTCTCTTTTGTGTCAAGTAGGAGTTGTGCCTGAGTGTCCGCAGTTATCCCCTATTGACGTGGCATCATGACGTGTATTTTCCCTTACTCTGATATACCCCCTTCTTGCGGAGAAAATGCGGGTTGTGACAGTTGGTATTAGAGAGAGGTTGGCTTGACAAGTTGGTCGAACCAGCGACCCGTTGTATATTTTTTTTTTCCTTAATTCATTTTCATACACACACCGATGTGTCATCAGTACGTCTTAGTCGAAGCATGGTCACTACACTCATAGCATGGCAAGAAGTATACGCGGCATATTATATAGTATGGGATACATAATATGTGTTTTTATATGGATCCACCATAGGTGGCAACATGTGACGGTTATGTAGTATGGGATGCATAACCACCATTACATGGGTGCCCATTAACACGTTTTCTATTCTAGTTGCATGCGATGTTATGTAGTATGGGATGCATAACATTTCATGTGTATGCTGCTCATAACATACATTAAGGCCTTTTTAGATTGCATAGCACTGCATACATAACATATCATCTCATAAGCACGCGTGCTAAGTTAAGGTTTACATGATGACACATGTAAACACATGATTTTTAATAAGAATAAAGAATCCATGCATTCATGTTATAGACACATGAGTCAATAGGATGAGAGGATATTATCTTAAATAGGACATAACATCATTGTAAAGTCCCAGATCAAGTTGCAGCATAAGCAAGTGTCTTTTAAGTATGGTCTAAACAAGGTTGTATGGCCTAGTCGTAATCTAGGATTTTGATGAGTTGTTCGTTACCTTTTTAGAAATGCCGCTAAAGCGTCCTGCGATGAGTTTGACTCCCCCGTCATAGGGTGAGTCGTCATGTACGCAAAGCGAGGCGTTGATCGAGAGTCTGCATTAGAGCAATGAGGCTCTATCGAGACAATTAGTTGCGATGCAATCGTAGATTCGGACTTTGTTGTCCACCGCTCCCACATAGCAACCCTTAGTGCAAGATCCTGCCATGGATCAAGCCATTCCCGTTGCTCCTGCTCCTCTAGTGCCCCCGGTGACGCTACCGCCAGAGATGAATTTTATCTCGTATTTCTAGCGATTGGGACCTCCCACTTACGATGGGAGAGCCAATTTTATTGTTTTGGATGATTAGGTCATCGCTATAGAAGAGATGTTCTCGTATTCGGGGGTTACAGAAGCCCAGAAGGTAATGATTGTAGACTATCAGCTAAAGGGCCTGGCAAAGAGTTGGTGGATTCGGGAGAAGGAGAGCTTGAATGAAGGATGCTCGTGGGAATCTTTTAAGAAGATGTTGCTGAAAAAGTTTCTACCCTCAGTAGAGCAAGACCATTTCATGAATAATTTCCTGTATCTGAAGTAGAGACAGGTCACGGTGAGCGATTATGAGATTTAGTTTAGTAAGTTGAGCAGATTTGCTCCTGATTTGGTAGCTTCAGAGGAGGGAAGAGTGAAACATTTCCTAGGAGGACTAAGGAGCGATGTCCGGCAGTATGCATGTGCTTATAGAGCTGAATGTTATGTTGAAGCAGTGGAAGCCGCTCTAAAAGTTTAGGTGATTGAAAACGCCAAGAACCGAGGCGCTGCGGCGAGAAAAGAGAAGAGGAAAGGTGATGAGGATAAAAGCTCTAGGGAATCTAGCCCTTCTTCGAAGAGGAAAAGTGGAGAAATATGTAGCTTCTGCGGTCAATCAAGCCACCCTTATGAAAGGTGTTTCAAAAGGACTGCCACTCTGAAGCAGCAGCAGGTGCTCTCCATCCAAGGCGCACCTAAGGGAGATCTAATATGCACATTCTGTACAAAGAAGGGACATGACGTGAGTCGTTACTGGTCTAAGGATAAGGCTTGCTTCCAGTATAGGAAGAAGGGGCACCTGAAGTCTTCATGCCACCAGTCTCAGTCCCCACTGTAGCCTGCCCCGCTTCGGGCTCTGCCGCCGCCGCTAAACCAGGACAAAGGGAAATTAAAGCTTAATGTGGTGACTAGAGAGGAAGCTCAGACCTCTACCCAAGTGATATCAGGTTAGATTCTAGTTTAACTTTTACTCTCCTGTATTTGCCCTAGTTTTCGTTCGTTTAGTTATGTATGCTTTGATTTTAGGAAAGTTTAAGGTGAAGAATAGGTGGGCGCGCGTTCTTTTCGATTCGAGTGCCACTCATTCCTTTGTGGCGCAAAGTTTCGTAGTTAAACATCGTTTGAACCTGGATCAATTAGAATATTCCTTCATCGTCAAGTTTCCCTCTGGAGATCTGGTGATATCAAATCAAGGAGTGCAGAGATGTCCTATTTGTCTAGGTGATTTCCTAGCCTTTTCAGATCTGATGGTGTTGGACCTGGCAGATTTCGACGTGATTTTAGGCATGGACTGGTTGTCCAAGTATGATGTGGTAATCCAGTGCAAGGCAAAGAGACTGGACTTCAAGATGGACAATGACTAACCCATGAGTGTTTATGGTTTCCAGGACAAGGGTTCTCTCATTATTTTTGTGGTACGTGTTTATCGTGCTATAGAGTCTGGTTGCGAGGCATATCTTGTTTTTATTTATGTTTTGGAAACAGCTTTTGTTACACCACGTCTTGAGGATATCTCGATGGTGCGAGAGTTTCCAGATGTCTTTCCTGATAGTCTTCAAGGACTTCCTCTCGAGAGAGAAGTGGAGTTTGTGATAGACCTCGAGCCAGGTACTCATCCTATTACAAAGACACCATGCCGTGTGGCTCCACGTGATTTAGAAGATTTGTGCTCTCAACTGGATGAATTGTTGCATTATGGTTTGATTAGGCCGAGTTCTTCTCTGTGGGGTACTCCTGTCTTGTTCGTAAAGAAGAAAGACGGTTCCATGAGGCTTTGCATAGATTATCGAGAGTTAAATAAGGTAACCATCAAGAACAGATATATGTTGCCTCGGATTGATGATGTATTTGATCAGTTGTGGGGACGCGCTATGTTTTCGAAGATTGATCTTCGATCATGCTACCACTAGTTGAGGATCCGTGAGGCTGATATACCACAGACGGCTTCTCATTCCCAGCACGGGCATTTTGAGTTCTTGGTGATGTCCTTTAGTTTGACAAATGCCCCTTCTGCTTTTATGGACTTAATGAATAGAGTGTTCAAGGATTTCTTGGACCACTTCATGGTCGTGTTCATATATGACATTCTCGTGTATTCTCGCAGTGTTGAGGAGCATGCTCAATACTTGCGCTTAGTTTTGTCAACCCTGAGTGAGCATAAACTCTATGCCAAGCTGAGTTAGTGCGAATTCTGATTACCCCAAGTGTCCTTTCTGGGCTATGTTGTGGGCAAGGATGGTATTTTCATAGACCCGACCAAGATTTCTGCTGTGATGGAATGGAAGAGACCTTATACACCAAGGAGATTATGAGCTTCTTAGGTCTGGCCAGTTATTATAGAAGATTCGTGGAAGGGTTCTCTGTGTTTTCTGCACCTCTAACTAGACTTACATAGAAGAACACTGCATTCATTTGGAGCGATAAGTGTGAAGAAGCTTTCCAAGAGTTAAAGAAGAGACTATGTACTGCCCCAGTTTTTACATTGCCTGCCAAAGGAGTTGAGTACGCTATGTATGTGGATGCATCACACATTGGACTTGGCTGTGTCTTGATGCAGGAAGGAAAGGTGATGGCATACAGATCAAGACAATTAAAAATTCATGAAATAAACTATCCTACGCATGATTTGGAGTTTGCTGCTGTGATTTATGAGCTGAAGCTTTGGAGACATTTATTGAAAAGCATGATATGCAAGATCTACACAGACCATAAGAGTTTGAAGTACGTCTTCACTCAGAAGGAGCTAAATCTGCGCCAGCGTAGGTGGTTAGAATATGTGGCCGATTATGAAGTGGAGATTTTTTATCATCCGGGAAAGGCTAATGTAGTAGTCGATGCTTTGAGTAGGAAGACTTCCAAAATATTCAATCTATTAGTGTAGTCCTTGGTGGAAGAATTCTTGTTGATGGACATTGAAGTTAGGAGTAGTATTGTGCCTGCTAGTTTGGAAGCAGAAGAGCCCTCTTGGATTTCTCTTACCAGAGTGCACCAGAAGGACGATCCTGATTTACATCTCTGAAATAGAACTGAGAAGGGAGAGCTACCTGATTTCTCTTTAGATGAGTTAGATACTCTAAAATATTGGGGTAGATTTGTATCCCCGCTTTTGGTGATATTCGGGCTAACATTTGTAATGAAGCTCATGGTTCTAGTGTTGCCTACAATCCTGGTTCCACCAAAATGTATAAAGATCTAAAGCAAATTGTTTGGTGGTCGGGAATGAAGAATGATATAACAAAGTTTGTGTCGGAATGTTACACGTGTTAGCGTGTTAAGGCAGACCATAGAATTCCTGGTGGTAAACTGACACCGCATGATATTCCAAGTTAAGTGAGAAAGTATTTCGATTGATTTCATCACCAGTTTACCAAAATCTTCCCGTGGGCACGATTCTGTTTGGGTGATAGTTGATAGATTAACTAAATGTGCTCACTTTGTGCCTTTTAAGATTAGGTATTCTATGAAGAAGATAGCTGAGTTATACCTTGATGAAGTCATCAGATTACATGGAGTGCCTGTTAGCATTGTATCGGATCGAGACTCTAGATTTACGTCTCGTTTTTGGAAGAGTTTGCAAGAGGGGTTGGGTACCGATTTAAGGTATTCCACCGCCTATCATCCTTAGACAAATGGTCAGACGAAAAGAGTAAATCAGATCGTGGAAGACATGATAAGGTATTATATATTGGATCATGGTGTTTTTTGGGATGAACGCCTCAGACTCATGGAGTTTGCTTATAATAATAATTATCAAGAGAGTCTACAGATGGCCCCATTTGAGGCCTTGTATGGAAGGCGTTGTAGGAAACCTTTGTTTTGGGCTGAGGTTAGTGAGAGACCGCTTCTAGGTCCGGAAGCCCTTGAAGAGATGAATTGTGTTCTGACTCATATTTGAGAGAAGCTCTGTATAGCGCAAGAGCGTTAGGAGAAATATGCTAATCGACGAAGGGTCGATCTGGAGTTCGTGTTGGGGACTTGGTTTTTCTGAAAGTCCCTCTGATGTTAGGTGTTAAAAGGTTTGGAAGGAACCACAAGTTAGACCCTCGTTATGTGGGACCTTTCCAAATTCTTGAGCGTATCAGAGCGTCAGCTTATAGATTGGATTTGCCTGCTACCTTCCCTGGTGTCCATGATGTGATCCATGTGAGCTAGTTGCGGAAGTGTGTTCGTAGTGATCAAAGTCCTTGACTCAGTACCGCGGATTCAGCCCAACCTTTCGTATGTGGAAGAACCTGTCCGTGTTTTTGAATCTCAAGATTGAGTGTTATGAAGAAAGACCATCCCCATGGTCAAGGTTTTTTACAGAAATCAAGACGTCGAGAGTGCGATGTGGGAATTGGAGTCAGCAATGAGAGAATCTCACCCGCACCTCTTCCCTTAGTTTCTGGTATGTCTCCATGCTTTTGGTAGTGTTTGATTTTCTCATTTTGGTTTGATTTTGTGTTGTGTTAAGTTTCGGGACGAAACTTATTTTTAGGGGGAGTGACTGTAACGCCCCCAATTTTCTGATAATTATTAGATTTGATATCGTCATATTTATGATGTAAAGGCATTACTTTTTACGTCACGTTGACGGCGTTGCACTATTAGTGCGTTTTTGCATCTGTTTGGTTTGTTTGACCAGATTTTGGGATTTTGATTTGGATTGAAGGTTTTCCTTTATTGAAAGGATTGAGTTTTGAGGTTTTGTACTTGTCCAGTTTATTGCGATCCGAGCATTTTGGGTCTCGGTGCGTGTTTGGATCTTTGTGATGATTTTTGCTTGTGTAAGCATTTGATGATAGTGTCTCAAGAATGGTGCGTCGGATTCTAGGGTTGTTTTCATTGTTTAATTCATTTAATTTGTAGCGCGTTTGAGCCTCCATTTTTAACTCGTACTTCCTTGATCAAAATTTTTTAATATGACTATTATTATTATACGATTAAAGCCTTATGCCTATTTTGATTGTCGGGAAGCCTTCTTTAAGGGCAGGTTTTCGTCGAACGGAGGCGGGAGGCAAATTTTTTTAGGCGCTGTCTGGGCTTTGACTAAGCGTCGAGCGGAGCTCGACAATCGTTGAACGGCTCTCGACGATAGTCGATCGGAGTTTTCCTTTGTGCTCAACAAAAGTCGATCAGGTTTTCCTCTGTGCTCGACGAACTCCGACCAGAATTCATCGAGCGGGTTTTGTGTTCGACGAACTTTGAGCAAAATTCGTCGAACGGGGTTCTTCTTCCCGCTGGTTCTCGAGAAAGTCCTTCTGTTGATTCTCGAGAAGCCCTTCTGTTGTTCTCGAGAAGTGGTGTTGTTCTCGAGAAGTGCTTGCCTTCTACTCGAGTAATCCTTCTTCTGTACTCGAGTAGGCCTTCTTCAGTACTCGAGAAGTGCCCTGTTGTTCTCGAGAATTTCATTTCAGTACTCGAGAAGCCCTGATTTTCTAGAGAAGTGTTTTGTTTCTCGAGAGGGCATGTCATTCTTGAGTAGTACTTGTCATGTTCCCGAGAAGTCTTCTTCTTCTCGAGAGGTCCAGTCCAGCTAACCCTCTTCCTCGGTTCTATCTTAGAAAAATAACTGTTATAGGTAATATTTATTTTTAATATTACAAATTATACCTTAAACATATATATATATATATATGTAATTCTTCTTCCTCATTCGTTTAGACCGAATTCCTGTTCATCTCCCGAACCAGAGCGGCGTGAGCGAGAGAGAGAGAGAAATTCTTCCGGTGGCCGCCGACGGTGCTCTAGTGCTTGAAATCTTGAACCGATCATAGATCCTGAAAGCTCTCAGCGAGAGCTTCATTATCGTGGTAAAATCTTCCCCATTTCTTGAGTTTTTCTCGTTAGGGTTTTTGGCCCTAACCTCTTCTTTTGGCTATTCTTTTTAGATTTCGACTTCCCTCGTCTTCTTTAGCCCCGATCTGCGACAAGGAGCGATTTGGAGAGTTTTTCCGGCAAAACCAAGGCAAGTGGTGGTTTTACTCCCCTCTTCCCTTCTTTCTCCCGATTTGCTGAAATTTCTAACTTCTTTTGTCATTATCGTTAATAGCTTGCTGATTATAGTGTTGTCTTAAATCCTTTGTTCAAAACACACTTATATTGTCATGTTCTTGATTTTGCCAATCTAACCTTGTATGTGGCATGTGTTTTGATGATATGGATGAATCTTACTCTTTTAGCAGTCCATTAACTATTATGTAGGACGTGTTAAAGTTTTCTAGGATTATAAATCCTTCCTAAAGGTTGAACAACCATTTCTTAAATCTATAATTGTCTAGTAAAATCCGATGTGCCAAGTCTTGAGATGTATATCATGGTTTTCCTTGGTTGCGGGTGTTAGTGGACGAAACCACTACCGCAAGGTTTGTTCCCTTTATTAGTACCTTGTGGAACTCTATCGAGTGTTTGGGTGTCTGTAGTGAATGGTGAAGTGTATGAGTCTCCCCCGTAGTTAGATGGATATTATATCTATGAGGGTGTGTCCGGATGAGTGAGCACCTCGCATGTGTTTTTGGGTAGAGTTGACCACATGTGGCTAATAAAGTTTTGAGAATTCTTTCTTATGATTTAATCATGCTTTCCACCTTTTTAGCCTTGTGCATCTGGTGTGATTTGTTATACATGATGGTTCACGTAACTTCTATTGTCTGATTTTGGCACTTTACTTATGTACTTTACTTCTGTACTTTACTTCAGTAATTTTGATCTTGAGTTGGTACCCCTTTTGACCTTGTTTACTTTTTGGCTTACTTTTTCTGTCACCGCTTGTACCCTCTTGCTGAGATGTTCTATCTTTGGAATGCCTCAGGTCCAGAGCTTTAGCAGGTAGTGGAGCTGGTTTTGGAGTTCCTTAGTAGCAGTGTTGGCTTTGGTTTCACCTCGCCGTTGCGAGGTAGTTTGTTGTTTCAGTTTACTTTACTCAGTTCAGACATACTTTTGTTTTATGTGGGTTCGTGTCAGATTATTGATGCCCACAGGGTTGTTGATTTTGGATACTTGCTAGCTGCTATTTGTTTTCTTTGTGATGAATTGGATTACTTGCTCTTTGGGATGATTTATGCTAGGAATGCATGTTAGGTATTTTCAAGTATAAAATCTATTATTATTACTTCATGCATTGCATATTTTAAAACTCTAACTCATTATATTTAGCGATCATAAAAGCTATTTTTACTACTATTATAAACCTAGAGTCTTGCATACCATGAGTTGTTCCCTGGGGACGTCTACACTCATGTAGGATGTTTAATCTCATAAATAAAGTATTTTTCCGCAGCGTATAAACTATTTTTCTTTTGTACACTTGATGAGCGACCAAGTCGAGGGATACGGTTAAATGCTTAACTTAAATTTGATTTTCTCTAAATCACTTAAAGATCTCTCTTTTGTGTCAAGTAGGAGTTTTGCCTGAGCGTCCGCAGTTACCCCCTGCAGACGTGGCATCATGACGCACATTTTCCCTTACTCAGATATACACCCTTATTGCGGAGAAAATGCGGGTTGTGACAGCGGTCGAGACGCCAGAGAAAAATAAATCTGAGTTTTCGACCTTTATGTTGGAAGGAGACGCTATGTTGTGGTGGGCGAGCCATTGTTGTTGCCAGTTTCCTGGACAAACCCCGTCCATTAAAGAGTTTGGGAATGCTTTCTTGAAGAAGTACATTCCTGCGTCGACAAGGCTGGCCCTTTAGACGTAATTTCTACACTTGGTGCAAACCAGACCATATAGCTCGTTTTTATACTAAGGGTGGGGCTAAGCAGGAGCCATGGCAGGAGCAGTCCGTGCGGTCCGGCCCCAGCACCGCAGAAAAAGGAAAGATGGCGGAGTCTAGCGCTTCTTATTTCCAACCCGTGCAGCCAAGGGTTTATAACCTTGGGCAACAGGGAGCGATCTGCCAACCCGATGTGGTGGCATGTATGGAAGTTTAAGTTAATCTTTTACTTTAGACTTTCAAGACCGTTTATGTATGTTGCCTATATTTTAGGCTTTGTGTTAGTTTCTGGATACCCCGCTAGTGTATTGTTTGATATGGGAGCGTCGCACTACTTTCTTGCGGAAAGCTTTATTTAGAGAATTGGAGTTGAGCCATTCTCGGCGGACGCAGAGCTGAAGGTATGCATGCCCAATGGGTCATCCATGACTACCGGGGCGAAGGGGCGCATTTGTTGGAGTCTGGGCGGAGTTGAAATCATGTTGATAGCAGCGGTTCTACCATTAGTTGAGTTTGATGTTATATTGAGGATTGACTGGCTTGCAGAGAAGTGTGCCAGTATTGACTGCCTATCTAAGGTGGTGACCCTGAGAAGTGAAGGGCAGACAGAAGTTAAGTTTGAGGGCCTTAGTGGAGTGGCATACTCCCTGACTTCGGCCATGCAGTTAGTGCGGGCAGTTAACCAGGGAGGCGTAACTCTTGTAGCATTTTTAGAGGTTTGCCTTTCCAGGTTATCACTTGGGGAAGTGCCGGTAGTGGAAGAATTTGAGGATGTATTTCCTGATGAGCTTCCTGGATCACCTCCTCGACGGGAGATTGATTTCTTGATTGAGTTAGTGCCAAAGGCTAGACCAGTGTCACATCCTCCTTTCAGGATGGCACCAAAGGAGTTGTCCAAACACAAAGTATAGTTGCAGGAATTGTTGGAGCAGGGGTATATCAGACCCAGTTCTTCACCATGGAGCGCGTCAGTGCTGTTTGTGAAGAAGAAAGATGGTAGTATGTGGTTGTGCATAAACTACCGAGAGTTGAATAAACTGACTGTCAAGAATAAGTATCTAATTCCTCGGATAGATAACTTGTTCGACTAGTTGGTGGGGTCAATGGTGTATTCTAAGTTGGACTTGAAGTCAGGGTACTATCAGTTGCGGATTCGAGACGAGGACATGCCCAAGACAGCTTTTGGTACGAGGTATGGTCACTTCGAGTTCTCGGTGATGTCGTTCGGGTTGACGAACATGTCATCTGTGTTCATGAATTTGATGAATCGAGTATTTCGGGAATATTTGGACTCTTTTGTTGTCATCTTTATCGACGATATTTTGGTATACTCCAAATCAGAGGCAGAGCATGAGACTCATTTGAGAATAGTCTTGCAAGTGTTGAGAGAGAACCAGCTTTATGCAAAGTTCTCGAAGTGTGAGTTTTGGTTAGAGAAGGTGGCGTTTTTGGGCCATGTGATTAGTGATGATGGGGTGGCGGTGGATCCGGTGAAAGTTAATGCCATCAAGATTTGGATGATTTTGAGAACCGTGGCAAAAGATCGGAGTTTCCTCTGACTAGCCGGGTACTATAGAAGGTTTATGGAAAACTTTTCGCAGATAGCTCTACCTCTCACTTCTTTAACTCGTAAGGATTAGAAGTTTGTGTGGCTCAGGAGTGCAATCAGGCATTTGACACCCTAAAGGAAAGGCTGATAACAGCTCCAATCCTAAGTCTGTCTAAAGGGACTGAAGGACTTCAAATTTTCAGTGACGCATCAGGATGCGGTTTGGGTTGCGTGTTGGTGCAACATGGCAGTATGATAGCCTTTGGGTCTAGGCAGTTGAAGCCTCACAAGAGGAATTATCCCATCCATGACTTGATTGACGGCGGTAATTTTTGCGTTGAAGTTATGGCGGCACTATCTGTATGGTGTGCAGGTGGAGATCTTCACGGACCACAAAATCCTGAAGTATCTTATAGATCAGAAGTACTTTAATATGTGGCAGCGCAGATGGGTCGAGTTCCTTGGAGATTACGAAGTGGCGATTCAGTATACGCCAGGCAAAGCCAACGTGGTGGCAAATGTCTTGAGTAGAAAATACTCTGGATAAGGGAGTTTGATCGAAGCTCATGATGAGCTGTTGGTGCGAGAATGGGAGTCCCTTGGCATTGAGTGTGTAGCAAGAGGCGAGTCTAGTACGGCTCGGTTGAACTGAATTGAGTTGCAAAATTACTTAACAGATCGTGTTCGGGAAGCGGCTAATTTGGATGTAGAGTTCCAGCCATATGTGGTGGAAGCTCAAAAGGGCGAAGGTAGCACCTGGGAGATGATTGATGGGATCTTGAGGAATGACAGAAGGATATGTGTACCGCAGTTCGGCAAGCTCCGCGAGGATTTGATGTTTGAGGCTCATTTTACGAAGTACTCCATTCACCCGGGCAGTACAAAGGTGTACTTGGATATGAAGAAATCCTTTTGGTGGCATGGTCTGAAGCGGGATGTAGCTTTGTACGTGAGTCGGTGCCAAACTTGCGCCTTAGTGAAGACCAAGTGTGAAAGATTTGATTTCAAGAGCCTAAACACTTAGAGGGGGAGGTGAATAGGTTCTAATCCTTTTTAACAATTAAGGCAATTAACACAGCACAAATATCACAAAAACAATCACAGAAAATTCACTGCACAGCACACCAAGATTTATAGTGGTTTTCCAAGTTATGGGTACATCCACTTTCCCCCTTCACCTATCTAGTAGAGAACTAGATTCGGCCAAACTTCCTTCCACTAGCTCAGATCCACAGATCTTCCAACTCAGAACCTGATAGGTTCCTATAACTTAGACTTCTTCAAGTCCTATCTCAGATTCTTCCCAAGAATCCTACCTCAGGCAACAGCCCTACCTCAACCTTTATCTTCAGGCCTACAACTCAGACTTCTTCAAGTCCTACACCTCAGGCACTCAGCCCTACCTCGGCATTTATAAATTTAGGCTTACAACTCAGATCTATAACAGATCTTACAAATAAAAGTTTGTTTAAGATAATAAAAACTTCACCCAGTTCAATAGATAAAAGGGTGAGAACTTCTTGATCAGTTCTTGATTAAACTGAATACTCTAGATCCAACCTGACTTAGCTTCTTCAAAGCTTCTTGAATTTGGACAAAATAAGATTGATCTTCAATTGGAGTTGGAGTTGATCTTCAATCAGCTTCCTTCTTGAATTCAGAATCAGATCTGAATTTTACTTGCTGACTTTTTAGGATCTGCCTTCTTGTGGGTTTGCCTCTTGCTCCCCCTCACTGGTTCCCAATCTCTGTTGAGTCAATTATTTCTCCTCTTGATTCTGTTCTGTATTATCTTCTATCCTAGTTGTTATAGATCAGCCCTTTATATAGAGTTCATCCACGATTACCGGCTGATCTGGTTTATAACGGCCTTTTAACAGTACTGATTGATGTGTCAGTCTTGTTACTTATGACAGCTGTCAAGTCTTCAGTTGTGACAACTGACCCTTCATTGAACTTCTATCATAGCAGGGAACAGTTAGCAAAATACATCAAATGTGTCGACACAAATAGACCAAGTGTCGACACAATTCTTGATGATGTCGATACAGCTTCCAATGTGTCGACACAGTCATTCTTTATCTTCTCAACACAGCTTCTGTTGTATGTGTCGACACAAGTCCTGTGTGTCGACACAACTTCTCCTGGTCTCGACATAGCTGATGTTGATAGATGGCATTGAGTGTATGTCCAGATGTCATTGAGTGTGTGTCCAGATGTCATTGAGTGTGTGTCGACACAAGTCTCGTATGTCGACACAAGCCTTTTAAACTCAATATACTTGTTGTTGATAGATGGCGTTGAGTGTGTGTCGACACAAGTCCCGTGTGTCGACACAAGCCTTCTAGACTCAGTATAGCTGTTGTTAATAGATTGCAATGAGTGTGTGTCGACACAGTCTTGCTTCTGGTTTCAACATAACTCCTTGGTATCGACACGGCTCCTGCTTCAGGTGTCGACACTTGTACTTCAAAAATTTTCTTGCATTTCTTAAACCTGCACACTGAAACTCAATATTCCATCAAATACACCTTGATTTATACCATTGTGTTAGGTGAGGCTTCTCCAAATCTGATACACATTTTCCAATGTACCCAACAATCTCCCCCTATTTGGAGAAGTTATAACTCTTTGTCAATGATATACACCACACATAATAAAATAAAGAATGAGATGTATACATTCAATTCACAGTAGGGTAACTTATAAATACAAATAATAATTAATATCATCAATGAAAATTATATCTTCATTATTCAAAAAGTAGTGTAGCTTTACAGAATTTTTAAAGGAACAGAAAATTACATAGGTCTTAACACTAGCCTATCTATCCTAAGATTGATTAGGCTCCTTATTAACTATTCCTGTTCCAGACTTGATCTTAGCTTGCACATCGGCTTTAGAATCTTCAGCTGGCTTCTTCCCTTTTAGATCTTTCTTTTTGAGTTCTTCAGCCTTGATTTTCTGTCTTTCAAAATAATGAAAAGGCTTTGGAAAGTACTTGATAGACTCCAGAGTATTAGCAGGTAACTTCCAAGCTTTGACATTCCTTTTGAATTGAAGTATGGCTTCTTGCCTTGCCTGATACTTATTCCATTCTAGTTCAGAGTACCACTTGCCTCTATCATACATCTTATCTTTCACAGCTTTCCAGGCAGTAAGAATAATGTTCCTAGAAGTAGGACTCCACTGCTCAAAGTCAGGCTTCAATTCTGCCTGTTCTCTAAATCTTTTCTTAGGAAGCTAGGCCTCTTTCTGAGCTTCCATAGCAGCTATAGACATTTCAAATTTTTCAATAATAACATTATGAGCCTCCTGTGGAGGGCAATACATGTTTTGAACTTCCTGCTGTACTGTTTCAAAATCTGCTGGAGGATAGATAACCTATGCAACTTCCTGTTGAACACCTTCAATATGAGCAGGTTGAAAACCAGATTCAGCTGTGTTATCTTCATCACACAGTGGTGGAAATCCAAGGGTAGCTCTGATGGTATTAGATACCCATTTAGGATGATCAGAGCTGGCTTTGACTAATATCCTCTCCCCCTTTATGACTTCTCTGGCTATATGATCTCTCAGATCATTCTTTTAAAACCTGACTTGATCAGCTAGATATTCAGTACCTTATTTGTAGTAGTCTCTGAATTTGTTCAAGTGATCAGAAATAGCCTTTTGAGAAGCTTCAATGACTGTGTGGACAACAACTATATCATCTTTAATTTGTTTAGAAAGTTCAGCTTTCATATCAGTGGCTATACCTCCAATTTTAGTGAGAATCTCATCATGTGAGTCCTTGAGATTTTCATTTGATATGAATTGATTTTGTAGAATATTTCCTTGCTTGACTGCAATGTTTTCAATTTAAGTTTTTATCACTTATTGTTGCTCGGCTAGGTAAACTACAGCATTACCTCCTTTATGAAAGTACTCTGTCATCTCTTTCTTATTCAAATTTACTTCAAATCTGATGGATTTAATTTCTTGAGCTAGTTGGAACCGCAGTTCTTTATGTGTCTCATCCATATACTTCTCCAAAGATTGTCTTTGCTCATCTAACTTTACTTGCAGTTGCACCATCAGTGAACTGAAGTCCATCCCTTGAGCAGATGGTTGAGAGATTGTTTGTAAGGCTTTCTTATAGCCTGTGCTCCTTTTCCTGATAGCAACCAGCTTCCTTTTCTTATCCATGGAGGCTTCTTCATCATCAGAAGACTGTGACTAGCTTTGTATATTCAAAGTTTCCTTATCAGTAGGGGCATGCTGAGACATCTCCCCCTCACTTCCTTATATCTCTTTCTCAATCCTTTGTTGCTCCCCCTCAGTCCTTATTTCATTGAAGTCAGGGAACAGTTCTTCCAATGTTAACTCTTGCTGCATATGAATAGGAGGAACAAGGTTGTCTTTTGGAACTAATGGTTCCCCCTGGACATCAAGATCTTTGTCCAGGGACTTCTCAAAACTGGAGATGTGGACTTGCTCATCTTGAGCTTAGTCTAACACTTACACATCCTGTGCTTCTTTCTCAGTATTGACTTGTGCTTCATTGCTTATTCCTGATACTATTTCCATAACAGTATCAATGGCATTTTCACTCTCTAGTGCAGCTACAACAATACCTCCCCCTTGGGCAGGCAGATGTGATTGTTCAGGTTCATGAACAATTGTAGTCTGGGTATTGTCTCCCCCTTGAGTGGATACCATCTGGTTCTCTGGTAGTAGACTGCTCTCCCCTTAAAATTGAGCTCCTTGTTGTTCTTCATCCGAGCTGAAGACAACCAATTCTTCAGAATCAGTAGAAGATTCTGCTTCCTCGTTAGTTATTTTCTTCTTCTTATCTTTCTTCATAGATTTCTGTGGGGTGGAAACTTCTTTGGTTAAGACTCTATCCCATCTGGATAGAATTCTCAAGTCCATTCTCCTCATGTGATTTATTTTAGATCCTGGAATTTTATTCATTACATCTGGGATGCTGGAAGCCAGATACAAACTCAGTATCCTAGCTAGATTAGGCTTCTTAACACTTTCTTAAATCTTTTCAAAAACTACAGATGACTAGTCTTTTTTCACTTTGAATATTACTCTGATCATAAGTTTGAACATTTAGGCAGATATCCTATCATGTCCTCCTATCTTGCAGAGAATTTCTTTGCCTATAATATCTGATAGAAATTTACCTTGAGAATTCATTCCCTTCCTAGTAATTGAGGATCCTATCTTGGTATTTGGATCCATTCCACACCACCTGAGTCCATCCTTTGTCATTGATGGAGTAATTTCATCATCTTCTTTGACCTTGGGGAGTTGAAGCAACTTTCTAATTGTCTTCTGTGAGAATCTTACCCTTGTACCATTAACAATGGACTTTATCTTCTGTCCTTGAGAATCCATAGTTGTAGATGAGTAAAATTTAAGAACTTCTTTCTTCCAGATCCTTGAAGGTTCAAAGACCAAATACTCTAAGCCATTCTCTGTGATTTGGGTAATCACACCCTTGATTTCTGGCAAGGCAGTCTCAAACGCCTTACGTACCAATTCGTATCCCTCATTGACCTTGCCGTCATATTATGGCGCCATTGATGAATGAGAGAGAAGAGAGTTGACAGGAGAATTTCTTTGTCGACACAAAGTCTAGAGTCGAGAATTTTGAAAGCACAATCGACTAGATTTTGTCTTCTCCTATTTATAGTGTACTTGTAAAGGGTAGGTCAAAAGACGCACCTCACTTAGGAAATTTACTAGTCGACAAATTTTATATGTGTTGATAGAGATAACCCAGGTCATGACAAAACCTCGTTATAGTCGACACGTTTATGTGTCAACATACTTTTGCCAGTGTCGGCATATACGATCAAAGTCTCGATAGAGTGTGTCGACACTGATTTTTGTGTGTCGACACAAAAATATACTAATACAAGGTCTCGATAGAGTTGTGTCGACACCAACTTTTCTGTAGACACAGATTCTATTTGTGTGTCGACATAATTCTTTTCTTTGTCGACACAACATAATGATAGTGTCGACACAGTTAGCATTTGTCGACACAACTTTCTAACTTAGACAAAATTTCTTGAGAAATTTTGGACTTACTGATACCACTTGAAAAATTTTATGTTGACCTATCATCTTATTCTTGGTTCAACATACCTAATTCAATTTTAAAATAATTGAACTTACTTTCATCTAGAGGTTTTGTAAATATATCAGCAATTTGGTTGTTAATGTTGACAAATTCTAGAATTATGTCTTCCTTTTCAACATATTCTCTGATGAAATGAAATCTAATTTCCATATGCTTAGTTCTACTGTGTGAAAAATGATTTTTAGCAATAGAAATAACACTAGTAGAATCACAAAAATGGAATTCTACTTACCTTGATGTCATAGTCTTCAAGTTGATGTTTCATCCACAACAATTGAGCACAGTAGCTGCCTGCAGCTACATATTTTGATTCAGCAGTGGAAATAACCACACTTGTTTGCTTCTTACTGCTCTATGACACCAGCCTACCACCTAGGAATTGACATGTTCTAGTGGTACTTTTTCTGTCTTCTTTGCATCCTGCAAAGTCTGCATCTGAATAACCTGTTAGTAAGAAATCTCTATTATAAGGGTACCAAAGATCTAGATTAGGTGTGCCCTTAAGATATCTCAAAATTATCTTGACAATAGTATAATGAGATTCCTTTGGGCAAGCTTGGTACCTAGCACAGACACATATAACATACATAATGTCAGGTCTACTAGCAGTCAAGTAAAGTAGGGGGCCAATTATCCCTCTATACAAAGACTCATCAACAGGTTTTCCTGCTTCATCTTTGCATATAGACATATTTGTTCTCATTGGAGTTTTCATGGTGGAGGCTGACTCCATGCCATATTTCTTAATTAACACATTGGCGAACTTAGACTGGGATATGGACAATTCATCACTAGTCTGTCTAACTTGGAGTACCAAGAAGAATTTCAGCTAACCCATGCTGCTCATCTAAAACTTCCCTTGCATAAGTTTGGCAAAATTTCTACAAAGGTTGTTTTCAGTATATCCAAAGATAATGTCATCAACATATATCTGGACTAGTCTGATCTTGCCTTTAGATTCCTTAAAGAATAGAGTCTTGTCAATTCTCCCTCTTGAGAATTTATTCTCAATAAGGAAAGCAGACAAAGTTTCATACCAAGCCCTAGGGGCTTGTTTCAAACCATATAGAGCTTTCTTAAGCTTATATACATAGTTGGGATAATGAGAATCAACAAAACCTGATGGTTGTTCTACATATACTTCTTCCATCAAGTATCCATTTAGAAAAGCTGACTTGACATCCATTTGAAATACTTTAAAACCTTGATAGGCATCATAAGCCAAGAACAATCTAATAGCTTCCAACCTTGCCACTGGGGCAAAAGTTCGATCAAAGTCTATCCATTCTTGCTGTCTGTAGCCCTTTGCTACTAGTCTGGCTTTGTTCTTGATTATGGTGCCATTCTCATCTAGTTTATTCCTGTAGATCCCCTTGGTTCTTATAACATTGTGATCCTTTGGTTTAGGAACCAACTCCCAGACTTTACATCTTCTGAATTGATTCAGCTCTTCCTACTTGGCATCAATCCAATTTGTGTCTAGCATGGCTTATTCAAACTTCTTAGGTTCTATCTATGACAGAAATCTTGTACATAGAACTGTGTTCATGCTTTTGCTTCTGGTTAGAACTTCCTGGCTTGCATCACCAATGATTTGGTGTGCAGGATGATCCTTCAAGTGTCTTTTAGCTGGAGGAAATCTGTCAACCTCTTGGTCTTCTTCACTTTCCTCATTCTGATGCACTTCATTGTCACTATCTTCATCCAGAGAGTCTTGTACTCCCCATGGACAGTATCCATCCTTTTCTTCATCCAGTCTTACAGGTTGGTCTTCACTAATAGTCAGCTTGTCTATCCTTTCCTTTAAACCTGTAGAACTACCAGAAGTGCTAGATAGTTCACTATTAATTAACTTAGATTCATCAAATATAACATGGACAGATTCTTCTACAATTTGTGTAGTCAAGTTGTAGATTCTGTATGACCTACTGTTATTCTTGTACCCAACAAATATCCCATCTAGGGATTTGGTAGCAAACTTTGTTTGGTAGTGCTTACCATTAATTAGGAAATAACATTTGCTATCAAAGATTTTAAAGTAGGAAATGTTTGGTTTTTTGCTTTTCATAATCTCATTGGGAGTCTACATATGTCTTTTATTGATGGAAGCTCTATTGAGTACATGACATGTAGTATTTACTGCCTCATCCCAGAAGTATTCAGGGAGAGAAGTGTCACTTAGTAGTGTTCTACTTGCCTCAATTAGAGTCCTATTCTTTCTCTCAGCAACTCCATTTTGCTAGGGAGTTCTAGGTGAGGAGAACTCCTGATGAATCTCAAGTTCTTCACAGAACTTTGTCATACACTCAGACTAAAATTAAGTTCCATGATCACTTCTGATTTTGACCACTGAATTGTTAAATTCATTCTAAATTTATCTAATAAAAGTCTGGAAGACAGTAGGGGTTTCAGATTTCTACCTCAAGAAGAAAACCCATGTAAATCTAGAATAGTCATCCACAATAACTAATGTGTATGCTTTCCTACCTAGACTATGAACTAGAATAGGACCAAATAAATCCATATGCAGGAGATATAGACATCTCACTGAATCTTTGGTAACAAGTCCATGGAAAGAGGTCTTGGTTTGTTTGCCCTTTTGGCAAGCTGAACAAACACCCTCTTTAATGCACTTGACCTGAGGACCATTCCTCACTAACTCCATACTAAATAATTGTCTGATTGACTTATAATTCAGATGAGCTATCCTCTTGTGCCATTGGACACACAGTGATGCTTTCTCATCTACAACTAGACAGATAGGTGAGATGTTATTCTCACAATCAAGGTTAAGACAATATACATTTCCTTTCCTAGTGCTAGTCAGAATGGTCTCTTGATCACTTGACCTCTTTATTTGGCACTCACCCTTGAGGAAAGAGGTGTCATACCCAAGATCACTTAGTTGACTTATGCTAATTAGGTTATGTTTTAGACCTTTCGCATAAGCCACTTGAGTGATACAGATAGAGTTACTAGAAATATTGCCAAACCCTTTGATGACACCTTTTTTAGATCCACCAAAGATTATTTTGGGTCCATTCTCTATGGGAGAATAGTCCTTCAACATCCTTCTTATTCCAGTCATGTACCTGGAACATCAACTATCCAAGTACCATATAGGGGTATGACCACTTGGACTCACCTGCATCAAATGAGGATTTACCTATCCTTAGAACCCAAATTGTTATTGGGTCCTAGGTTCAGGTTAGCTTGAAATCTGACATGCTTACCTGCAGCCTTTCTGATAGGTAAACTGGCCTTATTCTGAATACTAGTATTGAACCAACAATCAATGACAAAGTGGCCCACCTTACCACAACACCAGCACTCAAATCTATTGTACTTTTTCTTAAGTACAGGCTTCACAACATTGTTACCAGCATTCCTTTTAAGTGTAGGTGCTGGAGCAGCATACCCCACAGATTCCTTAAGAACCTGATGGGTTTGCTTATAGGGTGGCCTATTAGCATATGCACCCTTTCCATTGAGATCACCATACTCACAGTGACCATGAGTGAGATCATGATCATACCTGTTAGTAGGTTGCATCACTTTTCTAAAAGAAATAGGGGGTTTCATAGCTAGTGGCTGAACTGGGCCTTTGCCTTTTCCTTGAGAATTGGCTGCCCTTGTTCTTTCCTTGAAGCCTAGTCCTGTCTTTCCTTTCTGAGATATGAAGTTATCTATTAAAGGCAAGACAAACTTTGGCTTTGAAAATTTAGCCACTATATCCTTTTCTTTCTGGAGTCTTACTTCCAGATTTTTGATGTGATTTTCTTTGAAGTAGATTGTGCCCATCTGAATAACAGTTATGTTTTTTTGTTTGGCAACCTCCTTAAATTTCAAATCCATCAGTTTTGCTGAATCTGATACAGCCTGTTTGAGAGCTTCAATTTCCTTGGCCTACTTCTTGACAAGGAATTTTCTCCTCTTAAGAGCTTGCAACAAACCACCATACTGATCAATTAATTGATGTACATCCCCCTCAGATTCAGAACCATCCATATCTCTTGATGTTGATGCTTCTGATTCTGATCCAGTAAAATAATCAAAAGCTAAGGATGGACTGTATACCTTACTTCGACCAGGCTGATCCTGTGACTGATCTTCTTCTGAAAGAGCCATCAGCCCTCTACAACAATAGTCTTCACCTCCATTTATGGAATCCAGCATTTGCAAGAATTCTGATTCTATAGAATCCTCTTCTGTAGTAAACAGCCCAATATTAGCTTCTACATCATCCTCTTCTCCAGATTTTGAGGATGAAGAGTCAGTCCAACTCTTCTGCTTCTGGGCAACAAAGGATTTATCCTTCTTGCCCTTATTTTGAGGCTTCTTCTTATCCTTAGTCTCCTTTCTCTTATCAGGACAGTCAGTTATGACATGTCTAGGCCTGTTGCAGTAATAACAAATAGTTTTAGAGGTAGTTTGTTTACTAGGATTAGAGGCATATCTGTCCTCCTTAGGAGTCTTATTCTTGTAATAATCATCCTTGAGGAAGGATGAAGATGGCTTGGTTCTCCATTTCTTCTTCTTCGTTAACCTCTGAAACTGCCATTTAAAGGCAATAAAGTCTTCATCAGAATTATGGTTGTCTGATGTACTGATTTCAAGATTTTCTGCTTCAGCCTCAACACTTCTTCTGGGTGGAGAATGAGACTTTCTCCTACCCTTTCTTGTGGCTTCAGCTTTGAAGGCTACTGACTTGTCATTATACTCAGACCTACTGCTTTTCTCCTCCTCCTTTCTTGTAGTGAGCTGCATCTCATAAGATAGCAGTTTTCCAAACAAGGTTAGTGGAGGTGTATCAGCAAGCCTGGCCACCTCTCTGATGGCACATATTTTTGTATCCCAGTCCTTGGTCAGTGACTTGAGAAACTTATCATTCAATTCATATGTGCTAAAGACTCTTCCATAGGTCATCAACTCATTTACAATTCTAAAGAACTTCTTGTAATATTCTGATATGCTGTCTGACATAGCTTATCTGAAGCTTTTATATTCTTGATTCAACATAGATTTCCTATCCTCTTTAACTTCTTCAGTTCCCTCCATATAGGCAATCAAGGTGTCCCACATCTCCTTGGTGGTTTTGCAATGTACCAAATTCTGAAATGTGGCATCATCTATAGCGCTCACAATTATGTTTTGCGCTCTCTTGTCTAAAGTTGCTAGAATGATCTCATCTTTAGTCATTTCAAAATAGCTCTTTAGGGTTTTGAGATTAGCATCAAGAGCTGATATATTCATTGGAATGAAAGGACCTTGTTGGGTATTACATCCATAATAACCCAGATTTGCTTGAAGTCACCCTTAAACTAAGATGAATTAAGTTGTATTGGATATCCTTGTTTTAGTTGTGTTTGCAGATTCTAAGTGCTAAGTGTAGACCAATGTCAGTCTACAGTGGGTCAGGAACACAGGACCATGCAGTGTAATCCCTCACTATATGATCCAAGGTATTGACTCATGTATAGCCTCTCAATTGGGATACACTTTATGTTCAAACACTTGGAGCATGGGATGAAGGCAGGACTAGGAGAAATTTTCTCTAAGTTCAGAAAACTCTCTAAGTCCACTTCTCGAGAAGTGCCTCTTAGTTCTCGAGAAGTAGAGTTAGATGTTCTCGAGAAGCATTCTATAGTTCTTGAGAAGCAGAAGTGTAGTTCTCGAAGAAGTCCTTATAATTCTCGAGAAGCTTAGCTTCAAAGTTCTCGAGAAGTCTCAGCTTTTAGTTCTCGAGAAGTCCAGACAGCTTCAAGAATTTTTCTAAGTCCGAACTCTCGAGAAGTCAAGTGCAGTTCTCGAGAAGTTCTCTTAGTTCTCGAGAAGTCCAGAGTAGTTATCGAGAAGTCCTTATAGTTATCGAGAAGCTTAGCTTCATAGTTCTTGAGAAGTCAGCTTATTGTTCTCGAGAAGTCAATATTGGTCTCGAGAAGTATTAGCCCAGAAGTCTCGAAAAATAACTTTAGTTCCAAGACAGTATAGTTCTCGAGAAATAAAACTAGTTCTCGAGAACTAATGTTACTTCTCGAGAACTGCAGCTCAAATTTTTTTTCAGAAAATTATTTAAGTCCAGATCGGCCGGATTTTCAAATGACCTGACATGATTGGTCCATGTGTCGTCATTAATGTCTCTTCTAACCATTAGGGGTAATCCTATATAAAGTCTTTTCATTAAGTCCAAACCCTAACAATTTATTTTTACAAGAAGCGGTAGTCCGTACCTTTAAAATCTTCTGGATCGGCCGTCTCTGAAAGACAGTTCTCTGAAGCTGCCGCCGCCGCTCACGAGTAGATCGAGTTTTCTATTTTCGATCAAGAAAGACTTATTGTTCAAGGGATCCTCATCCTCTCCTTGATCAAGTAGGTCAAAGCTTTCTCAGGTCAGATCTACACATCTTCTTCAACCATTTCTGAAAGAGCCGCAAAGTTCAAGAAGAAGAAGGCCTAGAGACTTATTTTTCCAGATCTGAGAAATTACTGTGTTTGTATATCCAAATCTCTTTGTTATTGTTATAGGAGATTTTCTTCGAGTGTAGGAGTGTTGCTCTCCGAGTTGTAGGAAGCTTTTATCTTCTGAGTGTAGATCCATTTGGATCGAGTTTGTAGGAACTTGATTCCAAGGCGTAGGATTGTTTTCAATCCGAGATAGTGGAGTAGCCGAGTCTAGTGATTTGCTAGATCGGCGAGGTAAAGTGGACGTACCCAAGATTGGGGAACCACTATAAATCTTCTTGTCTTCTATTATTGCTTGAATTCTTGTGCTAGATCGTTAAAATTTTTATTCCGCAAATAGACGCACGATTCACCTATTCACCCCCCCTCTAGGTGATTTAGGTTGACAACTTTACACTTTCAATTGGTATCAGAGGGAGGTTGGTCGTTAAAAGGTTAACACCTTGATCAATTTCCTCTCGAAAGTTGTCACTTGGATATTCTTGCAATGGACAAGGCCAAAGATTTTGCCAAGCTTCCCTGTGCACAAAGAATAACTTTCTCATGTTGAAAGAGAGAATCAAATTTTTCATGAAAGTTGTGGAGCCTCGGATCTTCATAATTGTTGAAGAAGGTCCTTACGTCCCCATGACTACCTCCACTATAGATCCAATCAAGAAGGTTCCTGAGAAATTGATGGATCTAGATAAGGACGAGATTGCACTTGTTTCTTTTGACAAGAAAGCTAAAAATATTATTGCAAGTGCAGTCGATGACTCGATACTGCAGAATCTAATTCACTGCCAATCGGCTAAGGAGATGTGGCAGTCTCTAGTAACTCGGATGGAAGGTACTGAAGAAGTGAGGGATGATTGAAGATCCCTACTAAACCAGAAATATGAAGCCTTCAGGCAAGGGTCAAAGGAGACAATTGCATATACTTTTGAGAAATTCTTCAAGATAGTAAATGGCCTAAGAGTGTATGGCCGAGTCTTAACTAATGGGGAGCTGAATGATAAGTTTCTGAGGTCTCTTACAAAGGAATGGGACAACAAAGTCTGTGTTATCCGAGAGTTTGGCAGACTAGCTGAGATAGACCCACAGAATCTATTTGGCAAGCTGATGTCCTATGAACTGCAGATCAATTCCAGAAAAGTTGAAGAAGAGAAAAGTCGCTTCTCCTCAAAAGAGAAGTTGGTTGCATTAAAGGCCGACAGTTCAAGGAAGGGCAAAGATGCCTCACTAGCACCTGCTCGAGAAGTGAGTGAAGAAGAAAACTCTGAGCCAAGCACCTCGGGCTCAGAAAAATCTGAAGGAGAATTCTCGTTGCTCTCACGGCAGTTCAAGAAATTCTTGAACAAGAAGAAGCAGTAGAGAGGCAAGGATGTCTTATACAGAAGATCACGACATGATGGTGATCAGTGAAAGAAAGGCTCAAGTAGCCATGATAGGTATACCTCTAAACAGAACAAACAGATTTCTACTGACATTTTCTGCTACTGCTATAACAAACCAGGTCACGTCATAGCTGACTGCCTCCACAAGAAGAAGGAGGGTGACAGAAGAGATGAAAAGAAGTCCTCATACCACAAGAAGAGGACCGAGAAGAGCCTGTTGGCCAAGAAGGGCAAGACTCTCAGCGACTCCGACTCATCTGAGTCGAGTGAAGAAGAGGAAGCCTAATTTGGGCTCATGGCTCAATCAGATGACGAACAAGAGCCCCAGTTCACTAGGGAGGTAAAATCTCACACTCATCTCTCTGAATCTGAAAGTTCTGAGTATGATCATGAGAACAGCTCTTCTGATGATGAGTCGGAACTTATGAACCAGTACAAGGAGTTGATCATGACTTACGACAAATGTCGTCGAGTCGTGAAAACTCAGGCAAAAGAGATTAAGTCTCTAAAGGCTATTGAGCAGCTTGAGAGAAGAAGTCGCTAAGACTGACTCTCTTAAAGAGAACTTCAATCTTGTTATTGAAGAATACAATCAAGCTCTTAAGCACCTCGACCTTAAAGAGGAAATCATCAAAGTGTTGAAAGAACAACTCGAGGCTGAGAAGAAACTTGTTGAAAGTTTCTCTAAGCCTAAGACAGTTCTTCCGCTCGTTGTTGAATTCTCAACTAAGGCCTAAAGAGCTGGACTAGGCCATGTTGACGCTCCTAGTAAATCTTCTAGGAGAAACAAGGCTCAACGGAAGAATAAGGTCGCCAAGAAGGTCTTGGCCAAAGAAAAAGGGAAAGCCCCTCTGGATCAGACTGTCTTTAAGAAAGTTATCTTTCAAACAAATAAGTTTGATCTGGACTCGTCCTATGGTCACTTGACTAGGCCTACTTATGTAGAGCCAAAGTCTCGGTACCAAGGATGGACTCGCCCTCGGAACTTTGGTGAGAGTGTCTTTAAGGCACCTTATGAAGAAGTGATTCTTCAGGGCTATAGTCCTTATAATCATGGACACAACTTCAAGAAAGCACATAAAGTAAAGCCCGTTGGGGAAAGGCCTCCGAAGGAGAAGAAATCATGTGATTGTTATCACCATGAAGCTTCCTCCTCCAAGAATGCAACCCGTGCTAGACCACCATCTCAAAAGGTCAAGCAGGAGTACGTAAGGCAAAGATATAACAGGTTTGACTGTTGGTGCTATGGCAAAATTGGTCATTTTGCCATCTATTGTTGGCTCAATACCAGGAAGGTTGCTACTCCTCAAGTTGGCAACATGAGATTGACCACTCAGAATGCTAATCTTCGTAGGGGGAGTGTTCTAACCCGAGACTAAGGACCCAAACATGTTTGGGTTCCTAAGGCAAAGTGATTATGAATGCAGGTATGTCCAAAGGCCACCAAAATGCCAATCTAGTATTTGGACAGTGGATGCTCTCGGCACATGACCGAGACAAGAAGCCTACTTCAATATTATTCTCCAGTTTTGAACGAACTAAAGGTTATCTTTGGAGGTTCAGACCGCGGGATAACTAAAGGATACGGTATGATCACTAACGGTAGTGTATCCTTTTTGAATGTAGCTTATGTGGAGGGATTGGAACACAATCTTATAAGCATAAGCCAACTATGCGACAAAGGATACATAGTTGAATTCCACGCTGACAAGTACTTGATAAAGTCTGTTGATAATATTGAAACGATTCTATTTGGCACTCGAAGCAGGAATATATTTTGTTTAAATTTCATTTGTATAGACTCTTCTACACTAGTGTGTCTTTTAGCAAAAGATAGTGCGTCTCTTGGTGACCAATGGCACAAGAGGTTAGCACATATTAATTTTAAAACTATTAATAAATTATTCTCCCAGAACTTAGTACATGATGCCCTGAATGTCAAGTATGTCAAAGATAGACCTTGTCATGCATGCGTGGAAGGCAAGCAAACAAGGGCTACCTTTAAAAGCGTTGTTGGCAAAGATTCTAATAGATGTCTACATCTACTGCATATGGACTTGTTTGGTCCACTGCAAGTTAGAAGCTTGGGAGGTAAGGATTATACGTTGGTAATTGTTGATGACTACTCGCGCTTTGCGTGGTTGTTCTTTCTGAAACACAAGTCAGATACCCTCGATATCTTTACAAATTTTGTCAGGCAGGTCCAAAATGAATACAACTGTTCCGTAGTCAAAATCAGAAGTGATAATGGAACACAATTCAAATTTGGGGCCATGACAGAATTCTGTGAAAGCTTAGGTATCTTTCATGAGTTTTCCTCTCCTCGCACTCCACAGCAAAATAGAGTAGCTGAGAGAAGGAACAGAACACTCATAAAGGCCTGCAGAACTATGTTGAGTGATGCTTCACTACCAGAGTACTTTTGGGCTGAAGCCGTCAAGACTGCATGCCACATGCAAAATCGAGCACTCATCAATAAGAATCATGATAAGACACCTTACGAACTTCTAAAGGGCAGGAAACCAACAGTTTTATATTTTAGAATTTTTTGCTGTAAATGCTTCGTGCTCAACAATGGTAAGTATCATACTACCAAGTTTAGTGAGAAAAGTTTTGAAGGTATTTTTGTAGGTTATAGTAGCCATAGTAAGGCATACAGGATTTTCAATAGAAAAACTCTGGTCGTAGAGGAATCCATACATGTTGTATTTGATGTGACGAGCTTGCTGCAAAGCAAATCGTCTAGTGTGCTTGTGAAGATGCAGGTACAAGGATTAAAGAGATCAGCTTGGATGAATTTACTGAAGGTGAAAGAGAAAAGTTCTTCAAGATCACTACTCCAACCCCCATTGGAGAGACAGATGTTCAAGATGAGGAAAACATCCAAGTTGATGAAGTCACTCCAGTGGCTGAAGAAGTTCCAGATGCCAGAAACCTTGAGCTCAGACATCTGAAGGATCATCCATTGGACCAGATCATAGGAGATCCCCGGGATGGTGTCAGAACTCGTTGAGGCACAACTAACGAGAATTTATATTTAAGTTTTCTCTCGCAGGTTGAACCAAAGAAGTTTGAGGAAGCCAACTCAGACGCGTCATAGATCTTGGCCATGGAAGAACTGAACCAGTTCAAGCGATGCAAAGTTTGGAAACTAGTTCCTAGACCCAAAGGTAAGAATGTCATCGGAACGAAATGGGTCTACCAGAACAAGTTGGACGAGGATGGAAAAATCATAAAGAACAAGGCCAGACTCGTCGCCAAAGGATATCGTTAAGAAGAAGGGATCGACTTCTACCAAACATACTCTCCAGTGGTAAGGCTTGAGGCCATCAGACTATTCCAAGCTTATGCTGCACTGAAGGGCTTCACTGTCTACCAAATGGACGTGAAGTCCGCCTTCCTAAATGGTGACATAAAGGAAGAAGTGTAAGTGGAACAACCCCCAGGTTCAGTTGATCCTAACTTTCCTGAGTATGTTTATTTGTTATCAAAAGCGATGTACGGTTTGAAACAAGCTCCTCGAGCTTGGTACGAAATGTTATCTACCTTTCTCCTCGAGAACAAGTTCACAAGGGTAAAGATAGATAAGACATTATTTCTTAGGAAAATTAAAGGCAAGATTTTGTTAGTGCAAATCTATGTCGACGACATTATTTTTGGCTCTACAGACGACAACCTCTACAAAAATTCTCTAAACTTATGCAAGGGAAGTTTGAAATGAGTAGTATGTGAGAGCTGAAGTATTTCTTAGGACTTCAGGTGAAACAATCTGAAGATGGAATTTTCATCTCACAGGCGAAGTTCACCAAGGAGTTGATTAAGAAATTCGGAATGGAGAGTGCAACCTCTATGAGGACTCCAATGGCCTCAGCTATGTCTCTTGACAAGGATGAGAAAGGGAAACCTTTTGATGAAACCAAATACAGAAGCATAATTGGATCTTTGCTCTACCTTACTGCCAGTAGACTAGACATAATGGTCTCTACATGTGTCTTTGCTAGATTCCAAGTGAACTGTAAGGAATCTCACTATGCTGCTGCAAAGCGGATCTTGAGATACCTTAAAGGTACACTGAATCTTGGCTTATGGTACCCAAGAAGTAATGACACCGAACTAATTGGTTTTTCAGATGCAGACTTTATAGGTAGCAAAGATGACAGGAAAAGCACTTCCGGGACGTGTCAGTTCCTTGGAAGAAGGCTTATCTCATGGAGCAGCAAAAAGCAAAATTATGTCGCAATCTCAACGGCCGAGTCAAAATATATTTTTGTTGGCAGTTGTTGTGCACAGTTGCTTTGGCTAAAGAACAAGCTAGAAGATTACAATATGAAGGTCAAAGACATTATTGTTCTGCGACTCCTCCAGCGCAATCGCAATCGCAAATAACCCAGTATCGCACAGCCGGACAAAGCACATCGAGCTCAGATATTATTTCATCCGGGAGCACGTGGAACAAAGGGATGTGGATCTGTAGTACGTACCAATAGATCGGCAAGTTGTAGATATTTTCACGAAGCCGCTGGACGAGACCGAGTTCAATTTCTTCAAAATTTAACTTGGGATGCTGAACAAAGAAGGATAAATTACAGGAAATCAGTTCAAAGCTCAAGAATCGAGGATACTTCAAAAAGGTCAGAAATTTCTCAAGAGGAAGGTAGTTCTCGAAAACTCAGTCTACTTCTCGAAAAGTAAAGTACTAATTCTCGAAAACTCAGACTACTTCTCGAGAACTTTGATCTGTCTCTCGAGAAGTTTCTTAAGTTCTCGAGAACTAATATCATACTTCTCGAGAAGTCCTCTGACAGTCTCGATAACTAACCCCACCTCTCGAGAAATGCTCGTCCTTTTTTGATTTCTGATTAATTTCCTCTATTTCGAAAACCCGCTTAATTTCAGCCCTAATGCTAGATTAATTAGACACTTAATTGACATTACTAGGGTTATATATATAATATTTTAGAAATCCTTAATCAACTACCATTTCGACATCAGTCTTCTCAAAAACTCTTCGTCTTCCGCCGAGAGAAAGCTTCATCGCAGATGTCGTCTTGTGTTCTGTCCGTTGCCGCCATCAGCGTCCATAGCACAGAGTTAAAAAATAGGAGTCGGCAGTGAACTCATCGTCGCAGGGATTACAGACATTTCTGATGACTTCAAGAACTTGCTCCTTCTCCTGGAAACAGCCGGTCTGATGTTCGTTCTTTCAGAACCCTGCAAGATTTTATTTCCAGATGTAGACGAATTCTTCAGGAATGCCAAGGTAAGGAGAAATGGTACAGTTTTGAAATCTAAAGTCAGGGGGATCAAAATCAAGTTGAACAAAACCATAGTTTCAAAGCTCCTAAAGCTGCCTATTGTGGATAAAGAGGATGACCTAACAACTGAAGATTCTTACAGAACTTGCTCTTTCTGTGGAGTTTCTATGGATGTCCTCTCATTAAGGAGGAATGACTTGAATGATGTAGGTAAGCTTCTGGTAGACATAATTGGAAAAATTTTGTGGTGTAGAATAGGGTCCATTTGTTTTATAACCAATGACCTATTTGATGTTATGACAGCTATTATCTGCAGGAAGAAATTCCAATATGGAATGATATTATTTGATATGATCAGGGAAAGTATCCAGGATCCCAAGTTTGCAAGGATAATTTTTTTGTTGCTGCGTGAGATCGATCATGTCACCTTCAAAACCTCTAAAGGAACTCAGATCCATCACCTGAAAAAGATTTCATTGGCCTCCATCAAAAGATGGGAATTAAAGCTGAAGAATCCCAAGCAGTTAGCTAAAGAACTTGCAGCTTCTGCCTCAGTGGTCAGGACCCCATCTCCTCCTTCACATGATGTTGCTGACCCTTCTTGTGCAGCAACTGAGGGGGAGCCTGCACTCTATGTTCAAGATGCCAGGATTCCTTCTCCTCCTCTCACAGTGAGATCTCCTCTCAAAAGCCCAGTGGCAGATCTTCCAGATGCCACCTTCTCAGATGTTCAAGTATAGGAAACCCTCAAGTACACAGCTGAAGCAGTTGACAGTATGGTTGAAGAACTCACTTCAGATGAACCACTTTCTCTCCTAAACACAGAAATCACTATAGAACTATCAAAAAAACCATCTCCACCATCCTCACCCCAAGCTACTCCAGCTCCAACTCCTTCTCCCTCTCCAAGGAAAGATTCTACTCCAGTTGAACACACTTCAGCACCAGAGACCCCCCTTCTCTCTCAAGAGGATGAGCCAGAACCTGAAGAGGTGGAATTCCCTCTCAAGAACCTTGACTTCTCCCTCCCTAGAATTGTTGATGAGGAGGCTAATACAGTCCTTCACACTATAAGAGCCAAGAGCTCTGTGGTAGTGGAAGAGATCCCTCCCTAGGTAGCTCCTCCTGTGTAACGCCCCTGATTTTTCCTGCGATTATTTTTATTCTCGTTGGCATTACGATGACGCGTTTCCGTGGCATGTGCCATGTGTGGAGTGTGGTTTAGCTCCTTAGAACTGAGTGCCCTGTTTTTTAGCCTGTTGGCAAGATCTCCCTAGCAAGCCGAGTCGTTTTGGGTGACCCGGTGTGGCCTCTCGGGGGGATGTTTGTGTTTGGCTTTATTTGGGTATAACTCGAGTTCTGTTCGTCGAAAGTTAATTTCTACTTCGTCGTTGTGTTCGTAGCGTGGGTATTTAGCTACAGTGCGAATTTCGTCGAATTTCGAGGTAATTCGGTTTTCGCGTCGTTGGTGTGTTAATAACATAATTATTTGATTTGAATAGTTGAGTGGAATCTATCAGGTTTTGGGCTGATGAGCAGTTTCTGCGGCTGTATTTATTCAGCAGTTATTCCTTGCCTAGGTGGCTGCCATATATTGGCTTGTTCCTTTTTTGGGATTCACTTGTGTAATTAAGTGATTAGGCGTATTAGGGTTCGGTTGGGTCTTGTTTCCACAATGACCTTAATTTGAAGAAGTCATCCTAAAACTAAGGTGAATTGCAGTTGTATTTGATTTTGTGTTTGAGTTATGTATGCAGGATCTTATTGCCAAGTGTAGACCAATGTCAGTCTATAATGGGTCACCAAATACAGGACCATACAATGTAATTCCTCATTGTGTGATCCAAGGTGTTGGCTCATGTATAGCCTCTCTATTGGGATACACTTCATCAACATGCACTTGGACCTATGGACTATGGAGTATTGAAGTCTATCTCAGAAGAAATTCTCTAAGTCCACATACTCGAGTACTTCCTTAGTATACTCGAGTATGTGAGTCTGTACTCGAGTAGATTGGACCACATACTCGAGTGAATTCTCTAAATACTCGAGTATAAAAGCTTATACTCGAGTAGACTTTCTTTTACTCGAGTAAGTGATTACTTATACTCGAGTAGATGGTTAGTTACTCAAGTAAGTGTTCTAACTGTACTCGAGTAAGTGATAACTCATACTCGAGTAGTTCCCTGATATACTCAAGTAAGTGACTGTACTCGAGTAGACGATTTTCATACTCGAGTAACCTTGTGATTACCCGAGTAGTTTCCTATAAACTCGAGTATGTGAGTTCGATGTACTCGAGTAGTCCAATGTCAAGTACTCGAGTAGATCAGCTCATACTCGTGTAGCTCACTCATATACTCGAGTATATTGACTTTGCCTTCAGAATTTCTCTAAGTCCAGAAATTGCAGCTTATTTCAAATCCTCTATTATGATTGATCCACGTGTACGTGATTATGCTTATGACCGTTACAGAAGTGCTATAAATAAGTCTTGTCAAAGTCGACAAACCCTAAGAAGAAAAATAAGAATTCTGAATCTGATTTTATCGCCGACATCGGGAAGCCGACAAGTTCACGCTGACTAAATACTGTTCATCTTCTTCGTCGTCGGTCTTCTCCTCTACAGAGATTCAGCCAAGAAGTTTCAGAAGATCAAGTTATTCTTAATCGATAGATCCAGTACTTGATCTCGCTGATTCCAGGTTTCCAGATCCAAGGGTTTTCGGCTCTGTCTTCCTCGATTTATTTCCGCCGATCTCTAAAAGCTGAAGAAGGAAGAAAGATTTGAAGATCCAGATCTGAACGGTTTTTGTTTGTATATTTCTTTATACAATCTCTTATTCTTGTAGGAGTCTTGACTCCGAGTTCTGTAGGAGTTTTTCTCCGATTACTATAGATCCGTTGGGATCGAGATTTGTAGGAACGTTGTTCCGAGTTGTAGGATCATTTTGATCTGAGATAGTGGAGTAGCCAAGTCTAGTGGTTTACTAGATTGGTGAGGTGGAAGTGGATGTACCCAAGGTTGGGGAACCACTATAAATCCTGTGTTCTCTGTGGCTTGCTTGGTTATTTTCTGTGTATCGTTCTTACAAGTTTTATTCCGCAAAAATACGCAGACCTCACCTATTCACCCCCCTCTAGGTGATTTAGGCTAACAACTTAGTACTCTCAATTGGTATCAGAGGCAGGTTGATCTTTAAAAGGTTAACACCTTGATCTGATCCCTCCTAGTTGTCTTCTGAGTTAATCAAGCATGGACAGAGCCAAGGATTTTTCTAAGCTCCCAGTGTGCAATAAGGCAAACTTTCCCATGTGGAAAGAGAGAATAAAACTTTACATGGAAGCTGTTGACCCCCGCTTATTCATGATAGTGGAGGAAGGCCCTTATACCCCGATGATTGCCTCCACTAGTGATCCTACAAAGGAGGTGCCAAAGAAGTTGATGGATCTTGATAAGAATGAGATTGCACTTGTCTCCTTAGACAAGAAAGCGAAGAACATCATCGCAAGTGCAGTCAATGATTCTATGTTGCAAAACCTCATTCACTGCCAATCTGCCAAGGAGATGTGGAGATCTCTAATCATCTTGATGGAAGGTACAGAAGAAGTAATGGATGATAGAAGATCCCTTCTGAATCAGAAGTATGAAGCCTTCAAGCAAGGACCAAAGGAAGCTATTGCTGACACATATGAAAATTTCTTCAAGATTGTCAATGGGTTGAGGAACTACGGCAGAGTGTTCACAGATGGTGAACTAAACGACAAGTTTCTAAGATCCTTGACAAAGGAATGGGACAACAAGATATGTGCCATCAGAGAGTTTGGAAGATTAGCAGAAACTGACCCTCAGAACCTTTTCGGAAAGCTTATGTCATATGAGCATCAAATCAATAATAGAAAAGCTGAAGATGAGTGCAACAGCTCCTCATTCCAAGATAAGCTGGTTGCACTAAGGGCAGACAGCTCAAGAAAGGCCAAAGTTGCTTCCACTCAAGGAGACAACGAAGAAGAAGACTCCGAGCCAAGCACCTCAGGCTCAGATCTATCAGATGGAGAATTTCATCTTCTCTCCCAAAAATTCAAGAAGTTTCTTAGCAATAAGAAACAAATGAGAGAAAGTGATTGCTCGTCCAGAAGATCACGTCCTGATGGTGATCGTCACAGGAGACATGACAGGTATAAATCTAAACCGAACAAACATGTTTCATCTAACGTTGTTTGCTATTCCTGTAGTAAGTCAGGGCATATAAGCACTGAGTGCCCTCTGAAGAAGAAAGAAGGAAGAGGCATAGAAAAGAATTCCCTTCAAGGGAAAAGGAAGAAAGAAAGAAGCTTAATTGCCAAAAAGCCAAAGACCCTCAGTGACTCTGACTCATCTGAGTCAAGTGAGAATGAAGAAGCCTACTTCGGGCTTATGGCTTTTTCTGACCGGAGGACAAAGACAACGCTAACTCCTCATATATCGGGAAGGTAAATTCTCACACACCTCTTTCTACCTCAGATTATGACTCAAATGGTCATGATGGCTATTCTTCTGGGGAGGATGATTTTGAATTGGTAAATCAGTATCAAGTCTTATTGACTGCATTTGACAAATGTCGGAAGGTAGTCAAATCGCAATCAAAAGAGATTGCATCCCTCAAAGAGGTGGAATCAAATCTGAGGGAGGAGATTGATCAAATGACCCCTCTCAGAGATGAAGTTCAATCTTTGAAGGAGGAAATCAAAGACTTTACTGAATTAGTAAATCATAAAGATTTTCTCCTGGATGAATTGGAAGCAAAGCTAGTCATTGAACGAAAGCTGGTTGAAACTCTCACCATGCCTACAACTGTGCTTCCAATCACTAATGGAGAAACCTCCTTTGGGAAAAATAGCAGTATAGGACTTAAATCAGCCAAAGGTAAAGGCAAGGCCTTCCCAAGCCAAACCGTTGCCTTACTGAAATATGATCCTTACAATCATGGGCCAAATAAGAAGAAGACACCAAAAGCTAAAACTGGTGTAACAAAGGCCAAGGAGACAAGGAAGCCATGTACCTGTTGCAATCATGAGGCTTCCTCCTCCAAGTTAGTTGCTCTTGCTAGACCCCCCGTCCATAAGGTAAAGCAAGAGAACAAGAGAAGGTACAACAGGTTTAACTGTTGGTGTTGTGGCAAGGTTGGTCACTTCGCCTTAGATTGCTGGTTTAATCCCAAATATGTTTTAACTCCTCAAGTTGATAATGTGAGAAAGACCACTCATAATGTTAACTCTCATAGGGGGAGGATACTAACAAGAGACCTAGGACCCAATCTTGTTTGGGCTCCTAAGGGATTCTAATCTTGTGGATGCAGGTATGTCCATGGGCCAACAAAATTCTTATCTGGCAAATGGACAAGAAGAAGCTCCAGAAAAATTCTTGGAACTAGATGATTAAAGTACCTCTGTTAAAAAGCATGATGTGTTTAGAAATTGAAGAAGAATTCCTTATGCATTGATTTAGGGGGAGTTTCTAGTGTCCCCTATTTAAAGAAATCAGAAAGGGGGAGAGCAAAAGGAAATGGAATTTAGAGATGATAAAGGAAGAGAAAATTTGCAAATCCAAATGAAGATTTCAGAAAGGGGGAGAAATGCAAAACAATTCTAGTACAGAAATGGGGAGATTGTTGGACAATTATAGTAAAGAAATGTAAGACAATGCATCCTCTTTCATGTCACTTTGTTTTAATATCTCTAGCAATTCAACTTAGTAGATGGTGTTCTGACTTCTTCAAATAGGGGGAGATTGTTGGGTCTTGTTTCCACAATGACCTTAATTTGAAGAAGTCCTCCTAAAACTAAGGTGAATTATAGTTGTATTTGATTTTGTGTTTGAGTTATGTATGCAGGATCTGATTGCCAAGTGTAGACCAATGTCAGTCTATAATGGGTCACCAAACACAGGACCATACAATGTAATTCCTTATTGTGTGATCCAAGGTGTTGGCTCATGTATAGCCTCTCTATTGGGATACACTTCATCAACATGCACTTGGACCTATGGACTATGGAATATTGAAGTCTATCTCAGAAGAAATTCTCTAAGTCCACATACTCGAGTACTTCCTTAGTATACTCGAGTATGTGAGTCTGTACTCGAGTAGATTGGACCACATACTCGAGTGAATTCTCTAAATACTCGAGTATAAAAGCTTATACTCGAGTAGACTTTCTTTTACTCGAGTAAGTGATTACTTATACTCGAGTAGATGGTTAGTTACTCGAGTAAGTGTTCTGACTGTACTCGAGTAAGTGATAACTCATACTCGAGTAGTTCCCTGATATACTCAAGTAAGTGACTGTACTCGAGTAGACGATTTTCATACTCGAGTAACCTTGTGATTACCCGAGTAGTTTCCTATATACTCGAGTATGTGAGTTCGATGTACTCGAGTAGTCCAATGTCAAGTACTCGAGTAGATCAGCTCATACTCGTGTAGCTCACTCATATACTCGAGTATATTGACTTTGCCTTCAGAATTTCTCTAAATCCAGAAATTGCAGCTTATTTCAAATCCTCTATTATAATTGGTCCACGTGTACGTGATTATGCTTATGACCGTTACAGAAGTGCTATAAATAAGTCTTGTCAAAGTCGACAAACCCTAAGAAGAAAAATAAGAATTCTGAATCTGATTTTATCGCCGACATCGGGAAGCCGACAAGTTCACGCCGACTAAATACTGTTCATCTTCTTTGTCGCCGATCTTCTCCTCTACAGAGATTCAGCCAAGAAGTTTTAGAAGATCAAGTTATTCTTAATCGATAGATCCAGTACTTGATCTCGCTGATTCCAGGTTTCCAGATCCAAGGGTTTTCGGCTCTGTCTTCCTCGATTTATTTCCGCCGATCTCTAAAAGCTGAAGAAGGAAGAAAGATTTGAAGATCCAGATCTGAACGGTTTTTGTTTGTATATTTCTTTATACAATCTCTTATTCTTGTAGGAGTCTTGACTCCGAGTTCTGTAGGAGTTTTTCTCCGAGTACTGTAGATCCGTTGGGATCGAGATTTATAGGAACGTTGTTCCGAGTTGTAGGATCATTTTGATCTGAGATAGTGGAGTAGCCAAGTCTAGTGGTTTACTAGATTGGTGAGGTGGAAGTGGATGTACCCAAGGTTGGGGAACCACTATAAATCATGTGTTCTCTGTGGCTTGCTTGGTTATTTTCTGTGTATCGTTCTTACAATTTTTATTCCGCAAAAATACGCAGACCTCACCTATTCACCCCCCTCTAGGTGATTTAGGCTAACAACTTAGTACTCTCAGGTTCAGTTAGTTCTGAACCGTCGTGTCAAGCTTTTTATATAAAAGCTTTGTTTTAAGAAGTGGCGGCCCACTTCTTCTTCTTCTTCCTGTAGAACCGTCCCTGCTTGTTCGCGGAAAACAGAGGAGAAACCGCCCTTCCTGTACTCCTTCGGACGGTGATTCTGGGCTTGTTCGTGGACGAAATTCGATTCTAAAAGCGGCGTTGTCTTGCTCTCTCTGAGATCTTCGTTTCGACGGTAAGATATTCGATTTTCGTGGAGTTTTGTTGAGATTTGGGATTTCAGTTTTGGAGGTTTTCCGCCATTAATGTCCTAGAGTTTATTCTAGGTGCTGCTGCTGTTAGTGCCGTGTGAAGAGGAGGGAAAGTCGTCCAAAGCTTCGTCGGAAATTGAGGCAAGTGGTATTCTTGCCCTTGCCAAGTTTCTTTTTGAATATTCTTGCTGAATTTGAAATCCCTGTTAGCCCTAGGTTAGAGGCCTTGTTGTTCTCTATAGGATTTAGTTCTTCCTATTGAACCCCCCCTACTTTGTGATGTTGGAATCCAAAATTGCCGGCATGATGCCATTGTTCCTTACTCAGATTTTTGCTCTGGTTCGGGTGTAGCCGAGAGGGAGTGTTAGGAGGGGGGGTGTGAGTGCCGATTTCGTTAAGGTATTACTGGAAAACGTCGAGCTCCATTCGACGCTTTTCCAAGAAGAATAACGTCGAGCTCAGCTTTTGCTTAGCTTCGAGCTCCGCTCGACGCTTTTCCAGGAAGAAAAACGTCGAGCTCTGTTCGTTCTTAGCTTCGTCCTTCGCTCGACACTTTTCCTGGAGAGAAAACGTCGAGCTCCGCTCGACGCTTTTCCGAGAGGAAAAGACGTCGAGCTCAGCTTCTGTTTGGCTCTGATCGACGCTCAACGTTTCTCCCAGAGGGAAAACGTCGAGCTCAGTTTTCTGGTTTGGCTTCGAGCTCCGTTCAACACTTTCCCGGGAGGAAAAGCGTCGAGCTCCATTCAACGTTCGATGAGCGTCGAGCTCAGCTTCGTTCTATCTTAGCGCCGTTCGACGCTCGATGTTTTCTGGGAGGAGAACGTCGAGCCCAGTGTTTAGTCTTGAGCCGTTCGACGCTCGACGTTTTTTTCGGGAGGAAAACGTCGAGCTCAGCTCTTGTCTGATCTCCGATCAGCGCTCGACGATTTCCTGGAGGAAGATCGATGAGCTTCGCTCGCCTTTAGCCTTCGACGATCGTCGACCTCCAGGATGATGATCGTCAGGCTTCTTTTTGGCCTTCAGCCGATCGACGATCGTCGACTTCTGACTGACGATCGTCGAGTTCCATGTTACCTTAGTGGGATTTTTGTTAAAGTTTGGTTTTGGCATTGAGTGAGGCTAGCTCACTCAACGCCAAGGTTTAGGTAGGCATGGAGTGGGTCTCACTCAACGCCTTGTTGTGTTGATTTATTTCAACACTCTTTCTTTACCTTGATTTTTGTTCCCGAGTGCATTTTCCTGTTGTATTACTGAGTTTTCTTGTCGGTCGTTTTCTTTATATTCTTGAAGGCCGAATCGTGGGTCGTGGTTGGTAGTGGTGGTTTGTAGCTCTTCAGGGGGGTGGAGTTGTGTGATGTAGCCAAGGCCACTCTTGTTTTCTTGCTCCAGGTACGGCTGGGCATGTTGGGTGGAAGGTCCCTTGTGCTTTCACGTGTTGACCCTCGAGCTTGTTGACTTGGACATGGTGGATTGGGGGACCGCGTTTGCCTTCGATCCGGTTCCTCGTTGTTTGTTTTTGCTACTACCACTTCCCACAGTTTAGGGTGTTAGAAGTTTCTTCCTTGGTGGTTTGCAGCACTTTTGGCTCTTGGTAGCCTAGTAGGCCCTGCAGGATGTTGTTCCTGGGTTGGGTTGTTGCTGTTTCCTTGCACGTGGTGCACTTTTTGTTGTCCTGTTTTTGGACAGTTGTGTCTCTTTCTACTGCATGTTTTTTTTCAGTTACTTCTTCCTTTTGGTTGACTCTTGCATGCAGTTGTTTTTATCTTGTTTTGCTTGCTGAGGTATTCTGTTTTCTTTTGGAATGCCTCAGGTTCAGAGCTGTAGCTAGTTGGGTGGCTAGTTTGCAGTGGTGTTGTTGGTGGACTCCTGGACTTTGGAGGTCCGTTTGCCTTGTTAGTGAGGTAGTTTTTCAGTACTTTCTTACAGATATACATGTATGCCAGTGAGTTCGTGTCAGGTTGTTGGCGCCCACTGGTAATTTTTACCTTTGTACTAGATATATTACTTATGCTGCTACCATTTTCTGGAGATAGTCTACTTGCTTTGAGAAGGTTTTAGGCTAGGTTGCTAGTTATTTTTAAACTATAAATATTATTATAAATAAAGCTCATGATCAGCATGTTTTATAAAACTTAATCACTATTTTCCAAATCACGTATAAAAACCACTTTCTTATATATTATATAAATTAAATGTAGGGTATTGCATAGCATAAGTGGTTCTCTTGGGATCCTTATGTGCTTGTTAGGATGTCAAACCTAAATAAAGTATTTTTCCGCAGCGTATAAATATAGTTTTCTTTTGTGGACTAGGTGATCCACTGAGCCGAGGGATACGGTCTCTAAAAATATAACTGATTCTCTAATCATTAAACTCAGAATTTTCTTGCATAAAGTTTGTAGTTGGTTTAGCCTGAGCGACAGCAGTTATCCCCTGCTTGGCATGGCATCATAACGCGTATTTTCTCATACTCTGATATTTCTTAATTCAGAGAAAATGCGGGTTGTGACATCCTGCACCCCCAAGTACCTCTAATGTTGTTGTTACTTCTGTTGCTGCTACTGATGCCCCTCTCTCTTCTGACATTTTGAGTAAGATTGAAATTTTGTTGGCTGAACAAAGGAAACATTTTGATGACTCTCTGAAAATAGCGCAAGACAAAGTGATTGCTCTGGAAAAAGAAATGAGTCGAGGATTTGCTGAAATACAATATAACACTAACTCTCTCAAAAGTCTGTTTCAGATTGGTGGAAAAGCTATAGATCACACCATTACTAGTGTTGGTCAGGTAATGGAACAATCTGTAACTCTGGCCAATAACCAAATCCAGTTAGACAAGCAAGCTGAAATACATGTTATGCAAATCTGTGAAGAAGTGGGAACTTTCAAAGAAGATGCTATAGATACTCTATGTGTAGAATTCAGAAAGGGGGAGAGCCTGGTAAAAGAACATGTGGAAAAACTTGTGGATAAGTTTACTGAAGCTGCAAATAAAGCTTGGTCTGAAAAGATAAGTGAAATCAATAAGAATGTTTTTGAGCAAATTCAATCAGTGAAATTTCATACCTATGACACATCAGTATGGATGCACAACCAGATTTTCCCTGAATTTCAGGTTGATCCCAATATCATTCCTCATAACCTAAACCCACTTGCTGAAGGACAGTCCAGTCAGATGCCAGCTCAGATGCAATAACCTCTAATTCCATGCTTTTCTCCTAGGCCAGAAGATCAGAATGCTCCTCCTACTTCCTATGAACAAGTATGGGATGATGTAATTCCTCAGGATTTACCTGAAATCCACACCTCTAAGAAAAGGAAGTATAGGGAAGGCCCCTCTACAAGCAAGTCTGTTCCTAAGCCAGATTCTGAGAAAAGGAAAGCACATGGATTTGCAGAAGTTTGGAGTCCCACCTCCAAGGCATTAATTCTTGATACTCTCAAGTTGGTGATGGACTATAATGAAAGCAGAAATCTCCACTACAGCTCCACTGAGTGGGAACTTTATGAAAAGTCCATGACCAAAAGAAGGATATATGACAGAGAGTATGGCAAGAATAATCCCAAGGCTCCTCCTAAACCTCCTAGATACTACCCAAAACCTTTCAGCTATCAGAGGAGACAGCAAGAGAAGCATGATAGACAGCATCAGAGCTAGAGATGATTTTTTTGCTACAGATATTTTTTTTGAGATTATGGAAGAAATGATGTTGAAATTGAAAATCTAAAACATTATATATATAAAATCTCTAGTTTTGCTAATTGTGTGTCTAATTTTCTATCTTGCTTTTGATTTCTATTCTTACTTTACAGTTCCTTCTTTATTGATATAATTCACCTTAGTGTTGAGGGTTCTAACTTCTACAAATAGGGAGAGATTGTTGGGTATTGCATCCACAATAACCCAGATTTGCTTGAAGTCACCCTTGAACTAAGATGAATTAAGTTGTATTTGATATCCTTATTCTAGTTGTGTGTTCGTAGATTCTCAGTCCTAAGTGTAGACTAATGTCAGTCTACAGTGGGTTAGGAACACAGGACCATGCAGTGTAATCCCTTACTGTGTTATCCAAGGTGTTGACTCATGTGTAGCCTCTTAATTGGGATACACTTTATGTTCAAACACTTGGAGCATGGGATGAAGACAGGACTAGGAAAAATTTTCTCTAAGTTCAGAAAACTCTCTAAGTCCACTTCTCGAGAAGTGCCTCTTAGTTCTCGAGAAGTAGAGTTAGATGTTCTCGAGAAGCATTATATAGTTCTCGAGAAGCAGAAGTGTAGTTCTCGAAGAAGTCCTTATAATTCTCAAGAAGCTTAGCTTCAAAGTTCTCAAGAAGTCCCAACTTTTAGTTCTCGAGAAGTCCAGACAGCTTTAAGAATTTTTCTAAGTCCGAACTCTCGAGAAGTCCAGTGTAGTTATCGAGAAGTTCTCTTAGTTCTCGAGAAGTCCAGAGTAGTTCTCGAGAAGTCCTTATAGTTCTCGAGAAGCTTAGCTTCATAGTTCTCGAGAAGTCAGCTTATGGTTCTCGAGAAGTCCAGATTGGTCTCGAAAAGTATTAGCCCTGAAGTCTCGAAAACTAACTTTAGTTCTAGACAGTATAGTTCTCGATAAATCAAACTAGTTCTTAAGAACTAATGTTACTTTTCGAGAACTACAGGTCAATTTTTTTTTCAGAAAATTATTTAAGTCCAGATCGGCCGGATTTTCAAATGACCTGACGTGATTGGTCCACATGTCGTCATTAATGTCTTTTCTAACCGTTAGGGGTAATCCTATATAAAGTCTTTTCATTAAGACCAAACCCTAACAATTTATTTTTACAAGAAGTGGTAGTCCGTACCTTTAAAATCTTCTGGACCGGCCGTCTCTGAAAGACAGTTCTCTGAAGCCGCCGCCGCCGCTCACGAGTAGATCGAGTTTTCTTTTATCGATCAAGAAAGACTTGATGTTCAAGGGATCCTCATCCTCTCCTTGATCGAGTAGGTCAAAGCTTTCTCAGGTCAGATCTACACGTCTTCTTCAACCATTTCTGTAAGAGCCGCAAAGTTCAAGAAGAAGAAGACCTAGAGACTTATTTTTCCAGATCTGAGAAATTACTGTGTTTGTATTTCCAAATCTCTTTGTTATTGTTATAAGAGATTTTCTCTGAGTGTAGGAGCATTTTTCTCCGAGTTATATGAAGTTTTTATCTTCCGAGTGTAGATCTATTTGGATTGAGTTTATAGGAACTTGGTTCCAAGGAGTAGGATTGTTTTCAATCCGAGATAGTGGAGTTGCCGAGTTTAGTGATTTGCTAGATCGGTGAGGTAAAGTGGGCGTACCCAAGATTGGGGAACCACTATAAATCTTCTTGTCTTCTGTGATTGCTTGAATTCTTGTGCTAGATCATTAAAATTTTTATTCCGCAAATAGACGCACGATTCACCTATTCACCCCCCTCTAGGTGATTTAGGTTGATAACTTTACACTTTCAGACCTTCTTGTACTGTGATGTAGATTCTAGGATTAGATGCTTCCATGAATAATCTGACCCTTTCTTTCCATATCCCAAAGTTTTCATTCCTGCAGATGGGTAGTTTCATGGATCCAAATTCCTTTTGATTCTCATTTGAACCCATTCTGGCTAATTGTTAATTGCCTTGGAGATTTATTCAGACTGTTAGGTCTATTTTTGAGCAACCTCCCTCTGATACCACTTGAAAGATTTGATTTCAAGAGCCTAAACACCTAGAGGGGGGGGTGAATAGGTTCTAATCCTTTTTAACAATTAAGGCAATTAACACAGCACAAATATCACAAAAACAATCACAGAAAATACACAGCACAACACACCTGGTTCCCCAAGTTATGGGTACGTCCACTTTCCCTCTTTGCCTATCTAGAAGAGAACTGGATTCAGCCAAACTTTCTTCCACTAGCTCAGATCCACAGATCTTACAACTCAGAAACTGATAGGTTCCTACAACTCAAACTTCTTCAAGTCCTACCTCAGATTCTTCCCAAGAATCCTACCTCAGGCAACAGCCCTACCTCAACCTTTATATCCAGGCCTACAACTAAGATTTTTTCAAGTCCTACACCTCAGGCACTCAGCCCTACATCAACCTTTATAAATTTAGGCTTACAACTCAGATCTATAACAGATCTTAAAAATAAAAGTTTATTTAAGATAATAAAAACTTCACCCAGTTCAACAGATAAAAGGGTGAGAACTTTTTGATCAGTTCTTGATTGAACTGAATACTCTAGATCCAACCTGACTTAGCTTCTTCAAAGCTTCTTGAATTTGGACAAAATAAGGTTGATCTTCAATTGGAGTTGGATTTGATCTTCAATCAGCTTCCTTCTTGAATTCAGAATCAGATCTGAATTTTACTTGCAGACTTTTCAGGATCTGCCTTCTTGTAGGTTTGCCTCTTGCTCCCCCTCACTAGTTCTAAATCTCTGTTGAGTCAGTTATTTCTCTTCTTGATTCTATTCTGTATTATCTTCTATCCTGGTTGCTATGGATTAGCCCTTTATATAGAGTTCATCCACAATTACCGGCTGATCTGGTTTATAACGGCCTTCTGATAGTACTGACTGATGTGTCAATCTTGTTACTTATGATAGCTGTCAAGTCTTCAGTCGTGATAACTGACCCTTCATTGAACTTCTATCACAGTAGGGAATAGTCAGAAAAATACTTCAAATGTGTCGACACAAATAGACCAAGTGTCGACACAATTCTTGATGATGTCAACACAGCTTCCAATGTGTCGACACAGTCTTTCTTTATCTTCTCGACACAGCTTCTGTTGTATATGTCGACACAAGTCCTGTTTGTCGACACAACTTCTCCTGGTCTTGACATAGCTGATGTTGATAGATGGCGTTGAGTGTATGTCCAGATGTCATTGAGTGTGTGTCCAGATGTCGTTGAGTGTGTATCGACACAAGTCCCGTGTGTCGACACAAGCCTTTTAGACTCAGTATAGCTGTTGTTGATAGATGGCGTTGAGTGTGTGCGACACAAGTCCCGTGTGTCGACACAAGCCTTCCAGACTCAGTATAGTTGTTGTTGATAGATGGCATTGAGTGTGTGTCGACACAAGTCCTGTGTGTCGACACAATCTTGCTTCTGGTGTCGACATAACTCCTGGGTGTCGACACAGATCCTGCTTCAGGTGCCGACACAAGTCCTGGGTGTCGACACTTGTATTTATAAATTTTTCTTGCATTTCTTAAACCTGCACACTGAAACTCAACATTCCATCAAATACACCTTGATGTATACCATTGAGTTAGGTGAGGCTTCTCCAAATCTGGTACACATTTTCCAATATACCCAACAATCTTCCCCTATTTGGAGAAGTCATAACCCTTAGTCAATGATATACACCACACATAATAAAATAAAGAATAAGATGTATACATTCAATTCACAGCAGGGTAACTTATAAATACAAATAACAATTAATATCATCACAGAATATGATATCTTCATTAATCAGAAAGTAGTGTAGCTTTACAGAATTCTTAAAGGAACTGAAAATTACATAGGTCTTTACACTAGCCTATCTATCCTAAGATTGATTAGGCTCCTTAATCACTATTCCTTTTCCAAACTTGATCTTAGCTTGCACATTGGCTTTAGAATCTTCAGCCGGCTTCTTACCTTTCAGATCTTTCTTTTTGAGTTCTTCATCCTTGATTTTCTGCCTTTCAAAATAATGAAAAGGCTTTGTAAAGTACTTGCTAGGCTCCAGAGTATTAGCAGGTAACTTCCCATCTTTAACATTCCTTCTGAATTGAAGTATGGCTTCTTGCCTTGCCTGATACTTATTCCATTCTAGTTCAGAGTACCACTTGCCTCTATCATACATCTTATCATTCATGGCTTTCCAGGCAGTAAGTATAATGTTCCTAGAAGTAGGACTCCACTGCTCAAAGTCAGGCTTCAATTCTGGCTGTTCTCTAAATCTTTTCTTAGAAAGTTGGGCCTCTTTCTGAGCTTCCATAGCAGCTACAGACATTTCAACTTTTTCAATAATAACATTATGAGCCTCCTGTGGAGGGCTATACATGTTCTGAACTTCCTGCTATACTGTTTCAAAATCTGCTGAAGGATAGATAATCTGTGCAACTTCCTGTTGAACACCTTCAATATGAGCAGGTTGAACACCAGATTCAGCAGTGTTATCTTCATCACACAGTGGTGGAAATCCAAGGGTAGCTCTGATGGTATTAGATACCCATTTAGCATGATCAGAGCTGGCTTTGACTAATATCCTATCCACCTTTATGACTTATCTGGCTATATGATCTCTCAGGTCATTCTTTTGAAACCTTACTTGATCAGCCAGATATTCAGTACCTTCTTTGTAGTAGTCTCTGAATTTGTTCAAGTGATCATAAATAGTCTTTTGAGAAGCTTCAATGGCTATCTGGACAGTAGCTAGATCATCTTTAATTTTTTTAGAAAGTTTAGCTTTCACATTAGTGGCTATACCTCCAATTTTAGTGAGAATTTCATTATGTGAGTCCTTGAGATTTTCATTTGATCTGAATTGATTTTCTAGAATATATCCTTGCTTGACTGTAATGTCTTCAATTTCAGTCTTTATCACCTGTTATTGCTCGGCCAGGTAAACCACAACATTACCTCCTTTATGAAAGCAATCTGTCATCTCTTTCTTATTCAAATTTACTTCAAATCTGATGGATTTAATTTCTTGAGCTAGTTGGAACTGCAGTTCTTTATGTGTCTCATCCACATACTTATCCAAAGATTGTCTTTTCTCATCTAACTTTACTTGCAGTTGCACCATCAGTGAACTGAAGTCCATCCCTTGAGCATATGGTTGAGAGACTGTTTGTAAGGCTTTCTTATAGCCTGTGCTCCTTTTCTTGATAACAACCAACTTCCTTTTCTTAGCCATGGAGGCTTCTTCATCATCAAAAGATTGTGATGAGCTTTGTATATTCACAGTTTCCTTATCAGTAGGGGTATGCTGAGACATCTCCCCCTCAGTTCCTTGGATCTCTTTCTCAATCCTTTGTTGCTCCCCCTCAGTCCTTGTTTCATTGAAGTCAGGAAACAGTTCTTCCAAAGTGAACTCTTGCTACATATGAACAGGAGGAACAAGGTTGTCTTTTGGAACTAATGGTTCCCCCTGGACATCAAGATCTTTGTCCAGGGACTTCTCAAAACTGGAGAAGTGGACTTGCTCATCTTGAGCTTGGTCTGACACTTGTACATCCTGTGCTTCTTTCTCAGTATTGACTTGTGCTTCATTATTTATTTCTGATACTATTTTCATAATAGTATCAGTGGCATTTTCACTCTCTAGTGCAGCTACAACAATACCTTTCCCTTGGGAAGTCAGTTGTGATTGTTCAGGTTCATGAACAATTGTAGTCTGTGTGTTGTCTCCCCCTAGAGTGGAGACCATCTGGTTCTTTGGTAGCAGACTGCTCTCCCCTTGAACTTGAGCTCCTTGCTGTTCTTCATCCGAGCTAAAGACTACCAATTCTTCAGAATCACTGGAAGATTCTGCTTCCTGGTTAGTTATTTTCTTCTTCTTATATTTCTTCACAGATTTTCGTGGGGTGGAAACTTCTTTGGTTAAGACTCTATCCCATCTGGAAAGAATTCTCAAGTCCATTCTCCTCATGTGATTTATTTTAGATCCTGGAATTTGATTCATTACATCTGGGATGTTGTAAGCCAGATACAAACTCAGTATCCTACTCAGAATCACTGGAAGATTAACCAGATATAATGGAGGATATGCTGAGAATGTGTACCCTCAATTTTAGAAAAAAAGTGGGAAGATCACCTCTTCATGGTGGACTTCGCTTATAAAAACAGCTACCGGTCAAGTATAAAGATGGCGCCATACGAAGCTTTGTATGGGAGGCGGTGTCGAACACCGATGTCTTGGACAGAGGTGCGAGACACCAAACTATTGGGAAAAGAAGTGGTGGTTGATGCATATGAGTTGGTGTGAACCATTCAGGAGCGCATGAAGGTTGCTCAGGATCGGCAAGCGAAGTATTTTAATGCTCGCCATAGGAATGTGGAGTTCGCGGTAGGCAACTGGTCTATCTAAATATCAAGTCGTTCAAAGGCATTTCGTGGATTCGCTGACTTAAGAAGATGAGTCCGAGGTTTTTGGGACTGTTCAAGATTATAGAACGTATTGGAGAAGCAGCTTACCGGTTAGCATTGTCCACAGAGCTGAGTGGATTACATGATATCTTCTATATCTCTATCTTGAGGAAAGCCTTGGTGGAGTCTAGTGTTGTGGTCGAGTCGGCGACGGTGCTGATAGAAGAGGACTTGAGGACGAAGGTTCGTCCAGTTAGCTTAGAGGATTCAGAAGTTTGGTAGTTGCATAACAAAGAGGTTAAGATCGTAAAGGTGCGTTGGGACAACTGTGGGCGAGACGAGTTCTCTTGGGAGCATGAGCAAGCAATGTGGGAGGACTTCCCAGAACTCTTTTCGTCAGGTATGTTGTTTGTATAAAGTTGTTGTAATAATATTTTGATTTGTAGCAACAATTTTCTTGTTGTCTCCTTGTTTGAAGAATAATTTCGAGCACGAAATTCTTTCAAGGGGGAGGAGTTGTAACACCTTAGTTTTCCTGAAAGTTCAATCTCTGGAGGTTACTGTTCGATGAACTCGAGGCAGTTCGATGAAAGTCAAAGGTCGTTCGATGAACTTGAGGCAGTTCAATAAACTCGAGTTAGTTTGACGAACGTCGAAGGCCGTTCGATGAACTCGAAGGCCGTTCGACGAACTCGAAGGCCGTTTGTCGAGCTCTGTCCGTTCGACAAATTCTTGGCTGAGATGTGGAGCCGTTCGACGAAAGTCGAAGGTTGATGTGTAAGCCGTTCGACGAAAGTCGAATGCTAAATCATGGAGTTCCGTAATCTGAATTCATAGTCGTCCGATTTCACTTCATAACTGATCCCAGGGCCCAGGATCCTCTGCCCAAAGGGCTTAAGAAGGGCTGAGCGGGATTTCCCCCTCATTTTTGTCTCTTTTTTGGGTGAAGGTTAGGGTTTGAGAGTTAGAGAGCGGAGGAGGAAGAAAGAGAGCTTTCTCTGCTATTGATGGAGCTTCAGAGCTCCGATCATCATTCCGAGGCCAAATCTGTGAAGAGGACTTTGAGGCGATCATTTTCATCAGTGTAAAGCAAGGTTTCCATGGCAAGGAAGAGAAGTCATAAGGTAACAACATTTCTCCTCTCGATTTTAGGATGTGTGCATGTCATCCATTTTCTTCTTATTTTCTTTCAAGTTTTTAGGCACTGGATCTCTCAAATGAGAGGTGTTTGGGTCGCCTTGATTCAAGAGGAGCCATCGGGTTAATTGTGTCCTTCCTCGGCATGATATTGCATTAAAAATTCGCTCCGCTAGTGGATTAGGCATTGTGGGTGAAGCCGTAGTCGCGACCGTTAGTCCGACTCGGTGATGTTGCATAGCGAGCCTTAAGGATTTTGTTAGAAATCCGTTGTGGTAAGATATCATTTGTGATGTACGTCCCCCTTATTTCACGCGAGTACGTGTAGTCAGAACCAAATAAGGTTAGCTCCGTTGTGACGGTAGATGGTTTCCTTAGAGCACGGGAACGTTACAGTACGAAAGGTGGATTAGGGTAGGAAGGCTATGTTTTGTGATGTGCGAAGGCTTGACTTTGTCTCCGTGGTCGGATGGCTAGCCCGTGACGTGTAAGTCATGTGTGGAGAGTGTCCCGGCGATACAAATCCCCTTCTGTGAAACTGACGAGAATGTCAAGCATTGGGCAAGCCTGGGCAATGAAGCCCACGAGCGGGTAGGGTCCTGCGAGGCTCCTTAGTATCAGTTTGTTTATTTGAGATGGAATCCTGACGTGAAAAGTCAGAGTTTGCAGGCAAGCCTGGGTTTTGAGACCCACGAGCCGGTGGGGCCTTGATAAGAATTCTGTGTGGCGATTTGTATTCCATTTAGGGAAATTAGAAGTACCCATGTGTTTGCGGCTTGAATGTCGAAGGGGAAGTGGAAGTACCCGATTGATGATGCGTGATGATGTGTTAGATTCATATGCTTTAGGGTGCCTTGGGTGAAACCCAGGACTGCATACATGCTGCATTGTAGGCCCCCTTTTCTTTATGCTCAACTTAGAAACATGTTTGTTGAATGAGACATCCAAACCTGTTTTATAACTTTACATGTTATGGTATATTATATATGAAGTACTAACCTGCAGGGTGATGGTATACCCCTAGGGTCCGCTAGACATGGCTGGGAGGAGATGTATTAGTTACACAGTTGAGGTCAGCCTTTGTTGACCCACGTTACAACAAATTTTTACAAGGCAAGGATCACAAGCAGGAGCAAGCTCGCCGGACCAAAAGGCCTAAGCCTCATGAAGTGAACCTTTATTTTCTTATGTTTTGATGTTGTGTTATGATCCTTGAGATATAATCCGGCTTGCATACCGAGGTAGCCTCGGAGTGCTTTTGCACATTGATAGGATTGTTATTCAGTTTTGGACTCATGTTTTGTAAGGCCTTGAGGTCATTTTGATACTCCTGGTTTGGTGGATAACTTCTAGTTTTGTTTGTATGTTTTCGCTATTTTATTCTGAGTTTTAAGTTTGGTAGTTTTATATCATCTTTTAATGCTTAAGTTGTGGCGTCTGTATGTTGTGGGCCCCGACCAGACCCATATTATACGGTCATTACAGGGGAGGTGTTACAACATAATTCTAACAATACATTTGCCATGCACTTTAGTGGAACCTATCACAGCAAAACTAAAACAATCCATCAAACACAAGATATTTATTATCATCTTGAGGCCTTCTTCAAATCAAGAATCTTGGGGTCAATATTCCCAATAATTACATATGCTTACGAAGTTCCGACTTACAGAATGATATAGTGCCACGAGGTTCGCTAGGGATGACCGGGAGGGGGTGTTTATTACACAGTTGAGGACAGGCTTAGCAGGCCCACATTGCATCAAATTTTTTTATAGGGCAAGGATCGCAAGTTGGAGCTAGCTCGACAGCCAAAAAGGCATAAGACTATGGAGTGTACCTCCTCCTACTGATGTATCTCACGTTTCTTTCATGGTGTTCTGACTTGCATGTCAAGGTTGCATAGAGCTGCATTACTTTTGCTTTAAAGATGTGTTGAATGTTGATGTGAGTACTTTGGGATATATGGCTATTTGGACTTCTATGAATTTGTGGAAAATTTCTAGTCTCTGTTTGAATTTTTTTGTTGTTTATAATCTAAGTTATGAGATGGGTAGCTGTTTTGATATCGTATTTTAATACCCAGGCTGTGACATATATATGTTGTGGGGTCCCAATCGGACCCATACTATATGTACATTGCAAGGGAGGTGTTACGTCGCCACTCGGGCCGCTTCCGACCATCATCATTGCCGGGAAACTTGCTCGGAACGCCCGGGGGGCATGTTCACCATTTACGAAAAATTAGTTATCTTGGTAATCAGAACAGAGCAACATTATTTTCAACTCAAGATTTACCAGCACATCTCTTTAAGAAAGCTATAAAAAGGCCCTTATATCGTTTATTTGAACAGAAGCAATCTGAGAAGATAGGATAGAGCTTTGAAGTTTTCGGGTGAGGGTGTGAGACTCATATCATTCCTTCACTCTGGATTCTCTCTATTTGTTCTAAAGTCTGCTCTCTCTCAACGCTCATATGGACGCTTTAGCAAGCATATGAGAAGGTATATGAGAGTGCTCTCGTGGACACTCCAGCTGTAATGCCCCAAGATTTCCAAAGCAAGAAAAAGGGTTTTCTAGAGGTTACCACCCGGTGGTAGGGATAACGCCGGCGGCAACAACGGGATAGTTAGCTTCAGGCACCGAGAGCATCGAGAGCATTGAGTGAGGCGAGGTGACTCAACGCCTAGTCTACCGCGTGGCGGTAGGTTGTTAGCGGGCGGCGTTAGCCATTTAATTATCCGAGTCTCGGGAAGTAAACGCCCATCGGTAGGGTTACCGCAGTCGGTGGCTTGGCAATTTAATTGTCCAAGCTCTCGGGTTTCTATCGCGCGGCGGTAGTAACTATCGCGCGGCAGTAGCTGTAGCGGTCGTGTCATAAGCGTCTTGAGCTACTGCAAGACGTGAGCATCTTATCTTGTGGCGATATTGATTCTATAATCACATGGCCACGTGTCAACCTATGATTGGAGGGCCTGGGTGGTTGCACTCGAATCAAGACGTTGAATTGGAGGTACCACACGATGGTAGTTATTTACTGTGTGGTGGTAGCTTTCTTTATATTCCTGGATCGGTCGTTTCACTTCATCTTCTTGCAGTTGAGACTTGGTCGGGTCTTTTGGAGGAGGAGGAGCAGCGCTGGAAAAGAGAGTTTTCGCCATCGTTTATGATTTGGAGTTCGGATTCACAAAGCAAGTTCGGATTTACGGAGGCAAGGCCGGAGCGGTCGATTTCAACTGCCTAGATTTCTCCCATGGCGCCAAAGAGGACTACAAGGGTAACGATCCTCTTCCTTGGACATGTGAAGTCCTTCGTTTTGGCATTTTGGGGTAGACGCTCCACGAACACGTGGAAGTGGTTCTCCCGACGGGTAGATCCGTGTATCCCCATAGTGTTGCATTTAGATCCGGAATCGAAATACGGAATAGGAATGCTATGTAAAGCCCATCCGGACGGGTTGGTCTGGATTGGTGATGTTGTATGTTTTGTATGCCAGATAAGACTCCGTAGTAAACGTGTAGATTCCGGAGTCGCGGGGTGTGCAGATGACTTCTTTGAGAGTACTGGGGGTAGTCTCCAAGTAAACACCCGAGAGGGGGGAAGAGCCGTTAGTCTGTCCCCAACCGCGCGGCGGTTCTGCTACCGTCGGCGATAGCTTCTAGCAAGCTATATGTTGTTTGTGAAGTCTGTCTCTGGGAGACCTGAGGGCTATAATTTGATTGAGCGTGAGCTTAAATTTCTCAGCTATTGAGCCCTGTCTCTCAAGACCTGGGGGCCTAATTTGTGGAGGGTGAGCTTATATTGCTCAGTTAAGGTAGCCATGAGAGCTAACCTAGATTATAACAGGGTTATGAATTGTACAGAAATGGGAAAAGGGATGCCTACCCGCGTCGTGGCTGATGTGCCTGACGAATTGAGCACGACAAATGGCTGAACTGTACCCAACCTTTGTCGTCTGTCTTGGAGTGAGTCATATAGTAGATCTGCAGATCGTCATGACTTTGTCGGAGGCTTGGGGCGTTGTCTCTGACTATGGCCCTATGAGACTAAAATCTCAAACGTTGTTGACCGTCAATGAACAGTGGTGCGACCCTTAAGGTCTTGTACACCAAGAGTGTGCCTGAGAGCACGAGATGTTGGGCATTTGTACCAACGTCTGTGGCTAACGGTGCTTAAGCGCACGTTTTGACTTCCAAGATATGATTAAACTAATGCCTACAGGGAAGGAGCATCGCCACCCTGAGTGAGGGGTGGGGTCATTATAATTTGGTCAACTAATGCTGACCGTTGCTTTTGTTTGCCACCTTTGCGGTGGAATGTTGCGTGCAGGTGCTGCTGAGCCAAGCGGGAAATAGCGGGCTGGAGCCCAGAAATGCTATGCTGTCTCTTGAAGGCCTAAGCGAATTACTTGTGTTATTTTATCATTCTTGTGTGGCCGGCCTACGTGCCGAAGTATATAACACATTTTAATTCAAGTTGAACATTGTAAGACCGTAAGGCCAAGTCCTTATTTGTGTATTTGTTTTACATTCCTAGTTGTGGTAGTGAACATTCATGTTGTAGTTGGGTTCTATTTATAACCTATAAATTATTTCCGCTAGAATGTACTCTGGGCTATGATACACAATAATGGATTATTGTTTCAATTCAGTAACTTCTTCGTCAGTCCGTGGTATATGGCATCGGGCCCCGACCGGACCTTCTGTTACATGTTATGTGACGGATGAGGGTGTTGCACCAGCTTCGTGAACTTAGTATTTTTTTCCTTATTTCTTTGCCTTCAAGGCTTGTAAATAGAGAGATGTTTTGTCATCCTCCGAGTATCTCAAACTCTTGTATTCTCAAAATCTAGTGGATTTTGGTCTGACATAGATCTGATCATGTGAGTTTATACCTTTTCCAGGTTTTCCACGCTAAAATGTCTCATGCCATTGCTTCTTGTTTCTTATTTAACTGTTTGTACGTTCTACTCACTTTCGAGCTAAGGCGGCCCAATTCTCTGAACCAGAGAAAAATCGAGTGACTCGCAACGCACACACACACGAGTGAGTGCACGAGGGGGGGGGGGGGGGGGAGTGCCCCACGCAACTTTACCCAGCGTACGATGGTGGGCAGAGTGCACGAGGGGCCCCCCGTGCCCCGCGCGACTGTACTCAGCCCATGGCGGTGGGCTTCACCCACCCCCGACTGTTCTAATCATGTAATTTTTTAATTACATAAAATTTTAAAAATATAATATTATATGTTTTTTTTTATTTTAAAATATTATTTGTATATAATATTTTTTGTCTAAATATATATATACAATAATATTTTTATATTAATTTTTTAATTAATTATTTTTTTGTAATATAATTTATTTTTAAATTATTAATTACAGAAAATAATAAAAAAAATAAAAAAAAAAGTTGAAGAAACCGCGCAGGGCGCGCGTTTTAGGGTTGGGGCCACCGTCAGAGCGGCAGGAGGCTTGCTCGGAGCCCCCTTGCGGGGTCGCCGGACTACCCCCGACGGGTTCGTCGGGGTCCAGCGACCACGTCGGGGGACTCCGGGCAGGCCTCTGGCCGCTCCGACGGTGTCCCCAACCCTTCACATGGCTCCGATGGGAGGGGCTCGAAATTCTACTTGAGGGAGGTGGGATTTAGAAAAATGGTTATTTGCAGTCTCCTCATCCTCTTAATCCAACGGATACGCCAAAACAGTTCCTGATCCGATGGTTATGATTATTTCTTTGACCGGGTTACACAATAAAGCTATTTCTTTATATATATATATAGTAGTATAAATAATTCTTTTGAAATAGGAGTGAAATATAATATTTTGCCAACAACTATTTGATTTAATTTTCTTTCAGTATAATTATTGTTAGAAGTATAATATTATTTAAGATAATAATTAATTTATTTTGTTACTATTTCATGTAATCGAAGTTGAATCTCCCGTTGGATTCTCAAAACCTTCCTAATCGGTGAAATCTGCACGTGAAAAAGTAATAGAAAAAGAAAGTGGGAGCAGATTCGCCGAACGGAAAAGTGCTGCTAGTGTTTCTTCGTCCCGGCTCCCAAAAATCCAGCGGCTAAACCGATACCGACAAAAAAATCGCCGTCGCAGGCGCGACGATCAATGCGATGGAGGAAATGTCACGAGAGCAGAGCGATTGAAAGCGACGCCTTAAGTCAGTTTCCCGAAGACTAAAAATGACGACTCACGGGCCGATCAGATAACTAAAAGATCTGCCGATTAGTCAATCTTCACCGTGGATCGATGAATGGATCTCTCACCGGTCTGTCGGCTTCGTATGCTGCCGGCAGCAGCGCGCCTCCGCCGCCGAATGCGGCCAAAAAGCCAGATCGAGACATCACAGTCTGTCCGGCGGTCCAGAACCGCCTAAAGAGACCCGTCAATCCCTCCCGTCTCACTCCGCAAATTTTACTCCGTGGCCAAATTGAGCAAATGGATTCTGTTATTTACGTATGACGATCCAACTGCCCTTTTATTTCCCTATATTTAAACTTTAAACATTACTTTTTTGGGGGAATCGGGGTTGAGACGGTAAGTTATTAAAGGATGAGTTTTTTTTTGCAACGTTTCTTGATTTATTAATCATCAAGGAAGGTGGAGGAGATGATTAGAAGTAGGGATGATGCCTACAATAATGGTAAGTAGTGCTCTTCTCTTATATATGTTAAAATTGTAAATAAAATAGGCAAAATTATGAAAGGATGCTGATATCCACACCGCAATATTGGTTATTCGCACTCACCGTTATTCACAAGCACTGTTTTGAGACAATGACTATCCGCAAGTAAAACGCTATTTGCACCACATTTTTTAACTTGAAAAAATAATAATTAGATAACTTTTCATTCTCAAGACAAATTTAAAATTATATTCAAAATATATATGAGAGTCCAAACATCATATCCAAAATTTTTGAAAATCTTGCCAATAATGACAATTAACCTCCTTATATAGTAATTTTAAGATAAAAAGCTTTGTATGTATACAAGGTTTTGAAATTTCAGTAAGAAATTGATGATAGTATCATAGTACCCCAATTTTCTTCTATTTTATTCTGCTTTGAACTTTGAGCTGTTATCTTCTGTTGGGATCTACTGGCCTGCAACAGTGGTTCTCATGCCATCCTCTCATGTTCTTCCTCCCCCCTTTCCTCCGTGTGTATGCTTTTCCTGCAAATTTCATTTCAACAAATGAATCCTTTCAAAAATTTGAGCTTCTCGTCGTGAATCATTTACCACCTGCTAGAGCACCTCTCCAAACCATGCGGCCAAGCAGATGATCCACACCTAAACATCTCTAATCTGCCGGAAAGAATGTCGGCGCTGGTCCAGGGTTTCCACGCGCGCTTGCAGGAGTGATTTCGCCAGAAATCATCTTCGTCGGAGGTATGAAAGGAGATCGACGTGAGACTGGGCTGCAAGAGAGGAAGATGCATGGGAGAGGCCTAATCCTAAGCGGTGCATATAAGAAGTGCGGTTATAAAGAAAAAAGTCATAAAATTAGAGGGATTTGCAGGGCGGATAGCGAATTTTGAAGTGCGGTTAAGAATGCCCTTATGAAATCAGTTCTCATACATTGTATATTTTATGAAATTGCCTCTTTGGGTTTGGTTTGATTGAATTTGGTTCCCAAAATTTTTAAAACATTTGAAATCAGTCTCTACATAAACTTGATTAGTACAATTAACGGAAATGAATCTGGCTCGCCATCAATCTCATTTTTTCGGAACGTGATGCCCGAGACCTTCGCAAGTTCGTCGTCAACCCTTGCCATCTAGGAGTTTGTCGTGATGCCTACCCTGTCTGGAAGGAGGAGTTTGTCGTCGGAGAAGAGGATAGGGAGAATTCGTTCGTGACATCATATGTACACTTCAATTGTATCGTGTCATGACTTCGACTGCATAACTCATGCCCTGTGTTCAGGTTCCAACTTTCCAGAGGGGAGCCAGAGGCCGACAATCAAAGCATTGCATGTATCGGTGGCGGAGGGAGTAGGAAGCCAACGTCTGGTGCCAGAGAGGTGGAGTACGTTTACTTTATTGTCGGTTTTTCGGGGATCACAACCTCAACCAGGTTGATATCACCGATAGAGATAAATAGAGAAGGGATGAGTTGGCTCTCACCCCGTGCTTCTTAAAGAACTCGAATATGGCACGAAGGATGTCGTTGAAGTAGCAAAACCCAGAGGCCTCACATTTTTAGTCATGATGCAAGCCTTCAGATCAACTAATGGTGATATCATGGTTACCGTGGTTGAGCTTGACATTGGCGCCAACCGAGGCGCCGTCGTAGGTCTAGCAAAAGGACAAAAGGCCATCGAAGATCGGACAATCCTCACAAACATTGCATCCCCTCCATCTTCAAGGAATCACATTCCGTGGAAACAAGTGACAGACGTTAGCGTAAACTGCTCCTGCAACGTCTCTGAAGTCATGCTCCGCAGAAAATTTTGGCGATTGTTAACCGCACCCTGTTAGTGGCTAGTCGCACCCAAAAATCTCTTAACTTTTTGCGCGTTTTCGAAATACGTCTTGTAAATGCAATTTCAGGAAAAGTGTTAAACACGAAAGTTGTAGATATCGACGAGATCTACAACTTTTGTGTTAAAAACGTTTCCTTAAATTGCATGTACAAGACGTATTTCTGAAAGGTGCAAAAACTAAGACATATTTCCAAAGTACACATGCATTTTTAGAAAAAGTGCTCAACACGAAAGTTGTAGATCTCGTGAGATCTACAACTTTAGTGTTGAGCACTTTTTCTAAAATTGCATGTATAAAACGTATTTTGAAAAAAACGCGAAAAATTATAAGATTTTGAGGTGCGACTAGCCAATAATGGATTGCGGTTAACAATCGCCAATATTGTCTGAAGGAGTAAAATGTTTGAAAATATGATCTCGGGCGGTGGTGGAGAAGATAATATGTTTTTTTCATTAACTATACTAACAAAGTTTCGATGGGGCTGATTTCAAATAGTTTAAATATTTTGAGGACTAAATTCATTTTAAAAAAAAAATTAGGGGCTCATTTCATAAAGTAAATAGATCCTTGTTGCGAGCATACTCATTTTGGCTATATGAATAAATATTTGATATTTTCACACCACAAAATTTTATGTATCACTCATTTATTTAATAGCACACTAATTTAAATCTTTTAAAAAATTGGGTTCTCTTCAACAAAAAATATCATCATCTAACGGAGCTTGCATTATGGCCGTTGAAATTAGAAGTCTTCATTTTGCACGAGCTGGTCTGAGATTTCCATTACCATCTCCGGATCATCTTTTTTTATTGTTGTGGACTAACTCGATGTCTCGGTCGGACCGGATAATCTTGGACCGTCTCAGCTCACGGAGCGGTCGAGCGCGCACACAGTCGATGAAAATGAAATAGTGAAGATAAGTTTTGATGACGTGGAAAAACCTCTGAAATGGGTAAAAAACCACGTGACCGGGACTGTGTCGGTCAAATTCCACTAGCTTTGGGTGATTACAGTATGTTTGGTGAATCGGGGCGACATGCCGCTCCCGTTACAACTTGAGGGTGAGAGAGAGAGAGAGACTATAGTCTTGTAACACCCCGAAACTCAAAAGAGGGACGGGTGACATTTTAAGCCAAGTCTGGGTTTTGGAGCAGGTGTCACGGGCGTGACACGGGCGTGACACGGGCGTGTCACGGGCGTGACACGGGCGTGACACGGGCGTGTCACGGGCGTGACACGGGCGTGTCACGGGCGTGTCACGGGCATGACACGGGCCTGTCACGAGCGTGTTCGACCTCGGGTCGCGCGGTCGATATTTTGGCGATCGGCGATCTCGAGTTTAGGCACACGGCCTATGACACGGGCGTGTCCCAGGGCGTGTCACGCTAGGGAGATTTCTGAGTTATGCACACGGGCCATGACACGGGCACAAAACACGGGCGTGTCACATGTGATACGGGCGTGTCACATGTGACACGGGCGTGTCACATGTGACACGGGCGTGTCGGGTGCCGTGTCGCAGGCTGTGTCCTCCTCGGGAAGAAAAAATGGTAGTTGCACACGGGGTGTGACACGGGCCCTGACACGGGCATGTCGGAGGCCATGTCACAGGCCGTGTACTGGTCGGGTCATGGGAGTGACGGCGAATGAGTGACACGGCCATGCACACGGCCGTGTTGCAACCCATGTTCGGCCCAGTTTTATTATTTTAGACCCCGATCGTGGCCGTTCGTTTTCTTGACTTGGGATCCGACGGCTCAGGGGTTTTGCTGGTATGTTATATCCAGGGAATAGGGTTTGAAATCCTTATTTTCTTCTAAGCCTTCTCTTTCTAAAACCTAGAGAGAAGGGAGAGCAAGGAGGAGGAAGAAGGACAAGATCCGGTCACCGGTGGAGCTTCGGAGCTCCAAATCGCGATCCGAGTTCGGATCCGCGAAGGCGAGGCCGATACGGTGCTTTCCATCCGGCTAGATCGTCATGGCGCCGAGGAGAAATGCTAGGGTAATGATTCTCTTCTTGAGCATGTGAAGCTCTTCTTCTTTTGCATGGGAAAACCCTTCTCCTGCGAGTGTGCGGCGAGATTGCGGTATTCCTTGGGGTAGATATGTAAAGTCCCCCTTATTAGAGTCCAGAATCGTAGTACGGACATAGACATGATGCGTGAAGCCTACCCGGACATGTTGGTCTGGATCGGTGATGTTTTGCTATGCATTGTTAGTCGGAGAAGACTCCGAGCGTTCTGATTGTTTTCGGGTTGCTATGCGGTAGAATGCATCAGGGAATCTTGGGGATTAACCATGAGGTGCACCCGGAAATCTGGATGGAAACGCATTTTTGTCATATCGATTGCCTGGGAGCCAACCGGGTACATAGCGGGGAAATGTACCGTGTTTGAACGATATTTGGGACTGGGGAAGCTTAGCCCGCGTCAAATGCCAAATGGCAACGGCGGAGCGAGCAACGGGCTGGTGGACCCCTACTCGCTCTATCTGCTTGGTTAAAGCGACCTAAAGTTTTACGTGGGACTTGCCGAGGTTTGGAGATCGAGTCTAGGCTACGGCTGAAAGGACTAAATGCTCACGAGGTTGCCGCCCCAAGGGGGTGGTGGTGGAGTCAAGGACCGGACGGGGTTCGGACTGGCTTCGCCGAGTAAGTGCCCTAAGAGCACGAGGTGTAACGTCCCAATTCGCGCTAGGCCCCTTGCACGTGTTCTGAGTCAAGAGACTCAACTCGGGCTCGAGGTGCACCGACGCGAGGTGTCAGGTGCATAGAATAAGTGTAGGATTGGGTTCAAGGTTACCCCAACCAGTAGCCGAGATGAGGGAACTCGGCTAAGTAAAAGTCGTCGAGAATGGAGGACTGATTCTCGCCGATTCGACGGGTATCGATGGTCGATACCCGTCGGACACAGATCTGCAAGTAGACTAAGGGAAATTCGACGAGAATGCTCGGCGATTCTCGCCGATCGTCGAGAATCCCCTGTTATACCCACTGATCGTCGAGTATCGCTGAGAATACTCAACGCAATCAACGCAGGATGTCCAGTGAGAAGGCTAAGGGAAAATCGTCGGGAATCATTGTTGATTCCCGACGAATTCGTCGAGAATGACCTGACGGTTCTCACCGATCGTCGAGAATGACCTGACGATTCTCGCCGATCGGCGAGAATGACGACTGATTTCCGCCGAATTTTACTTGGGCGTTTTCTTCGCCCAGGCAGATTCGCCGGCTTGTACAGGCGGACTGAACCGGACTTCGGGATTCGTGCTGAATGATCCTTGGACCGGTCACTTCAAACGAAACCTAATTTGGGCGGTCCAATTAGAGAGTGACACGTGGCGAAAGGGATTTAGCCTAATATGTAATATAAAAAGGGAGTAAACCAAACCCTAGTCATCGCACCCGATCGTCCTTGCCGAGCCGTCATCGTGCAAACCGACGGGAGCGGAAGAGGAGATATCGTGGGTCGCCGGAGCCGGATTCTGGAGGAGAAGCTCCGCCGTTTCCGTGGAAGAGCACTGCTAACGAAGCCAAGGATGCCGCCACGGAGGATAACGCGATCCATGGCCGGCAACGGAGGAAACGCCGGAAATCATGTGAGTTTCCTCCCATCTCCCTTGGTGCTAGATCTATAGTTATTCATAGGCGAGACATCGACTCAAACGAGTCTTGATGTGTGAGATGAAGCTTTCTAGGAAGGCCATGCTAGAGCTTGTGCTATAAAGCTTAACCCCCCCTCGCTTCAAAGTGATGATAGGGGTGGTCTCGTGAAGAGGAAATGGCTTTAAGAGGGAGAATAAGGGTGGAGGAACTTCAGGATGCGATTTGGGGAAAATCGCTTGAGGAGGAAGATGAACGGATGCCGTTCACTTCGCTTCAAGATGCGTGCAGAATCTGTATTCTGCACGCAGCGACCTTCTTGGCTATTTTTAAGCAAGAAGGGGTTGGATCTGGGCTTTCAACTAAACACGAAAGTTGTAGCCCTTGAAATTACCTTTCCAACGAGTGGTTGCACGTTTCCATGCGATAGCTGCAGTCACGGGAAAGTCCGTTTAAATCTGCTGCGGTTGGAAGTTAATGCCCAGGAATTCTGTATCCTGTACGCAGCAGACTTCGAGTTGCATTTCCGGTATGATGTGACCAGATATGGGCTTTCAACTAAACACGAAAGTTGTAGCCCTTGAAATTACCTTTCCAACGAGTGGTGGCACGTTTTCGGGCGATACATGTAGCCACGGGAATCCTCCGTCAAAGTTGCTGACCAGATTACATACAACTCTAGGTGATTATAATATGAACTTGGATTCGATGGAATAGATGTTGCAATTCATCTCGAGGTTGGGTGAATTCCTTTGTGTTAATCACCGAGGTAATGGGAAGATTGATGTTTGAGGATTTGAATCCCTATGCCGAGATGTGAATCAAGCCTAAGAGAATGAAAGACTTTGTTATATTTGTTAGATCATCATTATGCACATTATCTATAATATGTTGAATTCATTTGGAAGGATTTGTAATTGGTTAAAACTATGGCCAGGATGTGTAATGGATTGATGAAAGGGAATGGATAGTCCAATGCTTAGAGTGTCGTCTCCCCACGGGTAGCAGTGTGAAAGTTAACAAGTGCGGTGTTGACCGTCACTGATGGGAATGAGGTTAAGTTGGATAAAATCGGACGGTTGGGCTTGGTCCTCGGTGTTCACGTCCCGAGGCTCCTTCCGTATTTGATGGATGGTTGGGCTTGGTCCTCGTGCTTTCTCCGAGGCTCCTTCCATGCCACGGAATTGTGGAATTGCATGTGGTGTGAGTCGACACGCGGTGTCGTAATCCCGGGTTAAGGATAGTGTGGCAGGTCTACGGGCTCGCCAATCGTCACACCGATGGGAGTTGACAGTTAGACCTTGGGCGGTTGGGCTTGGTCCTCGGTGTTCACGTCCCGAGGCTCCTTCCGTGCCAAGTGAACGGTTGGGCTTGGTCCTCGCGCTCATTTCCGAGGCTCCTTCCGTGTCATATCATAGGCCAGTCAGGGGCTAGGATCTTGGTGCATATTTACCCGAGAGAACCCGCTGAGCCATAATACGCATGTGAGCTCCGCTGTTGTGTCCTAGCATGGAGGCGTACGGAGGCCTAGGCCAGGTAGTGTGGAGACCAGCCTAGTAGTGGAGATGCCCGCTCCACTGTCACCGTTTGGCCACGACGGTTGATGCCTGAGAGGTTAGCTACCTGCTCGAATAGTGGGAACTATAAGTCTGTGTCGACATAGCGATTGCATGTGCTTGAGCATGGGTGTGTCATTGCATTGCATTCATAGCATTGCACTTCATTATATACACAAGACCCTCATCGTATAAGTTTGTATGGGCACTCCTATACGATGAGTTACTTTCTGCTGAACGACCCTCAACTTATATGCTTGTATGGGCATCCATATAAGTTGAGTTACTTACTGTTCTAGTTATATACTCTCTTGCTGCTGTAGTCGTAGATTTGAAATAAGAGCTTGTTTATTATACACTGCTAATGTTGCTGCTTATAATATGTATACTCACTTCACCTGTTGTACTTCTGTTATTTATATATTGTACCTGATCCTTTCCCGCCCGGTGCCGAGGAGTCGCCGGGGGAGCGGATGTGAAACCACTTAGTCTTTTTGACTAACGGTTGCTACGTCTTCCTTTTTAGGAGGAAACCCCGCAGGTGGAGTAGCAGGCTATGCAGACGGACAGCCAGGCCAGGGTGACAGGGCCTGAAGGAACGGTACCGTCGCTACCGTCGGTTACAGATGTGAGTGAGAGAGAGATTTTGTTGTAGCCCTTCGGGGCAATTCTGTTTACGTACTCTGATATTAGAAGCTTGCTGTAGCTTCTTTATTTATGATATTATGGACATATGCTTGGTGTGGATTCGACTTTCATTTTATTATGGTTGGGTTGGCATTTATCTGTTGATATTGTTGTTAGCCGGCAGAATAGGCGTCTTGTGGTACAGGCTAGCCTGAGTGTTAGTGTTACCGCAAGGTGGATGTTCTGGGCATAAGACCCCTCTCGTGCCGTGTCTTGTATTCCGGGAGGGGGGTTCTACACGAGGTGTACGGCCGTATGAGCGTGCACCTGTGATGTGATGCTTATTTCGCTATGTTGCTTGCTTTGCTAACAAGTGCAGGGAAAAAGCTTTGCCGCCCCGGTTTGGGGGCAGAATCGTTATAATTTGGTCAGCATAGCTGACCGTTGCCTTTGTTTACCACCGTGCGGTGGATTGTTGCTTGCAGGTGCTGCGGAGCCGAGCGGTAAATAGCAGGCTAAAGCCCAAGTTGCTGTGCCGGCCCTCGAAGGCCAATTTTTTTGAGTGTGTTCCTTTTGTACTCATGTGTGACCGGCCTGCGTGCCGAGGTTTGGAAGATACTTTTATTAAGCAAACTCTTGTAAGGCCATAAGGCCATTTCTTTTAGTGTATTAAATATTCCTTCTTGGTTTGAGTAGTGGACATTCATACTTGGCAGAGTTCTTTATTCTTTGCAACCATAAAAAATGGCTTCCGCTAGATGTTCTGTGTTGGATGTTGTGTGTAACACCCCGAAACTCAAAAGAGGGACGGGTGATGTTTTAAGCCCAGTTTGGATTTTGGAGCAGGTGTCACGGGCGTGACACGGGCGTGTCACGGGCATGTCACGGGCGTGTCACGCGCGTGTCACGGGCGTGTCACGGACGTGACACAGGCGTGTTCGGCCTCGGGTCGTGCGGTCGACGCTTTGGCGGTCGATGCTAGTCGAGTTGTAGAACACGGCCTAGGACACGGGCGTGTCCCAGGCCGTGTCACTCCAGGGATTCTGCAAGTGTGGTACACGGGCCGTGACACGGGCACAAACACGGGCGTGTCAAATTTGACACGGGCGTGTCTGATGCCGTATCACAAGGCCGTGTACCTCTCTGACTGCGAATTGTTGGTCGATTGCACACGGGGGACGTGACACGGGTCCCGACACGGGCGTGTCGCAGGTGACACGGGCGTATCGGAGGCCGTGTGCTGGTTTTTCGACTCGATCGAGAGGGCGAATGGGTGACACAGCCAGGCACACGGCCGTGTTGCAACCCGTGTTCGGCCCCAGATTTTGTATTTTGAGGCCTAATCGTGGCCGTTTGTTTCCTTGGCTTGGGATCCGACAGCTTGGAGTGGTTGCTGGCAGCTTAAACCCGAAAATAGGGTTTGCAAACCCCATTTTCACTTGGGTTCTCTCTCTCTAAAGTCTAGAGAGAAGAGAGAGCTTGGAGGAGGAAGAAGGTGGTCAACTCCGGCCGCCGGTGGAGCTTCGGAGCTCCGAATCGCGATCCGAGTCCAGATCCGCGGAGGTGATGCCGTTGCGGTGCTTTCCAACCGCATAGTTTTCGATGGCGCCGCGGAAGAACGCAAGGGTAACGATTTCTCATCCTTGGGCATGTGAAGCCCTTTTCCCCTTTGCATAGGAAGCCCTCTCTCGCGAGTGAGCGAAGAGTTGGAGCGTTCCTTGGGGTAGATATATAAAGTCCCCCTTGTGTAGAGTCCGTATGCGAAAACGGACATAGGCATTGTGTGTGAAGCCTATCCGGACAAGTAGAGCCGGATCGGTGATGTTGCAATGCATTTGAACCGGGCAAGAATCCGGATGTTTGGGTGTTTTCGGGTTTTCTACGTGGTAGATTGCATCAGGGAGCCTTGGAGATTAACTCCAAGGTGCACCCGGAAAACTGGGCAAAAGCGGGTTTTGCCAACACGATGGCCGGGGAGCCAACGTGAACATAACCGGGTTATGTGATTATTGTGGTGGAAACGGGACTCGGTGAGTCTTGACCTGCGCATATGGCTTAAATTGCCGTTGTGGTGTGAGCACGGGTCAGGCGGAACCATACCCGGTCTAAGTCGTTTGGTAGGAACGTTGGCATGGATGAGGGTCTTCGGCGGTCTATGGCTTAAATTGCCGTGAACAAGGCCAGGAAGGCAAAATGCTCATATGGTTGACCGTCCATGAGGCGGTGGTAGAACGGGAACGTCTATGGCTTGAATTGACGTGACGTTGGCTGGTTCGCCGTGAATGTGCCCTGTGTGTACGAGGTGTGTGGCTGTGCGAGCCTACGCCTGTGTTGATGTGTGTTCACACTATTATATTGTCTATACTAATAAAGTGCAGGGAAAGAGCATCGCCGCCCCGATTTTGGGGGCGGGATCGTTATAATTTGGTCAGCATAGCTGATCGTTGCTTTTGTTTGCCACCGGGCGGTGGTTTGTGCTTGCAGGTGCTGCGGAGCCGAGCGGAAAATAGCGGGCTAAAGCCCATGTTGCGGTGCTGGCCCTCGAAGGCCTAACCCCCTTTTTATGCTTTCCGTTTATTTCATGTATGGCCGGCCTGCGAGCCGAAGTATGTAAGACATGTTTTGTTAAGCAAACCTTGTAAGGCCATAAGGCCGGTACTTTTGTATTTTTCATTCCTATTGTTACTTCTGTAGTGGACATTCTTGCTTGGCAGGGTTCTTGAATTTGTGCAACTTAATAATTTGCATCCGCTAGAATGACTCTGTGTAGGACGTTGGTGATTGGTTGTATGGTTTCAACGCGTAACCAACTGGTCTGTCCGTAGTATATGGCGTCGGGCCCCGGCCGGACCTACTGCTATATGCTATACGACGGATAGGGGTGTTACATTGTGTTTGGTTGAATGGTTTCAATGAGTAACCAACCGGTCTGTCCGTAGTATATGGCGTCGGGCCCCGGCCGGACCTACTGCTATATGCTATGTGACGGATAGGGGTGTTACAAGTCTCCTGCGGGAAATAGGCTGCACCGTGGGAGTGACTTGGACAAATGAATGTGTGGAATGCTCCTGGCGCGCGTGCTCGAGGCGGCACGCACTTGCTCGCTCCCGATATCCTGTTCTTTCGATTTCCTCGAGGTCTTGGGCGTCCTCTTGCTGCCAATGCGCTGGTGGGGTGCCTTTAGCTGTTGGTGGATGCTGGTGGCCGCCGGTGGCTGGTGGTGGTTCGCGACGAGCAGAGGCCGTCTTACTGTAGGAGGCGGGAGAGCTCTCACCCGAGGAAGAAGGAGAAGAACCCGGGAGGAGAAAAAGGTGTCAAATGAGGAACCCCTGTGGGTCCTTTTATAGCCTCCGGGGGAGGATCATGGTGGGCCCCACCACTAAAGCGGTGGGGTAGTGGGTGGTTACCCCTTTGATCGGACGGCGAGGAGAGCCTCCCCTTGATCGGACGGTGGGGAGGCCTCTCATGAAGACGAGCCACCATAACGGCGGCGGCGGCCGGGCGGCCGACGGCGGGAGCGGCCGGCCGGGCGGCTCATGGAGGTGGACCGCCAGTGGTCCGGCCGCGGCAAGGATGGCCGTGGCCGGCCACGGCAAGGCCGGCCACGGCAAGGCCGTCCACGGCCTTGCCGCAGAGAGGCCGGCCGCGGCTAGGTAGGCCGCGGTTAGGGCAACCGTAGCCGGCCACGGCAAGGCCGGCCACGGCAAGGCCGGCCACGGCAAGGCCGGCCACGGCAAGGCCGGCCACGGTCTTGCTGCGGCGAGGCCGGCCGCGGTTAGGGAGGCCGCGGCCGGGGAGGCCAGGGCCGGCGATGGCAAGGCCGTCCACGGCCTTGCCGGGCTGAGGTCGGCCGCAACTAGGGAGGCCGCGACCGGCCATGGCTAGGGAGGCCACGGCTCGGTCACCTCCGGCTAGGCCGGCCGTGGCCTTGCGGGCGGCTTGCCGTGTCCGCGCTGACGGCGGGGCCGGCCGCAGCGAAGGCTGGGGGGGCATCGACGGTGGCTAGGCCGCCCGTCGGCAGCGGTTCTCCTGGCGGCGGTTTCCCCCATGAGGGGAGGGAGCGGGGCCCGCTTCCCCCCATAATTCTCATCATGAGAGATCATGGGGGGTTGGGCCCACCCATGATCCTCTTTGAATGGAGATCATGGGGGGGCTTGAATTTTCTATAAATGATGGTGTAACCCATCACTTATATTTGAAGAAATGCCAAAGATTACACATGATTAACTATTAACATTATTGCGGGTCGCCCAATTTTCGTCCAGTCTAGAGAATCGGACCGTCTTAGCTCCGAGTCGAACCGAACAGACAAGCAGTAAAGAGAAAATCAATCAGTAATGAAAAGAGGCTTTTTACCATTGAAAATCAAGAAAGGGTGAAATACCGCGTGGTCGGACCGTGTCAGGACAAAATCTACTATATAGCTTTGTTTACAAGCATTGGAAGTTCCTCGGAGGGTTACGGATCACCGCTTCATTACATGCTTTGAGTTCAAAGAGAAGAGAAAAATACTAAGCCCGCAGGGCTTCCACAATGCCTCTTTGAGAGCGCCCGCGAGAGCGTTCTCTTGTGCCTTCTCTAGCTCACTAAAGCGTCTACTATAGTGAGAGCATTGAGCGGAATAAAGATGGAGCAGAGTGAATCCCGAGTGAAGGAAAGATATAAGTCCCATGTTTTTGCCGGAAAACCTCAGAGCTCAGTCTAGTCTGTGAAGTTTCTTATTTTCAAATGAAGGCCTAGAAGGTTTTTTATAGCTTTCTGGAGGGACATATTGGTAATTGCGTCGGACTGAGTCTTGAGTTCATGAATGTTGCCACTTTTTTTTGTCACCTACATCACCAATTTTCATGAAACACGGGCATGGGTAAGTGTGCCTACTATTGCCATCAAGTAATAATAAAACGGGGAACAACTACCTAGTATCGAATCTCTAGCGGATCACGGAAAGGTGGATTCTACATCTATGAGAGACTTGAGATTTAAGTCTTTTTAAGTCTGTGTTTTCGGGGGGAGGGGTTGATTTTTCCAGCACTACTTGCCAAAAAAGAAAACTAATTAACTATGCGGGTAGTCGGCACCGCTTCACACCTCCTTGAGTCGCGGACCTCCACTTCGAACAATGCTCGTTTCTACTAATACAATGCAACCACACAAACTTGTGCGCAATGCAACAATCACAAAAACCATGCATGAAACAACAAAACACAAGCGCTAGGTCGCCTAACCTACTACTAAGAAATGGACAAAGAGAGACATGCTTCAAATAAACATAACAAGAGTTTTACCACATGCCCATTTCACCACCATCAAAGTAATAGAAGAAAAACTGCAATCAAATCAACTTAATGTGCATGAGAGATGTAAAGAGATACAAATATTGCATGCGACTCTTCTGTAGAGGACATGTGGAATCTAGATAGCGACTCCATGAATGTTTTGCTTATCGACTACCGTCTAGGGTAGAGGAACGTCTATCATAGTGTTACAACCCGCATTTTCTCAACATTTAAATTATATCAGAGTAAGAGAAAATACGCGTCGTGATGCCACGCTGTGCAGGGAATAACTACAGGCGCTCATGCAAGACTCCAAACTCTACAATTTTACATGAAATCAATAAGTTAGTAGGTAAAAACCAGTTTAAATTTAGATTGTCGTATCCCTCGACACAGTGGATCAACTAGTCATGAGTAAAAATATAGTTATACGCTGCGAAAAATACTTTGATTATATTAATTAACACCCTACATCAGTATAAATATTCCCAAAGGACAACTCATGACATGAAATATATAAATAGTCCGTCAGTTAGAAAATAGTATTTTAGTTTTAGAAATATGAGATGTATGAAATACTAGTAGTAGTGCTTTTATAAGTGAAAATACCTAACATGTAACTTATCATAAAACATTCTCAGAGAGTAAGTAAAAACAACCACAAAAGGTAAAACTGACAGCTTAGCAAAGTATTCAGCATTCAGAAGAAAACCACTAGTGGGCGCCAACAAACTGACACGAACCCACTGAGAGTATGTATGTCTGTACCAACAAAACAACCAAAAACTACCTCTCCAGGGAGATGAAAACTTCTGCAACACTATAGTCCACTAGCAAACACCCAACCTAGTTGCTCAATCGGCTACTGCCCTGAACCTGAGGCATTCAAAAGAAGAACACCTCAGTAAGAAAATACAAGTTACAACAAAAACTGCCAGTAAACAAGGGAGTAGTAAGATTACTAATCCAAACCTGAATAGCTGCAGAAACACAACAAACTAACTGGAAATTAAGAACTAAAGAGTTAACTTATAAGGTTAAAAAGTAATGAAATTTACACCAAGTGCGAATGGAATCATACCCCGAGAACATCTGTGAGATTAGGCAGAAATAGCATAAGTTTAATCCTCAAAACGAGACAAAGACTCAATAAACACGCGAATCATTAACACCGTAATGCAACCGGATTTGAGTCGGGACCAACCGGTCAAACCCGGACTAACAGACCCCAACGTCTCAAAAACGGGATTGCGGTGGTGGTCATCTGGTCCAACACAACTCAACATCCCCAAAACAAGACCCAAACATGACCGGGTGTAATGATTCAAGAACTAAGCCAAACAAAACAAACCCCATATACCAAATACCCATAAAACCCAAACTCGACGAATTAGGCAGAAACCCGACGATTCTAACTTGGCAAAAATAAACCTTTAGAGATACACGTCATTATAGTGAAACAACACAAGTCCTAGGGAAAATCGTCGAGTACACTTGACGCCGCATTGAGTGCAAGGAAAGCATCGAGGACACTCGACGCCGCGTAGAGTGAAGTCAACGCTCTCGACGCGACAACTTAGTTGGGAAAAGCATCAAGTACACTCGACGCCGCGTCGAATGCAGTTAACGCTCTTGACGCCATTACTCAACACACTCAACGCTTTACCACTTAACTGCCAAAAAAACATATGACGGCATTGAGTGAGTTCAGCTCACTCAGCGCTGTCAACGCTTTTCTAACTAAGTGACGTCGTTGAGTGAGTTCTGCTCACTCAACGCTGTCAACGCTAAAACACTTAGCTTTACAAAAAAGAGACAACGTTGAGTGAGGTAAGATCACTCAACGTTATCAATGCTTAAAACACTTTGCAGAGTTAAAACAACGACATTGAGTAAGTTCAGCTCACTCAATGCAGTCAACACTTTTCCTAAAAGCGATGGCGTTGAGTGAGTTCAGTTCACTCAATGCTGTCGACGCTTTTACTTAACTTCCCGATTACAGTGACGACATTGAGTGAGGTAATCTCACTCAACGCTGTCAATGCTTCTTGACTTAGCTTCTAGAATTATACAAAATGGCGTTAAGTGTGCTAAGCTCACTCAATGCCATGTTGAGTGAGTACCACTCACTTAGCGCTTTTAACTTAGCTTCTCAAACCACCCGACCAGGCGTTGAGTGCATTCAACACACTCAACGCTTTTATACTTAGGCTAGAAAATGACTATCAACTAAGGCTATACTCAATGCCTAAGACAGAGACTTGGAAGAAAAGCTATCCTACCTTAATTGAAGATATTAGACTTACCACCACCACTAACCTCTGAATAATTTAATTATTAGTTTCAAGAATAGTTCTTTTTGTCAATGTCTAAACCTAGACCAAGAACAACCTGCTGCCATGCTCACATAGGAAGGGATTTCTCCTGTAACAATGCTCCCTCCCCACAGCCACTAGCTGGCTGCTAAACTAAGCACTAATCGGCCTTCTAGGACAGAAACAGTAACATGACAGCTTGGCAAGGGTGTAAATCACCACTTGCCCCATGATTAATAGAAAAATCATTTTGACATGGGGGAAATCCTACCCTAAACCGATCCTGCTGTACCGGGAGGATAACAAGAAAACAAAAGAGAAAAGAAGAATAAGCAAGGGGAAAATCACCACTTGCCTCAAATCACCCGAAATCCGGCCAAGCAATGCCCCACCTCACAGATCTGGCCGCAAAAACACTTAAGCAACAAAACCTGAAACTTTTGAGAGGAAAATAGGGTAAAAACCACATACCTAGATCTCTAAAAATCCACGAAATGGAAAAAACTTACCGTAGAAATGTAGATCTAGGTGAGAGCTTTCCGGATCTACTCTCCGATGACGAAACCGAGCACCAAAGTTCCAGAAATCGGTCGCCGAAGGCTTAGGAATGTTCGCTGCTCTCATTCTTTCGCAAAAGGCCGACGGTTATCACGAGGGAGACAATGAATAGGGTTTTGATGTGATGGGTTTCTCTTTATACTTCTTTATCCGATTATTATAATAGAATATCTTAATTAATTAAATAAAACGTTAAAATGACCCAGAAACCAAACTTACCCGGAATTTTACGAAAATCGCACCATAGCTAAATACCGACGGTATGAATCCAACCACAAACTTGAAATTGAAATCCGACTAAACAATCTTGGGTAAACACCTCCCGAATCCAAAACACAAGCATTCCTAAAGGCTTCACCGAGTCACCAAAACAGACTCGACTCGCTAGGAAATCTTGCAAACAGGACAAATACAGCCACACCCAAAAAACTCAAGAGCTAAAACCCACGCTCTAACAACGGCACATGCCAACCATGCGTTAACGTAATGCCCTGACGTCACAAATACGCCAAATAAATGAATTAACTAAACATCAAAAAAAATCATGGGTGTTACACATAGGCTCCCAATGGACCCGTCTCCTCAAGGGTTTGCACCATCCACATCTACTTCTTCGATTCCCTAGCTTGCGGAGAGAAGAGGACTTCTTATTCTTCCTTGAGCTTCTAGATGGTGGAGAGAGCCTAGAGGAGACCCTTAGCTCCTAATACCTAGAAAGGACAAAAATGGTGAACTGGAAGGGAAAAATAATGGACTTTTAATTGGGAATACGAAATGAATTATTTATAGGTGCGACAAAATTTTAGACAATCTCACTAGCAGGCGCACGACCGCTAAGGAAAATCCAGTACTCATGCGAGAAGGAACCTGGACTGGTGGGAAAAGTTTTGCCTTGCACGACCCGTGGCCTTGTTATTTTTACTCATGCGTGCGCTCGTGCATTTCTTGGGTCATTTTATACAATAAGCCATACACGTCCGGTAGAAAAGTGTAAAGAGGGGGACAATAATCGTGCAATAAGAAATTCGTACGAAGAGTGGCCTCACTTGATGATCGACGTGATGTGCAAATGACCGCGTGCGAACCGTGGTCATGTGTAGAGGAGGCCAGTGATCGTGCAAGTAGAAAAATGCACAAGAATTTGCCTACTCTAAGAAACATAGTTTAGATGCTCATAAAAAATACAACGCACACTTGTACCTGCAGGAAAAACACACAAGACCCACAAAAAACATCAACACAATCCCAATCATCACATCATAACATGAAAAAGAAGGGAGGAGGGCCTCCCACAATGTTAAAAGCGAATAAATGCTCTAATTTGCCAAAATACGCTCAATGGTCACACAATTAAATTCTTAAAAATTTCATTATAAAAATGGCATAATGATGAGCGATAAGACAAGATAACTATGCTAAAATAGATCCTAAAATACTATTTGATATTCACTTATCAAAAACTACTAAACATAAATTATTGCTTATCCCGAGCAATCCAACAATCTATCGGGAGTAAGAATGGTTAATTACAAATTAAAATAAGTATAGGAAAATGAACCTAGAAGTCTCGTGTCCATGAAGAACAAAAATAAGTTAGAAGAAATTTCTAAGCATATAGACTATTTATGATGTATTTAAATTAACTGTCAAAAAATTATATTCACTCATAAACAAAAGAACTATCGATCCATCCTAGGTATTGTGCAAGAGAGAGTAGCAACACTGAGTGCAATATTATAAGCTCAGAACTGTAACACCCCGAAACTCAAAAGAGGGACGGGTGATGTTTTAAGCCCAGTCTGAATTTTGGAGCACGTGTCACGGGCGTGACACGGGCGTGTCACAGGCGTGACACGGGCGTGACACGGGCGTGTCACAGGCGTGACACGGGCGTGTCACGGGCGTGACACAGGCGTGTTTGGCCACAGGTCATGTGGTCGACGTTTTGACGATCGGAGGTCGTCGAGTTGAGGCACACGGCCTGGGACACGGGTGTGTCCCAGGGCGTGTCACTTTGGGTAGTTTTCTGAGTCAGGAACACGGGCCATGACACGGGCCCTGACACGGGTGTGTCACATGTGACACGGGCGTGTCGGGTGCAGTGTCGCAGGCCGTGTCCTTCTCGGGTTGGGAAAGCTGGCCGATTGCACACGGGTGGGGGGGGGGGGGCGTGATACGGGTCTCGACACGGGCGTGTCACAGGTGACACGGGCGTGTCGGAGGCCGTGTCGAATGCCGTGTGCTGGTTTTCGAGTCGGTCGAGACGGCGAATGGGTGACACGACCATGCACACGGCCGTGTTGCAACCCGTGTTCGGCCAAGATTTTCTAGTTTGAGGCCTAATCGTTGTCGTTCATTTCCTTGGCTTTGGATCCGACGGTGGGGGGCTGCTCCTGGGTGGTTTTAGCCGGGATAAGGGTTTCAAAACCCTCATTCTCTTTTTCCATTCTCTCTCTAAGGGTTTAGAGAGAAGGGAGAGCAAGGAAGAGGTTGGAGGCCAAGATCCGGCCGCCGGTGGAGCGTCGGAGCTCCGAATCGCGATCCGAGTCCAGATCCGCGGAGGTGACGCCGTTGCGGTGCTTTCCAACTGCATAGTTTTTCATGGCGCTGCGGAAGAACGCAAGGGTAACGATTTCTCATCCTTGGGCATGTGAAGCCCTTTTTCCCTTTGCATAGGAAGCCCTCTCTCGCGAGTGAGCGAAGAGTTGGAGCGTTCCTTGGGGTAGATATGTAAAGTCCCCCTTGTATAGAGTCCGTATGCGAAAACGGATATAGGCATTGTGTGTGAAGCCTATCCAGACAAGTAGAGCCAGATCGGTGATGTTGCATTGCATATGAACCGGGGAAAACTCCGGGTGTTTGAGCGTTTTTCGGGTTTTCTACGTGGTAGATTGCAACATGGAGCCTTGGAGATTAACTCCAAGGTGCACCCGGAAAACTGGGCAAAAGAGAGTTTTGCCAACACGATGGCCGAGGAGCCAACGTGAACATAACCGGGTTATGTAATTGTTGTGGCGGAAACGGGACTCGGTGAGTCTTGACCTGCGCATATTGCTTAAATTGTTGTTGCGATATGAGCATGGGTCAGGCAGAACCGTACCCGATCTATGTCATTCGGTGGGACCGTTGGCATGGATGAGAGTCTTCGCCGGTCTTTGGCTTAAACTGTCGTGACCAAGGCCAAGAAGACAAAATGCTCATATGGTTGGCCGTCCAAGGGGCGGTGGTGAAACGGGAATGTCTATGGCTTGAATTGACGTGACGTTGGCCGGTTCACCATGAATGTGCCCTGTGTGCACGAGGTGTGTGGCCGTGCGAGCCTACGCCTATGATGATGTGTGTTTACACTAATAAATTGCCTATACTAATAAAGTGTAGGGAAAGAGCATCGCCGCCCCGATTTTGGGGGCGAGATCGTTATAATTTGGTCAGCATAACTGACCGTTGCTTTTGTTTGCCACCGGGCGGTGGTTTGTGCTTGCAGGTGCTGCGGAGCCGAGCGGAAAATAGCGGGCTAAAGCCCAAGTTGTTGAGCCGGCCCTCGAAGGCCTAATTTTGAGTGTTTCATTGTGACAATGTGTGGCCGGCCTGCGAGCCGATGTATGAAAATACTTTTATGTCAAGCAAACTTTGTAAGGCCTTAAGGCCATTTCTACTTTCTGTGTATTGGAACATTCCTGCGGGTGTTATTATAGTGGACATTCATGCTGTTGGCAGGGTTCTTAATTGTGCAACTTAATTTTAATGCTTCCGCTAGGGGTTGTGTAGTGCGTGCAATTGGTTGAATGGTTTCAACGCGTAACCAACCGGTCTGTCCATAGTATATGGCGTCGGGCCCCGGCCGGACCTACTGCTATATGCTATGCGACGGATAGGGGTGTTACAAATTGGTATCAGACTACTTGTTTCGGTCAAACTTAAATGAATTCGTGGGCGAATTCACTTTAAGGGGTGGTGAGCACATGTGTGCGTCATCGTTATAACATGAAAAGAACCCATGAATGTCCACTTAGGAATGAAAATACACATGTTTGAGGAACCTGCGTGTTCCTATAATTGCTGTTTACAATAATATTTGGTCGCTTATCGGTGTTTTGCATGATTATAGGTGACCAGAAGTGGTGCTGGGCCGTCAGAACGGCCAGGTTCTGAGGCAAGCAGTGTGCCAAGTGAAGCACCTGCAACACCTCCGTCTGCCGAGACCATTAGGTTGGTGGCAGAAGCTGTCATGGCGATGATTAATGCGCAACCCGCAAGACAGGTGCAGCAGCCTGCTCCTGCGGAGGAGCAAGTGCCGCTCCAAGCGGCGGAGCCTAGAAGGGTTGAGCAGGTGGCGGTGGAGCCGGAGTTGCCTCGAAGAGCAACTGAGAAACAGCTTAAGCATGTGATGGGCTTCCACCCACCGGTGTTCTCGGGAACGGGAACCCCGACCCAGGCTAAAGATTTGCTCTCAAGAGTCAATGGGGTGATGACAACGACTAAAACGGAAGAGTGGCAGAAGACCACAATAGCGACGTTCCTTTTGGATGGGGACGCAAGGTTATGGTGGGAATGCCTAGAGCTACACCAGTTGAGGGGAAGGCCGTTGGCCGAAGTTCCTATGGCGGAGTTTGCAAGATTGTTCATGGCTCGATACCTCCCCTCAGCGTAGAGGATCGCATTGGAGAACGAGTTCCAAAAGTTGGTGCAAGGAGATAGCACTGTAGACGAGTACCTCCACGAGTTTACTCGGTTGGGGAGATATGCTAGCGCTACCTTTGCCGACGAGGAGCGAAAGACTAACCGCTCCTATGAAGGGTTAAGAGATGAGCTGAGGTTGCTACTGTCAGGGCCTATGGCGCAGGGTTTCCTAACCTTGGTCAACTCGGCCCGGTCCTTGGAGAAGGACATGAGAAATGTGCATGCTAAGAAGGAATCTGGTGGGAAGAAATCAGAGTTCAAGGCGCCGACTACGTCGAAGTCGGGCTATCAAAGATTCTACAAGAAGGCTAGGACGTCAGGTCCAGCTTCTTCTACAGGTGCCTCGGGGGCAACTACCAATCGAACCCCGGGCGCTTGTTTCACGTATGGAAAGACGGGGCACTTTGCTCGCGATTGCAGGAGCGGACGCCCAAAGTCCGAGAGAAAACAAGGAGCTACTTACGAAGAGAAGGGCAAGGCGGTGGAGTCAACCGCATCCCACTATGCTCCGACTCAGCCTAGAGTCTACAACTTGGGGAAGCAGGAGGCCATTAAACAAGTGGATGTGGTGACAGGTACGAGTTAATTTATAGCAAGTTAACTTAGATACTATTGTTTATTGCTTGTTAGCCTAATATGGTTTGCATAGGCTTTGTTTTGATTATCGATAGTCCGGCACGGGCACTGTTCGATACGGGAGCTTCACACTCCTTCTTGTCCAAAAATTTTATATCGCGCATCAGAGTCCCTTCTTCGATGGCGAAGGACAAGTTGGATGTGCTGCTACCGAATGGGTGCTCGATGCGTGCGGACAGAGTGTATGCCGTAAAGGTTCACATAGGGAGCCAAGAGTTCGACTTGCTAGCGTCATTGCTGCCGCTAGTAGAGTTTGACGTTATCTTTGGGATGGATTGGCTTTCAGAGCAGAAGGCTTGGATTGATTGTGACCGGAAGGAGGTCAAGCTGGGTGTTGGGCTGGGGAAAACATTCGAGGGACTCAAGGGGTCGAGCAAGACGCTGATGTCTGCTCTTTAGGTGGTAAAGGCAGTTCGTGCTGGTGCAGAGCTGTTCTTCGCAATAGTGGGGGCTGTGGAGCCAAAGTCCACGTTGGATAGCATCCCCGTAGTTTGTGAATACCCCGATGTGTTCCCTGATAGTCTTCCCGGAGCCCCACCAAAGCGGGATATTGATTTCACCATCGAGCTCGTACCGGGGGCCAAACCGGTGTCACGTGCTCCGTATAGGTTGGCGCCTAAGGAGATGGCAGAGTTGAAAGTTCAGCTAGAGGAGTTGATGGAGCAAGGTTATGTGCGTCCAAGCTCGTCGCCTTGGAGCGCACCGGTCCTCTTCGTTAAGAAGAAGGACGGGAGTATGCGGTTGTGTATCGACTATAGAGAGTTGAACAAGCTGACGGAGAAGAACAAGTACCCGATCCTGAGGATTGATGATCTATTCGATCAGTTAGTCAGATCGTCGGTATATTCTAAGTTGGACTTGAAGTCAGGTACTATCAGTTGAGGATAAGGGAATGTGATATCCCGAAGACGGCGTTCAGCACAAGGTATGGGCATTTCGAGTTCACAGTCATGCCGTTTGGACCGACGAATGCGCCATCAGTGTTTATGGACTTGATGAACAGGACGTTCCGAGATTTCCTGGATCGCTTTGTTATCATCTTTATTGATGATATATTGGTGTACTCGCAGTGCGAAGAAGATCACTTCAAGCACTTGCATATGGTATTGGAGACTTTGAGGAGGAATGAGCTATATGCGAAATTCTCCAAGTGCGAGTTCTGGCTACCCTCAGTAGCGTTCCTTGGTCACGTTGTTAGTGGGGAAGGTATAGCGGTGGATCCGGCGAAGATCGTTGCGATACAGGAGTGGCCTGCGTTGTCTTCTGTCGCGGAAGTCCGTAGTTTTCTCGGGCTTGCCGGATATTACAGGCACTTCGTAGAGAACTTCTCGCGGATAGCGCTACCTCTCACGAAGTTGACAAGGAAAGATCAGAGATTCTTGTGGATGCAGGAGTGCGTGCAAGCTTTTGAGGAGATGAAGAGACGGTTGACCACGGCGCCAGTGCTTAGTTCGCCGAGTGGGACCGAGGGCTTCGAGGTTTATAGTGACGCCTCAGGTAGTGGTTTGGGCTGTGTGCTGTTGCAGCATGGGAGCGTGATAGCTTATGGATCGCGTCAGCTGAAAGTGCATGAAAGGAACTATCCGGTCCATGACTTTGAGTTGGCGGCCGTGATATTTGCCCTTAAGTTGTGAAGACACTACCTATACGGCGTAAGGGTCGATATATATACCAATCACAAGAGCCTGAAGTACCTATTGGATCAGAAGGATCTTAACATGAGGCAGAGGAGGTGGATGGAGTTCCTGGGGGACTACACCTTCAAGATTCATTATATACCCGGGAAGGGAAATGCGGTTGCTGATGCGTTGAGTCACAGGGCTCCCGCCCAAGGCAACTGGTTGTCGGTGCATGATGAGCGGTTGATACGGGAGTTGGAGGAGCTTGAAATATGCTGCGTTGACAAGCAGACGAGCGCCAAAGCAATGTTGAACTGGACAGAGGTTCAGTATGACCTGGCTGACCGGGTTCGGCAGGCATTGGAGTTAGATGACTCCATGAAGGAGCTTATGGAGGCAGCGTTGGATGGGTCAAATTCCCAATTTTCAGTGGAAGATGGGTTGTTAAGGAAGGATCATCGGTTGTGCGTCCCAAGCGGGAGTAACCTACGGGCGGAGTTGATGTACGAGGCTCATCATACCAAGTACTCGATCCACCCAGGGAGCACAAAGATGTACCGTGACCTCAAGAAGCTGTTTTGGTGGCCGGGGCTTAAGAAAGACATAGCGTTGTTTGTGGCTAAGTGCCAAACGTGCGCCTTGGTGAAGGCGGAGTGCCAAAAGCCGGGAGGATTTTTGAAGTCCTTGCCTATACCGGAGTGGAAGTTCGACGACATATCTATGGACTTTGTGCATGGGTTGCCAAGGTCGCAGAAGGGGAACAACGCCATCTGGGTGATCGTAGATCGGTTAACTAAGGTGTCGCATTTCATTCCGCATAGGAAGGACGACTCGGTGGAGAAGTTGGCGAAGCTATATGTGGACAATATAGTTAGACTGCATGGTGTGCCTCGTAGCATTGTGAGTGATCGTGATGGGCATTTCACATCCAATGATTGGAGTTTGGTGCAGCAGATGCTGGGTACAAAGTTGAAGTTCAGCACAGCCTTCCATCCGTAGACGGATGGGCAGACCGAGAGAGTCAATAGAACGATGGAGGACATGCTCCGCATGTGTGTTCTAGACTTCGGGAAGCATTGGTAGGACCACCTGTATTTGGTGGAGTTCGCGTACAATAACAGCTACCAGGCGAGTATCCAAATGACGCCCTTTGAGGCCCTATATGGTAGAAAATGTCGCACGCCGTTGTCTTGGTTAGAAACGGGTGAGGCAAGGTTGTACAAGAAGCAGGAGGTGGAGAGTGCTACCTCATTAGTGCGGATCATTCGGGAGCGCTTGTTGATCGCTCAGGACAGGCAAGCGAAGTATTACAATACCAAGCACCGGAACGTGGAGTTCGCGGTGGGCGATTGGGTATACTTGAAAGTGAAGCCGTTCAAGGGGGTTTCGCGGGTGAGATGCTTGAAGAAGCTGAGCCCAAAATACCTTGGACCTTTTGAGGTTCTGGAGCGAGTTGGCGAAGCCGCATACCGTTTGAAGCTATCAGTGGAGTTGAGTGGGCTACACGATGTGTTCCACATCTCTGTGTTGCGGAAGGCGGTGCAAGAGCCTTCACTAGTGATCGCAGTGGATCAAGTACCGGTGGACGAAGGGTTGACGACTAAGGTCAAGCCCGTTTGTATTGAAGACTCTGAGGTCAAGAGGCTCCGTAACAAGGAGATCCGGATGGTTAAGGTCCGGTGGGATAATTGCGGTCGGGAGGAGCTCTCTTGGGAAAGGTAGCAAACTATGCTGGACGAGTACCCGGAGGTATTCCGCTCAGGTACCGTTAAAAGTTTTAAGTTCCTATGGTTTTCCTTTAGTAATTTTCGTGGGCGAAATTCTTTTAAGGGGGAGAGAGTTGTAACACCCCGAAACTCAAAAGAGGGACGGGTGATGTTTTAAGCCCAGTTTGAATTTTGGAGCAGGTGTCACGGGTGTGACACGGGCGTGCCACGGGCGTATCACGGGCGTGTCACGGGTGTGACATAGGCGTGTTCGGCCACGGGTCATGTGGTCGATGTTTTGACGATCAGAGGTCGTCGAGTTGAGGCACACGGCCTGGGACACGGGCGTGTCCCAAGGCGTGTCACTTTGGGCAGTTTTCTGAGTCAGGCACACGGACCATGACACGGGCCCTGACACGGGCGTGTCACAAGCGACACGGGCGTGTCAGGTGCCGTGTCACAGGCCGTGTCCTTCTCGGGTTGGGAAAGCTGGCCGATTGCACACGGGGGGCGTGACACGGGTCTCGACACGGGCATGTCACAGGTGACACAGGCGTGTCAGAGGCCGTGTTGAATGCCGTGTGCTGGTTTTCGAGTCGGTCGAGACGGCGAATGGGTGACACAGCCATGCACACGGCCGTGTTGCAACCCGTGTTCGACCAATATTTTCTAATTTGAGGCCTAATCGTGGCCGTTCATTTCCTTGGCTTTGGATCCGACGGTGGGGGGCTGCTCCTTGGTGGTTTTAGCTGGGATAAGGGTTTCAAAACCCTCATTCTCCTTTTCCATTCTCTCTCTAAGGGTTTAGAGAGAAGGGAGAGCAAGGAAGAGTTTTGAGGCCAAGATCCGGCCGCCGGTGGAGCGTCAAAGCTCCAAATCGCGATCCGAGTCCAGATCCACGGAGGTGACGCCGTTGCGGTGCTTTCCAACAACATAGTTTTTCATGGCGCCGCGGAAGAACGCAAGGGTAACAATTTCTCATCCTTGGGCATGTGAAGCTCTTTTTCCCTTTGCATAGGAAGCCCTCTCTCGCGAGTGAGCGAAGAGTTGGAGCGTTCCTTGGGGTAGATAAGCAAAGTCCCCTTTGTATAGAGTCCGTATGCGAAAACGGATATAGGCATTGTGTGTGAAGCATATCCGGACAAGTAGAGCCGGATCGGTGATGTTGCATTGCGTATGAACCGGGGAAAACTCCGGGTGTTTGAGCATTTTTCGGGTTTTCTACGTGGTAGATTGCAACAGGGAGCCTTGGAGATTAACTCCAAGGTGCACCCGGAAAACTGGGCAAAAGCGAGTTTTGCCAACACGATGGTCGGGGAGCCAACGTGAACATAACCGGGTTATGTGATTGTTGTGGCGGAAACAGGACTCGATGAGTCTTGACCTGCGCATATGGCTTAAATTGCCGTTGCGATATGAGCACGGGTCAGGCGGAACCGTACCCGATCTATGTCGTTCGGTGGGACTGTTGACATGGATGAGAGTCTTCGGCGGTCTATGGCTTAAACTGTCATGACCAAGGCCAAGAAGACAAAATGCTCATATGGTTGGCCGTCCAAGGGGCGGTGGTGGAACGGGAACGTCTATGGCTTGAATTGACGTGACGTTGGCCGGTTCACCGTGAATGTGCCCTGTGTGCACGAGGTGTGTGGCCGTGCGAGCCTACGCCTATGATGATGTGTGTTTACACTAATAAATTGCCTATACTAATAAAGTGCAGGGAAAGAGCATCGCCGCCCCGATTTTGGGGGCGGGATCGTTATAATTTGGTCAGCATAGCTGACCGTTGCTTTTGTTTGCCATCGGGCGGTGGTTTGTGCTTGCAGGTGCTGCGGAGCCGAGCGGAAAATAGCGGGCTAAAGCCCAAGTTGCTGAGCCGGCCCTCGAAGGCCTAATTTTGAGTGTTTCATTGTGACCATGTGTGGCCGTCCTGCGAGCCGATGTATGAAAACACTTTTATGTCAAGCAAAATTTGTAAGGCCTTAAGACCATTTATAATTTCAGTGTATTGGAACATTCCTGCGGGTGTTATTGTAGTGGACATTCATGCTATTGGCAGGGTTCTTAATTGTGCAACTTAATTTTAATGCTTCCGCTAGGTATTGTGTAAGGCATGCAATTGGTTGAATGGTTTCAACGCGTAACCAACCGGTCTGTCCATAGTATATGGCGTCGGGCCCCGGCCGGACCTACTGCTATATGCTATGCAATGGATAGGGGTGTTACAAGAACTACTAGGGAGAACTTCAAAGAAATCCATCAATGACGATGACCATAGGCTCGCCCAGTCACACCATATCCACTACACTCGACACCAACTAACTCTGCCCATCATTAAGACTTAATTAGGGTGAAAGTTAAGGCTTAGGTTTAAGGTGAGGTATAACAAGGATAAACGTAAAGACTTTTCACACTTAAACAGAAATATTTGAGCTCACAACAAAACTATCAAAAGTAGAGAATGGGTGAGTGACAGTCCCCGACTTAGACTTCAACACATGAGTCACTCGTCACTGGCCAACACCAACATAAATACATTTTTAATTATCTTTTCTTCTCTCTTTCTCTTCTTCCTTTTTTATTTTAATTTTTCTTTCAAGTTTTTCTCAACACACACACATGTATAAATTTCTGATTTTTCACCATATCACAAAATAATTCCTAAATTCAAAAATTATGAAAAATAAACTTTTAAGCTAAGATTCTTAAGTATGAGAATAGGTTAGCATTTTGGTTCCAGTGATAGAATGGTGGAGGTTAATCAATAAAATAGGTGGCAGACACAAAATTTGATTAACAATGGTAGTGGAAATAGGTTAGGATGTATTACTTAAACTATCCAAGTGAATGCCTAAATCTTATAGGTAGAGTTAATTACTATTTAGTGTGCAATCTTCAAAGGTTGCAAGGGGAGAGTTCTAGACACCGAGAAAGGACACCCTTCATCGTGAACCTAAATACAACAGTAGCATTGCTACAAACAACTCTTACCCTAGTTTTGGGCTAAATCACTTTATAATGAGAAGTTGATATAAACCAACGATAATTAAAAAAAATACACTGTATTTAACATACGCAAAAAATAACTCTAAATCTATTTCAATCCGAAAACATGGGCACTCGACTAGGAGAACTTCATGAGTCTACGATTCACTAACCAATTACCAACATTTGATTATAAATTAAGCTATCCTGCTAACCTAAAATATTGAACAACATGAAAGTAACAAAAATTAAAGCAATAGAGTAGTGGGTGCATCACGAAATGCAAATGAACAAACACAAATTAAAATTTCAAAAGAAAAATATTGGAGTAATTTTCTAAATAAATAAAATAATATAATGGTTAGTTAATTCTTTGATTATCTTGATATAATTTAACTTAGTGTAGAGAGTTCTGACTTCTACAAATAGGGGGAGATTATTGGGTATTGTATCCATAATAACCTAGATTTGTGTGAATTCACTCTTGAACTAAGTTGAATTAATTATGTATTTGATGTTATTCCTTAGTTGAGTGCTTGAAGGTCATTATTGCTAAGTGTAGAGTAATGTCAGTTTACAACGAGTCACTAAACACAGGACCATGCAATATAATCCCTCATTGTTTGACCCATGGTGTTGACTCATGTGTAACCTCTCTATTGGGATGCACTTTATTTTCAAGTACTAAAGCAATGGAAGAAAGTAAGGGTAGCTGGTTTTTAACAAAGAAGAATTAGTTTTTCAGAGAAAAAATTTCTAAGTACTTTTCTCGAGAAGATAAAGTGTATTTCTCGAGAAGTCTGAGTATAGTCCTTGAGAAAGCAAAGTTGTTCTCGAGAAACCTTACGACTTCTCAGAAAATTCTCAGAAACAATCTTTAAGTATTTTTCTCGAGAAATCCCTGAAGAATTCTCGAGAAGCCAAGTATAGTTCTCGAGAATGCAAAGCAGTTCTCGAGAAGTCAAAATTGTTTCTCGAGAAGCTAAGTATTTTTCTCGAGACGTCAAGTTCCTTCTCGAGAAATCAGTTCTTCAGTTCAAAGAATTTGCGTTAAGATTTTCTCGAGAAGGCTATACCATTTCTCGATAAATCAAATCCTTCTCGAGAAATCATATGTCTTCTCGAGAAATAGGGTTGCAGAAAACTTCTTTTTAAACTGTCTAACTAGATTTCGATTTAACCTAAGTTACTCATGATTAGTCCACGTGGATCCTTCCTTAATGATTTTAGACCATTAGAATAGGACTTATAAGAAGTCCTTTCAGAGGAATCGCTAACCCTAACATCATTCAGAATCGCATTCGCAATTTTAAAATCAGGAGAACCTGCGCCGTCATCGTCGTTCTTCTCTCGATCCAGCGATTCCAAGAAGATAGATTCGACAGATCATAGATTCAAGTTCTTCAAACATATACTTGATCGTGTCGGGTCCTAAGCATTTCAGATCAAAGTTTTCTCGGGATTTATTTCGCAACTTCTTCACAGAGATTTTCAATTTTCAAGAAGGAAGAACCTTGAAGATTTTATATTTGAAAGTATAAAGTTGTTATTGTTGTTATAACAATTATTTTAACTCTTGTAGGATCTTTGTTCTTTGAGTTTGTATGAGCTTTGTCTCCGAGTTTATAGAAGTGTGTTATCTCCGAGTTGTAGGAGCATTACTCTAAGTTGTAGGATTGATGCAATCCGAGATTTAATGAAGTAGCCGAGGCTAGCCGTGGTGCTATATAGGCGAGGTGGAAAGTGGATGTATCCAAGATTGGGGAACCACTATAAATTCCTTGTATCGTCTGGGTTATGCTTGGTTATTTTCTGTGTCGATTACTCTCAAGTTTTTATTCCGCAAAAGTCGCAAAACTCACATATTCACCCCCCTCTAGGTTATTTAGGTAGGCTACTAGATACTTCATTGGTATTAGAGAGAGGTTGCTCACAAAAAGGTTCATACCTTGAACAGATCTACTTCTAGTTGTCGTAGAGATTATCAAGCATGGACAGATCAAAGGACATTGCAAAGCTTCTGGTGTGCACCAAGGCTAACTTTCCCATGTGGAAAGAGAGAGTCAGATTCTTCATGGAAGCTGGGTATCCCCGCATATTCATGATAGTGGAAGAAGGCCCTCATGTTCCCATGATAGCTTCCACTATCAATCAATCCAAGAAGGTATCAAAGAAACTAATGAATCTCGATAAAGATGAGATTTCCCTTGTCTCTCTAGATAAGAAAGCAAAGAATATCATCGCAAGTGCTGTCGATGATTCGATGTTGCAAAACCTGATACACTGCCAATCTGCCAAGGAAATGTGGCAGTCTCTGATCGTCCTAATGGAAGGCACAAAATAAGTAAGGGATGATAGGAGTTCCCTTCTGAACCAGAAGTATGAGGCCTTCAAGCAAGGCCCCAAGGACACAATAGCTTATACATATGAGAACTTCTTCAAGATCATCAACGGCCTGAAGAACTACGACCGGGTTTTCACAAATGGAGAACTAAATGGCAAGTTCTTAATAACCTTAACTAAAGAATGGGACAATATTATTTGTGTTATCAGGGAGTTTGGGAGACTAGCTGACACTGACTCCTAGAACCTCTTTGAGTAGATTATGTCCTATGATCTTCAAATTAACTCCAGAAAAGTTGAAAAGAGGGCAGTAGATCTTCATCAAAGGAGTAGTCTGTTATACTGAAGGTAGATAGATCAAGAAAGGCTAAAGCAGCATCTACTGCGCCCACTTAGGAAGAAAGTGAAGAAGAAAACTCAGAGCCAAGCACATCGGGATCAGAGTTATCTGATGGAGAGTTCTCTCTTCTCTCTAGATAGTTCAAGAAGTTTCTCAGTAAGAAGAAACAGATAAGAGGAAAAGACTCCTCATATAGAAGATCACGTCATAATGGTGATTATCTAAATAAACGTTACACAAATGACAAGTATAAATCTAAACAGAACAAATATAATTCTACCGACATTATGTATTATTGCTGTAATAATCTAGGTCATGTGATCGACGACTGCCCTCATAAGAAGAAGGAGGGTGGAAGAAGATAAGAGCATAAGTCCTCCCACGGCAAAAAGGAGAAGATCTTCATGACAAAACGTATAGCGTAGAAAGTCTTCCTTACTGTCTCCTCCCTCCATCCATCTAAATTTAAGGTAAGTAGGCTTGAAGTAGAAGAGCTTCAGTGACACTGACTCATCTGAGTCAAGTGAGGATGAAGAAGCCTACTTTGGGCTCATGGCTCACTCCGATGGAGAAGAAGCTGACCCCCAATTTTATGGGGAGGCAAATTTTCACACCATTCTTTCAGAGTCTGATGCTCTAGACGATGTTCATGAGGACTGTTCCTCTGATGATGAATCAGAACTCATGGCTCAGTATAAAATACTGATCAAGGTTTATGACCAGTGTAGAAAAGTTATTAGAACTCAGGCCAAGGAGATCAAATCCCTTAAGGCCGAGGAGATCACTCTGAGGGAGGAAGTCGCAAGAATGAACTCACTCAGAGAGGAACTCCACGCCCCGGACGATGACAACAATAGTTCACACGGGCTCCTTAATCTAAAAGAGAAAATCATCGAGAAGTTGGAAGGACAGCTTGCTGCTGAAAAGAGACTTGTTGAAAGTTTCTCCAAGCCCAAGACAATCCTTCCACTTATTACTGAATTCTCTGCTCAGGCTAAAGGAGCTAGCTTAGGTCATATGGCTGCTCCTAGTAAACCTTCCAGGAGGGCCAAAGCTAAAAGGAAAAATAAGGCTGCTATAAAAGCAATGATCGAAGAGAAAGGGAAGGGGCCTCTCATTCAGATTATGTTTAAGAAGGTTATTTTTCCTTCTAATGAATTTTATATTGAGAGCTCCTATGGTCACTTGACAAGACCAATTCAATTTGAACCTGTCAAGGACTATAAGGGGTGGACTCTTCCCCGAAACTTTGGTGCAAGTGTCTTCAAGGCACCTTATGAAAAGATCAATCTACAAAGCTATGGTCCCTATGTTCATGGTCCTAATGATAAGAAAGCTCCAATAGTGAAACCAGTTGTTCAAAAGCCACTTGAGAAGAAGAAGCCATGTGAGTGCTATCATCATGAGGCTTCAACCTCCAAGAAAGCTGCTCCAGCTAGACCACACGTTCAAAATGTTAAGCAGGAGACTTGTAAAAGGTACACTAGGTTTGACTGTTGGTGCTGCGACAAAGTTAGTCACTTTGCTGTGGATTACTGGTTTAATCCCAGAAACATTGAAACTCCTCAAGTTAATCATACGAGATAGACCACTCGTAGTGTTAACACTCGTAGGGGGAGTATGCTAAAAAGGAACCAAAGATCGAAATCTTATTGGGTTTCTAAGGTAAAATGATCAATGACTGCAAGCATGTCCAAAGGCCAACAAAATGCCTATCTAGTATTTGGACAGTGGATGCTCTCGACAAATGACCGAGACAAGAAGTCTACTTCAAAATTATACTCTAGTCAAAGACGGTCCAAAGGTTATATTTGGTGGATCTGACTAGGGAATTACAAAAGACTACAGTATGATTTCTAATAGTGTACTATCATTCACTGATGTGGCTTATGTGAAAGGATTAGAACACATTTTGATCAGCATAAGTCAATTATGTGATAAAGGCTTCATTCTTATTTTCTCTAAGGATCAGTACCTGATAAAATCAGCCTATACTATGGAGATGGTATTAACAGGCACTAGGAGTCGAAATATTTTTTGTCTTAATTTTCTATGTGTAGACACTTCTACCCAAGTTTTTTTGTTGCAAAAGATAGTGCATATCTTTGTGACCAATGGAACAAGAGACTAGCACGCATTAATTTCAAAACTATTAATATGTTATTTTCTCAAGACCTAGTATGTGATGCACCGACTATTAAGTGCATTAAAGAGAGTCCATGTCACGCATGCCAAATGGGCAAGCAGACAAGGGCTATCTTTAAGGGTATTGCTGATAGAGATTCCTCAAGGTGCTTGTATTTATTGTGTATGGACTTATTCAGTCCAATGCAAGTTCATAGCTTAGGAGGTAAGTCATATACATTGGTAATTGTTGATGATCATTCACGTTTTACTTGGGTGTTCTTTCTGAAACAAAAGTCAGATAACTTTGATGTGTTCACGAATTTTGTCATGCAAATTCAGAATGAATTAAACCATTCAGTATCCAAAATCAGAAGTGACCATGGAATAGAATTCGTATCTGGTACCATGACAGAATTCTATGGAAGTCTAGGTATCTTTCATGAGTTTTCCTTCCCATGTACTCCACAACAAAATGGAGTTATAGAGAGAAGGAATAGAACACTCATTGATACATGCACTACATTGTTGCTTGACTCCTCTTTACCAGAGTACTTCTAGACTGAGGCCGTCAATACAGCTTGTCCCATGCAAAACAGAGCATTGATCAACAAGAGTCATTATAAGACTCCCTATGAGCTACTAAAAGGCAGGAGATCGACTGTGCCCTACTTCAGGATCTTTAACAGCAAATGATATGCACTTAATAATGGGAAATATCATCGTGTAAAGTTTTGAGAAAAATGTATTGAAGGTATTTTCGTAGGCAATAGTGCTCATAGTAAGGCTTATAGAATTTTTAATAAGAAAACCCTGGTTATAGAAGAATCTATTAACATTGTATTTGATCAGACGAGTATGCTACAAAGCAGCTCTTCCAGTGTTTTCATTGAAGTTGTAGGTTCATGGCTGAAAGAGTTAAGCTTGGATGAGATAGTTGAAGAAAATGCCCAAACATTTATTAAGATCACTCCTCCAACCTTGAGATGGAGATCACCAAGATGAAGAAGTTATCCAAGTTGAGGAAGACACTCCAGAAATAGAAGAAGCTCCTGATGTAAGGACCCTAGAGCTCAGACACTTGAGGGATCACCCGGTTGATCGAATCATAGGAGATCCTCGTGATGGTGTAAGAAATTGAAGAGGTACTACTAATGAAAATATGCATTTGAGTTTTCTCTCGCAGGTTGGACCAAATAAATTTGAAGAAGCAAATGAAGACACATCTTAGATAGTTGCAATGGAAGAAGAACTTAATCAGTTCAAGCATTGCCAAGTCAGGAAGCTTGTACTAAGGCCCAAAGGCAAAAATGTAATTGGAATAAAGTAGGTCTACATGAACAAGCTGGATAAAGATAGAACCATCATCAAAAACAAAGCCAGACTTGTAGCTAAGAGATATAAACAAGAAGAAGGGATGGATTTTGATCATACTTATGCTCCAGTAGCAAGACTCGAAGTCATTAGGTTATTCCTCAAATTTGCTGCTCTCATGGGTTTCATTGTCTATCAATTGGACATGAAGTCAGCCTTCCTCAATGGTAAAATAAAGGAAGAAGTGTATGTGGAACAACCCCCAGGTTTTATTGATCATAACCATCCTGATTATGTTTATTTATTATTTAAAGCATTATATGGTTTAAAACAAGCTCCACGAGCTTGGTATAAAATGCAGTCTAACTTTCTTCTTGAGAACAAGTTCACAAGGGGAAAGATAGATAAGACATTATTTCTTAGGAATGTAAAAGACAAGATTTTGGTAGTCAAATCTATGTCAATGATATTATCGTTGGCTCTACTGATGACAACATTTGCAAGAAGTTTTCCAAACTTATGTAAGGGAAGTTTGAAATAAGCAGTATGAGTGAGATGAAGCAATTTGAAGATGGAATTTTCATCTCTCAGCGAAGTTCACCAAGGAGTTGCTAAACAAATTCGGAATGGATAATGCAACCTCTATGAGGACTCCAATGGGTTTAGCTATGTCTCTAGACAAGGATGAGAAAGAGAAACCTTTTGATGAAACTAAGTACAGAAGCATAATTGGATCCTTTCTCTATCTTACTGCTAGCAGGCTTGACATAATGTTTTCAACTTGTGTGTGTGCTGGATATTAGGTGAACTCTAAGGAATCTCACTACACAACTGCAAAGCGGATTTTGAGATACCTTAAGGGAACACAAAATCTTGGCATATGATACCCAAGAAGTAATGATAGCGAACTAATTGAATTTTCAGATGCAGACTTTGCAGGTAGCAAAGACGACAGAAAGAGCACTTCCAGGACTTGCCAATTCCTAGGAAGAAGGCTCATATCATGGAGCAGCAAGAAACAGAATTGTATTGCAATCTCAACCGCCAAGTCAGAATATATTTCTACAGATAGTTGTTGTGCACAACTTCTCTGGATAAAGAATCAATTTGAAGACTACAACTTGAAGTTCAGATACATGATGAGTACAATTATGATAGATTCTGACTATCATAATTGTAATCATGTCCACTGTTTTCTACCTCTTTACTCAAGTAATTGCGCAAAATAGTTGAGAATTGGTATTGTCATGAATAGTAGAGCATAAGTTATAGTCGTTACTATTTTATGTATTGAACTCCCCACTTATTACGTCATTTTTATAATGCAGGTACGACTAATCAGTGGAACTAAAAGTCTTGGAGCAAACAGGGGAGTTGATGGGACCAGGAGGGCTGATCAAAGCAGAAGAATTGGTCGAACACGGGTAGGAACACGCCCGTGTGCCTACCCGTGTTCTATCATAGCTGGAACTATTTGTTCACACGGGTCTGAACACGCCCGTGTGTCCAGACCGTGTCCTTCTCGGGACAAATCGAAGAATTAAATCCGGCTTACCCGTGTCCAAAGAATATGAAGAACAACACGGCCGTGTTCTCCAACACGGCCGTGTCAGTACCCGTGTAATCCAACACGGCCCATGACCAAACACGTCTGCTCGTGTGGAACTGCCTTGGAACTGCCGACACGGCCTGCAACACGGCTGTGTCGGAACCCGTGTTCGACCATGTTTGCTATGAGACTATAAAAACATGGAGAAAAATTTTATTCTGCACTTTTGGATCAATTTTATTTGGAGAGTTTCTGGAGAACGAAAGTGGAGCACCCAAGAGAAGGAAGGCTTGAAGGAGATATTTATATGCATTTATTCTTCAATTTTTCTCATTTAATCTTGTATCTCTCTTGGTAATCCAACTTTATTTATCTTTTAATTTTCATGAACAATGTGTTTGAACAAATTAGTAATCATGTATCTTCTTGTTTTAATCAATTTCATGGAATTTTATTCGTATATGGGTTTGCAAACATTGAGAATTATCCTTGTTATGAATGATTATTTGCTTTTACATGAATTCCAAATGTCTAGATTGAGAAATTGGATTCTTTGGATGATGGTTAAATCTTCATATTTATGTGTTATTTCTCTTTGTAATCTAAAATTCATGATCGAGAGATATGTTTCTTGGAAAATTAGAATACGAAATGATGGAATTATGGTATTTTAGAGATAAAGTTCCATGAATCTATGTAGTAGATAGGGTATTTCATTCAATGCAAATTTGAGTATTATAAATTGTTCGAGAGAAGATTTACTTAACTTAGATTTAAATTTCAAATTGCTCGAGAGAGAATTTGATAATTAGTTTAACCCTCTTCAATACAATGAATTTGATAGTTTGTTATTGCATGATTACATAAAATGATGATGTTCATTGAACGCCTTTAACTTTCGGTTTGAAATTATTTTTGTAACTCTCCAATATAATTTTTATCCAAGTAGTCATAGTTAGGATTAATCTATGATAGAACGAAATTTTAAATGTAGGTATGATAATAGAGTGAGAGTGAGTACAAGTAGTTGAAAGGACCCTGTGGAATACGATACGAGATGTAAGCTTCTCTTATACTATGATTGATAGGTGCACTTGCCTGAAAAATAATTCAATCTAGCTTATGCCCATCTACATAGTTATGATAAAATGTAGAATGACTCCACATCAAGGTTAGGCTTTGTGAAAATGATCATCAAGTTTTTGGCGCCGTTGCCGGGGATCCCTTTTTAATATTTTGAAAGCTTTAACTCTATTAATCTACCATTTTTGTTTACTAATAAATATATGTAATATAGTTTATAGTATAATTATATTATTTAATCTCTATTTTGTAGTCTGTTAGTCTATGACCAGGGCAAGAAATTCTGGGCTAGAACCATTTCAATCTGATCCAGAACGACTTATTAATAACACCAATCAAAGAGACGTGGGTATTAACACCACAGATATTGTAACCGAACTGTTAGAAGAAGAAACAGTGAATCAAGGAGAACACCATCCTAAAGATTTAGATATCATGGCAAACCAAAATGAGCAAACCATGTCTGACTTTGCTAGACCCAACCTCCAAGGAACTGGGTCAAGCATTGTTCGACCTCCCATTCCAACCAATAATTTCGAACTGAAGCCGAGCGTGATACATATGGTTCAATAATATGTTCAATATGATGGCTTACAAGACGAAGACCCCAATACACACTTAGCCGGATTCCTAAAGATATGTGATACTTTCAAGATTAATGGTGTCTCCAACGATGCCATTAGATTGAGATTGTTCCCATTCTCATTAAGGCATAAGGCAAAGCAGTGGCTCAATTCGTTACCTCGAGGTTCCATTACTACTTGGGACATGATGGTTGAGAAGTTTTTGATGAAGTATTTTCCACCGGCAAAGACCGCAAAGTTAAGAAACGATATCTCTACGTATGTTCAATTGGAGGCTGAATCATTGTACGATACTTGGGAACGATTCAAAGAATTATTAAGGAGATGCCCCCATCATGCCTTACCTTCTTGGCTTCAGATTCAGACCTTCTACAATGGTCTAAATCCAACCACCAGACAGATGATTGATGCGGCTAGTGGAGGCACCTTGAACAATAAGACACCTGAGGCCGCCCAGCAGTTGATAGAAGAAATGGCAATGAATAGCTACCAATGGACTACCATGCGGCCAAAGTCTACTAAGCCTGCCGGAATGTATGAAGTGGATGCCGTAACAGCCTTAGCAATTCAAGTGGAGAAGCTCCATCAAAAGATGGACAACCTTTCTTTAGCTACGCCCCCTATGGTACCTCAACAATGGGACCCTTCCCTTGTTGGAATACCTAGTGGTGAACCTTAAGTGCAAGAACATGTAGACTACATGGGTAATAATCCCAGACCACCTTTCAATCCTGCAAACAACCCATATAGTTTTACATACAATCAAGGATGGAGGAACCACCCCAATTTCTCTTGGGGAGGGCAAGGCAACCAAGGCAAACAACCCATTTTTGGACAACAACAACAACAATTGGAGCCAAGGAAACCAACATTGGAAGATGTCCTTGCAAAGTTCATGCAAACTACCGATGTTGCCTTCCGTAATCAAGAGGGTTCTATTCGAAATTTGGAGAATCAGATTGGGCAGTTGGCAAGGATGGTATCAGAGAGACAACAAGGGACACTTCTAGGAAATACTGAGACAAATCCAAAGGAGCATGCAAGAGCAATTCAGTTGAGGAGCGGGAAGGAATTACAAGACCCAAGGCTTGCACAAGATGCACCTCAAGAGGAGTCCAGTGGAGAAGCACCGAACGTGACACCAATGGAATATCAACCAGCCGTACCATATCCAGCAAAGATAAACAAGGAGCGCATGGATGCGCAATATGGTAAATTTTTATCAATGATAAAACAATTGCATGTTAATTTACCTTTTTCAGATATTATTCAAATGCCCAAGTATGCAAAATTTTTGAAGGATTTAATTTCTAATAAAAGGAAAATAGAAGAATTGTCTTTAGTTACACTTAGTGAAGAATGCTCTGCTATTTTACAAAATAAATTACCACCAAAACTTAAGGATCCCGGTTCTTTTTCAATTCCATGTTTAATCGGTGATTTGCAAGTTAATAAAGCTTTAGCGGATTTAGGAGCTAGTATAAATTTGATGCCTTATAAATTATATTTGAAACTAGGCCTAGGGGAACTTAGCCCGACTAGGATGAGCATCCAGTTGGCAGATAGGTCGGTTAAGTACCCAAGAGGTATAGTGGAGGATGTATTAGTTAAGGTAGACAAATTTATATTTCCTGCCGATTTTGTTATTTTAGATATGGACGAAAATATAGAAGTACCACTTATACTTGGTCGTCCATTTCTAGCCACTTCTAGAGCTCTTATTGATGTTTTTGATGGTAAATTAGTTTTGAGAGTAGGAGAGGATGAAGTCACTTTTCAAATTGGCAATACTATGAAACAATCTTTGGATAGTGATGATTGTTGCTACTTTTCTCATGGTGTTGATGATTTAATGACTTCTATTGATTCTAATTTTTATTATAAAGACCCTTTAGAAATTTGCATTACTAATTGCTTTCTAGAAGATGAAACTAGTGAAGACATTGTTGATCATTTATTTTTTCTAGATAGCTCAGTTTCGATGAATGGAAATACTGAATATAACTTACTTGCAGAAGGAAAACATGAAGTTCTTACGAATAATGCTAAGAATCCACCTGTAGTTGAATTAAAAAATTTACCGGATCATCTTGAGTATGCATTCTTAGGAACTAATTCGTCTTACCCAGTTATCATTTCTTCTCATCTTTCTGAGATTGAAAAAACCAAATTATTAACTGTGTTAAAAAAATGTAAAGGTGCAATAGCCTGGCAAATATCTGATATAAAAGGTATTAATCCTAGTTTTTGCACTCATAAAATCCTTTTGGAAGAAAACTATAAGTCATCTATTCAACCGCAACGTAGGCTTAATCCTAATATGAAAGAGGTAGTTAAGGCTGAAATTGTTAAATTGTTAGATGCTGGTATGATATACCCTATCTCCGATAGTCCATGGGTTAGTCCTGTCCAAGTCGTTCCTAAGAAGGGTGGTTTAACTGTAGTAGCAAACGATAAAAATGAATTAATTCCAACACGAACAATAACAGGTTGGCGTGTTTGTATAGACTATAGGAAGCTAAACGATGACACTAGGAAGGACCATTTCCCTTTACCCTTTATTGACCAAATATTAGAACGCTTGTCAGGACATGCGTATTATTGTTTTCTAGATGGACTTTCTGGGTATTTCCAAATCCCAATTGCCCCAGAAGACCAAGAGAAAACAACGTTCACGTGCCCATTCGGCACCTTTGCCTATAGGCGTATGCCTTTCGGTCTATGTAATGCCCCCGCTACTTTCCAAAGATGCATGTTGGCCATCTTCAATGAGTATGTTGAAGATATCATGGAAGTGTTTATGGATGACTTCTCCGTCTTTGGAGATTCCTTTGATTTATGTTTGAATAATTTAGAAAAAGTTTTGAGGAGGTGTGAGGAAACTTACTTAGTACTTAGCTGGGAGAAGTGTCATTTTATGGTACAAGAAGGGTTAGTACTTGGTCATAAAATCTCCAATCAAGGAATTCAAGTAGATAGAGCGAAGATAGAAATAATAGAAAAGTTACCACCACCCACATCCGTTAAGGTAGTGAGAAGTTTTTTAGGCCATGCCGGATTTTACCGTCGGTTTATTAAAGACTTCTCCAAAATTGCTAAACCACTCACAAGACTTTTAGAAAAGGACACATCTTTTCTCTTTAATCAAGAGTGTCTACATGCTTTTGAGTTCTTAAAAGAGAGATTAATTAATTCTCCTATTATGATAGCGCCTGATTTTACTCAGCCTTTTGAAATCATGTGTGATGCTAGCAGTTTTGCGGTAGGGGCTGTTCTAGGACAACGACGAAACAAACATTTTCATCCTATATTCTATGCTAGTAAAACACTTAATAATGCACAAGAGAATTATACTACTACTGAAAAAGAACTTCTAGCAGTAGTTTTTGCCTTTGATAAATTTAGATCCTATTTAACATTGTCCAAGGTAGTAGTTTACACGGATCACTCTGCACTTAAATATTTGCTAGCCAAGGCGGACGCAAAGCCTCGTTTAATCCGTTGGGTTCTTCTATTGCAAGAATTTGATTTGGAAATTAGGGATAAACGAGGAGCAGAAAACTTAGCGGCAGACCATCTTTCACGTTTAGAAAATCCATTACGAGCAATGTTAGAAGAATCTGAAATTTCTGATGCATTCCCTGAGGAATCGTTATTTGCCTTATCTTCGAAAGTAAACAATAATTATCCATGGTTTGCAGATTATGCAAACTATCTTGTTGCTAAGGTCCTCCCACAGGATTTTTCATATCAGCAGAAAAAGAAATTTTTCTCCGACTTGAAATATTACTTTTGGGAGGACCCTTTTCTTTTTCAGATATGTGCAGATTCCGTGATCCGAAGGTGTGTATCAGCCGAGGAAGGGTGGAAAATCCTGGAGCAATGTCATTCAGGTCCTACTGGTGGTCACTATGGAGCAAATCGCTCTGCGAAAAAGGTTCTTGATTCAGGTTTTTATTGGCCCCTTCTATTCAGGGATGCCCAAAGGTATGTGCTTTCATGTGATTCTTGTACAAAACAGGTAATATTTCTAAATTACATGAAATGCCACAAAACTTTATTCTTGAATGTGAAGTATTTGATGTGTGGGGAATAGATTTTATGGGCCCATTTCCAGTTTCATTCGGGAATAAATTTATCTTGGTAGCCGTAGATTACGTATCAAAGTGGGTTGAGGCGCAAGCTTTACCTACTAATGATAGTAGAGTAGTAATTCAATTCCTTAAATCTCTATTTGTGCGATTTGGCACACCACGTACACTTATTAGCGATAGGGGTTCTCACTTTTGCAATCTACAGCTAGATAAGGTATTGCAAAAATATGGAGTCGTACATAGGACAGCTACACCATATCATCCGCAGACTAGTGGTCAAGTTGAGGTATCCAATAGAGAACTTAAATGTATCCTAGAAAAATCTATAGAAGGGAATAGAAAACAATGGTCTAGGAAACTAAACGATTGTTTATGGGCTTATAGGACCGTATTTAAAACACCTATAGGAACCACCCCCTTTAGATTAGTCTATGGTAAATCCTGTCACTTACCTATAGAATTAGAGCACAAGTCATATTGGGCAATACGATCTCTAAATTTTGATACTAATTCTATAGGGGAAAAAATGCAAACTTCAACTTAACGAACTAGACGAATGGAGGACTATGGCTTATGAGAACTCCAGAATTTATAAGGAGAGAACCAAATTATTTCATGACCGTCACCTCCGAAAAACAAAAACATTCAACGAGGGTGACCAGGTTCTCCTTTTTAATTCTAGGCTGCGTCTATTCCCAGGGAAGCTTAGGTCTAAGTGGTCCGGACCCTTCCAAGTTAAAAAAGTTTTCCCCTATGGCACCGTCGAAATAACTCACCCTGAAAAAGGAGATTTTAAAGTCAACGGGCACCGGTTAAAACTTTATTATAGTGCACTTCCTCAAGCTTCTGCTCGCCTAGAATCCTGCCTTCATCTAAACTAAGAAACTATATATATATAATTCAATAGTAATTTGTTTAAATAGTTTATAAAAATTTTAATGAAAACTTTATTTAAATTTCTACCCCGAAAAATAAAATAAAATAAAATAAAGAACTTAGGAGAAATCAATATTTAAGAAGAGTACACGGCCAAGCACACGACCATGTGCTTGGCCGTGTCGAGCACACGCGCAGTCACCCAGCCATGCACCTTATTTAATCCAGGAAAGGCAGAAATTTACAGAGAACCACACGGGCAAATACACGCCCGTGTGCGTTGCCGTGTCATTCATCGCAATTTCAATGTTACGCTAGTGACTAACACGGGTATCCACACAACCGTGTTTGTGGCCGTGTTTTAATGAACACGGCTATTAACCCAACCATGTGCACACCCGTGTTGGTAAGGCAAATTAAAACGATTTCATCCAGAGAAGGACACGGGTCCACACACACCCGTGTTGTGGACCGTGTCCGATCCAACCACCTGTCAGATTGACCACACGGTCAGGGGACACGACCGTGTTGTTGATCGTGTCCACTGACACGAGCAGTTCCCGCGAAATGACCACACGTCTCCTTGGAGACCGTGTTTCCCGCCCACGTAGATTCCCTAACACGGGTGCACACACGGCCGTGTGTACACCCGTGTTCGACTTCTTTCATTCCATCAGTTCTTCTTTCTCCCATTTTCTTCCTGCAACCAGCACAGCCGGAGCTCCCCCAAATTTCGTGGAATCGCCTCGTCGCTTCGCTATTTACATCATCGGTATACTTCCTGGGTTTCTATCCATAAGATCTCTTCTTATGTATTTGATTTTTTTTCTCTCCATCTTCATTCGCTTTAGACTATTTTGTTCCTTTATTTTCAGATCATGTCTTCTTCACGTAGCCAAGGCGTTCGCCGACATAGACCGGAACTACAAGCGCTGTCTACTGAAAGACGCGACGTCGCTCAACCCTTAGTTTTCACGGATGCAGTGCATACTAACCGCTATAACCGCCTACAAACAAAGAAATTTCAGGACATACGAATGATCGATTGGGACGTCTTGGAAGCCATCGGTCTTACTGCAAATGTTAAAGAATTAATCTCTGTAATAGGGTGGCAAGGTTTTTTTTTGAAATAGAAGAGTTAGGTTTCCGCGAGCTCACGCTCAAGTTTTTGTCCACTTTCTATTTAAACCTTCGACCCTCCATGACCGATGATGGAAGACCAACCGAGGGGAATATCTCCTTTCGGGTGGGGGGGCACCTTCTACACGCTATCTCTCATCCAATTTACACAGCATTTAGGAGTGTACGAAGAGGCCTTCCTCTTTAATGATGCCTACTCTGAACTGAATTTTAGTCTCCCGAGTCGCGACCAGGCGGGCGATATTTGGCGCCGTCTCTCTTTTGACACTGAGCCATACGAAGCCATGAGGTCTAAGGCCTCAAAGCTGGTGTCCCCCGCCATCCATTACGTTCATCATCTGCTGAGCCATACTCTGAGCGGCCGAGGCGAAAGCTCCGACGTAGTTAGCCGACAGGACATCCTTTATCTGCAAAGCATGACAGCCCGTTACCCCATCCACTTAGGTTATATGCTTGCTCACTTCATTCTGCATCAGGCGAAGAACTCCCGCGTCGGGTCCATCTGTGTATCCCCTTATATTACGCGCTTGGCAAAGAATATGGGCATATTCTTGCCTCTTCCCCCGATGACGGAGGTAGCCAGGACTATGCCCATCACCATGGCAAGTCTTCGATCCATCCGCCTCGTTTCAGCACGTCAAGGCCGGGGTGGGATTACTTACACCATTGCGAGTCATGGACGCCATGTCCATGACGACGATGAGGAGATAGATCTAGACCTCGATGAGCCTCTCATTCCCCCACCCCGCTCGACGTATACTCAGGGGGAGTCCTCTTCTGCCCAGCCTCCACGACAGTCTCGATATGCACAGGAGATCCAGCGATTCTACGACACTGAGCTATCGCCGCGCCTTCAGCGTATCGAGGAGACACAGAAGCGGACTGAGGACGTCATGTATCAGATCCGGCAACACTTAGGGATTACTAGCCCACCACGAGCAGCTCCTCATCGATCTCGCACTCAGGATGATCCGGCGGACCAAGATGATACACCTATGTATTTTTGATTTTATATCCCTGTATCATTGTATCCTTTTATTGATATGATCATGATCTTGTATTAGCAGTATATCTAGCAATATTTTTTTTTGCTCATTGTTTTGTTCTGTGCTCCTTTATATTCAAGATCATCAGTTCTCTCTATCTTGGTGCAATAATAACCTCAATTTGTTTTTAATATTTTTTTTTGCAATGAGGACATTGCAACACAAGTCTGGGGGTATTGGTGTTGACAGTGGGGTGCATGATTACAGTTACTGATATTATCTCTATCATAGTACTCTATTTCTCTATCACAACATTCTGTTACTTTTCTTTAAGCTTTCCGTACTTCACTCATTGAGAATATAACTATCTAATTTTCTTTCGCACGCTGATTAAACTGAATTCGTGTTCAAATTTGTTGATTAGTAACTACGTATAGAAATTCATTAGCCTACTTTTCTCCATAAAATTTGGTTTAAAAATATTGTCCTTTATATTATTAACTAATAATCGCTCCATTTTAGAAATTATATTTATCTATACTAAAGTGAGTCGATGAATGCAATATTTTGATAATTATGTATTATGAGATCAAAATAAATTAACAAAACTTTTCTCTATTGGTGTCTAGAACTAACCAACGATCCTCAAACCTTTTGCACATGTTAATTAGTAAAGGTGGAAATGATTTAGGCCTCCTTTTGGATAGCTTGAGCCTTTCACATCCCAAAACCTTAAGCATTATACCCTTGCTCACCCAATTTGGACCTTATCCCTATATTTTTGTGATATTCCAACTCTAAAATTCACCAAGGAAAATTCTCACCTAGTAGCACACCTATCATTGAGTTCGTCATGAAATGAATTTTCATAGTGATATGTGGCCCGAGTGCGTGTACACTTGCACCCATTCGGAATGATCCCTACTATGAAGTCCCTAAAAACAAACAAAAACATAGTGATATGTGGCCTGAGTGAGTGTGACTTTGCACCCATTCAGAATGATCCCTACTATGGACCTTTGGTTAAGAAACAAAGAAAAAATATGGGAAGTATAATACGTGTAAAGTCTGGGGGTGCTTGTAGAATATCAATGTTTGTTAAGGTATTGACCATACCAAGGGCTCAATTGTGATCTAGGTGTGCAAAGAAAAAAAACCATCGAGTTATTTTTTTTAGTTGCTTACCCCACCTATTATTACCTATCCTAAGCCAAAAAGGTTACACCACCATACAAGTCCTAAGGATCCAACTTTACTAATTCTCATTAGTGCTATGGAGAGGGTGTGTAAAGGAAAGTGTATGATTATCAATAGAGGTATGTTTAAGTTTTGAAAGACTAATGCATATGTTATTAAGATTATTCTTTTCTCCTTACAATAGTAATGGATAACTATAATCCTAATTCTAAGAAAGAGCGAAAAATAGTTAAGATATGTATTGGAGGAATTTTTAAGAAAAAGTTATATTTAGAAAAGTCTGCTATACTATTTCCTATACAATTACAACATCAAATTTCTATTTGAATTCAAAACAATCAGTGTGCGGAAGTAGAATTATGTATCGGTAACTCAATTGTTTGAATTAGTTTGCTTAGGGACAAGCAAACACTCAAGTCTGGGGGTATTTGATGAGTACAATTATGATAGATTCTGACTATCATAATTGTAATCATGTCCACTGTTTTCTACCTCTTTACTCAAGTAATTGCGCAAAATAGTTGAGAATTGGTATTGTCATGAATAGTAGAGCATAAGTTATAGTCGTTACTATTTTATGTATTGAACTCCCCACTTATTACGTCATTTTTCTAATGCAGGTATGACTAATCAGTGGAACTAAAAGTCTTGGAGCAAACAGGGGAGTTGACGGGACCAGGAGGGCTGATCAAAGCAGAAGAATTGGTCGAATACGGGTAGGAACACGCCCGTGTGCCTACCCGTGTTCTATCATAGCTGGAACTATTTGTTCACACGGGTCTGAACACGCCCGTGTGTCCAGACCGTGTCCTTCTCGGGACAAATCGAAGAATTAAATCCGGCTTACCCGTGTCCGAAGAATATGAAGAACAACACAGCCGTGTTCTCCAACACGGCCGTGTCAGTACCCGTGTCATCCAATACGGCCCATGACCAAACACGTCTGCTCGTGTGGAACTGTCTTGGAACTGCCGACACGGCCTGCAACACGGCCGTGTCGGAACCCGTGTTCGACCATGTTTGCTATGAGACTATAAAAACCTGGAGAAAAATTTTATTCTGCACTTTTGGATCAATTTTATTTGGAGAGTTTCTAGAGAATGAAAGTGGAGCACCCAAGAGAAGGAAGGCTTGAAGGAGATATTTGTATGCATTTATTCTTCAATTTATCTCATTTAATCTTGTATCTCTCTTGGTAATCCAACTTTATTTATCTTTTAATTTTCATGAACAATGTGTTTGAACAAATTAGTAATCATGTATCTTCTTGTTTTAATCAATTTCATGGTATTTTATTCGTATATGGGTTTGCAAACATTGAGAATTATCCTTGTTATGAATGATTATTTGCTTTTACATGAATTCCAAATGTCTAGATTGAGAAATTGGATTCTTTGGATGATGGTTAAATCTTCATATTTATGTGTTATTTCTCTTTGTAATCTAAAATTCATGATCGAGAGAAATGTTTCTTGGAAAATTAGAATACGAAATGATGGAATTATGGTATTTTAGAGATAAAGTTCCATGAATCTATATAGTAGATAGGGTATTTCATTCAATGCAAATTTGAGTATTATAAATTGTTCGAGAGAAGATTTACTTAACTTAGAATTAAATTTCAAATTACTCAAGAGAGAATTTGATAATTAGTTTAACCCTCTACAATACAATGAATTTGATAGTTTTGTTATTGCATGATTACATAAAATGATGATGTTCATTGAACGCCTTTAACTTTCGGTTTGAAATTATTTTTGTAACTCTCCAATATAATTTTTATCCAAGTAGTCATAGTTAGGATTAATCTATGATAGAACGAAATTTTAAATGTAGGTATGATAATAGAGTGAGAGTGAGTACAAGTAGTTGAAAGGACCCTGTGGAATACGATACGAGATGTAAGCTTCTCTTATACTATGATTGATAGGTGCACTTGCCTGAAAAATAATTCAATCTAGCTTATGCCCATCTACATAGTTATGATAAAATGTAGAATGACTCCACATCAAGGTTAGGCTTTGTGAAAATGATCATCAATACATCCCCATATTTTGTGACTCCTCCAGTGCTATAGCAATTTCCAACAATCCAGTTTCTCATAACCGAACAAAGTACATCGAATTGAGATATCATTTCATCTGTGAGCATGTGGAGAATGGGGACATCAACCTCCAGTATGTTCCAACAGATAGGTAGGTTGCAGATATCTTTACGAAGCTGTTGGACGAGGCCAAGTTCTCGTTCTTCAAGACAAAACTTTGTATGCTTAACAAGGAGTCCTGAAAAGTTCACATTTGAAGTCAAGAGAAGATTCTGCAATCAACACTCAGAAAATTCCAAGAGAATTCTTACTTAGCAAACCTTCAGATAAATTCAAGCTTAGAACTTGATTTCTCGAAAACTTAATGGATTTCTCGGAAAAATAACTTATATTTCTCGGAAGAACACCTTAAATGTTTTGAGAAGCATTTGGACGTCTCGACTTCTCGAGAAATCAGCTAACATAACTTTTCAAGAAGAATTACAACCAACATTCCTCAGGTACGTTCTTCTTCATTCTTCAAGATTTTCAATTTTATATAAATAGAAAACTCCATAGAATGTCCAAGTCCACACTTTTGAAAAAGACTCTTCCCGAGAAAAACCCTTGAGTTCCGCCAAAGGCCTCTGCCGCTCTTCTCGCAAACTCCGTCGTTTCTTCTCAAAAAAGTCTGAAATCTCTCATCTTCTTCAATCGATGGCTCCCATTGCAAAGATTGGCATCAACAGTGAGTTTGTTTGTATAGGTATTGAAGAAATCTCCGAAGATTTCCGTAATGTCCTTCTACTTCTTGAAACTGCCGGCCTCTCTTTCATTCTAAAGCATCCCTGCAAAGTTTTGGTTCCAGAAGTTGAAGAGTTCTTTAGAAATGCAAAGCTTAAAAGGTGTGGGAAATGGTTGAAATGCTCTGTCAAAGATGTGAAGATCAAAATGAAGCCATCCTTCTTAACAAAATTTCTGAGGTTACCCTCCATTGATGAGGAAGATTATTTGGAAGAACCCGATTACTCCAAGGCTCTTTCATTTTGTGGCATCTCCCAATCCACTACCTCTATTCACAAACATCACATGAATGATGAGAGCAAGCTTTTGGTCGACATTCATGGAAAAGTTCTCCTCTACAAGATAGGTTCAATTAGATATATCTCCTCAGAATTCTTTTGCATGATGACTGCTGTGGTGTGTCGCAAGAAGTTCCAATAGGGACACATATCATTTGAAAAGATTAAGGAAAGCATGAAAGCACCTAATTTTGTAAGGATCATCTCTCTATATCTTAATCAAGTGCACCTGAAGCTTTTGACTTTTCCAAAGGTGTGTCCATTCACCACTTGAAGAAAGTATCACTCTCATCCATCAATAGATGGGAAATCATAATTCAAAATCCAGGCCAAGCTCCAGCAGTTCCAAGGACTATAGTTGATGAGGACAGGACCCCATCTCCCCTTCATATTGATATAGTTGGCACATCTATTACAACTGTTGAGGGGGAGCCTGCTCCTTTAGTTCATAAGGAAGATCAATAAGCAAAGGTACCAGATATAGAGTTTCATTCAGATGTTCTTACAGATCAGTTTATCGAGAAAGTTCTTACTGATGATGTGGTGGTGGAAAAGGAAAACAAAGCTCAGTTTGATGATGAGAAGAGCACCTCTACGTATGATGGTGGCTACAAGATTCCAGAATATTCTCAGCTCTTGACACAAATTTAGGGGGAGAATGTGGTTATACTCTCTGATGAGGATGAAGTTACCCTAGAACATATAGAACCTCCTCTCAAGAATTTAAAATTCTCTCTACTTATCATTCTTGGTGAGGAAGGGGATGTGATGACATATGCCCAAAGAGACAAAATCTCAGTTGTTATTGAAGAACTACCAGTCTGGATAGCTCCAACACTATCTCCTCCACTTCCTCCTGCTGCTGTCATTCCTGATGATACTCTTTTGGGTAAGATTGATTCTATGTTGGCAAAGCAGAGAGAGTACTTTGACAAGTCTCTCAAAGATGTAACTGAGAGAGTAACTGCTCTTGAGAAAGAAATGAGCAGAGGATTTGATGAGATTCAGGGTAATACAAATGAATTCAAAAAACTGCTCAATATTGGTGGCAAGGCTTTGGACCACACTATCACTAGTGGTTGTTAAGCCATGAATCATTCAGTTACTGTGGATAACATTCAGATACTCTTGATAAAGAAAACTGAAGAACATAACTTCAAAACCTGTGAAGAGGTCGGGAAATTCAAGAAAGATGCCATAAAGGATCTAATCATAGAAGTCAGAAAGGGGGAGGATAAGATGAAAGATAATCTAGAACGCAAAGTTCAAGAAATGAAGACTCAGTGGGGTAATCAACTGAAAGAGATCAGTACAAATGTAGAAACACAGATTAAGAGTGTAAGTACTTATACTTATAATACTGCTGTGTGGATGCAAAATCAAATTTTTCTAGAGTTTCAAGTTGATCCAAATGAGGCTCCACCTCCTCATCTTGATCTAAGTGTCTGTAAGCCTACATTTTCTCCCATACCTGAACATCATGGAGTTCCTCCTATGAGTTATTCTCAAGTCTGGACTTCTTATTAGACAGAGATACCTCAGGACCTACCTCCTGAGGTGCTAGTGACTAAGAAAAGAAAATATGGTGATGGTGCTTCAGTCAGCCGATCTATCCCAAGTAAAGAAGCTTCCAAAAGGATAAAGAAGTCATTTGCTGAAATTTTGAGTCCAACCTCCAAGTCTTTAATTCTAGACAATCTGAAGTCAGTTATGGAACTTCATGATAATAAGGATGATCATTACAGTCATAAGGAGTGGGAGCTATATGGGAAATCTTTGACAAAAAGAAGGATTCATGATCGTGAATATTGCCATAATAATCCTAATGCTCCTCCTCGTCTTCCAAAATACTATCTCAAGCCCTTCAGCACTAGAAAATGCAACAAGAGAAGAAGGAACGACAACACCAACAATAATACAAATGATTTATGATTGTCAGTGTTATGGAATTGTGTGGACCTGAACATTTCTATGGACACATTCTCTATATATATACAATTTTGAATTTTGATGATCTGATTATCTCTTACCTGTCATTGCATATATTGTTTTATTTATTAGTTAATTCTACGATTATCTTGATATAATTCAACTTAGTGTAAATGGTCCTAACATCGACAAATAGGGGAAGATTGTTGGGTATTGTATCCATAATAACCTAGATTTGTGTGAAGTCACTCTTGAACTAAGTTGAATTAATTATGTATTTGCTGTTATTCTTTAGTTGAGTTCTTGCAGGTCATTATTGCCAAGTGTAGACTAATATCAGTTTACAATGAGTCAATAATTACAAGACCATGCAATGTAATCCCTAATTGCGTGACACATGGTGTTGACTAAGGTGTAACCTCTCTATTAGGATGTATTTCATTTTCAAGTACTAAAATAATGGAAGAAAGGAATGGTTGATGGTTTTCAACAAAGAAGAATTAGTTTTTCAGAGAAAAATTTTCTAAGTACTTTTCTCGAGAAAATGAAGTGTATTTCGCAAGAAGTCTAAGTATAGTTCTCGAGAAAGCAAAACTATTCTCAAGAAACCTTAAGACTTCACGGAAAATTCTCAGAAACAATCTAAGTCTTTTTCTCGAGAACGCCTTGAAGAATTCTCGAGAAGCCAAGTATAGTTCTCGAGAAAGCAAAGCAGTTCTCGAGAAGTCAAAATTGTTTCTCGAGAAGCTAAGTATTTTTCTCGAGACATCAAGTTCCTTCTCGAGAAATCAATTCTTCAGTACAAAGAATTTGCGTTAAGTATTTTCTCGAGAAGGCTATACCATTTCTCGAGAAAGCAAATCCTTCTCGAGAAATCATATGTCTTCTCGAGAAATAGGGTTGCAAAAAACTTCTTTTTAAATCGTCTGATGGGATTTCGATATAACATAAGTTCCTCATGATTAGTCCACGTGGATCCTTCCTTAATGATTTCAGAACGTTATACGAGGTCCTATAAGAAGTCCTTTTAGAGGAATCGCTAACCCTAACATCATTTAGAATCACATTCACAATTTTAAAATTGAGAGAAGTCGCGCCGTCATCATCGTTCTTCATTATTGCTCCTCTATCGATCAAACGATTCCATGAAGAAAAGATTCGACAGATCATAGATTCAAGTTTTTCAAACATCTACTTGATCGTGTCGGGTCCTAATCATTTTAGATCAAAGTTTTCTCGGGATTTCTTTCATAACTTCTTCATAGATATTTTAAATTTTCAAGAAGGAATAACCTTGAAGATTTCAGAACTGAAAGTATAAAGTTTTTATTATTGTTGTAATAATTATTTTAACTCTTGTAGGAGCTTTGTTCTTCGAGTTTGTAGGAGCTTTGTTCTCCGAGTTTGTAGGAGTGTGTTATCTCTAAGTTATAGGAGCATTGCTCCGAGTTGTAGGATTATTGCAATCCGAGATTTCGTGAAGCAGCCATGGCTAGTCGTGGTGCTAGATAGGCGAGGTGGAAAGTGGACGTACCCAAGATTGGGGAACCATTATAAATTCCATGTGTCATATAGGTTATTCTTGGTTATTTTCTATGTCGATTACTCTCAAGTTTTTATTCTGCAAAAGACGCAGAACTCACCTATTCGCCACCTTATAGGTGATTTATGTAGGCTACTAGTTCTTCAAGTATCCTCCACAAATCAGAGATAAGGCCAAGAGAAGTAGTGTCTGACAGGAAGGAGAGGCGCCCTTCTACAAAATGCAGAGTCACATTAAGAGTCTATAGCAATAGGAGGCCAAAATGGGTGGTGAATTGATTTAAGGCGGCCTCATTACTTGGAAATCTGGTGTTATTGTATTTCTATCTAAAACAACTTACACATCTTAATCAACACTGATAGTCATAACACTCTCACCATTCGCTACACAAGTGGCATGACATCCTCTTTATCGGCATGGATGTTGAACTTGCCAACATTCCTTAAGGAAATAGTGTTTCGAGAGGGGCCCGTATCAACTAGAATCTGAGTCGAGACACTGTTTAACTTGCACTCAACAACAATACCTCTGCCAAAGTTTGAGGCAAGATCCGAGGAACCACGTTGAAAGATCTTATTTTCAAGATAGCTAGCAACCTAGAGGGTGGGGGGGGGGGGGGGGGGGGGGGGGGGTGGGGGGTGAACAGGTTTCTCTAGGACTTTTGATAATCTTTTTAATATCTTGTTGTTTTAAGCTTAGGGTAATCTAGAGCTTGTCCTTAACACCTGCAAATAAGAAAAGAAAAACAAACACAAAAAGCACACATGTATTTTATAGTGGTTCCCCAAAATTATGGGTACATCCACTCTCCTCTCACCTTACTAACTTCTTGTTAGTCAAGGTACTTCTCAAAAACAATGCTCCAAGGAGCTTACACCTCAGATTTCTCAGGATCTCTCAGTCTCCTCCAAGAATTACACCTCAGCCACAAAGGCCTACACTTAGTGATACAAGTATCACCTACCTCAGGAAATTAAGCCCTACCACCAAGACTATGGAGGATAGCCCTACCTAAGAGAAAACTTGCTCCTATAACTCAGAGAGATACACTCTCCTACAGCTCAGGCAAAATTTCCCTACTACTTAGTGAGCAAAACTCACCTACCTCAGATCCCTCAAGATCCTACACTCAGAGAGGAGCCCTCTCCTACAGCTCAGGCAAATTTGCCCTATCTCAGGCCTAATGCCCTACAGCTCAGATCCAGAAGGATCCTATAATAAAAAATAGTTTAATTAACTAACACAGAGAAATTTCTCTGTGTCAACAACTAGAGCAGAGAAATTTGTGCTCCAACTCTCCTCACAGTAGAGAAAAGTTTTGCTGGAGGAACTCAGAAGTTAAGTTCTAAACTTGTTGTAGAAGGCTAAAGATCTGTTGATCTTGAGTATTCAAGCAGTTCACTGAACCTGCTTAAGAATGAAGGTTCTTCTTTCTTCAGAACTATTTCTGAATCTGCTATGGCAGATGGAGACTTGCACAACTAACTAAACTTTTTGAATGATGGTATGAAATATACAACATGATGGGTTAGATTTATTTAACTCTAGAGGGGGGTGAATAGAGAATTTTAAAATCTTATTAGATTTTTATTGCGGAATTAAAATAGTAATACTTATATGTGTAAACAGATAATGCAGAAAATAAGCCTAAACTATTCAGCACACAACACACAGTAAAGATAAGAAAGCATCACAGACGACATAAGAAATTTTATAGTGGTTCCCCTAAACTTGGGTACATCCACTCTTCTAACACCCTGGTAGGAATCCACTCAGGTTTTTGATAAAGTGCCCTGCCACCACAAGATCTGATTCATGTAGATCAGGAAACCCTTTACGCTTTTGATCAGGTGCCCAAAAACCAAATCAAGTCTTTTGATCAGGAGACTTGCAACCAAGTATTTAACTTTTGAAGGGAGTTAGAAACCCTTTGTATAGTGGGGTGAAGAAAAATAAAAACTATATGTTGTCTTCTCTTTTCTCAAAATAACTTAGAAGAATTGTGGATTCTTGATGGTATCAAAGCTCCCCCTGAGAGGAAGTTCTGTTCAGGAAGTTTGAGAGCTTTGCAGGGTGAGTAGGTCTTCTTGAAAAGGTTCTCCAAAAAACTATAGACAGATGAAGTTGATTGTCTCTTGAAATTCTCTAGAGATGCAAGACTGATGATGAATAAAAAATAATTCTCAGTCTCTGAATTGTATATCTCTATGACTTCTCTTGCTACTATATTCTCTTTCCAAACTTGTTTTATATTCCTACATTCTCTGTAGCAAATTTTGAAATTCTCCCTTAATTGACTGCTGATTTCTTGGAACTTAGACAACAGCTAGAAGAACAATAAAATAATTCCTTATCTATCCCAAGAATTAGCTGTATAATAACCCTATAAAATCCTGTAATTAATACTATCATTTAAACGGCTATATTCAGAGAATATAAGCATTAATTACCTAGAGAAAAATAAGCCAGGAAGTAAGCCTTAGTCAATCTGAAATAACTGCAATCAAGAAGGAAATGAACTGACAGAAATCATCATTCTGAGATCCAAGATCGTCGAAATCAACACTCTCAATCATCGAGCTGAGCCTAGAGAACTCTGAATTGAAATACAGCTTTCCATACTGGGCTCCCAGATCACCGAACAGAGATAGAAGAATGTCGAACTCATTCCTAATAGAAGATAGGAGATCGTCGAGCTCAGTTCAACTTTCGTCGATCTTAGTTCAGGCAAGAGATTCTGTGATCATCGTACTGAGAACGAAGATCGTCGAGCTCATATCAGAGTTCGTCAAACGCCTTCTCAAATAAGAAATTTTTGCCTTGTCCTGGTTTCTGCAATCTTCTAAGTCTTCTGAGGGCTTGGTTTGATCAATATGACTTGTTGACTTACCCTATAATCTAATGAAGACCAATGGCCCTAGAATATACAAGGAGGGTCATACTTAACCTAATTTAGTGAACCTAGTCCAAATCCAACTAGGGATCCAAAGATCTCACCCTATTTGGGCGAGGTCACTAAAATAAAAATAAAAAGTAATCATAAAGCAAGAAAACATATATCTGACAGAAATAATACATTCAGCAGATATTTACAGCATATGCTTCATGATTAAACAGAAATAGAGTTTAAACAATACAATAACAATAAGAAAATTATTATTTATGCTTGGGAATTGCTTTCTCAGACTTTTCAGCGGGCTGTTTGAATAAGATTTCTCTGTTAGGGTTAGCAGCTTCTCTCTTTGACATGAACATGTTAGATGCACCAATAATGTTCAGAGAAGATGTTCTGGGTACTACAACCTCTGGATGTAATTTCATATACTCATCAACATTAAATAACTTGTTAGCTTTAGCATACCTATTCAGTTCTTCTTTCCTGTAAGATGAAATTGTTGAAAACTGAGAAGGATCCTTGCCTTCAGCTTTAGCTTTGTTAATCTGAGAGAGTCCTACTATCTCCTGAAATCTAGCCATTCTGGTAGAGGTCTCCTGTTTTGGATCTACAAATGGAATTGAAGGAGACTCTGGCCTGATTGGACTAGAGTCTTATTGTGATTTATCAGTAGTATCTGTAGAAGCTCTCTTGGATGAAGCTGGAGGAGGATGGCTTAAAGAAGTTTGCTGACTGCCATGACTTGACTGTCTTTGATATGTCTTGGTCATTGGAGCAGCTCTTTGAGTAGTATTTCTAAAAGTACCAGAAGAAGGAGGAGGAGGAGGAGGGTCTTTCTTAAATTTCCTAGGAGGAGACCTGTACCTTCTCCTCTTCTTCCTTTCTTTCTGTTCATTCTTGGATAGCCACATCCATTGAGGCATCCTTGGGAAAGGAGTTATCTTTTGCAAGATATAGTAAGGGGTGTCATTTGTAGGATTAGGCTTAAGAGCAGCCTTTGGAACAGTCTTTCTCTCTTTGCAACTTTAGACTTGGGAGTTCCAGAATCATCAGAATCATCAAATGTGTCATCTACAGAAGAACTTTGAGGATTATTATACAAAGCATCTATTTATTTTATTGTTTCCTGAGAAATCTGCTTATCAGTCTGAAGAGGTGGTGGAGGTAGAACAGCCTGAGGAGGAGTAACAAACTCTGAAATCATCTGAGAATCTTCTTTGTCTTTATCAATCAATAGAAAATCATTCAGCTCAGGATCAATTTGTATCTGGGCAATCTCTTGTGTAATATCTTATGCAATTAGATCATCTAGGCTGGGAATAGGATTGTCATCCATAATATAGGTTGGGCCTATAGGTTCCACAACCATGTTAGTGGAAAAACTGTCCTGAATAGCCTGAAGAGTATTTGAACTTACTAGAGCTGTATAATAAATAATATCTATGCAATACTTAGGAGAAACAAATAAAAGAATTTTCTATATAAGAGGTCAAAGGAATCTAGAACTGAATTTAGTTCAACTGCTGGAGAAATGGAGCTGTCTCCAAAAAGAATGACCAAGAAAACAACTGCATCTGCAGACTCTGCATCTGGTATAACAGTATCAACAATCTCTACTGCTGATGTTGTTATTGCTGCTGTTTCTACTGGAATTACTGGAACTGCTGGAAGGGAGACTTCTTCATTGAATATCTCCCCCTGCCTGGTATTAGGGATGTCTGATGCCAGGCCCCTAGATGATGAAGGGCCAGAAATAGAAGCAAGTTGAGTGGTGAGAGTTTGCATAGAGAGAATAAGAGGTGCAATGGCATCCTCTATGAGAGATTTGATGGTTGGAGTGATAAGAGAGATGATGGAAGATAGATCAGATGTGGATGATGGGAGAGAAGAAGTGGTGATACCACAAGAAGTATAGATATTTAATGAAGTTGATGGAGGTGAAGGTAGAATTGGAGGTATGATGTTAGATGTGGATGGGATGACTGGAGGAGTGAGAGGAGGGATGTCAGATATGATATCTATAGGAGTATCATCAACAAGTGGAGATTGAGGAGGAGGTATTGGTGATTGTATAGGTGATGGAGATGGTGTGAAAGTTGTAAGGAGATTGAAAGAGGGAGACATTTGTGTAGATATAGAAGTGGTAGATGGAATGTTCTGAAGGTAGTGAGGTAGAGGAGATTGAGGTAGTGAGGTATGAGGTGGAGATGGAGTTGAAATGATAGTGGAGATTTCAGGATTAGAAGGTTGTAGAGGGGTTGGTGATGGAGGGAGTCTGGAGGAAGGTGGAGGAGGAGGAATTTCTGGTGCCTCTTCATCAGTAGGTAGGGTATTGACTCTTGGAGTCCTTGTGTCCTCAGACAGTCTAGAGGAAAAGGAGGCCTTGGGGGGCTTGCTGATTGTCCTCTCCCACTTCCCAAAGAGGACTGGGGTCAGTCTCTTGGAAGCATTTATGAAGGCTGTTGGAGAGACCAACAGATGGGGACATTTCTACTGGAGAAAGATGCCCAGAGTCCTCCCAAAACACACTTCTCTTTTGTTGTTTTTCTTCTTGATTAAATCAAACAAAATAGTACTCTAATTTATTGATTTATTATTTACCAGCACACCCATCAACAAGAATTGGTGCCTGGTTATGTGGTCGTGAGCGGTGTGCTTCCCAAGCAGCACCTTGCCGACCACATCAGCAATAAACTTGTACTACACTAACAAGTTCTTTTTCAACAACTTACTAGGGTTTCCCTCGGAGTGACCCATCCTTGTAAGCATTTCAGAAAACTCTGTTTAGTCCATCTCAAAATCATCATTACCATTGACAAAACCAAATATTTCAGATAAAATAGCAGGAGTCAGAATAACCTCCTGTCCAGAAATGGTGCCTACTAGGGTTTGTACGTCTGGAGATATCGAAGTAAAAACCCATTCTTTTATCTTTGCGACTAGAAGCTTCATCCTGGTAGTCATGAATTTTTGGAGTTGCGGCTCAGAGAACAACAACAGTATGTCCTGAAATATTTGATCGATGTGCTTGAAAGAATCCATGTCTACGTTGAATCCAGCATCGAACTTCATTCCGATGAGAGTTGCCGCTTAAATTGCCATTGAAATCGCCTGCATAGAGAAATAAAGATCAAGTGTAAAGGAAATTGAAAGCGCAGGACGGATTTCGTCTAAGACTTAGATTATAAGGTCTTTAGAAGACGAAAAGACGATCTCAGTCCAACGAAAAAGAAAGATCTTCGATCTGAGTCCGATGAAGTATTTTAATAGAAATTAGTTCGTCGATCTCAGTCTGAAGAAGACGAATAAATTGTCGATCTCAATTCGATGATCAATTCACTGAAGAAGGGATCATCGATCTCCGTATGATGAAAATTGTTTCACTAAGAAGTGATAGTCGAACTCCGTTCGACGCACTCTTCACGAGGAGTTCGCAGATCGTCGATCTCCGTTCGACGAACTCTCAACAAATCGTCGACCGCAGACAAAATTTAAATTTTCTCATCTCCATTAATCATTCCTAACTGATTTAAGAAAAACAAATGTTTCTTCTCATCCAATGGCTTGGTGAAGATGTCTGCTCTCTGTAAATTAGTGGAAATAAAGACAAGATTAATTTTATTTTTGTCTACACAATCTTTAATGAAATGATGTCTTATTTCTATATGTTTGGTCCTACTATGATGCACTGGATTTTGTGCTATGGATATAACACTGGTACTATCACAATATATAGTTTAATTATTTAAGTTGTATCCATAATCTAGTAGGTGATTCTGGATCCACAAAATCTGTGAGCAACAGCTGTCAGTTGCTATATATTCAGCTTCTGCAGTTGATGTGGACACAGAAGTTTGCTTCTTATAGAACCAGGACATAAGCCTATCACCAAGGAACTGACATGTTCCTGATGTGTTTTTTCTGTCCACTCTACATCCAACAAAATCAGTATCTGAGAATCCTGTTAATTCAAATTCTGATTCAGTTGGATAATAGAGTCCTAGATTTGGGCAACCCTTTATATATCTTAAAATCTCTTTTAGCAAAATATAGTGGGATTCTTTAGGGTTCACCTAGAAGCTAGCACAAATATATGTAGCAAACATAATATCTAGCCTACTTGCAGTGAGATATAGTTGGGACCCAACATTGGCCCTATATGTTTTCTGATCAATAGGCTTTCCATGTTCATCAGAATCTATCACAATATTTGCAGCCATAGGTGTTTTCATAGCTGATGCATCACACATCCCAAACCTTTTTACCAGCTCTTTAGCATACTTAGATTGGGAGATGAAGATACCATCAGAAGATTATTTCACTTGGAGACCAAGGAAATATTAAAGTTCACCCATGCTACTCATCTCAAACTTGGAATGCATAAGGTCAGAAAACCTTTTGCATAGTTTGGGATCAGTTGAGCCAAATATAATATCATCTATAAAAATTTGCACTAACATGATTTTCTCTTTATGAAGCCTAATAAAAAGAGTCCTATCTACAATGCCTCTAGAAAATTTATGCACTAACAAGAAGCTAGCTAAGGTCTCTTACCAAGCTCTTGGAGCTTGCTTTAGACCATAGAGAGCTTTATGCAATCTAAAGACAAAGGAGGGATGAGTTGGAGAGATAAAACCTAGTGGTTGCTCCACATACACTTTCTCTTTGAGTTCACCATTTAGGAAAGCACTCTTGACATCCATTTGGTAGACCTTGAACTTTTTATAGGCAGCATAAGCTAAGAAAATCCTTATAGCTTCAAGCCTTATCACTGGAGCAAAGGTTTGATCATAGTCTATTCCTTCCTCTTGTGAATAGCCTTGTGCTACAAGTCTTGCCTTGTTCCTGATAATGTTGCCTTCTGCATCCAATGTGTTCCTGAAGACCTATTTTGTTCCAATGACTGAGTGGTCTTTGGGTCTTGGAACCAATTCACAAACTCTACATCTCTCAAATTTATTGAGCTCCTCTTACATTGCAATGATCCAGTGGGGATCTTGCTCTGCATCTTTAATGGGTTGGGGCTCAAGTTGAGAAATGAATCAAGCATGCATCACATCATTATTGAGTTGATGCCTTGTTTGCACACCAACTAAAATGTCTCTAATCACTTGAGATCTAGGACGATCTCTAAGTATGACAAGATCAGTGGGAGGAGCTGGTTGATCAACAGCTTGGGGAATAGATTCCTCTTGTTGAATTTCATTAGCTATTGGATAGGGTTCAACCACTTCTAAACTTTCTTCTTCACTTTCTTCTTCAACTTGTGGAGAGGGATGTACTGGAACCTCTTTGGGTGAGGCTTAAATCATCCAATCTCTCACACAAGTGAGGTACCTGCAAAGTGCTATTGGTAGAAATTTATTTCTCCTTATAGGGCATGTTAGCTTCATCAAAAATTACATGAATAGATTCCTCAATTTCAAAGTAGATTTATTAAATACCCTATAAGATTTGCTGATATGGGAATATCCTAGAAAAATTCCATCTGCAGCCTTAGCTTCAAACTTTCTAATATATTTCTATTCATTGTTATGAATATAAAATATACAACCAAATACTTTATAATAGGTGATTTTAGGTTTCTATCCTTTGAATAATTCATAGGGAGTCTCATGCTTGAGTTTATGTATCAAACTTCTATTCAGTACATAATTTTCTGTGCTCACAACCTCTTCCCAAAAGGATAAGGGCATATAAGCATCTGCAAGTAATGTTCCTGCAGCTTCAATTAGGGTTCTATTTTTTCCTTTCAACTACCCCATTTTGTTGAGGAGTTCTAGGAGCTGAGAAGCAATGTCTGATACCTTCCTTCTCACAGAACTCTTGTATAAGAAGAGACTCAAACTCAGTACCATGATCACTTCTGATCAATGCAACTTGAGTTGAGTACTCAATCTGTATGGTCTTGAAAAATCTGTAATAACCTTGAATGTATCTGACTTAGATCTCAGAAAGAACACCCAAGAGAACCTTGAGAAGTCATCTACAACAACTAGAGTATAAGATTTCCCTCCTAGGCTTTGTACAACAATAGGGCCTAAAAGGTCTATGTATAATAAATACAAGATCCTAGGTGAATCACTCTTATTAACTGATTTAAGGCTAGATTTAGTTTACTTGCCTAATTGACAAGCCCTGTAGAGGCCTTCCTTCTTGTAGGGACCAAAAGGCAGTCCTCTAATACGGTTGTCTTTAAATAACCTAGCAATGTTTTTCAGATTAACATGACTTAATCTTTTATGCCATAATTCATTCTGATTGCTAACAAGATTAAATAAACAAATATCTGTTGTTACAGATTGAAAATTAACTACATATATGTTGCCTTATCTATTTCCAATTAAAACAGTTTGGTTTTCTTTAGTAGAAATAATACAAGAGCTTGAGTTAAAAGATACCTGATAACCTTCATCACATAGTTGACTTATGGAGATGAGGTTATGTTTCAGTCCACTTACATATGCAACCTTTTTGAAAGTAACTGCTCCAATCTTAACTTCTCCAAAGCCTTTAGTCTGGCCACAATTTGAGTCACCAAAGATCACCTTTGGTCCCATCTTGGACTTGTAATTATTCAGGTTGTCCTTGCTGCCAGTCATATGCTTGTGGAATCCACTATCCACATACCATTGTTGATTAAAAACTGGACAACTCTTTACCTGCAAAAGGAAAAATTAGTTATTCTTGACCCAGATTACCTTGGGCCTTTTATTTTCCTGAAATGAAAAGCTTGATATAACCGAAAATTTAGGTTGAGATTTATATCCTAAGGGATGGTATCTCCTAGGTTGAATTTCCCAATTAGCCAATGGATTAACAGGTCTTCTAATTTGATTGAACTTTCTGTTAAAGTTATGATTTTTATTAAGTCTGACTGGGTTCGACGAAGTGTTGTAAGTTCGTCGATCGGATTTCGACAATATGGGATGAGATCGTTGATATCTGCTCAAAGAATGAATACATTCATTTTCCGTGCCCCAAGTTCATCGATCTCTGCTCGAAGAATCGTACAAGATTCGTCGATCGCAGTAAGACGAATTATTATGGCTAATATTGGCATTCATAGATCGTCGATCTGCGTTCGATAAACTAGCCACATTTCTTCGATCTGAGTTCAACGAAATCTGTTGAACATTGTTTTTATTTAGATTTTTCTTATTTTTATTCTTCTGATTTCTAGAGTTAAGTAAGCCTTATGTTGGTTGCTTATTGTGTATTACCTCTTTACCTTTTTCAGATACAAATTTTATAAGAGTTGTAAGAATATTTTTCTTGAGAATGGGGGGCAAGCTTGATGAAGCACCTAAGCCCATCTTGCCATTTAGCCTGGCATTTACTGTTCTTGTGATGTCCATCAGCTTAAGGCTTCTCCCGTTGAGAGATTTCTCAATTTGCTTAGCCTCACATAACTCAGTTTTGAGAGTTATTATTTGTTCTTTAGCTAGATCTAAGTCATCTTTTAATTTGATGTTTTCAGCAAATATGTTGTCAAATTCAACTAGCCTATCTCTAAGAGTTTTAATTTTTTTTTATTTGATTAAATCATTACACAGAGATTTGATTTCAATCTTAAAATCAGCAGAATTAAAATCAAAGGAAGATATTACCTGGTCTTCTTCTTATTCCGATTCTTCATCAGATTCTTCATTTTCTAACTTACTGCAAGAAGCATTAATTGCCATAAGGCACACTTCCCTTGCCTTGGCTTCTTCCTCATCTTCACTGGAGCTAGAAGATGAAGTCTCCTCTTCTATTTCACTCCAGGTTTCAGCAATGAAACCTTTCTCCTTCCTTTAATTCTTGTTGGAGGAATGTCTATTGGAGTGTTTGTTGGAATGCTTCTTGTTCACTTTTTCCTTTCTTCTATCTCTTTTTTGTGCCTCTGGGCATTCAGGGAGAAAGTGCCCAGGTTTTTTGCATCCAAAGCAGATAATCACCTTGGTAGGAGTTCTGTCATACTTAGGTTTATCATCACTTCTTGATGATTTCCTTCTGAAGTCCTTCTTGGCCAGCTTGTAAAATCTCTTATCCAGTAAACTCATCAGCTCTTCATTGGCACGAAGGGTTTTTGATTCTTCTGTTGCTTTGAAAGCAATTTTTTGTTCCTTCCTTGAAGAGCTTGAGGCCTTCAGTTCAACATCCTCTCTTGTCTTGATAAACTATTCATAGGATTTTAGCTTTCCAAGGAGAGATTCAGTGGATATCTCATTCAAATTTCTGGCTTCCTTGATTGGCCAGATCCTTGAATCCCAAGTGCTGGGGAAGCGCATTAGGATCTTGTCATTTATCTCAGTTAAGGAGATATCTTTATCCAGGGTCTTTAGTTCATTGATGATAACATTAAGCATGTTATACATCTCAGCCACTATTTCAGATTCCTCCTTCTTGAAGTTCTCATATTGAGATATTTGGAGGGATCTCCTGTCCTTTCTCTCATCTGCTGAGCCTGCCACCATATGGTTTAGAGAGTCCCGGATTTCTTTGGCAGAAGTGCACTTAGCCACCTTCTGCAAAATATCATCTGACATAGTTTTGGCCAGGATATTCATTGCTTTAGCATCTGCCACCTTGGCTTTCTTTTGTGCATCAGTCCACTCAGGTGGTGGAACTGCATTTGTTGTAGTAGCTGAAGTAGTTGCTGAAGGGGGTCCTGTCAAAATGGAGTTAAAAATATCCTCATCAATAGAATTTAGGGGTGCACATAAAGCCCGGCGGGCCCGGGCTTGGCCCGGGCCTGCAGGGCCCGGGCTTTTCCCAACCGGGCCCGGGCCGGGCAATGCCCCCTAGGGGGGGGGGGCCTGGTAAGGCCCCCCAGGCCGGCCCGGGCCGGGCGCGGGCTTAGCCCGGGCCCGGTTATTATTTTAAATTTTATTTTAAAAAAAATTTATATACTACTTAATTTTATATAAAAATTAAAAAATATATATACAATTACAAATTAGTAAATTACCCTAAAAAAAATAAAAAACACAACAACTGAACAACATAATATTGAAATTTATTTTTATTAATAATTAATGTAATGAAATTATACAAATTTAGGAATGTGTAAAATTTACACTGTAAATATACAAAAATTAGGAAATTCTAAATTTTTAAAAATTACAAATGTCAAATGACAAATATTCTAAATTATTAAAAATTAGAAAATTACAAATCAAAAAAATACAAAAAGTTGCCTAGTGGCCCTAGTTTAAATTGATCACGTCCATCTCGTCTTCCATGTCCGACGAGCTATCCTCGATCGCTGAAATATGCTGCTTTCTCTTCATCGCGTCTAGGTGGTCCTTGTAGCATATGCAGATCTCGAGCGATTCTTCGCTTAGCCGACTTCTCCGCTCGTTTAAAACCCTGCCACTAAGAGAAAAAGCAGACTCCGAAGCTACCGTGCTAGCTTGGATCGTTAGTAAATCTCGAGCCATATAGGCCATAATAGGATAGGTATTTACTTTACCTTTCCACCATTTTAAAATATCGAAATTTTCTAATTCGTCCGTGGACATAAAATCGCGAAATTGTGTTTTTGTGTACAACCCTAATTCATTTAAACTACTAGATGTTGTGCGCGCTTTTTTCCTAGAGGCTAACTCTAACATTTTATTTTTAAAACTACTAGATGTTTTGGGTTGCGACACATCCTCTCGGGGCCGCGACCCATATAAATTATCGTAATAATTATAACATTGAGTAAAAATAGTGTTAAAATTTAAAATACTCAGATTATCTAAATCTGAATTATTTAGATCTACGCCTATATTGTTATTTATTTCTTCAATAAAATTTTCTACGCCGTCTACGCCGAAAAGATGATTCAAAGCGGCGGCGCATGAAAACATAACTGGGATTTCTCTATAATATTTTAAAAATTTTATTTCCATTATTTTTATTAATTCGATCCATCCGGCGTGTTGTTTAAAATAATTTAATTTTTGTGAAATATTAACAATATTTTCAATAACTAGCGGGCTAGTAGGATAATATACGCCCGATAAACTATTTGTCGCAGTATAAAAAACTTCTAACAAATCCATGTAATTTACTAAAATTGCCCAATCGGACTCGGTTAATTCATGTTGACCTAACAAAGTATAAAATTCCATTAATAGTGTTTTTTGGCGAATCGCTCGTTTTAACATTATATTTGTAGAGTTCCATCTAATTGACATGTCAAATAGAGGTTTTAAAAATTTGTGACCTTGACCGGTTACGAATTTTTTAAAATCTTGACGTCGTTGTTTAGAACTATAAATAAATTGTAACATTAAACGTATTTTATTAATGTATGGTTCCATATAGGACAAACTATCCTGCACTACTAAATTTAAAACGTGACACGCGCAACGAGTATGAAAAAAGGCGCCGTTTAACATAGGTTTCAAATCACGTTTTAACCACTCAATTGAGGTGGTATTATTTGTGGCGTTATCGAAAGAAATACTCATAATTTTATCTTTTATTTTAAATTCGCGCACACATTTTGAAATTATTTGATAAATCGCCTCACCGGTGTGCGGGACTTTGAAACTTTCAAAACAAATTATTCGTTTATTTAGATCCCAGGAAACGGGATCGACCCAGTGACACGTTATAGACATATATGATAATCCTAATTTTATACTACTTGTCCAAACGTCGCTCGTTAAACTCACTCGACCCTCAAATTTTTCAAAAAAATTTATTAAATTTTGTTTTGCCTCTAAGTAAAATTTAAGTGCGTCGCGTCTAATAGAAGATTGACTTACTTGGTGATATTTGGGTTGTAGCCCTTGGTGAATGTACTCGGTCTCTTCTTCGTTGTCATAGTGGCTGAACGATAACCCGTGCCTGATGATGTTCTTCACCTGCAGCTCTCGCTACCATCCTTGATCGTACGTCCAGATTTGTCCGGATGCCGATAATTGCGCCTGGGTCGACTCGGGAGGAGCTTGTTTGGCTGCGCAAGACTTAACGTGTCTTGCGAGTGTCGAGTTGCCAGCGGTCGAAAGTAATTTCGAGCACTGTTTGCACCTCGCCTTTTGCTCCGCGCCGACTTGTACTAAGTCGAAATATTCCCAAACTGTCGCCGTACGCTTGTGCTCCACCACTTCGTGAGCGACGGATGAGGAAGACGACGCCTGCGTTGACGACATGCTTGCGAGAAAAAATAAATAGAGTTGAGACTTGAGAGAGAGAGAGAGGGTGGGAGGGTGAAAGGAAGAAAGGAGGGGGGAGGGGGGGGGGGGGAATTTATAGTTTTTTTTTTTAAAAAAATTTTTTAAAAATTATTTTAAAAAAAAGCAGCCACTTGGGCTGCAAATAGCAACCCAAGTGGCTGCTGCCAACCAGCCAACGGCTCTTAGAGCCATTGGTTGCTGGCTGGCAACCAACAGCTCTAAGAGCCTTTGGTTGGAACCAACGGCTCTTAGAGCCGTTGGTTCTAGCTAGCCCGGGCTAAGCCTGGTGAACGGGCTTTGCCCGGCCCGGCCCGGCCCGGGCAGTGGCCTTAGACTGGGGCCCGCAAGGGCCCCATGGCCCGGCCTGGGCCCGAGCCGGGCTTGGCCCGGGACCGGGCCTACCGGGCTTTTCACCGGGCCGGGCCGGCCCGGTGAGCCCGGTTTTTTTGGACACCCCTAATAGAATTCATGTAAAGCTTAATTCTTTCCTTCCAGAGTGCAAATTTGTTCAAGTTACAGAGTGGAGGTCTAGTGCTAGCATAATCTTTATTTTGTGCCATTGCTGTAACAACACCCTAGAAAGAGATAGATCCAACAAGGATCTTGGTTCAGAAGTGAATCTGTGAAACCAATAAACAGTCCTCTGATACCAATTGAAGGATGGTATGAAATATACCACCGGAGGGGTTAGATCTATTTAACTCTAGAGGGGTGGGGGGGGTGAATAGAGTATTTTATAATCTTATTAGATTTTTATTGTGGAAGTAAAATAGTAATACTTATATGTGTAAACAGATAGTACAGAAAATAAGCCTAAACTATTTAGCACACAACACACAGTAAAGATAAGAAAGCATCACAGACGATAAAAAAAAAAATTATAGTGGTTCCCCTAAACTGGGGTACATCCACTCTTCTACAACACTGGTAGGAATCCACTCAGGTTTTTGATCAGGTGCCCTGCCACCACAAGAACTGATTCAGGTAGATCAGGAAACTCTTTCGGCTTTTGATCATATGCCCAAAAACCAAATCAAGTCTTTTGATCAGGAGACTTGCCACCAAGTATTTAACTTTTGAAGGGAGTTAGAAACCCTTTGTACAGTGGGGTGAAGAAAAATAAAAACTATATGTTGTCTTCTCTTTTCTCAAAACAACTGAGAAGACTTGTGGATTCTTGATGGTGTCAAAGCTCCCCCTTAGATGAAGTTCTGTTCAGGAAGATTGAGAGCTTTGCAGGGTGAGTGGGTCTTCTTGAAAAGGTTCTCCAGAAAAAATATAGACAGATGAAGTTGATTATCTCTTGAAATTCTCTGGAGATGCAAGATTGATGATGAATAAAAAATAATTCTCAGTCTCTGAATTGTATATCTCTATGACTTCTCTTGCTACTATATTCTCTTTCCAAACTTGTTTTATATTTCCTACATTCTCTACAACAAAGTTTGAAATTCTCCCTTAATTGACTGCTGATTTCTTGGAACTTGGACAATGACTAGAAGAGCAATAAAATAATTCCTTATACGTGTAACACCCCAAAAATCTCAAAACTGGATTTGAGGTGCAGGCTGTTTGACACAGCCTGGGACACGGGCGTGTCCTAGGGCGTGTCGGGGTTACACGGCCTGGGACACGGGCGTGTCCCAGGGCGTGCTCAGGATGGTCGACGATCGGTGGTCGACTATAGTCGAGCCTGGGACACGGCCTTGGACACGGGAGTGTCCCAGGGCGTGTCACTCAAGAAATGGCCGGACTGAGTCAGAGAAGTACACGACCCGGAACCAAGCCTTGAACACGGCCGTGTCAGATTTGACACGGGCGTGTCCGAGGGCGTGTGCCTACCCGTGTACTGCTCTGTTGGTTTTGGAGCTCGTTGAGGCAGGGGTGACACGGGCGTGTCATTTGACCGACACGGGCGTGTCAGGTTCGACACGGGCGTGTCGATGCCCGTGTTCTGGTAGATTTCAGTCGGTGCGAGTGCCGCGTGTGCCTCTTAAGGGTACACGGCCTGTGACACGGGCGTGTCACAGGCCGTGTCGGCCAAAAGAATAGTCTTTTTCAGGCAGATCTTGGCCGTTCATTTTCCTTAAAGAGGATCCTGTGGCTGGGGCTCATTCCTGGTCTGATAAGGCCGGGAAAGGAGGAGGAAAGGCTTATTTCTAAGTTTCATACTCTCTTTCTAACTTTAAGAGAGAGGTGAGAGCAAGGTGAGGAAGAAGAAGTGGAATCTGGCTGCCGGTGGTGCTACGGTGGTCCAAATCACAAGTCGAGTTCGGATTTGTGAAGGCAACGCTGCTGCCAAGGCTTTCATCCGTCTCAATTTCTCTCCATGGCTCCGAAGCGAGTTCCTAGGGTAACGATTTCCTTCTCGGACATGTGAAGTCCTTATTTCCTGTATTGCATAGGTAAAACCCTTCCCCGCGAGTGTGCGGTGGGTTGTGGCGTCCCTTGGGGTAGATATGTGAAGTCCCCCTTGTTAGAGTCCGGAATTAGAGTACGGATCTAGGCATGCTGTGTGAAGCCCATCTGGACATATTGGTCTGGATTGGTGATGCTTGTTTGCATATCGGAGAAGACTCCGTGATTATTGCTTGTATGCATGATGGATAAAGTACTGGAGGAAGTCCAGGAAATTGTGAGAGTTGGGTGCAACTCTTGTGGCCGTGAGTTGCCACTTTGTGTGCGGTTGAGCGTTGGGCTGCAACTGTATGAAAAGGCTTCGTGCCGAACAGGCAAGGTGAAACCGACCCGCGCCTTTAAATGTGGCCTCAGGTACGATGTACTTGGTTGGGCAAGGCGATTTGAGCAACGGGGGGGGGGGGGGGGGGGGGGGGGTGGCAGATCTATACCTGCGTTATGTAGGCTGGACATGAGAGCGCCAAGGCATTGGGCTTTCGTCAGCGGCATAATGAGAGTCTTGGGCCTGCGTGCCAGACTAAATTCTCAATGGTGAGATCCGGTGTTTCCGGTGCACCCGAGAGTGCCATGAGTGCACGGGACGTTGGGCCGTCGTGCCAGCGTTTGTGATATGTGACTGTGCGGTCGTGCACGTCTTGCTTGAATTGTTATATATCATATTGGACGATTGCTATGCTGGGATGGAATTCCGCTGCCCTGTGCCAGGGGCAGGGTCGTTATAATTGGTCAGCTGAATGCTAACCGTTGCCCTATTTTCCACCGCTTGGTGGATTGGTTCTTACAGGTACTGGAGGTGCTGGTCCGAGCGGGACTTAGCGGGCTGAAGCCCAAGCTGCGCTGCTGCCCCCGAAGGCATTGTTTTGTTTCTTTTGTTCATGTGTGGCCGACCTGCGTGCCGATGTCTGTAATCCACACTCTTGTTAAGAGAAATTGTTGTAAGGCCTTAAGGCCAGGCTCTTTTGATGTTTGTATACATTACTATGTTATAGTGGACAGTGTTCTTTATCTTGAGTTCAAAGATTCAACCGTGAAACTTCCGCTAGAATGCTCTGTGTTAGGATGCGTTGGTTATGATATTAGTTCTTAGCATCTCCGCCTGTTTGTGGAATATGGTGTGGGGCCCTGGCCGGACCCTCTATTATATTCTTCTTGACGGGTAGAAAAAGCCCGTCGTTTTGTTGGTTCGTTCAGTTTGGCCATCCGTTTGCGGGTGAAAGGCCGTACTGAATGCTAACTTCGTGCCCAACATCTGATGAACTAATCTCCAATCCTTCGAGGTAAAGTGCCCATCTCGGTCACTTACGATGCTCCGGGGAACACCGTACAATCGAACAATCTGCTCCACATAGAGCTTTGCCAACATTTCCACTGAATCGTCCCGCTTGTTCGGTAGAAAGTGAGCCACCTTTGTCAACCGGTATACAATCACCTAGATTGAGTCATGGACACGCTGAGATCTCGGTAATCCGTGCACGCAATCCATAGAAATATCCTCAAACTTCCATTGCGGAACCGGCAACGACTTCAGGAAACCACTCGGCCGTTGACATTCTGCCTTTACCAAAGCACAAGTACGACATTTAGCCACATACGCGGCTATGTCCTTCTTTAAACCAGGCCACCAGAACAGTTTCTTCATGTCCTTGTACATTTTTGTGCTCCTAGGGTGAATTGAGTACTTTGTAAAGTGTGCTTCATATAGCAATCCTTCTCGCAATTTACCCGCACTAGGGACGCACAATCGGCCATCTTTCCGTAGTAAACCGTCACCCCAGGAGAATTGATCACCAGACCCCTCCTTTGCATAGCATTGGAGACTTTCATCCAACTCCGTTGCTCGCCGAACCCTGTCAGCAAGGTCATATTGAACCTCCAACCAGTTCACGCATGCATCAGTCGAAGAATCTCTTTCCACACAAGATATCTCCAAAGCTTCCAACTCCTGGATTAACCGCTCATCATGTATCCGCAACCAATTTGCCCGCACCGGAGTCCGACGACTCAAGGCATCAGCGACCACATTTCCCTTTCCGGGAACATAGTGAATGTCGAAGGTATAATCCCCAAGGAATTCCATCCACCTCCTTTGTCGCATATTCAATTCCTTTTGATCGAGCAGATACTTTAAGCTTTTATGATCTGTATAAATATCCACCTTCACGCCATAAAGATAATGCCGCCACAACTTTAGCGAAAAGATCACCGCCGCCAACTCCAAGTCATGGACGGGGTAATTACGCTCATGCACTTTCAATTTACGTGAGCCATAGGCGATCACCTTGCCAAACTGCAGGAGAACGTAGCCTAAGCCGCTTCCTGACGCATCGCTGTATATTTCAAATCCATCTGTACCACATGGCGACGTCAAAACAGGCGCCGTGGTCAAACGACTCTTCAGCTCCACAAAAGCTCGTGTGCACTCCGGTGTCCAAACGAACTTCTGATCCTTTCTCGTCAACGTAGTCAGAGGCAAAGCAATCCGGGAGAAGTTCTTCACGAACCGTCTATAGTAGCCCGCCAGTCCAAGGAAACTCCTGACCTCGGCCACTGAAGACAACACTGGCCAATCACGAATGGCACTTATCTTAGCCGGATCCACTACTATGCCCTCTCCACTTACCACATGGCCTAGAAAAGCCACTGACGAGAGCCAGAACTCACACTTAGAAAACTTGGCATACAGCTTATTCCTTCGCAAGGTATGCAATACCAATCGCAAGTGGTTTGCATGATCTTCCTCCGATTGTGAATATACAAGGATATCATCAATAAACACAATCACAAACAGATCCAGGTATTCGCGGAATGTTCGATGCATGAGATCCATGAAGATCGAAGGCGCATTACATAAGCCGAACGGCATCACTGTGAACTCATAATGACCATAGCGTGTGCCAAACGCTGTCTTGGAAATGTCACCTTCCCTAATCCGCAACTGGTAATACCCGGACTTCAAATCCAACTTCGAATAGACGGTTGAGCCTGCTAGCTGATCGAACAAGTCATCGATCCGTGGAATTGGATACTTGTTTTTCTCCGTCAGCTTGTTCAGTTCGCGATAATCAATACATAGTCGCAAACCACCGTCTTTCTTTTTCACAAAAAGAACAGGCGTGCTCCAAGGTGACATACTTGGGCGTATGTATCCCTGCTCCAACAATTCTTGCAACTGAACTTTCAGTTCGGCCATTTCTTTTGGCGCTACCCGATACGGCGAACGGGCCACAGGTTTCGCACCCGGCACCAGCTCGATAGCGAAGTCGTTTTCTCTTTGGGGAGGTAACCCCGGAAGGTCCTTTGGAAACACATCAGCATATTCCGACACAATCAGCACTTCACTCACACTGGCCTTCGGCGCCACCGCCTCTATGAGTTTGAAGAACAACTCCGCACCCTTCCGAACTCCCTTAACAACTTGGAGAGCGGATAACAACATCCCACTCATCCCTTGCATACCAATGAACTTGGTCTCTTGTTCAGTATTTTGCCCAAGTATGACCTCTTTTGAAGTGCAATCGATACAGGCACGCTGCTCTGAAAGCCAGTCCATACCAAAGATTATATCAAACTCTTTGATCGGCAATACTAATGTTTCCACCTTGAACTCCCGACTTCCTATCTTGACCTCAAGAACGCAAGATCGATCCGAGCACATTAAACATCCGTTAGGCAACAATAGCTTTATACTGTCTGTCGTAGTCCGTATAGGTACCCAAACACTAAAGACAAAGTCCTCAGACAGAAACGAATGTGAAACACCTGTGTCGAACAGTGCTCGCGCCGGATACTCTCGTATAAGAACAAACTCTATAACATTATAATTAAAACAAGCACAGCACATCAAAAGCAAGAACATTAAAACCTACGTGCACCTGTGATGACATCTGCCTGCTTAATGGCCTCCTGTTGTCCAAGGTTGAAGACCCTGGGCTGCGCGTGCGAGGCAGAAGACTCCACCACAGCCTTCCCCTTCTCCGCATAAGACGCTCCCGTCTTCTTATCACCCTTTGGAGGACCAGATCGACATTCACGTGCGAAGTGTCTAACCTTCCCGCACGTAAAACAAGCACGAGATCCATACCCAGATGTATCCGTCACAGTCGCAGAAGGAGCTTGTCCAGAAAACTTAGACTTCTTATTCCATCTCTTTCGGTAGCCAAACTTGTTCGGACGCGACGGCTTAAACTCTGGCTTCGCAACAACCAAGTTGCCCTTTGCTTGCCCCCGTTTCATGTTCGTCTCCAAAGAACGAGCTGTACAGACTAAGGCTTGGAATCCTTGACTCACAGAACTCGAGAGCAAATACCGCAGCTCATCTCACAGTCCCGCAAAAAACCACTAGTCTTACGCTCTTCTTCGGCGAAGATCGTGCCCACATATCTTCCCAAATGGGTGAACTCATGCAGGTAGTCATCCACACTTCGATCTCCCTGTGCTAACCGTTGAAATTCCATTTCCATCGATATCCTTTGTTGCATCGGCAGATGTTGTGCTAAGAACAAACAAGAGAATTCTTCCATTGTAATCTCTGCCAATTGCCTGTCGGCCAAGTGATGTAGTTCAATCTCATCCCACCACAATCGCGCCTCTCCTTCTAGTAGGAAAGTGGCTAACATAACTTTCTGTTCCTCCTCAACCTTGATAGCTCTCATAATCCTCTTGATCCTTGCAAGCCAATCCTCTGCTTGGGCCGGTGTACCCGCCCCATGAAACTGCGGAGGGTTAAAGCTCAAGAATTGCTTCCATTGTTGATCTGCTACCCGCGGATCAACTTTGGCTTCTACCGGTTCTTGCCGTACCCCAGCTTGCGTTGGCACCACTGCAGGACGTGCCTGCCCAGCCTGCTGAGCATTCATCACAGCAAGTACCGTTTCCGTGATGAGATGGACTGTTTCAGCGGATGGAGGAGTTGTGGGCACCTCGGCTGGTGCCGCACTCTCAACAGAACATTGTGGTTCGGATTGACCCGCAACACTTCTGGTCACCTATATATGTAAAATACACAGGTTAACGACCAATGAAAACGACAACCATACAAAAAGAATACACAAGTTCAACAAACAAGTGTATTTGCATTCCTAAGTGGACAATCTTGAGTTCAAGTTAAGTGTTATAACGACATCACTAACACGTGCTCACCACCTCTCAAAAGAATTCGTCCGCGAATTCGGAAGAGATCGACCAACAAGCTGATACCAAACTGTAATAGAGGGTTCAGCGGTTGAAAAAGCTAAGTCCGCGATACCTTGGTCCGTTTGAAGTGGTGGAGCGAGTTGGGGAAGCTGCCTATCAGCTAGCTCTTTCATCGGAATTGAGTGGATTGCATGATGTGTTTCACATCTCGGTGCTATGCAAAGCAATCAAGGATCCAGCTCAAGTAATTGACAATGATCGAGTGCCGGTGGAGTATGGGCTAACGACAAAGGTGAAGCCTATACGGATCGAGGATCGAGCCGAGAAACAGTTGCGGAACAAAGTGATCGGGATGGTCAAAGTCCGATGGGACAATTATGGCCGAGAAGAGCTAACATGGGAGCGCGAGCAGACCATGCGAGCCGAGTTTCCCGAGTTATTTTCGTAACTTGTTCGCTCGTTGTATATGTATTAGAAACATATAAATGTTTTGTTATTTTCTCCCTACTGTCTTCAAATTTTGGGACGAAATTTTATTAAGGAGGGGAGGATTGTAACACCCCAAAAATCTCAAAACTGGATTTGAGGTGCAGGCTGTTTGACACGGCCTGGGACACGGGTGTGTCCCAGGGCATGTCGGGGGTACACGGCTTGGGACACGGGCGTGTACCAGGGCATGTTCAGGATGGTCGACGATCGGTGGTCGACTATAGTCGAGCCTGGGACACGGCCTTGGACACGGGCGTGTACCAGGGCGTGTCACTCAAGAAATGGCCGGACTGAGTCAGAGAAGTACACGGCCCGGAAACAAGCCTTGAACACGGCCGTGTCAGATTTGACACGGGCGTGTCCGAGGGTGTGTGCCTACCCGTGTACTGCTCTATTGGTTTTGGAGCTGGTTGAGGCAGGGGTGACACGGGTGTGTCATTTGACCGACACGGGCGTGTCAGGTTTGACACGGGCGTGTCGATGCCCGTGTTTTGGTAGATTTCAGTCGGTGCGAGTGTCGCGTGTGCCGCTTAAGGGTACACGGCCTGTGACACGGGCGTGTCACAGGCCGTGTCGGCCAAAAGAATAGTCTTTTTCAGGCAGATCTTGGCCGTTCATTTTCCTTAAAGAGGATCCTGTGGCTGGGGCTCATTCCTGGTCTGATAAGGCCGGGAAAGGAGGAGGAAAGGCTTATTTCTAAGTTTCATACTCTCTTTCTAACTTTAAGAGAGAGGTGAGAGCAAGGTGAGGAAGAAGAAGTGGAATCCGGCTGCCGGTGGTGCTACGGTGGTCCAAATCACAAGCCGAGTTCGGATTTGCGAAGGCAACGTTGCTGCGAAGGCAATGTTGCTGCAAAGGCTTTCATCCGTCTCAATTTCTCTCCATGGCTCCGAAGCGAGTTCCTAGGGTAACGATTTCCTTCTCGGACATGTGAAGTCCTTATTTCCTGCATTGCATAGGGAAAACCCTTCCCCGCGAGTGCGCGGTGGGTTGTGGCGTCCCTTGGGGTAGATATGTGAAGTCCCCCTTATTAGAGTCCGGAATTGGAGTACGGATCTAGGCATGCTGTGTGAAGCCCATCTGGACATATTGGTATGGATTGGTGATGCTTGTTTGCATATCGGAGAAGACTCCGTGATTATTGCTTGTATGCATGATGGATAAAGTACTGGAGGAAGTCCAGGAAATTGTGAGAGTTGGGTGCAACTCTTGTGGCCATGAGTTGCCACTTTGTGTGCGGTTGAGCGTTAGGCTGCAACTGTATGAAAAGGCTTCGTGCCGAACAGGCAAGGTGAAACCGACCCGCGCCTTTAAATGTGGCCTCAGGTACGATGTACTTGGTTGGGCAAGGCGATTTGAGCAACGGGGGGTGGCTGATCTGTACCTGTGTTATGTAGGCTGGACATGAGAGCACCAAGGCATTGGGCTTTCATCAGCGGCATAATGAGAGTCTTGGGCCTGCGTGCCAGACTAAATGCTCAATGGTGAGATCCGGTGTTTCCGGTGCACCCGAGAGTGCCATGAGTGCACGGGACGTCGGGCCGTCGTGCCGCCGTTTGTGATATGTGACTGTGCGGTCGTGCACGTCTTGCTTGACTTGCTATATATCATATTGGACGATTGCTATGCAGGGATGGAATTCCGCTGCCCCGTGCCAGGGGCAGGGTCGTTATAATTGGTCAGCTGAATGCTGACCGTTGCCCTGTTTTCCATCGCTTGGTGGATTGGTTCTTACAGGTACTGGAGGTGCTGGTCCGAGCGAGACTTAGCGGGCTGAAGCCCAAGCTGCGCTGCTGCCCCCGAAGGCATTGTTTTGTTTTTTTTGTTCATGTGTGGCCGGCCTGCGTGCCGATGTCTGTAATCCACACTCTTGTTAAGAGAAATTGTTGTAAGGCCTTAAGGCCAGGCTCTTTTGATGTTTGTATACATTACTATGTTATAGTGGACAGTGTTCTTTATCTTGTGTTCAAAGATTCAACCGTGAAACTTCCGCTAGAATGCTCTATGTTAGGATGCGTTGGTTATGATATTAGTTCGTAGCGTCTCCGCCTGTTTGTGGAATATGGTATGGGGCCCCGGCCGGACCCTCTATTATATTCTTCTTGACGGGTAGAGGTGTTACAATCTGTCCCAAGAATTAGCTGTATAATAACTCTGTGAAATCCTATAATTAATGCTATCATTTAAACGACTATATTCAGAGAATATAAACATTAATTACCCTGAGCAAAATAAGCCAGGAAGTAAGCCTTAGTCAATATGAAATAAATGCAGTCAAGAAGGAAATGAACTGACAGAAATCGTCGTTCTGAGATCCAAGATCGTCGAACTAAACCCTCTCAATCGTCAAGCTGTGCCTAGAGAACTCTGAAATGAAATACAGCTTTCCATACTGGGCTCCAAGATCGTCGAACTAAGATAGAAGAACGTTGAACTCATTTTTTATAGAAGATAGGAGATCGTCGAGCTCAGTTCAACTTTTATCGATCTTAGTTCAGACAAGAGATTCTGAGATTGTCGAACTGAGAATGAAGATCATCGAGCTCACATCAGAGTTCGTCGAACGCCTTCTCAAATAAGAAATTTCGGCCTTGTTCTTGTTTCTACAATCTTCTAAGTCTTCTGAGGGCTTGGTATGATCAATATGACTTGTTGACTTACCCTATAATCTAATGAACACCAATGAACCTAGACTATACAAGGAGGGTCATACTTAACCTAATTTAGTGAACCTAGCCCAAATCCAATTAGGGATCCAACAATCTTCCCCTATTTGGGCGAGGTAACTATAATAAAAATAAAAAGCAATCATAAAGCAAGAAAACATATATCTGATAGAAATAATACATTCAACAGATATTTACAGCATATGCTTCATGATTAAACAGAAATAGAGTTTAAACAATACAATAACAATAAAAAAATTACTGTTTATGCTTGGGAATTGTTTTCTCAGACTTTTCAGCAGGCTGTTTGAATTAGATTTCTCTATTCGGGTTAACAGCTTCTCTCTTTGACATGAACATGTCAGATGCACCAATAATGTTCAGAGAAGATGTTCTGGGTACTACAGCCTCTAGATGCAATTTCATATACTCATCAGCATTACAAAACTTATTAGCTTTAGCATACCTGTTCAGTTCTTCTTTCCTGTAAGATGACATTGTTGAAAACTGAGAAGGATCCTTGCCTTTATCTTTAGCTTTGTTAATTTGAGAGAGTCCTACTATCTCTTAAAATCTAGCCATTCTGGCAGAGGTATCCTCTTCTAGATCTACAAATGGAATAGAAGGAGACTCTGGCCTAATTGGACTAGAGTACTGTTGTGATTTATCAGTAGTATCTTTAAAAGCTCTCTTGGATGAAGCTGGAGGAGGATGTCTTGAAAAAGTTTGCTGACTGCCTTGCCTTGACTGTCTTTGATATGTCTTGGTCATTAGAGCAGCTCTTTGAGTAGTATTTCTAGAAGCACCTGAAGAAGGAGGATGAGGAGGAGGAGGGTCTTTCCAAAATTTCCTAGGAGGAGACCTGCACTTTCTCCTCTTCTTCCTTTCTTTCTATTCATTCTTGGATAGCCACATCCATTGAGGCATCCCTGGGTAAGGAGTTATCTTTTGCAAGATTAGTTAGGGGTGTCATTTGTAGGATTAGGCTTAGTATTAGCCTTTGGAACAGTCTTTCTCTTCTTTACAACTTTAGACTTGGGAGTTCTAGAATCATCAGAATCATCAACAGTGTCATCTTCAGAAGAACTTTGAGGATTATCATAGGAAGCATCTATTTCTTTTATTGTTTCCTGAGAAGCAAACTCATACACATCTTGGATAATGGCAATGGAAGAAGAATTGAATCAATTCAAGCATTGCCAAGTCTAGAAGCTTGTTCCAAGACCCAAGGGTAAGAACGTTATCGAAACAGAGTGGGTATACAGGAACAAGATGGACGTGGATGGAACAATCATAAAGAATAAGGCCAGAATCGTCGCCATGGGATGCAAATAAGAAGAAGGAATCTACTTTGATCAGACGTATGCTCCAGTGGCAAGGCTGGAGGTAATCAGGTTGTTCCTAGTATATGCAGTACTTACGGGCTTCACTGTCTATCAGATGGACGTGAAGTCGACCTTCCTTAATGGTGACATAAAGGAAGAAGTGTATGTGGAACAACCTCCAAGTTTCGTTGATTCTAACCATCCTAAGCATGTTTATCTTTTATTTAAAGCTTTATATGGTTTGAAAAAGCTCCTCGAGCTTGGTATGAGACGCTGTCTAACTTTCTTCTTGAGAACAAGTTCACAAGATGAAAGATAGATAAGAAATTATTTCTTAGGGAAATAAAAGGAAAGATTTTGCTAGTGCAAATCTATGTCGATTACATAAAATTTGGCTCTACTGATGACAACCTTGGAAAAAGTTTTCCAAACTTATGCAAGGGAAGTTTGAAATGAGCAGTATGGGAGAGCTGAACTATTTCTTAGGACTTCAGGTGAAATAATCTGAAGATGGAATTTTCATCTATCAGACGAAATTCACCAAGGAGTTAATTAAGAAATTCAGAATGGAGAACACAACCTCTATGAGGACTCCAATGGGTTCAACTATGTCTCTGGACAATGATGAGAAAGGGAAACCTTTTGATGAAACCTAGTACAGAAGCATAATTGGATCCTTGCTCTATCTTACTGCTAGTAGACCGGACATAATGTTTTCAACATGTGTGTGCTAGATTTCAAGTGAACTCTAAGAAAACTCACTACGCTGCTGCAAAGCAGATTTTGAGATACCTTAAAGGTACACCAAATCTTAGCTTATGGTACCCAATAAGTAATGATAGCGAACTGATAGGTTTTTTAGATGCAGATTTTACAGGAAGTAAAGATGATAGGAAAAGCACTTCCGGGACTTGTCAATTCCTAGGAAGAAGACTTATCTCCTAGAGCAGCAAGAAGCAGAATTGTGTCGCAATTTCAACAACCGAGTTAGAGTATATCTCTGCAGGCAGTTGTTGTGCACAACTGCTATGGATAAAGAACCAATTTGAAGACTACAATATGAAGTTCAAGAACATTCCAATGTTTTGCGACTCCTCCATTATAATTGCAATCGCCAACAACCCAGTCTCTCACAACAGGACAAAGCACATAGAGCTGAGGTACTATTTTATCAGGGAGCCTGTGGAGCATGGAGACATCAATCTCCAGTATGTTCCAACTGACTTGCAGGTTGCAGACATTTTCACGAAGCCATTAGACAGGGCCAAGTTCTTATTCTTCAAAATAGAACTTGGCATGCTCAATAAAGAAGAATGAAGAGAAAGTTCTCATAGCAAAGTTCAAGGATCGGGCTATACTTCCAAAATTCAAGAAAATACTTCTCTAGACTTCACTTCTCGAGAAGGTAGTTATTACTCGAGTACTACAGATTACTACTCGAGAAACAAGGTTGACTCCCGAGAAATACTTCTCGAGTACTAGATTGATTCTTGAGAACCTCAAGTCTGCTTCTCGAGAACTTCAGAACTGCTTCTCGAGAAAGTACTTCTCTACTCAAGAACTATGACGTCTTCTCTCGAGAAATGACCTACCTTTCGAGAAGTCTGCTGCCAATTTTAATTCTCATGTCCAAATTTTTGATATTCCCACCCAGACTCTATTACCGCCATATTTTCAGGTATGTTATTATTATTATTTCCTTAATCATCATAAATTAAAACTTATATAAATAGATTAAGTCCAAAAAGTCCAAATTACCCGATCTCTCAAAGCCTTTCTCGAGAAAAAGGAAAACTCTTTGTATTCTATCACCGTCTCCCTCTTGCCGCCACTTCAGTGTTTTTTCTCAGAAAGAGTACTTCAGTTATCTGTCACGATTAATGGCCCCTCCGTCGAAGGTTGGAATCGGCAGTGAACTCGTTTCCACAGGAATTGTCAAACTGTCAGACGATTTCCGCAACGTTCTATTTCTACTGGAAACCGCCGGACTTTCATTCGTTTGGAACACTCGTGCAAAATTTTGCTTCTAGATGTTGAAGAATTTTTCCAAAATGCCAAATTGAAGAGGAATGGGAAGATTCTCAAGTCTAAGGTTCGTGGAATCAAGGTTAAGCTAACTACTCTAATCGTCTCCAAGCTCCTTCGATTGCCCATCATTGATGAAGAAGATGACCTAACTGTTGAAGACTACGATCGTCCGTGCGGATTTTGTGGTTTCTCTGCTGGTGTGTGCACCATTCGATGCCCTAATCTAAATGGTGAGAGCAAGCTACTTGTGGATATACTTGGAAAAATTCTTCTATGCCGCACTAGTTCAATTAGCTTCATTATAAATGACTTTTTTGATATGATGACATCAATGATATACACAAATAAGTTTTAGTGGGGCATGATGATTTTTGACAAAATCAAGGACAGCATCAAGGCACAAAACTTTGGCAGAATTGTCTCTCTTCTCCTTCATGAACTCAAGCATGAAGTTTTTGATCTATCTAAAGGTACTACTCTACATCACATGAAGAAAGTCTCCATCTCCTCCATTCAAAGATGGGAACTCAAGCTTTAGAGCCTTACACAAGCTGCCAAAGCCCATGTCACCAAGAGGATGAGGACATGAATTTATATTCCCCTTTACATCAAGTGGCTGGCACTTCAAGTGTAGTTGCTGAGGGGGAGCCTGCTCCTGCAATCCAAGAGATAAGTCAGTCTGCTATTCCCTCAGATGTTGCTCTATCTGCTACTGCTAAGAACACCTCTACCCAACCATATGACTCAGGTCTTATAGATATTGATCTGCCTGATCAAGACATTCTCACAGATGCACAAGTTTAAGAACAAGTCATATCCATAGAAGATGATATCAACAGAATGATAGAGGAACTCACTTCCAAAGAACCTCTTTCCCCTCCATATGCAGAGAAATCTCCTCCTCCAGAACCATCTCCATCAGACCATAATTCTGAACAAGGATCCCCTCACCATTAGTCTCCTATTGTAGATATGTATGAAGAAGAGACAGTTTTGATTTCTGATGAAAAATAAGCAACTCCTGAACAAGTTGAATCACCCCTCAAGAGCCTGGACTTCTACCTTCCTACTATTCTTGGTGAGGAAGGAGATGTCATGAGTCATACCACCAGAGCCCAGAGCTCAGTTATTATTGAAGAAATACCTCACTGGACAGCTCCAATAGTACCTACTCCTAATCCTCCTCCACCTCCTCAAGCTGAAGTACATTTTGCTGATACCTTTCTGGGTAAAATAGAGTTAATGCTATCCAATAAAGAACTTATTTTGAAGACTCTCTAAAAGTCTTAACTGAGAAAATAACTACTCTAGAGAAAGAAATGAGCAGAGGCTTTGCTAATATTTAGCACAATACTGATGAACTTAAATACCTGCTCCAAATAGGTGGGAAAGCTCTAGACCACACCATTACCAGCATTAGTCAGGTGATGGATCAATTAGTAACTCTGGAAAATAATCAGATTCAACTAAAAAAGAAGGCTCAAGAACATAATTTAAAGATATGTGAAGAAGTTGGAACCTTCAAAGAGGAAGCTATAACCACCATATCTTTAGAAGTCATAAAGGGGGAGAAATTAGTCAAAGAATATCTAGAAAAATCTGATAATAATATGAAAACTCTTTGGGAAGGAAAGCTGACTAAGATACATACTGATGTTCAGAATTAGATTGATGGTTTCAAGTTTCACACTTATGATACTGTAGTTTGGATGCACAACAAGATATTTCCTGATTTTCAAGCTGATCCAAATGTTATTCCTCATTATCTTAATCCTACTATTCAGCATCCTCCTGCCCAGCAGCCCTTATTCTCTCTTAGACCTGAAGGTTTTGATGCACCTCCTCCTGAAAGCTATGCTCAAGCATGGGACTCTAAACAAGCTAATATGTCTCCTCAAGCACCTCCTGATGTACAAATTCCTAAAAGAAGAAAGTATGGTGATGGTGCTTCTGCAAGTAGATCCATACCTATGCCAGAACATGCTATAAGAGAACATGCTAAACTTTGAAGCCCCACTTCTAAGTCAATCATATTAGATACTCTAAAACTTATTGTGGATTTCAGAGAAAATAAGGACAACTACTACTCTTACTCTAAATGGGAGAAATATGAGAAGTCTTTGACTTTGAGAAGGCTTCATGATATGAAGTATAATCGTGAAGACCCCTCTGCTCCTCCTAGGCTAACTAAATATTTTCCAAAGCCTTTCATGTATTACTAGAGACAAGAAGAATTGCACCAAAGCCATCAACAACAACAAAACAAGAAGCAATAGAAGAAGATCTGAACTTCCTTTATGACATTTTGTGGACTTGGATTTTTCTTGGACATAATCTATAAATATAAATCTTTTAATTTTGATGATCTGATTTTTCATTGCTCAGCATTTCTCAATATTACTGTGTTTACTAGTTATTTTGTGTTGTTTATCTTGATGTAATTCACCTAAGTATATAGGGTTCTGACTTCTACAAATAGGGGGAGATTGTTGGGTATTGTATCCATAATAACCTAGATTTGTATGAAGTCACCCTTGAACTAAGATGAATTAAGTTTGTATTTGAAGCTCTTTTCAAGTTAAGTGCTTGTAGGTTATTATTTTCAAGTGTAGACCAATGTCAGTCTACAATGAGTCACCAAACACAGGACCATACAATATAATCCCTCATTGTGTGACCCATGGTGTTGTTTGATGTGTAGCCTCTCTATTGGGACAGACTTCATTCTCAAAGTACTAAAGTAATAACAGAAAGACTAGTTGTTGAACTCCTTGAAAAAAAACATTTTTTCAGAAAGTCAAATTTTTTTCTAAGTCCAATACTCGAGAAGGACATCTTATACTCGAGTAGTGTTGGAATGATTTCTCGAGTTAGCTCTTTATAGTTTTCGAGTAGCAGAAACTATTCTTAAGAAGTCTTTGTTTAATACTCGAGAAAGTCATGTAGTACTCGAGTACTACTTACCTTGTTCTCGAGTTTACTCAAAAATCATTTCAGAATCTTTCTAAGTCTTGTACTCGAGTAATAAGAGCCATTACTCGAGTAAAAATAAGTTAAGTCTCGAGAAGTCCAATTGTTCTCGATAAGTCCAATTGTTCTCAAGAAGTCCACAGTTCTCGAGAAGTAACTATATATTTCTCGAGTAATAGAAGTTTTTTCTCGAGAAGCCAAGAATCATTTCCCGTGTTTTCCTTAAGGACTTGTTCTCGAGAACCATACATCCTCTTCTCGAGAAATAGCTATTGTTCTCGAGTAGACTGTTATTCACTCGAGAAATGCAGTTGATTACCTAAATTTTCGTTAAGTCCAGACGGAAATGTGTTGGGTACACTGAAAAATATGTACCAGATTTGGAGAAGCCTCATCTTACTCATTGATATACATCAATTTGTATTTGATGGATGTTTGAGTTTCATTGTGCAGGTGTAAGGTTTGCAAGATAATTCTCTAAGTACAAGTGTCGACAATTGTGAAGAATTGTGTCAACACCCAAAAGTTGTGTCGACACTAGAAGCAAGGCATGTGTCGACACCCAGGCATTGTGTCGACACCTGAAGAATAAGTTATGTCGACACCCAGAATTGTGTCGACACCTAAGGAAAGGTTTGTGTCGACACCTAAAGAAGAAGCTGTGTCGACACCCAGGAGTTATGTCGATACCAGAAGAAAGGCATGTGTCGACACTCAGGAATTATGTCGACACCTGAAGAAGGTTTGTGTCGACACATAGGACTTGTGTCGACACACACTCAACGCCATCTTACAGCAACAGCTATACTGGGTCTGAAGACTTGTGTCGACACACAGGACTTGTGTCGACACACACTCAATGATAGCTGGACATATACTCAACGCCATTTGTATGCATCAGCTATGTCAAGACCAGAAGCAGTTGTGTCGACACACAGGACTTGTGTCGACACACACTCAATGACAGCTGGACATACACTCAACGCAATCTATCAGCATCAGTTTTGTCAAGACTAGGATCAGTTGTGTCGACACACAGGGCTTGTGTCAACACATATAAATAAAAGCTGTGTCGAGTAGCATAAGAATAACTATGTCAACACTTGGAGTGTTATGTCGATATCATCAAGACTTGTGTCGAAACTTAGTCTATTTGTGTCGACACATGTGAAGCAGTTTGCTGAGTGGTTCATGATTAGTTGTAAAGTCTTTAAGGAATCAATTGTCATGAATAGTGACTTGATAGCTGTTATAACCAATAGGTCTGACACCTTTGTCAGAATAGTTAGAAGGTTGTTAAAAACCGGATCAGCCGGTAATCATGAGAAAACTCAATATAAAGGACTGATCCTTGACAAACAGAAGAGACGGATATAGAGATAAAAAAAGGGTGAATCATACAAGAAGAGAATTCAATAACAAGAAAAGGGGAGACCCTTAAGAAGGAAGATTCTAAACAGTCTACAAGAGAAGATTCAGATCTTATTCTAAATTTAAGGAAGGAGATGACAGGAGATCAACTTCTACATCAAGTAAAGTTCAAGCTTATTTTGTTCTATCAAGAAGCTTTGAAACAACTAAGTCAGGTTGAATCTGAAGATTCAGTTTATTCAAGAACTGATCAAGAAGCTCACACCTATAGAGAGTTCTATCTGGTGATATCTTCATATCTCTTAAACAATTAATTTCTTGTAGGATCTTTTGTAAGATCAGAGTTATAAGCCTGTAATTATAAAGGCCGAGGTAGGGATGAGTGCGTGAGGTGTAGGACTGGTAAAAGTCTGATATGTAAGCCTAGTGATAAAGGCTGAGGTAGGGCCGAGGCCTGAGGTAGGATTCTTGGGAAGAATCTGAGGTAAGACTTGTATAAGTCTGAGCTGTAGGAACCAATCTGGTTCTGAGTTATAAGATCTGTTGATCTGAGTAAGTTGAAGGAAGTTGGGCTGAATCAAGTTCTCTACTAGATAAGCGAAGATGGGAAAGTGGATGTACCCATATCTTGGGGAACCACTATAAATCTGGTATATGTTGTGCTATGATTTGCATTTTCCGTGCTAAGTAGGAACTAGTTAATTGCCTAAATTATTAAAGAAAATTAGAACCTATTCACCCCCTCTAGGTGTCTAGACTCTTGAAATAAGTCTTTCAAGTGATATTAGAGGGAGCTTACTCAAAGATTGACCTAGCAGTCTGAGTGAATCTCCAAGGCAATTAACAAATTTCAAGAATGGGTTCAAATAAGAATCAAAAGGAGTTTGGATTTATTAAACTGCCTATCTATAGGAAAGAATGTTTTGGCATATGGAAGGAAAGGGTTAGATTTTTTATGGAAGCTTCTGATCCAAGATCTACATCACTGTACAAGAAGGACCCTTCATTCACATGAAGGTATCAGCTCTGGATGCAAATGTTAAAACCCCTAAGAACTATTCTGAAATGACAAAGGATGAGATCATCCTGGCAATACTAGACAAAAGATCACATAACATTATTGTAAGCTCTATAGATGATGCCATATTTCAGAATCTGGTGTATTGTAAAACTCCAAGGAAATGTGGGACACCCTGATTTTCTACATGGAGGGAACTGAAGAATTTAGAGAAGACAGAAAATCAATACTGAATCAAGAATATGAGAGCTTTAGACAAGCCAAGACTGACAACATAGCTGAATATTATAAAAAGTTCTTCAGGATAGTTAATGAGCTGATGACATATGGAAGAGTCTTCAGCACATATGAACTGAATGACAAGTTTCTCAGGTCTTTGATAAGGGACTTTGATACAAATATTTATGCCATCAGAAAGGTGGCCAAGCTTGCCGATACACCTCCTCCCACACTATTTGGAAATTTGCTATCATATGAAATGCAACTTACTTCCAGAAAGGAGGAAGAGAAGGGCAGCAGGTCTAAGTACAAGGATAAGTCAGTTGCCATCAAGGCTGAAGGCACAAGAAAGGGCAGGAGAAAATCTCCTTCTCCACCCAGAAGGAGTGCTGAGGTAGAAGAAGGAATTCCTGATAATACCTCATCAGACAGCCATACCTCTGATATGGACTTTGCTGTCTTTACAAGGCAGTTCCAAAGGTTCATGAAAATAAGAAGTGGAGAACCAGACCATCAACATCCTTTTCCAAGGATGAATATTACAAGAAAAAGAAGACTCCCAGGGAGGACAAGTATGCCTCAAAACCTAGTAAACAAACTAATTATAAGATTGTTTGTTATTGTTGCAACAGGCCAGGACATGTCATAGCTGACTGTCCAGATAAGAGGACTGAATCTAAGGACAAGAAGAAGCATCAACTGAAGGGCAAGAAGGAGAAATCTTTTATTGCTTAGAATTAGAATAGTTGGACAGACTCTTCATCTTCAGGATCAGGAGAAGAAGATGATGCAGAAGCATATGTTGGGTTGTTCTCAGAAGAAGAGGATTCTAGGAAACTAGAATTCCTATAAATGCTTGACTCCATAAATGGAGTGGAAGACTATTTCTATAGAGGGCTGATGGCCCTATCAGAAAATGATCAGTGCCAGGATTAGCCTGGTCCTAGTAAGGTATACAATTCTCCCTTAGAGTCTGATTATTTTACTAGATCAGAATCTGTAGCATCAACTTCAAGAGAAGTGGATGGTTCTGATTCTGAGGGGGATGTACATCAACTCATTAATTAGTATGGTGGGATATTTCAAGCTCTGAAGAGGAGCAAGCTTCTTGTCAAGGAGTTGGCCAAGGAGATTGAATCTCTTAAGCAGGCTGCATCAGAATCAGCCAAGCTAATTGATTTAAAATTGAAAGAGGTTGCCAAACTGACGAACATAACTGTCATTCAGATGGGCACAATCTCTTTCAAGGAAAATCATATCAAGAATCTGGAGGCAAAACTTCAGAAAGAAAAAGAGTTAGTGGCTAAATTCTCTAAGCCAAAATTAGTCTTGCCTTTAATAGACAACTTCATTTCTCATAAATGAAAGACTGGTCTAGGCTTTAAGGGAAGAACAAGGGCCACCAATTCACATGGAAAAGGTAAGGCTCCAGTTCAACCACTAGCCTCTAAGCCCCCTATTTTCTTTAGGAAGGTGATGCAACCTACAAACAGGTATGATCATGAAATTACTTATGGTCACTATGAGTATGGAGATCACATTGGCAAGTGTGCATATGCTAGTAGGCCACTTTATAGGCAAGCCCATCAGGTTCAAAAGGAATCTGGGGTTTGCTGCTCCAACACCTACACTTAAAAGGACTGCTGGCAACAAGGTTGTGAAGTCTGTACCTAAGAGAAGGTACAACAAATTTGAGTGTTGGTGTTGTGGCAAGGTAAGCCACTTTGCTATGGATTGCTTGTTTAACACAAGTGTTAAAACCAAGAATAGTTTACCTATTAGAAAAGCTGTAAGTAAACATGATAGTTTTCAAACTAACAAGAACCTAGGACCCAAAACTAATTTGGGTTCTAAGGAGAAGTAATTTTTTATTTGATGTAGGTGAATCCAAGTGACCATACCCCTATATTCTACTTGGATAGTGGATGTTCCAGACACATGACTGGAATAAGTAGAATGTTGAGGGACTATGTACCCATAGAGAATGGACCTAAAGTAATCTTTGGTGGATCAGAAAAAGGAATCATCAAAGAATTTGGTAACATTTCTAGTGATTCAATTACCATCACTAAAGTGGCTTATGTGAAGGGTCTAAAACATAACCTGATTAGAATAAGTTAACTTAGTGATCTAGGTTATGTCATCTCTTTCCTCAAAGGGGAGTGTTAAATAAGGAGGTCAAGTGATCAAGAGATCATTTTGACTGGCACTAGAAAAGGGAATGTATATTTTCTTAACCTAGATTGTGAGTTTAACAACTCACTCATTTGCCTAGTTGCAGGCGAGAAAGCTTCACTATGTGTCAAATGACATAAGAGGCTAGCTCATCTGAACTATAAGTATATAGGACAGCTGTTTAACATGAGATTAGTGAGGAATGTTCCTCAAGTCAAGTGCATTAAAGAGGGAGTGTGTTCAGCTTGCCAAAAGGGCAAACAGACCAATTCCCATTTTCATGTACTTGATACCAAAGATTCAATGTGATGTTTATATCTCTTGCATATGGATTTGTTTGGTCCTATGCTAATTTATAGTCTTGGTAGGAAAGTATACACATTGGTTATTGTGGATGACTATTCCAGATTCACATGGGTTTTCTTCTTGAGGCAGAAATCTGAAACTCCTACTATTTTCCAGACCTTTGTTAGACAAATTCAGAATGAATTTAACAATTCAGTGGTCAAAATTAGAAGTGACCATGGAACTGAATTTTAGTCTGAATATATGACAAAGTTCTGTGAAGAACTTGGGATTCATTAGGAGTTCTCCTCACCTAGAACACCCCAACAAAATGGTGTTGTTGAAAGAAAGAATAGGACTCTAATTGAGGCTAGTAGAACACTACTTAGTGACACTACTCTCCCTGAGTACTTCTGGGCAGAGACAGTAAATACTGCATATCATGTACTCAATAGAGCCTCCATCAATAAGAAACATAAGATGACTCCCTATCAGATTTTGAAAGGTAGAAAACCAAACATTTCCTACTTCAGAATCTTTTGTAGCAAGTGTTATGTCTAAGATAATGGTAAGCACTACCAAACTAAGTTTGCTGCCAAATCCCTAGAAGGGATATTTGTTGGGTACAACAATAATATTAGGGCATACAGGATCTACAACTTGACTACACAAGTTGTAGAAGAATCTGTCCATGTTGTATTTGATGAGTCTAAATTGATTAATAGTGAATTGCCAAGTTCTTCAGTTAGTTCTACAAGTCTAACAGATAGTCTGGACAAGCTGACCATCAATGATGAAGTTCCTGCTAGGATGGATGAAGAAAAAGATGCACGTTGTCCAGGGGGAGAATAAGACTCACTGGATAAAGAAGATAATAAGGAGCATCAGGATGAGGAAAATGAAGAAGACCATGAGGTTGACAGGCTTCCTCCAGCAAGAAGACACCTAAAGGATCATCCAGCTCATCAAATAATTGGTGATGCAAGTTAAGGTGTACTAACCAGGAGCAAGAATATGAGCATAGTTTTATGTTCAAGTTTCTTGTCATAGATAGAACCCAGAAAGTTTGAAGAAGCCATGCTAGACACAAACTGGATTAATGCTATGCAAGAAGAGCTGAATCAATTCAGAAGATGTAAAGTCTGGGAACTGGTTCCTAAACCAAAGGATCACAACATTATAGGAACCAAGTGGATCTATAGAAACAAACTTGATGAGAATGACACTATAATCAAGAATAAGGCCAGATTGGTAGCAAAAGGCTACAAGCAAGAGGAAGGGATTGACTTTGATCAAACCTTTGCCCCAATGGCAAGGCTGGAGGCTATAAGGTTATTCTTGGCCTATGCTGCCTATTAAGGGTTAAAGGTATATCAGATGGATATAAAGTCAGCATTTCTGAATGGTGACTTAAACGAGGAAGTCTATGTTGAACAACCCTCAGGTTTTATAGATTCTCATTATCCTGATTATGTATATAGACTTAGGAAAGCTCTATATGGTTTGAAATAAGCCCCTAGGGATTGGTATGAAACCTTGTCTGCTTTTCTTATTGAGAATAAATTCTCTAGAGGAAAGATAGACAAAACTCTATTCTTTAGGGAATCTAAAGGCATGATAATCCTAGTCTAGATATATGTTGATGACATTATCTTTGGATATACTGAAAATAACCTTTGTAGAAAGTTTGCCAAACTTATACAAGGGAAGTTTGAGATGAGCAGTATGGGTGAGCTGAAGTTCTTCTTGGGACTTCAAGTAAGACAAACTGATGATTGATTGTCCATATCCCAGTCTAAGTTCACCAAGGAGTTGATTAAGAAATATGGAATGGACTCAGCCTCCACCATGAAAACTCCAATGGGAACAAGTATGCCTATAGACAAAGATGAGACAGGGAAACCTGTTGATGAGTCTTTGTATAGAGGGATAATTGGCTCCCTACTCTACTTGACTGATAGTAGACCTGAAATCATGTATGCTACATGTGTCTGTGCTAGGTACTAAGCTTGCCCAATGGAATCTCATTATATTGTAGTTAAGAGAATTTTGAGATATCTTAAGGGCACACCTAATCTAGGTCTTTGGTACCCTAAGAATAAAGATTTCTTACTAACAGGCTTCTCAGATGTAGACTTTGTAGGATGCAAAGAGACAGGAAAAGTACTATAGGAACTTGTCAATACCTAGGTGGAAGGCTGGTGTCATGGTGCAGCAAAAAGCAAACAAGTGTAGCTATCTCAACTGCTGAGTAAGAATATATAGCTGCAGGCAGCTGCTGTGCACAGTTGATGTGGATAAAGCATCAACTTGAAGACTATCACATCAAGGTAAGTAGAATTCCACTATTCTGTGATTCTACTAGTGCTATTTCTATTGCTAAGAATCCTGTATCACACAGTAGAACAAAGCATATAGAAATTAAGTTTCATTTTATAAGAGAACATGTGGAGAAAGAAGATATTAGTCTAGAATTTGTAAACACAAATAATCAAATTGCTGATATTTTTACAAAACCTTTGGATGAAACTAAATTCAATTATTTTAAAATTGAATTAGGTATGTTGAACCTAGAATAGGTCAGCTCAAGCATTCCTAAGTAGAATATGTAAGCACAATATTTCTCAGGAAAGTTGTCTAAGTACAAAGTTTGTGTTGACACAAGCAAATTGTGTCGACACACTCAGTATGTTGTGTCGACAAAGAAAAAGAATGTGTCGAAACAGAAACAGTATCTGTGTCGACTGAAGAATGGGTGTCGACACAACTATATCGAGACATGACCAGCCCATGTTGACACTAACACAAGTATGTTGACACATAGATATGTCGACACAAAGTCATGTCGACTAAAATTAAGTTTTGTCGTGACCAAAGTCATTTATGTCGATAAATGTACAACTATGTCGACATATATTAAGTAAGGTGTGTCCTTTGACCTACCCTTTACCAGAAGACTATAAATAGGGGAAGACAAAATCTGGTAGACTACGCCTTCAGATTTATCCACTCTAGACCTTGTGTCGAGATAGATATTCACTTCTCTTCTCTCTCACTCCATCTCGTCAATAGCGTCCCACAAAGACGACAAGGTGAATGAAGGTTATTAGCTGGTTCGTGGTGGATTCACGACAGCATCGCAAGACATCCAAGGAGTAATTACCCTAATTTCAGAAACTGGGTTGGAGTTCTTGGTCTCATAACCAACTAAAATTTGGAAAAAGGAATTAATGGAATTTTATTCATCAGCAACTGTGGACATAGGCGGGAAAAAAAATCAAAGCCATAGTTCAGGATTCCCGAGTGAAACTTACACTGAAGATGATCAGGAAGTCACTCCAACTTCCTAATATTAATGATGATGATGACATAAGTCCATCCATGACAAAAGATGCATTAAGCTGGTGCGGGCTAAACCCTAATACCAAAGTTGGATCATCCATTACCAGGAAAGGGATGAATTCACATGGAAAGTTTCTGTCTGAAATCGTAGGCAAGGTGATCCTGTGTAAAATAGGTGGACATGACAGAATTTCAGCCTCTATGTTCAATCTAATTACAAGAATAATATTCAGGCTAAAAATAGACTGTGCATCAATAGTGTTTGACAAAATACAAGAAGGAATAAAGAAACCAAATCTTGGAAGGATCCTAAGCTTATGTCTAGCTTCTACAATACCAGATGCTCTGAACCAACTATCTGGATCCAAGATCAACCATATGAGGAGAATGGATGTAAGGATTCTATCCAGATGGGATAGAGTATTGACAAAAGAGGTTTCTACTCCACAAACACAGGTCCAAAAAAATAAGAAAAAGAAAGAAATTGTTCAGCAAGAAGAATCCTCCAGTGATTCTGAAGAGGAAGTAGTCTTCAGTTCAGATGAAGACATGTGACAAAATGAAGCTCAAGATCAAGTGGAGAGCAGTGTGCTCCCAGAGCAACAGATAGTCTCCACTCCAGGGGGATAAAATCCTAAACCAGCAGCATAAGATACTGTACTTTCTGAGCTACCTGCTCAAGGGGGAGGAATTCATGCAGCTACTCTAGAGAGTGAATATGCAACTGATATAATAATGGATATTGTATCAGATATAAATAAAGAAGCACTGCTAAATGTTGAGAAGGAAGCACAAAATGTGAAGATAACAGATACAACTCAAGATGAGCAAGTAAGTATATATTTTATAGAGAAGGGCCTGGACAAAAATCTGGATGTCCAGGGATAACCTTTTGTTTTTCAAACTAATCTTGTTCCTCCTGTACAGATGCAGCAAGAGGTAACTATGGAAGAGCTGTTTCCTGATTTACCAGCTGCAAGGACTGAGGGGGAGCAATCACAGATAGAAAAGGACCTGCCAAGAACTGAGGGGGAGGAACTACTGAATACCCCATCTAATAAAGAAATAGTTGATATAGAAAGCTCATCACAACCCTCAAATGATGAGGAAGCCTCTATGGCTAAGAAGAGGAAGATGGTTGCAATAAGGAAAAAGAGCTCAGGCTACAAGAAAGCCTTGCAAACAGTCACACCACCACCTGCTCTAAGCATGGACTTCAGTTCATTACTGGTCCAACTGCAAGTAAAATTTGATGAACAAAGGCAGTCTTCAGAGATGTATGTGGATGAGTCAAATAAAGAACTGCAGTTTCAGCTGGCTCAGGACATTAAATCAATCAGATTTGAAGTCAATCTGCATAAGAAAGAGATGACAGATTGCTTCCATAAGGGAGGCAATGCTGTAGTATATTTGGCTAAGAAACAACAACTACTGAAGACTGAGGTTGAGGACATTGCAACCAAGCAAGGGTATGTTTTAGAAAATCAATTCAGATATAATGAAAATCTCAAAGACTCCCATGAAAAAAATACTCAAAAAATTGGGAAGTATTTCCACTGATTTGAAAACTGAAATATAAAAGCAAATACAAGAAGATCTAGCAGCTGTCCAAACAGCAATTGGAGCCTATCAAAAGACCATTTCTGATTACCTCACTAAATTCAAAGCCTACTATCAAGAAGGTACAGAATATCTAGCTGATCAAATATGGTTTCAAAAGAAGGATCTAAGGGATCATATAGCTAGAGAAGTCATAAAGGGGGAGAGATTATTAGTCAAAGCTGGCTCTGATCATGCAAAATGGGTCTCTAATAATATCAGAGCTACACTTGGCTTTCCTCCTTTATGTGACGATGACAATATTGTTGAGTCTGGAGTGCAACCTGCTTATATTACAGGAGATCAGCCTGAAGTTGCACAGGTTATTTACCCTCCTGCTGACTTTGACATAGTTCAAAAAGAAGTACAGACAATGTACATCCCTCCACAGGAGGCACCAAAGTTGATTATTGAAAAAGTAGACATGTTAGAGGCTGCCAAGGAAGCTTAGAAAGAAGCATAGCTATCCAAGAAAAGGTTTAGAGAATAGGCTGAGTTTAAGCCAGATTTTGAGCAATGGAGCTGTACTTCCAGAAATATTATTTTGATTGCCTGGAAGGCTGTAAAGGATAAGACCTATGATAGGGGTAAATGGTATTCTGAGCAAGAATGGAACAAGTATCAAGCCAGGCAAGAAGCCATTCTTCATTACAGAAGGAGTGCAAAAGCTGGGAAGTTAACTTCTAATGCTCTGGAGCCTAGAAGGTACTTCCCCAAGCCTTTTCACTATTTTGAAAGGCAAAGGATAAATGTTGAAGAACTGAAGAAGAAGGATCTTAAAGGAAATAAACCTGCTTATAAAACAGAACCTACTGTGCAGGCAAAGATTAGATCTGGAAAAGGCATTGTAATTAAGGAGCCTAGTCAATTATAGGATAGATAGGCTTATGTATAGAACAATGTAACTTTTTTGCTTTTGTTCTTAGGAAAACATGTAAACCCAGAATTTTCTGATTACTAAATAAAATCAGCTTCACTATTGATGTTAGTTGTTTACATTATTTGTATGATAACTTGCACTGAAATGTATGTACATCTATTTTTTATGAGCTTTATTTTGAGTGATGTATATCTTTGACTAAGGGTTATGACTTCTCCAAATAGGGGGAGATTGTTGGGTACACTGAAAAATATGTACCAGATTTGGAGAAGCCTCATCTTACTCATTAATATACATCAATTTGTATTTGATGGATGGTTGAGTTTCATTGTCCATGTGTAAGGTTTGCAAGAAAATTCTCTACGTACAAGTGTCGGCACTTGTGAAGAATTGTGTCGACACCCAGAACTTGTGTCGACACTAGAAGCAAGGTCTGTGTTGACACCCAAGCATTGTGTCGACATCTGAAGAATAAGTTATGTCGACACCAAGAATTGTGTCGACACCTAAGGCAAGTTTTGTGTCGACACCTAGAGAAGAAGCTGTGTCAACACCCAGGAGTTATGTCGACACCAGAAGAAAGGCATGTGTCGACACTCAGGAATTGTGTCGATACCTGAAGAAGGTTTGTGTCGACACACAGGACTTGTGTCGACACACACTCAACACCATCTTACAACAACAGATATACTGGGTCTGAAGACTTGTGTCGACATACAGGACTTATGTCGACACACACTCAATGACAGCTTGACAGACACTCAACACCATTTGTCTTCATCAGCTATGTCAAGACTAGAAGCAGTTGTGTCGACACACATGACTTGCGTCGACACACACTCAACGACAGTTGGACATACAGTCAATGCCATCTATCAGCATCAGTTATGTCAAGACAAGGAGCAGTTGTGTCGAAACACAAGACTTGTGTCGACACATACAAACAGAAGCTGTGTCGAGTAACAGAAGAATGACTATGCCAATACATGGAGTGTTATGTCGATATCATCAAGACTTGTGTCGACACTTAGTCTATTTATGTCGATACATGTAAAGTAGTTTGCTGAGTGGTTTATGCTGAGTTGTAAAGTCTTTAAGGAATCAGCTGTCATGACTGGTGACTCGACAACTGTCATAACAAACAGGTCTGACACCTTTGTCAGAACTATCAGAAGGTTGTTACAAACCGGATCAGCCAGTAATCATGAGAAAACTCTATATAACGGACTGATCCTTGACAACCAGAAGAGACGGATATAGAGATAAAAAAGGGTGAATCATCCAAGAAGAGAATTCAACAACAGGAAAAGGAAAGACCCTTAAGAAGGCAGATTCTGAACAGTCTGCAAGAGAAGATTCAAATCTTATTCTTAATTCAAGGAAGGAGCTGACAGGAGATCAACTTCTACATCAAGTAAAGTTCCACCTTATTTTGTTTTATCAAGAAGCTTTGAAATAGCTAAGTCAGGTTGAATCTGCAGATTCGGTTTTTTCAAGAATTGATCAAGAAGCTCACGCCTATAGAGAGTTCTATCCGGTGATATCTTCATATCTCTTAAACAATTAATTTCTTGTAGGATCTTTTGTAAGATCTGAGTTGTAAGCCTGTAATTATAAAGGCTGAGTGCCTGAGGTGTAGGACTGGTAAAAGTCTGAGTTATAAGCCTAGTGATAAAGACTGAGGTAGGGGTGAGGCCTGAGGTAGGATTCTTGGGAAGAATCTTAGGTAAGACTTGTATAAGTCTATGCTGTAGGAACCAATCTGGTTCTGAGTTGTAAGATCTGTGGATTTGAGTAAGTGGAAGGAAAGTGGGCAGAATCCAGTTCTCTACTGGATAAGCGAAGGGGGAAGTGGATGTACCCATACCTTGGGGAACAACTATAAATCTTGTGTATGCTGTGCTTTATTTTTGTGTTGTGATTTGCATTTTCTGTGCTGTGATTTGCATTTTTTGTGCTAAGAACTAGTTAATTGCCTAAATTATTAAAGAAAATTAGAACCTATTCACCAGTCTAGGCTCTTTAAATAAGTCTTTCAAAATATTTTCAAACTTAACCTCGATTCTTATTGGTCCACGTGTGCAGTCATTTATGATTATGACCATGAAGCATGTCCTATAAAAGGTCTTATCAAAATCTATTAAACCTAACACAAGAAATTAAGAATTTTGAATCATTCTTTTCATTCTAAATCGGGAAAGCCGCCGCTCTTCAAAGTCATTCTCGCCGCTGCTCTTCTCCGATCCAAGAGATTCAGAATAAGAAGTGATCAATAGATCAAGGCGTTCACCTTCTACAGATCTATTTCTTGATCTTGCTGATCCTAAGCATTTCAGATCAAGAGATTTCGCCGCAGTCTTCTTCGATCTATTTCTGACAAAGCTTTAAGTTTAAAGATGGAAGAAAGGCTGAAGACTCAAGATCTAGAATAATTTCTATTTGTATATTTTTTTTGTACAACATCTTTCATCTTGTAAGAGATTCTTCTCCGAGTTGTAGGAGATTTGTTCTCCGAGATTTTGTAGGAGCGTTTTGACTCCGAGTTGTAGGGGCATTGCTCTCAGTTGTAGGATTGGTTTTCAATCAGAGATAAGAGTGAAGTAGCTGAGTCTATCATTGTGCTAGAATGGTGAGGTGGAGAGCTGATGTACCTAAGGTTGGGGAACCAATATAAATCTTTTGTCTTCTGTGGTTTGTTTGTTTATTTTCTGCGCTCCGCCATTACAAGTTTTTACTCCGTAAAAAGATGTATACCTCACATATTCACCCCCATCTAGGTGATTTAGGTTGATAACTAAAACATCATCTGGCCTACTTGCAGTCAGATATAGAAGAGAGCCAATTATCCCTCCATACAAAGTTTCATCAACAGGTTTCCCTGCCTCATCTTTGCCTATAGGGATAGTTGACCCCATGGGAGTTCTCATGGTGGAGGAATTTTCCATGCCAAATTTCTTTATCAACTCCCCAGTGAGATTAGACTGGGATATGGATAAGTCATTATCGGTCTGTCTTACTTGGAGGCCCAAGAAGAACTTAAGTTCACCCATACTGCTCATCTCAAACTTCCTCTACATAAGTTTAGCAAACTTTTTTCAGAGGTTGTCATCAGTAGATCCAAAGATGATGTCATCTACATAGATCTGAACTAGGATGGTCTTACCCTTAGATTCTCTTAGGAATAGAGTCTTGTCTATTTTCCCCCTTGAGAATTTATTCTCAATCAAGAAACTAGACAAAGTCTCATACCATGCTCTAGGGGCTGTCTTCAGCCCATATAGAGCTTTCCTAAGTTTATAAACATAATCAGGTGAGTTAGGAACTACAAAACCTGGAGGCTGCTCAACATAACTTCTTATTTTGAGTCATCATTCAGGAAGGTAGACTTCACATCCATTTGGTAGACGATGAATCCCTTATGTGTAGCATATGCAAGAAGCAATCTGATGGCCTCCAATCTTGCTACAGGGGCAAAGTTTTGAACAAAATCGATCCCTTCTTCTTGACTGTACCCCTTAGCTACCATTCTGGCTTTGTTCTTAACTATAATGCCATTTTCATCAATCTTGTTCCTATAGATCCACTTGCCTCCAATGACATTATGACCATGAGGTCTGGGAACCAGCTTCCAGACCCTGCACCTCTTGAACTGGTTTAGTTCCTCCTGCATAGCTACAATCCAATGTTGGTCTATGTTGGCCTCTTCAAACTTCTTGGGATCCACTTGGGATAGAAAGCTTGAATAAATGGCTGTGTTTTGACTTCTGCTCCTTGTTATTACTCCATGGCTTGCCTCACTAATGATCTGGTGTACTGGATGATCTCTCATATGTCTGACTGCAGGAGGCAGTCTTCTCTCAGCAGCAGGAGCATCTTCTTATTGATCTTCATCCACTCCCAGTATACCTGGTAGATCTGTTAGAGTATCCACTTCATCTTAGATAACTGGTGATGCTTTCTTGATGATTAGTTTGTCCATCATTTGTTATGTACCTGCAATACTAGAAGAGGAGCTAGACAACCCACTATTAATCATAGTAGACTCATCAAATACTACATTGACTAATTCTTTTACACTTGGCTTTTCAAGTTGTAGATCCTATAGGCTTTGCTATGATTGCTGTACCCAATAAATATTCCATCAAAGTACTTGGCAGCAAACTTCGTCACATAGGACTTGCCATTGTGATGCATAAAACACTTACTATCAAAGATTCTGAGATAGTGCAGATTTGGTTTTCTGCACTTTAAGATATCATATGGAATCTTCTTGTGGCATTTGGTGATAGAGGCCATATTGAGGACATGACTTGCAGTATTTACTGCCTCAGCCTAAAAATATTCTAGGAGAGAGGTATCACTTAATTGTGTTCTACCATTCTCTATAAGAGTCCTATTTTTCCTCTCAACTATCCCATTTTGCTGGGGTGTTCTAGGAGAAGAGAATTCTTGATGAATCTCATGCTCTATACAGAACCTTATCATGTCATCAGACTAAAATTCAGTCTCATGGTCACTTTTGATTTTGACAACATAACTGCCAAGCTCATTCTGAATTTGCTTGACAAACCATATGAAGACACTAAGGGTTTCATCCTTTTTCTTAAGAAAGAACACCCAGGTAAACTTGGAATAGTCATCAACTAACATAAGGGTATAGACTTTCCTACCAAGACTATGAACTGGCATAGGACCAAATAGGTGCATGTGCAAGTGGTATAAGCACCTCATAGAGTCTTTGGTCCCAATGCCCTTGAAGGAGAATTTTGTTTGCTTACCCTTTTGGAAAGCTGAGCAAATGCCCTCCTTGAAGCACTTAAAATTGGGACAATTCCTAAATAGCTCTTGACTGAAGAGCTTGCTAATAGTCTTGAAATTCAAATGGGCTAGCCTTTTGTGCCACTGGACACAGTAGGAGACTTTCTCATTTGCCACTAAACAGATAGGAGAATCTGTGTCTAAACATAGAAAGTTTATGCAATAAACATTTCCACTCCTAGTGCCTGTCAAGATGATATCTTGGTAACTTGACCTCCTTATTAGGCACTCATCCTTGTGGAAGACAATAACATAGCCAAGATCAGAGAGCTAGATTATGCTTATAAGGTTGTGTTGCAACCCTTCAACATAAGCTACCATGGTGATGGTCACTATGCCATTGGTAATCTTACCATATCCTCTGGTTACACCTCTATCTGAACCACTAAAGATGACTTTGGGTCCATCTTTTACTGGAGTAAACTCCTTCAAGATGCTCCTTGTTCCAGTCATGTACCTTGAACAACCACTTACCAAGTACCATATAGGGGTATGGTATCTTGGACTATCCTGCAATATATAGTTTACTTAACCTTAGGACCCCAATATCTATTGGGTCTTAGGTGCATGTTAGCATGAAACTGAACATGTCCACCAGTAGAATTACTGACTAGTGGACTGACCCTAGCTCTGGCCATATTGGGATTGTGCCAGCAGTTAATGGAAAAATTCCCAATCTTACCACATCACCAACACTCATGTATGTTATATCTTCTCTTCCGTGTAGGCCCTATGGCTTGGTTAGCCGCAGCCTTAATAGGTGGAAGATGTGTTGCATCCTTTTTCTGATTTCTTCCTGCTAAAATTTGAATGAAGGTAAGTCTTTCAGCTGGCTAGTTTGATCTGCCCTGAGTGCCAGCAATAATAAGTTTCTTTTCAGAGAGCATGCTTCTGATGTCTTCAGATATACCCAAATCATCCTGACTTCTAGACTTGCCCTTAGTCTGAATTTTAGCTATCAGATTCTGAGTCTTGACTGCAACAACATTTTTAAGAGTTGGGGCAAAAGCACCAAAAACAAATGGTCTAGATTGGGCCATTTGAAATTTCTCATTGACAGCCTTGAAGGTACACACCCGGCTAAAACTTTCACCATGGCAATGAACATTTTTGTTCACTCCAGATGAACAACCCTTCTCCTAGTGACCACATGAGCTTTCTTTGGCATACATGATGGAAGGTAACAGAACTTTTCTAAAAAGAATGGGAGGCTTGGAAGCAATAGGTTGAGCTGGAGATGGAGCTTTTCACTTCCTTTTGGAAGGAGCAACTCTTGTGGTTCCCTTGAATCCCAACCCCTTCTTGCCCTTTTGAGCGGAGGAGTCTATCAAGGGAAGGACAGTACATGACTTAGAATATCTAGCCACTATTATTTTCTCCTTCTCAAGCCTCTCTATAAGATCCCTGATGAGATATTTCTTGCACTTGATGGAGCTTATCTGAATGTCCAAGAGAGTCTTCAGTTGGCTCATTTCCCGAGCTTTCTGATCTAGTAGATTTGCTGTTACAGTCTGCTGGGTGACTGCAAGCTTAAGAGATGAAATATCTTTGGTTTGCTTCTTAGACAAATTCTTGACCTTCTTGAAGGCATTCAAAAGTTCTCCATACTTTTAAATCAGTTGATTGACATCTCCTTCAGATCCACAATCATCTTCACCACTTGGTGAAGAGGTTTCTACACAAGGACTAGTCTCATACCAAGACACAGATGCAGAATCAGATAAAGAGTGTACCTAGCTGGAACCAAGCTGATCCTGACTGGCTTCTTTGATTTTTTTAGTTGTCTACCTAAATCACCTAAAGGGGGGTGAATAGGTGAGGTCTATGTCTTTTTACGGAATAAAAACTTGTAACGACAGAGCGCTGAAAATAGACAAGCAAGCCAAAAAAAACACAAGATTTATTGTGGTTCCCCAATCTTGGGTACGTCCACTCTCCACCTCACCGATCTAGCACCATGCTATACTAAACTAATTTATTATTAGCTCAGATTGGAAAACAATTCTACAACTCGGAGCAGTGCCACTACAACTCAGAGTCAAAACACTCCTACAAAAATCTCGGAGAACAAAACTCCTAGAACTCGGAGAAAAATCTCCTACAAGAATAAAGTGTTTTACAGAAAATATACAAACAGAAATATTTCAGATCTGAGTCTTCAGTCCTTATTCCTTCTTGAAATTTGAAGCTCTGTCAGAAACGAATCAAAGAAGACAAAGGTGAAATCTCTGGATCTGAAAACTTAGGATCAGCATGATTAAGGAATAGATTTGTTGATGTTAAAAGTCTTGATCTGTTGAAGCCTTCTTGTTCTGAATCTCTTGGATTGGAGAAGAATAGCGGCAAATAAGATGATGAATAACGGCGATGCTTCCCGATTTAGAATGAAAAATGCGATTCAGAATGCTTAATTTTCTTGTTAGGGTTAGTAGATTATGATAAAACCTTTTATAGGACTTGCCTAACGGTCAAAATCTTTAATGACAGAATACGTGGACCAATAAGAAATGAGATCAATATTAAATTACTTCCGTCGGGGCTTAATGAAAAATTCGAAGAATTGAACTTCATTTCTCGAGTGAAGGATTTACTTCTCGAGAAAAACTTCTGTTTCTCGAGAAGAGGTATAAGATTCTCGAGAATAAAAACTTAAGGAAAACACTTAAAATAAATTCATGCTTCTCGAGAAAGAAAAGACTTTTACTCGAGAAATAATTTCTGTTACTCGAGAAATAGGTAATGACTTCTCGAGAGCTGACTGGACTTCTCGAGAACAATTTAGACTTCTCGAGAAATAACTTCTACTTATCGAGTAATGACTTGTGCTTTCACGAGACAAAGCTTGGCCTTCTCGAGAAAAGCACTTAGAAAAATTATGAGCTGAGTTTTGAGTTTACTCGAGAAAGAGACGAATCTTACTCGAGTACTGCATGACTTTCTTGAGAACTAAACTAAGCCTTCTTGAGAACAACTTCTGCTACTCGAAAACTTGACTGAGCTAACTCTATAAATTACTTCAATATTACCCGAGTACAAAGAAGTCCTTCTCGAGAAAAATACTTAGAAAAATTTGACTTTCAGAAAAATGATTTTCTTCAAGGAATTCAATAACTAGTCTTTCTCCCATTACTTTAGTACTTTGCAAATGAAGTGTGTCCCAATAGATAGGCTACACATGAGTCAACACCATGGATCACACAATGAGGGATTACATTGTATGGTCCTGTGTTTGGTGACTCATTGTAAACTGACATTAGTCTATATTTGACAATTATGACCTGCAAGCACTCAACTTGAAAAGAGTGTCAAATACAAACTTAATTCATTTTAGCTCAAAGGTGACTTCATACAAATCTAGATTATTATGAATACAATACCCAACAATCTCCCCCTATTTGAAGAAGTCAGAACCCTCTACTCTAAGGTGAATTACATCAAGATAAACAAATAAAATAACTAGTAAACAAAGTAATAATGAGAAATGCTATGTTATAGAAAAATCAGATCATCAAAATTAAAAGATTAATATTTATAGATATTATCAAAGAAAAATCCAATTCCACAAAATCTCATATAAGAATCTACTGATCATCTTCAATTTCTACTTGCTCTACTGTTATTGCTTTCTTTCCTTCTTTTCTTGCTGCCTCTTTTGATAGCTGAATGGTTTAGGATAATATTTAGCAGGTTTAGGAGGAGCCTTGGGATTATTCTTTCCATACTCTTTGTCATAGATTCTCCTCTTGGTAAGAGATTTCTCATACAATTCCCATTCAGCGAAGCTATAGTGAGGACTTCTACCTTCATTGAAATCTACAATAAGTTTTAGAGTGTCAATAATTAGTGACTTGGAGGTTTAGCTCCATACTTTAGCAAATTCTTGAGCTCTTCTTCTTTCAGCTTCTGGATTTGTATTGGACCTTCTTGTAGAGGCACCATCACAATATTTCCTTTTCTTAGGAGTTGGAATTTATGGAGGTGGATTCTGAGGCAACTCTTGTTCTGACCAAACTTGAGAATACTCTGCAGGAGGTGCTTCAAAATCTTCAGGTCTAGGAGAGAATGAGGGCTGCTGGGCAGAAGGATGCTGGGCAGTAGGATTGAGATGATGAGGAATAACATTTGGATCAACTTGAAATTCCAGAAATATTTGGTTATGCATCTAAACTACTGTATCATAGGTATGAAATTTGATACCATCAATCTGGGTTTGAACATCAGCATGTATCTTTATTAGCTTTCCTTCCCAAAGAGTTTTCATGGTACTATCAGATTTCTCTAGATATTCCTTGATTAATTTCTCCCCCTTTCTGACTTCTATAGATAGGGATCCTATGGCTTCCTCTTTAAACTTACAAACTTCTTCACATGTCTTGAAGTTATGCTCTTGAGCCCTCATTTCTAATTGAATCTTATTATTTGCCAATGTGATTGATTAGTCCATTACCTGTCCAATACTAGTAATTGTGTGATCTAAGGCTTTCCCACCTATTTGGAATAGGTGTTTGAGTTCATCAGTGTTATGTTGAATCTCAGCGAAGACTCTACTCATCTCTTTCTCTAGAGCAGTTATTTTGCCAGTGACAACTTTAAGAGAGTCGTCAAAATATGTTCTTTGCTGGGCTAACATAAACTCAATCTTACCCAAAAGGGTAGCTTCAGGAATAGTTACATCTAGAGGAGGTATAGGAGGTGGAGGAGGTAGAATAGGAGCTGTCCATGGAATTATTTCTTCAATAACAACTGAGATATGGCCTCTGATGGTCTGAGTCATGACATCTCCTTCCTCACTAATAATAGTAGGGAGGGAGAAGTTTAAGCTTCTGGGGGGGGTGCTTCAGCTACTTTAGGAGATAATTATTTATCATTAGAAATAAAAACTATCTCTTCATCTTGTACAACCTCAACAGGGGACTGAGGGTTAGAGGATTCTGGTTCAGAAGGATGTTCTGGTTGAGATGGTTCTGGTTGAGAAGATTTTTCTTCAGGTAGAGGGAAGGGAGGCTCTTTAGAGGTGAATTCCTCTATCATCCTGTTGATATCATCCTCTATTGATATAACTTGATCTTCTACTTGGTCATCTGTAAGAATTTCTTGATCAGGCAGGTCAACATCAATAAGACCTGAGTCATCTGGTTGAGTAAAGTGTTCTTCGCAGTAACGGATGGAATTATGATTTCTTCTATGATTAACTATTCAGCAGCTGGTGGAGCAACATCTGAAGGAAGAGCAAACTGACTTATCTCTGGGATTGTAGGAGCAGGCTCCCTCTCATCAACTGCACCTGATGTGCCAGCTACTTGATGTAAAGGGGAAGATGGAGTCCTGTCCTTATCCACTTGGAGATCATGGGCTTTGGAAGCTTGTGCAGGATTCTAAATCTTGAGTTCCCATATCTGAATGGAAGAAATGGAGACTTTCTTCATGTGATGCAAAGAAATACCTTTAGAGAGATCAAAAATTTTTGGCTTGATCTCATGAAGGAGAAGAGAAACTATTTTGCCAAAATTAGGGGCCTTGATACTGTTTTTGATTTTGTCAAAAATTATCATACCCCATTGAAATTTCATCCTGTAGATTACATCAGTCATCATGTCAAAAAAGTCTTTTGTGATAAAGCTGATCAAACTAGTGCGATACAGAAGGACTTTTCCGAGAATGTCCACAAGTAACTTGCTCCCTGCATTGAGATTAGGGCGGCGAATAGTGCACACAACAACGGAGACACCATAGAATCTACAAGCGCGATCATAATCTTTGACAATTAGGTCATCTTTCTTATTGATGATAGGCAGCTGAAGTATCTTGGAGACGATTGGGGCTGTCAACTTGATCTTGAGTCCACGAACCATTCTTTTGAGAATCTTCCCATTTCTCTTTATTTTGGCATTCTGGAAGAATTCCTCGACTTCAAGAAGTAGAATCTTGCACAAATGTTCCAAAAGGAAAGACAGTCTAACGGCTTCTAGTAGCAATAGAACATTGCAGAAATTGTTAGAGAGTTCGGTAATTCCTGTGGAAACTAGCTCACTGCCAATACCAAATTTTGACGGAGGAGCCATCGATTAAGATAGATGAACAGATATCTTGCCTTCTGAGAGAAAAACTGAAATGGTAGCAGGATAATGGCGGCGATAGAGAAGATGAAGGGTTTCTTGTTCTCAAGAAAAGATTTAAGATTTGGGATTTTGGGGTTTTCCGGAATTAATCTATTTATATAAATCATAAATCGTGATGATTAAGGAAATAATAATAATAAAATACCTGAACATATGGCGTTAGGAGTGTCCGAGTGCCAATATCAAAAATTTGAACTTGAGAAAGAAAATCGGCATCAGATTTCTCGAGAGACAGGTCATTTCTCAAGAGGAGACATAAAAGTTTCTCGAGAAGAAGAAATTGTTCTTGAGTAGAGAAATTATTTCTCGAGAATCAAATTTGAAGTTCTCGAGAATCAGATAAGTACTCGAGAAATATTTCCCAGGAATCAACTGCAGTTCTCAAGTGGAGATTTGGGTACTCGAGTAATAAGTATCTTCTCAAGAAGTGAAGTCTAGAGATAGAATTTTCTTGATTTTTTGAAGTGTAGCCCGATTCTTGAACTTTGCTATGAGACCTTTTTCTTCATTCTTCTTTGTTGAGCATGCCAATTTCTGTTTTGAAGTACGAGAACTTGACCTCGTCCAGTGGCTTCGTGAAATTGTCTGCAACCTGCTTATTAGTTGGAACAATCGGGAGATTGATGACTCCATGTTCCACATGCTCACTGATAAAATGGTACCTCATCTCTATTTGTTTTGTCCTATTGTGAGAGACTGGGTTGTTGGCGATTGAAATTGCACTGGAGGAGTCACAAAGCATCAAAATGTTCTTGAACTTCATATTGTAGTCTTCAAATTGGTTCTTTATCCATAGTAGTTGTGTACAATAACTTCATACAAAAATATACTTTGACTCGGTTATTGAAATTGAGACACAATTCTGCTTCTTGCTGCTCCATGAGATAAGCCTTCTTCCTAGGAATTGACAAGTCCCGGAAGTGCTTTTACTGTCATCTTTGCTTCCTACAAAATCTGCATCTGAAAAACCTATTAGTTCACTATCATTACTTCTTGGGTACCATAAGCCAAGATTTGGTGTACCTTTAAGGTATCTCAAATTCTGCTTTGCAGCAGCGTAATGATATTCCTTAGAGTTCACTTGAAATCTAGCACACACACACATGTTGAAAACATTATGTGCGGTCTACTAGCAGTAAGATAGAGCAAGGATCCAATTATGCTTCTATACTTGGTTTCATCAAAAGGTTTTCCTTTCTCATCCTTGTCTAGAGACATATCTGAACCCATTGGAGACCTCATAAAGGTTGCGTTCTCCATTTCGAATTTCTTAATTAACTCCTTTGTGAATTTCGTCTAAGAGATGAAAATTCTATCTTCAGATTATTTCACTTGAAGTCCTAATAAATACTTTAGCTCTCCCATACTGCTCATTTCAAACTTTCTTTGCATAAGTTTGGAAAACTTTTTGCAAAGGTTGTCGTCAGTAGAGCCAAATATGATGTCATCGACATAGATTTGCACTAGCAAAATATTGCCTTTTATTTCCATAGAAATAATGTCTTATCTATCTTTTCTCTTGTGAACTTGTTCTCAAGAAGAAAGTTAGACAACATCTCATACCAAGCTCAAGGAGCTTGTTTCAAATCATATAAAGCTTTAAATAAAAGATAAACGTGCTCAGGATGGTTAGAATAAACAAAACCTGGAGGTTATTCCACATACACCTCTTCCTTTATGTCATCATTAAGGAAGGCCAACTTCACGTCCATCTGATAGACTGTGAAGCCCTTAAGTCCTGCATATGCTAGGAATAACCTGATTGCCTCCAGCCTTGACACTGGAGCATACATCTGATCGAAGTCAATTCCTTCTTCTTGTCTATATCCCTTGGCGACGAGTCTGGACTTGTTCTTTATAATTATTCCATCTTCGTCCATCTTGTTCCTGTAGACCCACTTTGTTCCGATAACGTTTTTACCTTTGGGTCTTGGAACAAGCTTCCAGACTTGGCAATGCTTGAATTGATTCACTTCTTCTTTCATTGCCATTATTCAAGATGCGTCTGAGTTTGCTTCCTCAAACTTATTTGGTTCAACCTGCGAGAGGAAACTTAAATATAGATTTTCATTAGTTGTACCTCTACGAGTTCTGACACCATCCCGGAGATCTCCTATGATTTGATCAATTGGGTGATCCTTCAAGTGTCTGAGCTCTAGGGTTCTTGCATCTGGAGCATCCTCTATCACTGGAGTGACTTCATCAACTTGTATGACATCTTCATCATAGTAATAATCCTCTCCAATTAGGGTTGGAGTGGTGATCTTGATGAACTTTTGAGTTTTTTCTTCAGTCGGCTCATCCAAGTTTAATTCCTTTTATCTTGAACCTGCATCTTCAATAAACACACTAAATGAGCTGCCTTTCAACAAGCTCGTCTCATCAAATACAATATTAATAGATTCTTCTACAACTACGGTTTTCTTATTAAAAATCCTATATGCCTTTCTATGGCTACTATAACCTACAAAAATACCTTCAAAACTCTTTTCAATGAATTTAGTTGTGTGATACTTCTCTTTGTTATGTACAAAACACTTACTGCCAAAGATTTTAAAATATGAAATAGTCGGGTTCCTGCCCTTTAGTACTTTTTAAGGTGTTTTATCATGGTTTTTATTTATGAGTGCTCTGTTTTGCACGTGACAAACAATGTTGATAGCTTTAGCCCAGAAGTATTCTAGTAGAGATTCATCACTTAACATGGTTCTACAAGCCTCGATGAGTGTTCTATTCCTTCTCTCAAACCCTCCGTTCTGTTGAGGAGTACGAGGAGAGTAAAACTCATGAAAGATACTAAGGGCTTGTTTGGCAGGGCTTTTTAGCTCCTTTTCATTTTCTGGAAAACACTACCACACTTAAGAAACCGTTTGGATTGTCTACCGATGGGAAAAGCTACCGCGAAAAACTCCATTTTCCCATCTTTTGGAAAAGTCACTTGTCACCTACTTTTATCTTTTCGAAATGCACTTCTTCATCACAAAAAAGTTTCTCTTAAAAAAATCTTAAACTTGATTTTTTTGTCCAACCGCAATTTTTTTTGTGGGCGTAAATTTTATACTCGGGCATATTTTTTTTGTCTGGACGCGAATTTTTCAACTGGACACAAATTTTACGCCCAGACGCGAATTTTTTGCCCGGGCACGAAATTTTTGCCCGTGCTGACATTTTTTGCCCAAGTGCGGGGTTTTTCGCCCGGGTGCGCTTTTTTCGCCCGAGTGCGGTTTTTTCGCACGTGCAAGATCTTTTTCGCCCAGGCAGGTTTTTTTCTCCCGGACCGTTTTTTTGTCCGTGCGCGAATTTTTCATCCGAGCGTGGTTTTTTTGCCCAGAGGTGAATTTTTCTCCTGGGCCCGATATTTTCGTCCAGGCACGAGGTTTTTCGCCTGGGTGCGTTTTTTTCGCCCAAGTGCAGTTTTTTCGCCCGTGCACGATTTTTTCGCTCGGATACGTTTTATTCGCCCGAGCTTATTTTTTCTTCCGGGCACTATTTTTTCGCACCAGCGCGATTTTTTCGCCAGGGCGACATTTTTTTTGCCCGGGCGTGATTTTTTCGCCCGGGCGAGATTTTTTTGCCCGATCGCGATTTTTTTTGCCCGGACGCGATTTTTTGCCCGGGAGTGAAATTTTCGCCCGATCTCGAATTTTTCACCCAAGACCGATATTTTTTCATCGGAGTTTGTTTTTTTCGTCGATGAGCGGTTTTTTCGTCCTGATGCAATTTTTCGCCCGAGCGCGATTATTTTCGCATGAGAACGAATTTTGCCCCGGGAGCTGTTTTTTTTCGCCCGGTCGTGAATTTTTCGACCGGGCGCGAATTTTACGACCGTGAGCGATATTTTTTATTTGGGCGCATTTTTTCGCCCGGGCGAGATTTTGTCGCCTGAGTGCGCCCGTGGCGAATTTTTTGCTCGAACACGAATTTATTGTCGAGGCGTGATTTTTTCGCTCGTTCTTGATTTTTTTCCCCGGTCGCATATTTTTTTCGCTCGTATGCTATTTTTTACACTCGAATGCATTATTTCGCTTTCAGGAGAAAATATCAAGTCAGTGAGAAAATATTGAGTCCGGGCTAAAAATTCAAACTCGTTCAAAAAAATCACGACTGGGTGAAATATTTGCGCCCGGGAAAAAAATCCCGCCCGCGAGAAAAAATCACGCACAGGCAAAAAATTCGCGTCCGGCTGAAAAATTGGCGCTCGGGCAAAAATATAGCTCACGCTCGAAAAATTTGCGCCCGGGCAGAAAATATCGCACCCGTGCGAAAAATTCACGGTCGGGCGAAAAAACCGCATTCGGGTGAAAAAACCGCGTCCCGTCGAAAAAACTGCGTCTGGGAGAAAAAACCGCGCCCGAGCGAAAAACAGCTCCCGCTCGAAAAAAACGTGTCAGGGCGAAAAAATGGCGCATTTTCCCCCCAACGCATATTTTTTTTCGGGTGCGCATTTTCCCCTTGAACGCACATTTTCCGCCCGCGAGCTCATTTTCCCCCGGACGCACTTTTTTAATAAAAAAAGTTACCGCCATGGAGATTTGCCAAACGGTTTATAAAGTGCTTCTCTTTCTGAAAAGCTCTATAAATTGAGTTTACCCAAACAATTCTCCTTTTCTAATAGACATTTTCAAAAAGCTCCTTTTTCTACCATCCTTTTGCCACCAAACCTTCTCCTTTCTAAAAAGATTTCCCAAACAGGCCCTAAGACTTTCACAGAATTTTGTCATGACCCCAGACTTGAACTCTGTTCCATTATCACTTCTGATTTTGACAATAGAGCAGTTGTATTCATTCTGAACTTGCCTGACAAAATTAGTAAAAATATCAAAAGTATCTGACTTGTGTTTTAGAAGGAACACCCACACAAAGCGAGAGTAATCATCAACAATAGCCAATGTATAATCCTTACCTCCCAAACTTCTAATTTGCAGTGGACCGAACAAGTCCATATGAAGTAGGTATAACCACCTATTAGAGTCTTTGCCACTAATGCTTTTAAAAGTAGCCTTTGTTTGCTTGCCTTTTACACATGCGTGATAAGGTCTATCTTTAATGCACTTGACGTTGGGTGCAACACGTACTAAATTAAGAGAAAATAATTTATTAATAGTTTTGTAATTTATATGTATTAATCTCTTGTGTCATTGGTCAGCAAGAGACGCACTATCTTTTGCCAAAAACACACTAACGTAGAAGAGTCTATGCAAATAAAATTTAAACAAAATCTATTCCTACTACGAGTGCTTGATAGAATCATTTCTAAGTTATCGGCCGATTTTATCAAACACTTGTCTGCATGAAATTCTACTATGTATCCTTTATCACAGAGCTGACTTATGCTTATAAGAATGTGTTTCAATCCTTCAACATAAGCCACATCTGAGAAGGATACACTACCATTAGTAATCATATCGTAGACTTTTGTAATCCCTCGGTTAGAACCTCCAAAGATGACCTTTGGCCCGTTCATGACTGGAAAATAATTCTGGAGTAGGCTTCTAGTCCCGGTCATATGCCGAGATCATCCACTGTCCAAATACCAGATAGGATTTTTGGTGGCCTTTGGACATTCCTGCAAAAGTAGAATCAATTTGCCTTAGGAACCCAACCTGTTTGAGTCCTTGGTCTCTAGTTAGCATACTCCCCCTATGTTTGTTAACATTATGAGTGGTCTTTCTCACATTATTAACTTGAGGAGTTACATAATATCTGGGGTTAAACCAACAATCTATAGGAAATTGACGAACTTTGCCACAACACCAACAGTCAAACCTATTGTATCTTTGCCTAAAGTTCTCCTACTCGACGTTTTGAGAGTGTGGTCTAGCAGGGGTAGTAGACTTGGAGGTAGAAGCTTCATGGTGATGACACTCACATGAATTCTTCTCCGTAAGAGGCTTTTCCACAACGGGTTTAACTTTTGGAGCTTTCTTGATGTTATGACCATGACTATAAGGGTCGTTGTAACATCCCATTTTCAAATAGACCCCCCTTAGGAGTGACTTGAACATACCTAGGTCATAATAAGGCCTAGGTTGAATCTAGGAGGTCAAGTGACCCAACTAGCTAGTTGAGACTCACTTGGGCTGCAAATAGTAAAATCTTAAAACCCTGATTTTGGTGGCCTAGTGGGTTCAATCTGACTCCAAGGCATTCCTAGACCTAATATGAGATCAATGGGTCACCAAGGACCCATTGGGTGCAAACCTAGTAGTTAAGTTGACCCAAGTCAACTTAAGCCCTAGTTAGGCCAAAGTAACCCTGCCTTGGGTCAACTCACCCTCATTATGCCAAGTCTACCCTACCCAACCATACCTAGGCCTTAGGGGAGGTCAATGGGTCCCTAGGGGTCTATTGATGTTGACTCCGAAGGTCAAATTGACCAAGTCAACCCTAAACCCTAGGCTAGCCAACATGTTGAATAGGAGAGAGAAAGTGAGAATAATGGGGTATTTTCATGGTAGAATGGTGAGCCCCCCTTCTCATATGCCATTTGAGGATTTAATATTCATTTTATGGGCTGCCTTTAGGCTTCTAGGGGAATAAAATTTGTGAGGGTGACTAGGAGAGAGAAAGAAGTAAGGAAGAGGCTAAATTTAGGAGAGAGAAAAGGTGGTGGAAGTGAAGGGGTGGATTTAGAGAGTGAGGAGGCATGGAGCTCGGCCAAAGTGGGGCCAACAGCCACCTAGAGGTTGACACCTCTTCCCCCCACCCTTTTCCCGGCCATCAAGAGGTGTTTCCACCCATCCTCACCTCTAACCGACCCCCACCATGAAGGGGTGTTTTGCCTCTTGAAGAAAACCGCCCCCTCTCCCCCTCTCCCCCTTATATACTCACTTAGGAGAGAGGGGCGACCCATTTCGAAATCAGAGAAGGAGGATAGAACCCTTGCCGGAGCCACCAAGGAGAGGAAATGCCGCCACCACCGCCACCGCCGCCACCATGCATTCCCGCCGGTCTATGCGCATCCAAGCCCGAACTCAGGTCCTCCCTCACTTTTTCTCTCATGTTTAGATCCTAGGATTGTTTAGGAGTTGAGTTCATGCTCAAATGAACCGGAGCAAAGGTTTAAAAAATTCAGAAATTTCCATTTTTATGGAGCTTTTGAAGCTCTCGGGTAGGGCGGCGCCGCCACCTTCGACCGCCCTAGCCGTCGGCAAGGCTAGCCCCCACCACCGGGAACATGTAGGAGTTGTTTCCCGGTGGTGGCGCCGCCCCTAGTGGACGGGAAAAGTCCCGTGATAACCACTTCTCACGGTTCTGGTTCAGGCCTTTTGGAGAAGATGAAGTACAGCTGCCCTCGGATTGCTTTAAGATGCGTGCGAGACTTAAATACACGAATTACAGTTTTTATTAATTCTTTTTCTGTTTTTGTTTTAACAGTTCACTTCATGTTGATTTTTAGGCTCCTTATGGGCATCTCATGAACAAGTTTATAATATAAAAATTGTAGACCTTTGAAATACCTACAATTTGATATGTTGTGGAGAAAATTTGGTAGAGAACTTAGACCTGTAGGGTCATTTTAATATGGGTATGTCCTAAACTTAGGGCAGATTCATTCTAAAAATTATTTAGACCCTTTAGGGGCATGCTCATCAAAAATTATTAATATAAAAATTGTAGGCCTCTGGAATACCTACAGTTTGATATGTTGTGGTGAAATATTGGTTGAGAACCTAGACTTGTAGGGTCATTTTACTAGGGTAGGTCCTATATGTAGGACAGATTTTCAAATAATTCCCCACACCTAACCCTTGTTCCAAATTCTTTAAATTTTAGACAGGAGCTTAATGTAATCTAAGAATAGCTCCTGTAAAATTTGGAGACCATTTGGGATAGTGTAGCTTAGGGTTTTACCCTAACCCTAGAAAATCTAGGGCAAGATAACTAAAGGGTCAAATGACCTCCATACCCTCCCAAATTTCGGTGAGGTGTCCCTGGTATAGGTATCTAGATCTGGTTCACATTTCAACTCATTTGGTTGAGTTTTGAATAGGAGTTCACTAAACCCTAGTTTGGACCTAGGGAAGGGTAATTTGGGAAAAAGGAACTTTTGGCAATTGAGTGGTCACTCACCTCAATAGAGGTTGAGTTTTTGACCACTGGTTTAAAATGATCCTAAGAACCCCCTTGGTGAAAAATGAGATGTATTAGGGTGAGTTTACCCTAGGGCCCAGGTTCAAACCCTAAATGAGGACTTTGGGGGCTTGTGAAAGACATAGAAGCAAATACCCTTGTATGGCCTTGAGATTTGGTGGAGAGGTTGTTAATGGGTATTTAGCCCTTTGGTTGAAATATTAGAGAATTTAGAGGTAGGTAGGTACCTCAAAACCTAAACCCTAGTTTTAGGGTAGAAGGGCTTTTAGGTCAAAACAGTAACTTAAATTCATTTAAAAGCTATGAAACTTGGGTAGAGTGTTTATAGGGTAGTTAGGACCCTTGGATGAGTTTACTAGAATTTTTGGATAATTATTTCTAGTACTTCACTTATGAATGTGGGTATAGCCCTATTTGATATTTTATTTATTAAAGATTTTTAAGTCAAATAAGACCTCATAAAACTCTGGAATTAGATATTGTTGGCCAGAATGAATTATCCAGAATTTTTAGTTTAATTTTATGTTGAAGAAATTTAGTAGTTCTTTCACAAGTGTTATAAAAGGGCCTTATGGTTTTTAAATATATTATGGCTTAAATATTTTCTGGAAAATTATAAAATTTGGTAAATATGGTTCTTAATCAAATATGTACCAGTGGGAATTTATTCAGGATTTTTGGAGTTATGAATATAGTACTTGATTCACAAGCATGCTAGATTAAGAATTTAGTAAATGATTTATTGTAAAATAATTTCCAGTAGGAAAATTATGAAACTTGTCTAGTGCTGTTTTCATGGTGTTATTAGTACCCTGTAATTAATTCAAATAATTTGAATGAAGATTTGATGTAGTTTATTCATTAGTCATGAAAGAAATGAATTATTGATAAAATATAATTAGGCCCCTTAGACCTTAGAGAAAAATGTCAAACCTTGGACATATCCTTTTTAGATATAACAGAATTTATTCTGAATTTATTATGATTTTTACATAGCTAAAAAGTCTACTTCATGTTCAAATTGGTAGACCTTGGATTTGTGGGAAAATTAATTAATTATTAGATTAATTGAGAAAATGGTTATAACCTGGAATTGCTTCATTTATGACATGATAGGACCCCAGTAAATAACTTAGGCCATTTGGATGAAGACACAAAGGACATCCTATCAAGGTCATCATATAGTGTAGGCTGGTCTGCATGTAGCGTTTTCGTAAAAGATCGCATTTGGAGACGACTTAGGGCAATGTTGGAGTTTCTCAATGTGCTGATTGGGATGGATTTAGATAGGTTGTCATGGAAGGTTCTAAGGAGTGACGAGAAGTGAGTGGTTGTGGTAGAAGGAGCTCGGATTCGACGAAAGATCGTCATTCCTGAGAGAGTGAAATGTCAAGCTACCCTAGTTTCAGTTTAATGTAATATGAGAAGGGAGCGGGTAAGAGAAAATTAACCAATATTATGAAGTGCCTTGCGAAAGGGAACTTAGGTCTGTCATACCATCGTAGTTCCTAGTGCCATTTGAAAGCCCCTCACAGGGTATAATCCGGAGGCAGTCCTGAGCTAACGTAAATCTTAAAACAAACAAAAGAGTAATTAGCTGGATAGGGATTCACATTGCACACACTCATTAGTTAGGTTTGGAATTGAGCCGGACGGTTTAGTCCGGGGAGCTTAGTCTCGGTTTGTGGTTGAGCCGGACGGTTTGGTCCAGGAGCTTTACTATTGACTTCTTATATTAACTGCTGCATGTGCATAAAAATAGGAAAGATTAAGGTGGTGGGTTCTCGATATCGGGGAGTTCGATTGCACCGACACCGATATCGTTGACTCGGCAAGGTGACTAGCACTTAGCCAAGGTTAAGTCTGGCGGACCAGTCGGCAAGAGTACGCAGGAGTCCGCCTCGTGCACCAGGCGTTGAGGGCGTATGATAGGTCAGACTAGTGGTGCTTTTACTTGTTTTGAGGTGGGCGAGGCCCAACCCACCGCTTCCGTATACCACTACGGAGGTATCCTGGGAGGTAACGACTCTGAAAGGGGGAACTAAAGGTTTGTGTACACAAAGTCGTGTGTGTGAGTTGCACTGCATGAACATCATTAACCCACCATATAGTTGCATACATAATCATTCATAAGAATCTTGACACCTAATGTATAAGTGGAATGGGACGCTTATACATTAGGACTTGCAAAACGATCCCTTGGTCTATAAGCTTGTGTGGGCAAGTTTTATAGATTAAGGTAATTTTTAATATTTAAATAATGCTTGTGATAACCGACACCCCAACGTATAAGTGGAATGGGACATTTATATGATGGGATCCTTGTAAAAGATCCCTTGGCTTATGTGTACTCACATAAGTGAAGGTTTAATTTCTTACTTACCTTTCTGTTTTACCTATTATAACACTTATATTGTTCGTCTGTTATAACTTGTTAGTTAGGTCCACCGTCATCTGCTTTTGACTACTCTCCACCTTCATGCCCTTCCCTTTCTTCCTCTTCGCTCGGTGTCTTAGGGCATGGGGTAAGGGGTGGGGGATGATAGGGCTTAGTCTTATAGACTAAAGGTTTTCGGACCACATCATTTTAGGGAATCGTGGAGCCCAGACCAGAGGAGCAGCCCAGGAGGCCAGTGCGCTTGGAGACAGGGCAGTCTAGATCAGGAGCTCAGACAGCCGGGACTGTGAGTTCCATTCCTTAGTAGCAGTTTGTTTTTCAGCTTCCGTTTGAGTGACCATGTAGTGAGGTGTTGTTGTACTGGGCTTAAGTCCTTTTCCTTTCAGTACTCTGATTTTACTCTGATGTTATACTGTGGACGCTCCCCTCGTGGAGTTTTTATTTATATGTGATATTATATTGTGGACTGCTTTTCTCTTTACTGTTCTACTTGCAACTTGATTGTGATCGAAAAGGCCAGCAGAATCGGCGAGTTGTAGTGACGACCTTCCCGGGTGCGAAGGTGTCACCGCAAAGCGGCGGTTCTGGGCATAAGACCCCGGGAATTGGAATAAAAAAGGGGGTCTTACAGTCGTAGCTCTGAAGAGTGATCTCTTCATAAGGTGCCTTGAATACACTTTCACCAAAGTTCCGGGGATGGGTCCATCCTTGGTACCGATACTTGGGCTCACATAAGTAGGCATGACAAAGTGAACGTAGGATGAATCAAGATCAAACTCATTTGTTGGAAAGATAACCTTTTTAAACGAAGTTTGGTCTTGAGGAGCTTTCCCCTACTCCTTAGCTAGAGCTTTCCTGGCAGCCTTATTTCTTCTTTGGGATTTATTTCTCCTAGAAGATTTACTAGGGGCAGCCATATGGCCTAAGCCAACTCCTTTACCCTGAGCAGAGAATTCAACCACAAGTGGAAGGACTGTCTTCGGCTTGGAGAAACTTTCAACAAGTTTCTTTTCAGCAGTAAGTTGTTCTTCCAACTTTTGAATGATTTTCTCCTTCAGGTTCCGGTGCTCGAGAGCTTTATTATATTCTTCCATCGTATTATGGAATTCCTTTCTGAGTGAGTCCATCATTATGACTTCCTCCCTCAGACTGCTCTTCTCAGGCTTAAGATATTTAATCTCCTTAGCTTGAGTTCTTGCGACTCTTCGACATTTGTCGTAAGTCTTGATTAACCCTTTGTATTTAGTCATGAGTTCAGATTCATCATCAGACAAACAGTCCTCATGATCATGGTTAGAAACATCTGATTCCTAGAGAGGGGTGTGAGATTTTACCTTCCCAGTGAACTTGGGTTCTTCTTCTTTAATTGTATGTGCCATGAGCCCAAAGTAGGCTTCCTCATCATCACTAGACTCAGATGAGTCTGTGTCACTGAGGGTCTTGGCCTTCTTCGCTACCAGGCTTCTTTCAGTTTTCTTCTTATTATAAGAAGATTTCTTCTCCTCTCTTCTTCCACCCTCCTTCTTGTGAGGGCAAGAACTATGAAGTGTCCTTGCTTATTGCCACAAAAACAAAAAATGTTTGAAGAAATATGTTTGTTCGGTTTTGAGTGATACCTGTCTTGGCTACTTGAGCATTTCTTGTGATGATCACCATAATGAGGTGATCTTCTGGATGAGGCATCTTTGCCTCTTCACTATTTCTTCCTATTCAAGAACTTCTTAAACTGCCTTGAGAGAAGAGAAAACTCTCCTTCACATAGCTCTGAGCCCGAGGTACTTGGCTCTGAAGCTTCTTCTTCACTCTCTTCCTGTGCGGGAGCAGGAGATGCAGCTTTTGACTTCCTTAAGATGTTTGCCTTTAGAGCAACAAACTTCTCTTTGGATGAAGACTGGCTTTTCTCTTCTTCAGCTTTTCTTGAGTTTATTTGGAGCTCATATGACATAAGCTTTCCAAAGAGATTCTGAGGGTCAATCTCTGCCAGCTTACCAAACTCTCGGATTGCACAGACTTTGTTATCCCATTCCTTAATCAGGGATCTCAGAAATTTGGCATTAAGTTCTCCATTAGTGAAGACCCGACAATAGACTCTTAGGCCATTAACAATCTTGAAGAAGCTTTCAAAAGTATCAATAATAGAATCCTTGGGACCTTGTCTGAATGCTTCATATTTCTGATTTAGGAGGGATCTTCTGTCATCCCTAACGTCTTCAGTACCATATATCAAGATGATGAGAGACTGCCACCTTTCCTTGGCGGATTGGCAATTAATTAGATTCTACAACATAGAATCATCGACTGCACTTGCGATGATATTCTTGTCTTTCTTGTCTAAAGAGACAAGTGCAATCTCATCTTTGTCAAGATCCATAAGCTTCTTTGGAACTTGCTTTGTTGGGTCAATGGTGGAGGCTGTCATTGGAAAATAGGGTCCTTCTTCCACTATCATAAAGATCCTTGGATCCACAACTTCCATGAAGAATTTTATTCTTTCTTTCCACATGGGAAAGTTAGTCTTTGTGCATAGGGGAAGCTTAGCAAAATCATTGGCTCTGTCTATGCTTGTATCCTCTTAAGACAATTAGGAGCAGATCTGTTGAAGGTGTTAACCTTTTTGATGAACAACCTGACTCTGATACCAATTGATGTTTTTAGTTGTCTACTTTAATCACCTAGAGGGGGTAAATAGGTAAGGTCTGTGTCTTTTTGTTGAATAAAAACTTGTAATTAGAGAGTACAAAAAATTAACAAGCAAGCCACAGAAAATAAAAGATTTGTAGTGGTTCCACAAACTTGGGTACGTCCACTCTCCACCTCACCGATCTAGCACCACGCTAGACTCAGCTACTTCACTATTAGCTCGGATTGGAAAACAATCCTACAACTCAGAGTGACGCCCCTATAACTTAGATTAAAAACACTCCTACAAAAATCTCGTAGAACAAAGCTCCTACAACTCGGAGAAAAATCTCATACAAGAATAAAGTGTTTTACAGAAAATATACAAATAGAAATATTTCAGATCTTAGTCTTCAGCCCTTCTTCCTTCTTGAAATTTGAAACTCAGTCAAAAACGGATCGAAGAAGACAAAGGAGAAATCTCTAGATTTGAAACTTAGGATCAGCACGATCAAGGAATAGATCTGTCGATGTTGAAAGTCATGATCTGTTGAAACCTTCTTATTCTGAATCTCTTGGATCGGAGAAGGACAGCGGCGAAGAAGACGATGAACAGCGGCGGCGCTTCCCGATTTAGAATGAAAAATGCAATTCAGAGTACTTAATATTATTGTTAGGGTTAGTCGATTGTTAAAAGTTTCTAGTGTCGACTAAGTCCACCTATGGGGGGGGGGGGGGAATAGGTGTCGTGCAGTCTTTTGCGGAATTAAATTTACCTGCACAATTAAACAAACACAGCACAGAAAAACACACAGAAAGTTATAGTGGTTCCCTGATTTGGGTACGTCCACTTTCCCCCTTCGACCTATCTCCCACCAAGGGACAACTCGGTCACTTCACCAACTGGATTGAAATCCAATCCCCATACTACGGAAGGAACCCTTCCAACCAAAGGAGTCACTACTCCTTCACCATGGGTTTCACCCAACCCTTACAATTAGGAATCAAAATTCCTATACAATAAACTAAAATTGAATGTAAAGAAAATACAAACAAACTTTTGGAGTTTCCGATGTCCTTCTTCGATCGTTGAGGCTTTCTTGAAAGATGCGAAGAGTCCACAATCGGAGTACTCTCTTGGAGAGGATCTTGTCAAGATCGGCGGCGGCAAGTGATTGCGACGACAATGCTTTGTAGATCCAGACTTCTTGACGAAGCAAGCAAGGTCTACGAACGATCTTAGTTGGATCAGTCGTCTCAATCGATTCAGAATGAAGAACAAACCTCATTCAACGAATCGAGAGACAAGAGATCTCAAGAGAGAAGCGTGAGACGCACTGCTAGCCTCGATCCTGTCGACGGAAGATCAAAGAATCTTTGAGATCTGCGGCGGTGACGAGCTTGCGAGTGACGACAGCGATCAGAGATTTTCGCGATCTGCTAGGGCACGACGTCGGCTTCTTGATTTCGCGTGAATGAGTTGCTGTAGATGTTCGAAATAAGCATGTATATATACCCGAGCCAACCCTAATGACCGTTGTGGGGCCCATAAGAAAAAACCCTAGCCCCGGCCGAAACAACGCACGGCTTCTTGGTTCGGTCTAGCGAACAGGCGAAAATTTCCTAAGAAAAAATCGGCGAGAATCGTTGGTGATTCCCGTCGAATTCGGCGGGAATCACTCAAGATTCTAGTCGATTCTGCCTTGGCCGATTTCAAGTTGTAAAACTAGTCAGCCTGTGGGAATCGGCGGGAATGCAACCTGATTCTCGTCGAATCGGCGGGAATCAGAACGATTCCCGTCGAAGTCAGTGAGAATCACTTGGTGATTCCCATCGATTCTGCCTTAGCAGAATTTCTGTATGAAAACAGTCATCCGGAAGAGGTCGGCGGGAATTAAGCCTGATTCCCGTCGAATCGGCGAGAATCACAAGTGACTCCCGTCGAAGTCGGCGGGAATGACTTAGTGATTCTCGCCGATTTTTACTTAGACGATTTTTCTCTTCCTTTCTATTAACTTGGTCTTTGACCCATCTTTGCTCCTCTTCTGCTCTTGATCTATCTTGACCCTGTACTTGAAAATAAGTACACTCCAATAGAGAGAGCACACATGAGTCAACACACTGATCTGCTCAACGAGGGATTACGTTGCGCAGACCCGTGTATATTGACCCACTGCACCCTGACATTGGTGTGTAGTTAGCATGGAATAGCTGCAAGCACAACTTGATAGAAAATCATCAAATACATTGTCAATTCAACTTAGCTTGTTCAGGGGCTTCTTCAAATCAGGTACATTGTGGATATAATACCCAACAATTGTGATAAGACCTTTTATAGGACTTGCGTAACGGTCATAATCATTAATGACAGAATACGTGGACCAATAAGAAACAAGATCAATTTGAAATTACTTTCGTCGGGACTTAACGAAAAATTCAAAGAATTGAACTTCATTTCTCGAGTGAAGGATTGACTTCTCGAGAACAACTTCTATTTTTTGAGAAGATGTATAAGGTTCTCGAGAATAAGTACTTAAGGAAAACACTGAAAATAAGTTTCGGCTTCTCGAGAAAGAATAGACTTTTACTAAAGAAATAATTTCTGTTACTCGAGAAATAGGTAATGACTTCTCGAGAGCTGACTTGACTTCTCGAGAACAATTTAGACTTCTCGAGAAATAACTTTGGCTTCTCGAGTAATGACATCTGCTTTCTCGAGACAAAGCTTGGCGTTCTCTAGAAAAGCACTTATAAAAATTTTGAGCTGAGTTTTGTGTTAACTTGAGAAAGAGACAGTGTCCAGTGACCCCATCATAAAGCTCATGCAAGATCATAGACATATCATACTCTAGTGAATCCACACACCAAGCATAAACAAAATGGACTTTTATAGAAGCATGACGAAAGAAAATATCGATTAAAACAAGTTTATGCAAGGTTTATCATCAAAGAATAAGTGATTTCGTACCATGCATCCAAAAGAGAGGAAGAAAAGGGTAGAGATACAAACAACAATCGAGATTATGAATGGGAGGATACCACTGGGTTATCAATCCATATCCTACATTCCATTCATTGGTTGCGTCTGGGACCTCTAAATCTATCACCACCTCTAGCCCATATTCTCGAGTGTCTATGATGTCAACATCAACCCCTCTGTTCTTCCTTGTAATCTGGCTAGTATGGAGTGGAGATAAGCTTGTTGAGATCTTTGTAAGACGGGGAATCACTATGGAGTGATATACTCCCTTGGAAGAGGAAAAATGAGGCATCAACCACTCCCTATAGGGTTTTGGCAGAATAGAATCAGATCCTGTGAAAGCCTGAAAACAATGCTTAAATAGAAAATTCACAGAAATTTGTTTTCATAAGATCAGACACACGATCGTGCATTTAATAGTAATAAAAACATATGGGCGGCAATAGAACATAGTTTTTTGAAGAATGTAGAATTTTTGTTCATGCACGACCATGCATTTTTGGAACGCATGACCTTGCACATGTTCAACAACCACGCGATTGAACAAACCAAGCGTGAACTAAAAACACAAGACCATGCGACATACATAAAATTAACAAAGGAGATTGGTCTCTACCCATACAGGTCTAAAACCATAATCTGAACAAAATAACACAATAAGGAGCACCATGTGCTTACTCCCAACAAAAGAGAGTGCAAATGGCACCACAATGGGCAAAATGTGCACTTCGTGTGAGAATTCAATACTAAGTGAAATATAAGCTATTATGAACTTAAAGTGAAGTGTAAGTGCGTGAAATGTAGCCCAAATGAGTTTGACAAACCCTATATAAATCAGACTCATCACACCCCCAGACTTACCCATTTGCTCGTCCCTAGTAAACTATCTCCCAAACAGATGAGAAAAATAAGAGATGGCGTAGCAATTGAAAAGCAGAGTACCATATGAAGTCGCATACTCGCGCACGTGGAAATCTAGTAGAAGTAACCCTTAACTATACAAAATAGATTACAAATTTTAAGATGCATATCTACATATTATTCCTACTCATAAATTAAATCACAGTGAATCCTTGGGTCATGCATAAGGAGAATGTAGATTGATCGCTAAGATGAGTATTTCCTAAGACCGAGGATTGGGATAACTTTTAAAGAAATCACTCAATGTCGATGGGCATAAGCTCACCTGTTCACACTCTCTCCTCGACATTGGTTTGGTTCAAAGCGTGAATTAATATGACTTTAGGTTTAGAATGGGGCTTGGGTTTAGGTGGGGTATACAAAGATAGAAACGATGGCTTAGCATACCTAACCCAAATGAGCTCTCAAATAAAACTATCCACGCATAAATAAAATGGGAGTGCACCACACCCCTATACAAAATCTTGAAACTATGGGTTTGTGCACCGCTTACTCCCAAATATTCTTCACAAATTGTTTTTTCATTTTCAACTTTCATTGTTCACAAATTTTTTCTTCTCATTTTTTTCATTTACTCTTTTTATTTTCAACAACAATTTCAGCTATATTATTTTAAAAGAAGCACTTCCACACATTCACAAATGATTACATCACATCAAGACCCAAAATTTAAAATCCAAATAGATTTTAGGCTCGGAGTTTAGTGTGCGATTAGGATAAACTTTTGGCTTTCGTGAAAATTGTAACACCCCTATCCATCACATAGTATATAACAGTAGGTCCGGCCGGGGCCCGACGCCATATACTACAGACAGACCGGTTGGTTACGCATTGAAACCATTCAACCAATCACAACGTCCTACACAGCACCTAGCGGAAGCAATTATTAAGTTGCACAATTAAGAACCCTGCTAACATGAATGTCCATGCCACTAAAAACAAGGAATGTCTAATACACGAATATTGGCCTTAAAGCCTTACAAGAGTTTGCTTAATAAAAAGTGTCTTCCAAACCACGGCACGCAGGCCGGTCACACATGAGTACAAAAAGGAAAACACTCTAAACCTGGCCTTCGAGGGCCGGCACAACAACTTGGGCTTTAGCCCGCTATTTACCTCTCGGCTCCGCAGCACCTGCAAGCAACAATCCACTGCACGGTGGTAAACAAAGGAAACGGTCAGCTATGCTGACCAAATTATAACGATTCCGCCCCTAAACCGGGGCGGCAAAGCTTCTTCCCTGCACTTGTTAGCAAAACAAGTAACATAGCAAAATAAGCATCATATCACAGGTGCACGCTCACACGGCCGTACACCCCGTGCTCTCAGGGCACTTACTCGGCGGGCCAGTCCGAACCCCGTCCGGTCCTTGACTCCGCCACCACCCCCAGGATGGCAATCTTGTGAGCATTTAGTCTTGTCAGCCGTAGCCTACACTCGATCTCCAAACCTCGGTAAGTCCCACGTAAAACTTTAGGTCGCTTTAACCGAGCAGGTGGAGTGGTTAGGGGTACACCAGCCCGTTGCTCACCCCGCCATTGCCATTAGGCCTTTGACGCGGACTAAGCTTCTCCAGTCCCAAACAACGATCAAACATGGTACATAGCCCCGCTATGTACCCGGTTGGCTCCCAGGCCACTTATATGACAGAAATGCATTTCCGTCCAGATTTTCGGATGTACCTCGGGGTTAATCCCCCAGATTCCCTGATACATACTACCGCATAGCAACCCGAAAACAAACACAACGCTCGGAGTCTTCTCCGGCCAACACATGCACATCAAATCATCACTGATCCGGAAAACACGTCCGGGTAGGCTTCACACAGCATGCCTATGTCCGTACTACGATTCCAGACTCTAACAAGGGGGACTTTACATATCTACCCCAAGGAATACCACAATCTCGCCGCACACTCGCGGGAGAGGGGTTTTCCCATGCAAAGGAAGAAGAGCTTCACATGCTCAAGAAGAGAATCGTTACCCTTTCGCTTTTCCTCGGTGCCATGACGATCTAGCCAGATGGAAAGCACCGTATCGGCCTCGCCTTCGCGGATCCGGACTCGGATCGTGATTTGGAGCTCCGAAGCTCCGCCGGTGACCGGATCTAGCTTCTTCTTCCTCCTCCAAGCTCTCTTCTCTCTCTAACTCTTAGAGAGAGAACCAACCAAAGGGAATGAGCGTTTCTAAACCCTATTCCCGGATATAACATCCCAGCAACAGCTTCCCACCATTGGATCCAAATCCAAGGGAACGAACGGCCACGATTAGGCCTAAAATGCAAAATCTGGGGCCGAACACTGGTTGCAACACGGCCGTGTGCCTGGCTGTGTCACCCATTCGCCGTCTCAACCGACTCGAAAACCAGTACACGGCATTTGACACGCCCTCCGACACGCCCGTGTCACACGTGATACGCCTGTGTCGAGACCCGTGTCACCCCCCCGCCCCCCCGTGTGCAATCGGCCAGCTTTCCCAACCCGAGAAGGACATGGCCTGCGACACGGCACCCGACACGCCCGTGTCGTATGTGACATGCCCGTGTCTGGGCCCGTGTCATGGATCGTGTGCATGACTCAAAAAACTGCCCAAAGTGACACGCCCTGGGACACGCCCGTGTCCCAGGCCGTGTGCCTCAACTCGACGATCGCCGACCGTCAAAACGTCGACCACATGACTCGTGGCCGAACACGCCCGTGTCACGCCCGTGACACGCCTGTGATACGCCCGTGTCACGCCCGTGTCAACTCCAAAACCCAGACTGGGCTTAAAACGTCACCCGTCCCTCTTTTGAGTTTCAGGGGTGTTACAACTCTCCCCCCTTAAAAGAATTTCGTCCACGAAATTACTAAAGGAGAGAAAACAGAAACTCTCAACGGTACCCAGGCGGATCAGCTCTGGGTACACAACCAGCATGGATTGCTCTCATTCCTAAGAGAGCTCCTTACTATCGCAATTGACCCCAACGGACCACGACTATCTTGAATTCCTTGAGACAAAGTCGCTCGACTTCACAGTCTCCAAAACAAAAAGGTTTGACCCTAGACGTCAACCTTTCGTCCACCAAAACTTGATCACTCACGATCAAGTGCAAAGGCTCTTGCGCCGCCTCACGAAACCGCTCTAGAAATCTCAAGTGTTCATAGGTATACTGGGCTCAGCTTTCCCCAAGCGTCGCTCCCGTGAAACACTCTTGAACGACTATAACTTCCTATACGCCATCCGTTAACTCCACATTCCGATACGTGGTGTTAAAGTACTTAGCCTGCCTCCCCTGGGCGATTAGCAATAGTTCTCATATGGTTCGCACCAAAGGGGTAGTGTTCACCATCTCTTGCTTTAAAATACAACTTCGGGTCATCCGTTTCTAGCCTCGACAATGGCATGCGACAACCTCAACCTCATAGGGCCTCGAAGGGTGCCATTTGTATTCTTGCTTGGTAGCTAAAGTTGTACGCAAACTTTAACAAAACAGATGTCCTTCTCACTGCTTCCCGAAGTCCAAAACGCATATGCAAAGCACGTCCTCCAACATCCTGTTGACCCACTCGGTCTGCTCATCTGTCTGCGGATGTAAGACTGGACTAAACTATAGCTTAGTCTCCAGCACATTTTGTAAACACCTCCAATCATTGGACGTAGAACGCCCACCTCGATTGCTCACGATGTTGCGGGGCACACCATGTAGTCTAACTATGTTATCCAAACACATTTGCCAGTTACTCCGCTGAATTATCCTTCCTATGCAGAACGAAGTGCGACACTAAAGTTAACACAATTACGATCACCCACACGGCGTCGCTACCCCACTATGACTTTGGCAAACCATGCACACAGTCCAGTCGGACTTATATTCCGAACTAGGCAAGGATTCATGAATTACCCGGCACTTGGCACCCTGCCTTCACTAAGGCGCAAGGCTGACACTTAGCCACAAACAACGCTACGACTCTCTTGAGCCCCGACCACCAAAGCAATTTCTTAGATATCGGCACAACTTGTGCCTCCTAAGCGAGTTGAGTACTTGGTAAGACGTATCACAACTCCACCCATAAATTACCCATGCTTGGGCTACACAAACGATTGTCTTCCCTTGGTAGCCTACCCACAACAGTCGACTTGGGATTTTGACCCACCGAGCCGCACCCATGATTTCCTTCATGCAGCTACACAAACCATAGTCTGCCAACTACGATCAGCCAGGTCATACTGGACTTCCGACCAGTTCAGTTATGCTTCGACGCTAGTCTGCTTGTCAACGCAAGAGATAGCTAACATCTCCAACTCCCGGGTCAAACCCTCAACATGAAACTACAACTAGTTGGCCTGGGGCGGAAGCCCTGCGTCTCAACGCATCCACAACACATTGCCTTACAATGAGCACAAAATAACTTTCAAACATATAGTCCCCCAGGAACTCGATCCATTTTTGCTGCCTAAATTTCAGATCCTTTCGATCCCACCGATGTGTCAGGCTCATAGGATCGGTACAGACACCGACTTTTGCACCATACACATAAAGCCTCCCTAGCTTTTGTGCAACACACCCGACCACAAACTCTAGATGACGGACTGGACAATACCCCTCGTGCTCTTGCAACTAATGCGAGCCATAGGCCACAAAATTACCATGCTGCAGCAGCACGCAGTCTAATCCACTGCCTAAGGCAGTGCCGTAGATCTCACAGCTTCTGGTTCCACTCGGCGAACTTAACACTGGCGTTGCGGTCAACCGACTCTTCAGCTCTTCAAAAGCTTGCGCACACTCATGCACCCACACAAAACTCTGATCTTTCCTTGTCCAAGTCGTGAGAGGTAGCGCTATCTGCGAGAAGTTCTCCACGAAGTGCCTGTAAAAGCCGGCAAGCCCCAGCAAACTCCGGACTTCCGCTACCGAAGACAACACAGGCCACTCTCGTATTGCAACAATCTACGCCGGATCCACCGCAACTCCTTCCCTACTGACTAAGTGACCAAGGAATGTCACTGAAGATAACCAAAACTCGCCTTTGGAGAACTTTTCGTATAGCTCGTTCCTCCTTAGCGTCTCCAAAACCAAACACAGATGCTTGAAGCGATCTTCTTTGCACTGCGAGCACACCAATAGGTCGTCAGTAAAGACGATCACAACATGGTCTAAGTACTCCCTGAACGTTCTGTTCATCAGATCCATAAACACCGATGTCGCATTAGTCAGCTCGAACGGCATGACCATAAACTCAAAATGCCCATATCTTGCGTTGAACACTGTCTTTGGGATATCGCTTTCCCTGATTCTCAGCTGATAGTAACCAAACTTAAGATCCAACTTTAAGTACACCGATGACCCACCCAACTGAGCAAACAGATCGCCAATTCTTGGGATCAGGTACTTGCTCTCTTTTATCAACTTGTTCAGTTCTCCATAACCGATTCAGAGCCACAAACTCCCGTCCTTCTTATACCCGAAAAGGACCGGTGTGCTCCAAGACGACAAACTTGGACGCACATACCCTCGCTCCATCAACTTTTTTTTTAGTTGAACCTTTAACTCCACTATCACCTTAGGCATCAGCCTATAAGGAGAGCGTGACACAGGTTTAGCACCTGGCATAACTCAATCGTGAAATCGATCTCTCGCTACGGTGGGGCTCCATGGAGATTGTTCGGGAACACATCGGGATGCTCAAAAACCACTGGGATACTACCCAGAGTGGACTTAGGCGTTACAGCCTCCACTAACGTGAAGAAAAGCTTTGTACCAACACAAAACTGTCTTGACCACCGGGAGGGCAGACGTCAGAGTCCTGCTCGATCCCTATAGTTACGCAAACGTTGTCTCCTGCCCAACACCCAGCTAGGTCTCCTTGCAGTTGCAAACGATAAAAGCCTTCTGCCCCAAAAGCTAGTCCATAACAAAGATGACGTCAAACTCTACTAACGGCAACAACATCGCTAGCAAGTCGAATCCTTGACTTTCAATGAGACTCTTACCGCATAGACTGTATCTCCGCGCGCACTGGACGACTACTGGGTAATAACCCATCCGGATTGCCAAGGTTCCAAAATAAAGCCTAGAACTTCAAGTTCTAAGTAAACACGCATAAGGCAAGAAGCAAGGTTGCTAACAATTAAACCATACCTGACGACCCGACGGTCGGCCACATGACCTCCTGCTGGCCAAGGATGTTCACTCCCGGTTGGGCCGGAGTAAACAGCGATGCAGCGGACGCCACCGCCTTGCCTTTCTCTTCAGATATCGACCCCGACTTCTTTTTGGACATTGGGCGTCCACTCCAACAATCCCGGGCATAGTGCCCCGACTTTACACAAACAAAGCATGCATCCGGGGTTTGAACCGTAGTCACTCCAGATGTGCTAGAGGAAGGGACTAGACCCGACCTCCTCGCCTTCTTATACCACCTACGGTACCCAGATTTTGAGGTTGGCATTTTGAACATCGTTTCCTTTACACCAGAGGCTTCAACTGCTCCTGCCAAAACTTTCCTTGTCTTCTGAGCACTCTCCAAACACTCTCTGGCGAGATGCCCTTTCTTGCCACAAGAATAACAATTGAGGGTAGTTCGGGTAGTGGATGACCCAGCCTCCTTTCTCGGCATCTTTCGATAGACAGTCCTTATAGGATAAGTAGGGTTTGGTACCCTATCCATTGGTACTTGGTGAGTTTTCCCCAACTCCACCTCCAAAGCTCTAGCCGACTCCACCAAAGCTCGGAATCCCAATAACTTTGGTCCTAGCAGTAGGATACGCAACTCGCTACGCAGACCGTTATAAAATCTATCCACTATAGATTGAACGCTTTCCCATTCAAATCCTGGGTAGCGCCTTAACATAAGGAACGTCTGCAAATATGCGTCAACTGAATGCGCTCCCTGCACCACAGTCATGCTCATCTGCTGCTCTAATGGACCCCCAAATGCCCTTTGCTCCAACATACCGCCCGATGTTGGGGCCATCTCAGGGACAAAGGGTTTCACATTACTCCCATGTTGTGCGTTGGTCACATCGAATACCGCTTCAACCACCCTTCTTATGGTTTCCAAAGACGTAGGGGTCTCAGGAACGTTACTTGGTGCCATACTTTGCTGAGCAAACATGTGTTCAGACTGCCATGCTCCACTTCCAGACACCTATAGCCGTTCAAAACACCATAAGCGACTGAACAAAATTTGCAAAAAGCAATTATAGGAACACACAGGTTCCTCAAACATGTGTATTTTCATTCCTAAGTAGACATTCATGGGTTCTTTTCATGTTATAACGATGACGCACACGCATGTGCTCACAACCCCATAAAGTGAATTCGTCCACGAATTCATTTAAGCTTGACCGAAACCAGTAGTCTGATACCAATTTGTAACACCCCTATCCGTCACATAGTATATAAGAGTAGGTCCGGCCGGGGCCCGACGCCATATACTACGGACAGACCGGTTGGTTACGCATTGAAACCATTCAACCAATCACAACGTCCTACACAGCACCTAGTGGAAGCAATTATTAAGTTGCACAATTAAGAACCCTGCTAACATGAATGTCCACGCCACTAAAAACAAGGAATGTTTAATACACGAATATTGGCCTTAAAGCCTTACAAGAGTTTGCTTAATAAAAAGTGTCTTCCAAACCTCGGCACGCAGGCCGGTCACACATGAGTACAAAAAGGAAAACACTCTAAACCTGGCCTTCAAGGGCCGGCACAGCAACTTGGGCTTTAGCCCGCTATTTACCTCTCGGCTCCGCAGCACCTGCAAGCAACAATCCACCGCACAGTGGTAAATAAAGGCAACGGTCAGCTATGCTGACCAAATTATAACGATTCTGCCCCCATACCGGGGCGGCAAAGCTTCTTCCCTGCACTTGTTAGCAAAACAAGTAATATAGCAAAATAAGGATCACATCACAGGTGCACGCTCACACGGCCGTACACCCCGTGCTCTCAGGGCACTTACTCAGCGGGCCAGTCCCACGTAAAACTTTAGGTCGCTTTAACCGAGCAGGTGGAGCGGTTAGGGGTACACTAGCCCGTTGCTCACCCCGCCATTGCCATTAGGCCTTTGATGCGGACTAAACTTCCCCAGTCCCAAATAACGATCAAACATGGTACATAGCCCCGCTATGTACCCGGTTGGCTCCCAGGCCACCGATATGATAGAAATGCATTTCCGTCCAGATTTCCGGGTGCACCTCGGGGTTAATCCCCCAGATTCCCTGATGCATACTACCGCATAGCAACCCGAAAATAAACACATCGCTCGGAGTCTTCTCCGGCCAACACTTGCACATCAAATCATCACCGATCCGGAAAACACATCCGGGTAGGCTTCACACAGCATGCCTATGTCCGTACTACAATTCCGGACTCTAACAAGGGGGACTTTACATATCTACCCCAAGGAATACCACAATCTCGCCGCACACTCGCGGGAGAGGGGTTTTCCCATGCAAAGGAAGAAGAGCTTCACATGCTCAAGAAGAGAATCGTTACCCTTTCGCTTTTTCCTCGGCGCCATGACGATCTAGCCGGATGGAAAGCACCGTATCGGCCTCGCCTTCGCGGATCCGGACTTGGATCGTTATTTGGAGCTCCGAAGCTCTGCCGGTAATCGGATCTAGCTTCTTCCTCCTCCTCCAAGCTCTCTCCTCTCTCTAACTCTTAGAGAGAGAACCAACCAAAGGGAATGAGGGTTTCTAAACCCTATTCCAAGATATAACATCCCAGCAACATCCACCCACCATTGGATCCAAATCCAAGGGAACGAACGGCCACGATTAGGCCTAAAATACAAAATCTGGGGCCGAACACGGGTTGCAACACGGCCGTGTGCCTGGCCGTGTCACCCATTCGCCGTCTCGACCGACTCGAAAACCAGCACACGGCATTTGACACGCCCTCCAACACGCCCGTATCACACGTGACACGCCCGTATCGAGAACCGTATCACGCCCCCCCCCCCCGTGTGCAATCAGCTAGCTTTCCCAACCCGAGAAGGACACGGCCTGCGACATGGCACCCGACACGCCCGTGTCGCATGTGACACGCCCGTGTCTGCGCCCGTATCATGGCCTGTGTGCATGACTCAGAAAACTGCCCAAAGTGACACGCCCGTGTCCCAGGCCGTGTGCCTCAACTCGACGATCGCCGACCGTCAAAACGTCGACCACATGACCCGTGGCCGAACACGCCCGTGTCACGCCCGTGACACGCCCGTGACATGCCCGTGTCATGCCCGTGTCACGCCCGTGACACCTGCTCCAAAACCCAGACTGGGCTTAAAACGTCACCCGTCCCTCTTTTGAGTTTCGGGGGCATTACAAAAATACGGTGGAGCTGAGTTATTGGAAGGGATATGTACAACTGGACTACACAAGGATAAATTGTTAGGATCGGTGAAAGGCTCAACCAGGACAAAGAGTGGCCTATATCACATTTGCACTAATGAACTAACCTATAACTTTCTTTGTGTGTCGCTAGGGGAAAGTTCTTAGCCACCGAGAAAGACTATCCTTTCGCCTGACTCAAGCAATACAAATCTAATGATCACATACACACATCACTTATGTTATCATTGGATTATATAGGATTTATTAATTATGAGTAAAACAAACCATGTCTATGCAAATAAAAAAATATAAAACTAATTGCATATAAAAAAAGTAGATTCTACACGAATTTTTAGGCGAGTTGTGAGCACTTGACTAGGAACACTGCAGAAATCAACATTTTTTTGAGTTTTTTTAATTCTATGCCAACAAAAGTGAATTTCTAATCACACGCGAGCTCACATGGGTGTTGCGGTGTGCGCTGTAAAATGAAAACTATACTTAAATAAAATTGAAATAAAATGATACTTCTGCTATACATATGAAATAGTGCACGTGGACTGGGTAACAAACAATATAGCTCTCCCCTAAACTTAAACTACAATGCTACACATGATATAATAATTAAAATTACACAGGAGACCATGGAGAGATTACACAATGCTCAACTAGTGAGCATATCAGAAGATGCGTGCAAACCATAGAATCACAACATCTGACATCCAAAATATGCAATGAATATCTGTAAGGGCGAGCTCCGAAAAATAAAAAATAGACAGATTAAAACTGAATTATAGAAAGTGCATATAAAAGTAAGAAACTACTAGGGTTATTGTACTCCAAGCACAACTTATTCAAAAAATTTAAAGGTTCTAACTAATGAGAGTATGAAAAGTGAAATGCACAAGTAACTACTCCAATATCCGTGTCGGTAATATGTACTGATACTGAGATAAAATAGTTACACCTCTAGCTAAATACAATACTTGCTCCTCAATGGCAGAGAAAATAGAATGTAATAAGAGGAGGAGGGCTGCTCCTCACTTCTCTTACCACAAAATAAATCCCTGCCCATCAAGGTGTCATATTCAAGGAGGATGTAGGAGGAGAAGACAATAATTGGGGATTCCTCTATAGAGGAGGGATTAACCTTTCCATATAAGAGGATACACTTATCATTTATTTGAGCAATATGCTCCAAATTCTCCTGGAGAACCTATGAAAACTCAACTCATATAGACTCTGACAAAGAAGGGGGGTTAGGAAATAAAGGAGAAGTAGAACATAAATAATCATCAATCTAGGGGAGTGGTCCCGGTCTTACACCCATCATGTTTCACCAAGAGATCATTATCGATAATTAGTGTATCAATGTAAGGAGAAATTGATCTAACTGGAACCTCAGTGATCAATTGGACTTTCTCTTCTTGTGATGAGGTAATAGCCACCTCACAAAAGAGAATAACCTCCTCAATGCAACTTGGCATAATTTCTGGATCTTGAGGCTCATCCAACACATCTAAATAATCAACAAGATCAACAAACACATACGTAGTGAAATACAAATACTAGAGGAAGAGCATCACTCATGATAGAATCAACTAGAATATGGGTGCTATCCTTCAAAAATGAATCTAAAGGTAGTGACAGTAGTAACGAAGAAGGAAACTCCATGATTTCATTAGAGCGATCAACAACAATACTTATTGAAGCATTTGTTATGCTCCCATAATGATATGGTGGCATAACGTATGTATCATCAATGATGAAAGGGGTAGTGTGATAAGGCCATGGTGGGATGGAGATGTCCATTTTGTATAGTCTTTCAGTGCATGATCAATACTCTAACAACACAAGCATCACTTCCAGGTAGGTTAAGACAATGATGGGGCCAAACCAACAGATGAAGGAGATGCTAGCAAAGGAGATGTATAATGATAATAAGTGGGCTCACTATATGAAGGTCCACCACACATAGTGGAGGCACCATATGATGAGCCATACAAATTATTATTATACCTTCCCATATAACAATCTTCACTATAATGACTATGAGAGTAACACCATTTACAAGGTTGATGAAAATACATTTTTGGTTCTATGATTAATTCAAAAATAAAGCAAGTAGAATACAAACTTACTAAGCATGATATAGAAATTAAATTTAGTGAAAACCTTATTATAAACAGGTAAAATAGATTAGGAAGAAACAAAACCAAAATTAATGTTATTTACAACTAGAAGAACTTCTTTCTTATGACCCCCTCTCTAGAAACTCACATGACCATGTTCCCCATCAATGACGCAAAAATCTTGATGTGCAAACGACAAGTGCACCAGTCACTCAAGCAATATAAAATGGGAGAGTTTCTCCAATTATCGATTTCACGTGGAACACAGCAAGGTTGATTTATCTTTTGAGGGAAGACTTGAGATTGAAGTCCTTAAGTTCGGATGGTTATGGTAGATTTGGTTTGGTTTGAGAAAACAAAGTAAAAAAAATTAAATTACCTATATAGGTAGTCGCCACCACTTCACAATAAGGTGGATGGAGTGAATGTGTGGAAGTAAAGTGAGGGTTGTTAGCACCTCTTAGCTAAGCAAGTGAATTATGCTGGCCGTTAGCACTTCTTCGCAACGTAGATGGCCGAGAAGACTTGCGGATGGAAGGAAAATGCTTTGTGAAAAGGATGGTCGTAATCACTGAAAGTCTTTGTTCAAGAGTAGCTACACACCTAGAGGGAGGGGTGAATAGGTTTTCAAGTCTTTTTGAACAACTTTTCAGTTTGGTTGAGTTGTGAGTTAGACTATATGGTTTGTTTTCAAGAAACAAAACAACACACCAGAATTTATAGTGGTTTCCCTATCTAGGGTACATCCACTTTCTCCCTTCACCTATCTAATAGTGAGCTAGATTCGGCTAACTCCACCTTTATCTCGGCTCCTTGAGCTTACACCTCAGATCCCATAGGATGTTACACCTCAGAGTAAAACACACTCCTACACCTTAGAGTTTAATAACTCATACCTAAGGCTAGACTTCCCTACACTCAGAGATAACAAATCTCCTACCTCATGCTAAACAACCCTACACTCAGAGATATCAAATCTCCTACCTCAAATCTACACAAAGATCCTACCTCGGAAACATAACTCATACACTCAGCCTTTATAGTACATGCGGACAACTCAGATCAACTGATGATCTTATAGATTGAGTAAAGCTTTGATGATGATTGACTCCAGGGAAATATTTCTCCGAGCCTCCTTCTAGAATAGAGAAAACCCTGTCCTATCTTCTTTAAAACAATAAGATTATTGATCTTCAGAGTATCTCTGCTTGTGCTAAGAAAACAACTTCAGAGCTCTATTTCTTTAAGCTATTAATGTAACAGTATTGTATGTCATGGCCTTGAAGATAAACATCAACTTATGAATGCTCTGTTTCTTCTCCTCTTATAGAAAAATGATTTCTATTCTTGCTGTAGAAGACTTAGATGTTTTAGTTCTTGATCTCTTGAAACAGTCAACTTCTTTCTGTGTTCTTGAGAACTTCTGTAAATCCGAGTGTAATGGATTTTATGACTTGATGGAGAAGAACACTATCGTGTGAAAAAGTGCTTCTTTTAATTTCTCTGTAAAAGTCTTCCTTATTTCTTGTCGACAACAACTCTTTTCTCTGTATGAGTCAACCAAAATGGGAAACTATAATGTATCTTTAGATTTAATTGTTATACAAAAGGCATTCAACACTATTTGTCTTCTAGCATACAAGTCCCGCAATATTTGAATTATGGATGACGTCAGTATGACATAGTGTTTGTGGACTTAATAGTTTTTAGTCATTCTGCATAGGCATTGAGTGCAGTTAAGTGACACAATGCAAAAACACTTGGTTGAAAATTTGATTCTTGAGGCGTTGAGTGAACCTTCATTACTCAACACCTCTTACTTAGATAGCTTAACTGATAAGGTGTTGAGTGAGCCTTCATCACTCAGGGCTTTTGGACTTGGCAGAATTTCTCTGTATGAAGGAATTGATTGAGGCTCCTTTACTTAATGCTCCTTGACTCTACTGAATTCTTGATCAAGCATTGAGTGTTCCTTCTTTACTCAATGCTTCCGTACTTAGGCAGATTTCTTTTTGAGTAGGGGTTGAGTGAACTTCCTTAACTCAATGCTTCTAGACTTAGCCAAATTTAAGTCCAGCAATACTGAGGCTTTGACTGCTTGAACTTCTATCACTGCTTTTATACCTCTGGCATTGAGTGAAGTGTCTAACTAACATTGTGACCCTGACAATATATCTAATCACTAAACAGTAGACAACCTGCATATAATGAACTTTGAATATATATCAGATACAATCATATGTATACCATTGACTTGTGGGCCTTCTTTAAATCTGGTACATTATGATCAATGGACCCAACAATCTCTCCTTATTTGAAGAAGTCAGAACCCTAGTCAATGATATACACTATCATATGAAGAGATATGCTTTTACAGCAAACAAGAGCAATAAATAACACAATCAAAAATGTGATTAACATTTAAAATGATAATTATAAATAGAAAGTGTGCTTATAATAAAGTTCATATTCTAGAGCCCTTAAGGAACCTAATACATAAACATTTCAAGTTTCTGGTTCCTTGATAACTATGCTCCTGCTTGGTTTCATGGCAACCTTCTCATCAGGTTCAATTTGCTTTTTTTCCTTTGCCTTTCAAAGTAGTTGTAAGGCTTTGGAAAGTACTTGCTTGGCTCTTGAGCATCTTATGACACTGCCCCTGTCCTCTTGTCCCTTCTAAACTTTCTTCTTAGTTCTTCATCCCTTTCCATCTTAGCCCATTCTAGGGAGCTATATAGCTTTCCCCTTTCAGTTTTGTTTTCTTTAATTTGATCCCAGACAAACAGAATGAAAGTCCTTGATTGATGACTCCATCTTTCAAATTCAGTCCTTGAATTTGATCATTGCTTTCTCCCCCTTTATGACTTCTTCAAACATAGTTGTAGTCAAGGAGTTCTTGGCCAGAGTTATATTTTCATCCAGAAAATTTACACCTTTGGCAACATGATTCTTAACCTCCAACATGTGATCATCCAGAAACTGAGTACATGCATCCATCCTCCTCTATAAAGTTGTCTTGTGTGTTTTTATGAGTGTCTATTGCACATTATGTACCATTTCCATATTTCATGAGATGATGGTTTGATTTTCTATTATATCATTCTGCTTTAGTCTGATCTCCTGAAGTTTACTTTTAGTATATATCACAGCAGGAGCATCCCCATTGAAGAATGTTGTTGGATCGTGTGTCCAACATTAAAGGGCGTGAATAAGGTTTGTCACATTAATTAAAAATTTGAATTATTTTGATCCAGAAAAAACTAGTTCCAAAAGCTACCGTGGGGCGCTAGCTTGCTAGCGCACAGTGGTAGGTCACAGACCCCATTTTCCTAGCCAAATTTCCCTTTGTAGAAATATACCCCCTTCAGAGATCTACTAGAGAGCAGCGAGAATAATATACGCAAAAATAAAAACACAAATAACTTTATTTAATCAAGATCAAAAGGAGTTTTATAATTACAACAGGTTGATCTCCGTGACGCCGGAGATTGAAGGCAGTGAAGGAATAAACTCTTTTGGTTTTTTATACCGACCCAGTACTCAGACCAGTTGGCTCTCTTCCTTTCCCTTAAAGAAAGGTCTTCGAGCTGACTCTTCACCTTCACGCAAGGAAGTGTCTTAGAGTCCTGCTATATCCCCAGATCTAGACGTCCCTTCCCGGGGACGATTTCACGTGGAATCCTCCCTGGATTACGACATCCTTCGCTGATTAATTTTACTCACCACAAGAATACAAAAAAGAGAAAAAATACAAAAAGATTAAAGAAGAATTTAGATTGAATCTCCCTCAAGATGTTTTCTCCATTGAGCGATGCGTGAACGGTGCTAACAATCTTCGTTTGGTTGTAACCGATCAACTCCTTATAGTCATTGTAGTCAGCTCGCCAGAGATCTTTGTGTTCGAATGTGAGGGATGCAGTTTTCTCTTCCTTCAACAGAGACGGTGTTTCGGTGCTCCAGCGGCGGCACATGAATCCTAGGCTTGAGAATAGGTGTCTCCCTTTTTATGGAATGAAAAATGAAGCCTTTTATACATTTTTCGAAAATAGACAACAACTGGCGGCAGAACTAGCTCCCGGCGATAGGTCGACGCGCTTGATGCTGACAACTATCCTGTAAATTTGAAAAAATATCCAAAAAGAATATTTTTCTCTTTTTCGTTCTTACGCGACGCGGTACCAACTATCTCCTGGTGTTAGCCCAGTCATCTCGACATTCTCGACAATTATTGAGTGGGATAGAGTGACGCGGTAGGAAGCTATCGCTCGGCAGTAGCTCTGTCTCGACGCCTCCATCTCAACGAGCATTGAATGGGCTAGCGCGGCGTGGTTGGAGGCTAGAACTACGCGGTAGCAACCCGAGCATCTGACTAAAATAAATCATTGGGCTAGCGCTAGCGCTAGGCAGTAGGATCCTGAGTGCCTTGTCCATTTAATTCAGGCTACTGCCCGGCGGTAACGCTTAACGTAAGGCGGTAGGGGCCAGAAGAGAGTTTCTCGCTTCGCTTGAACCTGTAAACCTCTACTAATCACAAGATGTGATTAAATATAACATGGGAATTGATATTGTCAAACTATGGAAATGTGAACCGTCGGCTCCAACAAACTCCCCCTTTTGATAATATCAAATCCAGTTCATGAGATATAACAATGAGATGTATGAGACATCACATATAAGAGATAATCATTAAAAAAGGCCAGGTTTCAGGTTACATTTCACTTCCCCTAGACACACGCTCCCGCTATATACATGTTCTACGCACTCCCCTATCTACGTGCACATAGTATAACAAGCTCCCCCTACATGTGAGCTTCCCTAACCCATGACTCATGAACATTCTAATCACCCCCTTTAATAATATCGAAAGGGGGTGAGCGAGACTAAAATAAACCATATGCAAGGAGGAGAGAAAAAATGCAGTGAATGATAAGCGTGATAGAAATAACAAACAATACATGATATAAAGTGAAGTGTGTGGTGAAAATAATAGGGGTGACCAAGCACAAATCAGAGAATATAAAGCTTACAGGTCAAACAGATGAGCATAGTACACAGAAGTAATTTAAATGATTTTTTAGAGTAAAAAATGGACAACACAGGTTAAACACATCACACAACAATTTAGAGTACAATGCTAAGAGAGTTATATAGTCGATATAGTGGAACATTGTACACGTCAAGAATATAAATTGTGTACTAGTACTTCTATGTTATAAACATAAAATGCATTTTCCGTCCAATTCTTATGCATGGAAATGTTAGATAGACCAATGACGTGTGAACGTATAACATCAAAAGAGAAAACACAAAGTTGACATAACATTAATTACATGTTTTATCTCAATAATTCAATATTCTATAATGAGAGGAATAGATTGAAAAATCATGTCACGTGTCTATCTACGTCATACCAAGACTAGAACAAGGGGAACTATGCTTAAGGTTTAGTCTTTGCACAAGATTGAAATGATTCTTTTGACAAAGGTGCTCATCCTCACAATGCTCATAAAGACTTATCAGGAGGAATGAGTAGTGCTTGAGGGGTATCATTGACATATTAGTTGAAAGCATGTTTTTTCATTCATTTTCTTTCATTTATAAGTTTCGTACTATCAATTTTATAGTTTTGATTTCAAGGACCCCAACTCAATTGAAATCTACCAACATAGATAGATATACTTTAACTTGTATACAAAAGACATGATCACTAAAGATTTTGCCCAAAGTTCTAACTTTTGTATAAGTACATGTATATCGTGGCATTGATTATTCAAGTTATTTCTAACGTATTGGACACAATATCACGAGTTCTAATATATACATGTAGTTTCTACATGAGTGCTTCGTCTAGGGATGTGTGAATAGTGTAAAGTCATTACTCTACCTAAATCCTCACACATACCTAGAGTCATATTCAACATACACTAACATGTCTAGTCGCACTCAGTAGCTAAGCACTTATAGATTTGACACATTATAACAAAATGAGACAATGTTCACAGAGATTAACGATCCTAAATCAAACATTGTACGTAATCATTGTGCACTAGGTTCGAGTCATGTGTGTTCTAGGAGTGAACGATCGACAGTTTTTTGGGTGGTTTTATAATTTTTTTGATTTTTTGATTTAACAAAAAATGAACCAAGCGAATAACAAAAAAAAACGAAGAATAAGACATGTTTTTGAATTTTTGTGGGATATTTTAAATTATGTATTTATTTATTTTATTTAAAGACAACGAATGAAAGAACAAAAATAAATTGAAGCAGAACAAACAAACAAAAATCGTATTGCCGATGCTAAGGCTAATGCGCAATGGTAACTCACAGAACTCAAGAAAAAAATAAAAAGAAGCCCCAATGACAGTTGGTGATGCAACATGACTAAGTAGAGAGATCCAAAATCAAAATCTCAAGTCAAAGTAAAGAAAAGAGAGCATCAGGGAGGGGTTTTGTGAAGATATAAGCTAGTTGATCATTGGTTCCAATGAAGCTTACTCTCACGTTCTCTTTCTTAATGTGTTCTCGGATGAAATGATGACGGATGTCAATATGTTTGGAACTTGAGTGATGTACTAGATTATTTGTTAAGTCATGGCACTCTTTTTGTCGCACCTAAGGTTAACGTTCCTAAAGACTGCCAAAATCCTTTAACGTTTGTGACATCCAAAGTACTTGTGCGCAACAACTTCCTAAGGCAATATACTCGGCTTTAGCAATAGAGAGGGCAACAAAGTTTTGTTTTCTAATTGACCATGAGACTAGTGTTGGATCTAGGAAGTGATATGTACTACTTGTGCTCTTGCGATCAAGTGAGCATCCAGCGTAAAAGAATCGGAGTACCCATGGAGTGTAAAGTCGGTGGTGTGGGGGTACCACAGACCAAGATTTTGGGTGCTTAGAAGATACCTAAAGATTTGTGTGACTGCTTTGAAGTGAGATTCTTTAAGATCGGCTTGATACCTAGCACAAAGACACACCATGAATGTAATATCAGGTCGAGACGCACTTAAGTATAGTAGTGATCCGATCATTCCTCTAAAAATAATTTGGTCCACCGAAATGCCACTTTCATCTTTTCCTAATTTTAGAGAAGCACTCATTGGAGTTTTGATTTATTTCAGATTTTCAAAGCCAAATCGCACAAGCAAATCTTTTATATATTTCGATTGACTTATAAAAATTCCATTATTACATTGAGAAATCTGAAATCCTAGAAAATATATTAGCTCTCCAACTAGGCTCATTTCAAATTCGGATATCATTAAGGTGACAATTTCTTTACATAATTTTTCATTTGTGGCCCCAAAAATGATATCATCCACATAAATTTATAAAAGAATTAGATCGGGAATCTCGTGCTTCACAAGCAGAGTGGTGTCCTTACTACCCATCCTAAATCCATGTTCTATGAGTAAAGTTGTGAGCCTATCATACCATGCATGGGGTGCCTGCTTCAGTCCGTACAAGGCTTTCACTAACTTGTATACGTGATTTGGGTAGTCAACATTCTTGAACCTGGGTGGTTGTTCTACATACACCTCTTCCTTAATATATCTAGTTAAGAATGCACTCTTAACATTCATTTGATATAATTTAATTTGTTTATAACTCATAAATGCAAAAAACATACGAATAGATTCAAGAAGTGCAACCAATGCAAATGATTCCTCAAAATCCACACCATCTATTTGTGAGTAACCTTGTGCCACTAATCTAACCTTATTTCTAGTTATCCTAGAGTCATCATTAGTTTATTTTTGTACAACCATTTAAAACCGATAACTTGATGGCTATCAGGACGCACCACTAATACCTAGACCTTACATCTCTCGAACTGATTTAGTTCTTCATTTATATCCAAGCACAACGATTCATCCTTTAAAGTTTCTGAGATATTCTTGGGTTCTATTTAAGAAAAGAAGCATAGGTTCGAGAACGATTTTTGCAAGGCCGACCGAGTTCTATTTCCATATGAGGGCTCCTTTATTACTTGTTTTCGAGGATGTTATTTTAAGAAGTTTAGAGTACTTGGAGGCCTATATCCTTCTACATATGTTGGAACATCAACCACCATGTCTCTCTCCTCACCCTTATCTCCCAGTTGCACATCATCATCAACTTCCTCTTAATTTAGCCTAGGCTCTTTGGATGGTGTATTTTCGTTAATGTGTATGTGAGCCGATTCTTCAACAAGTAAGGTTCACTTGTTATAGACCCTATAGGCATGACTCGTACTAGAATATCCTAACAGCATGCCATGGTCTGATTTTTCAGCAAGTTTTCCTAAGTTATCCTTAGTGTTTATAATGAAGCACGGACAACCATAGACTCTAAAGTATGATACCGATGGCTGCTTATTGAAGTAAATCTCAAACAAACTTAGCTTAAGAATGGGGTGAAGCATGACTCGGTTCATCATATAACTTTCTATGTTAACTGCTTCTACCCAAAAAAATTTAGGCAAACCGAACTCGGAGAGCATTATGCATGCTAGTTCTTGAAGTGTATGATTCTTTCTCTCTACAATTCCATTTTGTTGAGGAGTGCGTGGGGCTTAGAATTCGTGCTTAATGACTAAATTATTATAATATTTCGTGAAGTTTTCATTCTCAAATTATCCCCCATGATCTGACCTTATGCAATTTATTTTTAGCTCCTTATCATTTTGAAGTATAGTGCATAGATTTGGGAATTCACTAAATGTGTCAGATTTATTCATAAGGAAAATCATCCAATAATAATGGGAGTATTCATCTATAAGAACATATGTGTATCATTTTCCACCTAGACTACAAGTACTAAGAGGACCAAATAGATCAATGTTAATGAGTTCAAAAGTTCTAGATGTGGAAATGCCATTTTTGCTTTTGAATGAGGTTTTAACAAATTTACCTTTCTACATGGAGTGCATAGGAGTTCAAACTACCGCTTAATTTTGGGAGTCCATGAACAAGTTTTTGTTTTGATAGTTTGACAATTAGTTTACTTCCAAAGTGTCATAGTCTCCTACGCCAAAGATCTAATTCCTCATTCTTAGTAACTAAGCATTTCAAATTAGAGTTAGATATATCTTCAAAACTAATAGTATAAACATTATGAGTTCTATGAGAAGTAAGTAAAACACTATTAGTTTTAGCATCTATAATGTTGTAAGTGTTTGTAGAAGATTCATATATAACATTCAGGCCTTTATCACATAGTTGACTAATTGAGATTAAATTATGCTTAAGTCCATCTACAAACAATGCATTTGAAATTGAAAATGCTTTGATACCTATAGTACCGATTACAAGAATACGTCCTTTGTTGTTGTCCCCAAACATCATGATGCCCCTCTTTTTCTTCTCCAGGCTAAAGAACTTGTCTTTATCTCCTGTCATATGCTTAGAACACCTAGAGTCCAAGTACCACACGCTCTCCTTGTCCTTAGCCTGCTAACACACCTAAAAAGAAGATGAGAGTAAAGATCTGGTTACCTAAGTTGTCCTACCCATACGTTAGGTAAAATTCTTTGGTAGCTAGACTTGTATAATTTTCTTGGCACCTTTCCTCAAACACGAGCTGGATGTGTGACCAAAATTTTTACAGTTTGAACACAAGGTATAAGCAGTGGATGTTGCCTTTATCGTGTTCTTAGAGCTCGGGCTTGAGGATGGGGATAGCCTTTCAGAATTATTGACCTTATTTTGTGATTTCTTGTAATTCATTTTAGGATTAGCTTGAAAGTCATTACCGCTCGATGGTAGCGTTTGACTTACGTATCCTAATATAAACTTTCTAGTTCTATGGCACTGTCCACCAAACAACATATTCAGAGATTTTTGCCCTATTCCAAATTTCTGGATAGCATAGTTAAGATCATGGATCCTCGCCTTTAGTGCGGTGTTTTCAGTGACTAGCATTACGCACCGATTGGAAAATTATTATTACCTTCTTCTATTTTAGCAAGAGATATTTGAAGTCTTTTCTCCAAGGCATTCCTTTCATTACTAAGATTGTTTATTTTCAACGATGCCTTGGAGAGACTTACTTTTAGCTCTTCGATCATTGCCACATTTTATTAATTCACTCTTTAGATTTTCTAAGTCCTTTTTAATTTTCTTGTTTTCATTTCTAATGGATTTTTTCTCAAGTATAACACTATCTAACATATCCTAAAGATGTTAATAAATTTCAAGAAGTTTATTATAATAGGGTGGGGTTACCTCAGTGCCGCTCTGGACACTGAACTCATCTTTAGACTCATCTTGATTCCTCCCTATGAGGTACAAATTTAACTCATCTTCACTATTTGAGTTGAAGGCACGTGACTCATCAGATCCATCCTCGTCCCATGTTAGCGCCTTTAACACTTTTTTCTTACCCTTGTGTCTTCTCTATTTCTCCTTTTCCTCCTTCTGGAGCCTTGGACACTCCCTCTTGATATGTCTAGGCTTATGATAGTGGTAGCACTCAGGTAGAGACTTCTTATCATTGTTCTCCATCTCCTATGACGGTTTGTTCCATCTATTTGTTTCTTCAGTGCCTTTCTTCAGAAATTTCTTAAACTTTTCCTGTCTCTTGGGATTCTTAATGATGAACCTTTTGAACTCTCGGACATAGAGGCTTTCTTCATCATCATCTTCAGAAGCCTTCCTCTCCTTCACAGCCTTCAGTACTAACCCCTTCTTCTTTATCTCATTGGGATATTCCTAAACTTGTATCTTTAATTCGAGCTCATGTGTCTTCAAGTTTCCAATGAGGCTTTCTATCTTCAGGGTGATGATATCATGTGATTCAACAATATCCATGACCTTCGGGTTGAAACGTGGAGGTAGAGATCGAAGGATCTTCCTCACCAGATCTCCGTTTGAGTAGCTCTTCCCAAGGTATCTTGAGGCATTGACAATCTTGGTGAAGCGGTTATACATAATGTATACCTCCTCGTCAATCTATATTCAGAATTGTTTATATTCAGATTCGAGTCAGAAAAGCTTTGACTCCTTCACCTGCGAGGTACCTTCATGAGTAAGATCAGGTAAATGTCATATATCATATGCAGTTTCACAATTATAGATTCTATTAAATTTAGTTTTGTCTAATACACATAATATCAGGTTCATTACTTTGGCATTGTTTGTACATCTCAGCTTATCATCGTCATCCCATTTATCTTGCAGGTTGATTAAGACAGTATCACCTAAAATGATAGTGGGTATTGTGTATTTTGTTTCTATCATTGACCATACGTACATATTTTGAGTCCTTAAGAAGATTTTCATTCTCGTTCTCTAGTGACTGTAGTCACTCCCCATAAATAGTGGAGGTCTACTCACACCTTGTCCCTCAGAGAAAGCGTGAACCGCGTTGGCAATCTTACTTCAGGATTTTAAGCATATTTGAAGTAACCTGCCTCTGATACCACTTGTTTGATCATGTGACCAACCTTAGAGGGGGTGGTGTGAATAAGGTTTGATGCATTAATTAAAAATTCGAATTATTTTTATTTAGAAAAACTAGTTCTGGAAGCTACCGCGAGGTGCTATCTTGCTAGCGCGCAATGGTAAGTCACAGACCCCGTTTTCCTTGCCAAATTTCCCTTTGGAGAAATATACCCCCTTCAGAGAACCACCAGAGCGCAACGAGAATGATATACACAGAAATAAAAACACAAATAACTTTATTCAATCAAGAACAAAAGGAGTTTCACAATTATAATAGTTTAATCTCTATGATGCCAAAGATCGGAGGCGGTGAAGGAATAAACTCTTTTGGTTTTCTATACCGACCCACTATCTAGACTGGTTGGCTCTCTCCCTTTCCCTCCAAGAAAGGTCTTTGAACCGGCTCTTCACCTTCATGCAAGAAAGTGTCTTAGAGCCTCGCTAGATCCCCCGATCTAGACGTCCCTTCCCTGGGACGATTTCATATGGAATCCTCCCCGGATTCTGACGATCTTCCTCGGTCGATTTTCCTCACCACAAGAATACAGAAAAGAGAAAAATATAAAAAGATTAAAAATAATTTAGATTTAATCTCCCTCAAGATGTTTCCTCCATTAAGCGATGGGTCATTGGTGCTAACAATCTTTATTTGGTTGCAACCGATCAACTCCTCATAGTTATTGTAGTCCTTGGCTCGTCGAAAATCATCATGCATGAATGGGAGGGAGACAGTTTTCTCTTCCTTTGACGGAGAAGGTTTTTTGGTGCTCCAGAGGCGGCACACGAACCCTAGGCTTGAGAATAGGTGTCTCATTTTTCTGAAATGAAAAATGAAGCCTTTTATATGTTTTTCGAAAATAGACTACTATCGGTGGCAGTGCTAGCGCCCAGAGGTAGGTCGACGCGCTTGATGATGACAACTGTCCTGCAAATTTGTTAAAATATCCAAAAAGAATACTTTCCTCTTTTTCGTGCTATCGTGGTGCGGTACCAGCTATCTCCTAGCGTTAGCAAGGTCATCTCGACACTCTCGACGATCGTTGAGTAGAATTGTGCGGTGTAGTAGGAAGCTATCGCCCAGCGATAGCTCTGTCTCGACACCTCCTTCTCAACGAGCATTGAGTGGGCTAGCATGACGCGATTGGAGCCTAGCGTTGCGGGGTAGCACCCCGAGTTCCTGACCAAAATAAGTCCCCAGGCTATCCATGGTGGTATCGCTAGTGCCACAGACGGTAGGATCTTGAGTACCCTGCCCTTTTAATCCAGGCTACCGCCTGGCGGTAGCACTTAGCGCGAGGCGTAAGGTGTCAAGAGAGAGTTTCTCGCTTCGATTGAACCTGTAAACCTGCACACTATACCAAACACAAGATGTGATCAAATGTAACATTGGAATTGATATTATCAAACTAAGGAAATGTGAACCATCGGCTCCAACAAATACAACGATGTTAGCCTTGAGCAGATTGACTTCAAATCTGATAGACTTGATCTTAATAGAGAGATCTTGTCTTAATCCTTTAATAGAGTCATCAACATAATGCTCTAGCTATCTCCTTTGATCACCAAGAAATTCTTTTAACTATGCTAGGAATATGGAAGACATATTATCAAGTTGATGAGATGCCCCTTAAAAGCAGAAATCCTCATCCTCTTTCCTTATATCTTCCCTTATTTTTGAGTCAGCCCTCATATATTTAGAAGAATGATCATCAACATCTACAGCTGGCTTCTCAGATTCTAATCTCTATTGTATAAACTATCTCTTGAGCAGGGAGTGCAGTGTGAACTCTCCCTCAACCTCAGTACTTTCCAGTGGAGTTTGTTGGTCTTCAATAACTAGAGTAAGCACATCATTTTCTACTATAACTAGAACTTGCTACCCCTCATCTTCTCCACTTTTCATTGTAACTTGGTGGTCTGTATCAACTGTGATAGGAGCACCTTCATTCACTATGCCAGGAATTTGCTCCCCCTCAGCTTAAGGGCAGAAGAGCAGCAACTCAAGAGCATCTGGAGTCTTATTTATCCTTCTCTAAAGATTTTCCAAGGAGTCAAGCTTATCTTGTAATGTTTAACCATGCTCCCCCTCAGTAGGAGCATCTAAATTAGTAGTCTCCCCCTCAATTTCTGTACAGATTCTATCCACTACATTTCCAGTCATTTGTTCAGTTGTATTAGCCGGAATGTATTCAGAGTGAGAGCCACTACCTTGTACAGTCATTGCTGTAGGTTATGAGGACATAGAAACCTGAGCACTCATATCTCTTCTAGTATTTACAGAAGATTCAAACAACTAGGGGGTCATGAGGCTCTTCTTGTCTGCTCTCAGAAGAGCTTCTTTCTATGCTTTCTTTAGTGATGATTATTGCTTTATTTTCTTATTATTGGATATTTGTTGGTGTGGAAGCAACACCCTATCCCTTCTGTCAAACATCTTAGAGTCCATTCTCCTCATATGATGGATCTTTGTTCCTAGCCTCATATTGAGGATCCCTAGAACAGAAACATGCAAGTATATGGACAGAATTCTTCCTAGGTTTGGTTCTGGAACACATTCCACTATTCTATCAAATAGTACCTTTCTCCAGTCAGTACTTTTGGATAGAATTATCCTTGCCATTATCTCAAACATTTTCCTGGAGATTTTGTCATGGGACCCGATTTTGTAGATCAAAGCTTTGTTGATAACTTTTGCTAGAAACTTTCCTTTTAGATTCATTTCCTTTCTCAGAATAGAACTAGTGGCGTGCTTTGAAAGGCACACCACTTGAGAGCGGATTTCACATCTTCCTTATACAATTCATCTTCTTCATCTGATGGCCTGAACTTTGTCAGATTCAAAGCTTTGCTTAGCCTCCTGGAAGTGATCTTGATCTTGTGTCCAATGATAGATGTCTTGAGTCTGTTGGAAGATGAGTCAATATTAGCATTCAATAGAATTCTAGTACTTCTTGTTTCCATATAAAACTCGGCTCTGACAAGACAAATTTTAGGTCAGTGAGCTGTAGTAAGTGAAGAACTAGTTGAACTTCTTCTAGAATATCCTTGAACCCATTCCTGGCTTGTTCAGAACCCTCAAAAAGGAAATCCATTCCTTTGGGTGTCATTGAGACTTTGAATTTCTAGAGTGACAACTTACTCGAGATATCTTTGTAGGGAGGCAAAAGGTTGAATAGGGCTAGGATTTATGTGTTTTATTTTAAGCACACATTTCTATTTATACTTACCCATATTCGAGAATATAGAGAGGCGCATACCTGTCGTAATTAACACGGGCTAATCAACGGCTGAGATTAATCCCAGAAGACAGCCATAATCAGAACTGTTTGAGTAAATTTGTTAAGTGGACTCGATGTACTCGACTCCTGAAGTTGTCTAAACACACTCGACACCTGGACAGTCAGTCTTAGTGCATTCGATGACTGAAGTTGTCTCGATGCTTCGACACTTAGTCTCGATGCACTCGATGCATGGACAGTAAGTCCATATCTTCCTTGATAACCTGCAAAGGTCAATACTTCTTGGAGTACACATGCATGAAAAGACAATGAATCTACTCTAAGTTCAATATGCCCAACTCAAATTTGAAGGTGTTTAACTTGGCTTTATCTAGTGTCTTAGTGAAAATATCAGCCACTTGTTTGTCTGTGGGGACAAACTCAAGACTGATATCTTCCCTTTCTACATGCTCTCTAATGAAATAATATCTAATCTCTATGTGCTTAGTACAGCTATAAGACACAGAATTCCTAGCAATAGAGATTGCACTAGAAGAATCACAAAACATGGAAGTTTTACTTAGCTGGAGATTGTAGTCTTGGAGCTGATGTTGAATCCATAGCGGTTGTGTGCAACAATTTCTAGTTGAAATATATTTTGATTCAGTAGTTCATTAGTGGAGATGGAAATACTGGTATGCTTCTTGCTGCTCTAAGATACCAGTCTTCTTCCTAGAAATTGGCAGGTGCCAGATGTGCTTTTTCTGTCTTCTCTACAACCTACAAAATTTTCATCTGAATACCCAATTAGTTCAAAGTCATTATCCTTAGGATACCATAGACCAAGATCAGGTGTGCCCTTGAGATATCTCAGAATTCTTTTTGCAGTAGAATAATGAGACTCTATAGGGTTAGCCTGGTATCTAGCACAAACACAGGTAGCAAAAATAATGTATGGCCTACTATCAGTCAAGTAGAGGAGGGAGCAATTATGCCTCTATACAAGGTTTCATCAACTGGTTTCCCAGTCTCATCCTTATCTATTGACACACCTGACCCCATAGGAATTTTCATTATGGAGATACTCTCCATTCCAAACTTCTTGATTAGCTCCTTGGTGAACTTAGACTGAGAGATGAATAGACCATCCTCCGATTATCTAACTTAGAGGCCCAAGAAGTACTTGAGTTCACCCATACCGCTCATCTCAAACTTCCCTTGCATAAGTTTTGTAAACTTCTTGAAGAGGCCATGTAACACCCCAAAATGGAGTAGTGATCATTGGAGACTATCACGCGGCGATAGGTTTATCAATGGCGGTAGCTCAGCGAGTTAAAATACCAAGCGCTCAGCTTTTTACCGCCTGGTGATAGGAAGCTATCGCACCGCGGTAGGCAATGCCTTCGACGAGACCACTCCACTCAACGCTTTTGAGGAATCGTCGAGAGCACTACCACCAGGCGATAGGCATTACCGCGCCGTGCTAACCTATCGACGAACGTCAAAAGGACCTATTGCCAGGCATTAGAGAGTTATCGTAGGGTGATAGATTTGGATAGCAGCGCAGTCTGGTCAAAGCGGTAACCGCCTGTATTATCGCGCGGTGGTAGGAGTTACAACATGACGGTAGCTTTTGTATAAAGGATGGACTTGAGATTTTATTCTCATCTTCTGATAGACTTGCTCTTCTTTACTTCTGGAGAGATAAGAGGAGGAACGTCCAGGAACTCTTGTGGAGATCGATCCAAGGCATGCTTGTGATTGGAATCGCGAGTCGACACTAGATCCGCGGAGAGGAAGTTGTGATGATCAATTCCATCCGGATCAAAGATCACAGTCATGGCTTTGAAGAGAACTACAAGGGTAACGATCTTCCTTCTTGGATAAGTGAAGTCCTTCTTTTGGCATATGCATGGAATCTCCAACCAAAAGGTGGAGAATCGAGGGAATTCATTTGGGTTGATTCATGGAATCCCCAGTGAGTCTTACATATAGATCCGAAAATATATAGTACGGAATAGAAAGGTTGTGTAAAGCCCATCTGGATAGGTTGGTCTAGATTGGTTATATTTATTTTGCGTGCCGGAGAAGACTCCGAGTATAAACGAGTAATATACGGGGTCTGCGGGTACTGGAGTTATATTCCAAGAAAATACCCTAGAAATCAACGGTTAAGGACCAGTTGGATACCGTCGGGCGACAGTGAGTATCGCCAACGGCGATAGCTCTTGTTGAGATATTTGTGTTGTATGCTATGGAAAGACCAGTGTTTCTGGCACTACAGGAAGCTGCAGGGTTTATGTTGAGTTTGGACGCAAAAAGAGAGCTTCTTTGGTCCCGCCAAGCGATCGTGACAAACGCTGGCACTAACTCGATTTTTGATTGTGAAGCCTGTCTCTGGGAGACTGTGAGGCTAATCTTTGAACTGCGGGCTCTTAAAGGCTAGTGAGCCGAACGGATAAGGGGAAGCCGACCCGTGTCAGTCTAGACATTGAATTGAAGATTTGAGCAACAGGCAATGGCTGAACTGTCTCTGCATTATGGTTGTCTAACTTGAGTGTCTAAGTTATTGGCATTCGTTAGGATCACATAATGAGAGTCTTGGTTTGTACGCCATCAAGACTAAAGTCCTCTGCCATGGGTCGTTGATCATGAATGTTCAAACTTACCGTTATGTCTGGGACCTCTGAAAGGTGGTGGGACCCTGGTTTTTCGGTACATTGATAATGTGCCCTGAGTGCACGGAGCGTTGGGCCCTGTGGCCGATGTTTGTGATATATTGAATTGTGCGGGAGTGCGCATTTTAGTGATATATCTGCTTTTGCAAATACTATGCCTGCAGGGAAGGAATACCACTTCCCTGGGAAAGGGGTAGAGTCGTTATAAATTAGTCAGCTGAATGTTGACCGTTGCCTTATTTGCGACCCTCATGGTGGATTGTCTCTATGTAGGTGTTGGAGAGCCGAGAGGGAAATAGCGGGTTGAAGCCCTTGGTGCTATGCTGGCCCTCGAAGGCTGAATGGAAAAGTTTTACTGTTTTCATGTGTAGCCGGCCTGCGTGTCGATGTTTGATATCCACACTTGTGAAATTTAACTGTAAGGCCTTAAGGCCAACTTTTTTGTGTATTTCTATAGACATTCCTGTGATATATATAAATTTGGTTGTTTATATATAATGAACATTCATGATTGTTAAGTTCAGTAGTAACCCCTAAATATTCTGCTAGAATACTCTGAGTTAGGATGCGTGTACTGGTTTTGATATTCATAAGTAACATCGCTGACTATCTGGAGAATATGGCGTGGGGCCCCGGCTAGACCCTCTATTATATTTCATGTGACGGACAGAGGTGTTATAATTTGGTATCAGAGGGAGTTTTCGATACTCTGACCTGTGGTATCAGCTTGTCATGGTCTTCCTCCTTTGAATTTGTGGTCAAATTCTTTTGAGGCATGGAGAACACATATACGTGCGAACCGTTATAACATAAATGAACTAAAGAATGTCCACATAGGTATGAAAATACACTTATTTGCAGAACCTACGCGTTCCTCTTAGTTGTGTTGCCGTTTTGGTTGGTCGCTTAAGTGTGTCTTGTACGCTTATAGGTGACTCAAAGTGGTGCAAGGTAGTCTAAGCCCCAGCGCTCTGTTGAAAGTACGACACCAGCTGTGATGCTCACACCTCCTCCTTCTGCGGAGACATTGCATTTAGCTGCTGAGGTATTGTTTACAATGATACACGCACGACCTACTAGGCAGGCGCAATCTGATATCGTGCCTGAACAAGTTGGTGTGAGACAAGAACCTGTGGAGGTTATGGTAGATGTACGAGCAACGGAACAATAACTAAAGCAGTTCAAGAGTTTCAGTCCTACATTCGCGGGAGCAGGATCCCCAACACAGGTAGAGGATTGGCTTGCCCGAGTCAAAAGAATTTTGATGGCATTACGAACTAAGGAAGAACAAAAAGTCACTTTGTCCACTTTCCTGTTAGAAGGAGAGGCTCAGCTTTGGTGGGATAAAGTGGATCTGCACCACTTAGCAGGCTGACAACTAACTGAGGTCTCGATAGAGGTGTTTTCGAGACTATTCTTGGCGAAGCATCTGCCGTCGGCATAGCGCATAGCCATGGAAAATGAGTTCCAGCATCTAACTCAGGGAGAAAGTAGTATTGATACCTACTTACATTTGTTTACAAGATTGGGACGCTATGCAGGGTCTACCTTCGCAGAAGAAGTGCGTAAGACCAATAGGTTCTACGAGGGACTATGGGATGAGCTGAAATTTCTGCTCTCGAGTTCGGTTAACCAAGGGTTTCAAGAGTTAGTAGATACAGCCCATGCATTTAAAAAAGGAGAGGGTACAGGGAAAGAGAGACTTAACGGTGACAAAGTCCGAGTTCAAAGTGTCGCATCCTGAAAATTCGGGTTATCGCAAGAAATGGGGTAGAAAGTCCAAGTCTTCTGGACAGGCTCCTTCTATAGTTGTGTTTGGAGCAACTGTTAGGCAAGACCCTCGTGCATGTCATAGATGTGGGAAGGGGAATCATCTAGCTTGTGACTATTGGGTTGGTCTGCCAAAGTGTGAGAAGATGGAAGGAGCTACATATGCTGAAAAAGGAAAGGCAGTGAAATCCACTGCATCCCAGTATGCTCCAACTCAACCAAGGGTGTACAACCTTGGCCAACAGGATGCCATAAAGCAAAGTGATGTCATCACATGCTTTGTCCTGATTCGGGACTATTCGGCGAGAGTACTGTTCGACACGGATGCTTCACATTTGTTTCTATCTGAGGACTTTGTGTCTCGGATTAGAGTGCCTACTTGCGTGCCGATAGAGAGCCTATCGATATTGTTGCCTAATGGATGCGTGATACGGGCAAATAAGTCTTGTTGTATTGAAGTGCGGATAGGAAGTTGGGATTTAGGATTGGAAGCATCTGTAGTGCTGATAACGGAGTTCAATGTAATCTTTGGTATGGACTGGATCTCGGAGCAGCGCGCCTTTATTGATTGCAACTCAAAGGAGATCATACTTGGAAAGAACACCGAACGAGAGACTAAATTCGCTAGTATACGAGTATCGAGCAAGATAATGATGTCTGCTATCCAAGTAGTCAAGGCAGTTCAGAAAGGCGCTGAGTTGTTCTTCACGCTGTTGGAGGCTGTTGAGCCGAGGCCCGGTGTGAGTGATGTTCTTATCGTATTAGATTATTCTGATGTTTTTCCTAAGGATCTTCTGGGGTTACCGCCCCAGCGGGCGATTGACTTCTCTATTGAGCTAGTGCTAGGTACGAAACCTGTGGCACGCTCACTGTGCCGTGTAGCGCCAAAGGAAATGGCAGAACTAAAAGTCCAACTATAAGAACTGCTATAACAAGGATATATACGCCCAAGTATGTCACCTTAGAGTGCTCCAATCCTATTTGTGAAAAATAAGGATGGAAGCTTGCGGCTATGCATTGACTAGCGAGAGTTGAATAAGCTGTTGAAGAAGAATAGGTACCTGATTCCACAGATTGATGACTTGTTCGATCAGCTATCTAGTGGGATCAACTGTCTACTCTAAGATGGACTTAAAGTCTAGTTATTATCAGTTAAGGATTCAGGAATATGATATTCCTAAGACGGCATTTGGTACACGCTATGGTCATTATGAGTTCACTATAATGCCATTTGGGCTAACAAATGCGTCATCGGTATTGATGGACCTAATGAACCGAACATTTCGGGAGTACTTGGACTTATTTGTCATCGTCTTTATTGACGTCATTTTAGTGTACTCTAAGTCTGAAGAAGACCATGCGAACCATTTACGAATGGTGTTGCACACCCTGAGATAGAACAAGCTCTATGCCAAGTTCTCAAAGTCTTAGTTCTGGATGTCGTCAGTGGCCTTTCTCGGCCATATAGTTAGTGGAGATGGTATTGTGGTAGATCCGACAAAGATAGTTGCGATATGAGAGTGGCCGGTTATGTCTTTTGTGGCCGAAGTTTGGAGTTTCCTTGGACTTGCGGGATACTACAGACACTTCGTAGAGGACTTCTCGTGGATAGCCTTGCCTCTCACCATACTAAAGAGGAAATATTAGAAGTTTGTTTGGATGCCGGAGTGCGTGTGAGCTTTTGAAGAGCTAAAGATTCGCTTGACCACAATGCCTATTTTAACGTCGCCATGCGGTACAAATGAATATGAGATTTATAGTGATGCATCAGGGAGCGTCTTAGGCTGCATTCTTCTTCAGTTTGGCAAAGTGATACCTTATGGCTCACGCCAGTTGAAAGTGCATGAACGGAACTACCCTGTCCATGACTTAGAGTTGGCGGCGGTGATATTTGCACATAAACTGTGGCGTCATTACTTATATGGCTTTAAAGTTGACATCTTCAAAGACCATAAGAGACTTAAGTATCTTCTGGATCAAACGGATCTTAATATGTGACAGTGGAGTTGGATGAAGTTCCTTGGGGACTAAACCTTCCTGATTCACTATACTCCTGGGAAGGGAAATGTGGTCACAGATGCCTTGAGTCGTAGGATTCCGGCAATGACAAGTTGGTTGCGGATGTATGTTGAGCATCTAATCCAGGAATTGGAGAATTTATACATTTCTTGTGTTGACAAGAATGCCACTGCAAATGCGTGCCTGAATTGGATAGAAGTTAAATATGACCTTGCGGATAGGGTTCAGAGAGCAACGGAACTCGATAAGAGTCTACAATGATATGTAGCGGATGCGTCAAATGCCCAATTCTCCTTGGATGGCGGACTTTTGCAAAAATCTAGTCATTTGTGCATCCCGAATATGGGTAAACTTCGTGAGGAATTGATGTGTGAAGCATATTTTACAAAGTACTCAATTCACCCAGAGTGCACGAAGATGTTTAAGGACATGGAAAAAGTGTTCTGGTGGCCAAGTTTGAAGAAAAACATAGCCCATTACGTGGTAAAGTGTCAAACTTGTTCCTTAGTGAAGGCTGAATGCCAGAAACCGGGTTGTTTCCTGAAGTCATTACCAATCTCGGCATGGAATTTCGTTGGATTTTCTATGGATTTTGTGCATGGTCTGCCGAGATCTCAGAGCAGAAATGATACCGTGTGGGTGATCGTTGACCGATTAACTAAAGTATCGCACTTCATACCAAATAGGAAGGACAATTTAGTGGAAAAATTGGCCAAACTGTATATGGATAATATTGTACGATTGCACGGCGTGCCCCGTAGCATCATAAGTGATCGAGATGGGCGCTTCTTTTCAAATGATTGGAGGCTAATGCATCAGTTGTTAGGGACTAAACTAAAGTTTAGTACGACCTTTCATCTGCAATTGGATGGCCAAACTGAGAGGACCAACAAAATAATGGAGGATATGCACCATATGTGTGCCCTAAATTTCGGGAAGAGGTGGGAAGTTCACCTCTATATGATTGAGTTCACCTAGAATAATAGTTATTAAGCTAGTATACAGATGATACCCTTTGAAGCTTTATACGATAAGAAGTGTCATACACGGTTAGCTTGGGCAGAGTAAGGCGATTCAAAACTCTATAAGCTTAAAGAGGTCGAAGATGCAAATTTGATCATACGTACTATTTGAGAGCGGCTATTGATACCCTAAGATAGGCAGGTGAAATACTACATTGCCAAACACCAAAATGTGGAGTTTGCGGTGGGCGATTGGGTATACTTAAAGATCAAACCATTCAAAGGCATATCCAGGATTCGACACTTGAAAAAGCTGACTCTGAGGTATCTTTGTCCGTTTTAAGTGGTTGAACGAGTTGGAGAAGTTGCCTATCGGTTAGCTCTTTCAACAGAACTAAGTATCTTGTACGATGTGTTTCACATATCTGTGCTGCACAAAGCTGTGAAAGGGCTAACTCAATTGATTGCAAATGATCGCGTATCGGTCGATAATGGGCTAATGACAAAGCTTAGGCTCATTCGAATCGAGGATTCAGAAATCAAATAACTGCGGAACAAGATAATCGGGATGGTCAAGGTCCGTTGGGACAACTGTGGCCGTGAAGAGCTGATATGGGAGCGAGAGCAAAACATGCGCGAAGAATATCCCGAGTTATTTGTAAAATGAAGTTGTAACTTTGTTTTGTGGAAGGAAAATAACATGTTTTAATATATTAAATGCAAGGTGTCCTTATAAATGCGTATAATTTCGGGACGAAATTTTTGTAAGGAGGGAAGGATTATAATACCCCCAAAAGGAGTAGTGCTCATAAGAGACTATCGCGCGGTGATAGGTTTATCGCAGGAGGTAGCTCAGCGAGTTGAAAGACCAAATGCTCGAGTTTTTACCGCCTTGTAATAGGAAGCTATGTACCGCAGTAGCTAATGCCTTCGGCGAGACGACTCCACTCAACGCTTTCGAGGAACCGTCGAGAGTGCTACCACCAGGCGATAGGCATTACCGCGTCGCGCTAACCTCTCAACAAACATCAAAAGGATATACCGCCATGCGCTAGAGATTTATCGCGGGGCGATAGTTCTGGATAGCAGCACTGGCTGGTCAAAGCGGTTACTGCCGGTGTTACCGCACGACGGTAGGAATTATCGCGCGGCGGTAGCTTTTGTATAAAGGATGGACTTGAGATTTTATTCTCATCTTCTGATAGACTTGCTCTTCTTTACTTCTGGAGAGGGAAGAGGAGGAACTTCCAGGAACTCTTGTGGAGATCAATCCAAGGTGTGCTTGTGATTAGAATCGCGAGTCGACGCTAGATCCGTAGAGAGGAAGTTATGACGATCAATTCAATCTGGATCAAAGATCACGGTCATGGCTCTGAAGAGAACTACACGGGTAATGATCGTCCTTCTTGGTCAAGTGAAGTCCTTCTTTTGGCATGCATGGAATCCCCTACCAAAAGGTGGAGAATCGAGGGAATTACTTTGGGTTGATTCATGAAATCCTATTGAATCTTACATATAGATCCGGAAATATGTAGTACGGAATAGGCATGCTGTGTGAAGCCCATCTGGACAGGTTGGTCTGGATTGATGATGTTTATTTTGCGTGTCAGAGAAGACTACGAGTATAAACGAGTAATATACTGGGTCTGCGGGGTACTGGAGTTGCATTTCAGGAAAATCCCCTAAAAATCCACGGTTGAGAACCAGTTGGATTCCTATGGGAGATAGTGAGTATAGCCAATGGGGATAGCTCTTGGTGAGCTATTTGTGTTGTATGCTATGTAAATACTAGTGTTTAATGCACTACAGGATGTTGCAGGGTTTAGGTTGAGTTTGGGCATAGAAAGAGAGCTTCTGTTGGTCCTGCCAAGCGATCGTGACAAACGCTGGCACTAACTCCCTTTTTGATTGTGAAGCCTGTCTTTGGGAGACTGTGAGGCTAATCTGTGAGCTGCAAGCTCTGAAAGTCTAGTGAGCCGAACGGATAAGGGGACGCCAACCCGCATCAGTCTAGACATTGAATTGACGATTTGAGAAACAGACAATAATTGAATTATCTCCGTGTTATGGTTGTCTAACTTAAGTGCCTAAGTTATTGGCGTTCGTTAGGATCACATAATGAGATTCTTGGGCTGTACACCATCAAAACTAAAGTCTTCGGTCGTAGGCCGTTGAACATGAATGCTCAAACTTGCCTTTATGTCTGGGACCTCTGAATTGTGGTGGGACCCTGGTTTTAAGGTACACCGATAATGTGCCATGAGTGCACAGAGCGTCGGGACGTGTGGCCAATGTTTGTAATATATTGAACTATGCGGGAGTGTACATTTTTATGATATATCTGCTTGTGCAAATACTATGCCTCCAGGGAAGGAATACCACTGCCCCGGGAAAGGGGTAGGGTCGTTATAAATTGGTCAGCTGAATGCTGACCGTTGCCTTGTTTGCCACCCTCATGGTGGATTATCTTTGTGCAGGTGTTGGAGAGCCGAGCGAGAAATAGCGGGCTGAAGCCCTTGCTGCTATGCTGCCCCTCGAAGGTTGAATGGAAAAGTTTTACAGTTTTCATGTGTGGTCGGTCTGCGTGCCGATGTTTGAAATCCACACTTGTGAAGTTTAACTATAAGGTCTTAAGGCCAACATTTTTGTGTATTTATGTAGACATTCCTGTGATATATATAGAAATGTTGTTATTTATATATAGTGGACATTTATGATTGTTGAGTTTAGTAGTAACCCCTAAAGCTTCCCCTAGAATGCTCTGAGTTAGGATATGTGTACTGGTTTTGATATTCATACGTAACGTCGCTGATTGTCTGCGGAATATGGCGTGGGGCCCCGACCGGAGTCTCTGTTATATTTTATGTGATGGGCAGAGGTGTTACAGGCCATCATCAGTAGACCCAAAAGTTATGTCATCTACATAAATTTGTACTAGAATGATCTTACCCTTGACTTCACTAAGTAATAATGTCTTGTCTATCTTTACCCTTGAGAATTTATTCTTAATGAGAAATTTAGACATGGTTTCATACCATGCCCTAGTGGCTTATTGTAACACCTCTACCCATCAAGAAGAATATAATAGAGGGTCCGGCCGGGGCCCCACACCATATTCCACAAACATGCCGAGACACTACTAACTAATATTATACAACCCAACAAATCCTAACACAGAGCATTCTAGCAGAAGCTTCATGGTTGAAACCTTGAACTCAAGAAAAACAAGAACTGTCCACTAACAAAATAGGAATGTATACAACACAAGTATCTTGCCTTAAGGCCTTACAAATTTCTCTTAACAAAGGTGTGGTTTACAGACATCGGCACGCAGGATAGCCACACATGAACAAGAAGAAGCAAAATAAAGCCTTCGAGGGCAGCAACGCAGCTTGGGCTTCAGCCCGCTAAGTCCCGCTTGGACTAGCACCTCCAGCACCTGTAAGAACCAATCCACCAAGCGGTGAAAAACAGGGCAACGGTCAACATTCAACTGACCAATTATAACGACCCTGCCCCTGGCACGGGGCAGCGGAATACCATCCCTGCATAGAATTTTACCAACAATATGTATAACAAACCACGCAAGGCATGCACGACCGCACAGTCAATATATATCACAAATGCCGGAACGACGGCCCGACGCTCCATGCACTCAGGGCACATTCGGGTGTACCGGAAACACCGGATCCCACCAATGAGCATTTAGTCTGGCACGTAGGCCCAAGACTCTCATTATGCTGCCGACGAAAGCCCAATTCCTTGGCGCTCTCATGTCAAGCCTACATAATGCAGGTACGGATTAGCCACCCCCCGTTGCTCAAACCGCCTTGCCACTACCAAGTACATCATACCTGAGGCAACAAATAAAGGCGCAGGTCGGTTTCACCTTTCCTGTTCGGCACGAAGCCCTTTTATACAGTTGCAGCCCTACGGCTCAACACCACACAAAGTGACAACTCACGGCCACAAGAGTTGAACCCAACTCTCACAATTTCCTGGACTTCCTCCAGTACTTCCTGCTGCACCAAGCGACAGGTATGCACCACAGATTGCACACAAACAATCAAATACTCGGAGGCTCCTCCGAATGCAAACAAGCATCAATAATTTAGACCAGCATGTCCAGATGGGCTTCACACAGCATGCCTAGTTCCGTACTCCAATTCCAGACTCTAACAAGGGGGACTTTACATATCTACCCCAAGAGACACCACAACTCACCGCACACTCGCGGGGAAGGGTTTTCCCTATGCAAATGCAGGAAAGTAGGACTTCACATGTCCAAGAAGGAAATCGTTACTCTTGGAATTCGCTTCGGAGCCATGGAGAGAAAGCAAACAGACGGAAGTCTTCGCAGCAGCCTTGCCTTTGCAAATCCGAACTCGGCTCACGATTTGGACCACCGTAGCACAACCGGCAGCCGGATTCCATTTCTTCTTCCTTCTCTTGCTCTCCTCTCTCTCTTAGCTTTTAGAAAGATAACACACAACTCAAATGAGCTTTCTCAACTCAAATCCCGGCCTTATCAATTTAGGGAAGAGCCTAGGCCATTGGATCTTGGTCAAAGGAAATGGAAGGCTCAGATTATGGAAGGCTCAGATTAGCCCTGAAATTTATTTTCCTGGGCAGAACACGGGTTGTTGCACGACCGTGTCACAGGCTGTATTCCTGAAGCGGTGCACAACCGACTGAAAATAAACCAGAACACGGGTATTAACATGCCCGTGTCAAGCCTGACACGCCCGTGTCACCCAGCACACGGCCGTGTATCTGGCCGTGTCACCCATGTAGCACGATCTCCAAAATCACCCGAGTAGGACAGGGCTAAGGCACACACCCGTGTCCATGGCCGTGTGCCCAACATGCCCCTATGACACGCCCGTGTCACAGGCCGTGTCGCCTCTCGACGATCAGCTCTCGAGAACTCGAGTCGACATATCAAGAAAAGGGGACACGCCCTGGGACACGCCCGTGTCCCAGGCCGTGTACACCTTACACACCCTGAGACACGCCCGTGTCTCAGGCCGTGTCAGCCAACCTGAATCCCAATTTTGGCTTTTGAGATTTCTGGGGTGTTACAATCCTCCCCTCCTTAAAATAAATTTCATCCCAAAATTTGGATACAGTATGGAGATAAAAGTATAACACAATATATGATAATGCATATATGTTGCTACAACATATAAAAACGAGCCAACAGCTTTACATAAACAACTTGAGAAACTCAGCTCTCATGGTCTGCTCCCGCTCCCACGTTAGCTCTTCTCGGCCACAATTGTCCCACCGGACTTTGACCATCCCGATCATTTTGTTCCTCAACTATTTCTCGGCTCGATCCTCGATCCGAATGGGCCTCACCTTTATCGTTTTCCCATGCTCAACGGGCACCCGATCATTCTCAATCACTTGAGATGGGTCTTTGACTGCTTTTTCGTAGTACCGAGATGTGGAACACATCATGCAGTCCACCCAATTTCGATGAAAGAGCTAGCCGATAGGCAACTTCCCCAACTCGCTCCACCACTTCAAACAGACCAAGGTATCGCGGACTTAGCTTTTTCAACCGCCGAATCCAAGATACGCCTTTGAAGGGTATAATCTTTAAATAGACCCAGTCACCCACCGCAAACTCCACGTTCTGGTGCTTAGCATTGTAATACTTGGCTTGCCGATCCTGGGCTATTAGTAGCCTCTCTCGAATAGAGCGTATTGTTGAGTTAGCATCCTAGACTTCCTTTTGTCCCAAAAGTTTGGACTCGCCAGTTTCTGCCCAAGCTAACGGTGTATGGCACTTACGACCATACAGAGCTTCAAACGGTGCCATACCGATGCTCGCTTGGTACCTATTATTATAGGCAAACTCCACCATAACAAGATGATCTTCCTATTTCTTACCGAAGTCCAGGGCGCACATACGAAGCATATCCTCCATCGTCCTGTTGGTTCGCTCAGTTTGGCCATCCATTTGAGGATGAAAGGCCGTACTGAATGCTAATTTCGTGCCCAACAGCTGATGGATTAGACTCCAATCTTTCGAAGTAAATCGCCCATCTCAGTCACTTACGATGCTCCGGGGAACACCGTGCAATCGAACAATCTGCTCCACATAGAGCTTTGCCAACATTTCCATAGAATCGTCCCGCTTGTTCGGTAGAACGTGAGCAACCATTATCAATTGGTCTACAATCACCCAGATTGAGTCATTCCCGCGTTGAGATCTCGGCAATCCGTGCACGAAATCCATTGAAATATCCTCAAACTTCCACCGCGGAACTGGCAACAATTTCAGGAAACCGCTAGGCCGTTGACATTCTGCCTTCACCAAAGCACAAGTACGACACTTAGCCACATACTCGGCTATGTCCTTCTTTAAATCGGGCCACCAGAACAATTTCTTCATGTCCTTGTACATTTTTGTGCTCCCAGGGTGAATTGAGTACTTTGTAAAGTGCGCTTCGTATAACAATTCTTCTCGCAATTTACCCGCACAAGGGACGCACACTCGGCCATCCTTCCGTAATAAACCGTCATCCCAGGAGAATTGGTCACCAGAACCTTCCTTTGCATAGCGCTGTAGACTTTCGTCAAACTCCGTTCCTCGCCGAGCCCTGTCCGTAAGGTCATATTAAACCTCCATACAGTTCAAGAATGCATCAGCCGAAGAATCCCTTTCAACACAAGATATCTCCAATGCTTCCAACTCCTGGATTAGACGCTAATCATGTATCCGCAACCAACTTGCCCACACCGGAGTCCGACGACTCAAGGCATCAGCGACCACATTTACCTTTCCGGGAACATAGTGAATGTCGAAGGTATAGTCCCCTAGGAATTCCATCCACCCCCGTTGTCGCATATTAAAATCCTTTTGATCGAGCAGATACTTTAGGATTTTATGATCTGTATAAATATCTGCCTTCACGCCATAAAGATAGTGCCGCCAAAACTTAGCGAAAAGATCACCACCGCCAACTCCAAGTCATGGACGGGGTAATTACGTTCATGCACTTTCAATTGACGTGAGCCATATGCAATCACCTTGCCAAACTGCAGGAGAATGCAACCTAAGCCTCTCCCAGACGCATCGCTGTATATCTCAAAATCATCTGTACCACATGGCGACGTCAAAATAGGCATCGTTGTCAAACAACTCTTTAGCTCCTCAAAAGCTCGCGCGCACTCCGGCATCCAAACGAACTTCTGATCTTTTCTCATCAACGTAGTCAAAAGCAAAGAAATCCGGGAGAAGTTCTCCACAAATCGTCTATAGTAGCCTACCAGTCCAAGAAAACTCCTGACTTCGGCCACCGAAGACATCACTGGCATATCACGAATGTCACTTATCTTTGCCGGATCCACCGCTATGGCCTCTCCACTTACCGCATGGCCAAGAAAAGCCACCAACGAGAGCCAGAACTCACACTTAGAGAACTTGGCATACAACTTATTTCTCTGCAAGGTATGCAATACGAACCGCAAATGGTTTGCATGATCTTCCTCCGACTGTGAGTACACGAGGATATCATCAATGAACACAATCACAAACAGATCCAAGTATTCGCGGAACGTTCGTTGCATGAGATCCATGAATACTGAAGGCGCATTACATAAGCCAAACGACATCACTGTGAACTCATAATGACTGTAGCGTGTGCCAAACGCTGTCTTGGGAATGTCACCTTCCCTAATACGCAATTGGTAATACCCAGATTTCAAATCCAACTTGTAATAGACGGTGTAGCCCGTGAGTTGATCGAACAAGTCATCGATCCGTTGAATCGGATATTTGTTTTTCTCCGTCAGCTTATTCAGTTCGCGATAATCAATACATAGCCGCAAACTTCCGTCTTTCTTTTTCACAAAAAGAACTGACATGCTCCAAGGTGACATACTTGGGCGTATGTATCCCTGCTCCAATAACTCTTGCAACTGAACTTTCAGTTTGGCCATCTCTTTTGGCACTACCCGATACGGTGAACGGGCCACATGTTTCGCACCTGGCACCAGCTCGATAACGAATTCGATTTCCCTTTGGGGGAGGTAACCCCGGAAGGTCCTTTGGAAACACATCAGCATACTCTGACACAATCAACACTTCACTCACACTGGCCTCCGGCACCACCGCCTCTACGAGTGTGAAGAATAACTCCGCACCCTTTCGAACTGCCTTAATGACTTGGAGAGCTGATAACAACATCCCACTCATCCCTTGAATACCAATGAACTTGGTCTCTTGTTCGGTATTCTGCCCGAGTGTGACCTCTTTTGAAGTGCAATTTATACAGGCATGCTGCTCTGAAAGCCAGTCCATACCAAAGATTATATCAAATTACTTGATCGACAATACTAATGTTTCCACCTTGAACTCCCGACTCTCTATCTTGACCACAAGGCCACAAGATTTATCCATGCACATCAAACATCCGTTGGATAACAACACCTTTACACTGTTTGTCGTGGTCTGTATAGGTACCCCGATACGAAAGACGAAAGCCTCAGACATAAATGAATGCGAAGCACCTGTATCAAACAGTTCTCGAGCCGGACAGTCCCGTATAAGGACAAAATCTATAACACCAAAATTAAAAACAAGCACAGCACACAATCATACAATAAAATTAAAAACTGCGCGCACCTGTGACGACATCGGTGCTTAATGGCCTCCTGTTGTCCAAGGTTGAATACCCTGGGCTGCGCGTGCGAGGCAGAAGACTCCACCACAGTCTTCCCTTTCTCTGCATAAGACGCTCCCGTCTTCTTGTCACCCTTTGGAGGACCAACTCGGCAATCACGTGCGAAGTGTCCCAACTTCCCACACGTAAAACAAGCGCGAGATCCATACCCAGATGTCTCTGTCACAGTCACAGAAGGAACTTGTCTAGTAGACTTAGACTTCTTTCCCCATATCTTACGGTACCCAAACTTCTCCGGATGCAGCGGCTTGAACTCTGGCTTTGTCACAGCCAAGGTCCCCTTTGCTTGCCCCCTTCTCATGTCTGTCTCCAAAGATCGAGCCGTACAGACTAAGGCTTGAAATCCCTGACTCACAGAACTCGAGAGCAAATACCACAGCTCATCTCACAGTCCCGCATAAAACCTACTAGTCTTACGCTCTTCTTCGGCGAAGATTGTACCCGCATATCTTCCCAAACGTGTGAACTCATGCAGGTAATCATCCACACTACGATCTCCTTGAGTTAACCGTTGAAATTCCATTTCCATCAATATCCTTTGCTGCATTGGTAGATGTTGTGCCAAGAACATCCGAGAAAATTCGTCCATCGAGACCTCTGCCAATTGCCTGCCGGCCAAGTGATACAGTTCAATCTCATCCCACCATAAACGAGCCTATCCTTCCAGTAGGAAAGTGGCCAACATAACCTTCTGTCCCTCCTCAACCTTGATAGCTCTAATGATCCTCTTGATCCTTGCACGCCAATCCTCTGCTTGGGCCGGTGAACCTGCCCCAATAAATTACGGAGGATTGAAGCTCGTGAATTGCTTCAATTGTTGATCTACTGCCCGCGGATCAACTACAGCTTCTACCGGTTCTTGTCGTACCCCAGCATGTGTTGGCACCACTATAGGACGTGCCTACCCAGCCTGCTGAGCATTCATCACAGCAAGTACCGTTTAGGTGATGAAACGTACCGTTTCAGCAGATGGAGGAGGTGTGGGCACCTCGGCTGGTGTCGCACTTTCTACAGAATGTTGAGGTTCGGATTGACCCGCAACACTTCTGGTCACCTATATGTGTAAAACACAGTTTAGCGACCAAGTAAAATGACAAACATACAAAAAGAATACACAGGTTCAACAAACAAGTGTATTTGCATTCCTAAGTCACTGAGACCCTTTTGGTCGGCGTGGTATTAGACCAGGTGCTAAGGGCTTTCCAAACCGGTCTTTCCGATTGATTAGGGGCAACTACCATACCTCTGCCCACCCATCCACTCATAGACATCTCAGCTACTGATCAATCGAGTGCCCTTCTGACACGGCATAAGTAGAGTTGTAGGGGAAAAGAAGCCCTTAGGGCGTAGTCTTAGCTATAGATTGGGACATTCGACCACTTAGAAGAATTCCTTCTCGGTTGAATCATATTCCAGCCTCTCTTCAATCATGGACCTCCTTCACCACTCTCTCCGAGGGGAATAGGCAGGTCATACCCACACATAGAGCTTTTTCCTCTTATTACGAAAGACAAAAAGCAGTTCTTTCTGGAAGCTCTGCATCCGAACCATCAGCGTTCATTGCCTGCAGGTCATTTCACCAATGTATCACAGGTCAAAGGCCACCAGCTTCAATTGGTGTACCCAAGTTTCAAAGGCAGCCGATTCATTGAAAAGCAAAATGGAAGGTCAAAGCACGGAGTCCTGTGAAGACGTTCTTTCACTCTTTGGTAAAGTGTTCGATCTCTAGGAAAGGTGAGCAAAGAATCAAAACCTTGCCCAATGGAGTTGTTTTCTTCCAGTGAATAAGAGGTTTAGTCTTTAAGAGCCTGTCCCCGGATTCTTCCTGCTTTGTTGAATTGAATAGGTTGCTCTTTCTCGATCCGATCTCCTAGAGGAAGTGAGTAGCGAATCTCCTTGTTATGATGAGCGGGCCTTCCCTTCCTTCTATCTATTAGGTTGAAGCTTGCTCCATAGGATGAAGAAGAAGTTCTTCCACCAGACTTTCTTTAAAGGGGTATGCCACTATATATGCTACACCAAAGTATGCTCCTAGGTAAGCTACTGGCTCTGTATCTACCTCTATTTGCTGATGCTTATTTTGAGTTGCTGCAGGATCAATGACTGGATCAGCTGGAACTACAAAAGGCTATGGCTATGGAACAGAAATGGATACAACGCAAGGTGCTGGATCAACCGGCGAGACTTCCCTATGCCGAGAGCACCAATAGATAGCTATGAGAACAGGTCTAGTTAATGCCCACCGGGATCAAAAAGATGTACTTGGCTTATCTACTTAACAACTCGTTCCCTTTTTCCTGTTGGCCGACGGCAGTTGCTCTTAGGTTGAGCGAATATCATAGTTCTAGTCTCGTGATTCCCTTTCTCCCCTATCTACTAGGGGGAATACTTTTTTAAGAAAGTAAAAGCCTCTCAGAATGAGAAAGCAATTATACGGCCAAAGCCGTGAACCGTAAAACATGAGTGGTTACCCTTTCCACTCCCTCGAGAAAATCTCATATAGTTTAGGGATTTCTTAAGAAAAGAGAATTCAATTCAAGCCAACCCACTCATTTTGAACTCACTACCTTATTAGGGCCTAAGCCGACTTCCGCACCCATGGGAAAAGATGCTTCTAAAGCTCATTTTCTTTCTTATGATCTTTCTGAAAACAAATCAATATAACCAATTCTACACTCTTCTCAATTTAGAGGGGAAAATGTACTTTTGCCATGGGGGAGGTAACAAAAATCATAAGAAAGCTCCGCTTATAGAAAAACCCGTGTTTTTTGCTGAAAAAGCAAAAAGCATTGATCATGTTTCATCTTTCTCGTAGAGAAAGAGAAAGAAACGAATGCGAACAGGATGAGCATCTTATTCTGAGCTATCATCTTGAAATCTTTCCATCGTTCTCGTTATCATCGTAGATAGAAGAGAACGAACAGGAGGCGAGCGATAGCGAATTCCTTTCCATCTTTCTCTTTCTCGTTATCATCGTAGATAATGAATAGAAGAGAACGAACAGGAGGCGAGCGATAGCGAATTTCTTTTGACTGAAAGTAGTCGCGTTCCTGACCCTCGTGAAAAGGCAGCGATCAAGAAAGATGTTGACTGCCAATCGAGGTACTGACTAAATGCGTGCCAGTGGAAACATTGACTGAGACAGAAATGCTCCTTCCCTTTACGACAGCAGAGAGTGAGCCGCAAGAAGTGCTGCATACTGCAAAAGAGCTAGAGCTGCATGCCGCAAAAGAAAAAGAGAAAGCTTCGAACTTCATGTTCGCACTTATTCAAGCGAATGGTACTACTTGCAGCGTAATCCCAGTAAAAAGTACTCATTACCTTGATCTCTCTTTTCTTTATGCCTTCAAACCTTCTTGCCAAGCGGATACTTTCCCCACGGAGCGGTAGAAACCCAAACCCACGGATTTAGATTTAGGGTATCTAAAGGGCTGTTCACTGCTTTGTATTTCAAACAGTGTTCTGTCTCCCTGATGCTCTTCCGGGGTGGAGAGCATATACCAGATGAATTCTCCGTTCCCATTTCATTAACGGGATCCAAGATGCCCTAGGATTCTTCCTTCGTTTCATAGGAGGGAGATCTTCATAAGGTCTCCTAGGGCATCTAAGGGGGATACTTTAGTGAGAAGTTCAATTTTCTCTCTCTGTATTGTTGAGTCTTAACAAACTGAGACCATTAGGTAAAAGAGTATCGACGAAAACCTCGATTGTTACCCCTCTGGAGAATGAAACCTCTGTCTTTGGTGTTGTGAAGTAATTACAAAGATTCCTACACTCATCGATAGATATGTTGCTTGGATTAAGGAAAGACCCCTTGAACAAGGGTTGGACCTGAAGTGAAGCCCAGTTGGAAAGCTATGCCTAATAGTGCTTTGAGAAATCGTACCATTAAAGCGAAGTTGTGAAAGATGGGTAAGCCTGGGAAACCAGTTTGCTCATGCTTTTCAACCCTAAATCTTGAGTTGGTGGCTTTGAAGTCCAGTCACTATCCAATATAGTCTTCCTGCACTTTGGACCAAGAGAATTAGCGCTACGCGCCTCTTGACCATGAAGGTAACAATGAAGCTGATGAAACTGATTACAATCTGTTATTCAATGCCGGTAATTGGCGTTCCTCTACCGGGATGGTTCAGTATTGAGTCAGGAAGACTCTGTTGCACCTTAGAAGGTGGGGGGAAAGAGACGTCTATTTGTCATTGGTCATTTTATTAGCCAAAGGCTTTTTTTTAGACCCTGTTCATCACTGGTGTATGAAGGTGTTGTCTAAGTTACCTATGGATGGTACTGACAACCAACTCAAGCCGGCTGAGTGGTATGAAAATGCATTCTTTTTCTTTCTCATCAGCAACCTACCGGTTGCCCGGTGGTATTCACGCAGGAAAGATTTCCTGCGCTCTTTACAGAAAGAGGTCGTTTTTTCCCTCCTCCTAAATCTTCCCTACCTCTAACTAGAAGGCGAAGAGCGAAATGGGCATTGGCAATAGTTCTTTCTATCTCGCCCTAAATGGAATGCCCCTCAAGGGTATCTGAAAGAGTCTTTCTTAAAGGAAAGAGGTGACCCGTAGGGGTCACAAGAAAAACATGTTACTCCTTCGGCAAACACGAGTGCAACGATTGAGAGGATTTGACAACCGGAGACTTACCTTCTTTAGTTTGGTATCTTTACTTTATAAACTGTGAGTTGGTTGAAGATATGAGCTCTGATCGATAGGCAAGCCTAGTCTTTCAAGCAGTGCTTTTCCGTTCCTCTAGACCGGTAGCCTTCTTTGTGCTTACTAAGACGGTATGCGCTCTCTGGTTCATTTTTGTCTTTTCTCTTCTTTTAGGTCTTTCTATTCACCTGAGGGAAGACTCCGCATATCGAGTAATAAGGTAAAGCCCAAGAGTTTAAGTTGTAGTGCTTCGCCCTCTCAATCTGTATATAAGGTGACTAGTTTTTTCGTTCTAGTCGTAAGCCTTGCTTTAACTATTTGCTTTCCCAGGAGAAGTTTCTTAGGACTGAGCTAAAAAACGATTCAATACCTCATATCCAAGAAGCCCCAAAAGAGGGATTAGGATATGAATGAAAGAGACTTGCAGGGATATTCTCTTAGATTATATAGGCTGACTCTTTAGAAGTTGGATAGGCTTGTTCTTTTCTAAAATCCCTACGTGCCTGATCTCATGGATTTTCTTTACCGGAAAGAAATCATATTATCTACAGTGAGCTCTTATAAAACAGCTCTCTTCAAACTTACCTTTTCCCACGGAGCGGTGAAGGGAACTCTGTGCTTTGCTGACTTAGGACTATAGAGATTATGCCTGTTCAACATCTTCTTATGAATCTTCTTCTACTAATCCCACTTCAGGGCCTTCCCTTAACTATTCCATTTTAGTTATTGCTTTCTTCTTTAATGGCTTATGCGAAACAACTTCCTCTGCTCAAGAAATCCGGCTTGCTTCCATGAGTTAAGGAGAGGCCACGTCAATGTCCCTGTGGAAGGAAGATTTCTTCTCGGCAGGGTGCTTAGCCTACCTCCTTTTCTTTCAGTACTGGTTCAGAAGCGGAAAAGGCAAGAGATAGGCTTCTTGCCGTTGAAGGAAGACATGTTGCTTGTGCTCTTTCTTTCACCAGGTCTAGCTAGGCTGGGATTCGATTAGCCCGGCCCGAGTTGTGTTCAGATAAGTGGCACTTGAATGAAAATTAGCAGGTCTTGGATGCTTCATTATGGGTCTGACCTAATATATTCGAAATATAGAGTATCGATAGACCCACTTTCACTTCATGCTTAGGATATTTCTTTAAAATCCAGTCCTTATCTTAGAACTCGTCATGAAGACTTCACTAAGGTCGGAAAATACCTTGTCAAATATGCCATTATAGCCAGGTTTTGTGCCAGTTCAAGGGGATTTATGTGTGAGATTGAGTTGGAGAGGGGAAAGCGCAACTCTTTCATATTGAAAATTCCATGCCAGTTCTGTTTAGAGAGAAAACGTTATCCGGCACCACCTATCCTCGCAAGGGTTTCAAACCAACCCCTTTTAGGATCTTTCATGTGGACTTCCATCAGTCTATAAGGTGGGTTGCCATTCTCAAATGGAGTCCTGATTCAAAAGGAATTTCTACTTCAGCGGCAGCAAGCGTGGTAAGAATTTTCTGCAAGGTGAAAAGGTAGCTATGGAATTGCTCATAAACCCCCGTGCCAATCTCAGATCTACAAAGACCAGTTTGCAAGAATACGCTCTTTGGCTTGGCTCTTTTAAGCACTGCCCCATGGGATCCGAAATCACTTCCTCTAAGTTCAGAACCTAGTCTTTTTCCCTAAGTTCTAGCTCTTTTAGCAACTAATGAATAAACCTAGTTTACTGCCTCTAAGAGGTGGCAAGAGCTCTACCACTAGATTTTAATAATGAGAATAGAATGCATAGACCTCATAGGTAAGAGGCACATTTTCCTCTTTCTTCTCATAGGGCTTAAAAGAGAGTAGAATGACGGTCTGAGATCACTGATGTAGTAGGTGAACCAGAGCTGGTAATATGCCCTCGTCAGAGGTGGACAGAATTAGGTCTTTTTGCTAAACAGAGGACATAGAGATGGAGACCTGAGTTTACGAAGGTCGGTGTCTTAGAAGACAAGAAAAGACTAGATCCCACTCAATAACAACTCAAGTCAGACCAGGGGGAAAGCCATATCCTTCACTTCAAGTCCCACAACGGATTAGAGCACTACAGAGTCTGACTGACTTTGCCACCACCACAGTAATTTGAAGAAGAGGTCTGAAAGAACTCAAACACTTTAAGCTCCTTCTATGGCTTCAATCCTAATCTTGCTAAGAGTTCGTTGTCATTTGCTTACTCACAAGCAGCAGTGGATAGGCGAAAAGCTGTAAAGCTTAAAACTCCTACGCTAGTGACTACCAAAGCAGCTTTCAGTGATTTAGGAAATTTTCTATGCGTGCGTCTTTCACACTCTTTCGAGAGCTGTGAAAAGAAGTCAGAATAGAGTCAACGTAGGAAGCCTAGTGGGAGCCACTAGAGAATCCACCGTCAATGCCTTCCTTCTCTTCTAGTTAGCGCGTAGTGGGCTCTTGAAAAGACTCATTCTTCCAAGCTTAATGAACTAGCCCCACCGGGACTAGGTCAGACTAGCAGTTAGCTGAGCCAGCTACCCTTTCTGGACTAGCATTTCTGCACAGCAGCTTAAGAAAGATTTATGGCATTGTTAGCCTGCTCTTCGAGCACTATACCAGCTGAGACTCTCAAATCTGGGACTACACAGATGGAAGAGGTAGTTGGAATTAGGAAAGCTGCTTACCTTGATCAAATGTATAAGACGTGCCATCCAAAGAGCCCAGTGGAAAGTAATGGAAAATGCCATTCAAAAGCTGCATATAGCAAGTTATGATGAAGAGGCGGAGTGGGCGAGTTTCTGGAAGGGCCTAAACTAAAGCACTGCTTTTGTTTAGCCAGACAAGACAGATTGTTAACAAAGAAAGTGCGTCTCAACAGGCACTTCACCACTGATTGCTCGTGCAAAAGACGTGGATTCCCAATGGCCTACACATTCTAAGGAACTGCCCTATGGCAAGGCCAGTGTGGGAGCAACTCATCACTCACAACCTTCATCAGTGGCCTAAACCTCGGCTGGGAATATGCTCAGTTACAGCTTGGTCCCTGCTTGATGATAGCATGGATGAAGGCTTCTCTTCTGCCATAGTTGTTCACGCAGTAGGCGAGCGGTAGCGAAGACTCGACAGGCAAGCAGACTCCTTTGAGGGAGAAGATGGTACCCATGAGTGCTTACTGAACCTGTGTTCATCCTCATCTGGCATAGCAGTTATCTTAAGACTTTCCCATTTGAATTCTAAGGGGCAACTTTACCCCTATTCCAGGGGTTCCAGTTTGAACCTACCTGGGAGGCTCTCCCAAATGCTTCACTTATACGTCTGGTTCTTACCCAGAGACTAGGTATCGCTAAGGAAAACATATGAAATCATGTTTTGTGTCTGAGCTAGCATCGTGGCAGAACTGAGTCTGTTATGTGCATGCACAGGGAGAACAGTGGTCTCAGGGCTTGCTTTTCCTTTTGGAAAGGTAACGAAGTCACTAACTAGTTCAATATCTTTCCCAAAGTGTCTCCCTTCCCTATCGTTCGTAACTGTAATTCGTTGATTGCTTCTTACCAGAGAAATTACCCGTTTTATTTGACTGATGGGGACAACAAAAAATTCATTAGTCTAAGAAAGAGAAAAAAGAAATGACTATCTTTAGGATCTGATGCTACACCGCTGCTCAATACTTGAGGGGAGAAACTCTATTACAAAAAGAGATTAGTCACTTTTTTCTCATTGTATAACATAAGTAGTGAAAAAATCTCGCTAATGGATCTTTTCTGACATTCTTAGTAACCAGATCTTCCTCTATCAATTAGATCCCTTATCCATAAAATATAAAGTATTTAGGCATATTTTCTTCTTCATATTTTGACTTCTATTTTCTTTGCTACAACTGATCAAAATCGTTGGTTTGTACGATGCATGTGTTTCAAACTGTTTGTACTCTGAGATTTTTCTCTTTCTTTTTTTCTTGCTTTCTATAGTGGAGATAGTCGCACATAATGAAAGATCAATATATTCTGAAAAGCTTGTGGTAAGAAGGGGTTTCTCTCTAGTGCCTGAAAAGAATATTCCAAAGCTTTTGTGTGTTCTCCATTACTTATGTGTGTGAATAAGGCCTAGATTCTCTAGTCTAAAACTTCGATCATAGGGAGAAATTTCTAGTCGCATAGCTTCAGAATCATTCTGTAAAGCTTCTGTCCTTCGGATTGAGCAGACATCCGTGATGGTTGTCATTCGATTCTGTTCCAGAACTGTACGTGAGATTTGAATCTCATACGGCTCCTCCCTTATATGCATAATAAGAAGAATATACAGAATCAAAAAAGGAGTGAATTATTCTCATGAATTCTCAACTGAACAGGGCTAGTGTTTTTGCAAGAAAAATCTCTTTTTTTCATATCATTGGTACTAGATCAAAATGGGAAGTTCACTCTCAAAATTTCTTTGTCCTCAACGTCTCTGAATTGAGAGGAATTAGCCACTGAAAAAGTCTTCGATGGGTATCGAAAGTAAAAACAAGATGGATGTTTGTTGTCCCAACCATTCTTCTTAGGCCCGATCCCAATAAAGAAAAGAATTTCTCACAAAGTTTTTGTCTCCTAGCTGTAGAGCTTCTTCCTCTATGCCGTCTATTTCTACTAAGAGAGTCGGCTTAACCTATAATACAAAACCCAAGGCTTTCGCTCAATGCTAGAATCGAGAATTGATGCATCTAAGGCGGCATTAATCAAAGATACACGACAGAAGGAATTGTTTTTTTTAGAAACTCGTAGAGTTTTTTCAAATCTTTCAATTCGTGCGGTAAATAAAAAAACAAAATCACACCATCTCCGTAATAGGTAAATGCCTCTTTTTCTCCTGAAGTTGTCGGAATTCTTTGTTGGCTACAATTGAAATGCAAGCAAATTTCCAGTTATCCGGGATCTAGGCATAGGTAGTAATCCTTTTTCTCATTTACCTCTCGTGAGAACAACAACAAAGTACTCATGCAGTACAAAATAACATAAAAAGTGACTGAACTCCATAAAAAAAAAAGCTCGCCTATTTTTTTCTTTTTCAAAAAAAAGCTTTCCTATATATCCGAATGATAGCTCAGAATCACATCTTCTTTCTCGTAGAGAAAGATGTGATGTCAAGTTCCTCTGATTCTGATCTGGATACCGGGAGGGGAGGTTGATATCCTATATATCTGAATGATAGCTCAGAATCACATCCTGTTTCTTTCTCTTTATCTACGAGAAAGTCAGAATCCTGATGATAACATAGCTCGCTAACAATCCTGTTTCTTTTTCTTTCTCTACGAGAAAGATAATATGATGAAAGAAAACATTTTCTTATACCCTGTGCAAAGAAGAGCAGGAGCTTCTTCTTTCAACACTCGAACAAGACCTCTCAGCCTGAAAGAGAAGGAAATCACAGACGACTCTCTGGATAGAGTGCATTGGTTACAGCAGCTGTTTTGGATTTACGTCTTTATTGAGAATATCAAGAGATTTTTCTCTCTTTTTTCTCAAATTCTCAAACTCATATAGAAATGACGGGATTTCTTCAAATCCATCCAAAGATGGCCAAATCGTCACTCCCCCCACTTCTGGTAGAGCTGGGCGATTCCTATTTTCTTTAGAGTAGTTCGCCCTTACTCTTCTCTCCGATCGCCAGACCGGTTTGATTTTGTTGGGTCCGGCGTTCCTTCACTTGACCCGTGGCGCTTTGCTACTTATTTAAGAAATTAAATAGCACCCTCTCCAACAGTCCAGGTTTTTGATGCAGTTGGGTATGCGCTTGATCCTACAATTGGTATCAGAGGGAGGATACAGGTTCAAGACCGGGGGGGGGGGGGGGCTATTAAATCCTGATTTTTCCCTTCTACCTGTGTGGGTCCGGTGGGTCAAGCAACCGTGGACATTTGGTAACCCCACCTCTGAGCCGTGTGGGCCATATGGTAACCCCATCTCTGAGCCGACGGGTTGTGCTGAACGCCGTGGGGGGGGGGGGATTGTTGGGTCTGGCGTTCCTTCACTTGACCCGTGGCGCTTTGCTACTTATTTAAGAAATTAAGTAGCACCCTCTCCAACAGTCCGGGCTTTTGGTGCAGTTGGGTATGCGCTTGATCCTACAGATTTGTTTTCCTACGGGGTGGTAAGGGTAAGTGACTTGGAAAAAAGACGATGACGTATGACATCAAGTCAAGTCTGAGTCTAAAAAAAGCATCTGACTGAGTTACAGCGATCTCAATGGGCAGAATATATGCTTGGGAAACTCCGATAGGCCTAACCGGCCTGCTCAACTAAAAGAAAAAGAAGAAAGACCACTGATAGTATTGAGTTCTAGGTCAAGCTTACGAGTTTAGCTCTGCCTCCTACTCCTCCTTCTTGAGAATCTTTCTTCTTCTCTCGCGGGCTGATCTAATCATAGCATGTGTCAGGAGACATCGGAAAAAGCAAAAAATCTCTCTTTTTTCGAGCTCTTTTGAAAGCCTCGAGAAGGCAATTTTGCTTCCATAGAGGGACGGAACATTCTTCGGCCTGTTGGTGGCCCCGTCACTCTGAAAAGAGATCTCGAGGAGCTTCAATCCATGGGCGGGCGCTCAATCATCCTTCTTTCAAAAAATGATGCGCTGCTTTTTGGAATTAGATGGTGACCGGTGTCAAAACAAAAGGAAGGTTGGGCAGAGGAATCGACGAAGAATCAGGAAAGAGCGAAGGAAAAGCGAAGCGTGACGAGAATTAGAGACTCGAGATGTTAGAAGGTTCTAAATCAATGAGTGTCGGAGCAGCTATAATTGCTTCAGTGGGAGCAGCTGTCGGTATTGGAAATGTTTTCAGTTCTTTGATTAATTCCGTGGCGCGAAATCCATCATTGGCTAAATAATCATTTGGTTATGCAATTTTGAGCTTTGCTCTCACCGAAGCTATTGCATCGTTTGCCCCAATGATGGCATCTCTGATCTCATTCGTCTTCCGATCGCAAAAAGGACGAAGTCTTTCTAGTGTTTTGATCAAAGTCAATATCTCTTCGGGTTTCTTATATGCTTTTTGTCGTTTTTCTTTGAGTTGTCCCATGGGCATTCATACGATCTTAGTTATGGAAGTAAACAGGGGAGTTGGCTGATCAAGATGGATAGTAACGATCGCATCATAGAAATTTCTCGGCCTCGTCATCGTGCTCGGAAATTCTCAGCTATATGGGGGACTTGGATGGTGAGCAAAAACAATTGATCAAGAAGTTGGTCAACTTTCGCATGAAAGATGGTAAAAGAACGAGAGCTCGTGCTATTGTTTCTCAAACTTTTCATCGCCCAGCTCGAACTGAACGCGATGTAATCAAACTGATGGTTGACGCCGTAGAGAATATCAAGCCCATATGCGAAGTGGTCAAAGTAGGAGTCGCAGGTACTCTTTATGATGTCCCTGGGATTGTAGCCAGGGATCGTCAACAAACCTTAGCTATTCGTTGGATCATGTTCGTAGCTTTCAAACGACGTATAAGCTACAAGATAAGCTTAGAGAAATGTTCATTTACGGAGATACTGGATACTTACCGAAAGAGGGGAATTGCACATCAGAGAAGGGAGAATCTTCATGGACTGGCTTCCACCAATCGAAGTTTCACGCATTTCAGATAGTGGTAAAGTGTCAAGTGATACCAGCTCTTCCTCATTAATCTTCTTCTATATGACTCGCATCTTCTTCAGTCAGAAATGTTTGACTAGCGACTTTCTTCATCTTCATATAGAAAGTTGGACTGACTCATACTCCCCCCTAAAATTCATTGAGTTGGAGGAGGCTCGCCTGTTATGCATTGCATAATAGAACCTTTCTTTACTCAGGTCGAATGAAGATGAAAGGGAGATCCATCAAATCAATCGGCGATAGTGAAGAAGTAGTGGGCCTTTCACCCATTCTTTTGCTCGTGGAGCTGAGAAATCCACTTCAAAGGGAGGGAAGCTAGCTGTCATCATCATCCTTTCTAGTAGAAAAAAGAGTCGGACTATGACGTACCAGTCCGTTCAATTGGATTCATCTGCCAAGTCAAGGTAAATGTACGTAGCATAGCAGACCGATCATATGCCTCTTTCTTTCTCGTTATCGTTCAGGGGTAGATAAAGTCTACAGATCTCCCTTTTCTCCGTACTTATGCCGGCTCAAAAATCAGACGATAGTACTGGACCTGCCGAAATTTTTGATTGACTTGTTGAATCTCCACCCTCTTTCTTGTTCGGCTCTTGAAGAGTTTAGCGGGCACTGGTCCCGTACACAGATCTAAATTCATTCTTCCCTCACAACCGGTTGGTCAGACGAAATTGGATAAAGAAATCCAATAGCAAAGTGTACTTCATATACCCCCACAAGGTCAAACCATAGAACACAGCTCCTTTCGGTCGAACCCGCCTCCAAGATCTTCCCTTTTTCGTAGATAGTCTCAGTGGTTTACCTTCTTATATATCTCTCACTAGAATATGAAATTCTTGGAGGACTCCCTTTCTCCGCAGTACGAGCCTCGTAGCCCTTGTGATATTATGATAAGAAGAAAAAGAGCCCTCTTTTCTTTTACAACCCTTTTTTGTTAATCGGGTGTATAGCTTAGTTGGTAGAGCATTGGGCTTTTAAGGTCCTGCTATACCCCAAAATACCACTCTTGTCTTTGTAAGGATGCATAGTAGCGTTCAAAGAGCACTCTTTATCCCGGCATGAGTAAGCAAGTCAAAACAACCTTGAGACTCGTTTCATTGAAAATGACGGGGTTTCGGGAACTCGTTCAAAATGGAATTGATTCAATTTAACTTATAGTACACCCTTTGTCGCTATCGCGACTCACCTACTACGTACCCTACGCTCATTCTATTGACACTTTTGCTTCGCTACGCTCGTCTTGCCCGGCTTTCCAACACGAACTCATAATAAAGATCTAATAGGGCTTCTCAGTGTGTCGAGTGCTTCCAATGGTGGAATCACTCACTCCTTTTTCATAGATATTGGATAATACTAGGCGCTAGAAGCCCTAATTATACAAGTTCACTGTCCTAGCTTCTTGTCTTTCTTCACCAAAGAGGGTCGATGAGCATATAGAATAGAAAGAAAGAGGCTCAGGGGACCCGATAGGGTAGAATAGCTGTAAGACGACGGGTCATATTTAGTCCAAGATAAGAAATAGTAGCTCGAGCTGCGTAGCAGCGAAGAGGGTCTACATCATTCTTCATTCCCAGTCCCGAGTTGTCTAAGTAAAAACACTTCCCGCCCCGGGGGCTTCAAGGCGATAGAAGAAGTCCCACGGGATATTTGATTTTTTTCATAAGAGAAAGAAGAAGGTTATGAATAGGTCAGGAAAAGCATAAGGCTTAAAGTAGCCTCATCTTTGGAGAAGAGGTGAGTATTCATATGAATCTAATAGATCTACCTTGGAAGAAAGCTTGATGAGAGCCGGGTGGGAGTCTAGCCCAACAAAGAGTCTTTCTCGTCCATATACATACCCATGACTGATTTCAGACTTTCTAACACATATTTCGGACCTTCTTATTTCTCATGCTATTCTATGAAAATGTCTCAACTAATGCCTATTGCCTTGCAGGAAGTCGTCTAGGAAGAAAAGAAGCAAGAACCAGGGAGGCCCATTATTCAATTCAGTGCATGAACCTACTCATCAAGAAAACAGAATCCTTTCTTTTTAGTCGGAGTGGCTTCTTATGCCGGAACTTCTTAATGAAGGCTTTCGTCTTCGCATTTTATTTTCTCTAAGGCCTATTGAACTGACTGCTACATAATCAGGCTACATTTACCCGACCAGATAGTGCTTTTCATTGGTCTAACTGCCATACCATTCACAATTCCTGTAATAGATTCCGTCAAATCTCTTATGAAAGAGAGTTTCTCACATAAATGAGTCCTCCCATGACCTGAAGTCCTTTCTGCACTTGCTGCCTAGCCTTCAGGAATGAAAGTAACCTGGTTTGGTTATTTAGTTGGAGCTGCTTCCTAACTGCTTTCCAAAGAAAAGGTAAACGACTAACTAAGCAAAGCACTAGGTACGGTCAGCCTTAGACAAGACAATCCAATCATTCACACCTGACTTTCTTCACTTTTCTATAGGCTAGTCCTCTTGAGTAAGGGAAGGGGTCAGTAGGCTCTCAATCCGAGGAACTGAACTAGAGCTCAGGAAAAAGGCAACCCTAAATTCGCTTATGAGAACTTCACTTCACGATTGGACAGCTAAGCTAAGCACCTACTTCCGCGCCCTAAAGGATAGAACTCAAACTTTTGATGTTTGAAAGGAGCTTGCTTACAAATACTGCTTATGGTAGTGGATAAATGGGTGGACATGTATCTGCAGCCTCTGCTGCAGCTGGTGGACGATGAAAGCAAAAGGGAAAGTGGGGCGAGCTTTCTTTAGATAGATAGCGGGATAGGAAAATGGTAAGCGAAAGAGCTTCAGTAGTTCTTTTTGCATTTGTTGATGAGTTCCGTTCCCTTGTTTACTGCTTTCCGAGAAATATATGCCTCGGTATTCAATTCAAGAAAGTAGGGCCTTCCACGACAAGAAGTTTAGGCTTAGGAAGATTTGATCTTTGTTCCATCTAGTGAAGTAGATTCCAATTCCGGTGAAGAGAAGAGTGAAACTCCGAAAGCTATAAGCTAGAGCCCCAAACTCTGAAGATATCCCAAACTTCTCTCTCCATACAAATAGAGAGAGAAAACACAAATGAAAGTCAAGCTTCTTTTGATATGGAGCTTACCGCCCCGTGGGGAATCCGGGTGCTAACCAATGGGTTAAGCCTTTAGCGAGGGGATTTCAATTAGGGCAAGTCAGTCTTTAGCAGCCTAAACTAAACAAACTTTACTGCCTCCAGGAAGGAGCGGAGCCACTCGAATTGTTAGGAGAGGAGCAGAACCCACCGAAAGAGTTCTTCTCGGAAGGAGCATAAGAGGGGATTCCCACTCTCTTCTCGTGTGATAACTATGGGAATCTTTTACACTAACAACTCCTCGGCCAGCCCAGCAAAGGCAGAACCAGAACCTATGGAAAGAAAGCCAGATTGATAGTCCTAAGAATGAACAGCGGGCTATCCCACGTCTGTTGACACCTTTGGTCGGAAGGTAGAGAACTACGAGTCAAGCAAGCGGGAATCCACCTATCATCACAAGGGAATGAATTCTAGATTAGTCTACCGCTAGTCGGTCTATGAAAATAGGTATTCTATCGCCTTGAAGGGAAAGCATCGCCACAGTGGATGCACCAATGACTTTAACCGCTCCGTGAGCTTTGGCATCACTTAATGTAGACTCATCAGAGAAAGCGAATCCGAACAAAGAAGGGAAGGATATCGGGACTATGGTTGAACAAGACCGCAATTAGGGAAAAGAGAAGCCTCCGAGGAAGAGCAACCTACCCTTTTCAGACCAAAACCAACCTCCTAAGCTACCTCGGGTAGGTCATTCCGAAGTTGGTCCTTTCACCGAGTCCTTTGTCTTATGTAGATGGGTCGCCTTAGAATTGATGTAGGTGTACTTGATGTAGAGGTCTAGACTCCGTTGCTTGATCGATAGCTTCCAACCTTTTTGCCTTGTTCGCGTAGAGCTCTGGACTTGTTGAAGAGGCAAATCCAATGTTTTTGTTGCCTAGATCTCAGTTCGAGTTGTCCTTTTCCTAATCTGCTTTTCCGCTTTAGGTTGGCCATCAAGAAATTTCGTAGAGAAAGGAACGATACCCCTTGATAGAATAGAAGTTGATTGGCCAAAGACTGGTCTTCTGATAACCCCCCAGATAGTTGAAAGGAAAGTCCTTTGATCGACTAGTCCTAAATAGAAAGTGTTCTCAAGGGCCTGAGAAAGGGGCATGGCATCCTGAGTCCCAAATTTCTCGAAAAGGGATGGAGAAAGAGATCGAGGAAGATAGAGGCAACCAAAGAATGAGGTTGAATGAACAAGAGGAAGAGCGGTAGCGAGCCAACCACTTCCTGCTTCGACAAAGACAGGAAAGTGCCTACCCAAAGAGTTGATGTTTTCGCTTCGGGTGAGGGTCAAGCTACACTGGGAGAAGGAACTGGTCCAATAAAGGCGCAGGGATCACTCGAACTTCTCTTAGGTCGTACCCGCAACTATAACTTTCTATGGGCTACCAATCTTCCAAGAAACTACTTGACTAACTAGCGCTACACTCCTCTCTACGGCTTGCGATTAGGCCTCCTTCCCTTACGACCTGAGACCAGCATTGGATCATACTTTCTATAAGCGGTCCTAGCTTCCCAGACCTTTCCTGAAGTGGAAGTCGAGGATTTTTCTTTGAGTTGCTAACTCGGGTAGAGTACTCGGCTTTTTAATAGGGCTAGGTTTCTGCCATCAAGAAAGTTTGCAAGACCAGGGACTGATCCTGAAAGGGAATGAATGGAAAAAAGAGCATGGTTACTTAAGATGAAACAGGTCAACGGAGAATTCTGAGATTCTTCAATAGAAAGCAGAACTTGTCGTGGGATAGGGGGCGGAGGCAGTAGGTAATCGTTGATCCGTGCTTCAGCCTCGAGCGGGGGTTAATATAAGCTTCTTGTTTCCAGTGTTTACAGGACTGAGGATGTGAAAGGGGCCATACAAAGTCTAAAGAATCGAATCTGGTCTTGTTTGAGGCTTTGTTCGTTCCTTTATGATGAAAGCATTTCTTTCTCTATGCTTTGAATAGCCTACTTTCCCAAGGAATATACTTCATATATATATATGGGATACCTATAATCAAAGCAACGGTCACTATTACCACTTAGCTTCGTAGCGCTAATAGGGAAGAAGGGAAGGGAGCACCAAGACTAGAATAGGAAGTCCGGGTTCATTGAAGACTGGATCCACGCTCCCAGCCTAGACTTTTTTTCAGAAGGATGGTTGTCTGACCAAGCAAATCTGCAAAGCGAGATAGCCTAAGATGGATAAAGTAAGCTTCTTTCTGATCAAGAATTGCTATTTCAAGCCTATCGCTAATTACGAGTGAGGCCCTGGTTGAGAAGAGGTGTGGTTTAGTAGTTTCAGCTCTAGCATCGGCTATTTAAAGTTCTTCGTAGCTCTGCTCTAGAGGTGATTCTATGAGGACTTGATTGCCTGATAGTTCTATTTGTTATTCATTAATTTGCCGAGTTGATTCTGAGAAGGGAACCAAGGGTTCGATACTTGATTCATTCATTGACCAGCGTGGAGGGGGAACTCAACCTTAGTGGTGACGCGAGGGAAAGTCAAGTCACTTATTCATTCCTTATCGTCGAATGAGAACTCACTTGCCGTCTTGCTCTAAGGGGAGTATTTGGTAATGCATTACCAAACAATCCGAATCATCAGACCGGAAATTGGCTTCAAAGATGGGATTTTCTCACCTATCTTTCTAGAAGTCCTCGTAAACCAATAGAGTTAAAAGTATTCGCTAGGGCTTTCATTTCCTTATGAGTCGAATTCCAAGTCGAAGAGGACTTTGAATAGAAAGCAGCAAGGTTGTAACCACCCTAAAAAGGGATTCATGTCGCGTTAGATCGGGACGAAGTAGCTGAGTCGCTTTGCAAAAAAGGCCATAATCGGTAAAAAGACAGCTAAAGGTGAATCCCGGGGCCCTCTATGGGTCAAGTAAAAAAAAACAGAGGAAGTGAAAGAAGATAGTAGCTTCTAAGCTGAGTACATTCATATAGGCGTAGAAGCTTCAAATCAATTGATGGGCTAGCCCTAAAGTAGTACCGTGAAAACGGGGATTGCTCGTCCAGCTCGAGCGGGAGGTGAGAAGATCTTCTTTGAAGATCTTTCTTCTTCCGTGCAAAAAGATACCCAGCAAAGAAATCTCCATATTGCTCACAGAAAACATGATCAAATTCACAACATTCAATGGCAAGTTGTATTCTAAAAGAACTGAACGCAAACTAACCGTGTCATAAGCCTTGTGAAAATTTCAAAACCATCCAAAAGAAATGAATCAATGTATACACAACTTCTTGAGTAGCAAGGATATTATACGAAGTACTATGCCCAGCCAGGAAATTGGTACAGAACTAGAATCCTCTGCAAAAGAGGCCTTAACCTATTACCAAGATCTTCGAAATCCTCTTATACGAAGTATTCAAAAGGGTAATCGACCTGAATTTCATAATAGAGTCCGGGTTTTCACCCTTTGGAATAAGCACCATGTGATCTCTTAATACATCCACATCCAGACTTCTTGACTGCAAGGCATTCTGCATATCAAATAGTCTGACTAACAACCTCCCAGTGTCGCTGATAAAAAAGAGGCTGAATACCATCAGGTCGAGGAGCCTTCAAACCCTTCATGGAAAAGACCGCACTACGCACTTATTCCAATGAAACTCCAGCCACCAAGCACACCAATTCCTCCTCCTGACGAAAGTCATCAGAACTTTGAACCACAGGACGAAAGCCAAACAAGGAATTCTCAAATTCACGAACATGTAACTTTCAAGTACCTTGATCATCAATCCAATCACCATCAATCGACTGACGAGAAACTCTCTTTCTATTCCTTCTCACCATTGTAGTGAGATGATAGAATTTCGTGTTCCTTTCCCCCCGTCTCGAATCCAATCCGTCCGACACTTTTGCAGCCAAAGCCACTAGTGGCTTACCTATAGTCAAACTCCTCGGTAATTCCTCTAACATTTCTCTACCGAGTCTAACTGAGAAGACACCCCAAGGCTTACGCTTACCGAAGACTGAACTTCCTCGATCTATCTCAACAACTGCCTCTTCACATTCCCAAAAACTTCTTCTTTCCAAGTCTTGACAGAGCTGAGAACCTATAGCACCAAGTAAAGAGTCTGCATGCTTCTCCCAGGCCTATCTTTCTTTCAGCACAGAATCATCAATTCAATTTTTAGTAACGAGAATCGAAAAGGCCCCCGAATCATTTATGGGTATATGCTGGGTTGACTCCTCTAAGCTCATGTCGTCAAAGCAGCTTCAGAGCCCTTTTTTTTCTCTCTCTTGGCGGAAGAAAAGAGCACAAGGTAAGAGTGAGTCTCAAGACAGGTGCCCGTAATGATAGGGATTCATTCGGCTGGATTTGATCTCTACAAGTGGGAAAAGAAGAAAGGCGAAAAGAGGGAATTATCGCGCAGGGTGAAGGGTGAGGTTGGTTGATGTCGAGCAGGATGTAGGCTAGACTAAGGAACCTACAAGGTAAGAGTGAGTCTCAAGACAGGTGCCCGTAATGATAGGGATTCATTCGGCTGGATCTGATCTCTACAAGTGGGAAAAGAAGAAAGGCAAAAAAGAGGGAATTATCGCGCAGGGTGAAGGGTGAGGTTGGTTGATGTCGAGCAGGATGTAGGCTAGACTAAGGAACCTAACCCTATAGTCAAGCTGACTGGCTTGCATGAACCCGGGAACTATCAAAGAAAAAGGAGATAGATCAAAGGTAATTGGAAATGACTAAAAGCATATCTACTCAAAGAGGTTAGAATACTGGATTCTAGTAGAAGTGCTAATGCAACTACTATTATACTGGCTGACATTGACGATGGTGGGAAATCTATGCTCTCACTATGCTTTGCTTGCTTTCTTCTCTTATACTGCAATTTAGAGTGAGATATATCGGTTGTCGCATATCAGCTGTTAATAGCAGTTTTCCCTGCTTGATAAAGCAATTGTTCTTGCCACCCCCGTATCCTTCCAAAAATCCTATCTCGTATATGCTTGAACAGTTACCTCTTTTTTCTACCAATTATTTCTGGCAGGCCTAGTTACTTTCCATCTCCTCCAAGAAGCCGGGGCCAGGGAAAGATATATGCCAACAAGGAATGGAGCCCGGAATTGAGCAAATCTCTATGATTTCATGGCGCTTAACGCATAAAGAGCAACAAAGCCGCTCCCATCCCTAACAAAGAGCATTGATTGGACCACCAATTGCATTATTAAAGAAAGTAAAGTGAGAAAGAGAACTTCACTTGCATACATCGACTGACAATAGGGTCCGTCCTTTCACAGGAGCTAAGAATGATAGGGATTATGGGCCACCTTTAGGCTTTTTTCAATGACTGAGCTGACAGGCTTTGCCCGAGCTGTGGAGATAGATCGAGATAAGGAAAAGATCACATTACTACTCAATTCCTCGCAATGCCTTATGTAGGAGAGTTCACTTCCTTATAAGGTGTAGTGGATAAATTGATTTGATTCCCCTTTTTCGACCCACCGTTGAATCACATTCGTGAAGACTTTCTTCGTGAAGAAAGATGTAATGCCGGTCAGAAGCCAAATCTAGAACAACATATGAAGGAAAGGACTCTTCGCTTCGCTCTAGTGACCAAGCCTGGATTAGTTCTCAATACTCTTCGCAAGACAAGAGGGTTTGCAAGTAGGGGTTAGAACGATTTCATCCGTTGGCAGGTGAAAAACAAGCTGAATTCATTTTGGGCGAAGAGTATGTTGAGAATGAGAATAAGTATCACTGATACATCAATCGAATGATTGAAAGGTATCCTGGATAAATCATCATAAATCAAGGAATATAGCAACGCCCCTACAATCACCTCTGAGAATCAATCTGAATATCTTGAGAAAAGAGAATCCTATTCAAAGGGTAGACGCTTATAGAAAGAGGCGAAGGGTAGGCGAACAGTCCAAGAAGGAGACGTAGTCATAGAAAGGAAACGAAGGGCCCCGAATGGGGGTGAGCCGTAAGGCGATGGGTCATATTTAGTTTAGTCCAAGCAAGATAGTAGGTGAGCATATAGAAATAGGCGAATGGAGGGTTGAATGTGAAAGAAATTCTTGGCTGAATTTCTCGTGCTATGGACTCATATTGTATGGTTGGTGAGTTGAATGTTGAATAGCTTCCCAACGCAAGCATGATTGACTAGATATCGAGTGATCCCTACGGACCACCATATCTTGGCACTTTTTTTTGGCTCGACCTACAACGACTGCCAGGGTAACAATCTGAAGATCAGAAGGACACGCCGGGCAGATGGAATGCATTATGTAATTCCAAGGGCAAAAACCTAGGTCACTCATATCTCGCTTGACTGGCCTGTGTCACTGCCTCTCTTTTCTTTCCTTTCAAAGACCCGATTTGCTTCCCACAGGGCGGTCAGGATATCTACGGGCACGGAACTCTCCGTCATTTCTGACTTGGTAGCTATCTTCGACCAATTCCTCTCCCTCGCTTGCTGATCGCTGTGTTAAAAAATGACACGAAGCTGGATATGAGTAGATGTTGTTGGTCGAAAACAAAACGTCTCTCATTCACAATGGAACAGAATGGTCTCGCTCGATGCTTTTTTGTCTTTTCATATTCAGAGTTCTTGAAACTTCGAAACTCAATCGTGAAAAGAATGCTACAATGTTCGAAATTCTCAACTTCACACGCCCCCTTACTTCGCGACCTCCCACTACTTCATATACCGAAATGACTGGGCAGATCTAATTTCTTTTAGAATGAAACCAGCTCATGATCCTGAGGATATACAACATGGAGAAGGCAGAGAGATGAAACCCTTCTCCTTTATCGGAATCTCTTATATAATTGAATAGCTGAAGTGCTACTTCACTGAGTCTTAGTAGTACTCGGAGAGACAGACAGAGAGAGTCCTCTCCCCAACTTCCCTAGGATGAAAATTTGGCAGGAATAGTGGAAGCCTTGCCACTCGGTAGAGTGAGTCTACTTAGCGAACTGGCAGGATGCAGAGATCGATTGATCAATATGCATATCGAGAGTGGATGGTTGATCGCCCCCCCTATCCTGTCCTGAAGGCTCTCCGACCGGGGAGGAGAGGATTGCTATCGTCACCCTTTCCCCCGGTGTATGTGAAAAAGAAAAAGCACTTTTTGGTCAAAAGAACGAGAGTTCGTCCGTTGTTCCTCAGTAGCTCAGTATTAAAGCGGTCGGCTGTTAACTGATATATCATAGAATGAATAAAAAGTAGGTTAGAATACTACTTGGGGAGGTTTTCTGAATTCGAATTTATAGTGATAGCTAATTCATTGAATTCATTAAGGGGGATTCGGGACTCGTAGAAGCAATTCTCTGTGATCGTCGCCAGCCCTACTGTCTATAGGTCCCAACGTGGGTTGAGTACGCTGCTGCTTTATTCTCTTCATTTCCCATAGAGTGGGGTGTGTCTCAAAATCTTGATTCAACAATGAAAAACATATTCAATTATCTTATGTTCTTTTTTTCTAGTTGCTAGAAGAATGGCACTAGCATTTTTCTTCTGTCCAAGCTGGTAGATGGTTCTTACTCCGGTCAGTTGAAACAATCGGATAGCCAACTATATAGCAAAATTTGTCGATGTTGATTGAGCTACATTGCTCGGAACAAGGGTTTTTTTGGGGGGGGGGGGAGGGAAAGATTCTATATAGAATATGGTTTCTTCTTTCCTTTAGTGAGTTCATTCCTTTTTCTCTCTTCGGATTTATTTGCTAGCCGAGGCGAGCGAAGCGAAGAAGAGTAGCAGCATTCTTTTATTGACTATTTACATCTTTCTCTGAGTTAGCTGTAGCATTTCAAACTCTCTCACTCTCTTCTTTACGAGGTTGGTTCAAAAGCGGAGGATTGAGTTCTCATTCCGCAGAAAGGCGAGCAATAGCGAAGTTCATGCTTCTTATCGGAATGGAATGATTTGCTATATATAAAATGAGAGAAAGAATGAAGGAAGAAGTTCTACTATGATGCCCGTGCTTATCCCTTACTACACCCACCTTTAGCCCTCGCTTCTATCATCCTACATCGATCTTGGCTTCCTTGACAAGGCAATGTGAGCAACGTGCTGAGTGCTGAGTGCTGAGATCTATCTAGAGGTTTGTCGTTCCAGGGCAGCACACAAAATGGAGGCGCGAAGCGACAAGGCGAGCGTAGCAAAGTTCGCGAATCGACTACCGAAGTTACTGAACCACCACTTCTTGATCAGTTCGTTACTACGGAGCGAACAAATCTTTGTTTGGAGTGGAATCCTGTCCCGAAGTTTGGAAATTAGGTTGGTGATTCCGAGTTACCCTATTTGGATCAGAATTCCAAAAAGGATAGGAAACCCTCCAACTCTTTCCTATGAAGTAGGAAGATATAGGGCTTCAACAGACACATCCATAGAATCTGAGATAGAATGAGCTAAAGCCGAGGCGAGCGATAGCGAAGAAAGGCGCTAGTTTCTTTGATTTGTAAAGTCTCAAAGAAAGTAGAAAGAAGTCTAAAAGTGACTCTTTCACAATTCAAAAAGCTGTTCTCAGCCCCTTCCAACCCTACCACTGGATCAAGGGACTACTTGCCCGAGGAGCCTAGCTTAACCCAGCCCAACGACCCTATGGGTCGCCTTCGAAAGCTCTATCTCAGCAACTTTTTCAATATAGCCAGTGTGCCCATGCATGTGTATCAACCACAAAAGAGACTGACTTCCCCCCCCGAAAGGTCTTTGCTCTAACCGGCAGCTGGGGAATGATGGGAGTGGTCTCTTTGCTACGACATAGTAAAAGGAAGGAGGACTTTGATCCCATTGAGCAATAGGCGAAGAGGGCCAAAGGTTCTCTCTGTCTTTGGATCACGCTAGAAAAGGAAAGAATGAGGGTGCTGCTCAAGGTAAGCTATGTCGCCCTGGTACACCACTGAAGTCGTACGCGAAGAACTTAATTTCAGCTGTATGTAATCCATTCTTCTCCTATCTAAAGTGATGCTAGGCTGCTTCACACAGGTGCGCTTCACTCGGCCACATGATGAACATGTTTTACGCTAACTGCATGTCGAGCGCTTAAGCTCCACTTGGGGTCACTCGTTCCTCGCTTGTTCCAATCCTAGTTAAGAGCTTCAGATCCGATTCTACACTACGTACGAGATTCCATTCCGGCCCTCACTAGCTCTTCGCTTGGTTGTATAAAGAGCATGCTCGAGGGGGAAACTACACTCACCGCGCACTTGCATCACAACCTGGGCTTCGCACCGCTTCGCCCAGCTCCTAAGCACGAACCCATCACGTGGCTGCTAAAGCAAGCTAAGATACAGCCCTGAGGAAGCGACCCTCTCACGGCCGAAGGCTCCTTAACACGTTGGAGAACTTTTAGATCCCGCCCAAAAACGCCCATTTTCCTAGAGTTCCGAATTTCATTCTCACCGCAGCCTTCTTAAGCCGAAAGAAAGCCGGACAAAATTGCATTTGGGGGGGGAGCAGAATTGTATTTGGCAGTGGTTCTTCGGATCGATCACAGATTCTCGGCCCCGTCGTTTGGCTTCCACTCTAGTTGACCTCTCTTGTTCTCCTCTCCTCCCCCTTACACAACCGGGTGGAGGACTCATGTGAACTTCTTCCTGTAGGTCCCCGTTCAGGAAGGCATTTTGAACATCTAATTGGAACAGAGGCCAATCTCGATTTGCAGCAATAGAGAACAGGAGACGAACAGGCTTCATCTTGGCTACCGGGGCAATTCCTCGTAATCTATCCCATATGTTTGTTTAGCTACTAGCCTGACCTTTTCCTCCTTTCTCCCATAAAGCTTCCCTTCACAACCAGTGCCACATCCCATTAGTAGAGGAGACTCAAAATGAGCAAAATGCGCATTTCCTCTCTGAATCGAGAGGTATCAGATCGAAGTAACATAAGTAATGTATTCTCATATAAGTGATTTCCGGGAGAACAAAGTGGATTTAGGAGCAAATTCTGGCATGAGAGGACCAATGAGACATAACACTGTTGGATGCATTCCTTCGCTAGCAGGGCTATCCCGAACATTAGTCTTTCAATGAAGGTTTCACTCCATAGAGGTACCTCGACAAGATGAGATGTTGATGCTTCAAGGGGGGGGGGGATTTCGGCTATTAAGTCAGTGTCCCTTAAGGATGGGAAAAGAGGACTTGATCTTGAAAATCCCGATTTGCCTTAGTCTTTGACCTCGGAAAGGGTCAATTTCGATTTCGGCATCTGTTCCGCGGGGATGCCAGAGCATGGGACAAGCCTAGATCAACCCTTCCTTCATTCCCGTTGTAGAGATTGAATATCTGAGAGAGGCGCTACAGGCTTCTATTCAGGGCAGAGGAAATGGGAAGGGAACCCAAGCATTGGTCAATAGGCATACACCTAGTTTGAGACATTCCAGCTTTGAAAAACCAATTCCGTTTTATCCTCCCCTTGCAATCCGCTTCAAACTTCGACTCACGTACCACTTCATAGTAGGTTGGGCCCTTGTAAAGAACCGGTAGTATACCCAAGGTTTGGTCAAAGCTGATCTTAGTTAGGGGTTCAGGGGTCATGTGTCATCCTCTAGATCTCGATGAGATAGACGGGGCAGGTTCTGTAGTCAACTACACTTGGTCACTTCCTTCTCTGTCGGTTTGATCTTCTCAGTTCCACTCGGGCATACTCTTTCATAGGCTTGACACGGGTTGTGACGTCGGGTCCTCTCTTCTCTTCATGAATCTCAATAGGAAGCCCCCATTTTGATCAGACATCCAATGAAGTAGGAGCTCGCTCCCTACCTAGCGGTACTTCCATGGCTTGCCTCTCGAGGTCCTGTTTGAAAGGCAGTTGCCCTGTCTGGATTGAGTGGTCCTTTCTCGGGCAGCTACTGAGACATAGGTTGGCCCGAGCTTCTCTATACCTTCGTTACCAAACTTAAGAAAAGTAAGTAGGAATTCGTCCCAGATAAACTACTGATCTAGCTCTTTCGCATCGAGGTCACTAGAGCCTCTTTCAAGTTAGGCATCCTTTGCTCGAACGAAAAAAGGGTCTTTGCCCAGTGGAAGGGACCGATGCTAGTAGTTAGATTCAATATTCAATAAGACAACAATAGAAGCCAAATCCAGTTGAGAAGAGACAAGCACGGTGACATCCATTGAAGGGATCTCGGTCGAGAAGTGGCCCAGGTAAAGCCAGATTTCAAAGGTAGAATGTATTGCACATCGACCTATAATAAGGGCTCTAGTCCACGATTCCTGGATTCCAACTGGAAGTCTTAAGCTTTAAAAAGTAGGCATCGATGCTAACGAGCTACCATAGATCCCTCACCGACGAATAACGTACTTTCCTCTGAGAATATGCTTGAATAGCCGGATGAACCACTTGAGCCTCCTATTTCACTGAATCCGCTCCCATCTCTACAGAGCCCCGAAAGCTTATAGGATCTCTAGGCTGTAGAGAAAGGGCCTATGATGGAATCATTGAATCTCAGTGACGCTCAAAGAAAGAGGGATCCTCTGTCGCCACTCCTTTCATAGTCAACCCGGCCCGGGAGGCTTTCTCAAGTTCCAGATTAGATATGGGCTTCGGTGCCATCGTGGAAAGCCCTACCCTGTACAGAGGATATTGACTACCTTTGTGCTTTCCTTCTTTCTACGGGTCAGCTACCCTTATTCATCTCAGTCCAGGTAGGCGAATCATGCTACAATTCTTCATTCTTTGAAAAAAAGTATACGACCGAAGGCGGGTGATGCCCAGAAAGAATTCAAGGTCAGAAATCCCGCAGGGACGAAAGTGAAATACTGATTTCTTTGATTCACGTACAAGACTAGAGAAGTGTGGGAGATTTCGGAGGTTTCCACATGATCCTGGCGCTGGAAGCTGCACAGAGTGTTTCAGCTTCCTACTCTAGTTGAGGAAATCCTAGTATTTGTTTTGGGAAACTCCTCACTCGCACGTAATATATTAAGAGTTCTTCTTGAAATACATGGGCGAAAGACCAATCCAATAAGTGTTTCTGGCAGGAACTCCCCAAAGAGACTCATTTTTGTAGGTGTCCTGAAGAGTTCCCCGAGAATGCCAGTCAAAAGCATAAGAAAGCTCGATCGGAGGTGGCTTTCGGGCTTTCCTTTCGAACCTATTTCCTCTGCGCAGATGAGCTGAGCCCCCGCCTTTCTATTCTCTTTCAGATTGAACCTTATTGGTGTCCAAGGAGACTAGCGATAGAGTGGGTCTTCGATACGAGCAAGAATTTTCGTGTCTCATGCATTCAAGTCTATGTGTGCAACCCTTCATATCAAGCACAGAAAGAGAAACCACAGGACTTTGCTAGCCTAGTCTGATCAGTATAGCGTATTCAACCTGTCAGGAATGATATCCACCACTTCACTTTATGAGATTCCCCATAGGCACACAAATAAAGGGAATTCCAAGGAGCCAATATAAAAACACTAGTTCGAGCAGCGGTCTTTCTATACTGGATTTCTTTCTTAGCCAGGCTTGCATTCTGCTTTCCTACCAAATGAAAATAAGGTGGTCTTCTTAGGGATCATCTCAAACTTGCTAATTCCCACCCGTTTGTATGTATTTGTCGATTTGCTTTTGTGACGACGGTCAAACAAAGCTGGAAGAGAGGAATCCATTGAAGCTCGTTCTCCAGGAGAAGGTGCGTCAGCCGAGCCTTCCTACCAAAAAAGAAGAGCGGATCTGGGGGATGACGTCGGGCCCTCTTCGGTAAGGCGACAAGTGGATTCGGTGAATGCTTTCGGAGCAGGAGATATTGTAGGCCCGTCACAGGATCAATCATCGGACTTCACATCGGATGAGGAGTCAAAGTGACTTGATTATCTTAAGAAATTGGGAATGGCCGACCAAAAGGGTCTTAGTGACTTGATCACTACTCGTAAGAACCTCATTCAGGATCGATCGTGACGAACGCTGGCACTAACTCCCTTTTTGATTGTGAAGCTTGTCTTTGGGAGACTGTGAGGCTAATCTGTGAGCTGCAAGCTCTGAAAGGCTAGTGAGCCGAATGGATAAGGGGACGCCAACCCGCATCAGTCTAGACATTGAATTGACGATTTGAGAAATGGGAAATAATTTAATTGTCTCCGTGTTGTGGTTGTCTAACTTAAGTGCCTAAGTTATTGGCATTCGTTAGGATCATATAATGAGATTCTTGGGCTGTACACCATCAAGACTAAAGTCTCCGACCGTAGGCCGTGGAACATGAATGCTCAAACTTGCCTTTATGTCTGGGACCTCTGAATGGTGGTGGGACCCTAGTTTTAAGGTACTCCGATAATGTGCCATGAGTGCACGGAGCGTCGAGACGTGTGGCCAATGTTTGTAATATATTGAACTATGCGGGAGTGTACATTTTTATGATATATCTGCTTGTGCAAATACTATGCCTCCAGGGAAGGAATACCACTGCCCTGGGAAAGGGGTAGGGTCATTATAAATTGTTCAGATGAATGCTGACCGTTGCCTTATTTTCCACCCTCATGGTGGATTATCTTTGTGCAGGTGTTGGAGAGCCGAGCGGGAAATAGCGGGCTGAAGCCCTTGCTGCTATGCTGTCCCTCGAAGGTTGAATTGAAAAGTTTTACAGTTTTCATGTGTGGTCGGCCTGCGTGCCGATGTTTGAAATCCACACTTGTGAAGTTGAACTATAAGGTCTTAAGGCCAACATTTTTGTGTATTTATGTAGACATTCCTGTGATATATATATAAATGTGGTTATTTATATATAGTGGACATTTATGATTGTTGAGTTTAGTAGTAACCCATAAAGCTTCCGCTAGAATGCTCTGAGTTAGGATATGTGTACTGGTTTTGATATTCATACGTAACGTCGCTGACTGTCTGCGAAATATGGCGTGGGGCCTCGACTGGAGCCTCTGTTATATTTTATGTGACGGGTAGAGGTGTTATAGGCCATGATCAGTAGACCCAAAAGTTATGTCATCTACATAAATTTGTACTAGAATGATCTTACCCTTGACTTCACTAAGTAATAATGTCTTGTCTATCTTTACCCTTGATAATTTATTCTCAATGAGAAATTTAGACATGGTTTCATACCAAGCCCTAGGGGCTTATTGTAACACCTCTACCCGTTAAGAAGAATATAATAGAGGGTCCGGTCGGGGCCCCACACCATATTCCACAAATAGGCGGAGACGCTACTAAATAATATCATACAACCCAATGAATCCTAACACAGAGCATTCTTGCGGAAGCTTCATGGTTGAAACCTTGAACTCAAGAAAAACAAGAACTGTCCACTAAAAAATAGGAATGTATACAACCAAAGTATCTGCCCGACCTTTCAAATTTCTCTTAACAATGGTGTGGTTTACAGACATAGGCACGCAGGCCGGCCACACATGAACAAGAAGAAACAAAATAAAGCCTTCGAGGGCAGCAGCGTAGCTTGGGCTTCAGCTTGCTAAGTCCCGCTTGGACCAGCACCCCTGCACCTGCAAGAACCAATCCACCAAGCGGTGACAAACAGGGCAACGGTCAGCATTCAGCTGACCAATTATAACGACCCTGCCCCTGGCACGGGGCAGCGGAATACCATCCCTACATAGCATTTTACAAACAATATGTATAACAAATCACGCAAGGTGTGCACGACCACACAGTCAATACATATCACAAATGCCGGCACGACGGCCCGACGCTCCGTGCACTCAGGGCACATTCGGGTGTACCGGAAACACCGGATCCCACCAATGAGCATTTAGTCTGGCACGCAGGCCCAAGACTCTCATTATGCCGCCGACTAAAGCCAAATGCCTTGGCCCTCTCATGTCAAGCCTACATAACGCAGGTACGGATCAGCCACCCCCCGTTGCTCAAACTGCCTTGCCACTACCAAGTACATCGTACCTGAGGCCACAAATAAAGGCACGGGTCGGTTTCACCTTTCCTGTTCGGCACGAAGCCCTTTTATACAGTTGCAGCCCAACGGCTCAACACCACACAAAGTGACAACTCACGGCCATAAGAGTTGAACCCAACTCTCATAATTTCTTGGACTTCCTCTAGTAATTCCTGCTGCACCAAGCAACAGGTATGCACCACAGATTGCACACAAACAATCAAATACTCGGAGGCTCCTCCGAATGCAAACAAGCATCACCAATCCAGACCAGCATGTCCAGATGGGCTTCACACAGCATGCCTAGATCTGTACTCCGATTCCGAACTCTAACAAGGGGGATTTCACATATCTACCCCAAGGGACACCGCAACTCACCGCACACTCACGGGGAAGGGTTTTCCCTATGCAAATGCTGGAAAGTAGGACTTCACATGTCCAAGAAGGAAACCGTTACCCTTGGAATTCGCTTCGGAGCCATGGAGAGAAAGCAAATGGATGGAAGTATTCGCGGCAGCCTTGCCTTTGCAAATCCGAACTCGGCTCGCGATTTGGACCGCCGTGGCACCACGGCAGCCAGATTCCCTTTCTTCTTCCTTCTCTTGCTCTCCTCTATCTCTTATCTTTTAGAAAGAGAACACACAACTCAAATGAGCTTTCTCAACTCAAATCCCGGCCTTATCAATTTAGGGAACAGCCTAGGCCATTAGATCTTGGTCAAAGGAAATTGAAGGCTCAGATTATGGAAGGCTCAGATTAGCCCTGAAATTGATTTTCCTGGGAAGAACACGGGTTGTGACACGCCCATGTCACAGGCCGTGTTCCTGAAGCGGTGCACAACCGACTGAAAATAAACTAGAACACGGGTATTGACACACCCGTGTCAAGCCTTACACGCCCATGGCACCCAACATACGACCGTGTATCTAGCCGTGTCACCCCTGTAACACGATCTCCAAAATAACCCGAGCAGGACACGGCTAAGACACATGCCCGTGTCTATGGTCGTGTGCCCAACACGCCCCTGTGACACGCCCGTGTCACAAGCCGTGTCGCCTCTCGACGATCAGCTCTCGAGAACTTGAGTCGACATCTCGAGAAAAGGGGACACGCCCTGGGACACGCCTGTGTCCTAGGCCGTGTACACCTAACACGCCCGTGTCTCAGGCCGTGTCAGCCAACCTGAATCCCAATTTTGGTTTTTTAGATTTCTGGGGTGTTACACTTATTTCAACTCATACAAAGCTTTTCTTAACATAAACACATAATTAGGAAAGTTAGAATTAACAAAACTTGAGGGTTGTTCAACATAGATGTCCTCTTTTAGGTCACCATTTAGGAAAGCTGACTTAACATACATTTGGTAGACCTTAAATCTTTTATGTGCAACATATGCAAAGAATAGTATTATTGTCAGTAGTTGTATTTGATTTACTCTGAGTTACACCAACAAATGTCTTCGTTATAGTTAACATATTACTAATGGCATCAGAGACACCCAAGTGAGGCATACAGACTGACTTACCCTTAGTCAAGGTTTTTGCTGAGGAAACTTGAGAATTCGACATACACACTGTCTTGGTCATACCTACTAGAAGGGAGGAATACCTTCTGAAAGAAATCAAATCAATTACAGATGCTCTATAATTTCTACCAATGACCAATCATAACATTTTTATTTCACAATAAAATTAAAGATTTAATATCACTGAACAAGCCATATTAATTCAGTTAACTTCATCATTTATCACTAATTAAATAAACCTTTAAACTAGAAAAAAATGTGCTCTAAAAAGTCTACCAATTTTTAGAGCTCTTTCTAAGGTGGGTATGATGATATGTATCAATTTTCAAGTCATTTGGGTAATTATCCAAAGAAGATTTCATGGTATAAGTTTCTATTATCCGCACATAGAGCATGCATGACCCCTTTCAAGGTCAAAACATTAAGGGTGAATATTATTGTAAATCCATATTCTAAATGCCCTAATTTTTTTTATCACACATCATATATAGTATAATGATGAAGCCATAAACATTTTGGCATTGTACCCATTGATTTGACCAATTTAATTTCCCTAATATCATTTGTGTATATAATTTAAATAATAACAAAAATGGTAAAAAAATATTCACCAAAAATTTCCAAACTTTTAGAGAAGGTTTATTATCATATAAATCCATTTATAAATTTCATCATCATCCAAGTAATATTTTGAGAGGAATACGTAAAACATTGAGATCACTACATTTGTAACACATCATTTTCAAAATGAGATCTAGGAAGCTACAATACAATAAATATTTCATGCTACCACATTTTGGAAATGTCTTTCCAAAGGATACAACTTTCATGTTTAGCCCAAGGTCTAGAACTGTGCGTAGCAAGCCTAAAAATCATTTTGAAACTAGTTAGGCAAAAGTGATAGATTCGGTTTTGGTCTACAAGAAAGATATCTGTATTGATCTTAAATGTTAACCCAATTCCTATGATAAGATGACAGCGCCAGGCATGCGAATACTCCAAGTGTCTGTAGACGCCCCTTAAGAGGTCAAGGGCACATTCATGGTCAATCAACGGAGCATGCATCTTCTATGGGAAACTGTTCACGGAGAACCAGCGAAGTCACTATGAATTCTTCTTTAGAGGTTTCTATGGACTCTTCTGTCTAGGAACCACATAGGCAGTTGCTTCTCTCAACTCTCTGCCGCCTAACTCTTTGTGTACATCGGGCGGCTGCTCATTTAATGCTACAATTAGTAAAGCATTAATTTCCTAGCGTTTTGGCAACCGTTTGGGCATCCTACCCTTTAGTATAAATAGGGGCCTGGGGAACATGAATGGGGGGATCAAACTAAGGCCAATGCTACCTAGTTGTAGGTGTGGACACTCAGTTCGACCCTTACTAGACTTTTTCTCTCCTCCCTTTCCTTTCTATTCACTGGTACTCACTATTACCCTCTTTGTAATCGCTTTTCTATCAATCAAGAGACTCGTTACAAGAGAGGCATTCATAATGATGGGTCAAGTCTGCTGTTCGCCGCTTTTAGCGACATCTCTTTTCAACATTCTTTTATGCCACCTAGCTATCCGTAGGGCTAGTAACTAGTCGGTTGTTGTTTTTGCCCTCTCAACCGAACTCCCCAAAGTGTTGTGCTAGGAAGGAGTTAGGTGAAAAAATTTGCACCAACAGTTCGAACACGCGACTTTCAGATTTCAAGCGGCTGGAGAAACCACCCGACACACGGTTATAGCTGCATAATTTACCAAAATAAATGTTGTTGAACACTCTCCCAAACGGACGGGTACTCGTTAGCAGCTACGAGGTCAACACTGGTACTCAGGAATGTTTTGATTCCGGAGCAGCCAAGGCCTACCTAGAGTCTGTTTAGGAAGTTCAGGTAGTGTCAGTCCCAAGCGGAGATAAAAGAAGGGTAATATTCGTCAACACAATGCTAAACGAGGAGAGCAAAGCCAAACTCATCCAGTGCCTGCTAAAGAACAATGACATCTTCGGGTGGTCTCCCTCTTACATGCTAGGGATAATCCTAGATGTCGGTTACCATCACCTCAATATCAACCCCGACTTCAGACCTATAAAGTAAAAAAAGAAAGTAGAAGCCACTATCTATATTAAACCAATTCGAGAAGAAGTATCCAAGTTGCTCAAAGCAGGATTCATTCAGGAAGACCAGTACTCGAAATAGATCTCTAATGTGGTTATGGTGTGTAAGTCCAATGGGAAGTGGATAATGTGCATCGGCTTCACCTGCTTAAATAAAGCGTGTCCAAAGGACTGTTATCTTCTACCTCGGATAGACTCCTTGATCAACTTTGCGGTAGGGTTCTTCGTAATGAGTTTTCTGGACACTTTCTCAGGGTACTATTAGATTTGCATGCATAAGCTAGATGTCCCCCATACCTTGTTAATCACAAATGAAGGATGTTATTGCTATCTGGTCATTTCGTTTGGATTAAAGAATGTCGGAGGAACTTACTAGAGAATGATGGACCATGTCGTTTATAAAATCCCCCTCTCGATAATTGAGCATAAATGAGGGAAGAATTTATGCCCAGAACTGTCGCCATACAATGACACCATCAAACAGGTTAGTCACCACTACAAGACACAGATCCTGCCAACATCTATGATCATATCACATGGCCAACGAGAAAATAAGTAAAGTAAAGTAAGTCAACAATCACAACATAATATATATCGAAAAGGATGAATAATCTACAATAAGATAATAAATGAGAAGAGTGGTAAAGGCTTAAGCCCAGTACAAGTCCAAAAATATAAAATAAACTCTCTCACTCTACACTATAATGTGGAAGCTAATAAGAATACTCATCAACATGGTGCCTTTTAGTGGTAATAGTTGTGTGCAATAATTTCTCTTTAGGTACTGCTACATCGTACTGTTGATCCTCTAGGTTGTACTGCTATTGCGGCCCCACGTGCTCCTAAAAATGATGTGGTCCACTAACCGTTTGTCAAAAAGACTAAAACGCTTCATCCTCTTCTAACCCCTGCAACTCCTAGGCAACATGTAGGAGGATGAAGGGGGAGGACAAGAAAGCAGAATATAAAAGCAGGTGACATGGCTCTACTAGTAATTATGTGTATATATATGCTACAATAGAATATAAAAACTAAGCAAGCATTAATCAGGTAAGCAGTAAATAGTAGAAGCAGTAAGTAAAGTATGACGTAGGTAAGTAAGTAAATTAAAGTACATTATCATCACAAAAGCGTACCTTAACTTATATGAATACCCATACAAACATATAGGTTAAGGTTTATGGTAATATAACTCATCATATAAAAGAGACCATACTAATTTATATGAAGAGGATCAGCGAAAAATGAATGTTATGATATGCAATGCAATGATTTTGTTATGCTTCATACATGTGCAACTCACCCACTCTAGTCGACTCTAAGCGCAAAGACCTTTTGTTCACACTTTTCAGAGATAGCTAACCTCTCTAGCACTCCTATTATGGTCAAACGGTGGCTGGGGAGCGGGCACCTCCCCACTCCTAGGCGGGTATACACTACCAAGCCTAATCCCTCTATACGCCTATGTACCCATCTCTAGTGTACTCTAAAGTCTCTGCGTACCAATTCTTGAATCCACCAGTCTTAACGGCTAAGCGATAAGTCATTTGGAAAAATGTCACCAAGACACCAGTCTAAGCTGGCCCTCTAGACCTTATCAACTTGCAAGGTCAATGTACTACCGTCGATTTGATGACTAAGCTAGTATCAAGGAACTACTACGTCATATGCACATATAAAGTATCATCTCACCCACCCGAGCCTCCAACTCACAACACTCCTCCAATCTGTTTCACAACGAGCCTCCAACTTACAGGACTAACAAGTCCTATCACCACTCCATCCCGTAATCAGGGATAAGGTTCACTATTAACTTTGTCAACCTAAATAAACTACACTTATTTATTATTTAGGTATACATAGTGGCTTAAGATAGATCTTGGATTTCCCGAGGTCTACCCGATGAAGGTTTCACATTTGTACTAGGAAATACGATGGTTTAAAGCTCAAATCTCCCTTTCTCAAGATATTTACTTTTATTAGTGGTTACCCTTCTCATAACCCTCTCTCCATGTTTCATATCCCTCTCTCCATGTTACTCTTAAACTATCCTAAGATGGTTTATGATTCTTTTAGTGGAGAGACAATCTATCGTCGGACTCCAAGTCTAGCGACTCCCTTTAGTGTACATGTACACTGACACTCATCAGCTCTTGGTGACTTTCCTTAGTAATTCAACTGGATTTTCATGGTACTCCAAATGTGCTTCTAAATTAGTTAGGACCAACTCTTATACACACTTTCAAGGACTACTTGTAGGCATACATTCTATTTAACCGTGCAAACTCTTAAACCTCAATATTCATCGTGTGATGCAAACCTTAACTTAATATTTTATATGCCTCATAATACTTACTATAGATGCCCCATGGTCCTAATAATTCTCCAAATAAATATAGAATCTTTCCTAAGTGGAATGGTGATGCATATTTCATTTATTTAATTGTGTCACTTTTTTGAATTAAAATTAAAAGTATTGGACATAAGTTCTCCAAAAATCTTAAAATATTTAGGCGTTGATATAAATGTTGTCCAACTATTATGTCTCAAATTTCATTCAAATCATAGGTGATCTTGATCGTCTATTCACTACTTCATTAGTATATCATAAATAGCAAATGATGTCAAACTATTATTTTAATCGCAGACCAACACATAAAATGAACTAGTTTTACTCTTAAGAGGTGACTATCAAATACTCTGTCCAAATGATCTAAAATTAATATCATAAGTTTTGTTGGATCTATAGTTTGGATTTGGGCTAGGTTCACTAATTAGGATGTTTGACCCACCTTGTATAGCCAGGGTCAAGTCTGTTAGTCCTAGAGTTTAGGCTAGTCATTAGTATCAAGCTTCATGGACCAGCCTGTAGAGGACATGAAAGTCAGGGTAAGATCTACCTTTTCTCTAGAGGGGAGGGGGGGGGGTGAATAGAGTATTTTAAAATAATTTTGCAAATTAATAATTAATTGGCAGTGGAAGACTTAATTTATTTATAGTGTATTGTGCTTGCAGTAAATAAAATAAAGTAAAGCAAGAAAGCTAATTCACAGTACACAGGAAATAAAACACAAACAACAAGATGACACAAGGAGCTATAGTGGTTCCCCAATCAACCTGGGTACATCCACTCTTCTACCACCCTAGGTAGGAATCCACTGTAGGATGAGTTGATCAGGTGTCCTGGGCACCAATGAGCTTTTGATAAGTTACTCAAAAACCAAACCAGATTTTTTGATAAGGTGTCTTGCCACCACTGAGTTTTGACAAGGTCTCAGAAACTAAACACAAAACTTTTGAAGGGAGTTTTGTATAACCCTTTTACAACAAAAGAAAATGAAAAAAGTGAAGGAGTTCTTCTCTGTCAACAATCAAAGAGAAGACTAGTGGATTTGTTGTTGTCAATTCTCCCCCTGAGATTAGCAGTAGGTCTGGAGAAGAAGCTTTGTACATGGTGATAAGCCTTCAGTAAGTTGAGATCTCCAGCAATTGATAATTTCAGCAAAAGCTAAAATGTGTTTTGTCTGGAGTCTTTGATTGATGAAGCCTAGAAAACTTGAATCAGAAGAGAGATTTGAAAGAGTAGAAGGGATTCTTCTCTGTGTGTTGATCTCCTTCTCTGTTCTATTGCTTGTGTTCTGTAAAAACTCTAACTGTATAATCCTGTAGAATTCTTGAGAGAGATGTTCTACTTGATTATCTGTCTCTATTGTCTGTAATGATATTATGAAATCCAATCTCCTAGATAGCCGTTAGCCAGTCATAAATGACTTCCTTAATTGGTATCTGTCTCTAGAGGAAAGTCCTAAGAAACATTCCTTTTCAGTCTCCTTGAAACTTGCTCCAGATTGATTGAAACAGCTACAAAATATTCTGTATTAAATGCTAGATATGGAAGATATTTGAATTCCATAACAGACTTATTTGAAATTCTGAAATCGTCGATCTCTCAGGAAAATCGTCGATCTGAGCTCGAATATCATCGATCTAAGCTCAGAGATCTGGATTTTGACTTGAGACAGAAATCATCGATCTGAGCTCGGAGATCATCGAACCGAGTTCGACGCCTCGTCGACCTAAGCTCAGAGATCGTCAAACTAAGTTCGACGCCTCGTCAATCTGCGCTCGACAATAATTGCTTTGGTCTTCTGCACTTGTAATCTGAACTAGGAGATCTTGGGGGCAGCTTTCAAACCTAAGTTCTAAGCCTTAGACCTATTCTAGTTGACCTTTAAACTATACAATGAGGTCAAGACACAATCCTATGAACATAGTGATCCTTACCCAAATCAGTAATAGGATGTTCCAATAATCTCCCCTATTTGGGTTAGGATTACTATTTACATGATTTATAGGAATTTTAAAAGCATACAAGCAAAAATAAATACAACATTGCAGAAATGTAAACAACAGCATTGCAGAAGCATATGTATAATCACACAGCAAATTTATTCAGAGTGAGATATATGTAGTTCAGCTTACCCTATCAGTCCTTTTCCTTGCCCTTTTTGAAAAGAATTTCCCTATTGGGGTTTTCAGCTTCTCTCTTAGATCTTCTATCATCAGCAGCACCAAGAGAAGTTTGAGATTTGGCTCTGGGAACAACTGCCTCTGGGTGTAATTTCATGTACCTTTCTGGGTCAAAGAATTTCCTGGATGAATACCTTTCAAGCTCTTGCTTTCTCTGTTTAGAAAATGTTAAAATATTGGAAGTATCTTTCCCTTGTTCTCTGGCTTTCCTCATCTGGTCTAAAGCAGCTTGCTCCTTCATCCTGGCTGTCTAAGAGACTTGATTGCTCTCTGGATCTTCATAAGGTACAAGAGGTTCATATCTGTTAATAGTGTCAAAATGAGGAGCTTTTGAGGGAACACTTTCTTTGAGCTTATAAGGGAATGGACCAGTAGTTTAATCAGTTGGGCCTTGTCCTTCCCTTTGATAAGATTGCTTTCTAGACTGTCCTCTTGAATACACTCTATAATCTCTTTGATTTCCTCTGTATTGACCTCTTCTTGACTGGTAGCCTCTTTGCTGATGTCCTCTGGATTGAGATCTTTCTTGAAACTGAGAGGAACTTTTGAGATGAAGTATGAGAGGTTTGATGAGATGAACTTCCACCAGATCCTGCACGTAGAGAAGGAGGAGGAGGAGGATTATAATGAGATGTGCCTTGGTCATATTTCCTTCTCTTCACCATAGCCTTCAACTGGTTCTTAGAAAATTGCATCCAATGTTCAGTAATAGGACAATCATGCAATATATAGTAAGGAATGTCATTATCAGAAGTGGCTTTCTTTGCAGGAACTCTCTTCATTGCTTTACTTATAGCTTTCCTCTTCCTTGCAATAGTTGTAGAGGAATCATCTGAATCTGTCCTGAATTCATCACTATCAGAGCTCTGGGGCTTATCATACATAGAACCTATTTCCTTGTAAGCTGTCTTCGTAGGAGAATCAGGAGCAAAAGCAGTAATAACAACACCACCAGCAGCAGCAGAAACAACACTAGAGTCAGCAGTAGTAACAACAGAAACAACAACAGAGGCATCTGAAACAACAATATTAACAACAACAGGCTTAGCAGGCTCTGAAGCAATAGCCTCTGTGATCATCACATCATTATCATCAAAAGCAACAGCAGCAGAAACTTCCACAGCCTTGATTGAATCAATGTATGATTGGATCAAGATGGGATCATAGATAGTAACAGGCATAATGGCCTTAGAAAGATCTTCAACAGCTGGAGCTGGAAGATATCTGCTATATAGACCATCAAAAACTGAAAGCAGGAACCTGAAAGATGGGACTGGGGCTGGAGCTGGAAGATCTGGCACTTCTTCTGAACTAAGCATGAAGTCTAAATCTTCAGCAGGAAGCATGATTACTTCATTGCGCATCTCCCCCTGCCTAGATTTAGTAGAAACTGGATCAAGGCACCCCAAAGAAGGGATTGCCTGAGGAAGATGGGAAGAAGATAGCCTTGTAGATAAATCATTTATAGATTTTAGTAGAGGAGCCAAGGAGGTATCCAGCAAGAGTGTTAGACTGGGAGCTAACATCTCATACAATCTATCAGCAAGAGTAGGAACATATACTTGCTCAAGGGAGGCTTGAGTAGAGGTAGAGAAGAAAGTTGCAGAAGTTGATGCAGTTGGTGGAGCTGCAGAAATGTGTGAAGTGGATGTTGATGATAGTGGTATGAATGGTTCAGATACAGGGATGGTGGTGATGGATGAAACTGGGATGGTAACTGATGGTATGACTGAGGTTATGGATGAGGTGAATGAGGGCTGAGCTAAGATGTCTTGAAGAAGTTGTTGGTAGGATGTGGAAGAAGATGGAAGCTCTTGAGGAGATGAATGAGAATCATCCATATAAGAGTCATCTATGAGGTTGAATGATGTAATTTGAATTGATGAGTCAAGGTCAAGAGGGGGATAGTAATATAGTGGATGAAATTGTTCTTGAAGAGTGGCTGGTGGAGGTGTAGAGATTTTAGGTAAGGAAATTGAGATGGGAGATGAAATGGTTGAGGAAACTGGAGGTGGATATGGTGGAGATGAGGAGGAGGAAGAAGGCAAATCTTCTAAAGGGGCAGTTTCCTGAGGGGAAGTGACTGTCACTGTCCATGTTCCTGAAGTAGTGTGAGTTGCAGAACCCCTGCTGGGTTTAGCAATCTACCTATTCCATTTTCCAAAGAGAGCACAAGATAGTCTCTTGGAAGCATTTATATGCATGCCATTTGATACTAGCAGTTGGGGGCATTTGTTGTGCAAAAACAAACCTACTATTCTCCCAAAAATAACAAAATTCTTGTTGATTTTCTTTTTAATTAGATCAAAGAAAATCTCTCCCCAGTTAAGGTATTTCTTATCTACAATAGCAGCCATTAGGCAAAATTGATATCTAGAAATAGTATCATGGGCAGAATGTTTTGCTAAAATGACTTTGCCGACTACATCAGCCAGAAATCTGTACTCAACTAAAAGATTTTTCGTAAGTAATTTATTAGGGTTTGCTGTTGTATGTCCCATTCTATCCAGCATATTAGAAAATTCTTCTCCAGACAACTCAACATTATCATGTCCAGTACTCAGTTGAAAAACTTCTGTCAAAAGTGCGGGAGTGAGGGATACCTGGGTTCCTGAAATAGTCCCGACAACTGTATTCTGATCCAGGTTGTGGGCTGTGCATACCCATTCCTTGATTTCGTCGGCAGCCAGCTTCATCCTTGAGGTCATGATGGTGACCAACTGTTGTTCTTTGAATAATTCTAGAATGTCCTTGGAAAATCTGATCACTGCCTTCAAATGAATCCATATCTATATCAAAACCTGTATCAAATTTTATCGCGGCTAAAAAAGCAACTGAAACAGCCATGATTTTCCTACAAAGACAAACCAAACAAGACCAAGTGTAGAGGGGTTTGGAGGGAAAGAAAGCTCTGCAAAAAGTATGAATGCTCAAAGGAGAACGAAGGTCGAAAAAATGATTTTATATTAGGGTTCGATGCTGAAAAGGAAAGATCGTTGAACTCAGTTCGACGATCTGGGCTTCTAAAGGAATCTGAAAGGTCTTCAACATCGTCGATCTCTGTTCGACGATATTGGAGAGCGTCGAGCTCTATTCGACGATCTCTGACCGGAAAGAGATGGCCTAGCACTATAAGGGAAACGCTGAGCTCCGTTCGACGCTTTTATGAGAACGTCGATCTCCATTCGACGATCTTTAGGAAAAATGTCGAGCACAGTTCAGAGTTAATAAAGAACCTATAGACACTAGAAAAATAAAGTTTTTATCCTAGTCTTTGTCAATTTTAAGGTTTTAAAAATCTTGGATCTTAATTTAGACTTCCTCCATCTAACATTCCTAACTAATTCAGGAAGAATGTGTGTTTCTTTTCATCCAAGGGTTTGGTGAAAATATCTCCCCTTTGCAAATCAGTTGGGATATATTGAAGTTCAATTTTATTCTTTTCAACATTATCTCTTAGGAAGTGACGCCTAATCTCTATATGTTTGGTCCTACTATGGAGGACTGGATTTTGGGTTATAGAAATAGCACTGGTATTATCACAAAATATTTTTGACTTATCTAAGTTGTAACCATAGTCTAGGAGCTGATTTTGAATCCACAATATCTTTGAGAACCAACTACCTGCTGCCATGTATTCAGCTTCAGCAGTTGATGTGGACACAAATGTTTGTTTCTTACAAAATCAGGAGACAAGTCTGTCACCAATAAACTTACAAGTTCCACTGGTGCTTTTCCTGTCTACTCTACATCCAGCATAATCAGCATCTGAAAATCAAGTTAATTCAAATCCTGAATCTTTTGGATACCAGAGACCTAGATTTGGACAACTTTTCACATACCTAAGAATCCTTTTTACTAATGTTAGGTGTGACTCCATAGGGCTTACTTAGAATCTAGCACAGATGCATGTAGCAAACATTATGTCAGGTCTACTAGCTGTATGATACAATAAAGAGCCAATCATTGCTATATATGTTGTCTGATCAACAGGTTTCCCATGTTCATCAGCATCTAATACAGCATTAGTAGGCATAAGTATTTTCATAGATGATGCTTCAGACATACCAAATTTCTTAACTAACTCTTTTGCATACTTGGTTTGAGAAATGAATATGCCATCAACATGTTGTTTGACTTGCAATCTTAGAAAGAAGGAAAGCTCACCCATGCTACTCATTTCAAATTTTGAATGCATTAGGTTGGAAAACCTCTTGCACAAGTTTGAATCAGTAGATCCAAAGATAATATCATCTACATAAATTTATACTAGTAGGATATTGGACTTATGGGTTCTAATGAAAAGAGTTTGGTCAACTCTACCCCTTTTAAAATAATTTTCCAAAAGAAAGCATGCTAAGGTATCATACCATGCTCTAGGAGCTTGCTTGAGACCATATAATGCTTTATGTAGTTTAAAAACATGATTAGGATTAGTAGGAGAGATAAAACCTGGGGGTTGTCTGACATAGGCTTCTTCCATGATATCTCCATTTAGAAATGCACTCTTCACATCCATTTGATAAACTTTGAATCTCTTGTGAGCTGCATAGGCTAGGAATATTCTTATGGCCTCTTATCTTGCAACTGGTGCAAAGGTCTGGTCATAATCTATTCCTTCTTCTTGAGTGTATCCTTGTGCAACTAGCCTTCCCTTGTTCCTTATGATAATGCCTTGATCATCTAGTTTGTTCCTGAATACCCATTTTGTTCCAACAATGGGATGATCCTTTGGCCTTGGCACTAGCTCCCAAACCTTGTTTATTTCAAATTGATTTAACTCCTCTTGCATTGCAATGATCCAGTGTGGATCTTATTATGCATCTTGTATGGATTGAGGCTCAATTTGAGAAAGAAAGCAGGTGTGCATTAGGTTTTGGTTGACCTGATTTCTAGTTTGCACACCAGCTGAGATGTCTCCAATCACTTGGGAGATTGGATGATCTCTTGATGCTACTAAATCAACAGGGGGTGTTGATTGTTCACCAACCTGTGTTGTTGTTTCCTCTTGTGGAACAACAACTAGCTCTTCAATGTGATTCTCACCAGGATGTTGAATGTCTTCTTCATCTTCACTGCTTTCACCTTTTTGTTGGATATGTGAAGGTGCTGTATCCTCTTCAATGATGTTTAACCTGCCTAAATTCTCTGAAAGAGAATGTACCTGCAAAGGTTCTATGGTAGAAGTATTCTTCTCCTTGAAAGACATGTTAGTTTCATCAAAAGACACATGTACAGATTCTTCAATTTTAAGAGATGATTTGTTATATACCCTATAAGCCTTACTGATCATGGAGTATCCCAGAAACACTCCTTCATCAGCTTTGGCTTGAAATTTTGCTATATATTTCTTGTCATTATTATATATGTAATAAATACAACCAAAAATTCTGAAATAGTCTACTTTAGGTTTCTTCCCTTTGAGTAATTCATAGGGAGTCTTGCCCTTCAGCTTATGTATCAAACTTCTATTCAACACATAGTTTGAGGTGTTCACTGCCTCTGCCCAAAAGGATAGAGGAAGGTGAGCATCTGTCAACAATGTAGTAGCAGATTCAATAAGGGTTTTTTTCCTTTCAGCTACCCCATTTTTTTGAGGAGTTCTAGGAGCTGAGAAAGTTTGCCTGATCCCTTCACTCTGACAGAACTCTTGCATAAGAAGAGAATCAAACTCTGTCCCATGATCACTTCTGATCAGGGCAATATGAGTATTGAACTCAATCTGTATGCATTTGAGAAACTCTGTCAAACACTTAAAGTTATCAGACTTCTTCCTCAGAAAGAACACCCATGTGAATCTAAAGAAGTCATCTACAACTACTAAAGTGTAAGATTTTCATCCTAGACTTTGTAATGTAATGGGTCCAAATAGATCCATGTGTAACAGATACAAAATCCTAGGTGAATTACTCTTATTAAGTGACTTAAAGCTATTTTTAGTTTGCTTGCCTAATTGACAAGCCCTGTAAAGTCCTTCCTTCTTGTAGGGGCCACAAGGTAGTCCTCTAACAAGGTTGTCCTTGGATAGTGTTGGAATCCTAGGTTTTGATTTGAGTTCAGTCCTCTCTTTCTGTCTCTTGACCCAAGATTTATCTATGGTCAAAGGTTAGTTGATAGTTTAGATTCTCTAGTTGTGTAGAATTGCTTTTCCAGATGAATATTTGGTTAAGTAGTTTTCATTCGACTATAGTCGAATGTCGCTCGACTATCGTCTATCGGCTGATCGACGATCGTCTATCAGTTGGTCGACGTTTTGTTTGCTTTGATAGTTCGACTATCTGTTGATAGGTCGACTATCTGTGTTGCTTTGATAGTTCGACTATCTGCTTGGATAGTTCAACTATCTGATAGTTCGACTATCTGTTGATAGGTCGACTATCTGTTTTGTTTTGATAGGTCGACTATCTGTTGATAGGTCGACTATCTGTTTTCTGTGATAGGTCGACTATCTGCTTGATAGGTTGACTATCTGTTTTGCTTTGGTAGTTCGACTATCTGTCCGGATAGATCGACTATCTGATAGCTCGACTATTTGTTCTGATTGGTCGACTATCTGCCGAGGTAGTTCGACTATCTTCTTTGATAGTTCGACTATCTGGATCGTTCGACTATCTGTCCGATAGGTCGACGATCTCTGTGCGTCGGTCGACGATCTCCGAGGGTCGTTCGACGTTTTGCTGTATGTTTTAAATAGTTTTGTCGTCTTCTGTGATGTGACTAATTTCATAATTATTTTGGCATATTTTATAAAAGATTATCTGAGTAAATTGTGATAACACTTCCATGCAATATCTATTCTATTCTGTATGCATGAGCTAATCTTTTCTGATAAAGTTATTTATCTTATAGCTGAGATATGATTTCTGCCAGGCTGTCCTTTATAGCCGTTAGACTCAAAAAGTCTTCCTTGGCTGTAAAGAGTCGTTTTTGATGTGACTTTCTCTTATATTATTTCATCAGAAGTATTTGCAGCTTCTTAGAAAGTTTTATCCTTTTATAGGATATCTGCCTGCTGTAGTTTGTTTTTGCTTTATGCTTTTTGCAGCCCAGCTTGCAGAGTTCAGAAAAAGACAAGATTCAAACTCAATTTGAGCCGTTGCTGCTGCTGATATATAAAGACTTCTTTGAAGAAAGAAATCAACTAGTTCTCAGATAAAAATTTATTCAGCAAGCTTACAGCAAGATCAAGTTTACTGCTCTCAGCAATCTTCACTCAACTGAGAAGTGTTAGCTCTTCTGCTCTTCTTCAACCTGAGTTCTCCTGTTTCCAGGAAGTTCTGACTCAGAGATCTTTTGAAGAAGAAGAAGAAGATAGCTGCTAGAAGATTTTCATTTCTTATTTTATATCTTCTTGTAGTTCTTCCTTCAGTATTTACTGAAGTGTTTCTGCACTGAAGCAAGACTTCACCTGGACGTTCTTTGAGCCAGGGGGAGCCTTGATTCTTTTAGAGCTTTCTAGGTCAGTGCAAGTTATTGTGCTTCTCTAATCTATTGTAAAATAGAGAAGACACCTTAACCTCCTTTTCCCCTCCTATACAGGGTTATTACTCCCTTCAAAAGTATCCCTTGGTGGCAGGGCACCTGATCAAAAACCTGTGTTGGTTTTTAGACACTTGATCAAAAGTCTAAAGGGTTTCTTGATCTACCTGAAGCAGATCTTGTTGGTGGCAGGGCACCTGATCAAAAACCTGAGTGGATTCCTACCTTGTTGGTAGAAGAGTGGACGTACCCAAGTTGTTTGGGGAACCACTATAAATTCCTTGTGTCGTCTGGATTGCTTTATTTAATTACTTACATTGTGGCTGTGATTAGATCTTAACTAGGTTTGCTAGTTGCTGTTTAGGTTTCCTACCCTTAACTGTAATTACAGTTGGCTGCCTCTTTGTGCACAACACTTGTGTTAGGCTCTAAGGTTTAATCTCAAATATCTATAACTTTCATTCCGCATTTAACTCCAAGGGAGTTGAGTAGAAAGTCAACTTTGCTAGTGCAATTTTTGATTACTCTATTCAACCCCCCTCTAGAGTAGTATCTATCCCTTCTCTTTCAATTGATATCAGAGCCAGGTTGACTGACTGAATAGGCTAACACCTAAGTCACAAGATCCTGATAGATACCAAAGTTTATAGATATTCACTTTCACTATCATGGCCCAGTCCAAGGATTATTCTAGCACCAGACCTCCAGCATGCAACTTGGCTAAGTTTGGCATCTGGATGGCAAGGATCAAATTATATATGAATTCTGTTGATGAAAGTATTTTTGCTTCTATTTTGACAGGACCACCAAGAGCACCTACTGCTGCTACTGCCTCATCATCATCTGATATGAGTACAGTGCCTCCTCCAGACTACAATGATGAGTACAAAAAGGCAAAGATAGCAGATGCCAAGGCAATGAACATTCTGGCTCAGACAATGTCTGATGAAGTATTCCAGAAGGTTGCTGACTGCTCTTCAGCAAAAGCTATGTGGGATATACTGAACCAGATTGTAGCTGGTTCAGCTGATGAAAGGAAGGACAGGAGGTCCAACCTTATCTCACAATATGAGAATTTCAAGAAAACTGATGCTGAATCAGTTGAAGCTATGTACACAAGGCTCAACTCAATCATCAATGAGCTGAGGACCCTTGACAAGGACATTTCATTGACAGAGTTCAATGATAAGATTCTTATGTGCTTCCCTAGCACATGGGATCTGAGGATCTGGCCTATCAAGGAGGCCAGAAGCATAACAGAAATCTCAATAGAAGCCCTTCTCGGCAAGCTCAAGTCTTTTGAGCAAGTGCTGAAGTCCAGGGAAGCAGAAGCTGAAGCAAAGACCCCAACTCCTACAAGAAAAGAGCAAAACCTTGCTCTTAAAGCTGCTGACACTTCTAAAGGCAGCCAGTCAAATGAGGAACTAATGGCATTATTTGCCAAAAGATTTCTCAAGATGGGAAGGAAGGAATTCAGAAAGAAATCTTCAAAGTATGAAGATAAACCAAGGTATGATCGCACCCCTTCTAAAGAAATAATCTGCTATGGTTGCAGGAAGCCTGGACATATCCTTCCAGATTGTCCAGAGGAAAAGAACAAAGATAAAAGAAAAGACAAGGATCAGCACAGGAAGCACTCCAAGCCATCCTCCTACAAGAACAAAAAGAAGGAGAGAGGCTTTATTACTGAAACCTGGAGCGATTCTGATGAGGAATCCTCTTCCTCAAGCTCCAGTGAGGATGAAGAAGAAAAGAAGGCAAAGGAAGTTTGCCTGATGGCAATTGATGCCTGCAGCAATCACTCAGCTGCAGATAATTCAGATTCTGATGAAGAGATGCCAATAGAAGATGAGGTACTATCTTCTTATGATTTCACTTCTGCAGAATTTAGATTAGAATTTAAATCTTTATGTTTAGATTTAATTAGTTCTGAAAAAGAGATTAAAGAACTTAGACATAGGCTAGATGAATCAGAAATCATATCTATTGAAAACATCAAGTTAAAGGAAGATCTCACTAATTCTAGTGAAGAAATTAAATTTCTTAAGAATGAGTTAGCTAAATCCAAAAGGCTAGAAGAGTCTCTAAATGCTAGAAGCCTTAAGTTGCTTGAAATAACCAGCATGTCTAACACTAGGACAGGCAATAACAAATTAGGCTTAGGAGCATCTTCTAGTGAGCCCCCAATCATTCTTAAAAATCAACTTTCAACTCCAGTGAATTTTATTTCATCTAGTGGAATAAAGAACACTGAGCAAGTCAATCAAGTAAATAGAGCTTTAAATAAAGCTAAAAGAGAGAAAAGAAAACAGAAATTTAAGGAATTACAAAAAACGTCGAGCGCTGCTCGACAATCTCAGGCTCAGTGGTCGAACGAAGCTCGACGATCTGAGCATCTATCGTCGAACGTCGATCGACGATCGCAAGCTCAGTGGTCGAACGGAGATCGATGATCTGAGCAGCCATCGTCGAACGCTGGTCGACGTTTCCAATATGAATTTCAAAATTACACCCAGAACTTTAGAAACCCGAATATGAATAGAAACCCTAGGTTCATTGACCCATCATCTGCATGGAGAATCCCACCTAGGAGATCTTACCCATTAGGTTATCACCCTCAGCCTGCTTATTCATTTATTTCCAGTTTTTCTTATGTGAAAAACAAGGGACCCAACATCATTGTAAGGAATAAAGCTAGGCTTGTAGCTCAGGGCTACAGACAGGAGAAAGGTATAGATTATGACCAAACCTTTACTCCTGTTGCAAGGCTAGAGGCAATAAGGATCTTCTTAGCCTATGCAGCCTACATGAAGTTTAAAGTTTTTCAAATGGATGTCAAAAGTGCTTTTCTTAATGGTGAGCTAAAGGAAGAGGTGTTTGTTGAACAGCCACCTGGTTTTGTTTCTTCAACTCAGCCCTCACATGTATTTAAGTTGCAGAAAGCTCTTTATGGACTAAAACAAGCACCAAGAGCCTGGTATGAGACTTTAGCTAGTTTCCTGTTAGAGCACAACTTTACTAGGGGAGTAGTTGATAGAACCCTCTTCGTAAAGCACCACAAGGACACAATCCTGTTAGTTCAAGTGTATGTGGATGACATTATTTTTGGTTCCACTGATCCCAAACTGTGCAAAAAGTTTTCTAACTTGATGCATTCCAAGTTTGAGATGAGTAGTATGGGTGAGCTGTCTTACTTTCTTGGTCTCCAAGTAAAGCAAGATGCTGATGGCATCTTCATCTCCCAATCTAAATATACCAAGGAATTGGTAAAGAAGTTTGGGATGGCAGATGCTTCAGCAATGCATACACCTATGGCTACTAATGTAGTTATTGATTCTGATGATCAGGGAAAGCCTGTTGATCAAAAGAATTATAGGGCCATTGTTGGATCCCTATTGTATTTAACTGCAAGTAGGCCAGACATAATGTTTGCTACATGCCTTTGTGCTAGATTCCAGGTCAACCCCAAGGAATCTCATCTGATTCTTCTCAAGAGAATCTTGAGATACCTGAAGGGATGTCCAAATCTAGGACTTTGGTACCCAGCTGAGTCAGAATTTGAATTAATTGGATATTCTGATTCTGATTATGCTGGTTGTCGAGTTGACAGGAAAAGTACCTCAGGAACTTGTCAGTTCCTGGGAGAGAGATTGGTCTCTTGGTTCTGTAAGAAGCAGGACTCTGTATCAACTTCAACTACAGAAGCTGAATATATAGCAGCTGCCAGTTGTTGTTCACAAATCCTGTGGATACAAAATCAGCTTTTGGATTATGGGTACTCACACAAGAACACTAAAATCATGTGTGACAGTACAAGTGCTATCTCCATTGCACAAAATCTAGTGCACCACTCTAGAACGAAGCACATTGAGATTAGACACCATTTCTTGAGAGATTGTGTGGAAAAGAACAAGACCAGCCTTGAGTTCATATCCACAGACCTTCAGAGAGGTGATATATTCACCAAGCCCTTAGATGAACAGAAGCATCTGTTCTTTTTAGTTCAACTAGGCATGATTAATGGACGAGACTAAGTGTGACGTCTGCCTTGTTGAAATCTGTTCGAAGATAGTCGAACGACGTTCGACGATAGTCGAGCGGAGCAAGCCTATCATCGACCTATGGTTGATGATGGCTTATCTGCTTGAAGATCGTCGACCGGCGTTCGAAGATCGTCGAACAGGTTGAGCTTATCGTCGATCTATGGTTGACGACAGCTTGCTGTTTGTGAAGACAGAAATAGTCGAACGATTGATCGACTACTCTGCTTCAGGACCGATCGTCGAACGACCGTTCGACCATCGTCTCCAGTATCTTTTAAATAGATCGACGATCGCTATTTTAATATAAAGCCGATGGTCGACCTAGGTTAATAGATAGTTGCTCTTATCGTCGACGGAGAGCGTCTTTTCGCATTCCGTCTTCCCGCTTGCTCTTTGTCTTGCTCTCTGTCTTGCGCTCCGTCCTCGCAGTCTCTCCCTCGTCTTCTCCAGCGTTTTCGATGGCGATTGCTCCAGCGCTTCTTGCAGTAGTAAAGTTTGATGCCGGTATCAGCGTTGATTTCGACGCCTTCAGCTGCTGCGAACCAGGGATAGTGGAGATTCTGAATCTGTGCAGAGATCAAGGATTAGAGAAACTTATGTCTTACAGAATAAAGATAAACACTCAAGAAATCAAGGAATGGGCTTTCACTTCATCTTCTACTGATGATTCGATGACTGGAACAATTAGCGGAGAAGAGGTAATATTGACTCCCGCTATTCTGACTGAAATTTTTGGATTAATTAATGGTGAAGAAGAGTATGAGCAAGATGCTCCTAAATTCGGAAGGATGTTAACTGAGCTGGGACATGCCGAAGGCATCCCCTCCAAGCTGCTCAAGGTGAATTTCCTGTTCAAGATCAAGTTTCTTGCGGAAATTGTTGGAAAAGTGCTACTGGGAAAGCACTCAGCCCACGATAATATTACAAGTCAACAATTTGCACCAATGTGTGCAATTGTTAATAAGAAGCAGATAAATTGGGCTGGCATTATGTTTGATTTAATAAGGAAAAAGAATGGAAAGAAAGAGGTTACCCTAGGAAGGGTTGTTGGAATTTTTCTGAAGGAGAAAAACCCTCACCTGCTTGTGTCAGCCGCCACCTCCATCAACGCAAGCAAGAAGATGGATCCATCGCTATTCGCAAAATGGAAAAGGACCTTCCTGAAGCCCGCTCCCGCAGGGGTTGCTCCAGTTATTTCTGAGAGCACGAGGACTGTCGCAGTCACTCCCCCCCTTCTAGCAGCTGGCTCAGCAAATTTATCTCTTCCATCTTCTTCATCAGCTTTGCCGTCTACTTCAGTTGAAGTTCCTTCAACTTCAATTGAAGTACGACATTCTGCTTCTTCTCCAGCTTCTCCTCTACCTCCTCATCTTACTGGGATATCTCAACCCAGTTTTGATTTATTGGTATCTGAGATTCCCTCTCCTCCTCAGTCACCAATTCCCTCTTCTGATCATCACCCTACATCCACCCATGTATCCCCACATCATTCTCCAGCTCCATCTCCAGCTCCATCTCCAGCACATTCTCCAGCTCATCTTGCACATACCATCACTGCTGCTCTTCCACCCTCTGAAATTCCTCCACCATCATCATCATCTTCTTTTGAAATTACTCCTGCATTTATATCTAGCATTGTGGAGTTAATTACCCCCTCAATCAAAATTATGATTGATGAGGCAATTGCTCCCCTTGCTTCTTCTATCTCATCTCTAACTACTGCTATTCAGAAACTCTCTAAGTCTGTTGAGCCCTCTTCTTCTAGGGGCCTGGTTTCAGTCTCTACTGAAATCAGGCAGGGGGAGATGCTTGATGAAGACGTCTCTGAGCAACCCTTGGCCTCTCCTCCAGCAGTTCATCTTGCAGTAATAGAGAAAGCAACAGAAGATTCAGCTCCTCCTCCTCCTCTATCTGAACAGGAAATTTCTGATACAGTTTTAAAGTCTGAATTTATTGTTAAAGCTTGTTTAGAAGAGAGTTCTACTCCCTTGGTTGCCCTATACCTAGAAGGAATCATCACCTCCTTTCTAGATGAATTGTGGGAGTTAGGACATGCTGTGGTCGATTCTGAAGGTATTCCCTTTACTTGTTTTTTAGACTTGTTAACTGATATGCTAGTTTGGGAATATCTGGAAGGCATGATTAGATGTCATTTAGAATAATTTTATTCATAAAATTACAGATAAATTGAAAGAAATTCTAGAAGTTTAAGAGTCTGTTATCCCATCTGCTCCAGAAGTACAACCAGAATCAAGTGCTCAAATTTCTGAAGTTGCTCAGCCTGAAGTGCAAGCAGAACTGGTCACTTTGACAATTTCTGAGATTCAAGAATCAGCTGCAGATGCCCAGATTGAAAAATCTACTGTATGGGATGATTCCCCAGGCTTGGATTTAGATGCTCTATTGGCACAGGATGCCATAGAAGAAGAACGAGAAAGAGCTGCTTTAAAGGAAAAAGAAAGAGCTTTGAAAGAGGCTATTGACCCATATAATATGCCTATCTCCTCAAATTCTGAAGATGTGATCGACTCTGATGAGTCTGCTGAGACTAAGAGAAAAAGAATTGCTAAGAAGAAAAGAAAAGCTGTTGCTCCTCCTCCTGCTAATCCAGACAATGATACACCATATTATATACTGAAAGGGATTGATCCAAAGTCAAAAGACTTCCAGCATTGGATATTGTTTTCTAAGAACCAGCAAAAGCAAAGGAAAAAGTCTAAGAGGTATGACTCTCCTGTTCCCAGATGGAATCCTAGAGGTCCTCCTCCTCCACCTCCCGGTGCAGGAGCCTCAGGAAATTTATCTTCTAAATCTGCCTCTCAATCTGAAAGATCAAATCCATCTCAACCTGCTCAAAGGAGAAGTTCGCAAGGATTCCAAGGTAAAAGCCAAACTGGCTATCAAAGACCTGATACTGTTAAAGAACAAGTTAAGGAGGTAGTATATCAAAGACCAACCTTTTCCCCTCCTCCTTCTCCAAAGAAAATAGCTTCATCTCCAAAGCCAGTTCATACTGAGAAAGATGTTCCAAAAGGTAAGTAATTTATTTTATCTGAAAATTCTAGCAAGAACTTTGCTAAGTCTGCTCTCCTTTCTTATCTAGTTAATCAAGATAATGAACCAGTTGACACTTCTTCTGAGATTGTTTATGAAAGCCCAGAGCTTGATCCTAACTTTAGGATGGCTCGTTTTCTTGAACTGGTTGGAGCAGCGCAGATAAGGAAAGCAAAAGCTGAAGGAAAGGACACTGCCGGATTAACCACAATGTCTAAATTCAGAAAGAAGGAGCTCGAAAAATTCTAGGTCAGACCTGAGATGTTTGATCCTTCAAAATATATGGAAAAGCATCCTGAGGCAGTGGTCCCAAGGACAACAGAACTGAAAATTATTGGAGAACAAGATTTGAAGCTATCGAAAAAAGAAGCTCTAGATCCTACAAGAAAGATTACTTTTGTTTCTAGTTCTTCTAATCCTGAATCTAACTCTGAAGCACCTTAATTATTCATTGATTGACAGTTAATTTCTTATCTGATTGATTGATGATATCTGCTTAGTTATTTCCCTTTATACATTTTATTTTACTTTCAGTAATTAGGTTTGTATGCTTTAATTGTTGAGAGACTTAACACAAATAGGGGGAGATTGTTGGAACCCTAGGTTTTGATTTGATTTCAGTCCTCTCTTTCTGTCTCTTGACCCAAGATTTATCTATGGTCAAAGGTTAGTTGATAGTTTAGATTCTCTAGTTGTGTAGAATTGCGTTTCCAGATGAATATTTGGTTAAGTAGTTTTTCGTTCGACTATAGTCGAACGTCGCTCGACTATCGTCTATCGGCTGATCGACGATCGTCTATCAGTTGGTTGACGTTCTGTTTGCTTTGATAGTTCGACTATCTGTTGATAGGTCGACTATCTGTGTTGCTTTGATAGTTCGACTATCTTCTTGGATAGTTCAACTATCTGATAACTCGACTATCTGTTGAAAGGTCGACTATCTGTTTTGTTTTGATAGGTCGACTATCTAATGATAGGTCGACTATCTGTTTTCTGTGATAGGTCGACTATCTGCTTGATAGGTCGACAATCTGTTTTGCTTTGGTAGTTCGACAATCTGTCCGGATAGATCGACTATCTGATAGCTCGACTATCTGTTCTGATAGGTCAACTATCTGCCGAGGTAGTTCGACTATCTTCTTTGATAGTTCGACTATCTGGATCGTTCGACTATCTGTCCGATAGGTCGACGATCTCTGTGCGTCGGTCGACGATCTCCGAGGGTCGTTCGACGTTTTGCTGTATGATTTAAATAGTTTTGTCGTCTTCTGTGATGTGACTAATTTCATAATTATTTTGGCATATTTTATAAAAGATTATCTGAGTAAATTGTGATAACACTTCCATGCAATATCTATTCTATTCTGTATGCATGAGCTAATCTTTTCTGATAAAGTTGTTTGTCTTATAGCTGAGATATGATTTCTGCCAGGCTGTCCTTTATAGCCGTTAGACTCAAAAAGTCTTCCTTGGCTGTAAAGAGTCGTTTCTGATGTGATTTTCTCTTATATTATTTCATCAGAAGTATTTGCAGCTTCTTAGAAAGCTTTATCCTTTTATAGGATATCTGCCTGCTGTAGTTTATTTTTGCTTTATGCTTTTTGCAGCCCAGCTTGCAGAGTTCAGAAAAAGACAAGATTCAAACTCAATTAGAGCCGTTGCTGCTGCTGATATATAAAGACTTCTTTGAAGAAAGAAATCAACTAGTTCTCAGATAAAAATTTATTCAGCAAGCTTACAGCAAGATCAAGTTTACTGCTCTCAGCAATCTTCACTCAACTGAGAAGTGTTAGCTCTTCTGCTCTTCTTCAACCTGAGTTCTCCTGTTTCCAGGAAGTTCTGACTCAGAGATCTTTTGAAGAAGAAGAAGAAGAAGATAGCTGCTAGAAGATTTTCATTTCTTATTTTATATCTTCTTGTAGTTCTTCCTTCAGTATTTACTGAAGTGTTTCTGCACTGAAGCAAGACTTCACCTGGACGTTCTTTGAGCCAGGGGGAGCCTTGATTCTTTTAGAGCTTTCTAGCTTAGTGCAAGTTATTGTGCTTCTCTAATCTATTGTAAAATAGAGAAGACACCTTAACCTCCTTTCCCCCTCCTGTACAGAGTTATTACTCCCTTCAAAAGTATCCCTTGGTGGCAGGGCACCTGATCAAAAACCTGTGTTGGTTTTTAGACACCTGATCAAAAGTCTAAAGGGTTTCTTGATCTACCTGAAGCAGATCTTGTTGGTGGCAGGGCACCTGATCAAAAACCTGAGTGGATTCCTACATTGTTGGTAGAAGAGTGGACGTACCAAAGTTGTTTGGGGAACCACTATAAATTCCTTGTGTCGTCTGGATTGCTTTATTTAATTACTTGCATTGTGGCTGTGATTAGATCTTAACTAGGTTTGCTAGTTGCTGTTTAGGTTTCCTAGCCTTAACTGTAATTACAGTTGGCTGCCTCTTTGTGCACAACACTTGTGTTAGGCTCTAAGGTTTAATCTCAAATATCTATAACTTTCATTCCGCATTTAACTCCAAGGGAGTTGAGTAGAAAGTCAACTTTGCTAGTGCAATTTTTGATTACTCTATTCACCCCCCCCTCTAGAGTAGTATCTATCCCTTCTCTTTCAGATAGCCTAGCAATGGTTCTAAGGTTTACATGTCCTAATCTTTTATGTCATAGCTCATTTGGTTTACTAACAGAATTGAACAAACAGATATCTACCTTAGTTGATTGAAAATCTACAAGATAGATGTTACCTTTCCTTTTACCTGTAAACACAGTTGTGTTGTCCTCTGATTTGATTTTGCATGAAGATTTGTTGAAATTCACCTGGTAGCCTTCATCACACAATTAACAGATGTTGATTAAGTTGTGCTTTAGTCCTTCCACATAGGCCACCTTCTTGAATGTGACTGACCCTATCTGGACTGCACCATATCCCTTGGTCTGTCCAAAGTTTGAGTCTCCAAATATGACCTTGGGTCTAAGCTTGGCTTTGAAGGATGTAAGATTATCCTTGATCCCTATCATGTGCTTTGAGCACCCACTATCCAGATACCATTGCTGGTTTATTGTTGGATAGGTCTTCACCTGCACATATAACAATTTATTTGTTTTTGACCCAGTTTACCTTGGGTCTAGGTTGATAACCTTTAAAGTCTTAAGTAAGAGACATCCCTGATTGACTCTTATAGCCTTCAGGATGATATCTACTAAGAGGTATTATCCATTCAGCATAAGGGTTGAAGCCTTGGGATGTAGGACCTCTAGAATTGAATTTTGACTTACCCTTAAAAGATTGTTCAAAGCTCTGAGCTCTGTTCGACGATCTCTGAGCTAAGTTTGACGATCTTGGGTCAGATCATCGAGCTTCGTTCGAAGATCGTTATTTCCTGTGTTCAGATACCAGAGATCGTCAACCTGAGTTCGATGATTCAGCATGAAAATGCTGAGCTCTATTTGTAGATCGTCGAGCTCTATTCGAAGATCGTCGAGCTCTGTTCGACGATATCTGTTGAACCTTATTTTTCTTAGGTATATCATAATTCTTCTTAGCTACCTCTACAACTCCCTTTCCTTTATCTGAGATTAATTTGATTGGGGTTGTTAATACTATAGGTTGGTTGGATGAAGAACCCAAGCCCAGTGTACTGTTAAGTTTTGAATTCACTGTGCTTGTGATGTCCATCAATTTGATGCTTCTCCCATTGAGGGATTCTTCAAACTTCTTTGCCTTCACTTTTCAGTGAAGTTATCTGCTCCCTACAACATTCTAACTCCTCAGAGAGTTTGAGGTTATCTGATTTTAAGGTGCTGAGTTCAGACAGTTGATTTCTGAGAGAGATAATCTCTTTCTCAGACTTGAATAGGTCTAAACACAGTGCCTTAAACTCAAATTTAAAGTCCTCTGAATTAAAATCAAAAGAGTCTATTACCTGATCTTCTTCAGTTTCAGGTTCAGATTCAAATCCTGACTCTTATTCTGCATCTGAATTGTGTTGAGAGGCATTGATAGCCATCATGCAGAAGTCCTTCTCTTGGGCATCATCTTCATCATCACTTGAGCTTGATGAAGTATCTGATTCATATTCAGTCTCACTCCAGGTCTCAGCTATAAATCCTTTTCTGGTATGCTTGTTCTTGCTAGAGGAGGATTTGTCATAGTTGTTTCTCCTGGAGTCTTTGTCTCTTTTCCTTTCTCTCTTATCTTTCTTGTCCTTGTTTTTATTCTCTGGATAGTCAGGAACAATATGGCCTGGTTTCCTGCATCAAAAACAAATAATCTCTTTATTACTGGATTTGTCATATCTTGGCTTTTCATGGCCTCTGGATGACCTTTTCCTGAAGTCTTTTCTAGCCATCTTGTAGAATCTTTTGGCTAGTAGGCTCATTAGCTCTTCATTGCCCGTGAACTTTTCTTCAGGCTGTTCTTCTGTAGCTTTACATGCAATTGTCTTCTCCTTCCTTATTGCTGGAGAAGCTGTCTTTTTCTCTTCCTCTCTATTTTTGATGAGCAACTCATAAGACTTGAGCTTGCCCAATAGAGCTTCAGTGGTGATCTCATTCAAGCTTCTGGCATCCTTGATTGTCTAGATCCTTGATTCCCAAGTGCTGGGGAAGCACATTAGGATCTTATTATTGAGTTCAGTCAGTGTGATCTCCTTGTCCAAAGTTTTCAATTCACTGACAATCAGACTGAGTCTGTTATACATGTCAGCTACTGACTCAGTTTCTCCCTTCTTGAAGTTATCATACTGGGTTATGAGATGAGATCTTCTATCCTTTCTCTCATCAGCAGATTTTGACACAAGCTCAGATAGCTTGTCCCAGATTTCCTTTGCTGAGTTAATTCAACTACTTTCTGAAATATGTCATCAGACATTGTCTGAGCCAATATATTCATTGCCTTTGCATCAACAACTTTCCACTTCTTGATGTCTGCATCTGTTCCTGAAGGGGGTGGAACCGTATTTATACTTGTGGTTTCTGGAGGTCTTGGACACACTGTAAAAATAGAATTGAAGATATCCTCATCAATAGAATTCATGTACAATTTAATCCTTGCCTTCCAAAGTGCAAACTTAGAAAGTTTGCACACTGAAGTTCTGGTGCTTGCATAGTCTTTGTTCTGTGTCATGGATTTATATTAAAATAATTATAATAGAAATAACAACTCTCTATTAAAGGTTGATCTTATCAGAGATCTTTTGGTTCAGGTGTTAGTTAGCCTATAAAAACAACCAACCTAGTGATGGTTTAGTTATTGTATAACCAACCTCCCTCTGATACTAATTGAAAGTGAGGGTAAGATCTACCTTTACTCTAGAGGGGGGGGTGAATAGAGTATTTTAAAATAATTTTGCAAATTAAAAATTAATTGGCAGTGGAAGACTTAATTTATTTATAGTGTATTGTGCTTGCAGTAAATAAAACAAAGTAAAGCAAGAAAGCTAATTCACAGCACACAGCAAATAAAACACAAACAACCAGATGACATAAGGAGCTATAGTGGTTCCCCAATCAACCTGGGTACATCCACTCTTCTACCACCCTAGGTAGGAATCCACTGCAGGATGAGTTGATCAGGTGTCCTGGGCACCAATGAGCTTTTGATAAGTTGCTCAAAAACCAAACCAGATTTTTTGATAAGGTGTCTTGCCACCACTGAGTTTTGACAAGATCTCTGAAACCAAACACAAAACTTTTGAAGGGAGTTCTGTATAACCCTTTTACAGCAAAAGAAAATGAAAAGAGTGAAGGAGTTCTTCTCTGTCAACAATCAAAGAGAAGACTAGTGGATTTGTTGTTGTCAAAGCTCCCCCTGAGATTAGCAGTAGGTCAGGAGAAGAAGCTTTGCACAGGGTGATAGGCCTTCAGTAAGTTGAGATCTCCAGCAATTGATAATTTCAGCAAAAGCTAAAATGTTTTGTGTCTAGAGTCTTTGATTGATGAAGCCTGGAAAACTTTAATCAGAGAAGAGATCTGAAAGAGTAGAAGGGATTCTTCTCTGTGTGTTGATCTCCTTCTCTGTTCTATTGCTTGTGTTCTGTAAAAACTCTAACTGTATAATCTTGTAGAATTCTTGAGAGAGATGTTCTACTTAATTATCTGTCTCTATTGTCTGTAATGATATTATGAAATCCAATCTCCTAGATAGCCGTTAGCTAGTCATAAATGACTTCCTTAATTGGTATCTGTCTCTGGAGGAAAGTCCTAAGAAACATTCCCTTTCAGTCTCCTTGAAACTTGCTCCAGATTGATTAAAATAGCTACAAAATATTCTGCATTAAATGCTGGATATTGAAGATATTTGAATTCCATAACAGACTTATTTGAAATCCTGAAATCGTCGATTTCTTAGGAAAATCGTTGATCTGAGCTCGACTATCATCGATCTAAGCTCAGAGATCTGGATTTTTACTTGAGACAGAAATCGTCGATCTGAGCTCAGAGATCATCGAACCGAGTTCGACGCCTCGTCGACCTGAGCTGAGAGATCGTCGAACTGAGTTCGACGCCTCGTCGATCTGCGCTCGACAATAATTGCTTTGGTTTTTTGCACTTGTAATCTGAACTAGGAGATCTTGGGGGCAGCTTTCAAACCTAAGTTCTAAGACTTAGACCTATTCAAGTTGACCTTTAAAACTATACAATGAGGTCAAGACACAATCCTATGAACATAGTGATCCTTACCCAAATCAGTAATAGGATGTTCCCACAGACTTCAGTAGACTTACAATAATTCAGAGTTCAGTTTATTAGTTCGAAGTTCTTTGAACTCGGCTCGATGATCGTCGATCACTGATAAACGAACTCAGAGTTCTTTCTCTGAGTTGACCTCGATGATATTCGAGCTCAGGTCGACGATTTCTTCCTCAAGACAGATTCTCTGATCGACGAACTTGGAGCCCAGAATTGGCAAGATATTTCCAGAATGATATTCGCTGAGCTCAGGTCGACGAACAGGATTTCTCAGCTCGATGAACTTGGAAATCCATTCGATGAAATCTGCCCAGAGGTTGACGAACCCTTCCCCGAGTAAGAATGATAAGTTTTCTTATTTCTGTCCCTATTTTATTTTATTCTTTGGCAGTAATTCTCGGTGTAATTAATGCCTACATTCTCATGAATATAGCCATTCTTGATAGCATTAATTGTGGATTTCATTAGAGTTAATTACTTGCTTATTTTAATGTGACAGTTAGGGAAACTCATTAAAGAATATATTACAACCGTTTCATTCTCCATAATCCAATCTGCAATTAATGCTTAGAATTCAAAATTCAAAAGCAGAATTAGACAACAAGATATAAAAAAGATTTTTTAGATGGCTCTCAAGATCAACAAACACAGAATAGATATATATAGGAAATTGAAGAAGAACCTCAATACAGAGATCTTTGGCTCTCTTCAGTTTCTACTTCAGGCTTCAAGGTACAACAAGTTAACACCAGTCCAAGAAGTCTCTGAAGATCTTCATCAAGACCTACACCCTGAGCAAAGATCTTGTCTTCCTGAACCTTTCAACATTTCAGGGGGAGCTTTGACAACATCAATCCACTTATCTTCTTAAGTTGTTTAAAGAAAGAGAAGACACCATCACTTTCTTTACCTCGCTGTAAAAAAGGGTTTATTAACTCCCTCAAAAAGTTTATGTGTTGGTTTTTTGGCACCATATCAAAAGCCTAAAGGGTTGTGAGATCTCCCTGTAAATAGATCTTATGGTGGTAGTCACCTAAGCAAAACCTGTTAGTTGATTCTAACCAGGGTGGTAGAAGAATGGATATACCGAGTGTAAGACCCCCATTTTTTTTCTCTTTTTCGACACCGAGGTCTTAGGCCCAGAATCGCCACCTTGCGGTGATACCTTCGTACCCGGGAAGGTCGTCACCACAAGATGCCGATTCTGCCGGCCAAAATCGATCACAACTGTAGCAATAGAAAGAAAGCAAGTCCACTGAAAATCACATGTAAAGAAAATAAGCTCCACGAAGGGAGTGTCCACAGATAGTACATATAATGAAAATCTCGGGCTTATGCCCGGTACATCAAGTCCTCACTACAAATCACTCATCATGGAAGCAAACTAATACAACTACTGGTGTTCGGGACTCACAGTCCCTGCTGTCTGGACTCCAGTGCTAGACTGTCCGATCTCCAAGCGTGCCGACCTTCGGGGCTGCCCCTCCATGCTGGGCTCCGTGGTCCCCTAAATGATGTGGTTCGAAAACCGTTAGTATAAAAGACTAAGTCCTATCGTCCCCCACCCCTTCCCCCATGGCTCCTAAGCACCGAGCGGGGAGAAGGAATGAAAAGGACATGAAGGTGGAGAATGTCAAATTGCAGATGGCAGCGGAACTAAACTAACAGTGTTAAGTGTGATAATAATTATACAAAATCTAAATAAGTAACCTTAACTTATGTGAAAACACATAAGCTAAGGGATCTCTTGCAGGGCTCCTATCGTATAAAAAGTCCCATACCGATTTATACGATAGGGTGACGGGTTTACTAGCAGGCATAACATATAAATAATACTGAAGGAGAACCTTGACTTATAAGCACGCTCGCACGAACTTATAGGCCAAGGGGTCGTTTTGTAAGGCCTAATGTATAGAGCGTCCCATACCGCTTATACATTAGGTGTCAGGTTATATGCAATGGTTATGCTATGAAATGCAAATATGCTATGATGTGAACATGCAAGTGCAACTCACCCACTCGACTCTGTGTACACAGACCTTTAGTTCCCCCTTTCGGAGCCGTTACCTCCCAGGATACCTCCGTAGTGGCAGACGGAAGCGGTGGGTTGGGCCTCGCCCACCTCAAAACCAGTATTTGCACTACCGGTCTGACCTATCGTACGCCTCAACGCTTGGTGCACTAAGCGGACGCCTGCGTACTCTTGCTGGCTGGCGCACCAGACTTCTGTTGGCAAAGTGTAAAACCACACTTGCCGAGTCAACGATATTGGTGTCGGTGCAACAAACTCCCCAATATCGAAGACCCACCACCTTATACCTTTTATGCACATGCAATAGTTATGAGTCCAACAAATAACCGAGCCGAATCTTCCCGGACTATCCCGTCCGTCATAATCAACCACCGAGCCGAAACTCCCCGGACTAACCCATCCATCATAATCTACAACCGAGCCGAAGCTCCCCGGACTAACCCGTCCGTCATAATCTACAACCGAGCCGAAGCTCCCCCGACTATCCCGTCCGTCATAACCAACAACCGAGCCAAAGCTCACCGGACTAACCCGTCCGTCATAATCTACAACCGAGCCGAAGCTCCCTGGACTAACCCGTCCGTCATAATCTACAACCGAGCCGAAGCTCCCCGGACTATCCCGTCCGTCATATCTACAACCGAGCCGAAGCTCGCCGGGCTACCATGCCCATTACCTTAACCGCTGGGCTTATTGCCCGAGTAACCCAAACTATCTCTCGGGACACAGGGGTGTGAGAGTGTGAAATCCTAAGTTTACTACCTACTCCTCAATTTACTTTATGCCTACAACTTAGGTTTTACCCATTTCATTTTCATATTACAGTAAACTATACCTAAGGTGATTTTGACCTTCTACTCTACGGGGAAGACGATCTTTCGTCGATCCCAAACACCACAAACTTTTATTCAAACCCAACCCTAGCTCATCCAACCCTGAGTGATGAACTCATTCCTATAACCACTAATTTTTGACTTATGTACCTAACTTGTACTCCAGATTATTTCTGTAGATTTACTATGTGCAGACCACCAAGGTTTAATGTTACGTAAAATGGGAAGTATATCAAGTAATCATCCAATACTCCTATAATAATTAATGGAGGTCCATTATGACCTTTATTGCCCAAATCCAGAGTTTTACAATTTTCCTATTTACCTAGGAATTTATTAAATATTTATAGTGGTCAAAGTCTCCAAGATTGAGTTGAAGGTACCAAATTTTGACAAGATAAAATCTCCCCAGATTTATGTTATACTTAATATAATCATTTAACCTAAGATACAAAATCTCTTAGTTTTTCAGCAAGGTTCAGGCCACTGATTTTTATTTAAATGGTATATTGCAATAATTCATAAAAATAATAAACAGGGCAATATTATTTCTGAAAAATTCAAGGATAACTCTAACATGATTGCAAGGGCCCATAAATGCTCTGGGTCAAATATCATCAGTGATTAAGGAGTGATAAGCTTCAAACAAATTAATATACAGTTTTCCAAAATTGCTAAATGCAGACCACCATGTCAAACTTCATGTAAAATAGGAGGTACATCAAATAATTATCCAATACTCTTATAATAATTAATGGAGGTCCATTATGACCTTTAAGCCCTAAATCCAGAGATCCAAAATTTTCCTTATTTATTTAATAATTTATTTAATTATTCTATTGACTAAAATTTCCAATAATGAACATGAAGTACCATTTTCAGTCAAGATATCATTCTACAATTTTTATATGTTATTCAAAATAAGGATATAACTCATATTCCAAAATATCTAAATTTTTCAGTAAGATTTTATCCCCAAATCATTATTTTATTTTAATCCTTAAAAATTTATTTAAAGAAATATAAAACACTATATGGCTTCCAAAAATTCAGAGAAAATTCAAGTATGAATCTAATGGCATTTAAACTGTTTGGACAAAATTTCATAATTTATTTATCAGTATATGGACTAATTTAAATTATTGAATAATTCCATCATTTAACAAGCTTGTGAAGTAAGTATCTCAAATATATATCCAAAAATTTTCATAAAATTTATATAAGCTTATAATGATTCAAAACATCCTCTGCCAAACTTTCATGACCTCCCAAGGGTCAGAGGGACCATAATAATTAGTTTATTAAATTGAGGCATCCCTTGTGTTTCAAATGAAGTACCATAAATATTATTTCAAAATTCCCAAATAAATTACTAGAGACTAATAATATCCTTATTACCATTATACCAAAATTTCACCTTATTTGGAAGAGTTTAACTAGCTTATTCTAACCCTACAAAGTTTGTGCCCTAAACTAGGGTTAGGGTTTTGAGGGTCCCAAACTTTCCAAAACATCCTAAGACTTTTACAAGAGGGTTATAGTTACCTTAAAACCATCTCTACAAAGTTTCATAGTCATACAAGGTGTTATGGCCATATGTCCTTCACAAGGTACAAAAGCCCTTCCTTAGGGTTTGACCTAGGATCTTGGGCCAAATCAACTCCAATGCACCCAGGTTTTCATTGGAAGGTGTATAAAGTCATTCCAAGTCAGTGTCACAAATTTGAACCTCTGTTGAGGTGAATTGGATACTCAAAACCCAAAATTACATTTTGGACCAAAATGCCCTTCTTAGGGCAAGGCTAGGGTTTGCTTGATTCCCATTCAAATCAACTCCAAACTTAATGTAATTTTAACCAGAGGTCTATATTGACTTCATATACATCCCACCAAAATTTGGATGAATTTGGACTTCATTTTACCCATAATATAATTTACCCTAGCATAATTAAATTATTTACAAAACTATAGGAAAATTATTCCCAAAAATTCCCATTTTTTGACAGGTTCTAGATATAGGGTAGGGTGACTCCCTGACAAAAGTTCAGACCATTTGGACCAAGGATGAAGTGTGGGCGACTAGTTTAATGACTGCCTAGTAATTTGTATAGACCCCGCCAAAATGCGTGCCCTGGTCAAACCATTCACCCAATTTGGTTCAAACCAATTTTGTTTGAAAGTAGACCCATAGGGCTACCTTTCATGTGTTAACCATTTTCTCTGAAAAGGGCTCTAGCTATTTTTAATAATTAAAATCAAATAATACCAAATCTATGACAGAATGAAATAAATTAAATATTCTTAAGCTATAGTTTCCGATCTGACCCAGCACGAATCTTGACGCATCATGGACGGCATCCCGTCATCGTCCCCGCACGCCAACGGCCAGGATTTCTCCTGCCTGGGCCAACTTCCAGCGGCTGCCGTCGGCGCTCCGGCCACCTCCCCGGCCTGCCACCGCCGCCGACACCTTCGTGGTGGTCGGGGCTATCTCCAGGTGGCGGCTAGGCCGCCGGGAAGCACTATTCCGGCAAACCCGAGAGGATGAATTTTCATGGAAATTCCATGATTTTGAAATTCCGATTAAGCTCAATTGAGCCCTAACCTCGGCCCTAATGATCCCTACGATCTACCCATGAGAGGAGTGGAGGAGGACCTATGGTGGCAGTTGTAGCCGTGCTGATCGCCGGATTGGCATGGTGGTGGCCGGTGGTGGTCGGCTTGTTCAGAAATGGAGGAAAGGGCTCGGCTTCTTCAGGAAAAGAGTGGTAAATACTCCTTGGACCTCACTGAAGCTTTTAAAGAGGGAGAGGAGGGAGTTAGGTGCCTGAATTGCCATGTGTCATTTTTGGCCTAAGTCAATTTTGGCGGCTAGGTTGGTAGGGGGGTGGAGCTTGCTCTAACCAGTCCACAATGGCTGCTGCACTCCCCCTTGTCCTTCTGAAATGAATGGGGTGGTTGGGGAGGGGGGAGGAGGAGCACAAAGTCTTCCTTCCTTCTTCTTCCTTCTCTTTCTCTCTCCTCCATGGGTGACTTTCTCTCTCCTACTCACCAAGCCTAAATTTTTGGCTCCTACATGTCCCATGGCATCCCACAAGTCCATTTGGTCACTTAAGTCATGGTTAGCCCAATTGAAATGGGCTTGAGCTTGAGTTAGCCCATTTGGGCTAACTTGACCCAAAGTTGGACTAGGGCCCACCTAGGTCAATTTGGTCCTTGAGATTTCTTTAATGGGTCCTTGGTGACCCATTAGCCTCCCCTAGGGTCAAGGTGGGGTTGGATTGGCCCTTGGAGGTCACTTGGCCCTTAACTAGGGCACTTTGACCATTTTAGGTCAAGAGTTGACTTTGGTCAACCTAGTCTTTATGATTGGTCCCAGTGAGTCCTTGGTGACCTATTGGCCTCTCACTAGGCCTATGAGTGTAGGGGTGGGGTCCATTTGTCTAAGGGACTGCAATTGACCCTTGTGTAGGTCAATTTGACCTATTTAGGGTTAGAGTTGACTTTGGTCAACTTAGCTCCCTTGACTACCCTCCATGGGTCCTTAGTGACCCATTGACCCCTACCTAGGGTTATGGAGGTATGAGTGGGGTATATTTGGCTAATAGACTGCAATGGACCCTTGTGTAGGTCAATTTGACCTATTTAGGGTTAGAGTTGACTTTGGTCAACTTAGCTCCCTTGACTACCCTCCATGGGTCCTTAGTGACCCATTGACCCCTACCTAGGGTTATGGAGGTATGAGTGGGGTATATTTGGCTAATAGACTGCAATGGACCCTTGTGTAGGTCAATTTGACCTAGCTAGGGTTATAGTTGACTTTAGTCAACTTAGGTCCTTTGATTGCTCTCCATGGGTCCTTAGTGACCTATTGACCCCTTCTAGGGTTATAAGGGTATGGGTGGGGTCTTGGAGTCTTGGTGAAGCCCCATGATCACCTTTAACCAAGGTTTAGAAATCTGCTAAGTGCAGACCATAGTGACCCTATCCACACCACCAGCTCCACTTGACTCTTTCTTGGGCTTCCTAGGGTTTTGTCATGACAAAACCACTCTTAGGGGTCTAGTTGGAAATGGGATGTTACAAATCTCAATAAACAAAACAAAGATTTCGTCCCCGAAATCAAGGTTAAGCCTACGGGGACTCCTATCGGGAAGGAAGAAACTTGTAACATCCCATGAGAGTTGAAAGGTTTACGTCACGATACCATGTTTGATTATATGAGGTTTAAAGGTGATAGTCAAATTTTAAGACCAAATCCCCCAATTGGCAAAGTCTAGACCCCAATAAACAAAAGTTTAGCCCATATCCTTGAAATTTCAGTTCTACTAGTTTAAAATAGGAAGGTAAATTGAACATCTTGAGTGGTTGTGAGGAATACCTGACTGAAGAGTTCCGGGTATCTTTGTCGCATCAAGTCCTGGGGCTCCCATGTGTGCTCCTCTCTTCCGTGATTTCTCCACAGGACCTTGACTAACGGAACCTTCTTGTGGCGTAAAACTCGTACCCCCTTGTCGTCAATCCGGACCGGTTCTAGGTGAACTGACCGATCAGATGCTATCGGTCCATATGTGGTTGTAACTTGCTGCTCTGGGCGTAGTAGAGCTCTACTAAGAGAGGATATATGGAATACGTCGTGCAGACTCGCCAGCTCCGGTGGCAGCTCCAGCCTGTATGCCAAGGGACCGATCCGCTCCTGGATCCTATAAGGCCCCATGTATCTTGGACTAAGCTTCTTCCTCTGTCCGCGTACCCGAGTAACTCCATACATTGGTCGGATCTTCAAGAACACATGATCTCCTACCTGGAATTCCACCTGACGATGCCGAGCGTCGTAATACTTAGCCTGCCGGCTCTGTGCTTCTAGCATCCTGTCCCGTATCAATCTCACCTGAGCCTCGGTGTCTTCGACAAACTCCGAATCTAATGCCTTAGGGTCCTCGTCCTGTATCCATGATAACGGAGTCCTGCACCTCCGTCTATACAACGCCTTATAAGGAGCCATCCTTATACTGGATTGATAGCTGTTATTATACGAGAACTCGATCAGTGGTAACAACTTCTCCCAAGGTTCACCGCGATCCAATATGCAGAGTCGTAGTAAATCCTCCAGAGTCCGGTTGGTCCGTTCCGTTTGTCCATCTATCTGGGGATGAAAAGCTGTACTGAATGTTAGTCGAGTGCCTAAGTAAGTCTGCACTGACCTCCACTCCCTGGACGTAAATCGTCCATCTCGGTCCGACACAATCGACTTGGGTATGTCATGATAGCGGACGAATTGCTCCACAAACTTTCGGACTAACACGCCCACCGAGTCATCCTTCCTAATTGGAATAAACCTTGCTACCTTTGTCAGCCGGTCGACGATCACCCAGATCGAATCATTCCCTGTCCTTGATCGAGGAAGTCCGTGTATAAAGTCCATGGCGATATCATCGAACTTCCACTCTGGTACTGGGAGTGGCTGTAATAATCCTGCGGGGTTTCTGCATTTCGCCTTCACTAACTGGCATGCCTTGCAATGGGTCACGAAGTAGGTGATATCCTTCTTCATGCCGGGCCAGAACATAGTCTTCTTCAGATCTGCAATCATCTTCGTAATCCCCGGGTGTACCGAATATCGACTGCAATGAGCCTCCATCATGATATCCTCTCGTACCTGGCCTCCCTCTGGTATGTAGACCCGTCCTCTAAAGCATACTAAGTCATCCCTCAGTGTGTAATCTCCCGCAGTGCCTGCTTCTAAGGTCCGGAATATCGGCTCTAGCTGGGTATCCTGCCTCTGTCCATCCTTGACCCTTTCTCGAATATCATCAGTGGCGATTAATGATGAAAGATACTCCCGGTATAACTCAGGGTGATCCTCAGACACCAAGGATATTTGCATCTTATCTAACATCTGAATTAACTCCAAAGCCATCAACTGTGTTCCTACTCCGGCGTTTGCGGTCTTTCGGCTCAGTGCATCTGCTACCACATTCGCCTTTCCCGGGTGGTAGTGCATCTCATACTGGTAGTCTGCCAAAAATTCCACCCATCGTCTCTGTCTGATGTTCAGCTCTTTTTGCGTGTCCACATACCTCAAATTTTTATGGTCGGAGTATATGTCGCAGTGGACACCGTACAGATAGTGACGCCAGACTTTTAGTGCAAAGATGACAGCTCTCATCTCTAAGTCATGGACTGGGTAGTTTTGCTCGTGCTTCTTCAGCTGCCGAGAAGCGTAAGCTATCACATGGCCATTCTGCATAAGCACTGCACCCATGCCTTGGTAGGAGGCATCGGGGTAGACTTGGAATCCTTCTTTCCCTGAAGGGAGAGCAAGTATAGGAGCCGAAGTGAGTCGCCCCTTTAGCTCTTGAAAAGCCGCCTCACACTGTGGGGTCCAGATAAAGGGCACCTCCTTCCTTGTCAGAGATGTGAGTGGAAGGGCGATACGAGAGAATCCCTCTACGAACTTCCGGTAGTAACCGGCGAGTCCTAGGAAACTTCATACATCTGTGGCCGTCTTCAACTGTGGCCAGTCCCAGACTACTTGGATCTTGGCCGGGTCCACCGCCAACCCAGCACCACTGATGATATGGCCTAAGAAAGCCACCTCCTTCAACCAAAACTGGCATTTGCTGATCTTCGCATAGAGCTTGTGCTCCCGTAGTCTCTCCAGAGTCAGTGTCAGATGCCGAGTGTGCTCCTCTTCCGTCCTAGAGTAGATTAGGATGTTGTCTATGAATACTATGACGAACACATCCAAGTAGGCCTCGAAAACCCGATTCATGAGGCTCATGAATGCCGACGGAGCATTTGTGAGCCCGAAGGGCATCACGGTAAACTCATATAGCCCATATCTGCTACTGAAAGCAGTCTTTGGAATGTCCTCCTCCTGGATTCGTAACTGGTAGTAGCCCGACCTTAGATCCAATTTGGAAAAGAAATGCGCACCTTCTAGCTGGTCAAACAACTCATCTATCCTTGGCAGTGGATATGTATTTCGGACTGTCAATCGGTTTAGTGCTCGGTAGTCGATGCACAGTCTCAGAGTTCCGTCTTTTTTTTTTAACGAACAAGACCGGGGCTCCCCAAGGCGAAGAGCTCGGTCGGACAAATCCATCCTCCACCAGTTCCTGGAGTTGGCTTCGAAACTCTGCCAACTCTTTCGGGGCCATCCTGTAAGGGGCTCTAGCTGCCGGCTTAGCCCCCGGCACCATCTGTATCCGGAAATCCTGCTCCCGGTGCGGGGGTAGCCCAGGCAGTTTCTCTGGGAATACGTCGGCAAAATATCGCACCACCGGAATACCCGAGGTGGAGACCTTGGCCTCAGTCATTTCAAATATTACCTCATACACTTCTTCCCCCTGTAAGTGAGCCTTGATGGCCTGTACAGATGACAGCATGAGAGGGGGAATAGATCTAGTACCTTCAATGACGAGGTAGGAATCTCCATGTCTCATGGTAACTCTCTTAGACGTGCAGTCAATTTGAGCATGATTCCAGTTCAACCACGTCATTCCTAGGATCAAATCAAATATTGGCATCTTTATGATCGTCGCTGGAGCTTCAAATATCCTTCCGCCGATCTCCGCCTCCATATTGCAGTGGGCAGAGGTGAACAACTCTGATCCGTCAGGTAATCGTATCCTCATCACCTGACCCGTGAATCGTTCCATGCCTTCCAACCCTTCTACGAAGGCTTCCGATACAAACGAGTGTGAAGCACCCGTATCAAATAGCGTATAAGCGGGTTTACCGCTGATGAAAACTATTCCTGGGGGTGGGGAAAGTTAAATGTCTTAGAATCTAGCTATGGTTTTCTTCCCTAGATTATCACTTCTATATAAACTTAAAGGTCATGAGGAAATAAGTTTACAATTTTCTGACATACCAGTGATTACTTGCTCCGGGTTCCGGGGTTGAGCCAAATCCAGTGCATAAATTTGCTCCCTCTGCTGCCTGCGATCTGCACCCTGGAAACCATGTCCTCGACCACGTCCTCGTCCTCCAAACTGTTGGGCATGTAGGGCATCCTGGGGTGCTGGTAAAGGTGCTCCCCTCATGGGGCAGTTTCTCCGAATGTGTCCTATCTGATGACAGTTGTAGCATTCTGGTGGGGGAAATGTCATGCCCCCGGGTCTTGGTGCCTCCCTCATCTGAAGAGGTTGAGGAGCCATTACCACTGGCTCCCTCGGCTCCTGCCTCACTTCCTGACGAGGCTGGTCCTCTGTCCTTCTTCCACCTGGTATAGCACCTTACCGCTGATCATTTCGGGCTCTCCGGCCCTGATCCTCCGCTTGCCGCTTCCGGCCCCGAGTGGTGTGCCAATCGGCCTCAATCCTCTTTTCCATCTCCAAAATCCGGGAGATAGGCCCGTCATATACAAACAACAAAGCCTCCCTCAAGTCCTCCCGCAGGCCCTTATAGAATCTCTTGATGTATCCCGCTTCGTCCAGCTGGTAAGAATCTGCATATCGAGCCAAATGGTCGAACTCCCGATGGTACTCCACCACTGTCCGGGTGCCCTGCTTCAGCTGTAAGAACCGCTCCTCTAACTCATCCCTGGCCGACTGTGGAACAAAATGCTCCAGCAGCGCGGTCCTGAACTCTTCCCAGGTAACTTCCGCAACCTCCCTATCAGCAAACATTATGTCCAGCAGCGTCTTTCACCACCTCTTGGCATGGGACTCCAGGCAGGAGACAACCAAGGCCACCCTCTCCTCCCAGGGACACCATATCCCAGTCAGCATTTTGTACATAATATCTAGCCATTCTTCTGTCCGTACGGCGGATTCTGTCCCCAAGTAGGATGGAGGAGAGAGTCCTCGAAAGATGCTCAGCCAATTGGCCCCCGGGTTTGGCTGCGGAGCCGGAACCTGCTGAGCCCTGAAAGCATCTAGAATTGCTGTCAGCGTCTGACCCATCTCCGAGTGTAGGAATGGAGTGGGGACCGGGGGAGGTGGTGCAACAGTCGGAGTCTGCTGAACTCCGCCTTGTGGTGTTGGCTGCGTTGGGGGCTGCGTAATAGAAGTCAAGTATAAGTAATCGCACATGTCTAACTAAAGGTGGACAATTTTCATGAGATTTCCCATATGGGCCTACCACTGCTTCCGCTGCTTAGTTTGTCCCCAAACTAAATTCGAGCGGGGGTGTCCCAGGGTTAGTGGACTGCTACTGATCTGATCGAGGTTTGCTCTGATACCACTTGTAAGACCCCTATTTTTTTTTCTCTTTTTCGACACCGAGGTCTTAGGCCAAGAATCGCCACCATGCGGTGATACCTTCGCACCCGGGAAGGTCGTCACCACAAGATGTCGATTCTGCCGGCCAAAATCGATCACAACTATAGCAATGGAATGAAAGCAAGTCCACTGAAAATCACATGTAAAGAAAATAAGCTCCACGAAGGGAGTGTCCACAGATAGTACATATAATGAAAATCTCGGGCTTATGCCCGGTACATCAAGTCCTCACTACAAATCACTCATCGTGGAAGCAAACTAATACAACTACTGGTGTTCGGGACTCACAGTCCTTGCTGTCTGGACTCCAGTGCTAGACTGTCCGATCTCCAATCGTGCCGACCTTCGGGGCTGCCCCTCCATGCTGGGCTCCGTGGTCCCCTAAATGATGTGGTTCGAAAACCGTTAGTCTAAAAGACAGTCCTATCGTCCCCTACCCCTTCCCCCATGGCTCCTAAGCACCGAGCGGGGAGAAGGAATGGAAAGGACATGAAGGTGGAGAATGTCAAATTGCAGATGGCAGCGGAACTAAACTAATAGTGTTATGTGTGATAATAATTATACAAAATCTAAATAAATAACCTTAACTTATGTGAAAACACATAAGCTAAGGGATCTCTTGCAGGGCTCCTATCGTATAAAAAGTCGCATAACGATTTATACGATAGGGTGTCGGTTTTACTAGCAGGCATAACATATAAATAATACTGAAGGAGAACCTTGACTTATAAGCACGCTCGCACGAACTTATAGGCCAAGGGGTCATTTTGCAAGGCCTAATGTATAGAGCGTCCCATACCGCTTATACATTAGGTGTCAGGTTATATGCAATGGTTATGCTATGAAATGCAAATATGCTATGATGTGAACATGCAAGTGCAACTCACCCACTCGACTCTGTGTACACAGACCTTTAGTTCCCCATTTCGGAGCCGTTACCTCCCAGGATACCTCCTTAGTGGCAGACGGAAGCGGTGGGTTGGGCCTCGCCCACCTCAACACCAGTATTTGCACTACCGGTCTGACCTATCATACGCCTCAACGCTTGGTGCACTAAGCGGACGCCTGCGTACTCTTACCGGCTGGCGCACCGGACTTCTGTTGGCGAAGTGTAAAACCACACTTGCCGAGTCAACGATATTGGTGTCGGTGCAACGAACTCCCCAATATCGAAGACCCACCACCTTATACCTTTTATGCATATGCAATAGTTATGAGTCCAACAAATAACCGAGCCGAATCTTCCCGGACTATCCCGTCCGTCATAATCAACCACCGAGCCGAAACTCCCCAGACTAACCCGTCCATCATAATCTACAACCGAGCCGAAGCTCCCCGGACTAACCCGTCCGTCATAATCTACAACCGAGCCGAAGCTCCCCGGACTATCCTGTCCGTCATAACCAACAACCGAGCCAAAGCTCACCGGACTAACCTGTCCGTCATAATCTACAACTGAGCCGAAGCTCCCTGGACTAACCCGTCCGTCATAATCTACAACCGAGCCGAAGCTCCCCGGACTATCCCGTCTGTCATATCTACAACCGAGCCGAAGCTCGCCGGGCTACCATGCCCATTACCTTAACCACTCGCCTTATTGCCGAGTAACCCAAACTATCTCTCGGGACACAGGGGTGTGAGAGTGTGAAATCCTAAGTTTACTACCTACTCCTCAATTTACTTTATGCCTACAACTTAGGTTTTACCCATTTCATTTTCATATTACAGTAAACTATACCTAAGGTGATTTTGACCTTCTACTCTACGGGGAAGACGATCTTTCGTCAATCCCAAACACCACCTAACTTTTAGTCAAACCCATCCCTAGCTCATCCAACCCTGAGTGATGAACTCATTCCTATAACCACTAATTTTTAACTTATGTGCCTAACTTGTACTCCAGATTATTTCTGTAGATTTACTATATGCAGACCACCAATGTTTAATGTTATGTAAAATGGGAAGTATATCAAGTAATCATCCAATACTCCTATAATAATTAATGGAGGTCCATTATGACCTTTATTGCCCAAATCAAGAGTTTTACAATTTTCCTATTTTCTTAGGAATTTATTAAATATTTATAATGGCCAAAGTCTCCAAGATTGAGCTGAAGGTACCAAATTTTGACAAGATAAAATCTCCCCAGATTTATGTTATACTTAATATAATCATTTAGCCTAAGATACAAAATCTCTTAGTTTTTCAGCAAGGTTCATGCCACTGATTTTTATTTAAATGGTATATTGTAATAATTCATAAAAATAATAAAGAGGGCAATATTATTTCTGAAAATTCAAGGATAACTCTAACATGATTGCAAGGGCCCATAAGGTCAAATATCATCAGGGATTAAGGAGTGATAAGCTTCAAACAAATTAATATACAGTTTTCCAAAATTGCTAAATGCAGACCACCATGTCAAACTTCATGTAAAATAGGAGGTACATCAAATAATTATCCAATACTCTTATAATAATTAATAGAGGTCCATTATGACCTTTAAGCCCTAAATCTAGAGATCCAAAATTTTCCTTATTTATTTAATAATTTATTTAATTATTCTATTGACTAAAATTTCCAATAATGAACATGAAGGACCATCATTCTACAATTTTTATATGTTATTCAAAATAAGGATATAACTCATATTCCAAAATATCTAAATTTTTCAATAAGGTTTTATCCCCAAATCATTATTTTATTTTAATCCTTAAAAATTTATTTAAAGAAATATAAAACACTATATGGCTTCCAAAAATTCAGAGAAAATTCAAGTATGAATCTAATGGCATTTAAATGGTTTGGGCCAAATTTCATAATTTATTTATCAGTATATGGACTAATTTAAATTATTGAATAATTCTATCATTTAACAAGCTTGTGAAGTAAGTATCTCAAATATATATCCAAAAATTTTCATAAAATTTATGTAAGCTTATAATGATTCAAAACATCCTCTGCCAAACGTTCATGACCTCCCAAGGGTCAGAGGGACCATAATAATTAGTTTATTAAATTGAGGCATCCCTTTTATTTCAAATGAAGTACCATAAATATTATCCCAAAATTCCCAAATAAATTACCAGAGACTAATAATATCCTTTTTACCATTATACCAAAATTTCACCTTATTTGGAAGAGTTTAACTAGCCTATTCTACCCTACAAAGTTTGTGCCCTAAACTAGGGTTAGGGTTTTGAGGGTCCCAAACTTTCCAAAACACCCTAAGACTTTTAACAGAGGGTTATAGTTACCCTAAAACCATCCCTATAAAGTTTCATAGTCATACAAGGTGTTATGGCCATATGTCCTTCACAAGGTACAAATGTAACATCCCAATTTTCACTTATCTTAGATTGGGTTAGGCATGGGGTGGGTGATAGGGTTTTAGCTAGGTTTGACCCTAGGAATGGGGAATAACCATGTGGGGCCCACTATGGGGCCCAAGTCAAACTAGGTCAAACTAGCCTAAATGGGAACCCTAGCCACACCATGACCCCACCACATTGCCATAACCCTAAAAACAATCTAAGTGGACCATAGGGCATGTCATTAGGTCAACCCTTTGACCCTAGTTGACCCAAGTCAACCTTAGCCCTAATTTGGTCAAAATCATACCTATAGGCCCAATTAGGCCAAGTGGGGCATCACCATGGCCCAACCCATGTTAGGTGATGGCATGGGGGTTCATGACCATTAGGTGGGGTCAGCCCACTCATCAAGTTGACCAAGTCAACCCTAAAAGTCAATTTGGTCAATATAATGGCTAAAGAGAGAAAATGAGAGTCAAGCTCATTTCCAATGGGCTAAGCCCATGAACCAAGGCCCATGACCAGCATTAATAGTTAATTACAACCCCTACCCCCCTGAAATTGGAGAGAGATTGCATGCAAGGGGGTAGTTTTGGAAATTTGGGAAAAAGAGGAGAGAGAAGAGAGGGAAAATGGGGATGAAGGCCATGTGGCCCTCCTCCTCTCTTCCCAAGCACACATCTGAACCCACACATTAATTATCAGCCTTTCCAACCCAAATTTCAGCCCATTTGGACCAAGGGTTTGGGCTGAGGAATTAATTTAATTTCTGCCCTAGTCTAGGAGCAGTCCTAGCAAAACAGCCATACAGGACAAACTACTTGGCCAAAATGCAAGTTTAAGATGGCAAATTAAAGTTAGGAGAACAGGCTACATTTTTCATGTTAAACATTATTTATGAATCTTCTTCTACGGGGCCTAAAATTAGCCCGCAAGGTACAGAAAAATATGTGACAGAATGCCAAAAATCACTATAGCACGAATCTTAAAGCAAAATGTAGGGCATCCGTTCATCTTCTCCAAACAGCCAAGGGCCGAGATTTGCCCGACCTGGAGCTCCTTCCAAGGTCATTTCCCGGCCACTCGGCCACCTCCCTGGCCGGCCACCACCACCACCACCTCCGTTGAGGTGAGGGCTAACGTTTGGCGGCGACTTGGCCGCCGGAGGTGGCGGTTTCCGGCGAACTTGAACTCCATTAAAAATCCTAAAATCCATGAAAATCTCACATTAGATCGGGCTCAATTGAGCCCGATGCCTCACCTAATCGATCTAGAAAGCTAGTACGGGTAGAGGTGAGGCGAAGCGGACCTTGATCGGAGCCCGACGGCGGCGGTGGCGGTGGTTGGCCATGGAATTTCTCCTCTCCGGCGAGCTTGCTCCCGAACCCGATTCTCCACCAAAAGCTTCGATCTAGGTATCGAATTCCACTCCTTTGGACCTTCTGAAGCTAATGGGAGGGTTGTTTTTGGCTGATATGGGTTGTATAAAGAGATGTCATGATGGGGATTTCGGCCATGAGCTTTGGTTTCTCCTCCTTGGCTCCAAGTGGCATGAAATTGGGTTGGAAAGGCTGATAATTAATGTGTGGGTTCAGATGTGTGCTTGGGAAGAGAGGAGGAGGGCCACATGGCCTTCATCCCCATTTTCCCTCTCTTCTCTCTCCTCTTTTTCCCAAATTTCCAAAACTACCCCCTTGCATGCAATCTCTCTCCAATTTCAGGGGGGTAGGGGTTGTAATTAACTATTAATGCTGGTCATGGGCCTTGGTTCATGGGCTTAGCCCATTGGAAATGAGCTTGACTCTCATTTTCTCTCTTTAGCCATTATATTGACCAAATTGACTTTTAGGGTTGACTTGGTCAACTTGATGAGTGGGCAGACCCCACCTAATGGTCATGAACCCCCATGCCATCACCTAACATGGGTTGGGCCATGGTGATGCCCCACTTGGCCTAATTGGGCCTATAGGTATGATTTTGACCAAATTAGGGCTAAGGTTGACTTGGGTCAACTAGGGTCAAAGGGTTGACCTAGTGACATGCCCTAGGGTCCACTTAGATTGTTTTTAGGGTTATGGCAATGTGGTGGGGTCATGGTGTGGCTAGGGTTCCCATTTAGGCTAGTTTGACCTAGTTTGACTTGGGCCCCATAGTGGGCCCCACATGGTTATTCCCCATTCCTAGGGTCAAACCTAGCTAAAACCCTATCACCCACCCCATGCCTAACCCAATCTAAGATAAGTGAAAATTGGGATGTTACAAACCCTATAAACAAAAAAATTAATTTCGTCCCCGAAATTTAAGTTCGGGTGTACGGGGTTCCATTTGCAAGAGATCTAAGAAATTTAAAACCAACCAAAGCATACTTGATGCAAATAGCTCCGGGTATTGCTCCAACATAAGATCCCTTAGCTCCCAGGTGTGCTCCTCCCATCCATGGTTGGACCACAGCACCTTCTCAAGAGAGACCTTCTTCTTCTGCAACACTCGGACGGTTGTATCGTCGATCCGGATCGGCTCCAAACGAACTGTCCTATCGGTGCTACCGGCCCTTCGGTAGTAGAAATGTGCTGCTCCGGCCAAAGGAGTGCTCTCCGTAATGAAGAGACATGAAAGACGTCGTGTAAGGTCCCCAACTCAGGTGGCAGTACAACCTATAAGCCAAGGGACCGATCCGCTCCAGGATCAAGTCTGGCCTCATATATCGTGGACTGAGCTTCTTATGTCTCCACACCCGAGAAACACCATGCACCGGACGTATCTACAAAAATACTTTGTCCCCTACCTGGAACTCCAACTTTCGATGCCGCGCATCGTAATACTTGGCCTGTCTAATCTGAGCCTCCAGCATCCGATCCCTGATCAGTCAAATCTGAGCCTTCGTATCCTCTATGTACTCTGATCCAAGTGCCCCGGGGCCCACATCCTGAACCCGAGAAAGAGGTGTCCGGCACTTCCTCCCGTGATAAGCCTCATGGCTATTATTATAAGAAACCTATTAGAGGTAACAATCCTCTTCCAAATGCACTTTCATTATATTTTGGACTACTCTTGTTTCAAATTATGATGACTCATTTCCAAGTCCTACGACATTTTATAATCAAAATATTTCTCAATCACACATTAGATTGTAGTCCCTTACGACCAACGATCACCGAAATATGTATAATTCAACAATCTCGTAAGTAGAAGTCTCTTCTATTCACGTCCCCCAAGATTATTACTTATCCACCAATGTGAACTTGTAGTCACCAAGATAGAATTCAGGCACACTAGACCAACACTATTATATATAGTAGCTAACCAATCTTCTGAGATCATGGTGTGATGAAAAATTTATCATTTTGCTTTTCCCCAAATTCAAGACTGAGCCTGCCATTATCTTTAATCAACAATACTCATTTTACACATGAAGCATTTATTATCAATAGGAACGTTTGATAAAGGATTTTGACTCTCGGTCGTTTTTTTTAACATGCAGTCTAATTCATAGATTATATGTGTATATCTTCAAAATTTGAAGCACCTCGATTTCTTCATCTATCGAATCTTAATAAATATTCATCTATTCTCGAGTATTTCACCGTATCCGTGATAACAATCTAAAATTGATTTCTTCATCGTCATGAATTTCCCTACGGTGATCATGATGTTATCAACATTCGTGACATGGTTTTTTTTTAATGTAACCGCAATCAAGAGATCATACCTATACGTGTGCTACAACTAATCATTAACCACATTTCAATTTGTTGAGTCATCGCATTTTTAAATGTCATGCCTTGACAATTACCCTTTGATGTGCTTGAAGTTTCAGCACGGTACCCCAAAGTAATTTTCCTATACATTTTCATACGCCTATCTTAATTGACAAGTATAGGTGAATACTCATCTAGAGCTATTATACTTACGAGGTTAGCTCAAGTATGTGTGGTAAGTAACCTTCAATGTAACCTCAAACTTATTATGACACACCAGGGCCGAGGTCGAGGACGAGGCCGAGGCCGAGGACGAGGACATCACGGCCGAGGCAGGGGTCCCACTTCATCCCTACCCCAGAGAGAAAGAGAGACCTGCTACCATGGCTACCCAAAGAGGAGATCGCCGGAGTTTGCATGCCATAGGAAACCGCCGCCACCCTCGGCCTCAGCCGCCACCACAGGTCCGTATCCCCTCCCCTCCAAGTGTACTAGAATCCTAGATCCACTAGGCTAGAGGTCGAGCTCAAACGAGCTCGACGTTAGGAATCAAAAGCTCGAAAATCGGGCTAAAAATGGCGGCCTGGGAGCTTTTCGGCTTGGTTGCGCCGCCGCCGTCCGCCGCTCTCCGCCGCCCAGCCGCCGGCCAGTTCAAGCCCCGACCACCGTGAGGCCGGGGGAGGACTTGGCCGGAGGCCCCGCCGCCGACGATGGCCGGAAATCACCCCGCAAAACCACCCTGCGTCGGTTTCGGCCATGCATGCATGCATGAGGAAGAAAAGCAGATGCCGTCCGATTGCTTCAAGATTCGTGCGGCCGGATTAAGATATTATAATAAATCTGTTACTATTTAAATTAATGAATAGTGATTTAATGTGTGAGATTTTTGCAGTCACTTTACATGTTAATATTAAGGCCCCTATGACCACCTGATGAATTATTGTCCAACATGAAAATTGTAGCTAAAGGTGTTAAATTTAATTTGCCACCCTAAATTCAAGTTTTGGTCCAGTATTTTGTGCTGTAGGGCTGTTTTGCTAGGACTGCTCCTAGACTAGGGCAAAAAGTAAAATTGATGCCCAAGCCAAACCAAGTGTCATCATGACCTGAAATTTTGGTCATGTGTGTATTTAGGGCATGTTTAGGCCCTGCCAAAAATTTGGAATTTTTGGAAAACATTTTGCTATAGTTTTTACAAAAATACCCAAAAGTAAATAAATGTGATTTTTGGAGTTCTCCAACTCCAATGGGCCCCCAATTTTGGTGACACCCTTTCATGGGTATATTAGACCCATGGTTAAAATTTGGGCTAAATTGATGCACTGCATGATGAGGAATCTCACTTGCATGCTTGAGATATAATATTTGGCTTGGGCTGCAAATAGCAATTTTGCAGAATTTCAAATGGCTGCCCAAGCCAAACCAGAGGCCCCCTTGACCTGCGATTTTGGTCAGAGGTATAATTAGGGCATATTCAGGCCCTGCCCAAAAATGGGCTTGATTGGAAAATAAAATATGGGGAAATTACCAAAATACCCCTAGGGCTTAACTAGGTGATTCTTGGAGTTAGCTAACTCCAAATGGCCCCAAATTTTGGTGGCTGGCCATTAGGGACCATATAGACCAGTGGTATAAATTTCTCTGAAATTGGAACAAGTCATGTTGGGAAAGACCCACACGCAAGAATTGAACTACTTAGGCTCGGGGTGCAAATAGCAAATGTAAAACTTGTTTATGATATTTTCCTGAAGGGGTGCATTTAGAATGCACACCCCCTGATTTAGTGGACCAGTAGGGTATAACTTAAAACCCCAAATTAGTTGGGATTTTTAGGGAACAAAAATCCCACATTTAGTGAATTTGACAATTATTGAGAATTTGATGAACACTTAAGAATTTTCTAAAATGAATCAAACTAGGGTTTAGAAGATTTACAAAACCCTAATGATATTATTTAAACTCATGGGAGACATATTCGAGCCCTTGAGATTTGACTTGATAAATTGAAGATTTAATTTATAAGTATACGAGAAAATGACAATTTTACCCGTAACAATAATTGACTGATTCTGGTGGAGATAAAATAATGAATAAATTGATGTATCATATCTATAATAATCTCATGTGATTAAACACAATACATTGCATTTGGAAGTTCATTCAAGTGATCATTAGTTAGGTCGTCTTACCTTAGTCGCTCAGTCTCGATAGAAGTGTCGTACGTAAATACCTATCTAGATAATACCACCCTAGATTAATGAACAGAACGGTGGGGTTGGTAGTGTAATTTGGAAATGGCAGGGTGGTATTAGGTCTGGGGCTATATTTAGCATAAGTAGGTTTACCCTACTAGGACCACCGGGAGATAGAATAAAATGGGATAGTTGTGGAAATTGGGAATAAACCCGGGTGGTGTGGACAGCATCATAAGCATAGTAATGAGTGATAGAGTGCAAATCACTTTACAATAGGCATAACGGAGTCCGATGGAAGACCGTCGCCTTTCCGATAATGATACCTTAAGTCATCAGAATAATCCTAAAGTAACAATGAGAGTTGGTTGTGGATCTTGGGTAGACATCAACAAAAAGTAATTATCCTTGCGAAAGGGAACTTCGGGTTTCATGCCCGTCTTGGTTCCTAGTGCCCTCGAGACCCCCTCACGGGGCATGCCTTGGGCAGTCCTGGGATTCACTCTAAATCACTATGTATAATAAACCTTAGACGAGAGTAGTCTAATAGGCTTGGAGTTCTACGCGATAGGTTCGCCGGTTAAATAAGGTTGGAAACATCATATGGGTTACTTGCTCACCTGTTTCTTAAGGTTGGAGGGATACAAGTAATGAACTCATCCTAACCGGGTTGGAGGGATACGAGTGGCTTGCTCACCTGTTTCTTAAGGTTGGAGGGATACAAGCACTTGCTCACCCAAATTGGATTGGAGGGAATGTGTTGACAATATCAGTACGAGCAGGAAGCTCAGATTAATACCTTGCATGTGCATAAAATTAGTGGCGAGTCACGCGGGACTGGCCAGTCGATGCACCGATGGCAGTACGATGACTCGGGCGAGGAGTACGGGTGGAGGGGCCAGTATGCTAAATATATAATACTGCGGAATCCCCGAAGACGTACACTCGACCTACAAGACTGACGGGTAGTCAGCAAAATACGTACGCAAAACTCTAGAGTGCACCTAGGACGTGTACAGAGGCGTATGAGAGGGGTCTAGGTCTGGTAGTGCTTATACCTACCTAGAAGTGGAGAGCCCGCTCCACTGTTGCCGTAGCCACAACGGTAGTACCCGAGAGTGATGCAAGCTCTCAAAAAGAGGGAACTAAAGGTCTGTGATCACGGAGTCGTGTGTGTGTGTTGCACTTGCATGTTTAACATATTCATCATAACATACATTCATTCATTAGGACATACGTTTCATAGATCCTTATCATATAAATTGTATGGGCGGTTTATATGATAAGTTACTTTTGGAAACCCTAACTTATAAGTTCGTATGGGCGTTCATATAAGTTAGGGTACTTATGTGATATTGATAGGAGTAGGAGTAGCAGTAGCGTACTTTCCTTTCTGTACTGCATTTACTTACAGTTCTATCTTCTTACTGCAGTCCTTTCCTTTCTGCACTGTCTTTACTTACTTGCACTTTATATAGAACTGCTAGATTATATATAGAACTGCTAGATTTTACTTACTCCTGCTAGATAGAAATGTCACCTGCTTCCACTTTGCTACCCCTTGTTGTCCTCCGCATCCTCCTTCCATCCGGTGCCTAAGAGTGACAGGAGGAGGTGTTGAGGATACGACTTAGTCTTTTTGACTAACATACGTTGACTCCCCCTTTTTAGGAGTTCGAGGAGGTGGACCAGCACGTCCAGCGGGACGAGGAGGCAGGGCATGAGGAGCAGCTACCACCACCACCAGACACTACTACCGCACATCCTCAGGTGGGAGGAGATGTAGTGGATAACTTAGTTTACAGCTTTCTATTTTGTGAGAGAGAGTCTGATTTCTATTGATGTATATGGGCATAAGCCCTACTTTCTCTTTAGTACTCATTATGGACTATAGTAGCACTTTCATTTTCATATATATGATATGCTCTGTGATTTCTGTGGACATGTGTATTAGCTTGTTTATACACTTTTACTTCCGCATCTCTAGTGAAAAATGATCGTAATAGCCGGCAGAATCGGCGTCTTACGGTGTCGACTAACTCAGGAGTTAGTGTCACCGTAAGACGGCGGTTCTGGGCATAAGATCCGGGATGCCTTCAAAAAGGGAAAAGGCGGATCTTACAAACTGGGTATTGTAAGATCCGCCTTTTCCCTTTTTGAAGGCATCCCGGATCTTATGCCCAGAACCGCCGTCTTACGGTGACACTAACTCCTGAGTTAGTCGACACCGTAAGACGCCGATTCTGCCGGCTATTACGATCATTTTTCACTAGAGATGCGGAAGTAAAAGTGTATAAACAAGCTAATACACATGTCCACAGAAATCACAAAGCATATCATATATATGAAAATGAAAGTGCTACTATAGTCCATAATGAGTACTAAAGAGAAAGTAGGTCTTATGCCCATATACATCAATAAAAATCAGACTCTCTCTCAGAAAATAGAAAGCTGTAAACTAAGCTATCCACTACATCTCCTCCCACCTGAGGATGTGCGGTAGTAGTGTCTGGTGGTGGTGGTAGCTGCTCCTCATGCCCTGCCTCCTCGTCCCGCTGGACGTGCTGGTCCACCTCCTCGAACTCCTAAAAAGGGGGAGTCAACGTATGTTAGTCAAAAAGACTAAGTCGTATCCTCAACACCTCCTCCTGTCGCTCTTAGGCACCGGATGGAAGGAGGATGCGGAGGACAACAAGGGGTAGCAAAGTGGAAGCAGGTGACATTTCTATCTAGCAGGAGTAAGTAAAATCTAGCAGTTCTATATATAATCTAGCAGTTCTATATAAAGTGCAAGTAAGTAAAGACAGTGCAGAAAGGAAAGGACTGCAGTAAGAAGATAGAACTGTAAGTAAATGCAGTACAGAAAGGAAAGTACGCTACTGCTACTCCTACTCCTATCAATATCACATAAGTACCCTAACTTATATGAACGCCCATACGAACTTATAAGTTATGGTTTCCAAAAGTAACTTATCATATAAACCGCCCATACAATTTATATGATAAGGATCTATGAAACGTATGTCCTAATGAATGAATGTATGTTATGATGAATATGTTAAACATGCAAGTGCAACACACACACGACTCCGTGATCACAGACCTTTAGTTCCCTCTTTTTGAGAGCTTGCATCACTCTCGGGTACTACCGTTGTGGCTACGGCAACAGTGGAGCGGGCTCTCCACTTCTAGGTAGGTATAAGCACTACCAGACCTAGACCCCTCTCATACGCCTCTGTACACGTCCTAGGTGCACTCTAGAGTTTTGCGTACATATTTTGCTGACTACCCGTCAGTCTTGTAGGTCGAGTGTACGTCTTCGGGGATTCCGCAGTATTATATATTTAGCATACTGGCCCCTCCACCTGTACTCCTCGCCCGAGTCATCGTACTGCCATCGGTGCATCGACTGGCCAGTCCTGCGTGACTCGCCACTAATTTTATGCACAGGCAAGGTATTAATCTGAGCTTCCTGCTCGTACTGATATTGTCAACACATTCCCTCCAATCCAATTTGGGTGAGCAAGTGCTTGTATCCCTCCAACCTTAAGAAACAGGTGAGCAAGCCACTCGTATCCCTCCAACCCGGTTAGGATGAGTTCATTACTTGTATCCCTCCAACCTTAAGAAACAGGTGAGCAAGTAACCCATATGATGTTTCCAACCTTATTTAACCGGCGAACCTATCGCGTAGAACTCCAAGCCTATTAGACTACTCTCGTCTAAGGTTTATTATACATAGTGATTTAGAGTGAATCCCAGGACTGCCCAAGGCATGCCCCGTGAGGGGGTCTCGAGGGCACTAGGAACCAAGACGGGCATGAAACCCGAAGTTCCCTTTCGCAAGGATAATTACTTTTTGTTGATGTCTACCCAAGATCCACAACCAACTCTCATTGTTACTTTAGGATTATTCCGATGACTTAAGGTATCATTATCGGAAAGGCGACGGTCTTCCGTCGGACTCCGTTATGCCTATTGTAAAGTGATTTGCACTCTATCACTCATTACTATGCTTATGATGCTGTCCACACCACCCGGGTTTATTCCCAATTTCCACAACTATCCCATTTTATTCTATATCCCGGTGGTCCTAGTAGGGTAAACCTACTTATGCTAAATATAGCCCCAGACTTAATACCACCCTGCCATTTCCAAATTACACTACCAACCCCACCGTTCTGTTCATTAATCTAGGGTGGTATTATCTAGATAGGTATTTACGTACGACACTTCTATCGAGACTGAGCGACTAAGGTAAGACGACCTAACTAATGATCACTTGAATGAACTTCCAAATGCAATGTATTGTGTTTAATCACATGAGATTATTATAGATATGATACATCGATTTATTCATTATTTTATCTCCACCAGAATCAGTCAATTATTGTTACGGGTAAAATTGTCATTTTCTCGTATACTTATAAATTAAATCTTCAATTTATCAAGTCAAATCTCAAGGGCTCGAATATGTCTCCCATGAGTTTAAATAATATCATTAGGGTTTTGTAAATCTTCTAAACCCTAGTTTGATTCATTTTAGAAAATTCTTAAGTGTTCATCAAATTCTCAACAATTGTCAAATTCACTAAATGTGGGATTTTTGTTCCCTAAAAATCCCAACTAATTTGGGGTTTTAAGTTATACCCTACTGGTCCACTAAATCAGGGGGTGTGCATTCTAAATGCACCCCTTCAGGAAAATATCATAAACAAGTTTTACATTTGCTATTTGCACCCCGAGCCTAAGTAGTTCAATTCTTGCGTGTGGGTCTTTCCCAACATGACTTGTTCCAATTTCAGAGAAATTTCTACCACTGGTCTATATGGTCCCTAATGGCCAGCCACCAAAATTTGGGGCCATTTGGAGTTAGCTAACTCCAAGAATCACCTAGTTAAGCCCTAGGGGTATTTTGGTAATTTCCCCATATTTTATTTTCCAATCAAGCCCATTTTTGGGCAGGGCCTGAATATGCCCTAATTATACCTCTGACCAAAATCTCAGGTCAAGGGGGCTTCTGGTTTGGCTTGGGCAGCCATTTGAAATTCTGCAAAATTGCTATTTGCAGCCCAAGCCAAATATTATATCTCAAGCATGCAAGTGAGATTCCTCATCATGCAGTGCATCAATTTAGCCCAAATTTTATCCATGGGTCTAATATACCCATGAGAGGGTGCCACCAAAATTTGGGGCCCATTGGAGTTGGAGAACTCCAAAAATCACATTTATTTACTTTTGGGTATTTTTGTAAAAACTATAGCAAACTGTTTTCCAAAAATTCCAAATTTTTGGCAGGGCCTAAACATGCCCTAAATACACACATGAACAAAATTTCAGGTCATGATGACACTTGGTTTGGCTTGGGCATCAATTTTACTTTCTACCCTAGTCTAGGAGCAGTCCTAGCAAAACAGCCCTACAGCACAAAATACTGGACCAAAACTTGAATTTAGGATGGAAAATTAAATTTAACACCTTTAGCTACAATTTTCATGTTGGACAAAAATTCATCAGGTGGTCATAGGGGCCTTAATATTAACATGTAAAGTGACTGCAAAAATCTCACACATTAAATCACTATTCATTAATTTAAATAGTAACAGATTTATTATAATATCTTAATCCGGCCGCACGAATCTTGAAGCAATCGGACGGCATCTGCTTTTCTTCCTCATGCATGCATGCATGGCCGAAACTGACGCAGGGTGGTTTTGCGGGGTGATTTCCGGCCATCGTCGGCGGCGGGGCCTCCGGCCAAGTCCTCCCCCGGCCTCACGGTGGTCGGGGCTTGAACTGGCCGGCGGCTGGGCGGCGGAGAGCGGCGGCGCAACCAAGCCGAAAAGCTCCCAGGCCGCCATTTTTAGCCCGATTTTCGAGCTTTTGATTCCTAACGTCGAGCTCGTTTGAGCTCGACCTCTAGCCTAGTGGATCTAGGATTCTAGTACACTTGGAGGGGAGGGGATACAGACCTGTGGTGGCGGCTGAGGCCGAGGGTGGCGGCGGTTTCCCATGGCATGCAAACTCCGGCGATCTCCTCTTTGGGTAGCCATGGCAGCAGGTCTCTCTTTCTCTCTGGGGTAGGGATGAAGTGGGAAAAGAGGGGTGAGCTCGGTTTGGGCTGAGTTAAGAGAGGGGGGGGGGGGGCGATTTCACCAATGCTTGGCGATTTCACCAAGGTGACGATTTCACCAAGGTGGGGGGGCTCGGGTTGGTGTGTGTGGGCTGGCTGGCTGCTTGGGAGTGGGCCCCACTACTCCAGCTGGGTTAATTAGACCCTAATGGGTCGGGTTCCAAGTTTGGGGCTGAGTTGGTGAGTGGAGAGAGGGGGTTTGGCTCACATATTGAGATAGGAGAGAGAGAGGCTTGGTTTTGGGTTTGACCCAATGTGGCATGGTGGGGGTCCTACACCTCCTAATACCCATGCATGGTCAGCCAACCCATCATGGGTTGGTGGGATGAGCCCAAATGGTCCAAACCCATTTCTTAGCATCTTCTCTCTCCTATTCCTCCTCTTTTCTCTCTCCTAAGTGTTCTCCAAAAAGTACTATTGCAAGACCCTATTTTTCTCTCCCCTAGGGTTTATAAGGTCACTTTAGGCCCACATGATTAATTTGGGTTGGTTTGGGTGGACCCAACCTAGTGAAATGGGCTAGGGCACCATTTTCACTATTTAGGTCAACATGTTGACTTGACCCAACATGGGTCAACTAGTTGACCCCATGGCCTACCCTAGGGTCCACTTAGATTGTATTTAGGGTTAGGGAAATGTGGTGGGGTCATGGTGTGGCTAGGGTTTGTATTTAGCCTAGTTTGACCTAGGTTGACTTGGGCCCATAGTGGGCCCCACATGGTCTAAATCCTCCTCCTAGGGTCAAACCTAGCTAAACCCTAGCATCCATCATATGCCTAACCCAAATCTAAGTTATTTGAAGTTTGGGATTATCTAGGCCCTCCCCAAAAATCAGAATTTATGGGGAACATTTTGCTATAGTTTTTACAAAAATACCCAAAAGTAAATAAATGTGATTTTTGGAGTTTCCTAACTCCAAATGGCCCCAAATCTTGGTGGCACCCTCTCATGAGTATGTTAGACCCATGGTTAAAATTTGGGCTAAATTGATGCACTGCATGTTGAGGAATCTCACTTGCATGTTTGAGAAATAATATTTGGCTTGGGCTGCAAATAGCAATTTTGCAGAATTTCAAATGGCTGCCCAAGCCAAACCAGAAGCCCCCTTGACCTGAGATTTTGGTCAGAGGTATAATTAGGGCATATTTAGGCCCTGCCCAAAAATGGGCTTGATTGGAAAATAAAATATGGGGAAATTACCAAAATACCCCTAGGGCTTAACTAGGTGATTCATGGAGTTAGTTAACTCCAAATGGTCCCAAACTTTGGTGGCTGGCCCTTAGGGACCATATAGACCAGTGGTAGAAGTTTCTCTGAAATTGGAACAAGTCATGTTGGGAAAGACCCACATGCAAGAATTGAACTACTTGGGCTCGGGGTGCATTTAGCCAAAAATGACATACTAAGTATTCAGCCTAGTTGAGGCATGCAAAATCATGGAATTTATTCCAGTGATTAATTAGGGCATAAACCACCCCTAGAATTAATTATGGGATTTTTGGGATCAAAAATCCCATTATTTGGAATTTTCAAAACATAGGTCCTTTTTGAAAATAAATTGGAAAAATAGATTTTGATAAAAAGGAAATTCCCAAATTCAGTCAAGTCAAAGAATGATGTTTTGTTTGACTTAGGAAAATTTTATACCTCTGTTTGAGATCTATTGGGGCAAATACCTTGAAATTACTATTTTACCCTTTTTGTATTTAATTATGATTTGGTGGAATTTCATGTTGGAAAATTGTAGAAATATTTCTATAGTTGTATAATTGTGATATTAGCCTTGTGGAATTATTTCAGAATTTTTGGATGCACTTTCAATTATTGAGTTAGCTTAATGGCATTTTGGTAATTAATTAGGAATGGAATTTGATAGGTCACTACAGTGTAGAATTTGATGAAACTCTTCCATTTGTCATAAAGTAGTGATATATATTCTCAATAATTTTCCTGGAATTTTGGTTAATATATTTCTTATACTTCATTTGGAAAATGATAAATATGTAGAATCTATATTAATTATGGGATAAATAGAAATATAAAAATGGAACTTATGAGATCTTGTAGACAGTAATATTTTACTCATTTGCAACTCAGGAAAATTCCCTTAGGTCAGTAGATTTTAATTGATACCACTTCATGTGTAAAATGACCTAGGGAATGATTTAAAGGATTTAATTAAAGGCCTTAATGATCTAGGAAAATTATGGAAATCAATACATTCATTTAATTAGTCCATACCACCCTAGGATAAATATTTGGGGTCTGTTGGCCCAAGGATTTAGAAGTTCGATTTCGGGATGGTATTAGGTCTGGGGCTATATTTAGCATAAGTAGGTTTACCCTACTAGGACCACCGGGAGATAGAATAAAATGGGATAGTTGTGGAAATTGGGAATAAACCCGGGTGGTGTGGACAGCATCATAAGCATAGTAATGAGTGATAGAGTGCAAATCACTTTACAATAGGCATAACGGAGTCCGACGGAAGACTGTCGCCTTTCCGATAATGATACCTTAAGTCATCAGAATAATCCTAAAGTAACAATGAGAGTTGGTTGTGGATCTTGGGTAGACATCAACAAAAAGTAATTATCCTTGTGAAAGGGAACTTCGGGTTTCATGCCCGTCTTGGTTCCTAGTGCCCTCGAGACCCCCTCACGGGGCATGCCTTGGGCAGTCCTGGGATTCACTCTAAATCACTATGTATAATAAACCTTAGACGAGAGTAGTCTAATAGGCTTGGAGTTCTACGCGATAGGTTCGCCGGTTAAATAAGGTTGGAAACATCATATGGGTTACTTGCTCACCTGTTTCTTAAGGTTGGAGGGATACAAGTAATGAACTCATCCTAACCGGGTTGGAGGGATACGAGTGGCTTGCTCACCTATTTCTTAAGGTTGGAGGGATACAAGCACTTGCTCACCCAAATTGGATTGGAGGGAATGTGTTGACAATATCAGTACGAGCAGGAAGCTCAGATTAATACCTTGCATGTGCATAAAATTAGTGGCGAGACGCGGGACTGGCCAGTCGATGCACCGATGGCAGTACGATGACTCGGGCGAGGAGTACGGGTGGAGGGGCCAGTATGCTAAATATATAATACTGCGGAATCCCCGAAGACGTACACTCGACCTACAAGACTGACGGGTAGTCAGCAAAATACGTACGCAAAACTCTAGAGTGCACCTAGGACGTGTACAGAGGCGTATGAGAGGGGTCTAGGTCTGGTAGTGCTTATACCTACCTAGAAGTGGAGAGCCCGCTCCACTGTTGCTGTAGCCACAACGGTAGTACCCGAGAGTGATGCAAGCTCTCAAAAAGAGGGAACTAAAGGTCTGTGATCACGGAGTTGTGTGTGTGTGTTGCACTTGCATGTTTAACATATTCATCATAACATACATTCATTCATTAGGACATACGTTTCATAGATCCTTATCATATAAATTGTATGTGCGGTTTATATGATAAGTTACTTTTGGAAACCCTAACTTATAAGTTCGTATGGGCATTCATATAAGTTAGGGTACTTATGTGATATTGATAGGAGTAGGAGTAGCAGTAGCGTACTTTCCTTTCTGTACTGCATTTACTTACAGTTCTATCTTCTTACTGCAGTCCTTTCCTTTCTGCACTGTCTTTACTTACTTGCACTTTATATAGAACTGCTAGATTATATATAGAACTGCTAGATTTTACTTACTCCTGCTAGATAGAAATGTCACCTGCTTCCACTTTGCTACCCCTTGTTGTCCTCCGCATCCTCCTTCCATCCGGTGCCTAAGAGCGACAGGAGGAGGTGTTGAGGATACGACTTAGTCTTTTTGACTAACATACGTTGAATCCCCCTTTTTAGGAGTTCGAGGAGGTGGACCAGCACGTCCAGCGGGACGAGGAGACAGGGCATGAGGAGCAGCTACCACCACCACCAGACGCTACTACCGCACATCCTCAGGTGGGAGGAGATGTAGTGGATAGCTTAGTTTACAGCTTTCTATTTTGTGAGAGAGAGTCTGATTTCTATTGATGTATATGGGCATAAGCCCTACTTTCTCTTTAGTACTCATTATGGACTATAGTAGCACTTTCATTTTCATATATATGATATGCTTTGTGATTTCTGTGGACATGTGTATTAGCTTGTTTATACACTTTTACTTCCGCATCTCTAGTGAAAAATGATCATAATAGCCAGCAGAATCGGCGTCTTACGGTGTCGACTAACTCAGGAGTTAGTGTCACCGTAAGGCGACGGTTCTGGGCATAAGATCCGGGATGCCTTCAAAAAGGGAAAAGGCGGATCTTACAACAAAAGCCCTTCCTTAGGGTTTAACCTAGGATCTTGGGCCAAATCAACACCAATGCCCCCAAGTTTTCATTGGAAGGTGTATAAAGTCATGTTAAGTCAGTGTCCCAAATTTGAACCTCTGTTGAGGTGAATTGGACACTCAAAACCCAAAATTACATTTTGGACCAAAATGCCCTTCTTAGGGCAAGGCTAGGGTTTGCTTGATTCCCATTCAAATCAACTCTAAACTTAATGAAATTTTAACCAGAGGTCTATATTGAACTCATATACATCCCACCAAAATTTGGATGAATTGCCATGTGCCATTTTAAAGAGGGAGAGGAGGGAGTTAGGTGGCTGAATTGCCATGTGCCATTTTTGGCCTAAGTCAATTTTGGCGGCTAGGTTGGTAGGGGGGGTGGAGCTTGCTCTAACCAGTCCATAATGGCTGCTACACTCCCCCTTGTCCTTCTGAAATGAATGGGGTGGTTGGGGAGGGGGGAGGAGGAGCATAAAGTCCTCCTTCCTTCTTCTTCCTTCTCTTTCTCTCTCCTCCATGGGTGACTTTCTCTCTCCTAGTCACCAAGCCATAATTTTTTGCTCCTACATGTCCCATGGCAGCCCACAAGTCCATTTGGTCACTTAAGTCATGGTTAGCCCAATTGAAATGGGCTTGAGCTTGAGTTAGCCCATTTGGGCTAACTTGACCCAAAGTTGGACTAGGGACCACCTAGGTCAATTTGGTCCTTGAGATTTCTTTAATGGGTCCTTGGTGACCCATTAGCCTCCCTTAGGGTCTAGGTGGGGTTGGATTGGCCCTTGGAGGTCACTTGGCCCTTAACTAGGGCACTTTGACCATTTTAGGTCAAGAGTTGACTTTGGTCAACCTAGTCTTTAAGATTGGTCCCAGTGAGTCCTTGGTGACCTATTGGCCTCTCACTAGGCCTATGAGGGTAGGGGTGTGGTCCATTTGGCTAAGGAACTGCAATTGACCCTTGTGTAGGTCAATTTGACCTATTTAGGGTTAGAGTTGACTTTGGTCAACTTAGCTCCCTTGACTACCCTCCATGGGTCCTTAGTGACCCATTGACCCCTACCTAGGGTTATGGAGGTATGAATGGGGTATATTTGGCTAATAGACTGCAATGGACCCTTGTGTAGGTCAATTTGACCTAGCTAGGGTTATAGTTGACTTTGGTCAACTTAGGTCCTTTGATTGCTCTCCATGGGTCCTTAGTGACCCATTGACCCCCTTCTAGGGTTATAAGGGCATGGGTGGGGTCTTGGAGTCTTGGTAAAGCCCCATGATCACCTTTAACCAAGGTTTAGAAATCTGCTAAGTGCAGACCATAGTGGCCCTATCCACACCACCAGGTCCACTTGACTCTTTCTTAAGCTTCCTAGGGTTTTGTCATGACAAAACCACTCTTAGGGGTCTAGTTGGAAATGGGATGTTACACCGAGATTTGGGGAACCACTATAAAGTTCTTGTGTTGTCTGTGTGTTTATTTTTCCTTTGCTCTGATGTGTTATGATTGTGTAGCTTAGTTCCTTTTCATTTTATAACTACTACTCTATCACTAATTTCTTTGATATAATTCAAAAACAGCCAAAAGTTTTAAATTACTCAATTCACCCCCCCCCTCTAGAGTAAATCAGGTCTATCCCCTATCTTTCAATTTGTATTAAAGGGGTGTTCCTTTAGTTGTACAAGCTAACACTTGAACCAAAAGATCCTAGATAGATCTGATTACTTTTTCCCTAGTTATTTTATTTATTATATATCATGGCACAAAATAAGGATTATGCAAGCACTAGACCTCCAGTTTGCAACCTGAACAAGTTTGCTATTTGGAAGGCAATAATTAAATTACATATGAACTCCATTGATGAAGATATTTTCAATTCTAATTTGATAGGACCAACAAATCCAGTGGTTATATCTATTGAAACTTCTAGCACTCATGCTGTTCCACCACCAGAATGGATAGATGCACAGAATAAGGCCATGAACATTCTGGCTCAGACAATGTCAGATGACATTTTCCAAAAAGTGGCAGAGTGCACCTCAACTAAAGCAATCTGGGATTCCCTAAACCAGATGGTTGCTGGATTTGTAGATGAGAGAAAAGATAGTAGATCAAATCTAATCTCCTAATATGAGAACTTCAAGAAAGAAGAGTCAGAGTTAGTGAGTGACATGTACAATAGACTCAGCTCAATCATCAATGAGCTGAAAACTCTAGACAAAGACATAACCCTCACCGAGGTCAATGATAAAATTCTCATGTGCTTCCCCAGCTCATGGGATTCTAGAATCTGGCCAATCAAAGAGGTCAGAAGTCTGAATGAGATTTCCACTGAATCTCTACTAGGAAAGCTCAAATATTATGAACAGTTAATTAAGACTAGATAAGCTGCAGAGCAAAAGACTCCCTCATTAGCTAGAAATGAGCAAAACATAGCATTCAAAGCATCTGAAGAAACATAAGCTCCATCAGCTAGTGAAGAAATTCTGAGTCTCTTTGCCAAGAGATCCTACAAAACGGCCAAGAAGGATTTTAGAAGGAAGTCATCTAGACAAGATGACAAGCCAAGGTATGATAAAACCTCAACTAAAGAAATTGTCTACTTTGGTTGCAGGAAGCCAGGACACTGATATTAGAGTGTCCAAAGAATCAAAAGAAGGCGAGAAGAAGAGAAAAAGAGCCCGGGAAGCAGCACTACAGCAAGCCCTCCTCCAATAAGCATAAGAGGAAGGAGAAAGGCATTGTTGCTGAAACCTGGAGTGAAACTGAAGATGAATCTTCATCTTCTAGCTCCAGTGAAGATGAAGAAGAGACTAAAGCAAAGGAAGTTTACTTTATGGCTATTGATGTATCACGCTGCCTCTCAAGAGCTGAGCAGTCAGATAGTGAAGAACTTCAATCTAAAGAAGATAAGGTGAAAGACTATCCCACCATAGAGGAACAGTGGTACCTGGATAGTGGTTATTCAAAACACATGACTAGAAGCAAGGACAACCTAATCAACTACAAGTCCAAGCTAGGTCCAAAAGTAATATTTGGTGACTCCAACTGTGGCCAAACTGAAGGCAATGGGAATGTTAAAATTTGAGCTGTCACCTTCAGGAAGGTAGCTTATGTAAGTGGACTAAAGCATAACCTGATATCCATAAGTCAATTATGTGATGAAAGGTTTTAGGTATCATTTAATAAAACCTCCTGTATTATTACTTTAGTAGATAACCAAGTTGTGTAAACTTGAACTAGAGTAGGAAACATTTATGTAGTTAATTTTAAATCTATTAAATCTAAAATATGTCTATTTAATCAAACTAGCAACAATAATGAACTTTGACATAAAAGATTAGGACATGTTAATTTAAAAAACATTGCTAAACTCTTTAGGGACAACCTTGTTAGAGGATTGCCTTCTTGCCCTTACAAGAAGGAAGTCTTTGCAGGGCTTGTCAATTAGGCAAGCAAACCAAAAATAGTTTTAAATCACTTAATAAGAGTGATTCACCTAGGATTCTATATCTGCTCCATATGGATCTTTTTAAACCCATTATTGTACAGAGCCTGGGAGGGAAGTCTTATACCTTAGTGATTGTTGATGACTTCTCTAGATTCACTTGGGTGTTCTTCTTTAGAAACAACTCTGATAACTTTGAGGTTCTTACAAACTTTCTTAAGAGCATAAGGATTGAGTATTCTACTCTAGTTGCATTGATCAGAAGTGATCATGGTACTTAGTTTGAGTCTCTTCCCATATAAGAATTCTGTGAGAAGGAAGGTATTAGGTACTGTTTCTCTGCTCCTAGAACTCCTCAACAAAATGGGGTAGCTGAAAGGAAAAACAAGACCATAATTAAAGCTGCAGGCACATTACTTGTAGATGCTTACTTGCCCCTATCCTTTTGGGCAGAGGCTATAAGCACAACAAATTTTGTACTGAATAGGAGTCTGATACATAAGCTTAAGGGCAAGACGCCCTATGAATTACTTAAAGGGAAGCAACCTAAAGTAGATTATTTTAGAATCTTTGGTTGTATTTGTTACATACACAATAACAATAAGAAATACCTTAGAAAATTTGAATACAAAGCTGAAATAGGAATTTTTCTTGGATATTCCAAAATCGGCAAGGCCAATAGGGTTTATAACAAATCAACTATGAAAATGGAATAATCTATACATATTTCTTTTGATGAAATTAACATGTTTTACAAGGAGGAGAATCCTTCTACCAGTAAGACTCTGTAGGAACCACATTTGTGTGAGAAGTTGGATGAGTTGACCCTCACCAATGAGGTTGCTGCACATCCTTCACCACATGTTATTGAAGACAGTGAAGATGAATCCACTGTAGTGGATGTTGAACCAATAATAACTACTACAATTCCACAAGATGAATTAATTCCTAAAGTTATTATTGAACCAACTCCTCCAACTGAATTAGTCACACTTAGAGATCACCCTATATCTCAAGTGATTGGAGATATATCAGTGGGTGTTTAGACAAGGAAACAACTCCACCAAGACATGATACATGCCTGCTTCATATCTCAAACTGAGCCCCAATCCATAAAAGATGATGAGCAAGATCCGCACTGGATCATTGCAATGCAAGAGGAGCTTAACCAGTTTGAGAGATGTAAAGTTTGGGATTTAGTTCCAAGACTCAAAGACTACCCAGTCATTAGAACTAAATGGGTATTCAGAAATAAACTTGATGCTCAAGGTATTATCATCAGGAACAAGGCAAGGCTTGTAGCTCAAGGCTATAGACAAGAGGAAGGCATTGACTATGAACAAACATTTTCCCTTGTTGTAAGGATTGAAGCTATTAGGATATTCCTAGCTTATGCAGCCTACAAGAAGTTCACTGTATACCAAATGAATGTCAAAAGTGCATTCCTTAATGGTGAACTTAAAGAAGAGGTTTATGTGGAATAACCACCAGGTTTTATCTCTCTATCTCATCCCTCTAATGCTTTTAAATTGCATAAGGCTCTCTATGGTCTAAAGCAATCTCCAAGAGCTTGGTATGAGACCTTAGCTAGCTTTTTCCTAGAGCATAATTTTACTAGAGGCACTGTAGATAGGACTTTGTTCATTAAGCATCATCATGATAAAATTCTATTAGTACAAATATATGTAGATGACATTATTTTTGGCTCTACTAATTCCAAACTATGCAAAAGTTTCTCTAACCTTATGCATTCCAAGTTTGAAATGAGTAGCATGGGTGAAGGTTTCTACTTCCTTGGTCTCCAAGTGAAGCAGTCACCTAATGACATCTTCATATCCCAAACCAAATATGCTAAGGAGCTAATAAAAAGGTTTGGGATGGCTGATGCCTCGGCTAAGAAAACACCTATGGCTTCTAATGTTGTGATTGACTCTGATGAACATGCCAAACTTGTTGATCAAAAATTATATAGGGTCATTGTTGGGTCCCTATTATATCTAATAGCAAGTAGGATAGACATCATATTTGATACATGTCTTTGTGTTAGGTTCCAGGTGAACCCTAAAGAATCTCACCTTATTTTCCTTAAAAGAATTTTGAGATATATAAAGAGTTGCCCAAATATAAGACTCTGGTATCTAACTGAGTCAGGATTTGAGTTGACTGGATAATCAAATGTTGACTTTGCTGGATGTAGAGTGGACAGAAAGAGCACATCAGGAACATGTCAGTTCCTTGGTGTTAGTCTAGTCTCTTGGTTTTGCAAAAAACAGACATCTGTGTCTACTTCAATGGCAGAAGCTGAGTACATAGCAGCTGGCAGTTGTTGTTCAAAGATGCTGTGGATTCAAAACCAACTCCTAGATTATGATGTCAACTTAAATAATTCAAATCTACAGTGTGATAATACTAGTGCAATTTCCATTGCACAGAATCCAGTGCATCATAGTAGAACTAAGCATATAGAAGTAAGACATCATTTCATTAGTGAGTGTGTAGACAAAAAGAAAATTAATTTTACCATTATCTCTACTAATTTACAAAGAGCAGACATCTTCACCAAACCTTTGGATAAGAAGAAACATCTGTTCTTTCTGAATCAATTAGGTATGATAAATGGAGAAGCATTAATTTAACCTTCTGTCTGAAGTCGAAGAATTTGCCACAGTTCATCGAACGGAGATCGACGATTTGAGAAAAGTTCTTGAGAAAATTCGTCGACGTGAGATCGATGAACTCTCTGTGTGAAGTAATTTTCGCCGACTGGAGATCGACTATCTTGCTTCAGAAAATTTTTGCCGACCTGAGAACAAGAAAAAGTTTTCCCCTCTTCTGACTGAGATCGACGATATCATTTCTACATGAATTTTTTCGTCGACCTGAGATTGAAGATTTGTTTTCTTTTTTCGCAGGATGGAGTCCGCCGTTTCATATTCTGAAAACCTTATAACTAGGTTTTCTTCGAGCTCCATCCCGCGCTTTCTGTTCTCTTGCACTTGATCTTTATTTTCATTTTGTAGGACGATGATGGCGATTCCAGCAAGCTCTCCCTCCAACATTAAATTTCTACACCGGTTTTGATATTGATTTTGAATCTTTCCAACATTCTAATCGAATATTCATAGACATACTACAGTTGTTCGAGAATCAACAGTTGAAGAAATTCATGACTACTAGATCAAGATAACAGCGACTAAGATTAGAGAATGGGTGTATACATCAACCACTCTAGACGCCGACTCCATGACTGACACAATCTCTAAAAATCAAGTTACTCTAACTCCCACCGTCTTAACTGAATTTTTCGGTTTGGTTGATAGAGAAGAAGATATTGAGATCGATAATTCTAATTATGATGATATGTTAATAAAAATGGGTCACTCTGAGGGAAACCCTAACAAATTATTAATGTAAAATTTATCTACTGAGTATAAGTTTTTGGCTGATGTTGTGGGAAAAGTCTTGCTGGGCAAGCATACTGCTCATGACTACATTACTAGGCACCAATTTTTGGTAATGTGTGTTGTCGTGAATAAGAAAGCAGTGAATTGTGCAAGGATTCTGTTTGATTTAATCAAAAATAAAAATACAAAGAAGGAAGTTTGTTTTGGGAGGATCTTAGGGATTTTCTTCCAGGAAAAGGCATTTGAATTACTGGTCTCCTAGACCATATTCATCAATGCTTCCAAAAGGCTGACTTGGGCCATGTTTGAAAGATAGGAGAGGACCATCTATTAGCGATCCAAGGCTTCATACTCTTCCAGAACTACTGAGGACACCAGGGCAATGATAGCCAATCCACCCCCTCCAGAAGATATTCCCTCCATCAGGATTCCAACTCCTCCATCTCAACAACAACCTCTTCTTCTACAGGTTTCCCTTCCTTCATCAACTCCCCTCCAACAACCATCCACTGCCTCAACATCTAAACTATAATCTCCAACACCACCTGCCTCTCCAGTACATCAACCATCTCCCATTGCATCTCTAGAACACATCACACCACCTTCATCCCCATTACCCCCTCACCTTGTAAATATACCACTTCATAACCTTATATCAATTCCATCTTTTGAACTTTTAGCATCATCTCCAACCAAAACACAATCATCCCCAGATGAAATCATTATTGATACCACACCTTTCCCTTCATCCTCCATCATCCATCCTTCTGTATCTATTCAGACACCCTCTGAGTTTATGCAATTGGATTCTCCCTCCATCTCCAACATCCTGGAGCTCATCACTCCAATCCTCAAAAATCTCATAGTAGAGGAAATTCAACCTCTTGCTGATTACATTTCCTCTCTTTCTGCTCTCTTTGTTGTTGCCCCCACTATCCCTTCTTCTTTTGGGGGCCTGGCCTCAGGACCCTCTGAAACTAGACAGGGGGAGATGTCTAATGAATAAGTTCCAGTGCTCTCTCCTCCAGTAGTTGCAGCAATAAAAATAGCAGATGTACATACAATAGTTGTATATATAGATACAGCAGTTGAGATTTACATGGATTGTACAGATGAACAAGTTTATATACAAAAGATTTTAATTATTGGTGATTGCTCTGTCAATCCCACCATAGATTTATTCAGTTTATTGAATTCTTTTGATTCTTCTTATCAAAATTATCTTCCATAAGTTTTCCAAGGGCAGTCTAAAGCTATAGTCGGCTATACCTCCCCAATAAGTCCTTAAGTTGTAAATCAACTAAAGAAAAGTTTTGCAGTTCCTCAAATTTCAGATACTCCAGTTGCTAAGAATGTCTCTGAACCTATTTCTGCTCCTAAGCAAAAGGCTCTCTCCCCTCCCACTTTCTCCTGGGTTGAGTCCCCTTTACCAAATATGGATGACTTTTTGTTTGCTGATATGGAAGAAGATGATATTCAAATTGTTACTGAAAGTGTTGCTGTACCAGAAGTTCTAGAAGCTCAAGTGCTACCTCAAACTGAAAAGCAAATCTCCAAGGAAGCCTTGAAAGAGATTGATGACATTTATGATAATCCTCCTGAATCTTCTGAAGACAATGATGATGAGGACTCTAAAGAATCTGATGAACCCAAGTCTAAGAAGAAGGTATCTAAGAAAAGAAAAGTTGTACCAGAGGCTATTCCCAAGCCCAATCCAACTCATGACACACCATACTACATTTTGAATAATATTACTCCCTATCCTAGTATGCCTCAATGGATGTGGCTTTCTAAGAATTAACAAAAGGAAAGGAAGAAGTGAAGAAGGTACAAGACCCCTCCCAAGCAATTCAGGAAGGACCCTCCTCCTCCATCAGCTAGGGCCTCTGGAAGTATCACTTATAAATCAACTCCAATCACTAAGACATATCAAAAACATTCCAAGCCAAGTTCTCAAGGAAGCAGGAATAAACAACAGTAATCTACAAAGAGCAATCCTCCTCCATCTATAGAGAAGAAAAGTTCTTCAATATCTTATGATGAATCAAAGAAGGACATCAGTCCTAAAAGGCCAGAATCTCCTCCAATTCCATTTATTGACCCTGAACAAGAAAACACTGCCAAAATGGCTAGATTTAAAGAATTGGTTGGACTATCCTTGATCAGTAAATCAAAAGCAGAAGGCAAGGATCCATCTCATTATTCCACTATGTCCTCCTATAGAAAAGAAGAGCTAAAAAGGTATGATAAAGCAAACACATTTTTCAATGTAGACGCTAACATGAGCCTCCATCCAGAAGCAGTTGTACCAAGAGCTACTTCATGAAATATTATTGGAGCTACTGACATGACCATGTCCAAGAGAGAAGCAGCAAATCCTAACATAGAAATCATATTCATACAGCCCTCTGAGAAAGCTAACAATGAAAAGTCCAAGCAACCTAAGTAAATGTTTGTTAAGTTTATTTTCTGAACTCTTTGTGTTAATTATAAAGCACTTGTTATATATATATCTGCTAGATCTTTATTTTCTACCAAATATCTGTTATTCTGCTTTGTGATTGTATTTTATCTTTTTTTTAGTGACCTCACCCAAATAGGGCGAGATTGTTGGATCCCTAGTTTGCATTTGGGCTAGGTTCACTAATTAGGATGTTTGACCAACCTTGTATAGCCAGGGTCAAGTCTGTTAGTCCTAGAGTTTAGGCTAGTCATTAGTATCAAGCTTCATGGACCAGCCTGCAGAGTACTTCAGTAGGCTCAAGACTTAGAAGAATTCAGAGTTTAGTTTATTAGTTCGAAGTTCTTAGTACTCAGCTCGATAATCGTCGATCGCAGATCAATGAACTCAGAGTTCTTTCTCTGAGTTGAGCTCGACGATATTCGAGCTCAGGTCGATGATTTCTACTTCAAGACAGATTCTCTGATCAACGAACTTGGAGCCCAGAATTGGCAAGCTATTTCCAGAATGATGTTCGCTGAGCTCAGATCGACGAACAGGATCTCTCAGCTCGACGAACTTGGAACTCCAGTCGACAAAATTTTCCTAGAGGTCGACGAACTCTATCCCGAGTCAGAATGATAAGTTTTCTTATTTCTGTCCCTATTTTATTTTATTCTTTGGCAGTAATTATCTGAGTAATTAATGCTTATATTCTCATGAATATAGCCGTTCTTGATAGCATTAATTATGGATTTCATCAAATTTAATTACTTGCTTATTTTAATGGGACACTTGGGGAAACTCATTAAAGAATATATTCCAGGCATTTCATTCTCCAGAATCCAATCTGTAATTAATGCTTAGAATTCAAAATTCAAAAGCAGAATTAGACAGCAGGATATAAAATATAATTTTTAGATGTCTCTCAAGATCAACAGACACAAAATAGATATATATAGGAAATTGAAGAAGAACCTCAATACAGAGATCTTTTTCTCTCTTCAGTTTCTACTTCAGGATTCAAGGGATAACAAGTCAACACCAGTCCATGAAGTCTCTAAAAATCTTCATCAAGACATGCACCCTGAGAAAAGCTCCTGTCTTCCTTAACCTTTCAACATTTCAGGGGGAGCTATGACAACATCAATTCACTTATCTTCTCAAGTAGTTTAGAAAAAGAGAATACACCATCACTTTCTTTACCTCACTATAAAAAGGGTTTATTAACTCCCTTCAAAAGTTTATGTGTTGGTTTTTGGGAACCTGATCAAAAGCCTAAAGGGTTGTGAGATCTCCCTATAAATAGATCTTGTGGTGGCAGTCACCTGAGCAAAACCTGCTAGTGGATTCCTACCAGGGTGGTGAAAGAGTGGATGTACCCAGATTTGGGGAACTACTACAAAGTTCTTATGTTATCTGTGTGTTCATTTTTCCTTTGCTCTGCTGTGTTGTGATTGTGTAGCTTAGTTCCTTTTCATTTTATAACTACTACTCTTTCACTAATTTCTCTGATATAATTCAAAAATAGCCTAAAGTTTTAAATTACTCTATTCACCCCTCTCCCTATACTGTAAATCAGGTCTATCCCGTATCTTTCAAGTTTATCATATCATAAATAGCGAATGATAAGAAAATCATGAATATTTTAATTAATTTTGTCATAAATACTTTTTTAAAATATGTGACACATGCCAATTTACATAAGAAGTACTCATTCTAGATGTTCAAATGTTCCAAATAAATTAGCAATGACATATAATGGTAAAATAACGTGTTCAACAAAATTTTATAATTTTCCAAAAAGCATAGCTCAAAAATTTCAGCAAGTAATTATTAATTTCAAGGGGTCACATTACAAAGGAAGTACTTAAATTACTCTTCCAAAAATTCTCATTAAATTTCTAGAGATCCATATTGCTATAAAAATAGTCTATCCAAAGATTTAAAATTTTCTAGGTAATACTGGCATAAATATTTTAGAAATACAAAAAGGCGGTAAATGAAATTATTGATATTATTCAAGGTACATACAACAACAACAATAATAATAGAACTCATATAGTCCCCAATCATTGGGTGTATGGGTGGGGGAAGATTGGAAATAGATCTAACCTTTGGAACTATTCAAGGTACATGACTCACAAAAATTCTAACAAAATTATTAGAGGTTCAATATACTATAGTTAGTGTCTATCCAGAGATTCATAATTTTTCCAAGTTATTGTCATTATAAATATTTCAACAATACATAAGTATGACAAATAAAACTTTTGATATTCCTCAACGTAAATACAGCAACAACAATAACAAAAACACTCAAGCCTTTATCTATCTATAGTGGGGTCGGACATTTGGATCCTTTGTCGCCATTCTGCCATATCTTTTGTCATAATCTCACTAATGCCTAAGTACATCATGTCTTTCCTTATAGTTTCTTTCCAAGTCTTTATTGGTCTACTCCTCCCACATTTAACATGGCTAGTGACTATTCCTCAAGGTAAATAATTCCCAAAAAGTTTAACTATATTACTAGATGTGTAATATGACCTAAAAAAGCTTGAGATAGAAAAATCAGATTTTTTTTCTAAGTTATTTGGTCATTTTTATTTCATTAATATAATTGTGTGACATAATTATATTTAATTAATTACCTTGGGTTTTTAACTCCAAAAATCCAAATTTACCATAAGTGATACCTTTCATCGTAATAAGTGCATGGAAAAAATATTATATGCATGCATCAAGCCATTTGTGATAAATTCACAAAATACACCCTTGTGCTATGTGCACACCAAATCACTTAATTTACATTGACATGCAAATGGAATAGACATAAAGAGGTCCAAATGGTTCCAAATATTTACCAGAATCTCATTATGACCTAATAGACTCCCCACCCAAGATTTGGGTCAATTTGGGTTGATCTAGTCACTTTTAAATCATGTATATGATAATTTAAATAATTACAAAAAATAGAGAGAATGTTTGCCCACAAATTCGGATTTTTGGACAGGGGGTGTGTCTAGGTTATTTATATGCATGGCAAAAATATTAGGCCCAAGCAATCCTCCATGTTAATTAAATTTACAATTCGACGGCTGTCCCTCCCTTAGGACATACCTCAGTAGAATGCCCTTTTAGAGGGTTGTAGGGCTCCAAATGGTAAGATTTAAATTTTGTGGAAAGTAGACCCCCAAGGGCTAAAACATTTGTCTCTGGCTATATTTCCAAATTTTGCGTCTAAGGAGTCTCATTTTTAGTTTGAAAATCATAGATTAAGTGTGGCATATTAATACCAACTATATAGTATATAAATTTAATCATGCATGTATCTTAAAGCAATATTGATGACATCACTTCATCTTCCTCCTCTAGCCAACATCCTTGATTACCCCGACCTGGAGCAAACTCCAACTCAATTTCTTGGCCATTCCTTGGCCTCCACGACTAGCTACCACCACCACCTCCTCTGTTGAGGTGGTAGCCATAATTTGGCGGCAAAATGGAAGACCAAAAATGCCTCTCCGGCAATCCCAAGAAAGAAATAAAGCCTGCGGTTTTCTTACCAAGCTTACAAGGAATCATGCTAAATTGAGCCCAATGTCTCTCCTAGTTGATGTAGATGACTAGCATAAAGGGAGAGGAGGAGAAATGAATCTCCATTGGGGCCCGATGATGGGTACTTCAGTGGGTTGCCGTGAATTTTCTCCTCTCTGATGAGGTTGCTCAAAAATTTGATTCTCAACCAATATCTTTGATCCAATATAGCATATCAACTCCTTCGGACCTTCTGAAGCTAATGGAGGGGTCAGATTGAGCTGATATTGGGTATATAGAGATACCATTAAAGGGATTTCAGTTTTGAGCATTGAATGTTCCTCCTTGGCTCATAGTCTCCTATTCCTGCCTTTGGCTGACTGTAATTGATGGGGGAGGCCTCCTATCAGCTTTGGGAATAAGGGTGGGCATCTAAGTGGCCTCCTTTAATCTTTCTCTTGCTCCACATGTAGACTTAAAGGGCAAAAGCCATTTTTGGCCTTATATGTGGGCTATATGCCAAATCAGTGGGGGAATCCATGATAATTGGTATTTAATTGCTGGAGTGATCCTATTGGGATGGGTTTAGCCCATTAGGGCTAAGCTTGGGCTCTTGAATTTCAATTTGGGACTCATATGACTAAAGTTGACATTTTGGTTGACTTTGGTCAAATTGATGTTGTTGCATGCTCCACTTGATGTTCATCCATCCTTTGACATCACTCCATGTTGGTTGGGCCATGGTGAGGCCCTAATTGGACTAATTGACCCATATGGTGTGAGTTTGACTAAAATTGGGCTACGTTTGACTTTGGTTAAATTGGATGTTTGTTGACCAATTTATGGGGATTTTGACCCATTGGGTCCCTAATGATGTTAGAAGGTTGGGGATAAGATCAATTTGACCAATTGAAGAGTAATTGAGCCTTGATTGGGTTGATTTGGGTTATCTTGACCAACAATTTACTTTTTTACTCATTTTCCAGTAGTGCCACACACTCTACCGCATGCTTCTTTACCAAAAATAATGTTAATTACATCGTGAGTAAGAGAAGTTGAGTTTTGTGATTCTAATGCAATGTCGTCTATTTCTTCTTATAAATAAAAAGAGCTAATTATGATAATTCTATAACTAACAAAGACAAAAGAAAAAAAAAGATTGTTTTGCTACTATTTTGTCAGTAGTAGCTTGACTACTAGGTTCCTTATTTTTCATCATGCGACCTTTCAAAACTTGAACCCTTGAAATTTCGGTACCTTCAGGACTTGCTTTTTTCTCGAGTATTAGACATAAATAAGAACGTGAAAAAAATCATTGGAAACAAAAACAAATGATATAACACTACTCAAAGAAAAAACTTTGAAAGGGACATGTTTAAAATATTTAAATTATATATACCTCCTTCTCGAGCAGATGGGCATAACCAGTCCTGCACATTATGTGATTGTGGTTTTGCTTTGCCCTTACTACTCCAAATTTCACATTCTTTTCTTTCAAATTTATACAAATATGATTTATGACATGTTTTCAAAAAGTATTTATATGCACAAGGGAGGAACATATGATACTAATTTCAGTAGTTATTGTTTACTTGAAAGATAGATGATAATGTCTTCTTCATAAAGATATTCTACTATTTTTAGTATATGAAGTCGGGCTTTAAATGAGTGTGGTCCCGTGAAGCCATTCGACCATCATTTTCTTCTCGGATAAGTATTTGCATTTTGGACTTTCTACTCCACCATAAATTTGCCAACTTTTGAAAAAACAATTTCTTTTCCCAATATTCAACACTATAACTTAGACACACATTTAGTAAACGGTGACTTATAAACTTTGTGATAGAATTAGAAAAACAAATAAATAATGGAAGACACCTTTTATCTTTAGGCAGTTCCATATTTTAATCTTTACTTCATCTTCTATATTATCCCATATATCTAATGTATATGGCACAAACTCCTTTACATGGCATAAAGAAAAGAAGCATACTTCACTGAATTATGTCTTATTGGTTGAATATACTCATTGTGCTTTACTTCTATGGGCCTTTGATGGCAACTAACAACTATTAACTTTGATGCACCGCCCTTTTTTTATCGCTTTTGTCGACATCATTGTGCTCAACCTCAATGGGCCTTTGTGGACTTTCCTACAAAAGAGTATAGAGAGATCGAAAAATAATAGTGTACTTGCTAATCAGAGTAATTCAAGAATTAAAATCAAGTACATTATCAGCTCAACTTCATCTAAAGATGCATTATCAGTGGACTTTCCTGCTCTATTGTGCTTTTTGACCATTTTTATACAAGTCTTCTGTAATGCCCCAAATCTCCTAAAAATAACAGGAAATTGGTAACTAGAGGTTACCGCGTGGCGGTAGACCTACCGCTGACGATAGCTAGCTGAATTTGATGGGCCAATATCTCTAGTCAGAATCGTGTGGCGGTAGTGTGATACCACGCGGTGGTAGCCGGTGAATAAATCATCATTTTGCTCTGGATATTACCGCTTAGCAGTAGTGAGATATTGCACGGTGGTAGTGGGAGCGGCAGGGAAGTGCTGGATGAGACCACCACCACCGCAAGGTTATCGTGTGGCGGTAACTTCCTGATAAAGGATTGAACCAAGATCTTTTTCTTATTTTTTTCATTCTCTCTCTCTCTCTTAGTTCTTGGGGAAGGAGAAGGGAAAAGCTAGGAGGCAAATGGCAAAGTTTATCCAAGGTGTTCATATTATCGGATTCGCGAGTCAAAGCCAGATCCACAGAGAGGAAATTGTTGTGAACAATTCCATCTGAAATAAGTGCAAGCTCATGGATCCTAAGCGATCGACAAGGGTAATGACTTTCTCCTTAGACAAGCGAAGCCCTCAAAGCATATGTGTGTGGAACCCCTCATCAAATGGTGAAGAAAAGGGTGGTTTCCAATGGGTAGATCATTGTGATCCCCTATAAAACTTGCATATAGAATCTAGAATCGAAGTACGGAATATGTATGTTGTCTGAAGCCCATGTGGATAGGGTTGTCCAGATTGGTGATGATTTATTTATGTGCTAGAGAAGACTATGTGGATAAATGTGTAGTTTCCGAGGTCAGGGGGTGTGCAGGATACTGTAGTGATAGTACTGGATATACTCTCTAAGAAAATACCCAAACTTTGGTGAAGAAATGAGATTATGTTCCCTATCGTATAGCGGTAGTGCTACCACCGGCGATAGCTCATACTGAGGTATGTTTGTGAGGCCTATCTCTTGGAGACCTGTAGGCCATTATTTGAAGTTATTGATCCTTAAGAGCCCAGCTAAGGTGGCCATGTGAGCCAGCATGATTGTGGTTATGAAACCTGTATCCGTGTGATAAGGTGGGTAGTATGAGAAGCTGTTGAGCTCAGAGAGCCCATTTATTATGTCCGTGAGAGCCATTATTGCGATCATTACGAGATTAGGTCTTGGGGACAATGTGGGCGGCAATTAAAGTTGAGAGCCTGAATTGCCCAGCAAAAAGGCCATGAGAGCCGAACGGGAAAGGGGAGGTTGACCCGCATCTTATCGTTCACCATGATTGCTTTAGCTGCCAACATTGGCATGGCGATTTGAGCAACGGGAAAGAGCTGAATGGTACCCGCTTTATATCATTCGGAATAGTTTTCATTAAGTAACTAGATTTCTTCGGTTGCATAATGAGAGTCTTAGGCTACTGGCCGGAAAGACTAGAATACTCAAGTGTGGACCATCAATTCTGAGACTGTGGTTGGTGGTGGAACCAGGAGAAATCTAGTATAATAAGAATGTGCCCTGAGTGCAGGGGCGTGTGGCTGATCAAGCCTACGCTCCTGGAAAATGGTGCTTAAATGCACATTTTTGTTGCCAAAAGATATATATACTGCTGTTTGCAGGGAAGGAGACCGCTGCCCCTAGTAAGGGGTGGGGTCATTATAATTTGGTCAGCTAATGCTAACTGTTGCTTTATTTTGCTACGTTTTGGCGGGTTGTGCTATGCAGGTGCTGGAGAGCCAAGTGGAAAGTAGTGGGCTAAAGTTCCTTATGCTGCGATTGGCTTGCCCTCGAAGGCCCAAAGGCAAATGTTTACTGTTTTCATGTGTGGTCAGCTTGCGTACCGATGTATGGAAGACACATTTTATAACAAAAATAGTTGTAAGGCCTTAAGGCCAGAACATGTTGTATATTAAATATCATTACTATGTTTTTAGTGGACATTCTTGGCATTTGGATTCAATAACTAAGATAATTGCTTTCGCTAGAATGCACTATGAGTGAGGATGCGTGAATGAAATGGTTTCGACGAGTAACTCCACTGACTATCCATAGAATATGGCATGGGGCCCTGACTAGACCTTCTGTTATATTCTACGTGATGGATGGAGGTGTTACATCTTGTAGAAATAAAAAAAATATTTGTATTTGAAGGAATGATCTTCAAGGTCTTTAGACTAGTGATTACATATTATATGATTCATAAGTATGTGTAGAAAAATTTCATGATGGATAGAATAAGCTCACAAAAGAGAAAAATTGCGAGGGTTTGACCTTAAGTTTTATTAAGAAATCTACTTTTACGTGCTATCTCTTCAAGACAATGAAATATAAATCAATAAGCATCCTAAAAATGGCATAAAAGAGTAATAGACAAAGACTTACTAACTATTTCCAGGCTCAAAAATGGACTTCAATCAACTCAATTTGTTCTACAATTACATTCCTATTATAAAATAACCAGCTACCAGCCCCTAAAAAACTTCCCTAATAACCCAATTGATTGATCTTTAACCTCCCATTGTTTAGGAACTCTCCTAAACCACATATTTCCACTACCGAAACCCCATTCTAGCATCCTGGGAGATCTTTTAGAAGACAAAACTACACCCCCTGGTATCTATCTCCCAGCTACCTAATTCCATCTACCACCTGCCTCAAACCCTCTAAGGCCCTCCCAGTATTAATTCCAACCACCAAAATTAATTTTGGTAGCCTAGGTCGTCATGTTCTTCTCCCCTACCTATCTAGAATCTTTTTAGCTGTTTTTGGTAAAAATATTCAAATCCAACCCTAGTTCTCTTATTCCAGACATTGGATGCTTGCTGTTCTATCAGTGCTTTGAGCTGAGAAACTGTTATAGAGTTCAAAAATAAGAGAAAATAGTTATAGAGTTCTAATATAAGATTCTGACTGTTGCTTTATCTATGCTTATTTTTTGAGTTCAAGTTTTGAAATTTTATATCACAACAAAGATTAAAAACAGCTGATATTAAACTATTAATATCAGTTTTGGAATGTTCATAAGTATTGCATTGGCCTTCTTTTGGAAATAAAAGCACATGATGTTTATACTATAAGACCAAAATCCATTTGCTACATATGCTAGAATATTCCTTAGAGTATTATACATCAAAGAAAGTAAATAAAACATTTACTAAGTAAATGCAAGTTCTTCAAATGGATGGCGAACATTTTGAGTTTTATCATTGCGGAATAAGGCACCCTTATATATGGTTCTTTGTCAGTAATGTTAATCTCAAGTCTAGACACATCAAGAGGTGTAATGGCATATATGCACCCTAATCGAACAAATCCATGTCATAAATAACCCTCGATAGTGCTTTCAATAAGACATACCAATTTTATTCATCATTCTCTTGAATAGAATACTTATTATGCTTGAGACGTAAAAATGAAAGGATCACTTTCAAAAGTTTTTAGTCCTTGATATAGATTGACTAATGTTAAACCATCCTCCACTTTGATACAAGTTTCTGGGTTGGCCCAATCGCACCTAAAAATGGGAACTTTGAATGAATAATATTCTAGTAAAATAATATCTCATATAACCCCATTGTAAAAAAGCCTTCCTCTTGTATGTAAGTCATCATTACCACTAGATTGGTAAGGATTATTGGCTTCAATAGAAACACCACTATCTTGCGTCAACCTCCTAACATAAACTACATAGAAGGGTGTTCATTGATAATATAACCTGAATAAGATAAAACATTCATCCTTGGACCACGTGCCATCCATTGAATTAAACTTGAGGAACTATCACTACCATATTTTGATAGCCATTAAGCTAAGGTTTCTATATGTTGTTTTTGTAGAAATGTTTCATTACTTTATATATGTTTGTCTGTCTATTTGAGTTCCTTAATATACATCCTAAAATCATTGAAAATTGGTGTTAGAATATGCAAATAATGTAGTTGACCAAGTGTACTAAATTATGTATTTGACTATAATCACTATAAGTAATGTTCAACTTTAGTATTATTGAACAACAAAACGATGTACGGCTTACAATACTTGATCAGCCAAAATCTTCTCTTTACCTTGAGAAATTAGATGTCCTTCTCGCACTAATTTATTATTAAATCCTCATTCCGACTATACTGAACCCTAATATTAGCTATCCTTATAATATAAGCACTACAAAATTGCATTCTTTCTTCTGTGAGATAACACTCTAATATGCACCTCCTCTGGTCTTGCTTGGTTCCTTACATACCTTTTAAGCACTTTCATAAATCTAAATCAAGAAATTAAATTCATATCAAAGAAAGTGTTGAAAAGGAAATATAATTCATATCATAAAGTTAGTTGAAAAGTTAAATTAATATATATTACCTTTCAAATGGATACATCCAATGAAAGTAAACTAGCTCACACAAAAAGGCCATGCTTACTAATGGATTACTAAATGAACCAAGATAGTAAAGAAAGCAGGTGAAACGAATCTTTCCAACATGCATGAAATTATATAAATCTCATCCTCGAGTTGTTCCAAGTGAGTTTTATCTATCACTCTTTGTCACAATTCATTATAAAAAGCGTATAACAAGAATAAAGCATTATGTGGGCCTTTTAGTAAAAGGTCTCTCAATACTACTGAAAGAAATTATTATACCAAAACATGACAATCATGCCCAATCAACTTGGGCTCCTCTAAAGAAACACAATTACCAATATTTAAGCTATATCTAACAGGTAACTTTATCTTCTTCAGCCTAGAACAAAATACCTATATTTCTCTCTTAGACAAGATGTAAGGAGTTGCAGGTGAGTGATAGTCATTTTCTTTTTTTCCTTAAGGATGTAATTCTTTTTAAATTTTCAAATCTATCAAATCCTTACGAGTATAAACACCTTCTTTGAATTTGTTCTTCAAGTTCAACAATGTACCTATAATATTCTTACAAAAATTCTTTTCAACATGAAACACGTCCAAGTTATGGAGAAATATAAGCCTCTATAAGTAACCATGAACACATATGCATGTAATGATATAATTATTCAAAATTGACAAATAATTATTGACAAAAAGAACTTCCATAAAAGCTAATCAAAAAAGTGAAAAATAACATACACTCTAATATGACAAGTCAAAAAAAATTGAGTTCTTCCACATTTAAACAGTTTTTGTGCCATATTAGAACCACTCCCCAGACTCTTCACCTTCCTCTTCTTGGTATCAATAATCTCACTACTTGGCTTTTTAACCCAGACATTTTTATTATCTTTCGCTTTATTGAGAACTTTTGACCTATTTAAAAGTCTGAGTTTTCCTGATGTCTCTTTCTTTCCATCAAACCAACACTTTTTCTTTCAAAATACATGTTTAGGAGCAAGACATCTTTTATGGCCAAGTATACAAACTCTTAATATATTTAAGCTACACAGAGAAAAAACCTGCACCACATATAGGACATGCAACTTTTCTTTTGGTGGCACATCCAGCTAGGTTTCCATAATCTGGAAAATCTTTAATTAAAGATATCATAATAGCCTTGACTTGTTAAATGCATTGTATTCCTCCATACCTTTGTTTCATAACTCTTTCAAATCCTTTATAATGGGTTTCAAATAAATATGTTTATCATTGCCCGATTTCTTTAGCCCAGGATTTAGTAAGGTAAGCATAAGATTTTCCTTTGCCACACACATCCATGGAAGGAGGTTATTATTGACCAAGATTACCGACCAATAATTGTATCTAGAACAAAGGTCACCAAAAGGGTTGAAGCCATCTATTGTAATACCAAATCTGAAATTTCTAGAATCTGATGCGAAAGCTAGCCAATTTAGGTTTATTGTATCCCAAGTAACTAAATCAACTAGATGGCACATCTTATGATTTTGACTTTTTTGATTGGAATGCCAAATCAAACTTTAACTCTTTCTTTTGATCGAAACATTCTTTTCAATCTTGACATGATGGGAAAATATCCTAGCACCTTAACAAGAATTCCTTTCTTAATGTTGTTGTGGACCACTTTGTCCATCTTCCACCTTGAGGAACCACACTTTGGACACGAGTCCAAATCTTTAAGCTCATTTTTAATAGAGAATAATCTTAAGGGTATGCGTGGATCTTCTTATATCCTAAATCAAATGGTTTTATCAGCTTTCAAATTGAGTTAATATATTTTGGAAGCATGTTCTTTTCTTGAAGCATACCACCTAATATCACAAGGAGATCATTGAAATTATAATCAGTATGACAATTATTAGCCTTATAATTATACAATGTGTTGGATGCTAACAACATTGTATAAGTGGTGCATCCAAGAATGAGAGGAATATCTACATATTTTAAAAAATCAGCAAACTCATAATCTCTTACCTCATCCATAATATGACTAACCTCGGTTGGATCTGGTGGCCAAGCTTGGATAGAGGGGGGAGTGAATAAGGTTTTTAATTAAATTCAAAATTAAAAAAAAAATCAACAAGGGCAACCTATTCTGGAAGTTACCGCGGGGCTGTAAACCACTACTATGTGGGGTAGGTTACAAAGCCGCTTTTCCTAGTAAAAATTTTCTTTTTGATTTCTCACATGACCCCCAATGCCCTAGCAACATTCAACCACAGATTTGAGATGAAATAAAAGAAATATAATTTTATTCAAAATTAAATGATGGTTTACAATAACAAAACTAGATCTCCCTGATGTCGGAGATCGGAGGCGATGAATCAAACAATCTTTTGGTTTCTATTCCGACCCTCCTAAGACCGATCAACTCTCTCTTCTTCCCAAGAAGATCGACGAGCTGACTCTTCATCTTCCTCCCAAGAAGGGTATTATAGCCCACTAGATCTCCCAGATCTATACATCCTCCCAGGATGATTTCCCATAGATTCCTCCCAAAAATCCGCCGGCCTCCCAGGCCTATTCTCACAAACAACTCCTAGGAATTCGACGTCCACACCGAACGATTTATCTGCCCAGGATACAAAAAGGTTAAATGAAATATAATAATAAGATATAACTCCCCTCTAACTAGAACCCTTGATGTTGATGTCGATTCGGTTGTAAAGGTTCGATCTTTGTAACTTGAAAGTTTTATTCTTCAAAGTACTTTAGATCTGTGAAGTGTGCTTGATAAGAGCTTTTCGTAACGAGGATCCTCCACGTGAATATTAGAAAGTGGGCTTATTGATCATCATATTAATAGCCTTCAATCCTTGTGCATGAATTCCTTATAATCTCCTCTGAAGAACTCTTCTCCTAAATGAGTTAGGAAGACCCCTTCCTTCCCTCTAGACAAATAGGGTGAACTCTCCTTTCAAATTTCATGAAAACCATCTCCTAAAACTCAATTTCGGGGTATTTTAAATAGATAAAGTTATGTTGGAAGATACCACATGGCGGTAGAGTGGCGGTAGCTCGCAGTAAATTAGGAAAAATATCCTAAAACAAATCATGCCACTTTTGAATACCACGACAATATAAGGCTAGCGCCCGACGGTAGTGGCTGATCTTTAATATAGTCTCTTCAACGATTCGATGAGATAAATAGCGCTCGATAGTAGGGCTAGCGCCTAGTAGTAGGGTTAATGCCCTATGATAGGTCATAGAGAAGAATCTTTGTGCTTAACATTAATTCTTCAATTCTAGTGCCAACGGTAAAGTTAACGCCCAACGGTTAGTCATAGAGATCGAAATCCCATTATCCACACCTGTAAACCAACACACTATAAACACACAACAAACGTGATCAAATACACATTGAGATTTATTATTCTCAAACTAAGAGATGTGGAACGCATGTTTCAACAAATTCCCCCTTTTAATAATAACAAATCCACTATGAAGAAATATTGTATAAATAATGGTGTTTGTGTTTATAGTAATCTATAAGCATTCAGTGCGTACTCCCCCTAGATGGATACTACTCCTACATAGATTTTCCCTAGCTTGTACTCTTTCCATATGAGATATTTGTTTCAATTTCAATCTCCCCCTTTTAGTATTATCAAAAGTGGGTGGGATAGAGTATATTAGCAAGTAGAGTTTTCCTATGAAGGAAAAAAAACAAAAGTATTTTTGAGATACCACCAGTTGATTAATATTTGTTGCCATTTATGAAAAACAATGTTACCACTTATTAAGATAATTACCATGATCGAGCTTAAGCAGAGTATCAACGTCCTATGAATAGTCCCCCAATATAGATGCTTTCTATTAAGATTTTAATATACACCCCCTGAATTAAGAAAATTATGCACGATGTTCTCCCCCTTTTTGGTAGAATAAAAAGGAGGGTAGAGGTGAGTGCATGTAATGAGAATTTAAAAAAGGTCTATGTTAGAGAAGAAAAATGGGATGCAATGAGCAAGATCATAGATATTTCTTTATCACTTATTGAGCAAAATGTATGCATGATTGAATAAAATAGAAAAGTAGAACTTGTTAAGCACACAATATCACTTAATTAGTAAACATAGTTTACCACTTATTGAAAGAGTGAATATTCATGAATAGGCACAAGTAGTAAGTATATAAAAACATGATAAGCACTCTTAAAATAAATATCTTTTTGAAAACTATGATCATATTAAGGATAAGGAATTTTAAGCCTAATAAGATGTTTTCAATACAATTCAAGTCCAAGAGATGGTATTTCATTGATATTTTTGGGAGCATGATTTTAAAATATCAAATGAAGAGAAGAACAAAAATGTAAGCTAATTTGCATTTCAAGTAAAAAAATAAACATTGTAGCGGTCATGCTTGTCTATCTAGTGCATTGACCTATAATTTTAGAGAATAATATAGGTATGCATTAGGATCCTATTCTCATGAGTAGAAGTTTTATGAGAAATAATGATGTGTATGAATAGTGTTTTTATAAAATATACAAGTGAATTAATCAAAACACATGACATATATAATGAATAACATAATATTAAAATACAAAACAAATATTACTTCCACTTTTTTCAAAGCATATGAGTAAGAAGTACAACTATCAAGGTGCTCTACACAAAATATTTATTAAGACTTATCAGGGAGTAGAGTAGTGCATGGGGGATCACTTTTATTCTTTTTAACATTATTTTTATTATTGTGATCTGGTGTACTAAGAAAGGTGGTGTAAGATTTATTTGCAACAAAACACTTTATAATTCTTTTTCCAAGGTGCACAACCTCACAATGCTTATTAAGACTTATCAGGGGGGTGAGTGGCGCTTGCTGGAGTTTTCCTTGTCAATTTTTATTTTAGTGACAAAGGACTCGGAATTCACTTGTTGCACAAATAATAGCAATTTTTTAAAGACACCATTCTCCAATGAATAAGTGCATGAAAAACAAAGAATTGAAATAATCAATCCAATGTAGTGTAGGTAATCTATTTATGTATTTTACACTATTATGTTTACACTACACAATCATGCAAGTATATGATTAAGACCACATGTAGGTTATCAAAAATAAGTGAGTGAATCATTATTAAACATAAAATATTACTCATACTTAGAGGCGTGTCATATTAAGCAAACCTACACATATTTTCTATATTCAATTCATTGTACATAACATGATACTTTTTAAGACATGACATGAATAAAATAATGTTTTAAGTTTCTTTAAAATTAAATTTCACATTGTAATTCATCTTAAATTAATACAATTAATCATCCTTAACAAGGGCAATGAATAATAAGAAGTTTTTATAATTTTTGATTTGATTAATTTTTATTTATTTTTTTAAAACTATCAAACAATAAACTCATAAAGAGATGTAGGAAAAATGCATTTTTGTTCTTTTAAATAATTTTATAATTTTTATTTGATTTTCAAAAATACTTGTGTTTTCTAAAAACATAAAAGCTCAAAGAGATATAAGATGCAAATACAGGATAACATTATAGAATATTATGCATGAATATAATGAATATGAGAAGTGGAATACTATTCATGCAATGTATATTAGTATGCCTTAGATGAAGATACCCTAGCAATATGTCTACACCCTAGCCCCATACTAAGTGGCGGATGGGCATGAATAGCTGCACGCATGTCATAGGTTTGGGTGTTAATCTCATATGCATACAGAAGACGACACTCAACCTAGCACTCATTTACCCTAATGCCTCGCAAGGCCCCATTGGAACCCTCCCTAGTTAAGGACAAGACATGACTTAGAGGTTAGATCTCTAATGCACACAATCCTACGCTGATGTTATGGTGAGACAAGAAATATGGGTAAGTGATCATGTACATGCTAAGCATGAGATCCTAAATATTGATTTATAATCTATGGCTTTAATATGCGATGAGTTTTAGAGTTGTTATTTTTATTTTAAATATAGTTTGATCTTAAAGCCATACAACAAGGAAATTGGAGAAATATTTAAAAAGTTGCGCATTTAATATTTTTGGCATAAGACCCCTAATAGACCATTTAAATCCATAATTTTTTTAAAAATGATTTTGTTAATTCAATATGATATTAGAGATTAGAACATGTGTGTATTTTATCCGCTTAGAAAAGATATGAATTTTATTAAAATTCATCCAATCGATTTGATTTATCATCAAGCTAAATATATGAAAGTCATATCTCAATATATATAAAGAGATCATAGCGTAATAGCTCAAGAGAAATTAAAAAACAAAATGAAGGAAAAATAATTAAGCACAACGTAAAGTAAATTATTGAATATTTCAATTTGACCTATTTCTACTCCATGCATTTAAAAGTTACCTAATAACTATATGATTTAGGTATCCATAGGGAACCAAGTGTGATGGTTCCTTTGGGTATCCAAATATAGCATGATAATCTATGGGAGATAATGACGAATGGGCCCTTTTGAGTAGAATAGGAATTTCATCTTTAATCTTGGGCCTCCATTCATATTTTGGATGTTTAATATTCTTATATATCACATTTCCATAATGATTATCAAAATTATTATTTATAGGAAATTTGTGAACATTCAAACTTAAATTGGGAGAGGAAAAATAGTGATTAAGATTTATCATGTTTTTTAAATTAAATAATTTACTAGGTGTATGTTTAATAAGATTTAACATACTGATAGAAGTCTTATATAGTTTTGAAGATAAACTAGAGATAAAGATTTTTTTTATTACTTGGAAATTTTTGAATAAACAATTTTAATAATTCTAGTTTACGAGACAAAATAACATTTTCATTAATCAATTTTTTATTACGCACTTTAGAAATATTTAGCTTTTTTTTAAAAACCTTGAATTTATCTTTAAATTATTTACAATCAAAACAAGGTATAATATTTTCAACTAGAGAGCTAGAGGAAGATTGAGCTTTGGTTCTACATTTAGTTGTGCTTTTAAAATTTTATTTTTTTAAAGGCAGTTCTGAAAAATATTTTTCCATTTCTTAATTATACATTTAGCTGCAACTGGCATAAACAATGTAGAAATAGAATTATAAATAAGAAAGGAATTTAATTTTTTTTATAGCGCTCTTGGATAAGGTATGATTTGAACAAAAAGTTCCTTTAGCATCTTTCTCTTGGCTTTCCTCTTCCAAAGATATATTTTCATCATCCCTTCCGCTTGAAGTGTTCTCTTATTTCATTCCTATTGACGTGCACTCTTTACCTATAGAAGGGAAATCATAAGTATTTTCAAGAAAATTCCAAATTTCATAAGTGGTAGGTAAAGTATAAATAAGTTTGAAAATTTCTTTATCTAGTGCGCAAAATAAACTATTCATTGATTTAGCATTTTATAATATTTGATTTTTATTTAGATTATGTGGGGGCTAGATAATAATCATATTCCACACTTCTATGTATTATGAAATAAGAAATTTTCTCAATAAAAATTTTCACCCATTATAGTTCACACCTATAAACAGAAGTGGTGTTAGTGATTTTTTAATATGCAAAGTTTCATCCCCACTAGTCGATTTGATATCAGGGTTAACCAATATTCCCGGTGGTAAAACCATTTTGGAATAACCTGGCTCTGATACCACTTATTGGATCTAGTGTCCAACCTTAGAGGATGAGGTAAATAAGGTTTTTAAGTAAATTCAGAATTAAAAAAATTCACCAAGGGCAACCTATTCTAGAAGCTACCGCATGATGGTAGACCTAAAAGTATCTAGCATCTATCTAAATCACCTAGAGGGGGTGAATAGATGATGTTTGTGTCTTTACGCAGAATAAAAACTACTTTAAAAATAAGCACACAAACACCGAGATTTATAGTGGTTCCCCGAGTTGGGTACACCAACTTTCTCGCCTCGCCTATCTACCACGAAGGGCTAGATTTTGCTACTTCACAAATACTCATATTTCTTCAAATCTTACATCTCGGAGCCGTAACTCCTGCAACTCAGAGACGACACTCTTACCACTCAATCCCCAATCGGATCTACAAACTCGGTCAACAATCGGATCTACAAACTCGATCCACAAATGGATCTATAGACTCGGAGAAATATCTCCTATAACAATAATTGAATATTACACAAGAATATTACAACCAGACTTAGACAAGATTTTAGATCTTCAATCCGTCGTTCTTCGAGAATAATAGATCTTTAACTTGCTTGGAGAACATGGAACTTGTTGACTTGGAAGATCTTGAATCTTGACTTGAATATTCAAACAACTTAATCTAGATGAGAATAGATCTATATAGAGAGAGAAATCCAGTCGGATATGTCGAAGAACAAGCCATAGCTACAAGCAGGCTCTACAGTCTTCAACTCACCAATCTCCATCTGATTTTAATTACAACAAGTTCATGGTAGATTTGCAGGTGAAGCTAGATAATCAGATATTAGCCATGGAGAAATATGTTGATGAAAGTAATAAAAATCTTCAGTTTGATCTGGCTCAAGATATAAAGTCTATAAGATTTGAAGTCCATCAAAATAAAAGAGAAATGACTGATTGTTTTACAAAAGGGGCACATGTTGTTGTATATCTGGTACAACAACAAGGGGAAATGAAGAAAGAAATAGATGCTCAATCTGTTAATCAAGGATACATTCTTGAAAATCAAAAATGACTAAATGACAATCTGACAACTGCCAACACAGATATTCTTGCTCAATTTCAAACAACCATGACTAAATTGACTGAAGCTAGGGCAGCTGAAATGCTTGCATATGAAACTAAGTTCAACACTGCTTTAGACTCAGTTCAGTCAGCCATAATCACTTCCCAGAAGGAACTTACTGCAAAACTTAACAAGTTGAAACCCTTCTTCAAAGATGACATTAATTATCTTGATGGTCAGATCAGATTTCAGAAGGACGATCTCAGAGATCATATAGCAAGAGAAGTCCTAAAGGGGGAGAGGGTACTTATTTCTGCTGGCTCAGAATATGCCAAGTGGGTCACTAACAGTATCAGAGCCACATTGGGATATCCACCCCTTTGTGATGATGATAATATGGCAGAGTCAGGAGTACACCCAAAAGGTCTACTTGAAGGCAACCAACCAGAAGTTGCTCAAGTCATATACCCCCTACAGATTTTGACTTGATTCATCAGATGGTGCAAACTATGTATAGTCCTCTAGAGGAGGTTTCAAATATTATACTTGGAAAAGTAGACATGTCTGAAGCTGCAATCAAGGCTCAGCAAGAGGCTCAACTGTCAAAGAAGAGATTTAGGGAGCAAGCTGAACTAAAACTTGATTTTGAACAGTGGAGCCCTACCTCTAGAAACATCATACTAACTGCCTGGAAAGCTGTAAAAGATCAAGTCCATGAAAGGGGCAAGTGGTACAATGAACAAGAATGGTAGAAGCATGAAGCCAGACAGGAGGCTATTGTTCAATATAGAAGGACAGCTAAGATGGGAAAGCTACCTCCTGATGCCGTAGAACCTAGCAAGTACTTTCCCAAGCCATATCACTATTTTGAGAGGCAAAGACTGAAGAATGAGGCTCAGGAGAAGGCTAATCTTAAAGGCAAAAAGCCCATGGAAGAAACTGAACCTTCTGTGCAGGCACAAGTACAACCTGGAAGAGGGATTGTTATAAAGGAGCCTGATCTGTCTTAGTCTTAGATGTCTTAAGTTTTAGTTTAAAAAATGTATAATGTGAAACATTCAGTGTTAAACATTTTGTAAACAATCATTTTGACATAATACACAAAATCTTGCTCTTTAGTTAATTTTTGTGTATATTTTTTTTATCTCTGTGATGAATCTGTGCAAGTGTTTTGTTTGTTAATATTTTCTGTAATATTAAGCTTATATACATCATCATCATTTTGTTTATTATTATCATAAGTGGTGTATATCATTAGCTAATATGGGTTATGACTTCTCTAAATAGGGGGAGATTGTTGGGTACATTGGAAAATGTGTACCTGATTTGAAGAAGCCTAACTTAGCATAATGATATACATCAAGGTGTATTTGATGTTGTTTAAGTTGAATATGTGCAGGTTAAAAGTATGGAAAAATTTCTAAGTCCATGTGTCGACACTAGAAGAAGATGTATCGACACTTCAGGAAGATTGTGTCGACACTTGAAGAAGGCTGTGTCGACACAGAGAAAATGAGTCGACATTAACTATGTCGACACCGGGAGGCAGTGTCGACACACACAAGATTATAGTTGACATCAACTGTATCGACACCAGGAGGCTGTGTCGACATACAGAGACAGAGTCGACAATATTTGTGTTGACACCAGAAGACTGAGTCGACACATATAGGCAGAGTTGACAAAAGCTGTGTCGACACCTGAAGGCAGTGTCGACACATACTATGTTCTGAATCTACATCAACTGTGTCGACACACAGGACTTGTGTCGACACATTGTCAAGTCTAGACCAAGTCATTTGCTGAATATTGATGAAATGTTTGAGTCAACACAAATACTCTGTGTCGACTCATTCTCAAGTTATAGTATGCAGAAGCTGAGTCGACTTAAAGGCAAACTTTTCGACTTCACCAGAGGCAGTGTCGACACCGGAGGTACTTGTGTCGACACATATAGACAGATGGTCTCGACACTTTCTGACAGACATTCTCGACACTTTGCTGTCCAAGACAAAGGCACAAGATCTGTTTGAAGACTTGACAGCTGTGGGTTACAACAGGTTAACTGAAGCTGTCAGACTTGTCAGAAGACAGTTAGAAACCTGATCAGCCGGTCACCAAAAAGAAGGTCTATAAATAGACAGATTCAGAAGTAGAATAGAATTTTTTATTGTTTTTATTTGAGAAGCAACACACATAAAAACTGCTTAAGGAATCAAATCAAGAAAGTGCAAGGCACTGAAGAAGATCTTCATCAAAAGATCTAAGAAGACATTCTGAAGGGTTCAACCTCTCAGGATCAGTCTAAGGAGAATTCGTCCTAGAATTCTGAAGAATTTCAAAAGGGATTGGATAAAGAGAGATCCAGCCGTTTGAAGATCAAGAAGGAAGCTGTTACAGGTTTCTCAAGAAGCTGTTTGGAAATCAACTCAGCTAGTTCAGATTCAAGAAGCTTTGAAGAAAGCTAAGTTTCAGTTGATTTCATCCATCAGCTGATCAGTGCTGTCTTATCCTTTCTCTCTCAACAAGGGCAAGATTCTATAAAACTCTTTTCTAAATTCTGTAAGATCTATTAATATAGATCTGAGTTGTAAGCCTATGTTATAAAGGCTGAGTGTAGAAGAGATAATCTCTGAGTGGTAGGTCTTGGATAAAGACTGAGGTAGGGATGAATTGCCTGAGCTGTAGGAGTGTGGTATCACTCTGAGTTGTAGGAATCCATTTTGGATTCTGAGCTGTAGGATCTGAGGATCTGAGTTAAGGAAGGGAGTTTGGCTGAATCTAGCACATTGCTAGATATGCGGAAGGGGAAAGTGGATGTACCCAGATCTTGGGGAACCACTATAAATACTTGTTGCAATCTGTGATGTGTAGTTCTAGATTGTGTGATTGTGATTGCTAAAGTAGCTGCTGAACACATAGGCAATAGTCTTTAATTATTTAATCATTCTGCCTTAAGTTTGAAAAGAAAATAAGAACCTATTCACCCCCCCTCTAGGTGTCTAGGTAATCTTGAAAGTAAAACTATCAAGTGGTATCAGAGGGAGGTTGCTCAAAGTAAGACTTAACAGTCTGAGTTAGATCTAAAGGCAGAATCAAGAATCAAGAAAATGGGTTCAGGTGAGAATCACAAGGAGTTGGGATCTATGAAGCTTCCCATCTGCAGAAAAGAAATCTTTGGAATTTGGAAGGAAAGGGTTAGGCTATTTATGGAGGCCTCAGACCCAAGAATTTATATCACAGTGAAAGAAGGTCCATACATTCCAATGAAGACCTCTGTGTTAGATGCAAATGAGGAAACTCCTAAGGATTTTTCAGAAATGACAAAGGAGGAAATCATCTTAGCCACTATGGACAAGAGAACTCAAAACATCATAGTAAGTGCAATAGATGATTCCACCTTTCAAAATCTGATACATTACAAGACTTCCAAAGAGATGTGGGACACCTTGATTGTCTATATGGAAGGATCTGAAGAAGTAAGACAAGACAGAAAATCAATGCTCAACCAAGAATACGAGAGCTTCAGACAAGGAAAGTCTGATAGCATAACTGAGTGTTATAAGAAATTCTATAGGATTGTGAATGAACTGATGTCCTATGGAAGAGTCTTCAGTACATATGAGCTGAATGACAAGTTTCTCAGATCTTTAACAAAGGATTGGGATACCAAAATATGTGTCATTAGAGAAGTGGCCAAGTTAGCTGATATTTCTCCTCCAACCTTGTTTGGAAAATTGCTTTCATATGAAATGCAATTGATGGCTAGGAAGGAGGAAGAAAGAAGTACAAAAGGTGAGCATAGATCTGTGGCTTTCAAAGTTGAAGCCACTAGAAAGAAAGGGAGGATGTCTTCATCTCCTCTCAAGGAAGCTACAGAAGAGATAACAGAAAATCCAGATAGTCAGAAATCAGGGAGCAGTGAATCAGATACTGACTTTGCTGCCTTTACAAGACACTTTCAAAAGTTCTTGAAAAAGAAGCAGTGGAAGTCCAGGCCCTCCACATCACAGCCAGTAGATGAGTACTATCAGAAGAGAAAATCCTCAAGAAATGAGAGAAACAGAACTAAGCCCAGCAAAGCCATAACTTCTAAGATTGTTTGTTATTATTGCAATAAGACTGGACATATGGTAGATGAATGTCCAGAAAAGAGAAAGGAGTCAGTTGACAGAAAAAGGACTCAACACAAGGGCAAGAAGGAGAAATCTTTTGTTGCAAAGAAGGATAAGAGTCTTTCAGATCAGTCCTCATCAGAGTCAGAATCTGAAGCAGAAGCATACATAGGATTGTATGTAGCCAATGAAGAAGAGGAATTTTGGCAACTGATGGATTCCATTCATGATCAAGAAGACAAGGAATGCATGGGTCTGATGGCTGAGTTAGAAGATAACCAATGCCAGGATCAGCCTGGTCCTAGTAAGGTACAAAAGGTTTCTAGTTCTTCTGATTTTAGTACAAGTTCAGAGTCAGATTCATCTACATCAAGTGATGTGAATGGATCTGAATCTGAAGGTGATATTCATCAGTTGATGGATGAATATAGGGTCTTGTTACAGGCTCTTAAGAAAAGCAAGAATCTAGTCAAAGTTCAGGCTCAGGAAATTGCTAATCTTAAAGTGGCTGCAACTGAGTTTGAAAAAGTAATTGATCAAAAGTTAAATGAGATTGCCAAACTGAAAAATATAACCTATATTCAGATGGGCACAATCAAATATAACAATGATCAAATTAAGAGTCTGGAGGCCAGACTAAGAATAGAGAAAGATTTAGTGGCTAGTTACTCTAAGCCAAAATCTGTCTTACCTTTAATAAATGAGTTTGTGGCTCAAAAGGGTAAGGTAGGATTAGGCTTCAAAGGTAACCCCAGGGCTGCTCAATTCAAAAGAAAAGGCAAAGCTCCTGTCCAGCCTCTAAACCTTTCAATCCCAGTTAAGTTTAGAAAGGTGCAAGTGCCTTCTAACAAATATGATCTTGAGAATATTCATGGTCATATTAAGACTAATGTTCAGATAAACAAGGGTGTAAATGCCAATAGGTCTACCCATGTTCATAAACCCCATGGTTATAAGAAATCTGTGGGTGAAGCTGCAGCAGCACCAGTATTGGACAGAAATTCTTCTGTCAAGGGTGTATCAAGACCTAGATACAACAAGTTTGAATGTTGGTGTTGTGGCAAGAGAGGACATTTTGCCTTAGACTGCTGACATAACATAAATGTAAGGAAGAATAATAGTCTACCAGTTAGAAGAGGTGTTGGTAGTCTTAATATGAATGGTGCTAACCTGAACCAAGGACCCAAGACTTACTTGGGTTCTAAGGGAAAGTAATTCTGTATTGCAGGAAAGTCCTAGTTGTCATGCCCCTATATGGTACTTGGACAGTGGATGTTCCAGGCACATGATTGGAACAAAGGGGCTGCTGAAGGAGTACACATCTGTCAAAGATGGACCTAAAGTAATCTTTGGTGGATCTGAAAGAGGAATCATCAAAGGGTTTGGTAATATTTCTTCAAAGCAAATTACCATCACCCAAGTGGCTTATGTAAAAGGTTTGAAACATAATCTGATTAGCATAAGTCAGCTGAGTGATCTTGGATATGACATTTCATTTGTTAAGGATGGATGTCATATCAAAAGGTCAAGTGATCAAAAGATCATATTGACTGGGTATAGAAAGAGAAATGTTTATTGTCTTAATTTTGTATGTGAGAACAAGGCTTCTCCCATCTATCTTGTAGCTGATGATAATGCATCTCATTGTGTCAAGTGGCATAAGAGGTTGGCTCATCTTAACTACAAGACAATTGGCCAACTCTTCAGCAAAGAGTTAGTGAGGAATGGTCCTCAAGTTAAGTGTATTAAGGAAGGGATTTGTTCAGCTTGTCAAAAGGGCAAGCAGACAAAATCCTCCTTTCATAGTCTTGAAAACAAGGATTCTGTGAGGTGCTTATACCTCTTACATATGGATCTTTTTGGTCCTATGCCAGTTCATAGTCTAGGTAGGAAGGTCTACACTTTTGTAGTTGTAGATGACTATTCTAGATATACATGGGTGTTCTTTCTGAGACAAAAATCAGAAACCCCAAGTGTCTTACTTAGTTTTGTGAAACAAATTCAGAATGAACTAAATAGTACAGTGGTCAAAATCAGAAGTGACCATGGCACTGAATTTCAATCTGAAAGTATGACAAAATTATGTGAAGACTTTGGGATTTTCCAAGAGTTCTCCTCACCTAGAACACCTCAGCAAAATGGCATTGCTGAAAGAAAGAATAGGACATTGATTGAAGCTGGTAGAACTCTATTGAGTGATACCTCTCTTCCAGAATATTTCTGGGCTGAGGCAGTAAACACAGCATGTCATGTGATCAATAGGGCTTCTATCACCAAGTGCCACAAAAAGACTCCCTATGAAATTATGAAAGGTAGAAAACCAAATTTATCCTACTTTAGGATCTTTGGTTGCAAGTGCTATATACTTAACAATGGCAAGTCATATCTAACTAAGTTTGCTGCCAAATCCCAAAATGGGATATTTGTTGGGTACAGCATAAATAGTAAGGCCTATAGAGTCTTCAACTTGACTACTCAAGTTGTAGAAGAATCTGTACATGTTGTGTTTGATGAATCAAGATTAATCAACTGTGAGTTGCCTTGTAGTTCATACAGTCCAACAGGTATAAGGAAAAGGATGGACAAGCTTTCCATTGCAGAAGCATCAAATGCAGATGAAGCAGTGGAAAATGAAGGCTACAGTCCAGGGGGAGTACAAAACTCTATAGAAGCTGATGACAACCAAGAAGTACAGCATTGTGAAGGAGCTGGAGATGTTCAACCTGAAGGAAATTTTCCTCCAGCCATAAGACATCTAAAAGATCATCCAGCTAATCAAATAATAGGTGATCCAAGTCAAGGAGTGCAGACTAGAAGCAGAAATCTAAGCACAGTCCTGCACTCAAGTTTCCTATCTCAATTAGAGCCTAAGAAATTTGAAGAAGCCATCCAAGACCTACATTGGATTAATGCTATGCAAGAGGAGCTTAATCAATTCAGAAGGTGCAAAGTCTGGGAGCTTGTTCCTAAACCAAAAGACCACAACATCATTGGAATAAAGTGGATATTTAGGAACAAGTTGAATGAGAGTGGAGTAATAATAAAGAACAAAGCAAGACTGGTTGCTAAAGGATATATGCAGGAAGAGGGAATAGATTTTGATCAGACATTTGCCCCAGTAGCAAGACTGGAGGCAATCAGGATGTTTCTTGCCTATGCTGCATACCAAGGATTCAAGGTATACCAAATGGATGTGAAATCAGCATTTCTGAATGGAGATCTTAAAGAAGAAGTCTATATGGAACAGCCATCAGGTTTTGTAGACTCTCTTAAACCTGATTATGTTTTTAGACTTAGGAAAGCTTTATATGGGTTAAAGCAAGCCCCAAGTGCTCGGTATGACACCCTGTCTACTTTCCTTATTGAGAACAAATTCTCAAGAGGCAAAATAGACAAGTCTCTATTCCTTATGGAGTCTAAAGGCAAGATAATCTTAGTCCAAATCTATGTGGATGACATAATTTTTGGGTCTACAGAAAATAACCTTTGCAAGAAGTTTGCCAAACTTATGCAAGAGAAGTTTGAAATGAGTAGTATGGGGGAACTTAAGTTCTTCTTGGGACTCCAAGTAAGACAGACTGATGATGGCTTGTCCATATCTCAGTCTAAGTTCACCAAAGAGTTGATAAAGAAATATGGTATGGAATCTTCCTCTACCATGAAAACTCCTATGGGAACAAATATTCCTATATGTAAAGATGATACAGGTAAGCCTGTAGATGAGTCTTTGTATAGAGGAATAGTTGGTTCTCTATTATACCTCACAGCTAGTTTACCAGATATTATGTATGCTACATGTGTCTGTGCAAGGTACCAGACATGCCCTAAAGAATCTCATTACACTGCTGTTAAAAGAATTTTGAGATATTTAAAGGGCACACCGAATCTAGGCCTTTGGTACCCTAGGAATAGAGATTTTCAACTAATAGGTTATTCAGATGCAGATTTTGCAGGCTGTAGAGAGGATAGAAAGAGTACTATAGGTACTTGCCAATTTTTGGGAGGAAGACTGATATCATGGAGCAGTAAGAAGCAGACCAGTGTGGCAATATCCACAGCTGAGTCTGAATATGTTGCTGCTGGAAGCTGCTGTGCACAGCTATTGTGGATTCAGCATCAGTTAAAGGACTGTGGTATTCAAGTAAGTAGAACACCTTTATTGTGTGATTCTAAGAGTGTTATTTCTATTGCTAACAACCCTGTTTCTCATAGTAGAACAAAGCATATAGAAATAAAATACCATTTTCTTAGAGAGCATGTAGAAAGAGAATATATCTCATTGGAATTTGTTAAAACAGATTATCAAATTGCAGATGTATTTACTAAGCCACTGGATGAAACAAAATTCAATAAATTTAAAATTGAATTAGGAATGCTGACCATTGATTAGTATATCAACAAACAGAAATTGGCTAAGTAAAATGGTGTCGACACTTTCAGTGATAAAGTGTCGACTCAGTATAGTTATGCCGACTTGTCAGAGAATTAGTGTCGACACAGAGAATTGGTGTCGACACTTAAGGGTCAAATAGTCGACTAATCCAGAAATGTAGTGTCGACTTCACCAGAATAATGGTGTCGACACTTACAGATTTTGTTTCGACACTTGTACTAAGAGTCGACACAGAATTTCTGATGCTCTACTATGTCTCTCTTGTGTCGACATATCCTCAGTTGGTGTCGACACACAGTAGTCAACATTGATGTCGAGACAGTAAAAGTTTGTGTCAACACATTTCATCTGTGTCGACACATTTAGTCTGTTTTTGCCCGCCTTTTGACCTTCTTTCATTAGAGGGTATAAATAGGTCAAGAACGTATTCTGTCGACACACTCACAAGGTTTTCGAGACTAAAACCCTGTGTCGACATTCTCTCTCTTCTCTTCTCTCCTGTTTTCTCATCTTTCCAATGGCGCCAAAGGTTGAGGATAACGTTAATGAGGGATATGAGCTGGTTAGGGCTGCGTTCGATAATGCCACACCTGAAATAAAACAAGTGATATCTTATCTTGCTGATAATGGATTGGAATATCTGGTTTCTGAATCCACCAAAATCTGGAAGAAGGAGGTACTTGAATTTTACACTTCAGCAACAGTGGATTCTTCTGGACTGAAGATCAAATCCACAGTTCATGGAACCAAGGTGAAACTTACTCTACGGAGTTTAAGAAAGATTCTTCAATTACCAAGCATTGAGAATGTAGAAGAGGTCCCAGCCTCTAAGACAAGGGAGGCTCTACAATGGTGTGGATTAGATCCAACCGTCAAAATTGGAGCAGCTATCAACAGAAAAGGAATGAATCCACAAGGCAAATTTCTATCTGAAGTGGTTGGGAAGGTGATCTTGTGTAAACCTGGCGGCCATGATAGGATTTCGGCCCTAATGTTTAACCTCATGACAAGGATCATCTTCGGGGTTAACACAGACTGGTCAGCAGTTGTGTTTGATAAAATCCAGGAAGGACTTAAGAAGCCAAATCTGGCTAGGATTTTGAGTCTATATCTGGCTGGACTCATCCCAGAGGTCATTCAACAAATTTTTGGGACTAAGATCAATCACATGAGAAAAATGGACATGCGATTATTCTTAAGATGGGATAGATTTCTGTCCAAAGAGGTGCCTGATGTGGACAGGCAGGACACACCAGAGAAATCCCCAGGTCATGATCAAAGTACTGAACAACTTCCAGGAGATCAAGTGAGAGAGCAGGCTGAAGACCAGCCTAAGTCTACTCAAGTCCAGGATGAATCCTTACCTGCACAGGTGTAGGGGGAGTAAGTTTATTCTCCTGCTCAGGACATTCCTAACACTGAACAGGTGCAGGGAGAGCAGATTTCTGAACAAGCGCAAGAGGAAGAACAAATTGATTTATCAAAAGATTTGCACACTGCTGGTCTAGATGACTCATATTCTGCTCAGGCACAAAAGGAATTCACTCTAGATGAGTTATTTCCTGATGTTGAATTTGCTACTGATAGAGTTGAGGAGGAGCAAGAAATTGAGAAGGAGCTCGAAATTGAGGGGGAGCAAGTGATTGTTGACAAAGATCAACATGTCACTAAGACAGATATTCCTCCTTCACCTCCTGAAAGAGTTCAGATTGAAAGCTCTTCATAATCTGAGTCTGCAGAAGCCAGAGCGGCAAAGAAAAGGAAGCTCATGGTCTTCAAAAGAAGAAGCCATAGCTACAAGCAGGCTCTACAGTCTTCAACTCACCAATCTCCATCTGATTTTAATTACAATAAGTTCATGGTAGATTTATAGGTGAAGCTAGATAATCAGAGATTAGCCATGGAGAAATATGTTGATGAAAGTAATAAAAATCTTCAGTTTGATCTGGCTCAAGATATAAAGTCTATAAGATTTGAAGTCCATCAAAATAAAAGAGAAATGACTGATTGTTTTACAAAAGGGGCACATGTTGTTGTATATCTGGCACAACAACAAGGGGAAATGAAGAAAGAAATAGATGCTCAATCTGTTAATCAAGGATACATTCTTGAAAATCAAAAACAGCTAAATGACAATCTGACAACTGACAACACAGATATTCTTGCTCAATTTCAAACAACCATGACTAAATTGACTGAAGCTAGGGCAGCTGAAATGCTTGCATATGAAACTAAGTTCAACACTGCTTTAGACTCAGTTCAGTTAGCCATAATCACTTCCCAGAAGGAACTTACTGCAAAACTTAACAAGTTGAAACCCTTCTTCAAAGATGGCATTAATTATCTTGATGGTCAGATCAGATTTCAGAAGGACGATCTCAGAGATCATATGGCAAGAGAAGTCCTAAAGGGGGAGAGGGTACTTATTTCTGCTAGCTCAGAACATGCCAAGTGGGTCACTAACAGTATCAGAGCCACATTGGGATATCCACTCCTTTGTGATGATGATAATATGGCAGAGTTAGGAGTATAGCCAAAAGGTCTACTTGAAGGCAACCAACCAGAAGTTGCTCAAGTCATATACCCCCCCTGCAGATTTTGACTTGATACATCAGATGGTGCAAACTATGTATAGTCCTCCAGAGGAGGTTTCAAATATTATACTTAGAAAAGTAGACATGCTTGAAGCTACAATCAAGGCTCAGCAAGAGGCTCAACTGTCAAAGAAGAGATTTAGGGAGCAAGCTGAACTAAAACCTGATTTTGAACAGTGGAGCCCTACCTCTAGAAACATCATACTAACTACCTGGAAAGCTGTAAAAGATCAAGTCCATGAAAGGGGCAAGTGGTACAATGAACAAGAATGGCAGAAGCATGAAGCCAGATAGGAGGCTATTGTTAAATATAGAAGGAAAGCTAAAGATGGGAAAGCTACCTCCTGATGCTGTAGAACCTAGCAAGTACTTTCCCAAGCCATATCACTGTTTTGAGAGGCAAAGACTGAAGACTGAGGCTCAGGAGAAGGCTAATCTTAAAGTCAAAAAGCCCATGGAAGAAACTGAACCTTCTGTGCAGGCACAAGTACAACCTGGAAGAGGGATTGTTATAAAGGAGCCTGATCTTTCTTAGTCTTAGATGTCTTAAGTTTTAGTTTAAAAAATGTATAATGTGAAACATTCAGTGTTAAACATTTTGTAAACAATCATTTTGACATAATACACAAAATCTTGCTCTTTAGTTAATTTTTATGTATATTTTTTTTATCTCTGTGATGAATCTGTGCAAGTGTTTTGTTTGTTAATATTTTCTGTAATATTAAGCTTATATACATCATCATCATTTTGTTTATTATTATCATAAGTGGTGTATATCATTAGCTAATATGGGTTATGACTTCTCCAAATAGGGGGAGATTGTTGGGTACATTGGAAAATGTGTACCTGATTTGAAGAAGCCTAACTTAGCATAATGATATACATCAAGGTGTATTTGATGTTGTTTAAGTTGAATATGTGCGGGTTAAAAGTATGGAAAAATTTCTAAGTTCATGTGTCGACACCAGAAGAAGATGTGTCGACACTTCAGGAAGATTGTGTCGACACTTGAAGAAGGCTGTGTCGACACAGAGAAAATGAGTTGACATCAACTATGTCGACACCGGGAGGCAGTGTCGACACACACAAGATTATAGTTGACATCAACTGTGCCGACACTAGGAGGTTGTGTCGACACACAGAGGCAGAGTCGATAATATTTGTGTCGACACCAGAAGTCTGAGTCGACACATATAGGCAGAGTTGACAAAAGCTGTGTCGACACCTGAAGGCAGTGTCGACACATACTATGTTCTGAATCTACATCAACCGTGTCGACACACAGGACTTGTGTCGACACATTGTCAAGTCTAGACCAAGTCATTTGCTGAATATTGATGAAATGTTTGAGTCAACACAAATACTCTGTGTCGACTTATTCTCAAGTTATAGTATGCAGAAGCTGAGTCGACTTAAAGGCAAACTTGTCGACTTCACCAGAGGTAGTGTCGACACCGGAGGTACTTGTGTCGACACATATAGACAGATGGTCTCGACACTTTCTGACAGACATTCTCGACACTTTGCTGTCCAAGACAAAGGCACAAGATCTGTTTGAAGACTTGACAGCTGTGTGTTACAACAGGTTAACTGAAGCTGTCAGACTTGTCAGAAGATAGTTAGAAACATGATCAGCCGGTCACCTAAAAGAAGGTCTATAAATAGACAGATTTAGAAGTAGAATGGAAATTTTTATTGTTTTTATTTGAGAAGCAACACACATAAAAACTGCTTAAGGAATCAAATCAATAAAGTGCAAGGCACTGAAGAAGATCTTCATCAGAAGATCTAAGAAGACATTCTAAAGGGTTCAACCTCTCAGGATCAGTCTAAGGAGAATTCGTCCTAGAATTCTGAAGAATTTCAAAAGGGATTGGATAAAGAGAGATCCAGCCGTTTGAAGATCAAGAAGGAAGCTGTTACAGGTTTCTCAAGAAGCTGTTCGGAAATCAACTCAGCTAGTTCAGATTTAAGAAGCTTTGAAGAAAGCTAAGTTTCAGTTGATTTCATCCATCAGCTGATCAGTGCTGTCTTGTCCTTTCTCTCTCAATAAGGGCAAGATTCTATAAAACTCTTTTCTAAATTCTGTAGGATCTATTAATTTAGATCTGAGTTATAAGCCTATGTTATAAAGGCTGAGTGTAGGAGAGATAATCTCTGAGTGGTAGGTCTTGGATAAAGACTGAGGTAGGGCTGAATTGCCTGAGCTGTAGGAGTGTGGTATCACTCTGAGTTATAGGAATCCATTTTGGATTCTGAGCTGTAGGATCTGAGGATCTGAGTTAAGGAAGGGAGTTTGGTTGAATCTAGCACACTGCTAGATAGGCAGAGGGGGAAAGTGGATGTACCCAGATCTTGGGGAACCACTATAAATACTTGTTGTAATCTGTGATGTGTAGTTCTAGATTGTGTGATTGTGATTGCTAAAGTTGCTGCTGAACGCATAGACAATAGTCTTTAATTATTTAATCATTCTGCCTTAAGTTTGAAAAGAAAATAAGAACCTATTCACCCCCCCTCTAGGTGTCTAGGTAATCTTGAAAGTAAAACTATCAGGCGAGTATTGTTAGATACATTCGACGAATTCGATGAGTATACACGATGATACTCGACAAATTTTACTTGGAAGATTTCCCAATTCTAAGAGAATTTTCCATAAGTACAAGTGGTGAATTTGACGAGAGTTGGAAGGGATATACGATGAATTCAACAAATATGAATTAGCATACTCGATGAATTCGACGAGTATTCCTAGCCATACTTGATGAATTTTACTTAGGAAAATTCATGTCCTTCTGATTCCATGCCTTTGTCCTTCCTTGATCCTTCTCCTGTACTTGGGAGAGAAATAAACCATAATAGGGAGATTACATATGAGTCAACACATTGGCCTACACAATGAGAGATTACATTGTATAGTACTGTATTTACTGACCCACTGTAACATGACATTGGTTTGTACTTAGCAATGAAAACCTGCAAGTACATAACTCAAAAGGCAACATCAAATACAGTCACAATTCATCTTAGCTTAACTGGGCCCTTCTTCAAATTCGGGTTATTTTGGATACAGTACCCAACAATCTCCCCCTATTTGAAGAAGTCTGGATCCTATAAGCTAAGGTGAATTGTACATAACAAATAATAAAACATTAAGACTTGAAAAGATAAAAGAAATTAAATAAACAACACGCATTCCCAGCCAATATAAAGATTATATATATATATATATATATATATATATCAAAATTTTTATTGTTTTGGGGGGGGCAACCCACAACACTCACAGTAAAACACTTAATATATGATTATAGGTTCTGTCAGCTCTACCTCTACAACCTCTGCCTGTCAAAATAATCCCTTGGCTTTGAAAAGTACTTTGGAGGGGCTGGAGGCATCATATCTGTATTCTGATTGTTCCTGAAACGAATCCTTCTCTTTATGCACGCCAGCTTATACTTATTCCATTCTTCTTGACCATAGTGGTGCTGATATTTTTCACCACCAAGATCGACCAAGGAGAATGTATCCAAGATAATTCCTCTAGATATAGGGCTCCAAACCTCTTCATCTCTCTATTTGGATCTTCTCGAATAGGCTCTGACCTTACTGCAGATGATCCTTCCCCATATATTCTTCTTTTGTACATTAGAGCAACAGATATGTATTCAATTGGTTGAACCTTTAGAGCCTCAGCAATAACAACAGCATGTGTGTCTGCCCAATATTGAGAGTAATCCTTAGAAGTATGAACCTCATCATGAGAAGGCACAACTTATAATTGAGCTTCCTGGCCTGGCCGGCCAAAGATCTCCTTATGAAGCCATGAGAAGTTGTTAAAGTTGTAGTCATTTACTCCATCGAAGTTTGTTAACATCGCTTCCTCAAGATCATTTACCTCTGGACCACCTTAGCTTCCAAGTTATCCTCCCCCTTTCTGACTACTTCAACCAAAGCATTTGTATAAGCATGCATGCTATCATCATAATGTGTCATCAAATTATTGTCCGCTTTAATCATTATTTTGGCATTAGTATCAATATTGCACATAACTTTCTGATTGCTCTCTAAACCTTTTATAACAAACTCAACTCTTTTTCCACCTTGGATAAACAAGGAGTATAACTTGGCATCTAGCTTGTCTAATCTTCATTAACCTCAACTAGGCCTTTATTTAGATCTCTTTCTGTCTCTTTCACCTTTTTCAGCACTTGCCTCATTGAGGAATCAAAATAAGACTTCTGCTTGGCTAACATCGCCTTGATGCATTACAGAAGTGTATTCTCAGCAGTCAAAACTAGGGTATCATGGATGGGAGTTAATAATGTTTGTTTTAGGATTGAGAGTTACCTAAGGGGGGTGAATAGGTCCAATCTTAATCTTGGATACCTTTCTTATTCTTTATTTGAATTAATTATCTCAGCCAGATAAAACAATATATTCTTAACATCAATTTAAAATAGTTTCAGCATAGCAATCACAGCAATCAGAGCACAGTACACACAGTTTTATAATGGTTCCCTAATTTATAGGTACATCCTCTTTCCCCCTTCGCCTATCTACTAATATACTAGATTTGGCCAAACTCCTTCTTTTACTTAGATCCTCGGATCTTACAACTCAGAGCCCAGCTGGCTCCTACAACTCAGACTATACAAGTCTTACCACTCAGATCACCAAGATCCTACACCTCAAGTTCTTCCAAAGAACTCTACCTTAGAGTAAATCCACACTATTACTCCTCAGGCAAATCCTGCCCTATAACTCAGAGAAATACCCACTTCTCTTACCTCAGGCAATCTCAGCCCTACCTCACTCTTTATAACTCAGGCTTATAACTCAGAGAAGATAAATCCCTTACTCAAAGTTCTAAGGGTAGATCTTTATAAGATTAACAAAGGTAAAAGAAATTGATTCAGAATTAATCACCAAGCTAGAGAGAAATGGGTGAGTGCTTCTTGATCTGATCCTGATGTGTTTGCTTATTTTGATCTTGTAGTGAAAGATTTAATCCAACCCTTCTTAGCTTTTCAAAACTTCTTGAAGTTGAAATTAGCGTAAAACTAGGCTAGAGGATGTTGAAGAAAATTCTTGATCTGACTTCTCTCCACCTTCTGAATTATAGCTGATACTTCTTTGATTTGGCTTCAACAAATTGTTCTTGTTCCTTTTTCTGAAGAGTTGATCCCTTTAAATAGGCTCTGTCAAGTGTAACTGGCTGATCCGGCTAATAACTGACATCTGATAGTTCTAACAGTTGTCAGCACCTCCGGCTTGATTTCTGTGCTTAGGAAACAATTCTGCTTGAAGTGTTGAAACTTGACTGTTGAATGTGTCGACACTAGTCCTGGGTGTCGACACTTCTCCTGTAGTGATGTCGACACAATTCTGAATGTGTCAACATAACCTTTATCTTGTCTCGACACAGTTGATGTAGAATGTGTCGACATAACTTTCATCTTGTCTCGACACAGTGTGTGTGGTGTGTTGACACTTCTCCTTAGTGTCGAAACATTTAATTCCTTTCGACAAAACTTGAGTAGTGTGTGTCCACACTAGTCCTGAGTGTTGACACAGTTACTTTCTTGTATCATAGTGTCGACCCAAGTGCTGGGTGTCAACATAACTTTCTTTTTTACTCAGCACTTCTAGTTTAAGTGTGTCGACACTAGTCCTGAGTGTCGACACAACTTTCTCTTTGTCGCAATGCATTATGAACAAAAGTGTTGACACTGGTCTACTATCTCGATGCTTTTGAACTTAGCTTTATTTTCCTGCATACATGAATTTAACAGTCATCAAATACAACTATGTTTATATCATTAAGCTGAATGGACTTCTTCAAATCAAGTAATTTGTGACCAATGTACCCAATAATCTCCTCCTATTTGGAGAAGTCATAACCCCAATTCAATGATATACAACTTGATACCAAAATATAATGATAAAGACATTAAGAGTACAGTGCAGTTCAATATGTGAAATACCACAGATAAAAACACATATTTAAAATCAATAATGCTGATCAGAAAATAAGGCAAACAATTGCAATCCTAATTAATAACACATGAAATATTGAGTAATCCAAAATTTTCATTGATTGTTTATTACAATGTTTACTACTACAAGCTTTGGTTATACAATAGTTACAGATCAAGTTTTTTCTTGAATTGTAAAACTAGTAACATTCTAAGGCAGCTCTGGTTCTTTGATGACTATGTCTTTTCCTGATTGTATCTTTGCTTTCACCTCCGACACCATGTCACCAGCAATCTTCTTTTCTTTGTCATTCTTAGCTTTAGCTTTTATAATTGCATCTTCTTTTAGGCTTTGTCTTTCAAAATAATGGTATGGCTTTGGGAAATATTTACTGGGCTCAACAAAATTAGTAAGAAGCTTTCCTTTCTTCAGATCATATTTGAACTTCTAGATAACTTGATGCTGCTTAAGATGTTTTCTCATTCATGTTCATTGAACCATTTGCCCCTATCTATCACAGTTGCATTTACAACTTCCCATGTAGTGAGAATTATTGATCTGGAGGTTGGACTCCACTGCTTAAAATCTGGTCTAGTCTCAACTTATTCTCTAAACCTTTTCTTTGATAGCTAGGCCTCTATCTCCTGAGAAGTAGAAGGCTTGTCCACATTCTCAGAGATTACATTCTGATCTAACCCTTGAGGAGGACTGTACATGTGTTGTATAATTGCTTGGATAGACTCAAATGTAGCTTGTGTTGCAAGATAGTAAATGGTTTGCTCAGCAGCATGAGTTCCAGTAGCATGAGGTACTTCAAGTTGATCTGGTTGACAACAAGACTCAACAGTGTGATCCCCATCATACCATAGGGGAGGATAGCCTAAAGTGTCTCTGATATTGTTTGATATCTAGGTAACATGTTAAGAATTGGCCCTTATCATTACCTTCTCCCCCTTTATGACTTCTCTTTCAATATGGTCCCTCAAATTATTTTTGTGAAACCTTACTTGACCATCCAGATAATTGATTCCTGATGTTACAGTGTTCTTAACTCTCACTAAATTACTGTCTAAACTTTTGTCAGAAGCCTTGATGTCCTTAAGCAGAGAATCTGAATGATCTTCCAGTTTGGTTTCTATCTCTTTGGCAGTTGAATCAAGTTTGGTCTCCAAAGCAGTGGTTTGATTCTTTATTTATCCCAAGGTTATATCATGCATAACTATCATATTTTCATTTAGTCTTGTCTGATTTTATATGACATAGGTTTCTTTATCAGCTATGTCATTTTCCACTTTCTGTGCTTCTACTTGCTGTTTAGCAATGTAAACTACAACATGTGCACCTTTCTCAAAGAAATCAATCATATCTTTCTTTAATAAGTTTACTTCAAATCTTATTGACATAGCTCAGATATTTGTGACTTAGTTTTCTTTCCTTTATATTTGCTTGCTCACTCCCCTTTTGCAGAGATTAGCAGACATTAGCAAGTTCCTCTCAGGTACTTGCAGCTTATTTTCTTTTCTTATTTGCTTACTCACTCTCTTTTTGCAGAGACTAGCCGACAGTAGCAAGTTTCTCTCAGGTACTTGTAGCTAATTTTCTTTTCCTATCTGCTCACCCACCCTACTTTTGCAGAGATTAATAGATACCAGCAAGTCCCTTTTAGCTCAGGTACACGCAAGATGTACCTCCTTTTGCCTGCAATGACTTTTTCTTCACAGGTAAATGATAGGCACTAACAGATTTTTCTGAGGAGAAACATCAGGTTCTACCTCTCCTAATCTCTAATTTTTTCTCTTCTGATTTTTGAGGGGAGGATCACAATTTTTATGGGTCTCCTACTTTATAGAAGTTCCCTTCGGAATTTAAAAAAGTGCGGGGATTATGTTAACCCAAAAATCGGCAATCCTCTCCAAGGTGCCCATTTTTTCTATTCTTCACTTACAGGTTCCCATCCGCAAGGAGAAGGCTACCCCTGATGTCCACCGTGTCTACGCAAGGCGGACTGCCGAGTCTAAAGTCGCTCAAGGACGGATGCTCCGCTAGCTGCCCGCCAAGGGCGGCCTCCGTCTGTTGGGCGGACTCCCCCTGGAGTCCACCCAGGCCGCCCGCTAGGGGAGACCTCCCCAAGCTGGGCGGACTCCCCCTGGAGTCCGCCCAGGTCACCCGTTAGGGGGCGGCCCCCGCTGGCCGCCCGCACGGGGCAACCTCCACCAGCTGGGAGGACTCCCCCTGGAGTCCGCCCTGGTCGCCCGCCAGGGGGCGGCCTCCGCTCGCCGCTCGCCAAGGACGGCCTCCGCCAGCTGGGCGGACTCCCTATGGAGTCCGCCCAGGTCGCCCGCCAGGGGGCGGCCTCCGCTCGCCGCCCGCCAGGGGTGGCCTCTGCCAGCTGGGCGGACTCCCCCTAGAGTCCGCCCAGGTCGCCCGCTAGGGGGCGGCCTCTGCTGGCTGCCCGCTACGGCCGCCCTCCGCCAGCTGGGTGGACTCCCCCTGGAGTTCGCCAAGGTCGTCTGCCCAGGGGTGGCCTTCGCTCGCCGCCCGCCAGGGGAGGTCTCTGCCAACTGGGCGGACTCCCCTTGGAATCCGCCCAGGTCGCCCGCTAGGGGGCGGCCTCCGCTCGCCGCCTGCCAGGGGCGACCTCCGCCACCTGGGCGGACTCCCCCTAGAGTCCGCTAAAGTCGCCTGCAAGGGGGTGGCCTCCCCTGGCTGCCCACTAGGAGCGCCGTTCGCCAGCTAGGCGGACTCCCCCTGGAGTCCGCCCAGGTCGCCCGCCAGGGGGCGGCCTCCGCCAAGGTCGCCCGCCAGGGGGCGGCTGTAACATCCCATTTCCGGCTAGACCCCTAGGAGTCGGTTGGTCGTGATAGAACCCTGTGAAGCCCAAAAATTGAAATAAATCGATCGAGGTTTCGGGTCACGGGTTGGTCACGCCCGTGACCGACCCGTCACGCCTGTGACTTTGGGGGTGACTACTTCGACGATTGTCGATCTTCGCGAGAAGATCGTCGAACTTGCTGCCCGGGCATGTCATGCCCGTGACCAAGGTGTCACGCCCGTGACCTAGGGCGTGACTACTTCGACGATCGTCGATCTCCGCGAGACGATCGTCGAACTTGCAGCCCGGGCATGTCACGCCCGTGACCAAGGTGTCACGCCCGTGACCTAGGTGTCACGCCCGTGACCTAGGGCGTGACTCCTTCGACGATCGTCGATCTCCGTAAGGAGATCGTCGAAATTGAAACTCGGGCCTGTCACGCCCGTGACCTAGGTGTCACGCCCGTGACCTAGGGCGTGACCACCCTTCAACGACCGTCGATCTCAGTTCGACGATCGTCGACCCAGAATTAACAACTCGGGCCTGTCACGCCCGTGACCTAGGTGTCACGCCCGTAACCTAGGGCGTGACCACCTTTCGACGACCGTCGATCTCAGTTCGACGATCGTCGACCCAGAATTAACCACTCGGGCCTGTCAGGCCCGTGACCCAGGTGTCACGCCCGTGACCACCCTTCGACGATCGTCGATCTCAATTCGACGATCGTCGAACCCAGAATTGGCTATCCGGGCTTGTCACGCCCGTGACATTGGCCGAAACGACGGTTCAGGCCCGAAATTATTCTAACACGCGTGGTAATAAATGCTGGTGTGGGAAGTTACACCAGGAGTAATTACATGCCGTTTTTCCTTCTATAATTATATAATAAATGAGGAAGATGTGGTCCGATAGGAAACCGCCAACTGGACACACCTGTTCATCTTCCACCGTTTCTTATCCCTTCACTGTAACCGAAATGTTATTAGAAGGAGCCTTCATGACCATTAAGGCTTTACCCTTTCACCTCCCCACATGCTGACTTATAAAAGCCCACTTTGAGCAAGAGGAGAAGGTTACACGCTCAATCAAACGATCAGATCCTTGTTCTTGTTGTAGGAGAAGTTCAGCAACGCCACCACCGCGCCATGGCACCCCGTCGTTCTTCTTGCCTCCAAACCGCGAATAAAGTCCTCCTCTGCTTCTTCTCTTTCATGGGTAGATCTTAGGATTCTTAGAAAGGAAGTTCGCGCTCAACGGAGCCGGACCCATCTTTCGTTTTCATGGAAAACCATGAAAAGTGTATTCTTGAGTTCGCCGGAAACCGCCACCTCCGGCGGCCAAACCACCGCCGACCGATAGCCATCGCCTCAACGGAGGCGGCGGTGGTGGTGGCTGGCCAGGGAAGTGACCGGACGACCGGTGACGGAGCGCGAAAGAGCTACAGGAAATATGATTTTCTGTGTCTGGTTTTCGGGTTCTGTAGAAGATGAACAGTAAAAACTGTTTATAATGTATAAATTATGCAAATAATTTTATAAGGAAAATATACTTAGATGGGCACATTTTAATGCTGCAAAACGAGGCAATTAGATGCCATTTTAGGAAACGTTACCAGACACGAAAGTCGTAGCCCTTTGAGTCTAGATTAATCTAAAATTGGTTTCAACTCGTTTGGGTAAGCGGTTCGTCCGCAGCACCCGTTTTAGTGTGGGCTGTACCTAGAGTTGGGCAGAAATTAAAACGGATGCCCACTCTTCGTCCCTTGTCCAAATGACCTGAAATTTGGGTAGGGGATTAGCCTTAACAATACCTAAAGGTAGACCAAAAATGGGAATTTTTGGAGATACTTTGCCTAAAGTTTTTGTTTCAATTTAATAAACTTAGAGGAATTTATTTAAGTGGTCAAATGACCTCCAAACCCTCCCAAATTTTGGTGAGTGGTCCCTGGCTATAAAACCTAGGTCTGTACAAAATTCCAACTGATTTGGAGGAGTTTTGGGTAGGAAATCTTCTACCCATAACTAGGCATTAGTGAGACACCTTTTAGTAAAAAGTGCACTAAGAGTTTGGAAAGGTCAAATCACCTCAACAGAGGCTGATATTCCGACCTCTGACTTAGAAGGGTGTTATAACCTGCTTGGAGACAAATGGAGTGGTTTAGGGTTGATTTACCCTAGGATCCAAGCTCAAACCCTAAATAAAGAGTTTCGAGGGTTTGTGAAGGACATGGGAGCAATTGCTCTTGTATTGCCTTGAAACTCTGAAGAGTTGATATTAGAGAGATAATAATCGTCTAGATGGAATCTTGGGGAATTTGGAAACAAGTAGATACCTTAAAACCCTAACCTTAGTTTTAGGGTAAAATATCAAATAGGTAGAATCAGTCACTAAACCTTACTTAAAAGCTGTGAAATTCAGGTAGAGTGAGTTTTGGATCAGGTAGAACTTATAGCAATTTTTCTGGAATTTTATGTTGATTACTGCTAGCACTTCATTTGTAAAGCTTGCTATGGCCTTAAATGATGATTTAATTATTTAGGAATTTCTGTTCATTGAAATCTCATGAAATTTTGGAAATATAGATTTTAGAACAGAATGATTACCCCTGAATTTTTATATAATTTATAGTTGGGTACATCCAGTACTTCCTTCACAAAAGTTAAAAAGGGGTTCTATGCTTAAAAAATTATTTAGGGGTGATTTTATTACTGAAAAATTATGAAACTGGGCCAGTGCTAATTTTAGACCTTTATCTGCATGTCATAAATTATTTATAATTTTTGGAAGAATATTTTCCGTACTTGATTAATAAATAACAAAAGATAGAGATTATTTCTAAAATAGTTTTAGTGCCCTTTTGTTGATAGAAAAAATTATGATACTTTGGATTTAACCTATTGAGATAACCTACTATTTATCATAAATTTGATGGACATCTTGCATGATTACTTAGGGTAGTTCATGTTCAAACCGGTAGCCCTTGGGATTTTCGAGGAATTTAATTAAATGCCAAATAAATTATGAAAATTTCCATTTTCTGGATTTAGGTCATTTATATCATGGTAAGTCTCCAGTAAATAATTTAGGGCATTTGGATGAGTATTGGATCATTGCATAACCGTTTCGATATGTAGTCTAGATCGGCCTGCATATAACAAATTTGTGAAATGCAATAGGACATGATCTGAGGAAGTCATTGGAGTTAAACATTTTATCTGGGTGGACAATTGCGGAGGAAATTACCACAGGAAGATTGATGAGAGCTTTTGCTCGGTTGGTTAAGAGACGGACGGGATGGTCCGGGGAGCTTCGGCTCGGTTGGTTAAGAGACGGACGGGATGGTCCGGGGAGCTTCGGCTCGGTTGGTTTGGAGACGGACGTTTTGGTCCGGGGAGCTTCGGCTCGGTTTTGTGTGTTTACGAATAAACTTGCATGTGCATAAGATAGGAAAAGTTAAGGTGGTGGGTTTTTCGATATCGGGGAGTTCGATTGCACCGACACCGATATCGTTGACTCGGCGGGGTGATTAGCACTTCGCCAACAGAAGTCCGGTGCGCCAGCCGGCAAGAGTACGCAGGCGTCTGCTTAGTGCACCAAGCATTGAGGTGTACGATAGGTCAGACCAGTGGTGCTTTTACTGGTTTTGAGGTGGGCGAGGCACAACCCACCGCTTCTGTCTGCCACTACGGAGATATCCTGGGAGGTAACGGCTCCGAAAGGGGGAACTAAAGGTCTGTGTGCACAGAGTCGGGTGTGTGAGTTGCACTTGCATGTTTCATCATTAACCCACCATATAGTTGCATACATAATCATTCATTTAACCCTGACACCTAAAGTATAAGTGGTATGGGATGCTTATACGTTAGGACCTGCAAAATGACCCCTTGGTCTATAGGCTTGTGTGGGCAAGTTTATAAATCAAAGGTTAATTTCAATATATACAACCATTGCTGTTTGATAACCGACACCCCAAGGTATAAGTGGTATGGGACACTTATACGATGGGAGCCTTGCAAAAGATCCCTTTGCTTATGTGTTCCCGAAGAAGTGAAGGTTTAAATTCATTTATTTGCTTTTCTTACTGCTAGACCTATTATAGCATTCATATTAACTACTCACCGAATACAACTTGCTAGATTAGTTCCGCTGCCATCTGTTTCGTGATTAATCTCTACCTTCATGTCCTTCCCTTTCTTCCTCTCCGATCGGTACCTAGGAGCCATGGGGGAAGGGGTAGGGGATGATAGGGCTTAGTATTTATGACTAACGGTTTTCGAACCGCATCATTTAGGGGATCGTGGAGCCCAGCATAGAGGAGCAGCCCCAGAGATCGGTGCGCCTGAAGATGGGGCAGTCTAGCTCCTGAGTTCATACAGCCGGGACCGTGAGTCTTGACTCTGAGTAGTTTCTGTTTTCGCTTCCGCATGAGTGATATTGTAGTGAGGACATGATGTATCGGGCATAAGCCCGCATTTATAGTACTCTGATGTTTTCTGTGGACACTCCCTTCGTGGAGATTTTATTCTATATATGTGATTTATTATTGTGGACTGCATTGCTCTTACTTCTATTATCGTGCTACCTTTCTGTGATCGAATTGGCCGGCAGAATCGGCGCCTTGTGGTGATGACCCTTCAGGACGTGAAGGTGTCACCGCAAAGCGGCGATTCTGGGCCTAAGACCCCGGTGGTTGAAAAAGAAAAAAAGGGGGGGTCTTACAAGTGGTATCAGAGCGAAACATCGATCTGAAAAGGTAGCAGTCCACTAACCCTGGGTCACCCCCGCTCGAGTTTAGTTTGGGGACAAACTAAGCAGCAGAAGCAGTGGTGTGCCCATATGGGGATCACATATAAATTGTCCACCTTTATGTAATATTTGAACATTTTCTCAGCATGTGTTTTTGTTACGCAGCCTCCAGCACAGGCTACGCCACAAGGCGGAGTTCAGTAGGCTCAGGGTGTTGCACCACCTCCACCGGTCCCCACTCCTTTCCTTCAGTCAGACATGGGACAGACTCTGACTGCCATCCTGGAGGCCTTCAGGGCCCAGCAGGTTCCGGCCCCGCAACCAAATCCGGGGGCCAACTGGCTAAGCATCTTCCGAGGACTGTCTCCCCCGTCCTACTTGGGGACAGAGTCGGTAGTTCGGACGGAAGAGTGGCTCGATATCATGTACGAGATGCTGACCGGGATACGGTGTCCCTGGGAGGAGAGGGTGGCTCTGGTTGTCTCTTGCCTGGAGTCCCATGCAAAGAGGTGGTGGAAGACGCTGTTGGACACGACATTTGCCGATAGGGAGGTTGCGGAGGTTACTTGGGAGGAGTTCAGGGCCGCACTGCTGGAGCATTTCGTTCCGCAGTCGGCTAGGGATGATTTGGAGGAGCGGTTCTTACAGCTGAAGCAGGGCACCCGGACCGTGGTGGAGTACCATCGAGAGTTCGACCATCTGGCTCGATATGCAGATTCCTACCAGCTGGACGAGGCAGGTGTTGGGACTTATTTCCACAATGACCTTAATTTGAAGAAGTCCTCCTAAAACTAAGGTGAATTGCAGTTGTATTTGATTTTGTGTTTGAGTTCTGTATGCAGGATCTTATTGCCATGTGTAGACCAATGTCAGTCTATAATGGGTCACCAAACACAGGACCAAACAATGTAATTCCTCATTGTGTGATCCAAGGTGTTGACTCATGTATAGCCTCTCTATTGGGATACACTTCATCAACATGCACTTGGATTGGTGGACTGAAGTATTGAAGTCTATCTCAGAAGAAATTCTCTAAGTCCACATACTCAAGTACTTCCTCAGTATACTCGAGTAGATTGGACCATATACTCGAGTGAATTCTCAATATACTCGAGTATAAAAGCTTATACTCGAGTAGACTTTCTTTTACTCGAGTAAGTGATAACTCATACTCGAGTAGTTCCCTGATATACTCAATTAAGTGACTGTACTCGAGTAGATGATTTTCATACTCGAGTAGGCTTGAGATTACCCGAGTAGTTTTGTATGTACTCGAGTATGTGAGTTCGATATACTCGAGTATACCAATGAAGTACTCGAGTAGATCAGCTCTTTACCCGAGTAGTTTTGTATGTACTCGAGTATGTGAGTTCGATATACTCGAGTAGACCAATGAAGTACTCGAGTAGATCAGCTCATACTCGTGTAGCTCACTCATATACTCGAGTAGATTGATTTTGCCTTCAGAATTTCTCTAAGTCCAGAAATTGCAGCTTATTTCAAATCCTCTATTATGATTGGTCCACGTGTACATAATTATGCTTATGACCGTTACAGAAGTACTATAAATAGGTCTTGTCAAGTCGACAAACCCTAAGAAGAAAAAATAAGAATTCTGAATCTGATTTTATTGCCGACATCGGGAAGCCGACAAGTTCACGCCGACAAAACGCTGTTCATCTTCTTCGTCGTCGGTCCTCTCCGATACAGTCATTCAGACAAGAAGTTTCAGAAGATCAAGTGATTCTCAATCGACAGATCCCGTACTTGATCCCGCTGATTCCAGTTTTCCAGATCCAAGGGTTTTTGCCTCTGTCTTCCTCAATTTATTTCCGCCGATCTCTAAAAGCTGAAGAAGGAAGAAAGATTTGAAGATCCAGATCTGAACGGTTCTGTTTGTATATTTCTTTATACAACCTTTCATTCTTGTAGGAGTCTTGACTCCGAGTACTGTAGGAGTTTTTCTCCGAGTACTGTAGATCCGGTTTGGATCGAGTGGTAGGAAGGTTTTCTTCCGAGTGTAGATCCGGTTTGGATCGAGATTTGTAGGAACGTTGTTACGAGTTATAGGATCATTTTGATCTGAGATAGTGGAGTAGCCGAGTCTAGTGATTTGCTAGATCAGTGAGGAAAGTGGACGTACCCAAGATTGGGGAACCACTATAAATCTCTTGTCGTCTGTGATTGCTTGATGTGTGCTGTCTTCATTTTTTAATTCCGCAATTGACACGCATTTCACCTATTCACCCCCCCTCTAGGTGATTTAGGCTAACAACTTAGCACTCTCAGCAGGGTATATCAGGAGGTTCTATAAGGGACTGCGGGAGGACTTGAGGGAGGCTCTGTTGTTTGTATCTGACGGGCCCATCTCCCGGATTTTGGAGATGGCAAAAAGGATTGAGGCAGATTGGCACGCCACCCGGGGCCGGAAACGGCCAGCAGAGGATCAGGGACGGAGAGGTAGAAATGACCAGCGGCGAGGTGCTGTACCAGAGGGGAGGAGGACAGAGGACCAGCCTCGTCAGGACGTGAGGCAGGAGCCGAGGGAACAGGTGATATTGGCCCCTCCACCTCTTCAGATGCAGGAGATGCCGAGACCCGGGGGAATGGCGTATCCCCCACCGGAGTGCTTCCTTTGTCATCAGATTGGGCACATTCGGAGAAACTGCCCCATGAGGGGGGCACCACCTCCAGCACCACAGGGCGGCCCACCAGCTCAGCATTACGGAGGTCGAGGACGCGGCCGCGGTCGTGGATACCAGGAGGGAGATCTTAGACAGGGAAGAGAGCAGGTATATGATTTGGACCTTGCGCAGCCTCGGAATCCGGAGCAGGTCATCGCAGGTACGCCGCAATGCTTCTTTATTTTCATAGAATTTCCCTTTCAATGGTCAAACTTTGAATCGCACTAGATAGATTAGCAAGGAAAGTAAAACTCACTATAGAACCCTAAGATATCTAATCACCCCAGGTATAGTCTTCATCAGCGGCAAGCCGGCCCGCACGCTGTTCGATACTGGAGCTACTCACTCCTTTGTGTCGGAGACGTTCGTAGAAGGACTGGAAGGCATGAAGCGGTTCACAGGTTCGAGGATGAGGGTGCGACTACCGGATGAATCTGAGCTCCTTACCACGGATCACTGCAATATGGAGGCAGAAACTGGTGGAAAGGCATTCGAGGCTCCAGCGACGATTTTGAAGCTGACAGACTACGACCTGATCCTGGGCATGGTATGGCTGCACTGGAACCATGCCCAGATTGACTGCCAGGCGAAGAGGATCACCGTGAGACACGGGGACTCTTTTATTACCATCGAAGGTATAAGACCTGTCTCTCGTATACTCTTATCTTCGGTACAGGCCGTTAAGGCCCATCTGCAGGGAGAGGAGGTCTATCAGATTCTATTTGAGATGGCGGAAGTTAAGGAGTCGGTGACAGACATCCCGGTGGTGCGAGATTTTGCTGACATCTTTCCAGAGAAACTGCCAGGACTACCTCCACACCGAGAGCAGGACTTTCAGATACAGCTTATGCCGGGGGCCAAGCCAGCATCTAGGGCCCCTTATCGGATGGCCCCAAAGGAGTTGGCAGAGTTTCGGACTCAGCTGCAGGAATTGGTTGAGGCAGGATTTGTTAGACCGAGTTCCTCGCCATGGGGAGCACCGGTCCTATTCGTAAAGAAGAAGGATAGGACACTCCGTCTGTGCATCGATTATCGAGCACTAAACAGGCTGACCGTCCGGAATACCTATCCGTTCCCTCGGATAGACGAATTGTTCGACCAGCTAGAGGGGGCCCATTATTTCTCGAAGCTGGACTTGAGGTCAGGATACTACCAGCTACGGATCCAGGAGGTGGATATCCCGAAGATGGCCTTCAGTAGCAGATATGGCCTGTATGAGTTCACTGTGATGCCCTTCGGGCTCACGAATGCCCCGTCGGCGTTCATGAGTCTCATGAACCGGGTCTTCGAGGCCTACTTGGATGTGTTCGTCATAGTATTCATAGACGACATCCTGATCTACTCTAGGACGGAGGAGGAGCACACTCGGCATCTAGCACTGACTTTGGAAAGGTTGCTGGAGCATCGCCTTTATGCAAAATTCAGCAAGTGTTAGTTTTGGTTGAAGGAGGTGGCCTTCCTGGGCCATATTATCAGCGGAGCCGGGTTGGCAGTGGATCCGGCAAAGATTCAGGCAGTTTGCGATTGGCCGCAGTTGAAGACAGCCACCGATGTACGCAGTTTCTTGGGAATTGCCGGTTACTACCGGAAGTTTGTGGAGGGGTTCTCTCAGATTGCCCTCCCCCTCACATCTTTGACGAAGAAGGAGGCACTTTTCGTTTGGACCCCGCAGTGCCAGGCGGCTTTCCAGGAACTGAAGGACCGACTCATCTCAGACCTATTCTGGCCCTTCCATCTGGAAAGGAAGGATTCCAGGTGTATACCGACGCATCATAACAGGGGATGGGAGCAGTGCTGATGCAGAACGGACACGTCATAGCATATGCCTCCCGCCAGCTGAAGACCCATGAGAAGAACTACCCAGTGCACGACCTTGAGATGGGAGCGGTCGTTTTTGCTCTGAAGGTCTGGCGCCATTATCTTTACGGAGTCCACTGCGACATCTACTCCAACCACAAGAACCTGAAATACGTGGACACGCAGAAGGATCTGAATATCAGGCAGAGGCGCTGGGTGGAGTTCTTAGCAGATTATCAGTATGAGATGCACTACCATCCAGGGAAGGCAAACGTGGTGGCCGACGCGTTGAGCCGTCGAGCTGCCACTTCCGAAGCTGGGCCCCAGGTTATGTCCATGGAGCTAGTCCGATCATTCAGAGATATGCAGATATCCCTAGTGTCCGAGGATGACCCAGTTCTGTATAGGGAGTATCTGGCATCGATAGTGGCCATAGATGATAATCAGGATCGCATTCCGGACGGACAGAGGACAGATGCGTGGGCAGAGCCGATGTTCCGAGCTTTGGAGGAAGGTTCGACAGGAGATTATTCCCTGAGAGATGGATTGCTACATTTCAGAGGCAGAGTATATATACCCGCAGGAGGCCAGATCCGAGAGGATATTATGATGGAGGCGCATTGCAGCCGGTACTCTGTGCACCCGGGGATCACAAAGATGACCGCTGATCTGAAGAAGACGATGTTTTGGCCGGGCATGAAGAAGGACATTACGTACTTCGTTACCCATTGCGAGGCGTGTCAGTTGGTGAAGGCGGAGTGCAGGAACCCCGCAGGATTGCTGCAGCCACTCCCGGTGCCGGAGTGGAAGTTCGACGATATAGCTATGGATTTTATACATGGTCTTCCCCGGTCTCGGACGGGGAACGACTCGATCTGGGTGATTGTTGATCGGTTGACGAAGGTGGCCCGCTTTATACCGATCAGGAAGGATGACTCGGTGGGAGTGCTGGTACGGAAGTTCGTGGAGCAGTATATCCAATATCATGGTGTGCCCCGGACGATAGTGTCGGACCGCGATGGACGGTTTACATCCAGGGAGTGGCGGTCAGTGCAGGCATATTTGGGCACCCGGTTGACTTTTAGCACGGCCTTCCACCCTCAAACGGACGGGCAGACAGAGCGCACCAACCGGACCTTGGAGGATTTACTACGACTGTGTATACTGGACCGAGGGGAGCCGTGGGAGAAGATGTTACCGTTGGTCGAGTTCTCCTATAACAATAGCTACCAGTCCAGCATCAGGATGGCGCCTTATGAAGCCTTGTATGGAAGAAAATGTAGGACCCCGCTTTCTTGGGTTCAAGACGAGGATCTGAAGGTGTTGGGATCGGATTTTGTTGAAGACACAGAGGCTCAGGTGAGACTGATCAGAGATAGGATGTTGGAGGCGCAGAGCAGACAGGCTAAATATTATGACGCCCGGCATCGTCAGGTGGAGTTTCGGGTAGTAGATCGAGTGTTCTTGAAGATCCGGCCCATGCACGGAGTCTCACGGGTGCGCGGTCGGAGGAAGAAGCTCAGCCCTAGGTATATGGGCCCTTACCGGATCCTGGAGCGGATCGGACCCCTAGCCTACAGGCTAGAGTTGCCGCCAGAGCTGGCAGCTCTACACGACGTCTTCCACATTTCTTCGCTGAGAAGGGCTCTACTACGCCCGGAGCAGCGAATTTTGACCACCGAAGGGCCGGTAGCTTCAGACCGATCTGTTCACTTGGAGCCGGTCCGGATCGACGACAAAGGAGTACGGATCTTGCTCCGCAAGAAGATCCCCTTAGTCGAGGTTCTGTGGAGAAATCACGGTCAGGATGAGCACACCTGGGAACCGCAGGACCTGATGAGGCAAAGATACCCGGAGTTGTTCAGTCAGGTACATCTCACCACCTCTCGGTATACTATAGATTGCCTTCTTGTTTTGGACAGTTAAGACTAGATAAGGAAAATTCAGGACCTAGACATGCGCACTCAATCAGAAAGGTAGGGGCTAATCTTTTGTTTATTGGGGAGATTGTCTTCGTTTATCAAACGAATAGTCGCCTAAACCCGATAGAAAGATCGTATGGGATGTTACAAGTTTAATTTATTCCGATAGAAATCCCCGTAGGCTCAACCTCAATTTCGGGGACGAAATTTTTGTTTTGTTTATTGGGATTTGTAACATCCCGTTTCCGGCTAGACCCCTAGGAGTCGGTTGGTCGTGACAGAACCCTGTGAAGCCCAAAAATTGAAATAAATCGATCGAGGTTTCGGGTCACGGGTTGGTCACGCCCGTGACCGACCCGTCACGCCCGTGACTTTGGGCGTGACTACTTCGACGATCGTCGATCTCCGCGAGACGATCGTCGAACTTGCTGCCCGGGCATGTCACGCCCGTGACCAAGGTGTCACGCCCGTGACCTAGGGCGTGACTACTTTGACGATCGTCGATCTACGCGAGACGATCGTCGAACTTGCAGCCCGGGCATGTCACGCCCGTGACCAAGGTGTCACGCCCGTGACCTAGGGCGTGACTCCTTCGACGATCGTCGATCTCCGTAAGGAGATCGTCGAAATTGAAACTCGGTCCTGTCACGTCCGTGACCTAGGTATCACGCCCGTGACCTAGGGCGTGACCACCCTTCGACGACCGTCGATCTCAGTTCGACGATCGTCGACCCAGAATTAACAACTCGGGCCTGTCACGCCCGTGACCTAGGTGTCACGCCCGTGACCTAGGGCGTGACCACCTTTCGACGACCGTCGATCTCAGTTCGACGATCGTTGACCCAGAATTATCCACCCGGGCCTGTCACGCCCGTGACCCAGGTGTCACGCCCGTGACCACCCTTCGACGATCATCGATCTCAGTTCGACGATCGTCGAACCCAGAATTGGCTATCCGGGCTTGTCACGCCCGTGACCTATGTGTCACGCCCGTGACATTGGCCGAAACGACGGTTCAGGCCCGAAATTATTCTAACACGCGTGGTAATAAATGCTGGTGTGGGAAGTTACACCAGGAGTAATTACAGGCCGTTTTTCCTTCTGTAATTATATAATAAATGAGGAAGATGTGGTCCGATAGGAAACCGCCAACTGGACACACCTGTTCATCTTCCACCGTTTCTTATCCCTTCACTGTAACCGAAATGTTATTAGAAGGAGCCTTCATGACCATTAAGGCTTTACCCTTTCACCTCCCCACATGCTGACTTATAAAAGCCCACTTGGAGCAAGAGGAGAAGGTTACACGCTCAATCAAACGATCATATCCTTGTTCTTGTTGTAGGAGAAGTTCAGCAACGCCACCACCGCGCCATGGAACCCCGTCGTTCTTCTCGCCTCCAAACCGCAAATAAGGTCCTCCTCTGCTTCTTCTCTTTCATGGGTAGATCTTAGGATTCTTAGAAAGGAAGTTCGCGCTCAACAGAGCCGGACCCATATTTCGTTTTCATGGAAAACCATGAAAAGTGTATTCTTGAGTTCGCCGGAAACCGCCACCTCCGGCGGCCAAACCACCGCCGACCGATAGCCATCGCCTCAACGGAGGCGGTGGTGGTGGTGGCTGGCCAGGGAAGTGAACGGACGACCGGTGACGGAGAGCGAAAGAGCTACAGGAAATATGATTTTCTGTGTCTGGTTTTCGGGTTCTGTAGAAGATGAACAGTAAAAACTGTTTATAATGTATAAATTATGCAAATAATTTTATAAGGAAAATATACTTAGATGGGCACATTTTAATGCTGCAAAACAAGGCACTTAGAGGCCATTTTAGGAAACGTTACCAGACACGAAAGTCGTAGCCCTTCGAGTCTAGATTAATCTAAAATTGGTTTCAACTCGTTTGGGTAAGCGGTTCGGCCGCAACACCCGTTTTAGTGGGGGCTATACCTAGAGTTGGGCAGAAATTAAAACGGATGCCCACTCTTCTTCCCTTGTCCAAATGACCTGAAATTTGGGCAGGGGATTAGCCTTAACAATACCTAAAGGCAGACCAAAAATGGGAATTTTTTGGAGATACTTTGCCTAAAGTTTTTGTTTCAATTTAATAAACTTAGAGGAATTTATTTAAGTGGTCAAATGACCTCCAAACCCTCCCAAATTTTGGTGAGTGGTCCCTGGCTATAAAACCTAGGTCTGTACAAAATTCCAACTGATTTGGAGGAGTTTTGGGTAGGAAATCTTCTACCCTTAACTAGGCATTAGTGAGACACCTTTTAGTAAAAAGTGCACTAAGAGTTTGGAAAGGTCAAATCACCTCAACAGAGGCTGATAATCCGACCTCTGACTTAGAAGGGTGTTATAACCTGCTTGGAGAAAAATGGAGTGGTTTAGGGTTGATTTATTCTAGGATCCAAGCTCAAACCCTAAATAAAGGGTTTCGAGGGTTTGTGAAGGAGATGGGAGCAATTGCTCTTGTATTGCCTTGAAACTCTGAAGAGTTGATATTAGCGAGATAATAATCGTCTAGATGGAATCTTGGGGAATTTAGAAATAAGTAGATACCTTAAAACCCTAACCTTAGTTTTATGGTAAAATATCAAATAGGTAGAATCAGTCACTAAACCTTACTTAAAAGCTGTGAAATTCGGGTAGAGTGAGTTTTGGATCAGGTAGAACTTATAGCAATTTTTCTGGAATTTTATGTTGATTACTGCTAGCACTTCATTTGTAAAGCTTGTTATGGCCTTAAATGATGATTTAATTATTTAGGAATTTCTGTTCATTGAAATCTCATGAAATTTTGGAAATATAGATTTTAGAACAGAATGATTATCCCTGAATTTTTATATAATTTATAGTTGGGTACATCCAATACTTCCTTCACAAAAGTTAAAAAGGGGTTCTATGCTTAAAAAATTATTTAGGGGTGATTTTATTACTGAAAAATTATGAAACTGGGCCAGTGCTAATTTTAGACCTTTATCTACATGTCATAAATTATTTATAATTTTTGGAAGAATATTTTCCGTACTTGATTAATAAATAACAAAAGATAGAGAGTATTTCTAAAATAGTTTTAGTGCCCTTTTGTTGATAGAAAAAATTATGATACTTTGGATTTAACCTATTGAGATAACCTACTATTTATCATAAATTTGCTGGACATCTTGCATGATTACGTAGGGTAGTTCATGTTCAAACCGGTAGCCCTTGGGATTTTCGAGGAATTTAATTAAATGCCAAATAAATTATGAAAATTTCCATTTTCTGGATTTAGGTCATTTATGTCATGGTAAGTCTCCAGTAAATAATTTAGGGCATTTGGATGAGTATTGGATCATTGCATAACAGGTTCGACATGTAGTCTAGATCGGTCTGCATATAACAAATTTGTGAAATGCAATAGGACATGATCTGAGGAAGTCATTGGAGTTAAACATTTTATCTGGGTGGACAATTGCGGAGGAAATTACCACAGGAAGATTGATGAGAGCTTCGGCTCGGTTGGTTAAGAGACGGACGGGATGGTCCGGGGAGCTTCGGCTCGGTTGGTTAAAAGACGGATGGGATGGTCCGGGGAGCTTCGGCTCGGTTGGTTTGGAGACGGATGTTTTGGTCCGGGGAGCTTCAGCTCGGTTTTGTGTGTTTACGAATAAACTTGCATGTGCATAAGATAGGAAAAGTTAAGGTGGTGGGTTTTTCGATATCGGGGAGTTCGATTGCACCGACACCGATATCGTTGACTCGGCGGGGTGATTAGCACTTCGCCAACAGAAGTCCGGTGCGCCAACCGGCAAGAGTACGCAGGCGTCCGCTTAGTGCACCAAGCGTTGAGGCGTACGATAGGTCAGACCAGTGGTGCTTTTACTGGTTTTGAGGTGGGCGAGGCCCAACCCACCGCTTCTGTCTGCCACTACGGAGGTATCCTGGGAGGTAACTGCTCCGAAAGGGGGAACTAAAGGTCTGTGTGCACAGAGTCGGGTGTGTGAGTTGCACTTGCATGTTTCATCATTAACCCACCATATAGTTGCATACATAATCATTCATTTAACCCTGACACCTAAAGTATAAGTGGTATGGGATGCTTATACGTTAGGACCTGCAAAACGACCCCTTGGTCTATAGGCTTGTGTGGGCAAGTTTATAAATCAAAGGTTAATTTCAATATATACAACCATTGCTATTTGATAACCGACACCCCAAGGTATAAGTGGTATGGGACACTTATACGATGGGAGCCTTGCAAAAGATCCCTTTGCTTATGTGTTCCCGCAGAAGTGAAGGTTTAAATTCATTTATTTGCTTTTCTTACTGCTAGACCTATTATAACATTCATATTAACTGCTCACCGAATACAACTTGCTAGATTAGTTCCGCTGCCATCTTTTTCGTGATTAATCTCTACCTTCATGTCCTTCCCTTTCTTCCTCTCCGCTCGGTACCTAGGAGCCATGGGGGAAGGGGTAGGGGATGATAGGGTTTAGTCTTTATGACTAACGGTTTTCGAACCGCATCATTTAGGGGATCGTGGAGCCCAGCATGGAGGAGCAGCCCCAGAGATCGGTGCGCCTGGAGATGGGGCAGTCTAGCTCCGGAGTTCATACAGCCGGGACCGTGAGTCTTGACTCTGAGTAGTTTTTGTTTTCGCTTCCGCATGAGTGATATTGTAGTGAGGACATGATGTATCGGGCATAAGCCCACATTTATAGTACTCTGATGTTTTCTGTGGACACTCCCTTCATGGAGATTTTATTCTATATATGTGATTTATTATTATGGACTGCATTGCTCTTACTTCTATTATCGTGCTACCTTTCTGTGATCGAATTGGCCGGCAGAATCGGCGCCTTGTGGTGATGACCCTTCAGGACGTGAAGGTGTCACCGCAAAGCGGCGATTCTGGGCCTAAGACCCCGGTGGTTGAAAAAGAAAAAAAAGGGGGGGGGGGGGTCTTACAACGGCCTCCGCTCGCCGCCCGCCAGGGGCGGCCTCCGCCAGCTGGGCGGACTCCCCCTGGAGTCCGCCCAGGTCACCCGCCAAGGGGCGGCCTCCTCTCATCGCCTGCCAGGGGCGACCTCTGCCAGCTGGGCGGACTCCCCCTGGAGTCCGCCCAGGTCGCCCGCTAGGGGGCGGCCTCTGCTCCGTCAGGGGCGGACTCTCTCTGGAGTCCGCTCAGTTTGCTCGAGATCCGTCTGCTTGCTCCTCAGGTCGTACAGCCTGCCTGCCCTCTTCTAGCCACCAACCGGAAGTCTGTCCCGGCAGAGAAAAGTCCAGTCCGCGGAGTCTGCCGAGGTCGTCGACCTCATTTTCTTGGTCCGTCGAGTCCGTTGAGGTCGTCGATGATGACGTCACTGGGCCCGCTTCTAGAAGATTATCCCCGGGCCTATAAATAGCCCCCAAGGCCTCTCATTATGCATGTGCGGGAGGAGAACTGCCACCTTGATCAAAGTCTGCGGACTCAGTTTCCCAGTTCGTCAAAGTTGATCAAGCAAGATCTGCGACCTCAAATCTCCAGTTCGCCCAGGTCGTCAAGGGTTGTGGACTTAGTTTTTTCTATCAGCACAGGCAGCTTGAGTAGCCTCCGCAGCCTGCGATCTCTAGTTCGCCCAGGTCGTCAAGGGCTGTGGACTTAGTTTTTTCTGTCAGCAGCATGCAGCTTGAGCAGCCTCCACAGCCTCCGATCTCCAGTTCACCCAGGTCGTCAAAGGCTGTGGACTTAGTTTTTTTTGTCAGCAGCAGGCATCTTGAGCAGCCTCCGCAGCCTCCGATCTCCAGTTCGCCCAGGTCGTCAAGGGCTGTGGACTTAGTTTTTTCTGTCAGCAGTAGGCAGCTTGAGTAGCCTCCGCAGCCTCCGATCTCTAGTTCGCCCAGGTTGTCTAGGGCTGTGGACTTAGTTTTTTCTGTCAGCAGCAGGTAGCTTGAGCAGCCACCATAGCTTCCGATCTCCAGTTCGCCCAGGTCGTCAAGGGCTGTTGACTTAGTTTTTTCTACCCTCAGCTGGCAGCTTGAGCAGCATCTGCATCCTCAGTTCTCCAATCCTCTGCGACCTCTTTTACTTAGTCTCTGGCAACTCTTTTTCTCAGCCGCCAGCTTCCCCTTGTACCCTTTACTATTTTTACATGTAATGGTGCAATAGCAAGTTGTAAACCTACTTGATTAAATGAAAAGCCCGTCGCAAGAGTGGCATTCAAGACACGGCGGGCGAAGTCTGTTGTTGCCGCTGCTAGCGGCCTCCTCTCTTCTTCTCTCCTCTCTCGGTATCAACCTGCAAAGCTAACCATCAAAGTAGTTGTCTGCTCGACAGTACCTGAGCAAGCTTCTCCTCTATCCCCGCAACCCTTCTCCTTCACCCTTAGCTTGTGAGATCGAACAACCCGTTAACTGGTCGGTGTCGCATTTCGCGCATTAACACTAAGGCCTCAAAAGTCTTGTTCGAATCCAGTTCATCTTCTTGTACAGTTCTTGGAATCTAAAAGACTTTAGCTAATCTTTTGATTGTGACCTTTACTCTTGCTCCATTAATGCCAGATTTGATCTTGCCTTACTTAGGGTTTAGTGTTGCATTGGAATAGAATTGAGAGACCTCTCTCTTCTATATCTTGGTTGGTTCTGAAAATAGATACTTAAGACTTGCCTCATTGACAAGGTCAATCACATTCTTTATTTCGTCTGGAGCGGAGATGAAGGCATTTCACACCAGTTCGTAACCCTTGTTGATTTTATCGTCCATCTTTGGTGCCATAAAAATCGAGAGAATTTGAGATTGAGAGGAGTCGACTAAGGGTTTTCTTGGTCTCGACACTCTGAGAACAGTCGCTCAAGTTTTCTGGTAAGCGTAGTCGACAAATCCTTGCACCACCTATTTATAGTAACTGAATACGAAAGACGAGAAGGCGCGCTGCTTTTAGACTTTTCTGAAAATTCGGGAAATGTCTGGTGTCAATACTGAAAACCTACTCAGTCGAGATGTGTCGACTTAAGTCAACACAAGGTTCTTGTCTCTCGACATAGCCCTCAGGGTCTCGACACCCTTATGTCTCAACACTAATTTTTAATGTCTCGACACATGACTATCTATTGTGTCAACACACATTTTGGTGTCTCAACACAATACTGCTTATAATGTCGACACACCCTATGGTGTCTCAACACAATTACTAGTCTTAGACAAAATTTGTGTTCTGACTATAATTTCTTGACGTATATCAAGTCTTTCCTGGTTATAGTTCATTGTTTAACTGATTAGTCATCTCTTATATGTTGTAGAAAATTTTTTTCCTACTAATTGAAAATATTTATTCAATGTTCAACATGCCTAGTTCAAACTTAAAGTAATTGAACTTGCTTTCATCTAGTGGTTTTGTAAAGATGTCAGCAACTTGTCTTTCTGTTGGAGTATACTTTAAGCTAATATTATCTTTTTCAACATTCTCTTTAAAAAAGTGATATGTAATTTCTATATGTTTAGTTCTACTTTGTGAAATAGGATTATTAGCAATATAAATTGCACTAGTAGAATTACAAAACTTGACAGATTCACTTAGTTGTACACTATAGTCTAGTAGTTGATGCTGAATCCATAGTAACTGTGCACAGTAGCTTCCAGCAGATATATACTCAGATTCTACTATAGAAATTGCAACACTGGTTTGCTTCTTGCTACTCCAACTTATGAGTCTTTTCCCTAGAAATTGGCAAGTTCCAGATGTACTTTTTCTGCCTTCTTTACACCCTGTAAAATCAGCATTTGTATACCCTGTGAGTTCAAAGTCACTATCCCTAGGATACCAAAGCCCAAGATTTGGTTTGCCCTTAAGATATCTCAGTATTCTCTTTACAGTAGTATAATGAGACTCTTTGGAAAATGCTTGGTACCTAGCACAGACACATGTTGAGAACATAATATCTGGCCTACTAGCATTCAAGTAGAGGAGTGATCCAATTATGCCTCTATACAAGGATGCATCAACTGGTTTTCCATATTCATCCTTGTGTAGTGACATAGAAGAACTCATTGGAGTTCTCATGGTAGAAGAATTCTCCATACCATACTTCTTAATCAACTCCTTAGTGAACTTGGACTGAGAGATGGACATACCATCTTCAGATTGTCTAACTTGGAATCCCACTTTAGCTCACTCATGCTGCTCATTTCAAACTTGTCTTACATAAGCCTAGCAAATTTTCTATACATCATCTCAATAGTAGACCCAAAAAATATTTCATCTACATATATCTAGACAAGGATACTTGAACCTTTGATGTCCCTAAGGAATAGTGTCTTGTCTATCTTTCCTCTAGAGAAATTATTCTCTATAAAAAAGGTAGATAGGGTCTCATACCAGACTCTAGTGCCTGTTTTAACCCATAAAAAGCCTTGTGCAATTTGAAGATATGAGAGTTGAGTTTAGAGTTTATAAAACTTGATGGTTGCTCTACATAGACTTCCTCCTTTAGTGTACCATTTAGGAATGCTGACTTTATATCCATCTGGTAGACCTTGTATTTTTTGTATACTGCATGAGCTAAGAACAACCTTATGGCTTCTATCCTAGCTACAGGAGCAAAGGTTTGGTCAAAGTCTATCCCTTCCTCTTGTCTATATCCTTTAGCCACTAATCTAGCTTTGTTATTAACTATAACCCCATACTCATCTAGTTTATTTCTATAAATCCACTTAGTGCCTATGACATTATGATCACTAGGTCTAGGAACTAGACTCTAGACTTTGCATATCTCAAATTGATTGGGCTCTTCTTGCATAGCCATAATCCAGTTGGGGTCTGAATTGGCTTCTTCAAACTTTTTAGGTCCTACCTGTGAGAGAAAACTAAAGTATAGAACCTCATTGTGATGTCTACTTCTAGTAGTTACTCCTAGTCTGGCATTACCAATTATTTGATCAATAGGATGATCTCTAAGATGTCTAACTATTACTGGGAGGTGCCTACCATCACTTAGTTCTGTAGGAGGATTAGGATGATTTTCCTCCTCCCCCTGGGTAGTTATAATATCTTCTATAGGAATATCTACATTATCTCTACTGTGTAACTCTTGATCAGGTGAATCACCTATATTTAACTTTTCCATCTTAGAATCTACATCACCTAGACTAGTGTTGTTAGAAATCTCATTATATAAAATAGAAGTTTCATCAAAAACTATATTTATAGATTCTTATATAATTTGATGTTTCAAGTTGTAGATCCTGTATGCTTTGCTATGAGCACTATACCCTACAAAGATTCCTTCATAGGATTTCTCTGAAAACTTAGTTAGATAAGTTTTTCCATTATCCAATACATAGCACTTACTTCCAAAAACTATAAAGTAGAACAGATTTGGTTTTCTACCTTTCATTAGTTCATAGGGAGTCTTGTTGTGTTTATTGTTGATCAAGGCCCTATTTTGAACATAGCATACTGTGTTCATAGCTTCAACCTAGAAATATTTTGGGAGAGATGTAACACTCAGCATTATTCTAGCTACCTCAATGAGAGTTCTATTCTTCCTATCAGCAACTCCATTTTGTTGTGGTGTTTTTGGAGAGGAGAACTCCTGAAAAATCCCTAGTTCCTTATAGAAATTTATCATCTTTTAGAATTGAAATTCTATACCATGGTCACTTCTAAGCTTGACCACAGAACATCCCATATCATTCTGAACTTGTCTGACAAAATTAGCAAGGTTTTCTAGTGTTTCAGACTTTCTCCTTAAGAAGAATACCCAAGCAAACCTAGAGTGATCATCCACAATCAAATAGGTATAGGAGTTCCTACCCAAACCAAGAACTTGCATAGGACCAAATAGATCCATATGAAGTAAGTACAGACACCTCTCAGTGTCTTTGGACAGAATGCTCTTAAAAGAAACTTTTGTCTGTTTGCATTTTTGACATGCAGAACATAAGCCTTCTTTAAAGCATTTGAGTTGGGGACTATTTCTAACTAAGTCCATAGAGAATAGTTTGCTCATTACTTTATAGTTTAAGTGAGTCAACCTCTTGTGCCATTGCACACATAATGAGTCTTTCTCACTAGCTACTAGGCATACAGGTGATTTTTCATTTATACTTAAGAAGTTTAGAAAATAAATATTCCCACTCCTAGTGGTTGACCAAATGATCTCTTGATCACTTGAATTCTTTATCAGACACTTGTCATTGTGGGAAAAAATTTCATAACCTATATCACAAAGCTGACTTATGCTTATAAGATTGTGGTTCAATCCTTTCACATAAGCCACTTTAGTGATGGTAATAGGCCATTAGAAATGTTACCATATCCCTTGGTGAGTCCTTTCTCTGACCCTCCAAAGATGACTTTTGGTCTATTCCTTACTGGAGTGTAATCTCTTAGCAAACTCCTTGTTTCAGTCATGTTCATGGAACAACCATTTTCCAAGTACCATATTGGCCTTCTTGTGGTACTTCGCTCAACCTACAAACACAGATTTAGTTCACCTTAAGCACCCAAAGAGTTTTGGGTCCTTGGTTCCTGTTAGGCTTTGTTGTGTGAAACACAACAAGCTTTCTAAACAAAGCTATTTGAATCTTTGAAGGTGTTGTTGGAATATACCAATAATCTAGGGCAAAATGCCCAACCTTCCCACAACACCAATACTCAAATCGCTTGTATTTTTTCTTTGGTTGCACATTTAAAGTTGTTCTTTTGTGCAACACAGAATTGTCATCCAACTTCCAAGTTAGTGGTGCAAAATTCACACCCTTACCTTTCAAATTTAGGTGAGGTGCACTGGGACCAGCTCCAAGAATTCCTAGGCTTCTTGGATTGATCGCCCTTTGTGGTGGTTTTTGGCCTATATTGCCTTTAGATATCTGTTCCTTCCAGCAAGGCTCTTGTTTGACCTTGCTGGTAGAGCACTCAAACATCATGTGTCCAGGAACACATGATCTCAAGCATCTGTTAGAAGGCAGATACTTGACTGGTTGCTTAGCTAGACCCATTGGGGCTTTACCCTTAGGTACATTTTTCTTTTTGAACTTTTTGTTCTTGATATACCCTACACCACTTCTAAATAGTACAGAGAAGGTGTCTATTATAGGTAGCACTGACTTGGGTTTTGAGAATTAGGTCAGGAGATGTCTTTCCTGGGTAAGCTTTGCTTCCAGGTCCTTGATAGTCTTGACTTGTTCTACTATTACCTCTGCCTGGCTATCTATCTTATTGGTTAGTTCAATAAGCTTCAGTTTTTGCAGGTCCAACTTTATATTGTCTCTTTCCAACTAAAAAGATAATCCCTTCAGAGATTCTAATTCTCTGGCCTGATCCTTAGCAAGTTGTTTGCTTGCAATCAAGGGCTTTAGTAACTTCCCATATCTGTCGATAAGGGAGTTAAAATCAGCTTCAAGGTCTGAATCATGTTCTCTATTATTAGAGGAGTGTGAACATGATTCATTTTCTGATGTAGAAATAGAATCTGAGGCTAAGCTATAAGAAATTGATTTTACCTTAGTAGGATCTGAACAATCCTGATCTCCTTCTCCTGATTGGGTCTCCTCAATAGCAATCAGTCCCTTCAGAGCCTCCTCCTCTTCTGATTCTGATGAATCAGACACACTGTCAGATAGTGTAGACTATCTCTTTGCCAAGAGGCTTTTGTCAGCCTTCTTGTGTTGTCCATCTTTTAGGTTCTCTTACTTTTTCTCCTTTCTTTTTGATGGGCAATCAGCTATAACATGCCCTTTTCTGTTGCAACAATAACACAATATATTAGTCTTAATATATTTATTATGTAAAGAACCGTACCTGTCCCTAGATTTCTTCTTCTTGGGTTTATCTGGATGATTTATCTTCTTGAGAGAAGAGTCTCTAGTTGGTCCCTTCCAGCTGCCTTGCTTTCTTCTTCTCAACATCTTCTTGAACTGTCTAGAGAAGAGAGACATTTCCTCCTCTATCAGGTCTCTTTCTGATGAGGATGATTCTGAATACTCAGAAGCTATTTCCAGTCTTTCTAAGAGTGTTGACTTCTCTCTGACTTTCTTGGATGACTCAGCCTTTAGGGCCAAGGTCTTTTCTCTGTTGTGTGCTCTAGCTGAATCTTCTTCAGACTTCCTAAGATTGAGCTATAACTCATGGGACAATAGCTTGCCAAATAAAGCCTAGGGTTCTATGTTTTCTAAGTTCCCCATTTCTCTTATGCCACTAATCTTGATGTCCCATTCCTAGGTTAGGGACCTCAAGAACTTGTCATTATGTTCATAGTTAGTAAATTATGTGCCAAAAGTTCTCAGGTTGTTTATAATTCTAAAGAAATTTTCAAAACAATCAGTCACTGAGTCCTTTTTATCCTATCTGAAGGCTTCATATTGTTGGTTTAACAGAGATTTTCTATCATCTCTGAACTCTTCAGTTCCTTCCATATAGATTATCAATGACTCTCACATTTCTTTTGAAGTTTTACAATGAATCAGATTTTGAAAAGTAGAATCATTTATTGCACTGACTATAATATTCTAATCCCTCTTGTCCATAGAGGCCAGAATAATTTCAACCTTATCCATCTCCATATATGTCTTGGGTGTGTTAATGTTTGCATCAAGAACTGACACTTTCATGGAAATGAAGGGTCCTTCAATCACTGTGAAGTATATTCTTGGATCTGCTGCCTCTATGAATAATCTGGCTCTCTACTTCTATATTCCAAAATTTTATTTGGAGCAGACAGGGAGCTTGATGGAATTATTTTCCCTCTGAGCCATGATATATCTTTCTCTACAATCTTATGGATTCTCACTAGGCTGTTATTCCTTTTTCAGTGAGCCTCCCTCTTATACCAATTGATAATGTTTGTTTTAGAATTGAGAGTGACCTAGAGGGAGTGAATAGGTCCAATTTTAAGCTTAGCTACCTTTGTTATACTTTCTTTGAATTAATTATCTCTGCCAGATAAAATAATATAATCTTAACATCAATTTAAAATAGTCTCAACACAGCAATCACAGCATAATACACATAGTTTTATAGTGGTTCCCCAATTTAGAGGTACATCCACTTTCCCCCTTCGCCTATTTAGCAATGAACTAGATTCAGCCAAACTCCTTCTTCTTCTTTTACTCAGATCCTCAGATCTTACAGCTCAGAGCCCAGCTGGCTCCTACAACTCAAACTATACAAGTCTTACCACTCATATCACCAAGATCCTACACCTCAAGTTCTTCCCAAAAACTCTACCTCAGAGTGAATCCATAGTCCTACTCCTCAGGCAAATCCAGCCTTACAACTCATAGAAATACCCACTTCTCCTATATCAGGCAATTCCAGCCCTACCTCAGCCTTTATAACTCAGTCTTATAACTCAGAGAAGATAAATCCCTTACTCACAGATCTAGAGGCAGATCTTTACAAGATTAATAAAGGTAAAAGAAATTTATTCAGAAATAATCACCCAGCTAGAGAGAAATGGGTGACTTCTTCTTGATCTGATCCTGATGTGTTTGCTTCCTTTGATCTTGTAGTGAAAGATTTGATCCAACCCTTCTTAGCTTTTCAAAGCTTCTTGAAGTTGAAATTATGGTAAATCTAAGCTGAAGGATGTTGAAGACAATTCTTGATCTGGCTTCTCTCCACCTTCTGAATTATAGTTGATGCTTCTTTGATCTGGCTTCACCAAATTGTTCTTCTTCCTTTTTTTGAAGAGTTGATCCCTTTAAATAGGCTCTGTCAAGTGTAACCGGCTGATCCGGTTAATAACCGATATCTGACAGTTTTGACACTTGTCAGTACCTCCGGCTTGATTTCTGTTCTTAGGAAACAATTCTGCTTGAAGTGTTGAAACTTGACTGTTGAATATGTCGACACCAGTCCTGGGTGTTGACACTTCTTTTGTAGTGATGTAGACAGAATTCTGAATGTGTTGACACAACCTTTATCTTGTCTCAACACAGCTGATGTAGAATGTGTCGACACAACTTTCACCTTGTCTCGACATAACGTGTGTGGTGTGTCGACACTTCTCCTTAGTGTCGACACATTTACTTCCTGTCGACACAACTTGAGTAGTGTGTGTCGATACTAGTCCTGAGAGTTGACACTATTGCTTTCTTGTATCATAGTGTCGACCCAAGTCCTGGGTGTCAACACAACTTTCTCTTTGACTCAGCACTTCTAGTTTAAGTGTGTCGACACTAGTTTTGAGTGTCGACACAACTTTCTTTTTGTCCAAGCGCATTATGGACAAAAGTGTCGACACTTGTCTAGTGTCTTGAAACTTTTGTACTTAGATTTATTTGCCTGTACACATGAACTTAACATTCATCAAATATAACTATGTGTACATCATTGAGCTAAAAGGACTTCTTCAAATCAAGTACATTGTGACCAATGTACCCAATAGGACTGTTGGGCAGATCCTCACTAAAATACTCATCTATCGGAGATAAATGAGCTCTGGAGGTTGAGGCATGATCTGCAGTGGAAGTTAGAGCTGGAGTGTAACACCCCAAAAACCATAAGTCCCAAAATGGGGTCAGGCTGGGTGACACGGCCTGGGACACGGGCGTGTCCCAGAGCGTTTCCAGAGCACACTTCCTGGGACACGGGCGTGTCCCAGGGCATGTACATTATGGTGGGCGTCGAGTCGAATTCTCGAAATAGCACGGTCTACGATCGTCAAGAGGCGACACGGCATGGGACACGGGCGTGACCTGCTCGGGTGAATAACCGGGTAGCGTTGAGTGGCGAGCACGACCTGTGACACAGGCATGTCACAGGGGCGTGTTTGGTACACGCCTAAGGACACGGGCGTGTGCCTTAGTCGTATTCTTCTCGGGTGATCTGGTCATGTGTTGAAGGAGTGATACGGCCAGTCACACGGCCGTGTGCTTTCTGACATAGGCGTGTCAGGTGTTTGACACGGGCGTGTCTAAGCCCGTGTTCTGGTTTGACTTGAGTCGGTTATGCGCCGCTTCAGGAACACGGCCTATCACACGGGCGTATCACAACCCGTGTTCGGCACAGGAAAATCAATTTAAGGGCTGACTGAGTCGTTAATTTTCTTTGACCAAGATCCAATGGTCTAGGCTCTTCCTTGGGGTGATAAGGCCGGACTTGAGTAGGAGAAAGCTTATTTGAGTTGTGTCATTCTCTTTCTTAAGTTAAGAGAGAGAGGAGAGCAAGAAGAGGAAGAAGAAGAGGATTCCGGCTGCCGGTGGTGCTACGGTGGTTCAAATCGCGAGCTGAGTTCGGATTTGCGAAGGCAAGGCTACTGCGAGAACTTTCATCCGTTTACTTTTATCCCCATGGCTCCGAAGCGTCTTCCAAGGGTAACGATTTCCTTCTTGGACAAGTGAAGTCCTTCTTTCCTGCATTTGCATAGGAATCCTCCACCTAAAGGTGGATGGCGAAGTGATTCCCTTGGGATTGGTGGTTCATCCCTTGTTATTTTACATTAGAACCAGAAGTGTGAGTACGGTTAAGAATGCTATGTGAAGCCCATCTGGACATGTTGGTCTGGATTGGTGATGCTTGTTTGCACATCGGAGAAGATTCCGTGTTTATTACTTATGTGCATGAAATCTGTGGTGGATGCATGTGGCTTGGTGTCGCAGGAAGTACTGGAGGAAGTCCAGGAAATTGTGAGAGTTGGGTTCAACTCTTGTGGCTGTGAGCGCCATGTGGTATGAAGTTGAGCCGTGGGGCTGTAACTGCGAAAAAGGACTTAGTGCTGAATAGGAAAGGTGGAACTGACCCGCGCCTGTAAGTTGACCATGAGTACTTCGGTATTCCTTTGTGGCAAGGCGATTTGAGAAATGGGGGCTGGCTGAACTGTACCTGCGTTATGCAAGTTGTACAAGAGAGTGTCAAGGCATTGGGCTTTCGTCAGGAGCATAATGAGAGTCTTTGGCCTGCGCGCCATAAAGACTAGGAATGCTCATAATGAACTGTCATGTCTTGGACCTCTGAACGGTGGTGGGATCCGGTGTTTCCAGCACACCAGAATGTGCCATGAGTGCATAGAATGTTGGGTCGTCATGCCGGTATTTGTGATATGTATTGCCTTGATGGCTGAATATATATATATGTGTGTTGTAAAATGCTATTCAGGGAAGGAATTCCACTGCCCCATGTCAGGGGCAGGGTCGTTATAATTTGTTGGGTATTGTATCCATAATGTACCTGATTTGAAGAAGCCCCTGTACATGCTAAGATGAATTCACAATGTATTTGACAATCTTCTGTTAAGTTGTGCTTGCAGCTATTCCATGCTAAGTACACACCAATGTTAGGGTGCAGTGGGTCAATATACACGGGTCTGCGCAACATAATCCCTCGTTGAGGAGATCAGTGTGTTGGCTCACGTGTGCTCTCTCTATTGGAGTGTACTTATTCTCAAGTATAGGGCTGAGATAGATCAAGAGCAGAAGAGGAGCAAAGATGGGTCAAAGACCAAGTTCATGGGAAGGAAGAGGAAAATCGTCTAAGTCAAAATCGACGGGAATCACTAAGTGATTCTCGCCGATTCGACGGGAATCACTAGTGATTCTCGCCGAATCGTCGAGAATCAGCCAGTGATTCCCGCCGATTTTATCTCGCTGACTGTCCTCCTTCAAGAATTCTGCTAAGGCAGAATCGACGGGAATCATTTACTGATTCTCGCCGATTCGTCGAGAATGACGTTGCATTCCCGCCGATTCGTCGTGAATGACCTTGCTTTCTCGTCGATTCCCTCCGGATGACAAGAGTTTCAACTGGAATTCTGCCAAGGCAAATTCATTTTCATCTGGAAAATGAGGGTTCAAATTCATCTGGAAGAGATTGACCCCCGTGCATTATTCATTGTGGAAGATTGTCCATTCATTCCCATGAAGGATTCTGACTCTGGAGAAGATCACCAAATCCCTAAGAGTACCGCAGAGATGTCTGAAACCGAGCTTTCACTATTTAACTTGGACAAGCTGGTATGACAGATCATCTCTGATATCTGGTCAGGGTCTTCTCTTACAAGATTAGACAATTGCAAGACTGCAAAGTCCATGTGGGAAATAATCTCTGACCTGATGGAAGGAAAAAAGGCTGTCAGGACTGAATGCCAGCAAGAGGATGAGGCTTATGTTGGGGTCCTCGTCTCTGATGATGAATGTCAAGAACAACTTCTCAATATCAGGGCTCTGGTATCTCTATCAGAGACTGAAGAAGAGATTGAGGAATGTTGTTGTGATGAAGCTGAAACCTCAGTCTCAGCTGACAACAACTCCAACCCTGATCAGCACGATCAGGATCAGGTATCTTCCTCTTCCTGCTCTCTTCCTCTTGTATCTCCTGAAGACAGGAGAAGTTCAGAGGTGTGTCCCTCTTTTGATGCTAGGGAAATAGACAGTTCTAATCAAAAGATTGAAACTCTTGATTCCCTTTGTAGTGTCCTTCAGAAGAGCAACTTGCTTGTGGAGAAACAAGCTATGGAAATTGCTCAGTTGAGGACCATGATGGATCTCCAATTGGAATCCATCAAGGTGAAGGACTCAAAGATCTCGGATCTAGATTTTTCTCTAGAGACCGAGAAGAGGATAGTATCTAACTTTTCCAAGATAGATGCTATTAAGAGAAAGGGAGAAGCCAGGTGGATCTCGCGAATCATAAATTCGTTGAGAAATGGGGAAACTGTGTTCAGACCCCCCCCCCCCCCCCCCCACACACACACACCGGGCAGGAAGGACACACATTATGCTTTCAGGTATGACCATAAGAACAACTATGGTCACTGTAAGAGTAATCAGCCCTCATGTGGAAATACCCACAGTGCAAGAGCTGTTATAGCTACCCATGAGAGAATACACAAGGCTCATCATGAACCTTTTGTATTCACGGCCTCAGTCCCAACTCGTCATGGAAGTGCAGGAACCAGCTATCACTGTAACTCTCACCACTTTAGGACACAGGGAAAGGGGGTTGGGAAACATGTAGCAAGTACCCATAGGGCCCCCGGATATGTGCTGGTTGAAAAGAAGGCACCACCTCCCAGGCCTCATGACACTCACCACATGTTCTCCATCCACCCTCCATCGTGTCTCGGTGGGAAGGGCAAATCTGTGAGCAGAACCTGCTCTGCCCCTATCAGACCTAAGATCATGACTAACTCAGTCAGTAGATCTGGTCAGAAAAGGAGATACAACATTCATGAGTGTTGGTGCTGTGGCAAAGTGGGTCACTTTGCCATAGATTGTTGGCACAATCCTTCTGTGCCAAGGGCAAGGGTATGTCCACTTCCTTTGGCTAGAGATAGCCTTCCTTACAGAAATCATGTAGGAAGGCATTTAGTAGTATATGCTGACAGGAACCTAGGACCCAATGCATATTGGGTTCCTAAGGTAAGGTAATTTGTTTTTGCAGGATAGTCTAGGTTCCCGTGAACATGATGGGACCTAGATAAGAGATGTTCCAAGAACGGTATGGAACAAGTATATGGGATAAGAGATAATGCTAACTACAATGGCCTACTTCAACTGGATACCTGTTGTACTTCAAATAGAGGATCCGAATGATCAACTTAATGATCCCAGGTATGCGCATTCAGTTTCGAAAATTGAATCGCATTACATATATGTTTATATATATATATATATCCAAACAAATATGTAGATTCTCTCTCTAAAATAAATATACATAGATATATATATACCCACCTGATGGTAGGACACGAGAGCTAATAACTGTATGATTCTTAGCTTGGAATCTGATGAATGGTTTATATATTATCGATTATTTGTGACAATGAGTGTCAATCGGTCCGATGAAACTCAAGGGACGTGTGCCAGTAGTTGTAACGAAAACTGTACATTTATGACTCACCAAGAAATACCCAGTGCTTATTTCTAGGGTTAACATCCCTTCGAATCAACTTAGCTATTCTGACCAGGAAATAAAAAGGGCAAAGTTTACACATTCAAATCGACAACTCAAAGTTTCGAAATAAAAAGGGCAAAGTTTCGAAAGGTTCGAAATTCGAAACGGTCAGCAGAAACCGGCTATTCACAACAGAAATATCAGCTACCCCAGCTTTCGGAGGAGATAAATAGCGTAAACCACGGAAATCCCGACCCTTCGCATTCTGGACGCTGCGGAAATCTCGTCGACTCTGTGGAAACCTCGTTGAATCCCATCGGTCGTACGGAAACTCCTCCCGTGCTTCAGTCGCTCAGTGTTCTCATCGATTCCCCTTGCCTCCCGACGACTCCAACTCTGTCGATTATAGTCTGCCGCTGTCCTCTCTCCGTCGGATCGGTGCTCCCTTCTCCGACATCTACTTGACACAAAGTTCCTGCCGATTCTGCATTCCCTCTCTTGCCGTCTCCCATTCCTGTTGCCAGAAGTCCCGACGCAAGACGACTAGGGACTCTCTCCGCTCTGCGCAAGGGTAACGAACGTTCCTCCTTGTATCTCACGCTTGTTTGTAACTTGTCTAGTTCCTAATCTAGAGATTGAGATAGAGTTAAGTCCCTTGGATGTCACTTATTTAGGTTTACAATGGCTCCTCGAACCACAGTCGGTCTCCTCACTGGGAGTGAGTTGGTTAGGACTGGCTTCGCCCATGCCTCCGATGAATTAAGGAACATAATCTTGATGCTTGAGAAAGCAGGGCTCTCCTTTATCCTTGAGCACCCGTGCAAAATTCTGGATAAAGAAGTTCTCGAATTCTACGCAATCGCCAAGCTACGTCACGAGGACACCTTGATAAAAAGTAAGATTGCTGGACTAAGGAACAAGATGTCTGCAGCAAAATTGTCACGTCATCTGCAGCTCAATAGCTTTGAACAAGAGAACCACATGGATGAGAATGATCGTGCACGGACACTACTGTTCTATGGATTAGCACGAGGGACAAAGGCCATCAAACTCAAGGACATGAATGAGGAAGGAAAGCTCCTCTCTGATATCATTGTGAAGGTCCTGACCTACAAACTGGGCTCCCATGATCATATTTCAGGGGATATGTTCAAAATCCTGATGTCTGTGGTGTGTAGAAAAAGATACAACTGGGGGGCCATGTTGTTTGAAAAGATTAAAGATACCCTACGAACTCCCAACTTTGGTAGAATCATCAGCATGTACCTCAATCAGATAGACGGAGACAGGTTTGATATGAGTAAGGGAGTTCCTCTTCACTACTTAAAGAAGATGGACTCCAGCATTTTTGATAGATGGGAGAGGAGAATTGGCCTAGGAGGTGCAGCTGAAGCACAGGGTTATGAAGATGACAGAGCTCCGGAGTACAGAAATCCCTTGGATGAACCCAGTGACATTCCTGATCTGCTGCATGCAGGAACTAAGGGGGAGTCTTTCACCATTCCTTCTGATGCCCTCAGGATGGATGTCTCAGTTTCAGATCAAGAAGACACCGTTGCTAATATTACTCAGATCACGAAGGATGCTGTGGATACCCTCTCTACTGATCAGGCTGAGAAGGAGGAAGTGGAGGATGGCATGGAGGATGATGCTGCTGATGAGGATGATGTGGAGAATGCGGCCACTGATGATGTGAACAATGACTAAGATGGAAATGGGATCGACATGAGGGAAATTGATGTTGACCTCCCCTCTGAGGAACAGGTTCCATTAAAAGTTCCTGATGAATTTGGCACAACAATTGAGGGGGAGACCTCCCGGCAGGGGATGATAAGTACATATGGAAAAACAACAGAGGCTGCCCCTATCCCCCCTCAAGAGACTGTGAATCTATCTAGCTCCACCAGTATATCTATAGATGAAAATCCTGACTCCAAGAGTCCTATCCCCCGTGAGCATGACCAGACCATTCATCAGGTTCATCCACTAGGACCTAGCCTGGCGAATCACACCGTAAATATCATTCAAGGTATAGTGGATGAACTGAAAGCCTCTTTTGAACGATCTCACAACAAAGTGCTGAAATGAATTAAGCAATCTGAGGATCTGATGCTTAAAAATGTTGTGGAGATAAATCATAAGCTGGACATGATGGAACAAAAGTTTGAAGCTAAGTATGCAGAGGTCGGCACTGCCGTAAATCTTCTAATGCAAGGGATTAAGAAAAATACAGCCGATCTGGCAGTAGTAAACCAAAATGCACATGTTGTGGCCAATAATATCAAATTGTTCGATGGCAACATGGTGACACTCAACGCAAATTAGACATCCCTGTTGAACAAGTTCACTAAGACTGTTAAGCATATAGATGAGTCACTGCATACCTATGCAAACTCCATTGACCTAGAAGCCAAAAAGGGGGAGAATGAATATACAGCTAAGATGGCAGGGCTAGAACAAATCATGGTCGACAACTTCATGCAGTCAAATAAGTATGTTTTTGAAAGCCGTCACTGGCTAGTTCAACAAGCATCTGGTATACAAATTCTGGTTCCTCCTACTGATGAGGTTGCTACTGCTGCTGCTGAGGAGGTTGCAAGTGATGAGGAGGTTCCCCTGAGTGAAGCTGATGCCAGAAAGGCTGCTAAGGCCACTGCCAGAGCTGCTCACATGGCCATGTTTGATCAAGAGGCCATTGCAAAAGGGAAATGAAAAATTCAAGAAGGAACTTCCAAAGAGACTTCGGCTGAGAGGAAAGCAAGATTGAAGGAAAGTGAAGTGAAGAATAAACGATGGAGTCCTACATCGAGGAGCATCATACTGGATACTTTCACGCTACAACAGCGGGGAGAGCTGAATAGAAATGAAATATACAGTCAGTATAAGTGGGAGCTGCACAAAGTGTATGAGGCTAAAAGAAACATATTCTTCAGGTCTAACACTGTGGAACATAAAGCTCCTCCACCCCAGTATTACCCGAAGCCGAAGGAATTCTTTGAGAGGCAAAGCAAGAAGTACATGGCTGAACAATTAAGAGATGCTTAGGCAAAGGAGAGATAGAATTGGAATCTAGATTTATTTTTATTCTCTCTATGCGTGTATATCTTTTCTTGTATTTAAATGAACAATCTTTGGATATATATATATATATATATGATCACATGCTGATTCATCTGTTGTTCTGAATGCGTGAAATTTTATTATTCTGTGTCTTGTCTCGCATATTTTGTTATGTATTTTCTTCTGGTTGGTATAATTCATCTTAGCTAGTAGGATTTTGGCTTCTTCAAATAGTGGGAGATTGTTGGGTATTGTATCCACAATGTACCTGATTTGAAGAAGCCCCTGTACAAGCTAAGATGAATTCACAATGTATTTGACAATCTTCTGTTAAGTTGTGCTTGCAGCTATTCCATTCTAAGTACACACCAATGTCAGGGTGCAGTGGTTCAATATACACGGGTCTGCGTAACGTAATCCCTCGTTGAGTAGATCAGTGTGTTGGCTCACGTATGCTCTCTCTATTGGAGTGTACTTATTCTCAAGTACAGGGCTGAGATAGATCAAGAGCAGAAGAGGAGCAAAGATGGGTCAAAGACCAAGTTCATGGGAAGGAAGAGGAAAATCGTCTAAGTCAAAATCGACGGGAATCACTAAGTGATTCTCGCAGATTCGACGGGAATCACTAGTGACTCTCGCCGAATCGTCGACAATCAGGCAGTGATTCCCGCCGATTTTATCTGGCTAACTATCCTCCTTCAAGAATTCTGCTAAGGCAGAATCGACGGGAATCATTAACTGATTCTCGCCGATTCGTCGAGAATGACGTTGCATTCCTGTCGATTCGTCGTGAAAGACCTTGCTTTCTCGCTGATTCCCTCTGGATGACAAGAGTTTCAACTGGAATTCTGCCAAGGAAAATTCGACGGGAATCATGAGTGATTCCCGCCGACTTCGACGGGAATCACCAATGATTCTCGCCGAATTTGCCTTAGGCAAATTTGCTCTGTTCGCTGGACCGAATCAAGAAGCTTTGCGTTGTTTTGACTGGAACTAGGGCTTCTTCTTGTGGGACCCACAACGGTCATTTAGGGTTGTTCTACTGTATATATACTCGCGTATTTTGAACTTACAAGGTAGCGATTCACGGAAAATCAAAAGCAGTCGTGCGTGACCTAGCCGATCGCGGAACTCCACCGCTCGTCGTCGCCGCTCACAAAGTTGTCGCCGCCGCAGATCTCAGATCATCTTTGATCTTCCGGCGACAGAACCGAGGCAAGTCTAGCGTCTCACGCTTCTCTCTCGAGATCTCTTATTTCTCGATTTGTTGAACGAGGTTAGTTCTTCATTCCAAATCAATTGAGACGACCAATCTGATTGAGATCGTTGGTAGACCTTGCTTGCTTCGTCAAGAAGTTTGGATCTACAAAGTATCGCCGCCGCAATCGCTTGCCGCCGCCGATCTTGGCAAGATCCTCTCCAAGAGAGTACTTAGGTCGTGGACTCTTCATCTTCATCAAGAACGCTTCAACGAACGAAGAGGGACATCGGGTTCTCCACACGTGTAGTTTGTATCTCTTGTACATTCTATTTTTATTTTGTTGTAAAGGAATAGTGATTCATAGTTGTAAGGGTTGGGTGCAACCCGTGGTGGGGGAGTAGTAACTCCTTCGGTTGGAAGGGTGCCTTCCGTATTTTGAGGATTGGATTTCAATCCGTTTGGTGAAGTGACCGAGTCATCCCTTGGTGGGAGATAGGTCGAAGGGGGAGAGTGGACGTACCCAAATCGGGGAATCACTATAATTGCTTGTGTGCTTTTCTGTGCTGTGTTTGTTTAATTATGCAGGTTATTTAAATTCCTCAAAAGACTGCAATTCACCTATTCCCCCCCATAGGTGGAATTAGTTGACACTAAAGACTTTTATAATTAGCCAGCTGAATGCTGATCGTTTCCCTGTTTGCCACCGGTTGGTGGATTGGTTCTTGCAGGTGCAGGTGGTGCTGGTCCAAGCAGGACTTAGCGGGCTGAAGCCCAAGCTGCGCTGCTGCCCTCGACAGCCTTGTTTTGTTTACTCTTATTCATGTGTGGCCGGCCGGCGTGCCGATGTTTGTAAATCACACCTTATGTTAAGAGAAACTTGTAAAAGTCATAAGGCTATGTACCTTGTGTATTTTGTTGTATACATTCCTATTTAGTAAAAGTGGACATTTTTATTATGTTGAGTTCAAGTTTTCAACCCTGAAGCTTCATCTAGAATGCTCTGTGTTAGGGTGCGATGGTTCTTGATATTATTTAGTGACGTCTCCGCCTGTTTGTGGAATATGGTGTGGGGCCCCAGCAGGACCCTCTATTATATCTTACGTGACAGGTAGAGGTGTTACAATTTGGAATCAGCTTGTTGGTCAATCTCTTCTGAATTCGCGGACGAATTCTTTTGAGGGGTGGCGAGCCCGTATAAGTGCTAACGTTATAACACATAAATTGAACTCAAGAATGTCCACTTAGGAATGTAAATACACTTATTTGTTGAACCTGTGTGTTCATTTTTGTATATTTACCGTTTGTTTAGTCGCTTAATTGTGTTTCTACACATATAGGTGACTAGAAGTGTTGCGGGTCAGTCGGAACCTCAATGTTCTGTTGAAAGTGCGGCACCGACTGAGGTGCCCACACCTCCTCCATCTGCTGAAACTATCCGTTTGATTATGGAGAGAGTGATTGCAGTTATGAATGCTCAGCAAGCTGGACAAGCTCCTTCAGCGACTGTGATGGAGGCATCTTCTGGGTATGGATCTCACGCTTGTTTTACGTGTGGAAAGTTGGGACACTTCGCACGTGAATTCCGAGTTGGACCTCCAAAGGGTGAAAAGGAGACGAGAGCATCTTATGCGGAGAAAGGGAAGACTGTGGTGGAGTCTTCTGCGTCGCACGCACAGCCCCGAGTCTTCAACCTTGGGAAACAGGAGGCCTGTAAGCAGGCCGATGTCGTCACAGGTGCGCGTAGTTTTAAATTTATTGTATGTTGTGTATTTTGCTTGTTTAAACTTGGTGTTACAGGTTTTGTCCTTATACGGGACTATCCGGCACGAGCACTGTTCGATACAGGTGCTTCACATTCGTTTCTGTCGGAAGATTTCATCTTGCGAATCGGGTGCCTATACGGATCGCGACAGACAGTCTAAAGGTGTTACTACGTAACGGATGTTTAATGTGTGCGGATAAGTCTTGTTGTGTTGAGGTCAAGATAGGGAGTCGGGATTTCAAGGTGGAAACATTAGTATTGCCGATATCAGATTTTGATATAATCTTTGGTATGGACTAGCTTTTAGAGCAGCATGATTGTATAGATTGCACTTCAAAAGAGGTTACACCGGGGAAAAATACCGAACAAGAGGCCAAGTTCATTGGTATGCGAGGGATGAGTCGGGTATTGATATCTTCTCTCCAAGTCATTAAGGCAGTTTGGAAGGGTGCGGAGTTATTCTTCACACTCATTGAGGAGGTGGAGCCGAAGGCCAGTGTGAGTGAGGTGTGGATTGTATCGGAATACGCTGATGTGTTTCTAAAAGACCTTCTGGGGTTACCACCCCAAAGGGAAATTGCCTTCGCTATCGAGCTGGTGTCAGGTGCAAAACCTGTGGCCCGCTCGCCTTATCGAGTAGATCCAAAGGAGATGGCGGAACTAAAGGTTCAGTTGCAAGAATTGTTAGAGTAAAGATATATATGCCCAAGTCAATCATCTTGGAGCGCGCCAGTTCTCTTTGTGAAAAAGAAGGACGGCAGCTTGCGTCTATGCATTGACTATAGAGAACTGAACAAACTAACAGAAAAGAAAAAGTATCCAATTCCACGGATTGACGACTTGTTCGATCACTTAGTTGGCTTGACTGTATACTCCAAGTTGGATTTGAAGTCAGGTTACTATCAGTTGAGAGTTCGTGAAAGTGACATACCAGAAATAGCATTTGGAACATATTATGGTCACTATGAGTTCACGGTAATGCCGTTTGGGCTGTCTAATGCGCCATCGGTATTCATGGACTTGATGCATCGAACGTTTAGGGAATACTTGGATCTCTTTGTGATCGTCTTTATTGACAATATCCTCATATACTCCAAATCCGAAGAATCATGCAAATCACTTGCGGATTGTATTGCACACCCTTAGGAAGAATAAGCTCTACGCCAAGTTCTCTAAGTGTGAGTTTTGGTTGTCGTCAGTGGCTTTCCATGGCCATGTGCTTAGTGGAGAGGGCATTGCGGTAGATCCTTCTAAGATAATCGTTATTCAGGAGTGGCATGTTCTTTCTTCAGTAGCAGAAGTCAGGAGTTTTCTTGGGCTTGCGGGCTACTACAGGTGCTTCATAGAGAATTTCTCGAGGGTAGCTTTGCCTCTCAGCACACTGACGAGGAAGGATCAGAAGTTCATTTGGACACCAGAGTGCGCACAAGATTTTTAAGAGCTAAAGAGTCATTTGACCGCGGTGCCAATATTGACATCGCCATGTGGTCAAGACGGCTTTGAGGTCTATAGTGATGTATCAGGGAGCAGCTTAGGCTACGTTCTTTTACAATTCGGAAAAGTGATAGCTTATGGCTCATGCCAGTTGAAGGTGCATGAACAAAATTACCCTGTCCATGATTTGGAATTGGCGGCAGTGATATTTGCACTTAAACTGTGGCATCATTATCTGTATGGCATGAAAGTTGATATATTCACGGACCATAAAAGCCTGAAATATATGTTGGATCAGAAAGATCTTAATATGCGATAGAGAAGGTGGATCGAGTTTCTTGGTGACTACACCTTCCAGATTCATTATACTCCCGGTAAAGGGAATGTAGTCGCGGATGCCTTGAGTCATCGGTTTCCGGCAAGGGCAAGTTGGCTTCTAAGGCATGATGAAAGCCTAATTCGAGAACTGGAGGCATTAAATATTTCTTGTGTTGAAAGGAATGCCACTGCAGATGGGTGCTTAAACTGGACGGAGGTACAGTGTGACCTAGCGGACAGAGTTCGACAAGCAACAAAACTTGATGAAAGTCTATAATGTTATGCAGCGGAAAGTGAGGACTCTAGATTTTTGTTTAATGACGGTCTTTTTTGGAAGGACGGTCGTTTGTGTGTCCCAGATAGGGGTAAGCTTCGTGAAGAGGTGATGTATGAAGGCCACTTCACCAAATATTCGATTCACCCCGGGAGCACGAAGATGTATAAAGATATGAAAAAGCTGTTATGGTGGCCTGGAATGAAGAAGGACAAAGCACACTATGTTGTTAAGTGTCAAACATGTGCTTTGGTAAAGGCGGAATGCCAAAAACCGGGTGGTTTGCTGAAGTCGTTTCCTATCCCTATGTGGAAATTTGATGATCTTTCCATGGACTTTGTGCATGGATTTCCGAGGTCACAGCGTGGAAATGATGCGGTATGGGTGATTTTGGACAGGTTAACTAAGGTGTCGCACTTCATCCCAAACCGTAGGGACGAGTCAGGTTAGAAGTTGGCAAAAATGTACGTGGATACTATTGTACGATTGCACGGTGTGCCCTGTAACATCATTAGTGATCAAGATGGGCATTTCACTTCGGGTGATTGGAGATTAGTCCACGAACTATTGGGTACTAAATTACATTTCAGCATGGCCTTCCATCCTCAAACTGATGGTCAGACCGAGAGGACCAACAGGACGTTGAAGGATATGTTCCGAATGTGTGCACTAGATTTCGGGAAGAATTGGGAAGATCATCTAAGTGTGGTTGAATTCGCCTACAATAATAGCTACCAAGCTAGTATCCAGATGGCGCCCTTTGAGGCTTTATACGGTAGGAAATACCACACACCTTAGGCTTGGGCGGAGACTGGCGAAACGAAGTTGTACCAGCAAAAAGAGTTAGATGATGTCAACTCAATTATACGATTTATACGCAAAAGACTAATGGTTGCTCAAGATAGGCAAGCTAAGTATTACAATGCCAAGCACCGAAACGTGGAGTTTGCGGTGGGCGATTGGGTGTACTTAAAAATCAAACCATTCAAAGGTGTTTCCTGGATACGGCGTCTGAAAAAGTTGAGCCCGAGGTATCTGTGACCGTTTGAAGTGGTCGAACGTATTGGTGAAGCTGCCTATCGGTTAGCACTTTCGCAAGAGCTGAGGGGTTTACAAGATGTGTTTCATGTCTCAATGTTGCAGAAACCGGTCAAGGATCCAGCTCAAGTAATTGAGAGTGATCGAGTGTCGGTTGAGTATGAGCTAACGATGAAGGTTAAACCCATTCAGATCGAGGATTGAGCCAAGAAGCAGTTGCGGAACAAGACAATCGGGATGGTCAAAGTCCGGTGGGACAATTGTGGCCGAGAAGAGCTAACATGGGAGCGAGAGCATACCATGCAAGCTGAATTTCCCGAGTTATTTATGCAAACTGTTGGCTTGTCTGTATTTTGTTGAATCTTATATGTAAAGTATCACATGTTGTGTAATGCTTGCACTTCCTTACTGTGCCCAAATTTCGGGACGAAATTTGTTGTAAGGAGGGGAGGATTGTAACACCCCAAAAACCATAAGTCCCAAAATGGGGTCAGGCTGGGTGACCCGACCTGGGACACGGGCGTGTCCAGTGCACACGGCCTGGGACACGGGCATGTCCCAGGGCGTGTCCTTTACGGTGGGCATCGAGTCGATTTCTCGAAATAGCATGGTCGATGATCGTCGAGAGGTGACACGGCCTGGGACACGGGCGTGTCCCAGGGCGTGTCCTGCTCAGGTGAATAACCAGGTAGCATTGAGTAGCGAGCATAGCCTGTGACACGGGCATGTCACAGGGGCGTGGTTGGCATACAACTAAGGATACGGGCGAGTGCCTTAGCCGTGTTCTTCTCGGGTGATCTTGTCCTGTGTTGAAGGAGTGACACGGCCAGTCACACGACCGTGTGCTTTCTGACATGGGCGTGTTAGGTGTTTGACACAGGGGTGTCTAAGCCCGTATTATGGTTTGACTTAAGTCGGTTATGCGCCGCTTCAGGAACACGGGCGTGTCATAACCCGTGTTCGGCCCAGGAAATTCAGTTTAAGGGTTGATCTGAGCCGTTAATTTTCTTTGACCAAGATCCAATGGTCTAGGCTCTTCCCTAGGGTGATAAGGCTGGCCTTAAGGAGGATAAATCTCATTTGAGTTGTGTCATTCTCTTTCTTAAGTTAAGAGAGAGAGGAGAGCAAAAGGAGGAAAAAGAAGAGGATTCCGACCGCCGGTGGTGATACAGTGGTTCAAATCACGAGCCGAGTTTGGATTTTCGAAGACAAGGCTGCTGCGAGAACTTTCATCTGTTTACTTTTCTCCCCATGGCTCCGAAGCATCTTCCAAGGGTAACAATTTCCTTCTTGGACAAGTGAAGTCCTTCTTTCCTGCATTTGCATAGGAATCCTCCACCAAAAGGTGGATGACGAAGTGATTCCCTTGGGATTGCTGGTTCATCCCTTATTATTTTGCATTAGAACCGGAAGTGTGAGTACGGTTAGGCATGCTATGTGAAGCCCATCTGGACATGTTGGTCTGGATTGGTGATGCTAGTTTGAACATTGGAGAAGACTCCGTGTTTATTACTTGTGTGCATGAAATCAGTGGTGGATGCCTGTGGCTTGGTGCCGTAGGAAGTACTGGAGGAAGTCCAGGAAATCTTGATAGTTGGGTTCAACTCTTGTGGCCGTGAGCGCCATGTGGTATGAAGTTGAGCCATGGGGCTGCAACTGCGAAAAAGGACTTAGTGTTAAACAGGAAAGGTGAAACCGACCCGCGCCTGTAAGTTGACCATGAGTACTTTGGTATTCCTTTGTGGTAAGGCAATTTAAGCAACGGGGGTGGCTGATTTGTACCTGCGTTATGCCAGCTGTACAAGAGAGCGTCAAGGCATTGGGCTTTCGTCAGGGGCATAAAGAGAGTCTTTGGCCTGCGCGCCATAAAGACTTGGAATGCACATAATGAACCGTCATGTCTGGGACCTCTGAACGGTGGTGGGATCCGGTGTTTCCGGTACACCAGAATGTTCCCTGAGTGCACAGAATGTCGGGCTGTCGTGCCGGCATTTGTGATATGTATTGCCTTGGTGGCTGAATATATATGTATGTGTTGTGAAATGCTATGCAGGGAAGGAATTCTGCTCCCCATGCCAGGGGTAGGGTCGTTATAATTGGTCCGTTGAATGCTGAACGTTGCCCTATTTTCCACCGGTTGGTGGATTGGTTCTTGTAGGTGCAGGTGGTGCTGTTCCAAGCGGGACTTAGCGGGCTGAAGCCCAAGCTGCGATGCTACCCTCGGAGGCCTTTTTTTATTTACTCTTGTTCATGTGTTGCCGTCTGTTGGGTACATTGGAAAATGTGTACCTGATTTGAAGAAGCCCAACCTAGCTAAATGATATACATCAAGGTGTATTTGATGTTGTTTTGAGTTGACATGTGCAGGTAAAGAAATGTTAAAGCTTACAGAAAAAATTCTAAGTCCAAGTGTCGACACAAAGGAAAATGTGTCGACACATAGAAGAAAGTTGTCGACACAACACTGGGAAAATGTGTCGACACAGAAGAAGTAAGTCGACACTACTCTGGGAAAAAGTGTCGACACATAACATAGTCTACAACAGCACTGGGAAATTGTGTCGACACAGAAGAAGTAAGTCGACACAGCACTGGGAAATTGTGTCGACACAGAAGAAGTAAGTCGACACTACTCTGGGAGAAAGTGTCGACACAGAAGAAAAACATCGACCTCAACATTGGGAGAATGTGTCGACACTAAAGAATATAGTCGACCCCAAGTTTGTCTACAACAGCAGAATGTGTCGACACATTGTGATTGAGTCGACACATTGAAGCAGAGTTAAAAGAAGACAGTGTCGACACTGAAGAGTATGGTCGATCTCCAGTTTGTCGACATCATCTGAATATGTCGACACAGAAGAAAATAAGTCGACACTTACTGAAGTTAAGATTCTACAACAACTGTGTCGACACACAGGACTTGTGTCGACACACTGAAGAGTCAAGATCAAATTGTTTGCAGAAGAAGCTGTGTCGACTCAAAGGCAACTTAGTCGACATCACTGAAGGCAGTGTCGACACCAAAGTCAATTGTGTCGACACAAATAGACAGATGGTCTCGACACTTTCTGACAGACTGTCTCGACACACTGTGGTTCAAGACTAAGGCACAGGACCTGTTGAAGACTTGACAGCTGTGGGTTGCCACCGGTTAACTGAAGCTGTCAGACCTGTCAGAGAACTGTTAGAAACCGGATCAGCCGGTTTCCATGATGGAAGTCTATAAATAGACATATTCAGAAGAAGGAAACAACATTCACAACATTGAAGAAATTCTTAACTCCAGAACTTTTGAAGAAGGATTCCGATCCAAATCATTTCAAGAAAGTGCAAGGCACTTAAGAAGATCTTCTCAGGAAGATCTAAGAAGACTATCTAAGGATAGATCTAAGAAGAGTTCTAACCAGAATTCTGAAGAATCATTCAAGTACTGATAGAGAGAGATCAAGTCAGAATTTGAAGAAGAAGAAAGAATCCACCATTGGATTCTCAAGAAGCTGTTTGGAATCAACTCAGCTAAGTACATTTTCAAGAAGCTTTGAAGAAGGCTAAGAAACAGTTGATTGCATCAGCTGATTAAGAATTGTCATTGCCTCTTCTCTCTCAACTTGGCAAGACAATTTAAAACAATCTTTTCTATATTTTTGTAGGATCTGTTTATACAGATCTGAGTTGTAAGCCTATGTTATAAAGGCTGAGTGTAGGAGTGTTGAACTCTGAGTGGTAGGGCTGATTGCCTGAGTGTAGGAGAAGGATATTCTCTGAGTTGTAGGCCTTGGGGCAAGGCTGAGGTAGGGCAGTTGTGCCTGAGTTGTAGGAACCAGTTGGGTTCTGAGTTGTAAGATCTTTTGATCTGAGATTAGTGGAAGATTGGCCGATTCTAGCATACTGCTAGATAGGTGAAGGGGGAAAGTGGATGTACCCAGACCTTGGGGAACCACTATAAATCTGTGTGCAATCTGTGGTGCTTATTTTCTGTGATTGCTGTGTTTTATTGTGAATTCTGCCTTGAAGTTTTTCAAAAAATAAGTTGAACCTATTCACCCCCCCCCCTCTAGGTGTTTAGGTTATCTTGAAAGTGAAACTATCAAGTGGTATCAGAGGGAGGTTCCTCAAAAAGGGCTTAACAGTCTGAGGTAGATCTAATAGGCAGATTCAAGAATCAAGAAGATGGGTTCTGGAGAGAATCATAAGGAGCTAGGGTCAATGAAATTACCCATATGCAAGAAGGAAATCTTTGGGATCTGGAAAGAAAGAGTCAGATTGTTTATGGAAGCATCAGACCCAAGGATTTACATCACAGTACAGGAAGGCCCCTTCATACCAATGAAGATATCTGTTCTTGATGCAAATATCAAAACACCAAAGACTTATTCTGAAATGACCAAGGATGAAATCATCTTGGCAACCATGGACAAAAGGGCACAGAACATAATTGTCAGTGCCATAGATGATTCAACATTTCAGAATCTGATTCACTGCAAGACCTCCAAGGAGATGTGGGACACATTGATTGTCTACATGGAGGGATCAGAAGAAGTAAGGCTGGACAGAAAATCTATGCTAAATCAAGAGTATGAAAGTTTTAGACAAGGGAAATCTGATAGCATAACTGAGTGCTATAAGAAATTCTATAGAATTGTGAATGAGCTAATTTCCTATGGAAGAGTCTTCAGTACCTATGAACTGAATGACAAATTCTTAAGATCCTTATCAAAGGATTGGGATACAAAGATCTGTGCCATAAGAGAAGTGGCAAAATTGGCAGAGATATCTCCTCCAACTCTGTTTGGAAAGTTGCTATCCTATGAAATGCAACTTATGGTAAGGAAGGAGGAGGAAAGAAACTCAAGAGGAGAGCATAGAGAAAAGACTGTGGCATTTAATGCTGAAGCCACCAGAAAGAATAGGAGGAAATCACCATCTCCTCCTAAGGAAGTTGAAGAAGGTAGTTCTGAAAATTCAGATAGGGGTTCAGTCAGCAGTGATTCAGATGCAGACTTTGCTGCATTCACTAGGCAAATTCAAAGGTTCTTGAAAAAGAAGCAATGGAAGTCTAGGCCTTCCTCATCACAGCAAGTAGATGACTATTATCAGAAAAGAAGGTCATCTAGGAAAGAGAAAAGCAGGTCAAAGCCCAGCAAAGCCACTACTTCAAAGATTGTCTGCTATTGTTGCAATAGGCCTGGACATGTAGTGGCTGAGTGTCCTGACAAAAGGAAGGAATCTTCAGAAAAGAAGAAGACTTATCAGAAAGGCAAGAAGGAGAAATCCTTTGTAGCAAAGAAAGATAAAAGTCTGTCAGACCAGTCAACTTCAGAATCAGGATCTGAAGCTGAAGCATATATTGGATTATATGCTGCATCTGAGGAAGAGGAGTTTATGCAGTTGCTAGACTCCATCAATGAACATCAATGCATGGGTTTGATGACTAGATCAGAAGAGGACCTATGCCAGAATCAGTCTGGTCCTAATGAGGTAAACAGTCCTTCCAGTACATTTGTTTGTAGTACAAGTGAAGAATCAGCTACATCTGCATCAAGTGATGAAGATGCATCTGGATCTGAAGGAGATGTCTATCAATTGATAGACAAGTATGGGGACTTGTTGCAGGCCCTTAAGAAAAGCAAGAACCTGGTTAAATCACAGGCTCAGGAAATTGCTGATCTAAGGGTTACAACAGCTGAGTTAGAAAAAGTCCTTGATCAAAGGTTAGCTGAAATTGCCAAGCTGAAAAATATAACTTATATTCAGATGGGCACAATAAATTATACTAATGATCAAGTAAAAAGTCTGGAGGACAGACTTAGAATTGAAAGGGAGTTAGTGGCTAGTTACTCTAAGCCAAAATCTGTCTTACCCTTGATAGATGAATTTGTCACTCAGAAGGGTAAGGCTGGATTAGGATTTAAGGGTAACTCCAGGGCTAGCAGATTCAAAAAGAAAGGCAAAGCCTCTATTCAGCCACTAAACCTTTCAGTCCCCATAAGGTTTGGTAAGAAGAAAGTGCCTTCTAACATATATGATCATGAAGACATTCAGGATCATATCAAGACAAATGTTCTGAAAAACAAGGGTGTTAAGGCAAGCAGGCCTACCTATGGTCATAAGCCCTATGGTTTTAAGAAACCAGTAGGAGAAGTTGCAACAGCACCAGCAATAAACAGAAATGCTTCTGACAAGGAAGTATCTAGATCTAGATACAATAAGTTTGAATGTTGGTGCTGTGGCAAGAGGGGTCATTTTGCATTGGACTGCTGGTATAACACAAGTGTTATAAAGAATAAGAGTCTACCTGTTAGAAGAGGTTATGATAACTTTATTAAGGCTAACCTGAACCAAGGACCCAAGACTTACTTGGGTTCTAAGGGTAAGTAATTCTGTATTGCAGGTAAATCCAAGTTACCATGCCCCTATATGGTACTTGGATAGTGGTTGTTCCAGGCACATGACTGGAACAAAGGGGCTGCTGAAGGAGTATTCATCTGTCAAAGATGGACATAAAGTGATCTTTGGTGGATCTGAAAAAGGAGTCATCAAAGGATTTGGTAACATCTCTTCAAACCTAATTACTATCACCCAAGTGGCCTATGTAAAAGGTTTGAAACACAATCTAATAAGCATAAGCCAGCTGAGTGATCTAGGATATGACATTTCATTTGGTAAGGATGGATGTCATATCAAAAGGTCAAGTGATCAAGAGATCATATTGACTGGGTATAGGAAGAGAAATGTGTATTGCCTTAATTTTGAATGTGAGAATAAGGCATCCCCCATTTGTCTTGTAGCTGATGACAATGCTTCTCATTGTGTTAAGTGGCACAAGAGATTGGCTCATCTAAACTACAAGACAATTGGCCAACTCTTTAGTGAAGAACTAGTGAGGAATGGGCCTCAAGTTAAGTGTATAAAGGAAGGGGTATGCTCAGCTTGTCAAAAGGGCAAGCAGACAAAAACCTCATTTCAAAGCCTTGAAAACAAAGATTCTGTGAGATGTTTATATCTCTTGCATATGGATCTTTTTGGTCCTATGCCAGTTCACAGTCTAGGTAGGAAGGCCTACACTCTAGTGGTTGTAGATGACTATTCTAGATTTACTTGGGTATTCTTTCTGAGACAGAAATCTGAAACCCCAAGTGTATTACTTAATTTTGTCAAGCAAATTCAGAATGAACTGAATAGTACAGTGGTCAAAATCAGAAGTGATCATGGTACTGAGTTTCAATCTGAAAGCATGACAAGATTATGTGAGGACTTTGGGATTTTTCAAGAGTTCTCCTCACCAAGAACACCTCAGCAAAATGGGCTGGCTGAAAGAAAGAATAGGACATTGATTGAAGCTGGTAGAACTCTATTGAGTGACACCTCTCTCCCAGAATATTTCTGGGCTGAGGCAGTTAATACTGCTTGTCATGTCATAAATAGGGCTTCTATTACAAAAAGCCACAGAAAGACTCCCTATGAGATTGTGAAAGGCAGAAAACCAAATCTATCCTATTTTAGGATCTTTGGTTGCAAGTGTTATATACTTAACAATGGCAAGTCATATTTGACTAAGTTTGCTGCCAAATCCCAGGATGGGATATTTGTTGGGTACAGCACAAATAGTAAGGCCTATAGAGTCTTCAACTTAACTACTCAAGTTGTTGAAGAATCTGTGCATATTGTATTTGATGAAACAAGATTAATCAATTGTGAATTGTCTTGTAGATCAAATGACTCAACAGGTATAAGCAAGAAGATGGACAAGCTCTCCATTGCTGAAGCTTCAAAGGAAGAGGGAGCATTGGAAAATGAAGGCTGCTGTCCAGGGGGAGTACAAGAAATAATGGAAGCTGATGAAAACCAAGAGGAACAGCAGAATGAAGAAGCTGGAGATGCTCAACCTGAAGGGGATCTACCTCCAGCTATAAGATATCTAAGAGATCATCCTACTGATCAGATAATTGGTGATCCAAGACAAGGAGTGCAAACTAGAAGCAGAAATCAAAGCACAGTTTTGCATTCTAGTTTCTTGTCTCAAATGGAACCTAAGAAGTTTGAAGAAGCTATCCAAGACCAGCACTGGATTGATGCTATGCAAGAGGAGCTGAATCAGTTCAGAAGGTGCAAGGTCTGGGAGCTTGTTCCTAAACCAAGAGGCCACAACATAATTGGGACTAAGTGGATCTATAGGAACAAGCTAGATGAAAATGGAATTATTGTAAAGAATAAAGCAAGGTTAGTTGCAAAAGGATATAGGCAGGAAGAAGGGATTGACTTTGATCAAACCTTTGCTCCAGTAGCAAGGCTGGAGGCAATCAGAATGTTCCTTGCCTATGCAGCCTACCAAGACTTCAAAGTATACCAGATGGATGTGAAGTCAGCATTTCTGAATGGTGATCTTAAAGAAGAAGTATATGTAGAACAGCCATCAGGTTTTGTAGATCCTCTTAAACCTGAGTCTGTGTATAAGCTTAGAAAAGCTTTGTATGGGTTAAAACAAGCTCCAAGGGCTTGGTATGAAACCCTGTCTACCTTCCTCATTGAGAATAAATTCTCAAGAGGAAAGATAGACAAAACTCTATTCCTTAGGGAATCAAAAGGCAAGATCATCCTAGTTCAGATTTATGTTGATGACATAATCTTTGGATCTACTGAAAACAACCTTTGTAAAAAGTTTGCCAAACTTATGCAAGGGAAGTTTGAGATGAGCAGTATGGGAGAACTTAAGTTCTTCTTGGGACTCCAAGTAAGACAGACTGATGATGGATTGTCCATATCCCAGTCTAAGTTCACCAAAGAATTGATCAAGAAATATGGTATGGAGTCATCCTCCTCCATGAGAACTCCTATGGGAACAAGTATGCCTATATGCAAAGATGAGACAGGTAAACCTGTTGATGAATCATTGTATAGAGGAATAATTGGATCTCTACTATATCTCACTGCTAGTAGACCAGACATTATGTATGCTACATGTGTCTGTGCAAGGTACCAAGCCTGCCCTAAAGAATCTCATTATACTGCAGTCAAAAGGATTCTGAGATATCTAAAGGGCACACCTAATCTAGGCCTTTGGTACCCTAGGAATAGAGATTTTCTACTAACAGGCTATTCAGATGCAGATTTTGCAGGATGTAGAGAGGACAGGAAAAGTACTACAGGTACTTGTCAATTCCTGGGAGGAAGACTTATATCATGGAGTAGTAAGAAGCAGACCAGTGTGGCAATTTCCACAGCTGAGTCAGAGTATGTTGCTGCTGGAAGCTGTTGTGCACAGCTATTATGGATGCAGCATCAACTTAAGGATTATGGTATTCAAGTAAGTAAAACACCTCTGTTATGTGATTCAAAGAGTGCTATTTCTATTGCTAATAATCCAGTTTCTCATAGTAGAACTAAGCATATAGAAATCAAATACCATTTTCTAAGAGAACATGTAGAAAAAGGAGACATCACATTGGAATTTGTAAAAACAGATTATCAAATAGCTGATGTATTTACTAAGCCTCTAGATGAAACCAAGTTCAATAAATTCAAAATTGAATTAGGCATGTTATCCATTGATTAATGTATTAAATAAAATCATTAACAATGCTATTGAAATGGGTTATAAGTAAGAAAAAGTAGTACCAACAATAATCAAGTGTTAAAAAGAACACATTGGAGTTACAGAAATTGGCTAAGTAAGAATGTGTCGACACATTCAGTAATAATGTGTCGACTCAGAGAAATTATGTCGACAAGTCAGAAATATTGTGTCGACACAGAGAATATGTGTCGACACTTAAGAAATTTTATTGTCGACTTAACCAGGAATGTAATGTCGACTCAACCAGAATCATGGTGTCGACACTTACAAAATATGTGTCGACACTTGTCCTTAGTGTCGACACAGAATTTCTGTCTTTCTACTATGTATCCAAGGTGTCGACATAACCACATATTGGTGTCGACACATAGTAGGCTGAAGAAATGTCGAGTTAATAGAAGCTTGTGTCGACACATTCAGTCTGTGTCGACACATTTAGACTGTTTTTGGCGCCTTTTGAACTTCTTTCAACAGAAGCTATAAATAGGTCAAAAGCTCTTGTTGTCGACACGCTTTCAAGGTTTTCGAAACTAAAACCTTGTGTCGACAGTCTTTCTTTCTCTCTTCTCTCAAGCTTTCTCAACACAACAATGGCGCCAAGGATTGAAGATAACATCAATGAAGGATACGAGTTGGTGCGCCAGGCGTTTGCAGATGCGCCGCCCGATGTTCAAGGGGTTATCACCCTCCTCTCCAACTCAGGGTTAGAATTTCTGGTCTCTGAACCGTCCAAGATCTGGAAGAAGGAGGTGCATGAGTTCTTTATCTCAGCATCTGTCCATTCTACTGGCCTCAAGATCAAGTCCACTGTACAAGGGACTAAGGTTAAGATTACCCACAAGGGTTTGAGAAAGATATTCCACTTACCAGTAGTTGAGAATGAAGAAGAGGTTCCCAGTTCTAAGACAAGGGAAGCCCTTCAATGGTGTGGCCTGGACTCAAGCATGAAGATAGGAGCTGCATTCAATAGAAAGGGTATGAATCAGCAAGGAAAGTTCTTGTCTGAAGTAGTTGGCAAAGTAATTCTCTGCAAGTCAGGTGGACATGATAGGATTTCTGCCTATATGTTCAGCCTTATGACCAGGATTGTCTTTACAATCCCTACTGATTGGTCAGCAGTTATCTTTGAGAAGATTAAAGAAGGAATCAAGAAGCCAAACATGGCTAGGATCATGAGCCTATATCTCAATGGAGCAGTTCCTGAAGTAATGCAGCAACTGCCAGGCTCTAAAATTAATCATATGAGAAGGATGGACATGAGACTGTTCTCCAGATGGGAAAGGGTGCTGTCTAAGGATGTGCCTGAAGAGAACAGGCCAGACACCCCTGTGAGATCCCCCTCTCCAACTCAAGAGCCTGAGCAACAACAAGAAGACTCACCTAGAACACAGGTTGAAGAACAACCTGCTTCCTCTATAGTTCATCAAGAAGATACACCTGCACAGATGCAGGGGGAGCCAGTTCAATCTCCTGCTCAGGTACAAGTGGTTCAGGTGTAGGGGGAGCAAATATATTTTACTATAAAAGACTTTCTAAAGTTTTTTTTCCTGAACAGGTTCAGGGGGAGCATGTGTCTTCTCCTCCTCCAGATATGCAGCTGCCTGAGAATGTGCACAAGAATGCACCTACTGACTTATCTTCAGATGCTCCAGTTCAAAAGGAATACACTCTGGATGAGTTGTTTCCAAATGATGAAATAGCTACTGATAGAATAGAAGAGGACCAAAATGTTGAGCAGCCTCTTGACATAGAGCTAGAACAAGGAGTGGAGAAAATTCAAGAGATTGAAAAAGTACAAGAAGTAGAAGGGGAGCAAAGAATTGAGGGGGAGCCAGTACATGTTGACACTGAGCAACATGGCACTGAAGCAGATAGAGTTAACATAGAGAGTAGTTCTGAATCTGAAACTGAAGAAGCCAGGTTGGCTAAGAAAAGGAAACTGGTTGTATTTAAAAGAAGAAGCAAGACTTATAAACAGGCTTTACAGACAACACCTCCACCTCCACCTCCTGAAGTTGATTATAACAAGTTCTTGGTGGATTTACAGGTGAAACTGGATGACCACAGGGTGGCCATTGAGAAATATGTTGATGAAAGAAACAAAACTCTGCAGTTTGACTTAGCCCAAGATATCAAATCTATCCAATTTCAAGTTAACTTGAATAAAACTGCAATGACAGATTGCTTCCACAAGGGTGGCAATGCTGTAGTTTATCTGGCTAAACAACAGCAGGATATCTCTACAAAGGTGGATGATATTGCTTTAAAGCAAGGTTATGTTCTGGAAAATCAATTAAGAATGAATGACAATTTAACTCAATCTCATCATGAGATCATTCAAGAGGTGCAGAAGATTGTTCCAGGGACACCTGCAAATAAAGCTAAAGAAATGGAGGAATTTGATAAGAAATTTCAAGCTGCTATTGCATCTGTTAAGACTGCCATCACAACCTCTCAACAGGAAATATCTGAAAAGCTACAAAAGTTAAGACCATTTTTCAAGGAGGGAGTGAATTATTTGGATGGCCAAATAAGATTTCAGAAAGAAGATCTTAGAGATCATGTAGCAAGAGAAGCCATAAAGGGGGAGAGGATGCTAATTCATGCAGGCTCTGAGCATGCCAAATGGGTGACCAATAGCATAAGAGCCACATTGGGATATCCACCATTGTGTGATGATAATATGGTGGCTGAGTCAGGATTACAAACAGGACTACTTGAAGGTGACCAACCTGAGGTTGCCCAAGTCATATACCCTCCTCCAGATTTTGATATGTTGGATCAGCAAGTGCAATATATGTATAGTCCTTCAAAGGAAGTTGTAAATGTTATTTTTGAAAAGGTTGATAAGCCTGAGGTAAATTTGCAAGAACAGCAAGATGCTCTACTGTCAAAGAAAAGATTTAGAGAGCAGGCTGAGCTGAAGCCAGATTTTGAGCAGTGGAGTCCTACTTCCAGAAATATAATACTCACTGCATGGAAAGCTGTCAAAGATAAAGTTCATGAAAGGGGCAAGTGGTACAATGAGCAGGAATGGCAGAAGTATGAGACTAGACAAGAAGCCATTGTACAATTCAGAAGGAAAGCTAAGATGGGAAGACTTCCAACTGATGCTATGGAGCCAAGCAAATACTTCCCAAAGCCTTTTCACTATTTTGAAAGGCAAAGGCTCAAGGAAGAAGCTAAGAAGAAAGCTGATCTTAAGGGAAAAAAGATGGCTGAAGAATCAGAAGCTCCTGTGACAGCAAAAATTAAATCTGGCCAAGGGATTGTTATTAGAGAGCCTGATCAATCCTGATAATGTTTTAGTTCTTTCATAATGTTTTGTAATGATGTAATGTGATCAGTCAAAGAAAAACCATGTAATCAAACATTACCCAGTAATAAACAAAATTTTGTTAAATCTGTGATAGATTGTTTTATCCATGATGTTCCTATTATTTTGTTTATGATTAAGTATCCCTGTGTATTGTCATATATCATCATTTTATACTTTTTATAAATGGTGTATATCATTGGCTATAAGGGTTATGACTTCTCCAAATAGGGGGAGATTGTTGGGTACATTGGAAAATGTGTACCTGATTTGAAGAAGCCCAACCTAGCTAAATGATATACATCAAGGTGTATTTGATGTTGTTTTGAGTTGACATGTGCAGGTAAAGAAATGTTAAAGCTTACAGAAAAAATTCTAAGTCCAAGTGTCGACACAAAGGAAAATGTGTCGACACATAGAAGAAAGTTGTCGACACAACACTGGGAAAATGTGTCGACACAGAAGAAGTAAGTCGACACTACTCTGGGAAAAAGTGTCGACACATAACATAGTCTACAACAGCACTGGGAAATTGTGTCGACACAGAAGAAGTAAGTCGACACAGCACTGGGAAATTGTGTCGACACAGAAGAAGTAAGTCGACACTACTCTGGGAGAAAGTGTCGACACAGAAGAAAAACATCGACCTCAACATTGGGAGAATGTGTCGACACTAAAGAATATAGTCGACCCCAAGTTTGTCTACAACAGCAGAATGTGTCGACACATTGTGATTGAGTCGACACATTGAAGCAGAGTTAAAAGAAGACAGTGTCGACACTGAAGAGTATGGTCGATCTCCAGTTTGTCGACATCATCTGAATATGTCGACACAGAAGAAAATAAGTCGACACTTACTGAAGTTAAGATTCTACAACAACTGTGTCGACACACAGGACTTGTGTCGACACACTGAAGAGTCAAGATCAAATTGTTTGCAGAAGAAGCTGTGTCGACTCAAAGGCAACTTAGTCGACATCACTGAAGGCAGTGTCGACACCAAAGTCAATTGTGTCGACACAAATAGACAGATGGTCTCGACACTTTCTGACAGACTGTCTCGACACACTGTGGTTCAAGACTAAGGCACAGGACCTGTTGAAGACTTGACAGCTGTGGGTTGCCACCGGTTAACTGAAGCTGTCAGACCTGTCAGAGAACTGTTAGAAACCGGATCAGCCGGTTTCCATGATGGAAGTCTATAAATAGACATATTCAGAAGAAGGAAACAACATTCACAACATTGAAGAAATTCTTAACTCCAGAACTTTTGAAGAAGGATTCCGATCCAAATCATTTCAAGAAAGTGCAAGGCACTTAAGAAGATCTTCTCAGGAAGATCTAAGAAGACTATCTAAGGATAGATCTAAGAAGAGTTCTAACCAGAATTCTGAAGAATCATTCAAGTACTGATAGAGAGAGATCAAGTCAGAATTTGAAGAAGAAGAAAGAATCCACCATTGGATTCTCAAGAAGCTGTTTGGAATCAACTCAGCTAAGTACATTTTCAAGAAGCTTTGAAGAAGGCTAAGAAACAGTTGATTGCATCAGCTGATTAAGAATTGTCATTGCCTCTTCTCTCTCAACTTGGCAAGACAATTTAAAACAATCTTTTCTATATTTTTGTAGGATCTGTTTATACAGATCTGAGTTGTAAGCCTATGTTATAAAGGCTGAGTGTAGGAGTGTTGAACTCTGAGTGGTAGGGCTGATTGCCTGAGTGTAGGAGAAGGATATTCTCTGAGTTGTAGGCCTTGGGGCAAGGCTGAGGTAGGGCAGTTGTGCCTGAGTTGTAGGAACCAGTTGGGTTCTGAGTTGTAAGATCTTTTGATCTGAGATTAGTGGAAGATTGGCCGATTCTAGCATACTGCTAGATAGGTGAAGGGGGAAAGTGGATGTACCCAGACCTTGGGGAACCACTATAAATCTGTGTGCAATCTGTGGTGCTTATTTTCTGTGATTGCTGTGTTTTATTGTGAATTCTGCCTTGAAGTTTTTCAAAAAATAAGTTGAACCTATTCACCCCCCCCCCCTCTAGGTGTTTAGGTTATCTTGAAAGTGAAACTATCACCGTCCTGCGTGTCGATGTTTGTATATCACACCTTATGTTAAGAGAAACTTGTAAAAGCCATAAGGCTGTGTACCTTGTGTATTTAGTTGTATACATTCATATTTAGTAAAAGTGGACATTTTTATTATATTTAGTTCAAGTTTTCAACCCTGAAGCTTCCGTTAGAATGCTCTATGTTAGGGTGCGATGGTTCTTGATATTATTTAGTGACGTCTCCGCCTGTTAATGGAATATGGTGTGGGGCCCCGGCTGGACCATCTATTATATCTTACATGATGGGTAGAGGTGTTACATGGAGTTTTCTCCTCTGCATCTCCCTCCTCATCAGAAATGTCCACATCCTCCTCTTCAGCAACAGGAGGTGCATCAGGCATCTTGCCTATCCTTTTCTCCAGGTTGTGCATAAGCCTAGTTACCTCAGTAGCAACCGAGATAGAGGGCCTAGTCACCTCCCCCTCAAAAGATTAAGCAGGAACAATTTCTGGGAGAGGAACAATTAGGTTCTCTATTAGCACTAGCTCAGATCCAACATTTATATTATCAACAGCTTTGGTCTTATCAGTGTCAAACTCCATCTCCATATGTTCAACATCCATATGGAAATCATCCTCAACAGCAACATCCTCCTCTACATCATCAACAATAACCTCATCATCTAAGTCATCATCAACATCATCTTTAGCAGCAGCACCCACATCAATATCAGCAGTAAAAACCTTATCCTCAACTTCCTCAGGCACTTACTCTTCCACAGTATTTTGAGCCAGCTTAGCAACCTCTGTCATCAGATTCTATGTCTCTACAACTGTTGTATTTGGAATTGGCACTGACTCTGGAATCAAACTCAAGGGCATTATTTTAGTGGCCACTTGTGTGTCAACTGACTCCCCCTCGATTACTGCACTCGAACTCTCAGGAATTTCACTGGGGCGAGGAGTAGGAATCCTTTCCTCAGGTACTTGCCCTACCTCCTCCACATGTAGTTCTGGGGATCCCCCTTGACTGATGATCTTCCTATCCCACCTGGAAAATATTTATGAGTCTATTTTCTTCAGGTGATGGATAGGCCCGCCCTTGGACAAATAAAACTTATCTCTGTCCATCTGATTCAGGTATAGACTGAGGATCCATCCAAAGTTAGGTGTGCGGAGGCTGTCTTTGATCTTCTCAAACAGCAGAGCACCCCAATAAATTCTCTTTCTGCAGATGATGGCTACCAGGGTCTTGAACATTTCCGTAGAAAGGTAATCATATGAACCAGTTTTGCATAACAAGACTTTGCCCATAATGTCTGAAAGGAACTTGCCTTCTTCGTTCATTCCTTTGCGCTTAACTTCTTTAGTACCTCGGGGCAGTCCACAAAATAGGAGATCCCTAGAGAATTCATCCTCGTTTAGGTAGTCGGCTTCTTCACAAGTAGGGACCCACATGTAACACCCCAAATTTGACAGCAGAATATCTGGTCGCTATCGCCAGGCGATAGTGGATATCGCCGACGGTGATAGCAATAGACTCGGCACTCTCAATGTCATAAAGCATTGAATGAGCTCATCCCCCTTCCCATCTAAGGGAAGCGAAGCGGTTCACGCACTTGATGTAAAGAAGCATTGAGTGAGATATCGTGTGGCGATAGTGGGTATCCCACGGCGATAGCCCAACTCTCAATGCTCTCGACGCCTTAAAGCATTGAGTGAGCTCAACACACTCAACACCATGAAGTATTGAGTGAGAAGTCATGTGGCGATAGTAGATATCGCCAGGTGATAGTGCCATGTCTGCTAAACATGTGTCAGATGGCCGGTCGGCGGCCAATGAGCAATGGTTGACTGGGGTCAAAATGGTGAAAAAGTCGATGTTGAAAAGCGACAGTCAATATCACATGGTGATATCGCTAAAGTTAACCAGTCAACTCAAATCTTGGCATTTGCTTCCTTTTGATAAAATAAGCCTGTGGCTGGGATTAATCCCAAGGCCACTTAAGCAGAGGAGAGATCAAGAGAAGTCTCATTTCACTTCTCTCTCTCTCTCTCTCTCTTCATTTCCATTTGCTCTCTTAGAAGAAGGAGGTAAAGAAGAAGGCTGAAGCTGAGCTTGAAAGGCTTGGTGAAGGAGATCATGTGGTCAGAACCGAGAACCGAGGCTAGATCTGTGAAGAGGAAAGTGAAGCGTTCCTTTCCAATCAAATACAAAAGTTCGTTCATGGCTCCAAAACAGACTATAAGGTTAACGATCTTCCTTCTTGGACAAGTGAAGTCCTTCTTTTGGCATATGCATGGAATCCCCCACCAAAAGTTGGAAAAGCGAAGGGAATTCCTTTGGGTCAATTCGTGAAATCCCCAGTGAGTCTTGCATATAGATCCAGAAATGTATAGTATGAAATAGGCATGCTATTTGAAGCCTATCTAGACAGGTTGGTCTAGATTGGTGATGTTTATTTTGCATGTCAGAGAAGACTCTAAGTATAAACGAGTAGTTTACTGGGTCTGTGGGTTGTACCTATATAGTGGAGTAACAGGAAGTACTGGAGGTGCGCTCTAGGAAAATACGTAATAAATTCCATGGTTCTGGGAACTGTGGGATATCGCTGGGTGACAGTGAGTATCGCTGATGGAGATAGATCTTGGTGAGCCATTTATGCTGTAAAAGACCAGTGTTTCTGGCACTACAGGATGATGCAGGGTTTTGGGTTGAGTCTGGGTACAGAAAGAGAACTTCTGTTGGTTCCTCCAAGCGATCGTGGCGAGCGTTGGCGATAACTCCTAGATAACCTTTTGATTGCGAAGCCTGTCTATGGGAGACTGTGAGGCTAATCTATGAGCTGCAAGCTCCTAAAGGCCAGTGAGCCGAACAAACAAATGGAAGCCGACCCGCATCAGTCTAGACATTGAATTGACGAATTGATAAACGGGCTATAGCTAAACTGTGTTCTCGTTATGGTTGTCTAACTTGAGTGCCTAGGTTATTGGTGTTCGTTAGGATCGCATAATGAATGTCTGAGATTGTACACCATCAAGACTTAATTCTCAGGTTGGGGGCCTTAGAGACTATAAATGCTCAAAATTAACCGTTATGTCTGGTACCTCTGAATGGTGGTGGGACCCTAGCAACAGGTACACCTGAAATGTGTCTGGAGTGCACGGAACGTTTGGCTGTTGAGGCATTCATTTGTGATATATTGAACTATGTGTGAGTGCACGTTCTTATGATATATCTTATTGTGTTAATGTTATTCCATCAGGGAAGGAACACCTATGCACCAAGGAAGGGGTAGGGTCATTATAAATTGGTCAGCTGAATGTTGACTGTTGCCTTATTTGCCACCCTTGTGGTGGATTGTCCTTGTGCAGGTGCTGGAGAGCTGAGCGGGAAATAATGGGCTGAAGCCCTTGCTGTTATGCTGGCCCTCGAAGGCCGAGCGAAGAAAGTTTTACTGTTTTCATGTGTGGCTGGCCTGCGTGTCGATGTCTGTAATCCACACCTTGTAAAGAGCAAATGTAAGGCCTTAAGGCAAGAATAGTTTTAAGTTATTGTTGACTATCGCAGAGCGTCAGTTACTATCGTTGGGTGATAGTAGCTTTTGTGTATTTTAGTACTAAACATTCCTGTGTTTATATAGTGGAGATTACTGTTATACTTGAGTTTAAATCTTAACTCCGAAAGCTTCCGCTAGAATGCTCTGAGTTAGGATGTGTGTAGTATTTTGATATTATCATATAATCTCGCTGCCTGTCTGTGGAATATGGTGTGGGGCCCCGGCCGGATCCTCTGTTATATTTCATATGACGGATGGAGGTGTTACACCGCAAGTACCTTGAGAGGAGTGACGCTTTCACTTTGACCTTGGTATTTTGAACCTTGCTCTTGATGACTGTATCTTCATGACAGAGCTTGGCATTATGGAAGAATTCAAGAACTTCCTTGTCCAAAATCTTGCATGGATGTTCTAGTACAATGGAGAGTCCCGCGGTCTATAGCATGAGGATAATGTTGAAGAATTTGTTGGAGGCTGAGGCAAACCCTGTGCAAACTAGTTCTCCTCCCCCTAGCAGACAACTTGTGCATCTGGGAGCCATGGAGAATCAAGAAACTGTACCCTAGATTATTGTGTTGTTGTAGCTTGTAAGAATCGGCAAGGATAAGGAATCGGGATTACACGTTGATGGAAGAGCAATCGCGGGAAACTTGGGATTAGGTCTGCTGGAACCTTGGGATCACCCTGGATTTTTGGCACTGACCTAGCGACGATGATCGAAAGTAGAAACCGCAGAAGGAGGAAGATGAGAAGTGTTGCGGGAGCCAAACCGTCAGGAAGAGGTTTGCGATTTTGCGGTGAATCGGCGAGTGTTGTCAGTTAAGCCCGTTTACCCATAGTTTACATATATATATATTATTCTGATTTTAAAATTGACAAGGAATGTGCGTACCTGATATATGTGACGCTTGAGATCCAATATAGAAATGTAAAATTTTGCCCTGAGTGAAATTCGCCAAGTTTTGCTTGAGGTCGAGTCAGATTTGGTGAGTATCGCATGAATATCCGATGAATTAGTGACTTGGGCTCTGATACTCAATGAATTTGCCTTGGGACAATTTTTTTCCTTTGTGAAATAATTCCCAAGTGTGTTCCTTCTTGCTTAGCCTTATTCATGAGTCTATCTTCAGTATGCCTAGTTCCGTTTTTAAGAACGAGAACTTTGCCTCATCCAGCGGATTCGTAAAGATATCCGCGATCTACTTATCCGTTGGGACATAGCTGAGGGTTATATCCTTGTTCTCTACATGCTCTCAGATGAAGTTATATCGCACCTCATTGTGCTTTGTCTGATTGTGAGAGAATGGATTTTTCGTGATCGTTATTGCTCTGGATGAGTCGCAATACATTGGAATCTCTTTAAACTTCAAGTTGTAGTCTTCAAGTTGATTCCTGATCCATAGAAGATGTGCATTGTAACTACTCGTAGAGATATACTTTGACTCGATCGTAGAAGTTGCCAAACAATTTTGCTTCTTACTGCTCCATAAAATAAGCCATCTTCTTAGGAATTGGCACATCTCAGAAGTGCTTTTTCTGTCATCCCTGCTTCCTACAAAATCTGCATCTGAAAAATCAATTAGCTCGACATCATTATTTCTCGGGTACCATAAGCCAAGATTGGTTGTACCCTTAAGGTATCTTAAAATTCGCTTTGCAGTGATATAATGGGAATCCTTTGAGTTCACCATAAATCTAGCGCAGACACATGTTGAAAACATTATATTTGGTCTACTGGTAGTGAGGTAGAGCAAGGATCCAATTATACTTCTGTACTTGGTTTCATCAAAAGGTTTCCCTTTCTCATCCTTGTCCAGAGGCACAGTTGAACCCATTGGAGTCCTCATAGAGTTTGTATTCTACATTCTGAATGTCTTAGGAATCTCCTTAGTGAACTTCGTCTAAGAGAGGATAATTCCATCTTCAGATTGTTTCACCTGAAGTCCTAAGAAATACTTCAGCTCTCTCATTCTGCTAATTTCAAACTTCCCTTGCATAAGTTTGGAGAACTTCCTGCAAAGGTTGTCTTCTGTAGAGCTAAATATGATGTCATCGACATAGATCTGCAATAGCAGAATCTTGTCTTTTACTTCCCTAAGAAAAAATGTTTTGTCTATCATTCTTCTTGTGAACTTGTTCTCAAGAAGAAAGCTAGGCAGTGTCTCATACCAAGCTCGGGGAGCTTACTTTAATCCATAGAGAGCTTTGTTTAAAAAAAACTTGATCAGGGAAATTGGAATTAACAAAACCTGAGGGTTGCACTACATATACTTCATCTTTCAGATTCCCGTTTAGGAATGCTAACTTCACGTCCATTTGGTAGACAGTAAAGCCTTTGAGGGAAGCATACGCAAGAAACAACCTGTCGCCTCGAGCCTAGCCACTAGAGCAAAGGTCTGGTCGAAGTCAAACCCTTCTTCTTGTTTGTATCATCTAGCAATAAGCCTGCCTTTATTCTTGATAATGACTCAATTTTCGTCCAGCTTGTTTCTGAAAATCAACTTGGTGTCGATCACGTTCTATCCCTTGGGTCTGGGCACCAACTCCCAGACTTTGCAATGTTCAAATTGATTGAGCTCCTCTTGCATTGCCAAAATCCAAAAAGCATCCTTATTTTCCTCTTCAAATTTCTTTGGCTCGACATGTGACAAAAAACTAAGTCGCACAATATCATTAGTTGTACGTCTTCTTGTTCTAACACCGTCGCCTGGCTCTCTAATGATTTGATCAACTGGGTGATCTCTTAGGTGTTTGAACCCTAGATTTCTTTCAATCCCACCTACAGCTTCTGTAGCATTCGGTGCATTCTCTGGAGGTTGAATCAATTCTTCATTTAGCGGTTCTATATCCACCAAGATTGGATCGACGATCTTGACCAAGCTTGGAGCTTATTCCTTGACAGCTTCATCCAAGCTTAGTTCCTTTATCCTGGTACCTGCATCTACACCAATAATACTAGACAAGATGCTTATCTCATCAAATACAACACTAATTGACTCTTCTACCACCAGAGTTTTTTTTATTGAAAATCCTATATGCCTTACTATTGCTATTATAACCAACAAAAATACCTTCAAAACATTTTTCACTAAACTTTGTGCGGTAATACTTCTCATTATTAAGTACGAAGCATTTACTTCCACAGATTCTAAAATAGGGCACAGTCAGTTTTCTTCCCTTCAATAGCTCATAGGGGGTCTTACGATAACTTTTGTTATTGAGAGCTCTGTTTTCCACGTGACAAACTTTGTTGATTGTTTCAGCCCAGAAGTACTCTAGAAGTGAAGCATCATTCAACATAGTTGTACATGCTTCAATCAGGGTTCTATTCCTTCTCTCAGCAACTCCATTTTATTGTGGAGTGCGTGGGGAGGAAAACTCATGAAAGATACCTTGGCTTTCACAGAATTTTATCATGACACCTGTAACACCCCTATCCGTCACATAGTATATAACAGTAGGTCCGGCCGGGGCCCGACGCCATATACTACGGACAGACCGGTTGGTTACGCATTGAAACCATTCAACCAATCACAACGTCCTACACAGCACCTAGCGAAAGCAATTATTAAGTTGCACAATTAAGAACCCTGCTAACATGAATGTCCACGCCACTAAAAACAAGGAATGTTTAATACACGAATATTGGCCTTAAAGCCTTACAAGAGTTTGCTTAATAAAAAGTGTCTTCCAAACCTCGGCACGCAGGCCGGTCACACATGAGTACAAAAAGGAAAACACTCAAAACCTGGCCTTCGAGGGTCGGCACAGCAACTTGGGCTTTAGCCCGCAATTTACCTCTTGGCTTCGCAGCACCTGCAAGCAACAATCCTCCTCATGGTGGTAAATAAAGGCAACGGTCAGCTATGCTGACCAAATTATAACGATTCCGCCCCTAAACCGGGGCAACAAAGCTTCTTCCCTGCACTTGTTAGCAAAACAAGTAACATAGCAAAATAAGCATCACATCACAGGTGCAAGCTCACACGGCCGTACAGCCCGTGCTCTCAGGGCACTTACTCGGCGGGCCAGTCCGAACCCCGTCCGGTCCTTGACTCCGCCACCACCCCCAGGATGGCAATCTTGTGAGCATTTAGTCTTCTCAGCCGCAGCCTAGACTCGATCTCCAAACCTCGGTAAGTCCCACGTAAAACTTTAGGTCGCTTTAACCGAGCAGGTGGAGCGGTTAGGGGTACACCAGCCCGTTGCTCACCCCGCCATTGCCATTAGGCCTTTGACGCGGACTATGCTTCCCCAGTCCCGAATAATGATCAAACATGGTACATAGCCCCGCTATGTACCCGGTTGGCTCCCAGGCCACCGATATGACAGAAATACGTTTCTGTCCAGATTTCCGGGTGCACCTCGGGGTTAATCCCCCAGATTCCCTGATGCATACTACCGCATAGCAACCTGAAAACAAACACCATGCTCGGAGCGTTCTCCGGCCAACAAATGCATATCAAATCATCACCGACCCGGAAAACACGTCCGGGTAGGCTTCACACAGCATGCCTATGTCCGTACTACGATTCCGGACTCTAACAAGGGGGACTTTACATATCTACCCCAAGGAATACCACAATCTCGCCGCACACTCGCGGGAGAGGGGTTTTCCCATGCAAAGGAAGAAGAGCTTCACATGCTCAAGAAGAGAATCGTTACCCTTTCGCTTTTCCTCGGCTCCATGACGATCTAGCCAAATGGAAAGCACCGTATCGGCCTCGCCTTCGCGGATCCGGACTCGGATCATGATTTGGAGCTCCGAGGCTCCGCCGGTGACCGGATCTAGCTTCTTCTTCCTCCTCCAAGCTCTCTCCTCTCTCTAACTCTTAGAGAGAGAACCAACCAAAGGGAATGATGGTTTCTAAACCCTATTCCCGGATATAATATCCCAGCAACAGCCCCCCACCATTGGATCCAAATCCAAGGGAACGAACGGCCACGATTAGGCCAAAAATACAAAATCTGGGGCCGAACACGGGTTGTAACACGGTCGTGTGCCTGGCCGTGTCACCCATTCGCCGTCTCGACCGACTCGAAAACCAGCACACGGAATTCGACACGGCCTCCGACACGCCCGTGTCACATGTGATATGCCTGTGTCGAGACCCGTGTCACGCCCCCCCGTGTGCAATCGGCCAGCTTTCCCAACCCGAGAAGGACATGGCCTGCGACACGACACCCGACACGCCCGTGTCACATGTGACACTCCTGTGTCTGGGCCCGTGTCATGGCCCGTGTGCATGACTCAGAAAACTGCCCAAAGTGACACGCTCTGGGACACGCCCGTGTCCCAGGCCGTGTGCCTCAACTCGACGATCGCCGACCGTCAAAACGTCGACCATATGACCCGTGGCCGAACACGCCCGTGTCATGCCCGTGTCACGCCCGTGACACCTGCTCCAAAACCCAGACTGGGATTAAAACATCACCCGTCCCTCTTTTGAGTTTTGGGGGTGTTACAACTCTCCCCCCTTAAAAGAATTTCGTCCACGAAAGTACTAAAGGAGAGAAAACAGAAACTCTCAACGGTACCCAGGCAGATCAGCTCCGGGTACACAACCAGCATGGATTGCTCTCATTCCTAAGAGAGCTCCTTGCTATCGCAATTGACCCCAATGGACCACGACTATCTTGAATTCCTTGAGACAAAGTCGCTCGACTTCACGGTCTCCAAAACGAAAAGGTTTGACCCTAGACGTCAACCTTTCGTCCACCAAAACTTGATCACTCATGATCAAGTTCGAAGGCTCTTGCGCCGCCTCACGAAACCGCTCTAGAAATCTCAAGTGTTCATAGGTATACCGGGCTTAGCTTTCCCCAAGCGTCGCTCCCGTGAAACACTCTTGAACGACTATAACTTCCTATACGCCATCCGATAACTCCACATTCCGATACGTGGCGTTAAAGTACTTAGCCTGCCTCCCCTGGGCGATTAGCAATAGTTCTCATATGGTTCGCACCAAAGGGGTAGTGTTCACCATCTCTTGCTTTAAATACAACTTTGCGTCATCCGTTTCTAGCCTCGACAATGGCATGCGACAACCTCAACCTCATAGGGCCTTGAAGGGCTCCATTTGTATTCTTGCTTGGTAGCTAAAGTTGTACGCAAACTTTAACAAAACAGATGGCCTTCTCACTGCTTCCCGAAGTCCAGAACGCATATGCGAAGCACGTCCTCCAATGTCCTGTTGACCCACTCGGTCTGCTCATATGTCTGCGGATGTAAGACTGGACTAAACTACAGCTTAGTCTCCAGCACATTCTGTAAACACCTCCAATCATTGGACGCAGAATGCCCACCTCGATTTCTCACGATGTTGCGGGGCACACCATGTAGTCTAACTATGTTATCCAAACACATTTGCCAGTTACTCCACCGAATTATCCTTCCTATGCGGAACGAAGTGCGACACTAAAGTTAACACAATTACGATCACCCACACGGCGTCGCTACCTCACTGTGACTTTGGCAAACCATGCACACAGTCCAGTCGGACTTCTACTCCGAACTAGGCAAGGATTCACGAATTCCCCGGCACTTGGCACCCTGCCTTCACTAAGGCGCAAGGCTGACACTTAGCCACAAACAACGCTACGACTCTCTTGAGCCTCGACCACCAAAGAAATTTCTTAGATATCGGCACAACTTGTGCCTCCTAAGCGAGTTGAGTACTTGGTAAGACGTATCACAACTCCACCCATAAATTACCCATGCTTGGGCTGCACAAACGATTGTCTTTCCTTGGTAGCCTACCCACAACAATCGACTTAGGATTTTGACCCACCGAGCCGCACCCATGATTTCCTTCATGCAGCTACACAAACCATAGTCTGCCAACTACGATCAGCCAGGTCATACTGGACTTCCGACTAGTTCAGTTATGCTTCGACGCTAGTCTGCTTGTCAACGCAAGAGATAACTAACATCTCCAACTCCCGGGTCAAACCCTCAACATGAAACTACAACTAGTTGGGCTTGGGCGGAAGCCCTGCGCCTCAACGCATCCGCAACACATTGCCTTACAACGAGCACAAAATAACTTTCGAACGTATAGTCCCCCAGGAACTCCATCCATTTTTGCTGCCTCAAGTTCAGATCCTATTGATCCAACAGGTATTTCGGGCTCTTATGGTCGGTATGAATATCGACCTTAACGCCATACGAGTAGTGCCTCCACAGCTTAAGCGTAAATATCACGGTCTCCAACTCCAAGTCGCGGACCAGATAATTCCTTTCATGCACTTTTAGCTTACGTGATCCATAAGCTATCACGCTTTCGTGCTGCACCAGCACGCAGCCCAAACCACTACCCGAGGCATCACTATAAACCTCGAAGCCCTCGTTCCCACTCGACGAACTAAGCAATGGCGCTGTGGTCAACCGACACTTCAGCTCTTCAAAAGCTTGCGCACACTCATGCGCCCACACAAAACTCTGATCTTTCCTTGTCAAAGTCGTGAGAGGTAGCACTATCCGCGAGAAGTTCTCCACGAAGTGCCTGTAAAAGCCGGCAAGCCCTAGCAAACTCCGGACTTCCGCTACCGAAGACAACACAGACCACTCTCGTATTGCAACAATCTATGCCGGATCCACCGCAACTCCTTCCCTACTGACTAAGTGACCAAGGAACGTCACTGAAGATAACCAAAACTCGCCTTTGGAGAACTTTGCGTATAGCTCGTTCCTCCTTAGCGTCTCCAAAACCAAACGCAGATGCTTGAAGCGATCTTCTTTGCACTGCGAGCACACCAATAGGACGTCAGTAAAGACGATCACAACATGGTCTAAGTACTCCCTGAACGTTCTGTTCATCAGATCCATAAACACCGATGGCGCATTAGTCAGCTCGAACGACATGACCATAAACTCAAAATGCCCATATCTTGCGTTGAACACTGTCTTTGGGATATCGCTTTCCCTGATTCTCAGCTGATAGTAACCAGACTTAAGATCCAACTTTAAGTACACCGATGACCCACCCAACTGAGCAAACAGATCGCCAATTCTTGGGATCAGGTACTTGCTCTCTTTTATCAACTTGTTCAGTTCTCCATAACCGATTCAGAGCCTCAAACTCCCGTCCTTCTTATACCCGAAAAGGACCGGTATGCTCCAAGACGACAAACTTGGACGAACATACCCTCGCTCCATCAACATTTTTTTTAGTTGAACCTTTAACTCCACTATCACCTTAGGCATCAGCCTATAAGGAGAGCGTGACACAGGTTTAGCACCTGGCACAACTCAATCGTGAAATCGATCTCTCGCTACGGTGGGGCTCCATGGAGATTGTTCGGGAACACATCGGGATGCTCAAAAACCACTGGGATACTACCCAGAGTGGACTTAGGCGTTACAGCCTCCACTTACGTGAAAAAAAGCTTTGTACCAACACAAAACTGTCTTGACCACCGGGAGGGCATACGTCAGAGTCCTGCTCGATCCCTATAGTTCCGCAAACGTTGTCTCCTGCCCAACACCCAGCTAGGTCTCCTTGTGGTTGCAAACGATAAAAGCCTTCTGCCCCAAAAGCTAGTCCATAACAAAGATGACGTCAAACTCTACTAACGGCAACAGCGACGCTAGCAAGTCGAATCCTTGACTTTCAATGAGACTCTTACCGCATAGACTGTATCTCCGCGCGCACTGGACGACTACTGGGTAATAAACCATCCGGATTTCCAAGGTTCCAAAATAAAGCCTAGAACTTCAAGTTCTAAGTAAACATGCATAAGGCAAGAAGCAAGGTTGCTAACAATTAAACCATACCTGACGACCCGACGGTCAGCCACATGACCTCCTGCTGGCCAAGGATGTTCACTCCCGGTTGGGCTAGAGGAAATAGCGATGCGGCGGACGCCACCGCCTTGCCTTTCTCTTCAGATATCGACCCCGACTTCTTTTTGGACATTGGGCGTCCACTCCAACAATCCCGGGCATAGTGCCCCGGCTTTCCACAAACAAAGCATGCATCCGGGGTTTGAACCGTAGTCGCTCCAGATATGCTAGAGGAAGGGACTAGACCCGACCTCCTCGCCTTTTTATACCACCTACGGTACCCAGATTTTGAGGTTGGCATTTTGAACATCGTTTCCTTTACACCAGAGGCTTCAACTGCTCCTGCCAAAACTTTCCTTGTCTTCTGAGCACTCTCCAAACACTCTCTGGCGAGATGCCCTTTCTTGCCACAAGAATAACAATTGAGGGTAGTTCGGGTAGTGGATGACCCAGCCTCCTTTCTCGGCATCTTTCGATAGACAGTCCTTATAGGATCAGTAGGGTTTGGTACCCTATCCACTGGTACTTGGTGAGTTTTCCCCAACTCCACCTCCAAAGCTCTAGCCGACTCCACTAAAGTTCGAAATCCCAATAACTTTGGTCCTAGCAGTAGGGTACGCAACCCGCTGCGCAGACCGTTATAAAATCTATCCACTATAGATTGCTCGATTTCCCATTCAAAGCCTGGGTAGTGCCTTAACATAAGGAACGTCTGCAAATATGTGTCAACTGAATGCTCTCCCTGCACCACAGTCATGCTCATCTGCTGCTCTAATGGACCCCCAAATGCCCTTTGCTCCAACATACCGCCCGATGTTGGGGCCATCTCAGGGACAAAGGGTTGCACATTACTCCCATGTTGTGCATTGGTCACAGCGAATACCGCTTCAACCACTCTTCTTATGGTTTCCAGAGACGTAGGGGTCTCAGGAACGTTACTTGGTGCCATACTTTGCTCAGCAAACGTGTGTTCAGACTGCCACGCTCCACTTCCGGACACCTATAGCCGTTCAAAACACCATAAGTGACTGAACAAAATTTTCAAAAAGCAGTTATAGGAACACGCAGGTTCCTCAAACATGTGTATTTTCATTCCTAAGTGGACATTCATGGGTTCTTTTCATGTTATAACGATGACGCACACACATGTGCTCACCACCCCTTAAAGTGAATTCGTCCATGAATTCATTTAAGCTTGACCGAAACCAGTAGTCTGATACCAATTTGTAACACCCATATCCGTCACATAGTATATAACAGTAGGTCCGGCCGGGGCCCGATGCCATATACCACGGACAGACCGGTTGGTTACGCATTGAAACCATTCAACCAATCACAACGTCCTACACAGCACCTAGCGGAAGCAATTATTATGTTGCACAATTAAGAACCCTGCTAACATGAATGTCCACGCAACTAAAAACAAGGAATGTTTAATACACAAATAATGGCCTTAAGGCCTTACAAGAGTTTGCTTAATAAAAAGTGTCTTCCAAACCTCGGCACGCAGGCCGGTCACACATGAGTACAAAAAGGGAAACACTCAAAACTTGGCCTTCGAGGGCCGGCACAGCAACTTGGGCTTTAGCCCGCTATTTACCTCTCGGTTCCGCAGCACCTGCAAGCAACAATCCACCGCACGGTGGTAAACAAAGGCAACGGTCAGCTATGCTAACCAAATTATAACGATTCCGCCCCCAAACCGGGGCGGCAAAGCTTCTTCCCTGCACTTGTTATCAAAACAAGTAACATAGCAAAATAAGCATCGCATCACAGGTGCACGCTCACACGGCCGTACACCCCGTGCTCTCAGGGCACTTACTCGGCGAAGCCAGTCCGAACCCCGTCCGGTCCTCGACTCCACCACCACCCCCAGGGTGGCAATCTTGTGAGCATTTAGTCTTCTCAGCCGCAGCCTAGACCCGATCTCCAAACCTCGGTAAGTCCCACATAAAACTTTAGGTCGCTTTAACCGAGTAGGTGGAGCGGTTAGGGGTACACCAGCCCGTTGCTCACCCCGCCATTGCCATTAGGCCATTGACGCGGACTAAGATTCCCCAGTCCCGAGTAACGATCAAACATGGTACATAGCCCCGCTATGTACCCGGTTGGCTCCCAGGCCACCGATATGACAGAAATGCGTTTTCATCCAGATTTCCGGGTGCACCTCGGGGTTAATCCCCTAGATTCCCTGATGCATACTACCGCATAACAACCCAAAAACAAACACCACGCTCAGAGTCTTCTCCGGCAACAAATGCACATCAAATCATCACCGACCCGGAAAACACGTCCGGGTAGGCTTCACACAGCATGCCTATGTCCGTACTACGATTCTGGACTCTAACAAGGGGGACTTTACATATCTACCCCAAGGAATACCACAATCTCGCCGCACACTCGCGGGAGAGGGGTTTTCCCATGCAAAGGAAGAAGAGCTTCACATGCTCAAGAAGAGAATCGTTACCCTTTCGCTTTTCCTCGGCGCCATGATGATCTAGCCGGATGGAAAGCACCGTATCGGCCTCGCCTTCATGGATCCGGACTCGGATCGTGATTTGGAGCTCCGAGGCTCCGCCGGTGACCGGATCTAGCTTCTTCTTCCTCCTCCAAGCCCTCTCCTCTCTCTAACTCTTAGAGAGAGAACCAACCAAAGGGAATGACCGACTCGAAAACCAGCACACGGCATTCGACACGGCCTTCAACACGCCCGTGTCACATGTGACACGCCCGTGTCGAGACCCGTGTCATGCCCCCCCCCCCCTCGTTTGCAATCGGCCAGTTTTCCCAACCCGAGAAGGACACGGCCTACGACACGACACTCGACATGCCTGTGTCACATGTTACACGCCCGTGTCTGGGCCCGTGTCATGGCCTGTGTGCATGACTCAGAAAACTGCCCAAAGTAACACGCCCTGGGACACGCCCATGTCCTAGGCCGTGTCCCTCAACTCGACGATCGCCGACCGTCAAAACGTCGAACACATGACCCGTGGCCGAACATGCCCGTGTCATGCCCGTGACACGCCCGTGACACCTGCTCCAAAACCCAGACTGGGCTTAAAACGTCACCCGTCCCTCTTTTGAGTTTCGGGGGTGTTACAACACCAGACTCAAACTCTATTCTATGGTCACTTCTTATTTTGACCACTAAGCAGTTCAATTCGTTCTGAATTTGGCAGACAAAATTAGTGAAAGAGTCAAAGGTGTATGACTTGTGTTTCAGAAAGAACACCCAAGTAAAATGAGAGTAGTCATCAATAATTACTAACGTGTAAACTTTACCTCCTAAACTGTTAATAGGCATAGGACCGAATAAGTCTATATGAAGTAAGTATAAACTTCTTAAAGAATCTTTTTCATCGATTACCTTGAAGGTAGCCCTTGTCTGCTTACCCATTTGGCATGAGTGACACAGACTCTCTTTAAGGCACTTAATGCTGGGGGAATCTAGAACAAAGTTGTGAGAGAATAACATATTTATGGTGTTGAAATTAATGTGTGTTAATCTCTTGTGTTATTAGTCACAAAGAGACGCACTATCTTTTGTAAGAAAACAGACTGGTGTATAATTATCTAAGCAAAGAAAATTTAAACAGAAAATATTTCTTCTCCGAGTGCCTATTAAGACCGTCTCCAAATTTGCAGATGACTTTATCAAACACTTGTCCTTGTAGAGCTCAACGATGTATCCTTTATCACATAACTGACTTATGCTTATAAGATTATGGTGTAACCCTTCAACATAAGCCACGTCTGTGAAAGAGATTACTCCGTTGGAGATCATACCATAGCCTTTTGTAGTTCCCCGTTCTGACCCTCCAAAGATGAATTTTGGTCCGTCTTTGACTGGGGAGAAATCAAGCAACATGCTTCTAGTCCCGGTCATATGCCGAGAGCATCCACTGTCCAAATACCAGATAGGATTTTTTTAGGCCTTTGGACATTCTACAATGACAAATCACTTTATCATAGGAACTCAAACATATTTGGGTCCTTGGTTCCTGGTCGGCTTAACACCACTAGGAACATTAACTCAGCGAGTGGTCAGCCTCGCATGGTTAACTTATGAAGTTACAAAATTAGCAGGGTTGAACCAGCAATCTATGCCAAAATGACCAGTTTTGCCACAGCACCAACAGTAAAACTTGTTGTACCTTCTCCTGTACTCTTGCTTTATCTTTTGAACGTGAGGTCTAGCAGAGGCAATATACTTGGAGGTGGAAGCCTCCTGATTATAGCATATACAGGGCTTCTTTATTACATGTGCCTTAGATACAAAAGTTTTGGCTTTTGGGGCCCTCTTATGGTTATGTCCATGATCATAGGGACCATAAATCTTGAGTTCAATCTCTTCGTATGGTGCTTTGAAAACACTGGTACCATCGTCTCGTGGATGGGTCCATCCCTGGTATCACTTCTTGGGCTCTATATAAGTAAGCCTAGCAAGATGGTCGTAGGATGACTCAAGGTTAAACTTGTTTGTCGGAAAGATTACCTTCCTAAATGAGGGTTGACCTAGAGATGCCTTCCCCTTTTCTTTGGCATTGTCTTTCTTAGCAGCCTTACCTTTTCCAACTATGTGGCCAAGACCACTACCCTTCTTCGGAGCTATGAACTCATCAATGAGAGGGAGAACAACCTTCGGCTTTGAGTAACTCTCAACAAGTTTTCTCTCCACCAAAAGCTTTTCTTCTAGCTCATCAAGATATTTCTCTTTTAGACATAATATTTCAGCCGAGCTTTTCAGTTCCTCTTACAAGGAGTGAACTTCACTTCTGAGAGGAGTCAATTCTGCAATTTCCTCCCTCAGGCTTGATTCCAATGCCTTGAGAGAAGCAATCTCTTTTGCTTGCTTTTTGACGACCTTTCGGCATTTGTCAAAAGCATTCAAAAGATTCTCATGTTGAACCATTAACTCAGACTCTCCCTCTTCAGAATAATAGCCTTCGTGACCATTAGTGGATGTTTCTGATTCTGAGAGTATCGTGTGCGAGTTTACCTTCCCGTGATACACTAAGTCACAAACTTCCTCGTCTGATTGATCCATAAGCCCGAAGTAGGCTTCCTCATTCTCTTTGCTCGACTCACTTGAGTCACTATCGCTGAGAGTCTTGGACTTCTTGCTGACGAAGCTCCTTTCTTCTTTTCTTTTGCCTTTGAAGGATCTTTTCTCCTCTTTCTTGGAGCCCTCCTTCTTCTTGTATGGGCATTGAATAATCATGTGAACTATCATGTTGCATCAATATCACACAACGTTAGAGGAAGAATGTTTATTCTGTTTAGATTTGTACTTGTCCTCTCGATTATATCATTTTTTGAATGGTCACCATCGCGATGGGATTTCCTAAAGTCGGATGAGGATGACTGATTCTTCATATGTCTCCTCTTGCTTAACAGTTTCTTGAACTGCTTAGAAATAAGAGAGAACTCTCCATCTGATAGCTTAGAGCAAGATATGCTAGGCTCAGAGTCTTCTGGAGTGTCAGGAGCATGAGTCCTTATTGGGTAAATAACTTTGGACTTTCTTGACCCATCCTCCTTTAGGGCCACTGACTTCTCTTTGCTAGAAGTCTGGCTGCTTTGCTCCTCCATATTTCTAGTGTTCATTTGTAGTTCATAGGAGAGCAATTTACCAAAGAGGTTCTCCGGGTGAATTTCAGGCAGCTTTCCAAATTCTCTAATTGCTACGACTTTGGTATTCCAGTCCTTTGTCAGGGATCTCATAAATTTGTCATTGAGCTCGCCATTAGTGAAAGTACGACCATTATTCATGAGGACATTAATAACCTTAAAGAACTTCTCGAAGCTATGAGCAATACTATCACTTGATCCTTGCTTGAATGCTTCGTATTCCTAATTCAGCAATGATCTGCGGTCGTCTCTGACTTCTTCTATCCCTTCCATCAGCACAATTAGACAGTCCAACATTTCTTTGGCATATTTGCAGTGGAATAGATTCTGAAGCATTGAGTCGTCCACTGCACTTGTGATGACGTTCTTTGCCTTCTTATCAAGAGAGACTAAGGCAATATCATCCTTTGTCAAGTCCATCCTCTTCTTAGGGATCATGATTGCAGGATTCAGAGCTGATGGTTGAGTCGGTATATAGGGTCCTTCTTCCACAACAAGAAAAATTCTTTGATCAGTATCTTCCATGAAGAACCTTACTCGTTCTTTCCACATGGGAAAGTTTTCCTTTGTGCATACTGGTAGCTTCATAGAAGACAAGTCTTTACTTCTATCCATAGTTACTAAACAGAATCTATTGACGCTAGAAAAAGGATCTTATTCAATGTGTTAGCCTTATATCGAACAAAACGCCCCTCTGATACCAATTAAAAGTATCTAGCGTCTACCTAAATCACCTAGAGGGGGTGTATAGGTGATGTTTGTGTCTTTACGTAGAATAAAAAATACTTTAAAAACAAGCACATAAACACTGAGATTTATAGTAGTCCCCCGAGTTGGGTACGTCCACTTTCCCGCCTCACCTATCTACCACGAAGGGCTAGATTCGGCTACTTCACTAATACTCAGATTTCCTCAAATCTTATACATCAGAGCCGCAACTCCTACAACTCAGAGATGACGCTCTTATCACTCAATCCGCAACCGGATCTACATACTCAATCCACAAACGGATCTACAAACTCGTTCCACAAATGGATCTACAAACTCGATCCACAAACGTATCTACAGACTCAACGAAATATCTCCTACAATAATAAATAAATATTACACAAGAATATTACAACCAAACTTAGATAAGATTTTAGATCTTCAATCCCATTCTTCGAGAATAATAGATCTTGAACTTGCATGGAGAACATAAAACTTGTAGACTTGAAGATCTTGAAAGATAAATCTATGGGTAGTTAATCACCTAGAGGGGGTGAATAGGTGTCTTTTAAGTTTCTTTGTCTCTCATGCAAATAATGTTAGATCAACAAAGAAATCAACTGGAAAAATATGTAACCAGCTCAGTTTGAGGCTTTCATTTACATATTTTTCTTTGTTGACCTAACATTATTTGCATTTGAACCAATAGTGAGCTGAAATCCATAGGAGGAGTAGGTGTTGTTCCAGACTAAATGGTCTTCTTATAGCTCCTACTCCTCTTTTTAAGTTCAGTCAATTTTCTTTTCTTCATCTGAGAGGCTTCCTCCTCCTCAGAATCAGAAGAACTAACAACTTCAACTGATGTAGGCTCTTTAGATCCTTCAGTGTTTTTGGCTAGATATATCATCTCCCCCCTCAACTCTTGCACCTTCTTCACCAAGATCTATGGCATCAGGAACTAGAACCTCTAGAAGAGCTGTCATCTCCCCCTGGATATTAGTGTCTTCATCCTGAAAGACTTCTTCATCAGTCTCGTTGGAGACTACATCCTTATTCTCCCTATCTGGCATCTCCTGTTGAGGAACTTTTACTTGTTCTAGAATTGTGTTTAGCTCCTGTACTACTTCCATTACTATTATATTGACAGTATCCAATTCTATATCTGTCAGAAAAGTGAGTTTCTCCCCCTCACTAGGATCCCTAGCTGGGATTGTCTCCCCCTGCATCTGATCACTAGTACCAGGAGAGGTCCTTGTAGAAATTTTTGGTGCTGTATCATCTTATTTCTCTAAGCTAGAGCTTCCCTGATCTTCAGATTCACTGGAAGATTCTTTTTCCACAACCACTACTTCCTTCTCTTTCTCATTCTCTTTCTCTACTATAGGTGTTTCCTTGGAAAGTACTATATCCCACCTTGCTAGTATTCTCATGTCCATTCTTCTCATATGATTGATCTTAGATCCAATCTTGAGATTGAGACTATCAGGAATTGCATGTGCCAAGTAGAGGCTTATAATTCTGCCCATATTGGGCTTCTTGATGCTTTCAACTATCTTGTTAAAGACTACTTTTCTCCAGTTATACTTGACTTTGAAGATAATTCTAGTCATCAGCTCAAACATATATGCAGAATTCTTGTCATGTGCTCCTGCATTGTATAGAAGCACCTTCCCTATTATCTCAGACAAGAATTTCTCTTGTGAATTCATTCCCTTCCTAACAAGGGTGCTTCTAAGCTTTGTGGTTGGGGCGAATCCACACTACTCTAAAGCTTCTGCAGTCTTGGTAAAATCTAGGTCATATTCTTGATCAATTCTTGGTAAGTGAAATACCTTGGCCAGTCGTCTGATAGTGATTTTTAACTTTGTTCCATTCACTTTAGACTTAATCTTTTTAGTGTTTGAGTCGAGTTCAGCATTTGAAAAGAATTCTTAAACTTCTCGTTTACATATATTTGAAGGTTCTGAAAGCTGATATTCCAATCCTTATTTAGTGATTAGGGTTATTATATTCGTAATTTCTTTAGACGCCGAGTCGAATCCATTTCGTACAAGTTCATAACCTTCAAAGATGTTATCATCATTCTTGGGTGCCATGAGAGTGGAGAGAAATGGTTGACGAAGGTCAACTGATATGGGTTCTAGGGCTTGACACTCAGAAATCAATAGTTCATAAAATCAAGAAAGCGTAATCGACTTCTACTCTCATACCCTATTTATGGTCCAATCTTTCTTGAAGACAAACGGGCGCGCTCCATTTAGACTGTTCCAAATTTTTTAGGTAAAGACCTAGTGTAGACACAGAAAAAATTGTAATTCGAGATGTGTCGGCACAAGTCGACACAAGGATAATGTCTCTCGACATATACTTTAGGGTCTCGACACCCTTTATGTCTTGACACTTACTTTAGTGTCTTAACACATTGCAGTATGCAGTGTCGACACATTTTTTGGTGTCTCGACACATTGCAGTATGCAGTGTCGGCACATTTTCTGGTGTCTCGACATAACTTTTGACTTATGCAAAATTTTGTCTCCTGAACTATAAAAACTTGATACATAGATATTTTTACTTGATATTTAATTGAGTAAACTTAATTACTGATTAATATTTTATTCTTATTTTCATCAGACTTTAAGTATTCATTAATTATTCCATATTTAACATGCCATGTTCAAACTCAAAGAAATTAAATTTCTCTTCATCTAGAGGTTTAGTGAAAATATCAGCAATCTGTCTATTTGTTGGAACAAATTCTTGATTAATGTCTTCCTTTTATACATGCTCCCTAATAAAGTGATATCTAATCTCAATATGTTTGGTTCTACTATGTGACACAGGATTATTTGTAATCGAAATGGCACTAGTAGAATCACAATATAAAGGAGTTTTACTTACTGAATGTTGTAGTCTTGTAATTGATGCTGAAGAAATTGTACACAACAACTTCTAGCTGAAATATACTCAGATTCAGCAGTGTATATTGCTACACTTATTTACTTTTGATGCTCCATGACACTAGCCTTCTTCCAAGGAACTGACATGAACCTGAAGTGTTTTTCTATCTTCTTTAGATCCTGTATAATCTGTATCTGAAAAGCCTGTTAGTCCAAAATAACTATTCCTGGGATACAATAGGCCAAGATTAGGTGTGCCCTTTAAATATCTCAATATTATTTTGACTGTTGTATAGTGAAACTCCTTAGGGAAAGCTTAATACCTAGCACAGACACAAGTAGCATACATTATGTCTAGTCTACTGGTAGTTAGATAGAGTAGTGATCCAACTATGCTCCTATACAAGGTGATATCAACTTACTTGCCAGCACCATCCTTGTCTAAAGACATACTGGATCCTATAGGATTTCTCATGAAAGTGGTTGATTCCATTCCATACTTTTTGATTAACTCCTTGGTGAACTTAGACTGACTAATGAAAAGTCCATCTATAGTTTGTTTAACTTGGAGACCCAAGAAAAACTTGATTTCACCCATGATACTCATCTCAAACTTACCTTGCATAAGTTTGGCAAATTTGGTGCAAAGTGACTCATTAGTAGAACCAAGTATAATGTCATCTACATATATTTGTACTAAGATAGTCTTGTCTTTGACTTCCGTTAGGAATAGTGTTTTATCTATTTTCCCTCTTGAGAAATTGTTCTCCAGAAGAAATTTAGATAAAATCTCATACCAAGCACTTGGGGCTTGTTTTAACCTATAGAAAGCTCTTAATAAAAGATAAACATAATAAGGATGAGTAGAGCCAACAAAACCTGAGGGTTGCTCAACATAGACCCTTTCTTTGAGGTTACCATTAAAAAAAGTTTACTTCACATTCATTTGGTAAACCTTGAATCCTTTGAAGGTTGCATATTCCATGAAGAGTCTAATAGCTTCCAATCTAGCCACTCATGCAAAGGTTTGATCAAAGTCTATACCCTCTTCTTGTCTATAGCCCTTTGTAACCAGTCTAGCCTTATTTATAACTATAACACCATTCTCATCCAATTTTTTCTTGTAGATCCACTTGGTTCTTATGATGTTATAGTCATCTGGTTTGGGAACTAGCTTCCAGACTTTACATCTCTTGATCTTGTTCAATTCGTCCTGCATAGCCTCTATCCAAAATTTGTTTATATTGGCTTCTTTAAACTTCTTGGGTTCTGTTTGATACAAAAAACTTGAATACATTACACTGTTATACTATCCACTTCTTATGGTTACACCATGAGTTGTATCTCCAATGATTAGTTCCCTTGGATGATCCCTTAGATGTCTGACAGGAACTTGTAATGTGACCTCTTCTCTTTGAATAGCTTCATCTTATTACAAAGTCTCTTCTTCTGGTTGTTCCTGTGCAAGTTCTTCCTCAACAATGTTGACTCCATCTTGTATACTTTGGCTTGCTGGAACTGAGTCTTCTATAAACAGCTCCTTTAGCTTCAAGTCTACTTCTATTGTGCTTGATGTACTTGGCTTATCATTATAATATATAGAACTTTTATCAAATACAACATGAACAAACTCCTCTACAACTTAATCCATCAAGTTGTAGACCCTATAGTCCTTACTATGGTTACTATAACCAACAAAAATGGCTTCATAAGACTTCTCAACAAACTTAGTTATGTATGTTTTCCCATTATTAAGGATAAAACATCTACATCCAAAGATTGTGAACTAGGCCAAGTATGGTTTCCTGCCCTACATTAGCTCATAAGGAGCCTTATTCAGCCTTTTGTTGATTGAAGCTCTATTAAGAACATGATATGTTGTGTTAATAGATTCAGCCCAGAAATATTCTGGCAGAGAAGAATCACTCAACATGGTTCTTCAAGCTTTAATGAGAGTCTTGTTCTTTCTCTTAACAATCACATTTTGCTGGGGTGTTCTTGGAGAGGAAAACTCTTGTTGAATCTCAAGTTCTTTACAAAACTTTGTTATGCATTAAGATTGAAACTCAATTTCATGATCACTTCTGATTCTGACCACAGAATTGTTCAATTCATTCTGTATTTGTTTGACAAATGTCTTGAAGACAACAAGAGTTTCAGACTTTTTCCTAAAAAAGAAAACCCAAGTAAATCTGGAATAGTCATCAACAACTACAAAGGTTTAGACTTTTCTACCAAGACTATGAACTGGCATAGGACCAAACAAGTCCATATACAAGAGGTATAAACACCTCATAGAGTCTTTGGTTTCAATGCTTTTGAAGGAAGTTTTGGTCTGCTTGCCTTTTTAGCATGCAAAGCAAATGCTCTCCTTAGAGTATTTAAAGTTAGAACCATTACTAACTAGCTCTTTACTAAATAGCTTGCATATGGTCTTATAGTTTAAATGAGCTAGACTCTTGTGTCATTTGACACAGTGTGAGACTTTCTCATTTGCAACTAGACATATCTGAGAGTCTGAATTTAGACAAAGAAAATTTAACATACACATTCTCATACATAGTGCCTGTCAAGATGACCTCTTGGTCACTTGACTTCTTTATGTGACACTCATCCTTGTGGAATGAAATGTCATAGCCAAGATCACAAAGTTGACATATGCTTATAAGGTTGTGTTATAACCATTCCACATATGCAACTTTAGTGAAAGTGACTAAGTCATTTGAGATCTTACCATAACCTCTGGTAATCCCTTTATCAGCTCCACCAAAGATCACCTTTGGTCCATTCTTTACTGGAATAAACTCCCTCAAATTGCTCTTTATTCCAGTCATGTGTTTGGAACATCCACTATCCAAGTACCAGATGGGCCTATCTCTAGTGCTTGGACATTCCTGCAAAATAAATATTTATTTATCCTTAGGAAACCAAATTGTCTTGGGTCCTAGGTGCTTGTTAGCTGAGGATCCATTGAGACCTCCTGAGAACTTCTTAGCTAGATACACTTTCTGTCCATGAGACACTGTGGGATTGAACCAGCAGTCTAGGGAAAGTTTCCAATATTTCCATAACACCAGCACTCATATCTATTGTATCTCCCCTTTGGAGGTATAGTATGAATTTTATTCTAACATTCCTTAGTTCAGGAATCAGCAACTTTTACAGTTATACATTGACTGTGAGCAAATTTTTTTGTTTTGCCTCAATGTCACTACAGTCCTCCTTAGAGGAAACACATTAGGAATAGCTTTCCTATTCACATATATGCTAGGTTCTCTTAGTCCAAACTTCTGGATTTCTTTTCCTTTGGTCTAAGACACAGGCTGTGGCAACACTAGACCCTTTTGTCCTGTCAGCTTTCTGCCTTTCCTTCTCCTAGGTTTTATATAGCCAATACCACTTCCAGGAGTTCCTGAGAAGGTATCTATTATGGGGAGCACAGTCTTAGGTTTAGAAAATGGTTGAACAAGTCTTTTCTCATTCTGGAGGTTGAGTTCTAACTCCTGAATGGTTGCATCTCATTGTTTGAGCAACATGATTTGATTATCAATGATCTTAGTTAGCTTAGCTAACTTTGAACTTTGAAGACCATTCTGCTGAGTGGCCATCTTATGATGGTACTCAAGACTGAAATTGATCTAAAAAAAAGTAACTCTGTGATCTTACTTATCTGAAAATTCTGATTCTTCAATTAAGCAGCAAAGGATTGATTCTTGACAAGAAGACTGGCTGAAAAGATTCTTATCTAGACCTGCAATGTTCTTGATGATGATCGGCTTGATTTCCTTGAAGTACTTATAGAACAGATCCATATTAATCCTCTGATCAACTTATTGAAAGGATCAGAAGACTTTCTTGAAGACCTGCGTCTTCCTTCTTCTTCTTGGAGTAGTCGCCCTCCCCTGACTTAGAAGAAATTAGAATCAGAGAAATGATCTATTGATTCATTGAATTCTGTGTAGACAGCCCCTCTATATATAGCCTTCACGGATTTCCAGCTTCTGATTGATGATATCATCATATGACATCATACACCCAATTTTCCTTCATGCGAATTCTGATGAGATATCAAGTCAATGTAGCTGACATGACACTTCTGACTTGACTTGACACTCAGTTGTGTTGACTCTGTTCAACATCAGGATCAAAAGTGTCGAGAAGTCCAAAGTGTCTTGACACTATATTACTTAGTGTTCTTAGAAGGTGTTGAGACATCTTAGTATTCTCGACACAATATTACTTAATAGAATTTTCGGTCTGAACTTGAAAGTGTCGGGATAGTTGACTTATCTCGACACAACTATTGACTGTATTGACATCTTTAAATCTACATTGTGCTGAGATAGTTGAATTGTCTCGACACTTCAGTCTGTTGGGTGTCAACATCTGCTTTTAAATTTTCACTGTGTCGAGACAATTGAATTGTCTCGATAGTTCTCTTTCATTATGTCGAGACAGTTGTATTGTCTCGATACTACTATCCTGAGCTTTAAAGTGTCGAGATATCTGACTTGTCTCGACACTGCTGACTTGATCTTCAAAGTGTCGAGATAACTGAATTGTCTCGAAATAGCTATCTAAATCTTCAAGGTGTCGAGATAACTGACTATTCTCGACACTTTTGTACTTATTCATTTCTCTACACTACAACTTGCTATGCTTTGACTGTCCTGACTTCAATCGACACTTTTAGCTGTATGGCATTGAGTGAACTAGCTTCACTCAACACTTATAGACTTAGTCAATTTTCTTCAGTAACTGCCTTGATATTTGGCGTTGAGTGAGCTTGCTTCACTCGACGCTTGTGGACTTAGGCAATTATCTACCATTCCAGTCAGCTTCTTTGAGTCCATCTATCAATGTCTCTTGGACCACCTGTCCAATCAATATGACATAGACTAACCTACATGTATGAACTGAAACATATATCAAATACATACTTGTGTGTGTCATTGATTTGAAATTGCTTCTTCAAATCAAATACATTGTTTCCAATATACCCAACAGATCTTGAATCTTGACTTGAATCATTAAATGACTTGATCTGGAGGAGAATAGATCTGTAGAGAGAGAGAAATCCTATCGCGTATGTCGAAGAAGATGAATCGTGTACTGTAGTCGACAGCCGATCAGAAGAATCGCAATGCGTATAGAAGTCGGCGGCAGACGGACGGTTTTCTGATTTATGAAAGTTTTCTAGGTTTGAAAATGAGATTAATAGTACGATTAATTGGAAAGGAATTCATCCTACATTTTTATAGTGAATCCCTAGCCAACGGTTAGAAATAAACTTCGAAAAATGAAAAATAGAAAACACTGTGCATGGCCGACCAAACCCGAACTAGAGATTTTGAAAAATTCAAAAAAAATACCCTAAGTCAAATTCGTCGAGTATCGTCGAGTACAATAAGTATACTCGTTGAATGAACTATGATATCCGACGAATAAGACTTAGACAAACCCGCTTAGGCTGGCCATACACTCAACGCCTATTCAAAGAATCTTACTCGACGAATTCGTCGAGTATCAGCTGGTATACTTGATGAATTCATCGAGTATAGGCTGAATGACTCAATGCTCTCGACGCCATAACAAGGAATATTCGACGAATGATACTTAGAAAAATCCAAAGAAGTAGCATCGAATGGACTCGATGAATTCGGCATGTATCGTTTACTATATTTAACAAATTCGGCGTGTATCGTTTACTATATTTGATGAATTCGACGAATATAAATGAGCATACTTGACGAATTTGATGAGTATTCCTAGCCAAACTCGACGAATTTTACTTAGGCAAAATCTTGTCCTTCTGATTCCAAGCCTCGGTCCTTCCTTGATCCTTCTCCTATATTTGGGATAGAAGTATACCCCAATAGAGAGATTACATGTGAGTCAATACATTGGCCTACACAATGAGGGATTACATTATATAGTCATGTGTTTACTTACTCACTATAACCTGATATTGGTGTGTACTTAGCAATGAAAATCTACAAGTACATAACTCAAAAGGCAACATCAAATACAGTCACAATTAATTTTTGCTTAACTAGGCCCTTCTTCAAATCTGGTTTATTGTTGATACAATACCCAACAAGACCACTACCTCGTGGCGGTGGGTCAAAAAGCCACTTTTTCTTGTAAAAAATTGCTTTTGGATTTCTCACACAACCGTCAATGCCCTTGCAACATTCAACCATGGATTTGAGATGAAATAAAAGAAATTTACTTTTATTCAAAATTAAACAGTGGTTTAAAATAATAAAACTGGTTCTCCATGATGCCGGAGATCGGAGGTGGTGAATCAAATAATCTTTTAGTTTCTATACCGACCCTCCTAGGACCAGTTGTCTCTCTCTCTTCTTTCCAAGAAGATCGGTGAGCTAACTCTTTGCCTTAATCCCAGGAAGGGTCTTAGAGTCCACTAGATGTCCCAGATCTAAAAGTCCTCCCAGGATGATTTCCCATAAATTTAACAACCTCCCAGGACGATTTTCATGAACTCCTCCCAAGAATAAAAAATGTTAAAGAAAATGCAATAATAAGAGAAAACTCCCCTCTAACTATAACCCTTGATGTTGATTTCAATTTGCTTGCAAAGGTTCGATCTTTGTGACTTGAGAGTCTTCTTCTTCAATGTCCTTTAGATCTGTGAAGTTGTGCAGCTGATGAGAGTTTTTCGTAGTGAGGATCTTCCACGTGAATATTAGGAAGAAGGCTTCTTATTCATCATGTTGATATCCTTCAATCCTTGATCATGAATTTATTTTAATATTCTCTGAAGAACTCTCCTCCTAAATAAGTTAGGAAGACCTCTTCCTTCCCTCTAGACAGCTATGGTGAACTCCCCTTTCAAATTTTGTGAAAAACAGTCTCCTGAAACTAAATTTCGGGTTGTTTTAAAAAGAAAAAGTTGTGATAGAAGCTATCGTGTAGAGGTAGCTTGGGTGTAGCTCGTAGAAATTTAGGAAAAATATCCTAAAAATATCTGCACCTACTTTTGATATCACGGCGCGATAAGGCACTCGCCCGGCAATAGTGGTTGATCTTCAATGCTATCCATTCGACGATTCATTGAGATAAATAATTCTCAGCGGTAGGGCTAGAACCTGGTAGTAGGGCTAATTACCGGTGGTAGGTCATAGAGAAGACTCTTTGCGCTCAACATTAGTTCTTCAATGCTAGCGCCAGCGGCAGATTTAATGCCCGACAGAAGGTCACAAAGATCGAAAATTGCGTTCTTCACCCTTGTAAACCTACACATTATAAATAAACAAAAAAAACATGATCAAATACACAATGAGATTTGTTATTCTCAAACCAAGAGATGTGGAATGCATGTTCCAACAATCTCTTCATCTAGCACAAAAACACCCCTATAAAAGTAATATGCCTCTCTACCTTCATCATCATCCTCTTAAATTCTATAACTACCTTCAGCTTAAAATTGCAAAGTATAAGTTTCACCAAGGAACATCCAAGTTATGTAAGGGGGATCCATCCCTTTTATAATTAGGTGTTCATAGACTTGGTAGAACGACATATACTTCTTATTCTTATTGTGCATACAAGGACATAAGACTGTTTCATGTGCTTTTGCATAATACTTAGCTTGTTCAATAAATTTTCAAACTCAATCTTCATACTCCTGTAGATGATTATTTTCTTGAGTTTATAAGATTTACACAAGCGCACAACAAATTTAACAAAGAAATAAAAAAGGTAAATAAAACATTGAAGTCAGATGCATATATCATTTATCCATTTAGTGAAATTCTTAGAACCAAACATACAAATAGCCATGGCTCCAACTTTATATTAATTCTTGAACAAATTAGTATTTAATTCATCTTAACAATATCTCTTTAGTAACTAAAAAACTATTAACTATAAGCAAAATGATAAAATACCAAAAACAACAGTCAAGATTGATGAAATACCTCAATCCAAATCCTCAAAGCTTTGGGTTGAGTCCGAATCACAAATTCAGATTGATTGTGTTCAGCCCGCCACAATGCAGTAATAAGAGATATCACAATCTATCTATTGTTGTAATGCCTTCCTCTTTTTCCTAAAATACCCCCCCCCCCAAAAAAAAATCAAAAGATTATTAAGCTCATGGAATTAGCACAATTTTTTCCATATATAGGAAACAATATGATGACGGAATGATTTAATTATCAAATGTTTTAGGGTTAATGAACAATTAGTTCTATTTAAAAATCTTGTCAATCAACTTGATCCTTACCTAAAATGTTATAGTGAGAGAAATATGAAGAACTAAAATCAGAGGAAATGTTACTTATCTAAGATTCCTAGTTGAACCTAAAATCAGGGAAAAATAGGATTGGAAATAAGAAAAAAAATAAAAAACTGAAGAAATAAGGCAAAATGGAGTTGTTCCTTACCTTAAATCAGAGGAATATGAAAAACTAAAGAAATAGGGCAAAGTAAAATCACTCCTTTAAAGCATAGAGGTCGCTGCTCGTCTTCGTGATTTTTTCTAGAATGGAATCGGTGCGCTAAAAGTGGATTAGGGAAGAAATAATAAAATGATTAACTAAAATAAAATGGAGTCACAAAAATAAAATGGGATTAAAAATTAAAGGAAATGGATTAACTAAAATGGAATCACTACTCGCCCTCGTAGTTTAAATAATGCATACAATATGAATACTTCCCCTATATTAGTGTTCCCAATATATTTTATTCCCCATAAATATAATATCTATTACACTAGATTTCACAATTTATTCTCCACCTTTTATTATTAGCAAAAGTGGGCAGGGATGAGTGAAAGTTATGAGTTTCAGTTGGATACACTTTGTGAAGGGTTTTCATGATCGAGCAAAAAGTAAAGTATGCACCTCTTATGAATACTCCCCCTATATAGATACTTCCAATGAAAAAAATTAATGTACTCCCCCTAAATTATGAAATTTATGCAAGATGTTATCCCCCTTTTTGGTTGTATTAAAAGAGGGTAAAGGTGAGTGTGTGTAATGAGATCTATGTAGAGAAAAAAATATGATGCAAAGAAATACCACTTGTTGAGAAAGTAAATAATTATGATTAAGTACAAGTAGTAATATGGTAAACCAACTTCTTAGAAATAAGAGCATATAAAATATAATGAGTTTTAAGACCAATAATAAGATATTTTCAATTTTAGCCCAAGAGATGATATTTTCATTGAAATTTCAAGCATGATTTAAAAATATCAAAAAGATATAAGAACTATAATGTAGGATAATTTGCATTTCAAGTACAAATAAAGAATGTAGCGGTCATGCTTTGTTATCTAATGCATTTACTTATGATTATAAAGAATATTATAGGTAAGCATTATGATCCAATTCTCATGTGTAAAAGTTTTATGAAAAAAATAATGTGTACAAATAGTGTATTGATAAAGTATACAAGTAACTTAATAAAAAAAACACATAATAATATATAATGGAATAACAGAACATTAAAATACACAAATAATATTACTTTTACAAAATTTCAATGCACATAAATAAGAAATACAACAACCAAGGTGCCCTGCACACACAATGCTTATTAAAACTTATCAGGGTACAAAGTAGTGCTTGGGGGATCACATTTATTCCTTTTAATTTTATTTTTATTTTGTAATCTTGTGTACAAAGAGAAGTGGTATGTTATTTGTTTACTACAAGACATTTTACAATTCTTTTTTCAAGGTACATAACCTCACAATTCCCATTAAGACTTATCAGGAGGGTGAGTAGTGTTTGGTGGAGTTTCCTTTTCAATTTTTAATTGCTTTTTAGTTTTGTGACCAAAGACTTTTAATTCAATTGTTTTGCAAACAAGAACATTTTTTAAACCACTTTTCTCAAACAAATGAGAGCATAAAAACAAATAATTGAAATAATTAATTCAATGTAGTATGGGTATTTTATTTCTATAATTTAATTATTATATTATTATATTGCACAATCATGCTAGTATAAGATTAAAAACACATGTAGGTTATCAAAATAAGTGAGTGTGTAAAATCATTATCAACATAAAACATTACTCATACTTAGAGGCATGCTGAGCATTCCTTCACATATTTTCTACAATCAATTTCATTGCACATTACAAGATTGTTTTCAAGGCAAAACATAAACAAAATAGTGTTTTAAGCAACTTGAAAATTAATGTAGATATTGTATTTAATCCAAAATTGATATAACAAGTCATCATTGACAATGACAATGAATAACACTCAGTTTTTATAATTTTTGATTTTTATGAAAATATAAAACAATAGACATAATTAAAAAAAACATATTTATGTTCTTTTTGAAAAAGTTTTGTAATATTTTATTTGAATTGCAATTATTTTTTAAATTAAATTATTTTCTAGAAAATAAATAAGTATATTAAGAGCACATTAGTATAATGATCATCTATACTAGATAAAAATGCAAGAGAAAAGGAAAAATTAATTTTCTGTTACCGTCGGCACTAGTACTAATGTGTGGTGTTAGCAGTAGAGATTTGATATTTTTCTTTTAAAATATGATTTGTATAATTTTTTGTCCTAATTTTTCTTGATTCATGCTTTTTAATATATGGGACACCAAATACTGAAAAGATTTTTGAAAATAATAAAATAGTTACGGATTTAATACCTTTGAATAAGGTGTTAAAAAGATTATTTTTCAATTATTCTCGTGTTTTACAAAATCATGAATGCCCAAAGAGTATATAGTTTGAGAAACATAAGATAATATGTTTGAACACAATATGCATGAAATGAATATAAAGAGTAAAATCATGTTCATGCAAGGCATATAAGTTCCCTAGATTATACAAACCCAACTATGTATCTACACCTTAGCCTTGTACTGAGTGATGGATGGGCATGAGGAGCTGCTCACATGTCATAGGTTAAGGTGTTAATCCTATATGCAAACAAAAAAGACACTCAACCTAGCACTCTCCCCCAGTGCATTGCAAGGCCCAACTAGACCCCCCCCCTAGCTAAGGACAAGAAATATCTTAGAGGTTAGGTCTATAATACACACAATCCTACTCCCACATTATAGTTAAACACATAATGTGGGTGAGTAATCATGAACATGCCTAACATTTAAAACTAATTATGATTAATAACTTATGACGTTTATATGTGATTAATTTTAAAATTATTTATTAAGTTTAAGAATAGTCGATCCTAAAGCCACAAAATTATTATGAATTTGTTATACTAAATTTATTCAATATAAAAATGTTTTGGTGAATTTTTGAATTATTTTGTAAATTATTATTTTAAAATTTCAATTATTTAAATTAGCCAAAACATATAAGCTTTTTTGAAAGAAAAAAATAGTGATAATTAAAATAGCATAATAATTTTTCAGAAAATAAATATGTAGAGAAATCATAATTTTTCAAAAAATAGTGCTACTACCAGCATTAGTACCTAATGCTACACTCTAGCAAAAGGAATTAGGTTTTTTGTTCAAAATACATGGATATTACAATTTTTCAATTTTATTTTTTCTTGATGATGCTCTAACATTATATGGGATATCAAATGCAGCAAACAAATAACAAAAATAATCAAAAAGATGTGCATTCAATTTTTTTATTTAAGATTCAAAGTGTTAGAACTCTTCTAGTCTTGGCGGTTTGCCATTTGTGGATTGGTGGTTAGAAGTGGCGGTCTACCATTAAAGGTTTGGCGGACAAACTTGGCGGACAGACTTTGCAGACAGGCATTGCAGACAGACTATTATAACGGTTGGCCCTTGGCGACCTGGCAATTTGCCTTAGCGCCCTGGTAGTGTTGTTATCTGAGTCCAGGCAGTCTGATCCTGGATTTTCTTGGCGGATAGGCGATCTGCTATTATGGTTAGTACTTCGAGATCTATCTGTATTTTAGATTAGGCGGTCAGGAGGATGAAGGCTTTGTGGTCTGGGAGGTTAGAATTGTCTAACCACACAAGTTGTTATTTCTTATTTTATATTTGTCAGTTGTTTAGTACCATATCGTATGTTTTATTCTCTTTCTTTTTTCCCTATAAATAAGGGGTTAGACTTATGTAACTTAATCTTTTGGTAGCAATAAAATTTCCTTTATTTAGCCACTAATTTTAGCCGCTTCTTAGCTGCTTTAGTAGCTGCTGACCATTTTTTATATGGTTTAGAGCTTACCGGTCCTTTGCTCCAGTTTGTTGCTCGGCTTTCTCGTGGTGCTCCATTCTTTGATCCGGTCAAGCGTTCTCTTGGGTTTTTAGTCGCTTAAACTTTCTCTTCCCAGATAGGGCCTCAACATTCTTATTTTAGTTAGATCCCCGTGGGCTGGGTTGGTCTTTTCTTGCTCCTTCACTTGAGATTACTATGGTCTCATCTTAACTGCAGTTTCTTGTCGCCTGATAATGGTCTCTACGGACATCGGCTTTCTAACCACCCACTGAACCTTTGGCAATCTCTCGTAGTTTTTTCCCTTGAGAGTAGCCTATCTTCTCTTCTCAATACTTGTCATGGTTTCTCATCTTAACCACGGTCTTCTCTTCTTCTTGCCGTAGTTTCTTTCCTTAATCGTGGTCCTCTTGTCCTTAACCTAGTTTTGGCCTGGTTTGTGAGGTTTTATCTTGTTTGCATTGTCTTCTTATCTGTTTGTGGATTTATTTGTGTTGTTTCCTTTGTCTCCTACCCATTTCTTATTGCACTCTCTACGGCTTCTCTTTAACCAAGAGGTTTCCTTTTGTTCGTGCGGTATCCTCTTCTTTTATGCGATTTATTTTCTTAACTGTGATCTCCTCTTATTCTCTCTTACTGCAGTTTCCTTCATCGTGGTTTGCCTCCCTCCCTTCCCTTAACCACGCAGCTTCTCTTGTTTAACTATGCGACTTTTCTTCTTTAACCGCGTGACTTCTCTTCTTTAACTGCGCGGCTTGCCTCTTCTTTTTATGGAGGCTCCGTTTTTTTCCTTCTTCTTCTCTATCCATGTTCCTTGCCTCCTCTCTGGACGTGCTCATATGGATACTTAGCATAAGTGGATCATTGACTCTGGAGCTACCACTCATATGACGGGAAATCCCCTTCACTTCTCTCATTTGGACAAAAATAACCGATTATCTTCGGTTATTATTGCAGATGTTGTTGGTTGTTAGTGGGTTTTTTTATCATGTATCATCTTGATTGTACTATAGATTGTTATAAGGCTAGGCTAGTTTCCAAAGGCTTTACTCAGACATATGGTAAGGATTTCTTTGATAGCTTCTCCCCAGTTACTTGCATTAGCACAATCCATGTCCTTTTCTCAGTGACTGTTAATAAGTACTAGGGGATGTTTAAATTGGATGTTAAAAATTCCTTCCTTTATGGTGATCTGTAAGAGGTGGTATATATGGAGCAACCTATTTGATATGTTGCTCAGGGGGAAGTCTCAGGTATGCAAGATGTTCAAGGTAATATATGGCATATAGCAAAGTTCATGAGCTTGGTTTGACAAATTCAACAAGGTTATCTCTATTTTTGGTTTTGCTCGAAGTTCTGTAGATTATTCTTTTTTTATATTCAAGACTTCTAAAGGGCTAGTTGTTTTTGCTTTCTATGTGGATGACATTCTCCTTATAGGAGATGATAAGGAGGGAGTTGATCTAGCAAATAAACTTCTTCGATAATATTTTGTTAGTAAAGATATGGGGTCTCCAAAGTACTTTCTGGGAATAAAAATCTTATGAAAACCTAGTTTGTAGTTCTCTCTCAATGAAAGTATGTGTTGGATCTTTTGAAAGAAACTGGTCATCTTGGAGCAAGACCTATTCGGTTTCCAATGGAAATTGGAGATGATAATAGTTGGACTAAGGATTTTCCTTTTCTTCCAGACAATACCAGGTACATACGAATGGTAGGAAAACTCATCTACATGACTGTCACTAGACCAGGCATCTATTATGCAGTAAAAAAGTTTACCAGTTTATGCAGGCACCCAGGGATTATCATCTTCATTCAACTTTGAAGATCTTAGAGTATGTGAAAGGATATCCTGAAAAGGTGTTACTATTTCAAATATATAACGATCTGAGAATTGAAACCTGCTATGATGCCAGCTATACTAATAATAAAGAAGATAGGCAGTCTACATCTAGTTATTGCAACTTTGTAGGTGTAAATCTGGATAGCTGGAAAAGCACAAAGCAATTAGTTATTTTAGGTCGAGTGTTAAAGCTGAGTATAGAAGTAGGGCTTCAACAACTTGTGAGTTGAAGTTATTACCAACACTTATGGTAAACTTGGGAGAAGTTTATGATCATCCTCTTACAATATTCTGTGATAACAAATCCGCTATCAACATATCCAAGAATCATATTTTTCATGAAAGGATGAAGCATATTGAAGTAGCCTGTCACTTTATTTGAGAAGAAATATTGAAGAACCAGATATGCACTATGTTTGTCATTACTGGCAAAGAACTAGTAGATATCTTTACAAAACCAGTGTCTGCTTCTCTTTTAGACGTCTATGACAAGTTGGGCATGGTTGATATATATGCTCTAGCTTGAGTGGGAGTGTTAAAACTCTTCTAGTCTTGGAAATTGCCTTCTGCGGATTGGTGGATAGAAGTGGCGGTCTGCCCTAAGCGGTTTGGCGAATAAACTTAGCAGACAGACATGATGGACAGACTGTTGTAACAAGCGGCCCTTGGCGACCTGACAATTACCCTTAACACCGCAGTAGTGTTGTTATCTTAGTACAGGCGGTCTGGTCTTAGATTTTCTTGGTGGATAGATGATCTGTTGTTATGTTTTGTGCTTAGAGATATATCCGCAGTTAAGATCAGGCAGTCAGGAGGCTGAAGGCTTTGTGGTCTTGGAAGTTAGAATTGTCTAACTCCACAATAAACTTTTTCTTATTTTATATTTGCCTGTTGTTTTAGTCCCACATTATACGTTGTATTCTCTTTTTTCCTTTCTCCCTATAAATAGGGGGTCATACTTATATAACTTAATCTTTTGGGAGTAATAACACTATTTTTAGCCGCTTCTTAGCTACTTTAATCACTACTAGCCATTTTTTAAACATAATATCCCATTTAAATCTATTGGGTCAATTAATCCCAATGACCCTAATTTGAAGATGTCAAACAGGTCAATGATATACACATTATTATATTTGATGTGTGTATAAGTTCATGCATGCAGTTTAGTCTTTCACACATTGATGTGACAGGTGGTCACAAGGTAGAAAGGTGGACTCAAAGAAGCTGGCTGGAAAGGCGAGAATTTTCCTAAGTCCACAGGCATTGAGTGAAGCAAGCTTACTCAATTCCAGATGTCAACGAGTAGTTGATAAAGATTGAAAATCGCCTAAGCCCACAGGCATTAGGTGAAGTCTATTCACTCAACATCATGTGAGTAAAGGCATTGATTATAATCTCAGCCTAACTATTGGCTAGGCAGAAATGTTGCTGATTCCACAGGCATTGAGTGAAGTCTACTCACTCAATGCTAAATAGCAAAAAGCTATGAGACAGGCTAAGGCAGTGAAAGCCTAAGAAGAAACAGGCAGAAATATGGCCAAGTCCCCAGGCATTGAGTGAAGTATACTCACTCAACACCATACAACATAAATCATTGAGTATAGCTCAGTCAGTGAACGCCATAGAAAATTTGTGTAAATATTTAACTAATTCTCAGGCATTGAGTAAAGCTTACTCACTCAACGCCATGTGATAAAAAGCGTTGACTGAACCTTAGTCAGTCAGAGACTGTGATTTCAAAGAAATTTGGCTAAGTCCAAATGCATTGAGTGAAGCATACTCACTAAACGCCAAGTGGAAAAATCTGTCTAAGTAATAAGGCATTGAGTGATGTAGCTACACTCAACACCTAGTAACAGAAAGTATGTCCAAGACAAAAGGCATTGAGTGATTAAGACACACTCAAAGCTCTCAACACCAGAGAAGCAGGAATATTTTCTAAGGAAAAAAATGTTGAGTGGACTGAACACTCTCAACGTCTAGAGTCAAAAAAAAAATTTTAAGTGTTTTGCCATTGATTGAAGGTTGCTCACTCAACGCCTAGTGATAGAAAATATGTCTAAGTGTTTTGGTGTTGAGTGAATCATACTCACTCAACGCCTATACTACTGATGCTTGATTTTGGCTAAGTCCACAGATGGTGATATCAGAAAAGTCAACTAGTCAACACATTTCAAATTCTTTGCAGGAATGAAGCAGAATGCCCTTAATGGCACCGGCGGCCAGTGTTTGTCATTTTATACAAATGGAAGGTGGAAACTTATCCTTTTTAGGCTGGGCCCCAGTGCACAGAGTCGTTGATTAGCTGAATATAAAAAGGAAAGATTGGCCAAAACAAAGGAAGCAATTAGGGTTTTCTGATTTCACATTGCGGCTGGACATCTTCTTCTTCCTCTCCATTGATGCCGAGCTTGAAGACCTTGTTCAGTTCAGTTAACCTAAAAGCAAAAAGAGATAGCTGTTATGATTTTCATCTGGGACAGCAAGGTCAGGACTGATTCTTGAAATTAAAGAGGCAGAGATTTCTACAAGTCACTTACAGCACAGGTAGTCCAATTTTGAAGATCTCTTCAACTGTTACTATGAAGAAGATAGGGCTGAAATCTTCCTAGCCCAGGGAGTTAGACATATAGATTACTTTCTTATATCAAACTGTTCTTTAACCTTTCTATTTTCTGTAGGATCCAATATTAGATCTGAGTGTATGATTCTGAGAAGAATATGAGTTATAAGCCTGTGCTATAAAGGCCAAGGTAGGGTCATTTAATGATCTGAGTGTAGGGTTGTCCTTCAAGTCTGAGTTATAGGGCTTTTAAGCCTGAGGTAGGTGATTATTGAATCACTGAGTTATAGGGCCTTGGGCCTGAGTGTACGTCTTGAAGGAGACTGAGTGTCCCTAAAGGATCGTGTTGTAAGCTCTTAAGGAGCCAAGAAATTGGTGAAGGGCCTTGTCTAACACACTGTTCGAAAGGCGGAGAGGGATAGTGGATGTACCCATATACTGGGGAACCACTATAAAATTACTGTGTGTTCTGGTTTATGGTCTTGAAATTTTAACTAACTCATCACTAAGCATAGCAATATAAGGAACAGTCTAAATAATATTAAAAGAGACCTAAAACCTATTCACTCCCCCACTATAGGTGTTAGCTGACCTTGAAAACAAAGTCTTTCAAGTGGTATTAGAGGGAGGATGCTCAAGAAAGGCTTAACAGTCTGAGCAGATCTCCAAGGTCAGCAAAAAGTTTGGCCTTATAGGTTCATGAGTGAACTATAAGGAGATGGGTGCCCTGAAACTTCCAATCTGCAGGAAGAAAGGGTTTGGCATTTAGAAGAAGAGGGTTAGGTTGTTCATGGAGGCATCCGACCCTAGGATCTTTATCACAGTCAAGGAAGGGCTTTTAATCCCTATAAAAGTGTCAGCTCTGGATGTAAATTTCCAGATACCCAAGACTTATACTGAGATGACAAAGGATGAAGTCATCCTTACCACCATGGACAATAGAGCTAAGAATATCATTGTCAGAGCTATTAATGATTCTACCCTTCAGAATCTGATCCACTGCACAAATGCAAAGGAGATGTGGGACACACTTGTGATCTACATGGAGGGTACAAAGGAAGTAAGATATGATAGGAAGTCCATGCTCAACCAAGAGTATGAGGCTTTCAGGCAGAGCAAAACTTACAACATAGCAGAGTACTATGAGAGATTCTTCAGGATAGTCAATGAGCTGAGGGCATATGGCAGGGTGTTCAACACTTATGAGCTAAATGACAAGTTTCTCAGGTCTCTAACTAGAGACTTTGATACTAAAATATGTTCCATCAAAGAGGTGGCAAAACTTGCTGACACACCACCAGCAATACTATTTGGGAAGCAGTTGTCCTATGAAATGCAGCTGACTATCAGGAAGGAGGAGGAGAAAAACAACATGTCTCAGGCCAAATAAAAGTTAGTTGCCTTCAGAGATTAAGCATCAAGGAGGAGTAGAAGGAAGACTCCTTCTCCACCAAGGAGGGATACTAGGTCTGACTCAGATGACTCTGAGTCAAGCACATCAGACTGCCACATGTATGATGAGGACTTTTCAATCTTCTCCAAATAGTTCCAGAAATTCATGAAGAAGATGCTTTGGAAGAGCAGGCCTTCCTCCTCCTCTCACCACAGGAAGAAATCCTCTAAGGAGGACAAGTATGGTTCTAAACCTAATAAATAGATTTTTGCTAATGTCATCTATTATTGTTATTGTTATTGTTTTTATCTGTTATTGTTGTAGATGACTGCCTAGTAAAGAGAAGAGAGGATGGGGAGAAGAAGCATCATCACCAGCACAAGGGCAATAAGGAGAAATCTTTTGTTGCTAAAAAAGAGCTAGTTTGACTCTTCCTCATCAGAATCAGAAGAAGAGGAAGAAGAGAAAGCCTACTTTGGGCTAGCTGTTGTTATAGAAGATGAAGTCTCTCCTGCTGCCATGATAGAAATCATGGCCCCTCTATAACAGGCAGATAGTTAGTTAGAGGTGGATGAAGATAAAGATGAAGACATAGGTTGCTATAGGCTGATGGCTAAGACTGGTGAAGAATCTAGCCAGGATCAGCCTGGTCAACAATAGGTACATTCTCTGTCTAACTCTTCTTATGAGTCAGTTTATGAGACCAGCCCAGATTCTGAAGCTCATTCATCAAGAGATGAAGGAGATTCTGAATCATAGGAAGATGTAAATTCTATTATTGACAAATATGGTGTCTTGCTGAATGTCTTCAAGAAAAGTAAGTTGCTGGCTAAGAAGAAGGCTAAGGAGATTTCTTCTCTTAAGTTTACTGCTTCCCAGCATACAGACTCAGCTTCCCTGCTGGATCTTAAGTTGAGGGAAATTAATGAACTATAGACTATTTCCTTCATCCAGTTAGGTACCATAGAATATTAGGAAAACCGAATAAAAGACCAGGAAGTGATCCTGGAGAGGGAGAAGTGAATAGTGGCGAGTTATTCTAAGCCAAGTTAAGAGCTACCCTTGATAGACTCCTTCACCTCCCAAAAGGTTAAGAAGGAGTTGGGCTTCAAGGGTCACACAAGCATTGTCAATCCCAATGTAAAGGGCAAAGCTCTAGTACAGCCACTGGCTTACAAGCCTCTTGTACCATTCAAGAAATTACTGCTACCTTCAAACAGGTATGACCAAGAAAGTATCTTTGGTCACTGGATGAATGGTAGATCCACCGAAGGGAACAAAGATGTTCACCACAATGGTGGAAGATATATCAAGGGTGCAAGTGACTTTAAGGCAGCCCAAGAGGAAATCCAAATGGCCCATCCTAGACTATTGGTGTTTGGTGCCTTAGCCCCAATACTCAAGAACAAGGCAGCTGCTTATTCCCAGGATCTCCCAACCCAAAATCAGATCAGGGGCATGTTTATCAGCAAGCCACATTTAGGCATATCTGAGTCCATCAAGAGTATATTTTCTGAAAATAAGACTACTATTGGTAGGTCTCAAGATATTCAAAGTACTTCTGCTGCCAGACATATCCCAAGTTAGTCTGTGGCTAGAAGGTATATGAAAAAGGTTATTGTTGTACCTTCTGGATTGAGAGCTGCTGACAGCACCAAGACAAGCTCCTAAAAGAAGGTACAACATTTATGAGTGCTGGTGTTTTAGTAGAGTGGGCCACTATGCTATTGATTGCTGGCATAATGCAAGTGTGCCAAGAGTAAGAGAGAGCTTACCTATCAGGAGAATTGCATGTAGGCATGGTTATTTTCAAACTAACATGCACTTAGGACCCAATAAGAACTAGTGTCCTAAGGTTAACTGAATTATCTCTTGCAGGTTAGTCCAAGTGGCCATACCCCTATATGGTACTTGTATAGTGGATGTTCCAGACACATGATTGGAACAAGGAGCATGTTGAAGGAATACACTCCAATAAAGAATAGACCCAAAGTCATCTTTGGTGGTTCAGATAGGGGAGTGAATAAAGGGTATGGTAAGATATCAAATGGCGTAATCAATATCACTCAGGTTGCTTATGTGAAAGGTTTGCAACACAACCTCACAAGCATAAGCCAATTATGTGATCATGGCTATGACATTTCTTTCCTTAAGAATCAGTGCTAAATTAGGAGCTCAAGTGACCAAGGGGTCATCTTGACAGGCACTAGGAGAGGTTAGTGAAGAGTTGGTTAGAAATTATTGTCATAATTTTGTGTGTGAAAGTAAGGACTCTCTTATGTGCCTAGTTGCAATTGAGAAAGTCTCATATTGTGTCCAATGGAACAAGAAGCTGGATCGTCTGAACTACAAGACCATTTGCAGACTCTTTAGTGAAGAGTTGGTTAGAAATGGTCTTAAGTTGAAATGCACTAAGGAGGGTATATGCTCTGCATGACAGAAGGGCAAACAGACTAAGACCTCCTTCAAGAGCATTGAGGTCAATGACTTAGTAAGGTGCATATATATCCTACATATGGACTTGTTTGGTATTATGCTAGTTCAAAGTCTAGGTAGGAAAGTCTATACCCTTGTGGTAGTTGATGACTACTCTAGGTTTGCTTGGGTGTTCTTTCATAAAAGAAAAGATGAAACCCTAGAAGTCTTCAAGACCTTTGTCAAGCAGATTCAAAATGAACTAGACAGTACTGAAAGTCTTGTTTTCAAGGCTAGCTAAACACCTAGAGGGGGGTGAATAGGTTTTTGTCTTTATTTAAATCTTCTTAATTATCTGCTGATTTATGTGCTTAGTGATTAGGTTAGTTTTAGCTTTCAAGAACAATCACAGACGACACAACAATTTTATAGTGCTTCCCCAATCTTGGGTATGTCCACTGTCCCTCTACACCTTTCTAACAATGAGTTAGACTAGGCTCTTCACCAAAACTCGGCTCCTTTAGAGCTTATAGCACAGATCAAGCAGGACCTCAAAGGTCACACTGACCTACCACTTAGGCACTAAGCCAAACCATAGGTCACAAAGACCTTAGCCTTTATAACACAGTCTTATAAAATCAGACTCACAAAGAATTTATATAGAAGAAATAAATGGTGATTTGATTAAACACCAGAGCAAGAACTCTGTGTCTACTTCTTCCTGGACTGAGCAGATATCAGCCCAAGATTTTGCTGTTGAAGACAATGAAGTTGGCAGTTGAATCTTTCTTCAAATAGCTATCTTTTTTTACATAGATTATAGATCTGCTTCCTCAGAATTGCTTTTGAACCTGTTATTGTAGATGGTGATTGCTTCAGCTATCTTTTTCCTTTGCTAAGTTTTCTGTGCAGAACAGCTTCTTCAGGCTCGACAAGAAAAGGCGAGGAAGAAGATGAAGTTCGGCCACACTTTCATTTTTAGAAAACCTAGACAAGGATTTGATTGATTTGCTCTAGCCGATTTGCTTCTTTTTATTCTTTGACAGCCAATCGAGCAGTGGGCCCACCACCAGGATTGATGGCTGAGGTTTATCCATGCATCACATTCTTTCCATTTACTCTTGATTCAACGGCTCTTTGCTATGTGTGGGCCCCCAACACTTAAAGATGAAAATATTTCTTTCCAAGTGCAGAGGATGATGGCAGCTGGCCGCCATGGCCTCTGGCAGCAATCCCGCAACATTTAAATTTTGGTTAACTTTTTTACTTTGCTGACATTAGCATGACTCGCCATCTGTGGACTTAGACAAAATAAAACCAATAGAAGCAAAGGCATTCAGTGATTAAGCATCACTCAACGCCACAACACTTAGTCAAAATTCTGTCTGTCTAGGCGTTAAGAGTGATTGGCTCGACAAACGCTGAGCTCCGTTCGATGAAGTCTGATCTCTACTCAAAAAAGCTCAGTTCGATGAAAGCTAAGCTCAATTTGATGAAAGCCAAGCTCAGTTCGAAAAAAGTGTAAATTCAGTTCGATAAACTCCAGGCTCAGTTCGATGAAAGTCAAGCTCAATTCAACAAAAGAGTAAATTTAGTTCGACGAACTCCAGGCTTTTTGCCTTAGTAAGATTTTCTGAGCCTTGGCGTTGAGAGAGTAAGCTCCACTCAACGCCAAACTACTTAACAGAATTTCTCTATTATCTGGCATTGAGTGAGTAAGCTACACTCAACGCTTTTGGACTTAGCAAAATATCTGTGTCTGAAAACACATAAGCAAGGATACAGTTAATGTTATATCTCCATGGTGTTGAGTGAGTAAGCTACACTCAACGCCTTGCTACTTAAACAGCTCAACGCTAAATATTGTATGGGATTAAGTGAGTAGACCACACTCAATGCATGTGGACTTAGCCATATTTTCAGCCTATTTCTCTAGGCTTTGACTTACTCATCCTGACTCATAGGTTTTTTTTGTTTGGCATTGAGTGAGTAGACTACACTCAATGTCTGAGTACTTATCCATATTTTTGTCTATCTACCAGTTAGGCTAAGATAGACTCAACACCATTTGTTATATGGCGTTGAGAGAGCTCTACTCACTCAATACTCATGTACTTAGGCAAATTTCCAATTAGATAATATTGATTCCTTACCTCTGGCATTGAATGAGCTTGCTCCACTCAATGCCCGTGGACTTAGTGGATTTTTGCTATGTCAACAGCCAATTATTGTGTCCACTTATCCAATCAATGTGATATGAATTAACCTGCACTCATTACCTCAAATACACATCAAATACAGTTGATGTGTGTGGCATTGACCTGTTTGACTCCTCACAAATCAGGTACATTTGGAACAATGGACCCAACAAGTACTATGGTCAAAATCAGAAGTGACCATGGGACTGAATTTCAGTCTGCAGGCATGATAAGGTTCTGTCAAGAGAAAGGGATTCACCAAGTATTCTCCTCACCTAGAATACCTCAGTAAAATGGAATAGCTGAGAGGAAAAACAGAACTCTCATAGAGGCTGGTAGGACTTTACTAAGTGACACATCTCTCCCATAATATTTCTGGGTTGAGGCAGTAAGCACTACATGTCATGTCCTTAACAGGGCTTCTATCATCAAAAGCCACAAGAAGACTCTCTATGATATCTTGAAAGGCAGAAAACCAAACTTATCCTACTTCATGATTTTTGGTAGCAAGTGTTATGTGCTGAATAATTGAAAGACCTATGTGACTAAGTTTGCTGCCAAGTCTTATGAAGGGATTTTTATTGGGTACAGCAACCACAGTAGAGCATATAGAATCTACAACTTAACAAGTCAAGCTATAGAAGAGTCAGTTCATGTTTCCTTTGATGAATCAAACATGATTAACAGTGAGCTGCCTAGCTCCTCTTCTTGTTCTGCAGGCATAGAGAAGGTGATATACAAGATTACCATCAAGAAAGATGATCCAGTAGCACAAGACAAGGATGAGAATGTGTGATTTCCAGAGGATGAACAAGACATAGAATGTGTGGATGAAGTTCAGCCAGATGGAGCCATTGATGCTCAAGAAGGTGAAGCAAGGTTGCCTCCAGCTGTAAGGCATCTGAGGAATGACCTAGTATACAAGATCATTGGTGATGCAAGCCAAGGAGTGATGATAAGGAGCAGAAGTCTGAATACAGTCTTATACTCAAGCTTTCTGTCACAGGTAGAGCCCAATAAGTTTGAAGAGGCAATCAAAGACCAATTCTGGATTGGAGCAATGCATGAAGAACTGAACTGGTTTAAGAGATGAAAAGTCTTGAAGCTGGTTACCAAACCTAAGGGACATAATTTCATATGAACTAAATGGATCCACAGGAACAAGTTAAATAAAAATGGCATTATTGACAATAACAAGGCTAGACTGGTGGCTCAAGGATACAGACAAGAATAAGGGATTAACATTGATCAGACATTTGCCCCAGTAGCCAGATTAGAAGCCATAATACTCTTCCTTGCATTTTCTGTCTACCAAGGATTCAAAGTCTACCAGATGGATGTGAAGTCAGCTTTCTTGAATGGGGACTTAAAAGAGGAAGTCTATGTAGAACAATCATCAGGTTTTATTGACTCTAACTCTCCTGATTTTGTTTATAGACTTAGGAAAGCTCTTTATGGGTTGAGCAAGGCCCTAGAGCATGGTATGAGACTATGTCTAGTTTCCTCATTGAGAACAAATTCTCAAGGGGAAAAATAGACAAGACCTTATTCCTAAGCGAATCCAAGGGCAAGATCATCCTAGTCCAGATATATGTTAATGACATTATCTTTGGATCTACTGATGATAACCTCTGCATAAAGTTTGCTAAACTTATGCAACGGAAGTTTGAGATGAACAGTATTGGTGAGCTTATGTTTTTCTTGGGACTCCAACTTAGACAGACTAATGATGGCTTGTCCATATCCCAGTCAAAGTTCACCAGGGAGTTGATTAAAAAACATGGTATAGAGAGTGCCTCCACCATGAAAACTCCCATGGGATCAAGTATGCCTTAAGAGAAAGATTAAGAAGGGAAACCTATTGATGAGACTTTGTATAAAGGGATAATTTGTTCACTTCTATATCTCTCTATTAGTAGGCCTGACATCATGTATGGTACATGTGGTTGTGCTAGGTATCAGTTCTGCCCTAAAGAATCTCACTACACTACTGCAAAGAGGATCTTGAGATGTCTTAAGAGCACACCAGATCTTGGCCTATGGTACCCTGGAAATAGGGATTTTGAACTAATCGGCTACTCAGATGCAGATTTTGTAGGCTACAAAGAGGATGGGAAAAGCACTTCAGGATCATATCAATTCTTAGGTGGGAGACTAGTATCTTGGAGCAGCAAGAAGCAAACTAGTGTGGCAATATAGACTGTAGGATCAAGCACATACCCAACTGTTCCAAAAGCCCGGACTATTGGAAAGGGCGCTACTTAATTTCTTAAATAAGTAGTAGAGTGCCAAGGGTCAAGTGAAGGAATGTCGGACCTAACAATTCCCCCCCCCCCCTAGCGTCTAGCATAACCCATTGGCTCAGAGGTAGGGTTACCACATGGCCCGCATGGCTCAGAGGTGGGGTTACCACATGTCCACGGTTTGCCTGACCCACCGGACCCACACAGGTAAAAGGGAAAAATCGGGATTTAATAGCGCCTCCCCTAGTATTGAACACGTGACCTCCTCTGATACCCATTGTAGGATCAAGCGCATACCCAACTGTTCCAAGAAGCCCGGACTATTGGAAAGGGCACTACTTAATTTCTTAAATAAGTAGCAGAATACCACGGGTCAAGTGAAGGAATGCCGGACCCAACATCAACTGCAAAGTCAAAGTACATTTCAGCAGGCAGCTGTTATGCTCAGTTGATGTGGATCTAGCATCAGCTTCAGGATTACAACCTCCAGATAAGTAGAACTCCTCTCTATTGTGATTCTACTAGTGTTATATTTATTGCTAGGAATCCTGTCTCATATAGTAGGACTAAGCATATAGAAATTAGGAATCATTTTAATAGGGAGCATGTGGACAAGGAACACATCAGTCTAGAGTTTGTCCCCACAGATAAGCATGTGGTTGATAACTTTACTAAGTCACTAGATGAAGCCAAGTTCAACACCTTAAAGTTTAAGTTGGGTAAGTTGAACTTAGCATATCTTCATTTACTCCCTATAATATTTTTTGCATAGGAATTGTTCTTTTTGCAGGTAATAAAGACCTTAAGGGGCAGTGAATACAAAGTGTCTATCAAGAACATGATGATAGAAGATGTGCCTATTGAGGGGGAGCAAGTCTAGCAGTTGTAGGAGAAAATTCAACCTTATGAAAAGAGGAAGTTGGCACCTACACTTATGGTATCATCTGCAATCAGCTAGGTGGAGAACATAAGGGGAGAAAGGATTGAAGCACCTCCCTGACTATCTGAAGAAGTCAAAAGAGGAGAGAGAAAGGATTGATCAAGTTCAAGAAAAAATCAAGCTCAAATATGGCAGATAGACTGGGGGAGAAAGTTATGGAGAGAAGAGATTGATCAAGTAGCATCAGAGGTTGATCAAGTAATCAAGTGGCATCAAAGGAAATATAGGTAATGGGGTGAAGGTAATAAAGGCCTTCAAGTGGTATCACTTACCCTGCAACAATCCAGGGGGAGTAGGTAAATTTCATTTAATTGAAATTAATATGGTATTGTTGAATATATTGTGTGTATGTCATTGACTAAGTAATTTAATTAATGGTTTTGACCTTTTTAAATAGGGGGAGATTGTTGGGTAAATTGAACCCAATGACCTTTATTTGAAGATGTTAAATAGGTCAATGATATACAAATAGTTGTATTTGATGTGTGAGTAAGTTCATGCATGCAGGTTAGTCCTTCACACATTAAAGTGACAGGTGGTCACAAGGTAGAATGGTGGACTCAAAGAAGCTTGCTGAAAAGATAGAAATTTGCCTAAGTCCACAGGCATTTATAGAAGCAAGCTCACTCAACGCCAGATGACAAGAAGCAGTTTACAAAGTTTGAAAATTGCCTAAGTCTACAGGCATTGAGTTAAGTCTATTCACTCAACTCCAGGTGAGTAAAAGCATTGAGTATTGTCTCAGCCTAACTATTGGCTAGGGATAAATGTGGCCAAGTCCACAGGTGTTGAGTGAAGTCTACACACTCAACGTCATACAGCAAAAAGCTGTGAGACAGGCTAAGGCAGTGAAAGCCTAAGAAGAAACAGGCAGAAATGTGACCAACTCCAAAAGAGTTGAGTGAAGTCTACTCACTCAATGCCATAAAACATAAATTGTTAAGTATAGCTCAGTTCGTCAACACCACAAAAAATCTGTGTAAATATTTGACTAAGTCCACAGGCATTGAGTGAAGCTTACTCACTAACGCCATGTGATAAAAAGCATTGATTGAACCTTAGTCAGTCAGAGACTGTGATTTCACAGGAATTTGGCTAAGTCCAAATGCATTGAGTGAAGCTTACTCACTCAACGCCAAGTGGCAAAATCTATCTAAATAATATGGCGTTGAGTGATGAAGCTACACTCAACGCCTAATAACAGAAAATCTGGCCAAAACAAAAAAGCATTGAGTGATGAAGACACGCTAAACGCTCTCAATGCCAGAGAAGCAGGAATATTTTCTAAGGCAAAAAACGTTGAGTGGACTCAACGCTCTCAATGCCTAGAATAAGAAAAATTTTCTAAGTGCTTTGGCATTGAGTGAAGGTTGTTCACTAAACGCCTAGTGATAGAAAATCTATCTAAGTGTTTTGGCGTTGAGTGAACCTTACTCACTCAACGCCTATACTACTGATGCTTGATTTTGGCTGAGTCCACAGATGGTGATGTCTATAAAGTCAACACATTTCAAATTCTTTGTGGGAATGAAGCAGAATGGCCTTAATGGCATCAGCGACCAGCGTTTGTTGTTTTTTGCAGATGGAAGGTGGGAACCCGTCCTTTTTAGGTTGGGCCCATAGTACAAAGAGTTGTTGATTAGCTGAATATAAAAATGAAAGAATTGCCAAAAAAAAGGAAGCAATTAGGGTTTTTTGATTTCGTATTGCGGCTGGATGTCTTCTTCTTCCTCACCTTTGTTGCCGAGACTGAAGACCTTGTTCAGTTCAGTTTACCTAAAAGCAAAAAGAGATAGTTGCTGCAATTTTCATCAGTGACAACAAGGTTAGGACTGATTCCTGAAATAGAAGAGGCAGATATTTCAACAAGTCACTTCTAGTACAAGCAGTCCAGTACTGATGATCTCTTCAACTTGTTGTTGTGAAAAAGATAGGGCTGAAATCTGTGTAGCCCAGGGAGATAGACACAGAGTTTACTTTCTGGTATCAAATTATTCTTTAACCTTTCTATTTTTTGTATGATCTAGTCTTGGATCTGAGTGTAGGATTCTGAGAAGAATCTGAGTTATAAGCCTGTATTACAAAGGCTGAGGTAGGGCCATTTATTGATCTAAGTGTGGTTTATCCTTCCATCTTGAGTTATAGTTTTTTTTGAGCCTGAGGTAGGTGATTTTTGAGTCACTGAGTTGTAGGGCCTTGGGCCAGAGTGTAGGTCTTGAAGGAGACTGAGTGGTCATGCGAGATTGTGTTATAAGCTCTTAAGGAGCCGAGAAATTAGCGATGAGCCTTGTATAACACACTGTTAGAAAGGAAGAGAGGAACAGTGAATGTGCCCATATACTAGAGAACCACTATAAAATTACTGTCTTCTAATTGATGATCTTGAAAGATTAACTAACTCATCACTAAGAACAAGAATATAAGGTACATGTCTAAATAATCTTAAAAGAGATCTAAAACCTATTCACCCCTCCCCCCACCCCCACCCCCACCCCTATAAGTGTTAGCTTACCTTGGAAACAAAGTCTTTCAAAATTCAATTTTGATAATGATTATATTAATCTTGATAATATCTCTTATAAAATTAAATATTGAATTTATAGTGATATTACAAGTCAATTATAGGAAATGGATTTTTAAAAGGATGGAAACGAGAAAATAAGATATATAGGCCACTTGAAAATGATATGACTTTTATTCAATTTTATTCAATTTGATTTATTTAAGAATTTAGGCTTAATGTGTAAAAGTTATATTATAAGATATATAGAGTGACCATGATATGTTATGGATCAAAGATAATGCCAAAAACATAAACAAAAAAGAGGTAAGCATATCAAGAAGTAGAGTATTGTGCATTTCATTTTATTAATTTCTATTTCACACAATTAATTGGATATTAGTGAATAAGTGATTTATATATCCAAAGGAGATCGAGTGTGATGGTTCCATTGGGTGCCCAAATATAACAAGTTGTCTTTTGGGGAGATAGTAATGAATGGGCCCTTTCAAGTGGAGTTAATGTCACTTTTTACTTTTTAACCTTCATTCATACCTTAGTTTAATAATTTTATAGTTCAAATTTCCTTTATGATTTTGAAAATCATAAAGGAAATTTGTTAACATTTAAATTAAAATTGAGAGATAATCGACTTTATAAATCATGGTGATAGTGATTTTGAATTTGATTTACAAATATTTTGTGTTTTTCACTCCCTTTTTTAGCTTTGTTAAGATATAGATATTCTTGCTTTTGGATTTGGCTTGATATTGCGAATTTATGTTTTGTAAATTTTTATTTATAATTTCCTTTAGCAAGTTGATTTTTGTTTCCAATTCTTTATTTTTTTATTTGAGATTTTTCTAGCTTTTGTATAGGCAATTGTTCTATTTTTAAGAGTGGTGACTATAGAAACGGTATGAGTTTTTAAATTATTTCTTAGCTCTTCAAATATTTCATCCATCTCTATGATTTCAATTTTATAAAAAATTTCACATAGTGTTAGGTATTGTATCCACAATAACCTTAATTTGAATAAGGGTCCCTTGAACTAAGATGAATTGAGTTTGTATTTGATGTTGTTTCTTTAGTCTTGTGCTTGCAGAGCTTTATTGCTAAGTACATACCAATGACAAGTTATAGTGGGTCATGAAACACAGGACTATACAATATAATCCCTCGTTGTGTAGGCCAAAGTATTGACTCATATGTCATCTCTATATTGGATTGTACTTCTATTGCAAGTGCATTAAAAGGATCAATGGAGGACTAGTTCCTGCATTCAGAAGAAACAAATTTTTTTGTAAGTAAAATTCGTCGAGTATAGTAGTGGATACTCGTTAAATTCGTCGAGTAAACTTATGAATACTCATCAAATTCATTGTATATACCTATTGTCACTCATCAAATTCGTCATGTTTACTTAGAGAATCATTTCAATGATCTTGGGAATCGATCAAATAAGATTCATCGAGTATCCTTTAGTATACTCGTCGAATTTGTTGAGGGTACCTATTAACACTCGTCGAATTAGTCGAATATATCAGTTGATACTCGTCGAATTCGTCGAGTCTCACTAGAAAAGCCTCTGAGTTCTCGAATCTACTTGTATGGTTTTGTCCAAGTAGAATTCGTCAGGTATCGAAGCGGTTTATCAAGTACATACTTAATTATACAACGATACTCGACGAATGGACTTAGCATGATTTTCTTTCCTGAATTTCTTTCTGTCGAATCTCTGGTTCAACTCGATGACCATGTACAGTACATGTGGACAGTTTGTTTAGTAAGGAATTTTCTATTCGTTAGAAGAAGGAATCCTATAAATACCAAGGGTTAATTTTGTTCAACCCTAATCGATCTTCCGTATTTTGAAATCGTGAACCGACCGCACTTCTCTATTGGACTTACAGCTTATAGAAATCGAAGAACTCTCGACCTAGCTTCTCACGATCAGCGATTCCTTCAAGAAGTGATTCGACCGATCTCATTTAAATTTTTTTGAAGCCTTCAGATCTAGTCGGATCAACGTTTTTAGATCGAGCTTTCAAGATTACTTTCAAGTCTTCTCCTTCAATAAGATCCTCCAGTTTCTCATTCTAAGAAAGAAGAAGATTAAATATTTTCTGATCTGAAGAAGTAGATTGATTTTCAATCTAAAGATTTATATAAAACTCTTTTATACTTTTATAGGAAGTTTTCACTTCCGAGGTGTAGATCCTAATGCAAGGATCAAGTTGTAGGAGAGTTTGTTCTCCAAGTGTAGGATTGGTTGTTCTCTGATAAGTATGAGTGTTGACTCTAAGTTGTAAGATTTGTTTAAATCTGAGAAATGTGAAGTAGCTGAATCTATCTCTTTGTGGTAGATAGGCGAGGCGGGACAGTGGTCACACCCAAATCGGGGTACCACTATAAATTCCTATATTGTGTTGTGTTTGTTCTGTGTGCTTGTTTGTCTTAATTTTTAATCTACTAAAAGACGTAGAACTCACCTATTCACCCCCCTCTAGGTGATTTAGGTAGGCAAGTAGATACTTTCAATTGGTATTAGAGGGAGGTTGTTCGTTATAAGGTGTTAACTTGAACAAGATCTCAATCTAGTTTTCATAGCACAAGATTTCTTTAATGGACATAGGCAAGGATATGTCTTCAATGAAGCTTCTAGTGTGCACAAATGAGACCTTTCCTATGTATGAGGAAAGAGTCAGATTCTTTATGGAAGCAACTGATCCCAGAATCTTTCAAATTGTAGAATAAGGACCTCACATTCCTACTCAACCATCTGCTTTGAATCCAAATGTATTGGTTCCTAAAAAGATGATGGACTTAAACAAAGATGAGATTGCACTCGTCTCCTTGGACAAAAAAGGCCAAAAATATGATAGTAAGTGCAGTGGATGACTCAATGTTGCAAAACCTTTTCCACTACAAATCTGCCAAGAAAATGTTGGATTCTTTGGTTATTCAGATAGAAGGTATTGAAGAAGTGGGAGATGATCAATGATCTCGACTCAATTAGGAGTACGAGGCCTTCAAACAAGACCCGAAGGATACCAATATTGACATTTATGAAAAGTTTTTCAAGATCATTAATTGTCTAAGAAACTATGGTCGGGCATTCACTAATGGTGAACTAAATGATAGTTCTTAAGATCCCTGACGAAAGAATGGGACACTAAGTTCATGGCCATTAGAGAATTGGGAAAGTTGCCCAATACTAATCCTCAAAATCTAATAGGGAAGTTCCTATTTTAAGAACTACAAATGAATACAAGGAAGAAAGAGGAGCAAAATAGTAAGACTTTAAGCAAAGAGAAGTTTATAGCACTGAAGTCCAAAGGGTCAATGAAATCTAAAGATGTGGCACTAGTAAGGACACAAGCTTTTGCTGCTCAAGAAGATTCTAAGCCAAGCACCTTAGGCTTTGAATTATCTAATGGAGTGTTCTCACTGATCACCAAGCAATTCAAGAGAATGCTTAGCAAAGGAGGCATAGGAAAAGCATAGGAAAAACTAGTCCTCCTCCTCTAACTATAGAAGGTCACATCGTGATAGTGATCGTTTTAAGAAAAGCCACAACAGAGATGACAGGTATAAATCTAAACCTAACACACATTCTTCTTCAGACATCATTTGTTATTATTGCAATAAGCCCAGACACATGATCGAGGAGTGTCCTTATAAAAAGAAGGAAGGATCCAAAAAAGAAGAGAAGAGATCCTTCATGGGTAAGAGGAAGGAAGAAAAGAGCTTTGTCGCGAAGAAGTCAAAGGATTTTAGCGATAGTGACTCAAGTGAGTCAAGCTCAGATAATGATGAAGCCAACTTCAGGCTCATGGCTCACTCAAATGAGGAAGTATGCGACTTCCAATACAATGGGAAAATAAACTTGCACACCATGCTATTAGAATCAGAAGCATCATCTAATGGTCATGAAGACTATTCTTCTGAGGAAGATGATTCTGACTTTATGGCTCAGCATCAAGTACTTTTGAAAGCACTTGACAAATGTCGTAAGGTGGTCAAAAAGCAATCAAAAGAGATTGCTTCTCTCAAGTTAGTGAAATCATGTCTGAGGGAGGAAATTGTTGAATTGACTCCTCTAAGAGATGAAGTTCACTCCTTGAAAGAGGAATTAAAATGCTCGACTGGGCTATTAATTCAGAAGGAGAAGTTATTAAATAAACTAGAAGAAAAGCTTTTGGTTGAGAGAAAACTTGTTTAAAGCTACTCCAAGCCAAAGACTATTCTTCCACTCATTGATGAATTTTCTGCCCTAAGAAGGGTAGCAGTCTAGGCCATGTAGCTTAGAAAGGTATGGCTGGTAAGAGAGCCACGACCAAAGGCATAGAGAAGGAACCTCAAAGTTACCCATCTTTTAAGAAGGTAATATTTCCCACAAACTAGTATGACTTTGAGACGTCCTATGGTCACTTTGCTAGGCCAACTTATGTGGAGCCAAAAAATAACTACCAAGGATGGTCCAATACTCGATACTTTGGTATAAGTGCCTTCATGGAACCTTATTAAGAGATAACTCTTAAAGTTTATGGTCCCTACGTTCATGGATCAAGTATCAAGAAAGCACTCAAAGCCAAAACTGTTGTTCCTAAGGCTAAGGAGAAAATGAAGCCTTGTGTTTGCTACACACATGAGGATTCTACCTCCATGTCTGTAGCCACATCTAGATCTCCCATTCAGAAGTTAAAGATGGAATATAAAAGAAGATATAATAGGTTTGACTGTTGGTGTTGTGGCAAGATTAGTCACTTTATCGTAGATTGTTAGTTTTATCAAGTTAAATATGAAACTCCACGAGTTAACGTTGCGAGACCGACCACTCAAAATTTTAATATTCCTAGTGGTGCTTAGCTAACTAGTAACCAAGGATCCAAATCTGCTTAATTTCCTAAGAGTAAGTGATTTATGAATGTAGGTATATCTAAAGGCCAACAAAACTCCTATTTGGTATTTGGACAGTGAATGCTCTCAGCATATGACCGGGACAAGAAGCTGTTGGTGTTAGCATTGTGATCTGGAAGTGATCAAGCATGTATTCTTACTTCCAATGTATTATTGTATGGTGGCCGGGCGGTTTAACCCTGGCGGCTTGAAGACTGCGCGGTCTGGCGGTTTCTCTCCAGCGGTTTGGTAGCAGAGATGTTGCATATTGGAGACCAGATAGTCTGGTGGTTTGATGCATGCGACTTGAAGATAGGGCAGTCTAGCGGTCTCCCCTTGTGTCTTGTCTTCTCTTTATAGTTGTTATCGGACAGTTAGACTATTCGTCTAACCGCGTGGCTTGTGCAGTCTTTTTTTGTATAGCCTCATGTACCTATAATTATTTGTCCCACATTGCTTATTTGTAATCTCTCCCCTCTCCTTCATTCTATAAAAGGGTGGTTATACCTTTATAATACTTACTTTTTTGGATAATAAAAATTCTGTTATTCTAAATTTCGGTCTATTCTTTCTTATTCGCACATAGTATCAGAGGGACTCGATCTTTTTTGCTTGATTATGTGAGCGCTCCTGTCTGCGCGATTTGTCCCTTCCTTCATACGCCTTGTCCATGCATTTCCTTCTCTTCCTTGTCATTGCCCTCTGTGTGCACGACCTCTCTGTTTGCGCTCTCTCTATTCGCGACTTGTCTTCGCCACCTCTTTTTGTCTCTGCTCTTTTGCTTTCGCGCAGCCTCGTCTTTGTTTGCGCGGCTTTTTACTTTCTTCTCGTGACCTATTTTTGTGGGCTCCCTTTCGCTTCACGATATCTTCCTTTAGTTCGGCCTTTTTTCTGTTTGCATGGTTTCCTCTTTTCCTGTTCGCGCGACTCCTTGTCTGCCTCTTAAAGTTTTCTGCTCGCGCCTATTTTTGTGACCTTCTAGTCACTCGCGAACTGTTGCTTTCGTGCAGCCTCTTATCTATCCACGCGGCTTCTTTTCCCTATTCGTGCAGCTTCCTTTCTATCTGCTCTGTTCTTCTCTATGGCTCTCCCCTACACCTATGCCCACCAATCTGGCAGACGTGGTCCTTCTCGCTTTCTCTGCTCTCACTGTGGTCGCACTGGCCATGCGTTTTATCGCTGCTGGATGAAACATCCACATATTTGCCCCTTTGGAGATGCCTCCACCTCCTCTTTGAAGCAGTACGCCTCGATGGTCATGTCTTTAGGTAGTGCCCACGTCGTTACTCATGGTAAATGGTCGACAGTCACTGGTGCTACCAATCATATGACCGGCAATCATCAGTGTTTTTCTCTCCTAGAAACACATGATCGGTTTACTCCGATATTTATTACGGACGGCTCTCCCTCACCGGTCAATTGAATGGGAGTGGTTCAAGTCACTCCATCTCTTCGCTTGGTGGATACTCTCTACATTCTTAAGTTTACTTGTAATTTTTTATCTGTTACTTCTCTGTGCAAGAAACTATAGTGTTCCGTCACACTCACTCATACTTCTTATTCTTTTCAAGATTCGGGCTTCGAACGGACGATTGCTACTAGGACTGAGAGCGGCGGCCTCTACTTCCTCGATAACATGTTCGCTCTGTACGCCTTCTCCTCCTCTTCTACAGACCTTCTATAATGGCATATTTGCCTTGGTTATCCTCCTACGTGGCTTCTTTGCCAGCTTCTGCCCCACCTCCCTCCGCACAGTCCTCTTCTCAACTATGACGCATGTCAGCTTGGCTAGAATCACCGCACCTCCTTCACACTAAAGCAAGGTTGTGGAGCTTCCCGTCTGTTTGATCTCGTTCACTCTGATGTCTGGTATCTTGCTCCTACCCTCACCATAGGTCGGGGTAGTTCATATTTTGTAACTTTTATTGATGATTTCTCTCACTGTACATGGGTGTATCTCTTAAAAGATCGCTCCGCATTATTCTCTGCATGGACATCTTTTTATTTTATGATTAAAACTCAGTTTGATGTCTTTATTAAAATCTTTCGCTCTGATAATGCCAAAAAACATCTTAGTCGTGATTTTTCTTCTTTCTGTATGCAAAATGGGATTGTTCATCAAACTAGCTGTGTTTATACCTCACAGAAAAATGGCATGACGAAACGCAAAAATCGTCACCTCCTTGATGTCGCTCGCACTCTGATGACACAGATGAAAGTTTCTCGCCCCTATTGGGGAAATGTCGTTCTCATCTCCTGTTATCTCATCAATCGCATTCCCTCCACGGTTCTCCACAGTCAAACCCCATTCTCCATTCTCTATCCAGGCAAGGATTTGTTTCCTCTCCCTTTGCATATCTTTGGGTGCATGGCTTTTGGCATGCTCCCTCTGCCACCCGTGACAAACTCTCCCCATATACCACCAAATGTGTCTTTTTTGGGTTACTCTACCACTTAGAAAGGTCATTGTTATTTTGACCCTGTTCTTTGCAAGTAGTTCATCTCCCCACACGTAACCTTCTTCGAAAATGCGTCCTATTTCTCTTGTGACTCCTTTTTTATTCCTAATGTTCCTGCTTCTCCTACCGTCTCATCTGTCCTGTCTACACCTACCGAGATTTCTCCTACTCCGCCATGTCCATCATCTCCTCCTCCTCTCTCTGCCTCTGTTGTCTTCCTCTTCTCCATGGCCATCTCTCTCTACTCCCGGACCAGCTCTCTCCGCCACGGATACACCAGATACTGAGGAACATGTCAGCCTGGATCTTCCCATTGCTCTTCACAAAGTTGAGAGGACATGTACCCAACACTCGCTTGCAGTTGTTGTTTCCTATGCTTGTCTTACTCCTTTTCACGGGACTTTTGCAATGGATCTCTCTGCTTTTGACACTCCCCGCACCTACCAGGAAGCCCTTGTTGTTCCTCATTTGAAGGCTGCCATGGATGAGGAAAGTGCAACCCTCATTGACCAGGGTATATGGACCCTTGTTCCTCCTCCGTTGGGCACTGATGTTGTTGGATGTTGTTGGGTCTTTATTGTGAAGTTCAGTCCGGACGGCAGTGTGGATCATTAGAAGGCATGCCTTATCACCAAAGGATTCACTCAGACTTATGGTGTTTATTATTTTGACACCTTCTCTCTCATTACTCGTCTCAACACTATACGGGTACTCCTCTCTGTGGCTACCAATAGGGATTGACCCATTTCCCAACTGGATGTTAAGAATGCCTTTCTCTATGGCGATCTTAAGGAAGATGTATATATGGAGCAACCTCCTGGGTATGTTACTTAGGGGGATACATGGGTATGTGGGTTGAAGAAGGCCATCTATGGCCTAAAGCAAAGCCCTCGAGCTTGGTTTGACAAGTTTAGAGATATTGTGTCTGCCGTGGGTTTTTTAGAAGTTTTGTCGATCACTCATTATTCATTCGCAAAACCTCCCTGGGTTTGGTGGTTCTTGCCGTATATGTGAATGATATTCTTCTCACTAGAGATGACCAGGCTGGGGTAGCCTTGACAAAGAAACATTTCTGTCAACATCTGGACACGAAGGATATGGGCTCCCCAAAATACTTTTTGGTGATAGAAATCTCTCGAAAGCCCAACTCCTTGGTCCTCTCCCAACATAAGTATGCTCTTGATCTTCTAAAAGAGACAGCGTTGTCTGGGGCTAAACCTGCCTGATGACCCATGGCTACTAGAGAAGATAAAACCTGAACAGATGACTCGACTCCTCTATTAGATGTTACGTGGTACAGGCATCTGGTCGGCAAACTCATTTATCTCATGGTAACCAGACCTGACATCTCCTACACTGTAGGCAAGGTTAGTCAGTTCATGCAAGCTCCTAGGGAGTGCTATCTATATCTGCCCAGAGTATATTGGAATATATTAAAGCGGCGCTACGTAAAGGACTACTGTTTCACAAGAATGGGCATTTAAAGGTTGAGGCGTACTCAGATTTTAGCTATGCTAATTACGAAGGAGATCACAAGTCCACATTGGGCTTTGGCACATTTGTGTGGGGAAACCTTGTGAGCTGGAAGAGCAAGAAATAATATATCTTCTCCAAGTCTAGTGTAGAAGCAGAATATCGAAGTATAGCGTCGACCATGTGTGAATTAAAATGGTTACAGGCTCGCATGCTTGACTTAGGAGAGGTCTACAACCATCCTCTACCCATGTTTTGTGATAACAAGGCCGCTATATATATCTCCAAAAATATGGTCTTCTAAGAAAGAACAAAGCACATTGAAGTCGACTGCCATTTTATTCTGGAAGAGATTTTGAAGAAACGGATTTGTACTCTGTTCGTTACCTCCGACAATGAGTTAGCAGATATCTTCACTAAGCCTGTATCCATTTCCTTTTTTTCACATTTGCGACAAGCTGGTCATGATTGATATATATGCTCTAGCTTGAGGGAGAGTGTTGTTGTATGGTGATCGGGCAGTCTGCGGTCTGACCCTGGCGGCTTGAAGACCGCACGGTCTGGCAGTTTCTCTCCAGTGGTTTGGTAGTTAAGATGTTGCTGATTGGAGACCGGGCAATCTAGTGCTTTGACGCAGGCGACTTGAAGACAGGGTGGTCTAGCGGTCTCCCCTAGCGACTTGCCCTCGCTTTATAGTTGTTGTCGGGCAGTTAGCTTATTCGTCTAACCGCACGACTTGTGCGGTCTGTTTTTGTATAGTCGCTTGTACCTGTAATTATTTGTCCCACATTGCTTATTTATAATCTCTCCTCTCTCCTCCATTCTATAAAAGGGAGGCTATACCTTTGTAATAATTACTTTTTTGGATAATAAAAATTCTGTTATTCCAAATATCGGACCATTCTTTCTTGTTCGCACACAACGCAATATGAGCCTATTAGGGTCATACATAAGAGCGTTTGGAGAATTTGTAAGATTGGATTATGTTGGTTTTACTCATATGAGATGAGTGAAGGACTGGACTTAGTCAGGCATTGAGTGTGTCAAGTCTACTCAGCCAGGCATTGAGTGCGTCGAGACCACTCGATGCTTTCGTCGAGTCAAGTGTTGATTCGTCGAGTTAGTATTGAGAGAATCCAAACCACTCGACGATTCGTCGAGCCAATTATTGATTCGCCGAATGATGGCGTCGAGTACATCGAGACCACTCAATGCCTTCATCGAGTCTAATGTTGACTTATCGAATTAGGTACTGAGAGCGTCGAGACCATTCGATTCCTTTGTCGAGATTAAATGTTGACTCATCGAAATAGGCATTGAGAGCGTCAAGTTCACTCGACATTTCGTCGAGTTAAGTGTTAATTCGACGAGTCCAGCGCTAAGTGCATTGAGTTCACTCGACGATTCTTCGAGTCTAGTTTTGATTTGACGAGTCTATCGTTGATGGCATTGAGTACACTTGACGCTTCGTCAAGTCAAATGTTGATTCATCGAGTTGGGCATTGAGTGCACTCGACGCTTCGTCAATTCAAATGTTGATTTGTCGATTCAAGTGTTGAGGTCAATCCCAAGCAATGAGTGTGTTATTATCACTCGATGATTCGTTGAGTCAAGTGTTGACTCATCGAATTATATATATTCCAAGTATTACGGGTCTGGCGATAGCGACGTCCTTTTACTGTTTATCCCTTTGGGTATAAATAGGAGATGCTTTAGGTTTTTGTGATTGTCACATCCCTCAAATAACTAGACCCCTAGGAGTGGTTTTGTCATGACTAGGTCATGACAAAACCCTAGGTAGCTCAAGTAGACCAGGTGAACTAGGGCATGATGGTAGAAATCTCCCTTGTCTGTAAATAGCACAACCCAATCACCAAACCTAGGGTTTGACTTTAGGGCTTCACCTTGACTCCTTGACCCCACTTAAACCTTCCTAACCCTTTAGGAGGTTCATTGGGCCACCAAGGGCCCATTGGGGTCAACTCAAGAGGTCAAATTGACTAAAGTCAACCTAAACCCGTAAATGGTCAAAGTACCCTAATAAGGGTCAAGTGAACACCAAGGTGTTAAACAAACCCTACCCAAGTCTCCCTAGTCCTTAGGGGAGGTCAATGGGTTACTAAGGACCCATTGGGGCCACCTCAAAAGGTCAAATTGACCAAAGTCAACTCAATCCTAAAATGGGTCAAACTAATTCAAGTTGACCTAACCTATCCCAATCCACTTTGGCTAAACCCAATTAGAGTGGCTCACTAGCTTTAGGAGGCTAACAATTACCTAAAATTCCATCTAAATTCTGCAAATGGTGACTAGGAGAGAGAAACCTCAATTTCCCCTTTAATGGAGGAGAGAGATAGAGAGAGAAAGAGAATCATTCATGGCTTGGAAGGCCAAGGGCGTCCTCTCTTCAATCTCAATGGCTCCATTTATATCCCCCATTAGTTCTGAGAAGATCAACGATTTTTACAGGACATTCAGTGGATGTGTGCACTGAACCACCACCATTGGGTAAACCTCTCCCACATGGCCATTAATGCCCATTGAAGCTTAGACCCGTCATCTCCCCAATCAGATTCTTTTAAAAAGCTTCCCCAAACTCAAAGCAGCCATTTCAACCATCCCATTGAAGGAGCTTAGCCATCTAGCATAGTGGTTGCAGAGAACCGAGTACCTCCACCACCGTCAATGGAGGCACGATGATTGGCAAGGCTTCAGCCACCCCAGAAGGTCGACTTCTCCCCCACTCCCATAATGCTAGCATCTTAAATCGACTAGGAGATATATCGGGCTCAATTGAGCCCGATCCAGTGAGGATATTTGAAGAATTTTCCATGAAAAATTGAGTTTTCATGTTCGTCGGAAAAGGCATCTTTGGCGGTCGTGTCCTCGCCCAACGATAGCCACCACCTCAACAGAGGTGGTGGTGGCGATGGTCGACAAGGGAGGTGGCAGGGTGGCCGAGAAATCATGGTCGCAATGGAGAAGATGAAGGGATGTCGTCGGTTTGGTGCTTTAGAATTCATGCGCGATTTAATTCATTAATTTATATTAATTAGATTTCTGTCACATTTTATGCAGTATATGGTTTTAATTATTAAAAATACTTAGATCCCTCTAAAGTAAAAGTGGCCAACATAGATGTTGTAGTCCTTGAGGTCTACTTTGTTTTATAATTTGTTTCACCCCATTTAAATCGATGGTCTGACCACAGCACTAAAAATGGTGTAGTCTATACATAGGGTTAGCTAGAGATTAAAATGAGTGCACCCATCAATCCAGCCATCCAAATGACTTGAAATTTTGACTGGGGGTCACTCTTTTATATACCTCTGACATCCAAAAATGGGAATTTTTGGAAAACAATTTCTATAGTTTTTGTAAATATTTAATAATCCATGTATGGGTTAATTCGAAGGTCTAATGACCTCACAATTCCCCAAAATTTTGGTGGATGACCCTTACGGTTCGTTCGGTCCCCTGGAATTAGAATTGCAGAATTGGAATTCATTTAATTCCAATTCCTGTGAGAATTGGAATTGGTCTGAATTCCAATGTAGTTGTTTGGCTGTAGGATGGATTTCTAGAATCTGAATTGGTTTAGAATTTCTTTTTTTTCTCATGCCTACAGAATCGGGGGACGATGAGATCGGGGGTATGATCAGGTGGCGGTGACGAGATCGGGCAATGGCAGCGGCAAGATAGGGCGGGTACAGTGAGATTGGGCGGTGGCAGCGAGATCGGGCGGTGGTGAGATCGGGCGGCGGTGGCAACGAGATTGGTCGGTGGTGAGATCGGGCGGATATTGCGATGAGATCAGGCGGTGGCTGCGAGATCGGGCGGCGGCGGCGGCGAGATCGGGCGATGGCGACGATGAGATAAAGCGGCGATGATAGTGAGATTTGTCGTCGATGGTGAGATCGAGCGGTGGCGGCAGTATCGGGCGACAGTAGTGAGCGGTGGCGAGATAGGGAGGCGGCGATGAGATCGGGCGGCGGTGGCGTGATTAGGCAACCGTGGCGAGAGCGGATAGCGACGGCGAGATCAGGCGGCGGCGGCGAGATCAGGCAACGACGACCAAAGTAAAAAACTGAATTCCATGAAATATCTGTCTTTACCCCTAAGAATTGGTTATAATACAAAATTAAATTCCATAGAATTGGACCGATTCCAATTTCGAGGGAATTCCTAACATCCGAACACAAGAATTGGAATTTTGTTGCCCCAATTCCAATTCCAGGGGGCTAAACGGACTGTTAGGGTCATGATTGGTCACTGGTAAAATCTCAGCCCATTTGGGTTTGATTTGAGTATGTATTATTGTAACCAAAGTTAGTCCCTAAGGGGCAAACTCAGGCAAATGGTGTTTGATGGGTTGTGTGGCCAATCCTCACCCAAAAGTGATTTAATCTCATATAAAATACACTCATAAGAGATTTTGGGTGGTTTGGGGTTTGTATGCCCTAGAACCCTAGTGTGAACACTAGGGTTGAGTTTTGAGCTCAATGAGGGACATGGGACCATATGTCCTTGGAATGTTTTGAAACTTAGTAGGAGAGTTCATAGGGTGGAATAAAGCCCTAGTGAGTGATTTTAGGACCTTAAGGAACTTACATCCCCCTTAAAATAGTCTAGGACCAATTAGGACACTTTTACTCATGATTTTATTACTTAGTTATATGATCTTGGATGTCCATGCAATTTATGTAGTGACCTTAGATAGTTGTCACTAATCTCTGGTAATTTTGTTATGAATTTTGGAGCATTAATTTTGGTACTTAATTCACAAACCTAATATTTATCCTATTTATCAAGGAATTTATTATGAACTAATTACTCATTGAAAAGTCATGAAATTTGGTTTGAGGATATCTTAAGGCTTCATCATGCTCTGTGAATTTTTATAAAAGTATTGAAAGCCTTTTTATATAGGATGCTTCACAAAGTGTCTTTTAGTATAATATTTTAAATGAATTATTTGGGTAACCAAACATATTTATAAAATTATGATTTTTTGTCAGTAGACATTTTTAATTAATCTTGAGATCTGGTAATTTTTCTATAATTTTTGAATGATTAATTTTATTGTTCCCTATTCTGCCCTTTCATTGTTGTTATTTAGTCGATAATTAGTTTGGAAGTTAAAACCTTTTTTGAAAATTGTTAAATTCAGAAATTATAGTTATTTTGATGATATACTCTTGCCATAATTTTGTTAATTCCATATCATGTCAAAAATTGTACTTGGTGTTCAAAAGCACAGTTGGCCTGATTTTGCAGAAAATTAAATAAATGCTAAATAAATTAGGAAAAATATTATATTTTGGAATTGTCTTTTAAATATTATGTTAGACCCCCAGTAATAATCTTAGGTCATTTGAATGAATAATTAGAGGGGTCACATTTCATGCACGTCATGTAGCTCATTAGGCATGCACATAACAAGCAGTAGAAATAAAATAGCATATAAGCCTTGGAATGGGAAGGTGGGATAGATGATGTACTTGGTCTGATTTGGATATGAAAGAGGAGTTAGTTTTTGAGAGCCTGGTTGTCTAAGTTAAGGTCGTGCTCGGGATCGACGAATGATCGTCTTTCCCATGGAGGAAGTCTAAATACACTTAGGGTTAGATTTAAGAGTAAGATCGGTAGAGTTAGTACATGGGTAGATACCAATAATAATAAGTACCTTATAAAAGGGATCTTTGGGCGTCATCCCATCATAGTTCCTAGTGCCCTCAAGAGCCCTTCACAGGGAATGCCCTGGGCAGTCCAAGGTTAACCTTAAACCATAAGACTAAAATATTTAAGAGCAATTAGTAAATACTAGTACTTCACATTCACTCACCCCGATGACTCAAGAGGTTAGTTTGGTTTGGACACCCGAGTGGTAAGCTTGGTGGTTATGGAGATGGGCAGGTTAGCCCGGGGAGCCGATGGCTTAAAAGGTATATTATAACAAACAGGTTAGTCCGGGGAGCCGGTGGCTCGAGAAACTCATGGTTGCATGTGCATGGGTCTTCGGTATTTGACGGTCATTCACACCGACATTGGTATGTTGACTCGGTGAGTGTGACTTACACTTAGCCAAGGAAAGACTGGTGGATTTGCCAGCAAAGTATGTAGGGGCTCCGCGGTTGTGTTCTTCGCGTCGAGGCATACGAAGGTCTAGGTTAGGTAGTGTGAATGCCGGCCTATAGGTGGGGTGGCCCAACTCACTGCCTCTATTTTCCACTAAGGGAGGTACCTGAGAGTTTAGCTAACTCCAAATGGAGGAACTAAAGGTATGTGTGCATAGAGCTGTGTGTGTGTGTGTTTGTGTTGCACTTGTATGAATATAATATTAAACCCACATACATAGCATATCATGTCATCATCACATTTCAACCCTTACCCCTAACGTATAAATTGGTATGAGACTTTTTATACATTAGGCCTTGCAAAATGACCCCATAGTTTATAAGCGTGTGTGGGCATGCTTATAAGCTATGGTTACTTTCTTTGTGGTTAACAATTACATTTCTTTTATGGTGCACTTTACTTTCTACTTATTACTGCTCTACTACTTTAGAATTGCTAGCTTATATTTTTATAGCACTGTGAATATTACAATATGACTGTTATATTAGGACCGTCGTCACCCACTCTCGTTTACTCTCCACCTTAAGTATCTTCCCTCTCTCCCCTTCTGCGCGGTAGGAGTCGTGGGGGGAGGCGGAGATGATAGTTGGCTTAGTATTTTGACTAATAGTTGGTGGACCAAACACTTCAGGGGCTCCGGATGGGAGACAGGGGCAGCCGCAGGAGATACAGCACAAACAGAGCACGGTGCACATGGAGGTGGGCCAGTCTTGCACAGGAGAACCAGCTTCAGGATCCATAAGTGATTAGTATATTTTGCTTCCATGAGAGTGTTGTAGTGAGTACATGATGTATCGGGCAGGAGCCTGTTTATCTCTATTGATTTACTGCTTCCATTTTCGTTCTATTACTCTATGGACTGTGTTGCGATTCTCTTTCATATATTACATGTGATTTGTGGACTTAGACTTAATTATTCTAACTACATACTTCTATTTATTTGGTGATTGTTACTGTTGGCAGGATCAGCGTTTTGTAGTGGTGACCTTACTGAGTGTTGGTTTCACCGCAAAATGGCGATTTTGGGCATAAGACCCCGGAGGCAAAAAATAGGTTCTTATAGTGATAGATGACACCAAGCGACAAGTACGGAACTGTCGCACTGTTCTAAACTCGAGAGAATAGGCCTGAAGGAAAGCATTCCCGAAAGTCCCGATCTCATCGCCATCATCGAGCCGGTTTTCGACTAGTGTCGCCTCCGCCTCTTCTGGAAGTGACCTAGCAGTCTGTGAAGAAGCAGAGTGATTTCTTCAAACCTAGATCTTGTGTGATAAGATTCTAAGGGTTTTCCCATTCTTATTGATCATCTATAGAGGCATGTACATTATTATGGGCTCAAAACTCCAGGCGCTAGAGATCGACAGATTTCTTGGAGCATCTTGGTTGAGTAGTGACTCAATCCCATAAAGATAAATTTTATTTACAGCGGTTTTACTTCTTTATCAATGTTTATCACTAGATCTGAACTATATTTTGGGCTTTCTTGTTCCATTTTTACTGCGCAAGAGTGTAATGGCATGTAGAAAAACGCAATAGAAGCCTACTTCTAGAATATACCCTAACTGAGGATGGCCCAAAAGTCATTTATGGCAGTTCAGATAGGGAAATCACTAAAGGCTACGGTATGATCTCCAACGGTATCATCTCCTTCACAGATGTGGCTTATGTTAAATGATTACAACACAATCTCATAAGCTTAAGACAATTATGTGATAAAGATTATATCATTGAGTTCTATAAGGATAAGTGTCTTATAAAATCGTCTACCAATTTGGAGACAGTCTTAATAGACACTCGGTGTGGAAATATTTTCTATTTAAATTTTCTTTGTTTAAACACTTCTACTCCAGTGTACTTTTTAGCAAAAGATAGTGTATCTCTATGTAACCACATACAAAAGAGATTAGCACATATTAATTTTAAAACTATAAGTTTGCTATTTTCTCATAACTTAGTATGTGATGCTCCCATCATTAAGTGTCTTAAAAAGAGTCTGTTGGATCCCTAGTTTAGATTTGGGTTAGGTTCACTATTAGGTTATTGACCCATCATGTATAGCCTAGGGTCAATTTGTTAGTTCTAAGGTCTAGGTCAGTCTGATTAGGTTAGACTCTTATGTTCCAACCTTCAGAAGACTCAAGAGATCCAGACTTAGAAGAAATGTAGTTTTTAAGAGTTCAGAGAAATCAGTTTGAAGTTCTTTGAACTCAGCTCGACGATCATCGATCGCAGATTGACGAACTCAGAGTTTCTACTCTGAGCTGAGCTCGATGAAATATGAGCTCAGGTCGACGATCCTCCCCCTTCACTCAAGTTCTCTAGTCGACAAAATTCTACCTCAGGTCGACGAACTTGGAGCTCAGCTTTGATAGATATTTTCCAGATCAATTTTTCTCTGAGCTCAGCTCGACGAAGACAATTTCTCAACTCAATGAACTTAGAGTTCAGGTCGACAAAATCTGTCCTGAGTTCGACGATTTTCTATCAGTATCAGTTTGACGTATTTTGATTTCTATTGGTATTATTCTAAAGAAGTAATTCTATGATAATTAATGCTCATATTCTCAAGAATATAGTCGTTGCTTTGCAGCATTAATTATGGATTTCATAGAGTAAATTACTTGACTTATTTTCTGGGACAATTGAGGAAATACATTTAAGACAAATTCCAGCTGTTCAACTCCCAAGATTTCAGCAATAAATTCAGAATATTATTTCAAATTTCAAAAGGCAGAAATCTCTCAGAATATAAATGATTATTTCTCTCTTCAAAGAAATAAGAATTACAAGAGATTTTCATACAACAACTAATACAAAGTTTTTCATAGAAAAGCATTGTTATAGGAAATTGAAGAAGAACACCACACATAGATCTTTAGTCTTCTTCAGTTTCTTCTTAAGACTTCAAAGGTAAAACTCATCAACAACAGTCCAAGAAGTTTCTAAAGATCTTCATCAAGGCCTACACCCTGTGCAAAGCTCTCATCTTACTGAACCCTTCTTCATCTAAGGGGGAGCTTGACAACAGCATCCACTAAGTCTTCTCAGTTGTTTTAGGAAGAGAAGACAACATCACTTTTCATTTCCCACTGTAAAAAGGGTTTCTAACTCCCTTCAAAAGTTATCACCTGGTTGACAAGTCTCCTTATCAAAAGACTTGATTTGGTTTTTGAGCACCTGATCAAAAGCCTAAAGGGTTGTGAGATCTCCCTTGAAATAGATCTTGTGGTGATAGGGCACCTGAGCAAAAACCTATGGTGGTAGGGCACCTGATCAAAAACCTATTAGTGGATTCCTACCAGGGTGGTAGAAGAGTGGATGTACCCAGTTTTGGGGAACCACTATAATTTTCCTATGTCGTCTGGTTATTCCTTTTTTTATTTCTGTTGTGCTGTGATAATTTCTTTTTCTTACCTCTCATTAAATATATACTACTATCACTTATGTTAATTCCACTATAAAAACTAATCAAGATTTTAAAATACACTATTCACCCCCCCCCCCTAGAGTTAGTCAGATCTATCCCCTCACTTTCAATTGGTATCAGAGGATGTGTTTATTTGGTTTCACAGGCCAATACCTGAAACAAAGGTTTCTTTGATAGATCTTAATATCTCTAGTGTCTCTCTTGTATCATGGCACAGAATAAAGAATATTCAAGCACCAGACCTCCAGTCTGTAATCTGAATAAGTTTGTAATTTGGAAGGCAAGAATCAGATTATATATGAACTATATTGATGAAGATATCTATAACTCCATTTTGATAGGTCCTCCAACTCAAGAAGCTACTACTTCAATAAGCACAAAAGCAGTCCCACCACCTGAATGGACTGATGCATAGAAGAAGTCCAAGGTTGCTGATGACAAAGCTATGAACATTCTGGCTCAAACTATGTCAGATGACATATTCTATAAAGTGGCTGAGTGCACTTCAGCAAAAGTCATTTAGGACTCTCTAAACCAAATAATTGTAGGATCAGCTGATGAGAGAAAGGACAGGAGATCACATCTCATCTCTCAATATGAGAATTTCCAGAAGGATGAGTCTGAGTCAGTGGCTGACATGTAAAATAGACTCGGCTCAATTGTCAATGAGCTGAAGAATTTGGACAAGAATATCTCACTGACAAAGATTAATGACAAGATCCTTATGTGCTTCCCCAGCACATGGGATTCACGGATCAGGCCAATCAAGGAGGCTAGAAGTCTAACTGAAATCTCCACTGATTCATTACTAGGAAGCTCAAATCTTATGAGCAACTGATAAAGTCAAGAGAGGCAGCTGAGCAGAAGACCTCCTCCTCATCAGGAAGGAAGGAGCAAAACATTGCTTTCAAGGCATCTAAAGAACCAGAAGCTCCTCCAGCAAATGATGAACTCCTAAGCTTGCTAGCCAAAAGATTCTATAAGATGGCCAGAAAAGATTTCAGAAGAAAGTCATCCAGACAAGATGAAAGATCAAGATATGACAAAACTCTTACCAAGGAAATTGTCTGTTTTGGTTGCAGAAAACCTGGACACATTCTTCCTGAGTGTCCAGAGAATCAGAAGAAGGAGAAAAGAAGAGATAAGGACTCCAGAAAGAAGTACAGCAGGCCCTCCTCAAGCAAGCATAAGAGAAAGGAGAAAGGTTTTGTTGTAGAAACCTAGAGTGAGACAGAAGAAGAATCTTCATCTTCCAACTCCAGTGAAGAAGAGTAAGAAGCTAAAGCAAAATAAGTTTTGCTTGATGGCTATCAATACATCAAGCAGCTTTTTAGAAGCTGAAAATTTAGAAAATGAAGACTCTAAATCTGAAGAGGATCTGGTGAGAGATTATCCTACCACAGAGGAACAGTGGTACCTAGATAGTGGATGCTCAAAGAATATGACAGGTAGCAAGGACAACTTAATAAACTACAAGTCCAAGCTTGGTCCAAAAGTGATATTTGGTGACTCCAATTGTGGCCAAACTGAAGGCTTGGGATTGTCAAGATTAGAGCTGTCACTTTCAAGAAAGTAGCATATGTGAGTGGTCTCAAATATAACCTGATATCCATAAACCAATTATGTGATGAAGGTTATCAGGTATCCTTTAACCATTCTTCTTGCATTATATCTTCTGTAGATAATAAAATTGACTTAACTGGTCTTAGGCAAGGAAACATCTATGTTGTAAATTTCAAATCTGCTAGGTCAGAAATTTGCCTATTTAATCAAATCAGTAATAATAATGAACTATGGCATAAAAGATTAGGACATGTAAATTTGAAAAATATTGCTAAACTCTCTAGGGACAACCTTGTTAGAGGATTGCCTTCTTGCCCCTACAAGAAGGAAAGCCTTTGTAGGGATTATCAATTAGGCAAGCAAACTAAAAATAGCTTTAAATCCATTAATAAGAGTGATTCACCCAGGATTCTGCATTTATAACACATGAATCTATTTGGACCCATTGTTATACAAAGCTTGGGAGGGAAATCTTATACCTTAGTTATTGTATAAGACTTCTCTAGGTTCACTTGGGTGTTCTTCTTGAGAAACAAGTTAGATAACTTTAAAGTTCTTACAGATTTTCTTAAGAGCATAAAGATTGAGTATTCTACTCCAGTTGTATTGATCAGAAGTGATCATGGTACTGAGTTTGAATCTCTTCCTATACAAGAATTCTGTGAGATGGAAGGTATCAGACATTACTTCTCTGCTCCTAGAACTCCTCAACAAAATGGGGTAGCAGAAAGAAAAAATAGTATCCTGATTGAAGTTGTATGAATATTGCTTGCAGATGCTCACATGCCCCTATCCTTTTGGGCAGAGGCTATAAGCACAGGAAATTATGTCTTGAACGGAAGTTTGATACATAAACTTAAGGTCAAGACTCCTTATGAATTACTCAAAGGGAAGCAACCTAAAATTAACTATTTTAGAATCTTTGGTTGTGTATGTTACATTCATAATAATAACAAGAGACATCTTATAAAATTTGAGGCCAAATATACAATGGGAATTTTTATTGGATATTCCCAAGTCAGCAAATTGGATGATCTGAAGCTCGCCAATAAGGCTGAATCACATCGCTCTCCATATATTGATGAAGATAGTGAAGAAAAGGTCAGTGATATAACTGCTAAACCTCCAACAACAAACATAATTCCACAAGAGGAATTATTTCCCAATGCTATTGCTGAACCAACTCCTCCAACTGATGTTGTCACACTTAGAGATCACATTGTATATTAAGTGATTGGAGACATATCAGTTGGTGTGCAAACAAGGCATCAACTCAACCAAAATTTGATGCATGATTGCTTCATATCTCAACTTGATCCCCAATCCATAAAAGATGCAGAGCAAGATCCCCATTGGATTATTGCAATGCAAAAGGAGCTTAATTAGTTTGAGAGATGCAGAGTTTGGGATTTGGTTCCTAGACCCAAAGGTTCCCAGTCATTGGAACTAAATGGGTATTCAGAAATAAATTGGATGCACAAGGAGCTATCCTAAGGAATAAAGCAAGGCTGGTAGCACAAGGATATAGATAGGAAGAAGGAATTGACTATGATCAAACCTTTGCACCTGTTACAAGACTTGAAGCTATCAAAATTTTTCTTGCTTATGCAGCTTACAAAAAGTTCAAAGTCTACCAAATGGATGTCAAGAGTGCTTTCTTGAATGGTGAACTTAAAGAGGAAGTATATGTTGAACAACCACCAGTTTTATTTCTCCAACTTATCCCTCTTTTGTTTTCAAATTGCATAAAGCTCTCTATGGTTTAAAGCAAGCTCCAAGAGCTTGGTATGAGACCCTAGCTAGCTTTCTTGTAGAGCATAAGTTCACTAGGGGCATTGTCGATAGAACTTTGTTTACTAGGCATCATAAAAATAATATATTGTTAGTACAAATATATGTAGATGACATTATTTTTGGCTATACTGACTCTAAACTATGCAAAAGGTTTTCTGACCTGATGCATTCCAAGTTTGAAATAAGTAGCATGGGTGAGCTTTCTTACTTCCTTGGTCTCCAAGTGAAGCAATCCCCTGATGGCATTTTCATCTCCCAATCCAAATATGTAAAGGAATTAGTTAAAAGATTTGGGATGACTGATGCCTGAGCCATGAAACACCCATGGCTTCCAATGTTGTGATTGATTCTGATGAACATGGCAAGCCAGTTGATCAGAAAACATATAGGGCTATTATTGGGTCCTTGTTGTATCTTACAGTTAGTAGGCTAGACATAATATTTGTTACATGTCTTTGTGTGAGGTTCCAGGTGAACCCTAAAGAATCTCACCTTATTTTCTTAAAAGAATTTTGAGATATATAAAGGGTTGCCAAAATCTAGGACTTTTTTATCCAACTGAGTCAGAATTTGAATTAACTGGATTCTCAGATGCTGATTTTGCTGGATGTAGAGTTGACAAGAAAAGCACATCAGGAACATGTAAGTTCCTTGGATACAAGCTTGTTTCTTGGTTTTGTAAGAAACTAACATCTGTGTCCACTTCAACTACAAAAGCTGAATATATTGCAGCTGGTAGTTGTTGTTCACAAATATTGTGGATTCAAAACCAACTCCTGGATTTTGGATAGAATCTAAATAATTCAACTATTTTCTGTGATAGTACTAGTATAATTTCCATTACACAAAATCCAGTGTAGTATAGTAGGATAAAGCATATAGAAATTAGACATCATTTCATTACAGATTGTGTGGACAAAAAGAAAATTAATCTTGCCTTTATCTCTACTTATTTTCAAAGAGCAGGCATCTTCACTAAACCTTTAAATGAGAAGAAACATCTGTTCTTTCTAAATCAACTAGGTATGATTAATGGAGAAGGTTAATTTAATTTTTTGTCTGAGGTCGAAGAATTTGTCACAGCTTGTCGAACGGAGATCGATGATCTGAGAACTGTTCTTGAGAAAATTCGTCGACCTGAGATCGATGAACTCTCTGTGTGAAGTTATTTTCGTCGAGCGGAGATTGACGATCTTGCTTCAGAAAATTATTCATCGACTTGAGAGTGACGAAAAGTTTTCCCCTCTTCAGACTGAGATCGATGATATCTTTCCTCATGAAATTTTTCGTCGACCTGAGATCGAAGATCTGTTTTATTTTCATAGTACGGAGTCTGACGCTTCATATTTTGAAAACCTTATAACTAGGTTTTCTTCGAGCTCCATCCCGCGCTTTCTGTTCTCTTGCACTTGATCTCTCTCTTTCGTTTTGTAGGAAAACAATGGCGATTCCAGCGATATCCCTCGCCAGCATGAAGTACGGCACTGGTTTCGACATAGACTTTGATTCCTTCTGTCATTTCGATCAAATTTTCATGGACATTCTGCACCTGTTTGAAGAACAGCAACTGAAGAAAATCATGACCACCAGGATCAAGTAGCCAGCTACTGAAGTAAGGGAATGGGTTTATACTTCAACCTCTCCATACGCAAATACTATGACTGGTACCATCGCATACAATCAAGTTACCCTAACCCCTGCTATTTTAACTGAGATTTTTGGTTTGATAAATGGAGAAGAGGATATTAAAATAGATAGTTCTGAATATGATAATATGCTGATTAAAATGGATCACTCTGAAGGAAACCCTGATAAATTATTGAAAAAGAATTTATCTGTAGAATATAAATTCCTTGTTGATGTTGTTGGTAAGGTTTTGCTGGGCAAACACACAGCCCATGACTATATAACCAGGCACCAATTCTTGGTGATGTGTGCTCTAGTAAATAAGAAAGCAGTAAATTGGGGCAAGTTATTGTTTGACTTGATCAAGAAGAAGAATTCTAAGAAAAAGGTTTTTTTTGGGAGGATATTAGGAATTTTCCTCCAAATCAAGGCTCCTGAATTACTGGTCTCCCAGACCATATTCATTAATGCCTCCAAGAGGCTAACATTTGCCTTGTTTGGTAGATGAGAGAGGACTATCCCCAAGCCCTCCAGGGCCTCCTCTTCCAAGACTTCTTAGGACACTAGGGCTATTATAGCCACTCCCTCACCTCCATAAGAAGTAACCCCTTTCATCAGAATTCCTTCACCTCCTCAACAACAACAACCATCATCAATTATCCCTCCTATTTCACTTCTTCCACCTCAATCTCCACCAAAATCTATATTTCCTTCATCAAATCCCCTCCAGCAACCATCCATTTCCTCTCCAATCCCTACTGCCTCACCATCTCAACCTCATCCTCAATCTCTAATCCACGTACCAGAGGATTCTCCATCTACATCTCCTCTTTTTGCAATACCAACTCATCTAAATGGCATTCCATCCACCTCATCTCAGCCTAACTTCAACTTACTGTCTCCTCAACCATCTCCACAAAATTCTCCAATCCACTAATCCCCAGTTCAATCACCCATTTAGGAAACCACCACAACAATTCTTATCACAACAATTCCTACTGCCACAATTCTACTTCCACATTCCCTGAATATTCTCATATAGACTTCCCCCAAGCTTTCTCTATATGTTCCAATTGTGTCCATCACACCTCTTACACTCCCTCTGCTCCTGAACCTTTATATCTAAATTTCTCTGATATTGCAAAAGATCTTCTTAACTTCATCTCTCTAACTCTAGAGCAATTAATAGCAAAAGTTATTGCTCCTCTTTCTACCTCCATCACTTCTCTCTCTACTAGAGTTTGATAGAATTTATTTCAAGATAACCCAAACCCCTAGAGGGGGGTGAATAGGTTCTTTTCTTTTTTACTTAAGGCAGAATAATATTTCAGTTCTTTAAAGAGAATCTAACTATTCTACAGCAATCACAGCACAGAATTCAGAATCACACATACATCACAGATTGCACATAGGTTTATAGTGGTTCCCCAAGGTCTGGGTACATCCACTTTCCCCCTTCACCTATCTAGCAGTGTGCTAGATTCGGCCTAACTTCTTCCTTCTTCTCAGATCCACAGATCTTACAGCTCAGAACCCTGAAAGGTTCCTACAACTCAGAGTGAAACCACACTCCTACAGCTTAGGCTAATAGCCCTACCTCAGCCTTGCCACAAGGCTTACAACTCAGAGAATAATTTCTCCTACACTCAGGCTCAAAAGCCCTACCACTCAGAGATCTATATCTCCTACACTCAGCCTTTATAATATAGGCTTACAACTCAGATCTTTGAAAAGATCCTACAAAATTTGATAAGTGTTTTAGATGGACTCTTACCCTTATTGAGAGAGAAGGGATAAAAGGTTTCTTGATCAACTTCTTGATAAGACTGATGGATGAAATCAACTTGTTCTTAGCTTTCTTCAAAGCTTCTTTAATCTGAACTCAGTAGGGTTGATCTCCTTTGAAGATGATTGGTTGGCAGCTTCCTCCTTAGATTTCAGAAATAGATCAGAATCCTTCTTAGCAGATTAGTTCAAGATCTGCTTCTTAAGAGACTTTTAAATGTATCCTTCTTTACTTCAATAGTTGGAGATCTCTCTCACTCTCTAAGAATTCTGAAGTTTCTTCGGAATTCTTGCTGGAATTCTCCTTAGACAAATTCTGAGTAGAATACAACTTCAGATTGTCTTCTTAGATCTTCTCACAAAAATCTTCTTCTGTGTGTTGAGTACTTTCTTGATCAATGATCAATACTTCAATAGTTGTTCGTGTTGTTGTTATTATTCTTATCCTTGATTTGATAGAATCCATTTATATATAGTCTTCATCAATGGTAACTGGCTGATCCGGTTTCTAACTAACTTCTGACAGGTCTGATAGCTTCAGCAAACTTATTGGAATACACAGCTGTCAAGTCTCCAGTCAGTTCTTAAACCTTTATCTTTGTCAGCAAAGCGTCGAGACTGATTGTCATTATGTGTCGACACAAGTAGATTAAGTGTCGGCACAAGCTTTGGTGATGTCGACACAGCTCCTTTGGTTTCGACACAGCTTCTTGACACTGCATCTGTAGAATGTGTCGACACTGCTTCTTTGTGTCGACACAGACACTTCTTCACTTCACAGCAATCAACATTGTTGAAACTCTGCTGTGTGTCGACACAAGTCCTGTGTGTCGACACAGTTGATAAAGTATTAGAATTCTGTGTGTCGACACTGCCTCCAGGTGTCGACACAGTTGATGTTGACTAATACTTCTGTGTGTCGACACTGCCTCCCGGTGTCGACACAATTGATGTCGACTAATACTTCTGTGTGTCGACACTGCCTCCCGGTGTCGACATAGTTGATGTCGACTAATAAATTTTGTCTGTCGACACAGTTGCTTCTTGTGTCGACACAGCTTTTCCAAGTGTCGACACAGGCTTTCTTAAGTGTCGACACATGGACTTAGAAACTTTTTCCTGCATATTAGCATATACTTAAACTGCACATATAAACTCAAAATAACATCAAATACACCTTGATGTATATCATTGAACTAAGAGAGGCTTCTTCAAATCAGGTACATATTTTCCCATGTACCAAACAATCTCCCCCTATTTGGAGAAGTCATAACCCTTTAGTCAATGATATACACCACTTATAATAAACAAACATTATGATGTATATAAGCATTATATGACAGGGTAACTTATAAACAAAATAAATAACAATACAAGATCAATGAACATGAAACATTGTTTTGTTTATACTTATCAAAAAGTTTCTTAACAATTGATTACATAGATTTCCTTAATACTAAAGATTACATTGTTCTTGCAAAATCTAGTAAATCTATCCTAAGGCTGATCAGGCTCCTTGATGACTATGCCTTTTCCTGGCTTAATCTGAGCTTGCATAGTAGGTTCTGCATCATCAATGGGCTTCTTTCCTTTCAACTCTGCCTTCTTCTGAGCTTCAGCCTTGATCCTTTGCCTTTCAAAATAATGAAAAGGCTTAGGGAAGTATTTACTAGGCTCCTGAGCATTAGGAGGTAGCTTCCCAATCTTAGTCTTTCTTCTATGTTGCACAATGGCTTCTTGCCTTGTTTCATACTTCTGCCATTCTTGTTCATTATACCACTTGCCCCTTTCATGAACCTAATCTTTCACAGCTTTACATGCAGTCAAAATGATATTCCTGGAAGTGGGGCTCCATTGCTCAAAATCAGGCTTTAACTCAGCCTGTTCTCTGAACCATTTCTAGATAGTTGAGCTTCCTGCTGAGCTTTCAAGGCAGCTTCTTGCATTTCAACTTTCTCTATAATAATATTATCAACTTCCTGTGGAGGACTGTACATTGTCTGAACCTGTTATTGAATCATATCAAAATCTGTTGGAGGGTAAATGATCTGAGCAACTTCAGGTTGATCACCTTCAACATAATCAGGTTGTACCCCAGACTCAGCAACATTATCATCATCACAAAGGGGTGGATATCCCAGAGTGGCTCTGATGCTATTGGATATCCATTTGACATGATCTGAGCCTGCTTTGACTAACACCCTCTCCCCTTTATGACTTCTCTTTCAATGTGGTCTCTTAAGTCATCTTTTTGAAATCTTACTTGACCATCAAGAAAATTTACACCATCTTTATAAAATGATTTTAACTTGAGAAGCTTATCAGTGATTTTTTTCTGAGAAGTAGAAATGGCTGTCTTAAATGACTCTAAGGCATTCTGTAGCTTTTTATAAAACTCCTTTTTTTCTTTAGCTCTTTCTACAGTCATTGCAGTGACTATTTTCTTTATTTCAGTGACTATCTCATTGTGAGATTCAGTCAGATTGTCATTCATTCTAATCTGATTTTCAAATACATAGCCTTGTTTAACAGTATTGTCATCCACTTGAGCCTTGACTGCTACTTGCTGCTCAGCCAGAAATACTACAGCATTGCCCCCTTTGTGGAAACAATCTGTCATTTCTTTCTTATGAAGATTTACTTCAAACCTGGTGGATTTAATATCCTGAGCCAAATCAAATTGTAGTGACTTATGGCTTTCATCCACATACCTCTCTAGAGCCATTCTCTACTCATCTAATTTAACTTGCAAAGCCACCATTAATGAGCTGAATCAGCCTCTGGGGCAGGTTGTGGAGTAGTAGTTTGCAATGCCTTCCTATAGTTATGGCTCCTTCTCTTAAAGACCATCAGTTTTATCCTTTTTGTAATTCGGATCTCTTCATCTTCTGAAGAAGATGAACTGGGAATGTCTACTCTTTCCTTAGGACTAGGAGGCAGCTCCTTTTTAGTCCTATGCTGCTCCCCCTCAATGTCAGCCTGCTCCCCCTCAATCCTTACTTGCTCCCCCTTACTTGTTGTTCCCTCAATATCAAGAAACAACTCCTCAAGAGTGAACTCCTGTTGAGTGTGGACTGGTGGTACTGCTTTCTCAGGAGCATCAGCAACTACAGATGTATCCTCCATAATAACATTTAGTGCTGGACTGTTGACATGAGATATCTCAAGGACTGTTTGTAAATCTATTTCCTCTGCCAAGTGGATTCTCTTTTCCCCTTGCACCTGTGTAGTAACGGTCTCCCCCTGCACTTGTGTATTCTCAGTCAGGTCCTGTACTTGTACATTATCTAGCTCCCCCTACACTTGTGCACTAATTGTTTCCTCCTGCACTTGTGCATTCTCAGTAAGGTCCTGTACAGGTGATTTCACTGCAGCCTCTTATCTCTCTATATCAGGTATGTCCTTTGATAGGATCCTATCCCATCTGGAAATAATCCTGATGTCCATTCTTCTCATATGATTAATTTCAGATCCAGGGATATGGTGCATTACTTCTGGAATGACTCCAGCCAAGTATAAATTCATCAGTCTAGCCAAATTAGGCTTCTTTATTCCTTCCTTTATCTTCTCAAATAGGACTATAGACCAATCTGGGTTGAGCTTAAAAATTATCCTTGTCATGAGGTTGAACATATAGGCAGAAATCCTATCATGTCCCCCTGGCTTATACAAAATTACCTTTCCTACCACTTCTGAAAGGAATTTTCCTTGCTGATTTATCCCTTTTCTGTTAATTGCTGCTCCAATCTTCAAGGTGGGATCCAATCCACACCATTGTAGTGTCTCCCTTGTTTTTGATACTGGTACTTCTTCATCCTGAGTTCTTGGAAGATGAAGAATTTTTCTCAAAATTTTCAAGGTCAGTTTGACTCTTGCTCCATGAACTGTTGATTTAATCTTAAGTCCACTTGAGTCTACTGTTAATGCAGCAAAAAAACTCAAAAACCTACTTCTTCCAAATCTTGGTTGGTTCGGATACCAGAAACTTCAAACCACTGTCAGCAAACAGGGTAATAACACCTTTAATCTCTGACTCCGCATCATCAAAGGCATGGAGAACCAACTCATATCCTTCGTTAATGTTATCTTCAACCTTTGGCGCCATTGGGATGGTGAGAAAACTTGGATTGAGAGAAAAGAGTTTGTCGACACAAGGTTTTGGTCTTGAAAACCTGGAGAGCGTGTCGACAAAATATGTTCTTGACCTATTTATACCCTTCTAAACAAAGAAGGTCAAAAGGCGGGCAAAAACTGTCTAAAAGTGTTGATACTGTTGAAATGTGTCGACACATACTTTTATTGTCTCGACAATGACGATGACTACTATGTGTCGACACCAATTGATGATATGTCGACACTAGACATACTTAGTAGTTCATCAGAAATTCTGTGTCGACTCTTATTACAAGTGTCGACACAATTTCTGGAAGTGTCGACACCACTACTCTGGTTGTGTCGACTGTAACACCCCAAAATCTCAAAATTGAAGTTGAGGTGCAGGCTGTTTGACACGGCCTGGGACACGGGCGTGTCCCAGGGCGTGTCGGGGGTACACGGCCTGGGACACGGGCGTGTCCCAGGGCGTGTCACTCAAATAATAGGCGGACTGAGTCAGAGAATTACACGGCCCAGAACCAAGCCTTGAACACGGCCGTGTCAGATTTGACACGGGCGTGTCCGATGCCGTGTGACTACCTGTGTACTGTTTGTTGGTTTTGGAGCTCGATGAGGCGGTGACACGGGCGTGTCACATGACTGACACTGGTGTTTCAGATTCGACACGGGCGTGTCGATGCCCGTGTTCTGGTAGAGTTCAGTCGGTACGAGTACCGCGTGTGCCGCTTAAGGGTACACGGCCTGTGACACGGGCGTGTCACAGGCCGTGTCAGCCAAAAAAGGGTAATTTTGGGAAAATCGTGGCCGTTCCTTTTCTCTATTTGGATCCAAAGGCTCAGATGAGTCCTTGCTGGATTAAATCATCAGGGGCTGATGAAGAGTTCATTCTTCATTTGGTTAAGGAAGAGAGGAAGAGAGAGGAGGAAGAAGAAGGAGGAGATCAAGCCACCGGTGGAGCTCCCATGGTCCGATTCGAGATCCGAGGCCAGCGCTGTGAAGGCAAAGCTGTTGTGGTGCTTTCTCACTGGCTAGTTTTCGATGGCTCCCAAGAGATCGTCAAGGGTAATGATCTCCCTTCTTGGACATGTGAAGTCCTTCTTTTCTGCATATGCATAGGGAAAACCCTTCCCCGTGAGTGTGCGGTGGATTGTGACATCCCTTGGGGTAGATATGTGAAGTCCCCCTTGTTAGAGTCCGGAATTGAAGTACGGATCTAGGCATGATGTGTGAAGCCCATCTGGACATGTTGGTCTGGATTGGTGATGCTTGTTTGCATATCGGAGAAGACTCCGTGGTTATGGCTTGTTTTGCCTTGTGCCTACTTGTTGCTTGGTGCAGTAGGAAGTACTGGATGAAGTCCAGGAAATGAAGAGGGTTGGATGCAACTCTTGTGGCCGTGTGTTTCCACTTTGTGTGCGGTTGAGCCGTTGGGCTGCAACTCGATGAAAAAGCAGATTGCCGAACAGGAAAGGTGAAACCGACCCGCGCCTATAAATTGCCATGGATACTTCCGTATTCGAGGTGGCACGGCGACTTGAGCAACGGGGGGTGGCTGATCCGTACCTGCGTTATGTCCGTCCGACTTGGAAGCCTGGTTATAGGTTTGTTGGAGCGCATAATGAGAGTCTTAGGCCCACGCACCAAAAAGACTAGAATGCTCAATACCGTGTAAACGGTGGTGTTGACCCTGGTTTTTCGGTGCACCAAGAATGTGCCCTGAGTGCACGGACTGTCGGGCCGTGTGGCCGACGGTTGTGATGGCTTGAGTGTGCATGCACGGACATATTTGCTATTGTTGATACCATGCTGTGCAGGGAAGGAATGCTACTGCCCCGAGAAAGGGGTAGGATTGTTATAATTGGGTCAGCTGAATGCTGACCGTTGCCTTGTTTGCCACCGTTTGGGTGGATTGTCCCTATGCAGGTGCTGGAGAGCCAAGTGGTAAATGAAGGGCTGAAGCCCTTGCTGCTGTTGCTGCTGCTGCTGCGGCTGGCCCTTGAAGGCTATGCAAATGTTTTGTTTGTTTTCTTTTACTCATGTATGGCCGGCCTGCGTGCCGAGGTTTGTAATCCATACGGTGTGGAAAGAGGAACTGTAAGGCCTTAAGGCCAAACCCTGTGTAATTGTTGTACATTCCGTGGCTATATATATAACTGTGGTTTATATATTGGACATTCCTGGTTAGAGTTCAATTTACAAATTAAAGCTTCCGCTAAAATGCTCTGAGTTAGGATTCGTGTATGGTTTGGTATTATCCTATGACCTCACCGTCTGTTTGTGGCATATAGTGTGGGGCCCCGGCCGGACCTTCTACTATACGTCATGTAACGGTTGGGGTCGTTACATTTTGGTATCAGCTTCATTCGGTCTTCCTCTTTCGAATTCGTGGTCGAATTCTTTTATGGGGTGGCGAGCGCGTGTTTGTGCGCCCTGCAGTAACGCTAATGAACTCTGGAATGTCCACTAAGGAATGTACATAATCTTGTTTGAGGAATCTGTGTGTTCCTTTTCTGTTATTTTGCTTGCATGCGATCGTTAATGTGTGTCTTGTCCACCTGTAGGTGACGCGTAGTGGTGCTGGGCAGTCTGAGCCCCAGCGCTCTGATGAGAGTGCGGCACCAGCTGAGGTGCCAACACCTCCTCCATCTGCGGAAACTGTTCGCTTAGTTGCTGAGGCTCTCTTTGCCATGATTCAGCCGACCGGGAAAGCGCAGCCAGCAGTAGTGCCAGTTCGTGTTGATGTAAGACCCGAGCCGGTTGAGGCAGTCGATCCACGAGCAGCTGACCGACAGTTGAAGCAATTCATGAGCTTCAGTCCGCCTACGTTTACGGGACTGGGATCCCCAACGCAGGCAGAGGATTGGTTATCGCGTGTCAAGCGGATAATGACAGCGATCAGGGCGGAGGAAACTCTAAAGGTCACCTTGGCCACCTTCATGCTTGAAGGAGAGGCGCGGTTGTGGTGGGACGAGGTTGAGGTACACCATTTGGCGGGCAGGCAATTAACGCAAGTATCGATTGAGTAGTTCTCTCGAATATTTCTGGCGAAACATGTCCCAGCGGCACAACGCATTGCCATGAAAAATGAGTTCCAACGGTTAAAGCAAGGAGAAGATTGCGTGGATACCTACCTGCATGAGTTTACAAGGTTGGAGCGGTATGCGGGAACAATCTTCGCGGATGACCAAAGGAAAACGAATAGGTTCTATGAAGGATTGCGGGATGAGTTGAGGTTCCTGCTTTCGAGTTCAGTGAACCAAGGGTTTCAGGCATTGGTTGATACTGCGTGTGCGTTGGAGAAGGACATGAGGCAGGTGCGAGGGAGCAAGGGCTTGGTTGTGTCGAAGCCAGAGCAAGTACCTCGCCCTAGCAAGTCCGTTCTACCAGAAGAAAGGGGGCAAGAGGTCCAAGCCGTCTGGGCAAGTGTCTTCGACTGTTGTGTCGGGAGCGACGTCAAGGCCGGAGTCTCGTACATGCTTTACTTGTGGCCTGGTGGGGCATCTAGCCTGTGATTGTCGGGTTGTTCAACCCAAAGGGGAAAAGAAGACGGGTGCGTCTTATGCTGAGAAGGGCAAAGCGGTGGTTGATTCCTCTGCGTCCCAGGCACAGCCCCGAATATATCACCTTGGTCAGCAGGAGGCGATTAAGCAGAGTGACGTCGTCACAGGTACGAGTTAATATAGCTTACTATGCTTAAGTGCTATTGCCTTTTGTTATATATAGCTTGTGCATGATGTGTGTGCTGCAGGCTTTGTCCTGATTCGGAATCGTCCGGCGAGAGCCCTATTTGATACGGGTGCTTCGCATTCTTTTCTGTCTGAGGACTTCGTATCTCGAATTGGGGTGCCGAGTCATGTGATGGTTGATAGTACAAGGGTGCTATTGCCGAATGGCTGTGTGATGCTTGCGGTTAGGGCTTGCGATGTGGATGTTCAAATAGGAAGTCAGGATTTCGGTTTGAGTGCAGCTGTGCTATCGTTATCGGAGTTTGATGTGATCTTTGGCATGGACTGGCTCTCGGAGCAGCGTGCCTTTATTGATTGCAACTCTAAGGAGATCACACTGGGCCAGAATACCGGACTTGTGACGAAGCTCGCTGGTATGCGAGGAGTTGGCGGGACTTTGTTGTCTGCGCTCCAAGTCGTCAATGTTGTTCGGAAGGGCGCGGAGTTATTCTTCACGCTAATTCAGGCTGTTGAGCCAAAGGCCAGTGTCGGTGAAGTTTTGGTTGTGTCAGAGTTTGCCGATGTGTTTCCTACAGATCTTCCTGGGTTACCACCCCAGCGGGAGATTGACTTCTCTATTGAGTTGGTGCTAGGTGCTAAACCTGTGGCCCGCTCACCATATCGCGTCGCGCCAAAAGAGATGGCTGAATTGAAAGTCCAATTGCAGGAGTTGTTGGAGCAGGGATACATACGCCCAAGTATGTCACCTTGGAGCGCGCCTGTCCTCTTTGTGAAAAAGAAAGACGGTAGTTTGCGGTTATGTATTGACTACCGCGAATTGAATAAGCTGACGGAGAAAAACAAATATCCGATTCCACAGATTGATGACCTATTTGATCAGCTGGCAGGATCAACGGTCTATTCCAAGTTGGATTTGAAATCGGGATATTATCAGTTGAGGATTCGGGAAGGTGACATTCCCAAGACGGCGTTTGGAACACGCTACGGTCATTATGAGTTCACGGTAATGCCGTTTGGCCTCTGTAATGCGCCTTCGGTATTTATGGATCTAATGCATCGAACGTTCTGAGAGAACTTGGATTTGTTCGTGATTGTGTTTATCGATGACATCTTAGTATACTCTCAGTCGGAAGAGGATCATGCAAACCATTTTTGGTTGGTCTTGCATACCTTGCAGAGTAATAAGCTTTATGCCAAGTTCTCAAAGTGTGAGTTCTGGCTCTCTTCAGTAGCCTTTTTAGGCCATGTGGTAAGTGGAGAAGGTATCGTGGTGGATCCGTTGAAGATAAGTGCCATTCGAGATTGGCCAGTGATGTCTTCAGTGGCCGAGGTCAGGAGTTGCCTTGGGCTTGTGGGCTACTATAGACGGTTTGTGGAAAACTTCTCACGGATTGCTTTACCTCTGACCACGCTGACGAGAAAAGATCAAAGGTTCATTTGGACGCCGGAGTGCGCGCGTGCTTTTGAAGACCTGAAGAGTCGTTTGACCACGGCGCCTGTGTTGACATCGCCATGTGGTACAGATGGGTATGAGATCTATAGTGATGCTTCCGGGAGTGGCTTAGGCTGCGTCCTTCTGCAGTTTGGTAAAGTGATTGCTTATGGCTCGCGCTAGTTGAAAGTGCATGAGCGGAATTACCCCGTCCATGATTTGGAGTTGGCGGCGGTAATCTTTGCGCTCAAGTTGTGGCGACACTATCTTTATGGCGTTAAAGTGGACATCTATACAGATCACAAAAGCCTAAAGTACTTGTTGGATCAGAAGGATCTGAATATGCGACAACGAAGATGGATGGAGTTCCTTGGGGACTACACCTTCGAGATTCACTATACACCCGGGAAGGGAAATGTGGTCGCTGATGCTTTGAGTCGGACTCCGGTACGGGCAAGCTGGTTGCAGAGGCATGATCAGCGTTTAATCCAGGAATTGGAAGCATTGGAGATATCTTGTGTTGACAAGGGTTCTTCGACCGATGCATGCTTGAACTGGACGGAGGTTCAATACGACCTTACGGACAGAGTTCGGCGAGCAACGGAGCTTGATGAAAGTCTCCAGCGCTATGCAAAAGATGGGCCGGATGACCAATTCTCTTGGGATAACGGTTTGTTACGAAGAAATGGTCGAGTGTGCGTCCCGAGTGTGGGTAAATTGAGGGAAGAGTTGATGTACGAAGCTCACTTTGCAAAGTACTCAGTTCACCCAGGGAGCACAAAGATGTACAGAGATCTGAAAAAGTTGTTCTGGTGGCCCGGACTCAAGAAAGATGTCGCACGTTATGTGGCTGAATGCAATACCTGTGCGTTGGTGAAAGCGGAATGCCAGAAGCCTGGCGGTTTCCTGAAGTCGTTACCCATTCCGGAGTGGAAGTTCGATGACATTTCGATGGATTTCGTGCACGGGTTGCCGAGATCTCAACGCGATCATGATTCAATCTGGGTGATTGTGGACCGGTTGACAAAAGTGGCGCACTTCCTTCCAAACAAAAGAGACGATTCAGTGGAAACCTTGGCCAAGCTTTATGTGGAGCAGATTGTTCGACTGCACGGTGTTCCTCGGAGCATCGTCAGTGACCGTGATGGGCGATTCACATCGAATGATTGGCGGCTAGTTCATCAAATGTTGGGTACAAAGTTAGCGTTTAGTACGGTCTTTCATCACCAAACGAATGGTCAAACCGAACGAACCAACAGGACGATGGAGGACATGCTCCGCATGTGCGCCCTAGACTTTGGTAAGAGATGGGAAGATTATATTTTTCTTGTAGAATTTGCCTATAATAATAGCTACCAAGCGAGCATCGGTATGACACCATTTGAGGCTTTGTATGGTCGTAAATGCCGTACACCGTTAGCTTGGGCAGAAGCAGGCGAATCTAAGCTGAGTGGGAAAAAGGAAGTCGAAGAAGCTACCTCGCTTATACGCTCTATTCGGGAGAGGCTATTAATAGCCCAAGATCGTCAAGCAAAGTACTACAATGCCAAACATCGGAACGTGGAGTTCGCGGTGGTTGATTGGGTATATTTGAAGATCAAACCCTTCAAAGGCGTGTCCAGGATTCGGCATTTGAAAAAGCTAAGGCTCCGTTTGGTTGGGCTGTTGCTGATGGAAAGCTGCTGATGAGAAGCTGCTGATGGAAAAAGTGCTGATTCTGAAAAACGGAGTTTTGTTAAAAAACTGTTTGGATGAAATGGAGTTTTGAAAACAGAGTTTTGAATAAGTTGTTTGGATTCAAAACGGAGTTTTGAGTTGAAATTTTTTTTTCAAAAAAAAAAAAACTTTAGTCTAAATAAAAACATAACACAACAAATCCGAGTACACCCGCAATCTCGAGCTATGCTCTCGATTCATACAACTGATCCGCTATACTATCACGTAGCGCGATCATCTCCTCTACTCCACCTGCAGTGTCAGAGCAGGTTTCTTGTCGCCCTTGCGAGGCCACCCTAACTTCTTGCCCTTCCTGCTCGCACTCATTGAAATCTATATCGTTGCGGGAAGGGTGTCGGCGAATGAAATTATGTAATGCCATCGTGGCCATCACAATATCCCCCTGCTTCGCGAAGCTATAGCTCGGCATGTCCCGCAGTATGGCCCATTTCTTCTTCCAAACGCCGAACGATCGTTCTATCACGCTCCTTAGCGATGAGTGTGCATGATTGAACATCTCTCGACGTCCCTCTGCTCGACGGCCACCACGTGCAAAGTCTGGCAGATGATATCTGGTATCTTGATAAGGTTTCAAATATCCTCTCTGCAACGGATATCCAGAATCGACCAAGTAATACTTTCCTGTTAATTTGTTAAAAATTAATTAACCACCCAAATTAATTAAAGCGAGACATACAGTAAAGGATCAGTTAACATTACCTCGAGGTGGATGAGGAAATTTATATTGAGGATCATTTAACGCATAATTGAATATGCGGCTATCGTGTGCAGATCCCTCCCAACCCGCCATGACGAAAGTGAAGCACATGTTGAAATCGCAAGCAGCCATGACATTTTGTGTTGGATTCCCCCGTCTCCCAATATAGGGTACCTGCTGTCCAACTGCTATGCACGCGTCAACATGTGTCCCGTCTATAGCTCCAACACAATCTTTGAAGAAAGGCATATAGCGTCTGTCGTACATAATTTCTGGTGGTGTGCTTCCGAAAGACCTGTCTAATGGCTGGATAACTTCCTCCCCTAGCCGCAGCAAAGAACAAATACCCTGAGAGAAAAATCGGCTAGCAGTCTCCGTTGAATGTTGAAAGCGCTCTATTGTTTTCCTCATCGATTCATTGTGCGACAATATGTATAAGGTCAATGCTAGGACTTCTCTGGAAGCTGTCCTTCTTGTCCCCTTGAGTCCACACCTTGCCTCCAGGTAATGTAGTAGATCGAGAAATACGTCTTGACTCATCATGAAGGAGTCATGGAATCTCACAGTAGATCCTCGAAGTATCTCTCCAACCCACTTATCGCCTGTCTGCTTCGAAGTCATGCGTGGGACTCGACTCTTTAATGAAGTGGTGTGTGCAGCGGCCAAACATGCTGCTGCTACTATAGTCTGTTGAGCAATAACACATTTTCTTCTAGCTATTTCATACTGCTCCGTGGAATCGTCAGAGTCCTCGCTCGACATATTCTGGGATAACATCCAGATATCAATAAGCATTCAACCATGCAGATATCAATAATCAAATAAAACATCATATCAATAATCAACCATGCAGATATCAATAATCAAATAAAACATCATAATGTCAAGTGCAGTAAGAAACATAATAACATCCAAAAAAATAACATAACAGTCTCAAAAAAAGAAGATAAATGTCTCAACTACACGCCACTGGTATAGCGACTCCGAAGCCACTCAACATTCAGACCTTCTGGCAGGCACATGAAGGTCTCCCTGTGATTTTTGTCCATCAGATAAGTGATGGCAAAAAAGTGGAAGGCCTTATCTGACTGCACTTCATGGTAAGTTCCTAACTTCTCAAGCGCCTGTGCAATGGGGAACGAGGAATTGCTCTTCGGTGGCTCCTGCATGAATCGGCACATGGTCCTAGAAGACTCTGCCATATCCTCTAACACCGCTGTAATGTCTTTCTTCTGTCCTTTCCTCCTTCTGTGGCCAACCTCGGATGTTGCTGTGTTCTCAGGTGCAGGAGGTACTCCAGTGACATCATCGTCTTCTTGTCCACCGTTTGACAATGCTCTATCCTCCGTAGACTCGGGGCCAACATTCCTCGAATGAGGGGTGCAAGCATGATGCCCAGTCGCTACAACAGAGCTGAACATCATGTTCATTTTCTCCTCCAATTCCGGCTGTATTCCGGAATAACGGAACTTCTTTGCCGCAGGAACAACCTGAAATATCAAAATCAATTATTTAAAACGGGTATATAAAAGATATTTAAGGGAAATAATTGAATTTAAACACACACAAATACCTTCAAGCGCTCGTCCCACCACTCATCCGAGGCATCTATCGTTTTCCTTGAAGTGTTCCAACCCAAGCCAGTCTCACCTCGTTTTAACTCCGTCCACAGTTTCCACTCCTTCTTCAGATGATCCCACTTATTTTTGAATTGCACTTTATCGTACTTCTTTCCAGTCGACTCTTCAAACTTTCTCATTATATTGGACCATCCCTCTTTACTGAAATGTGTTGTCGGACGATTCCCACGTTCTATCTCTCTTATGCATATATCACAAAAGAGTAGAACGTCGGAATTGTCCCACATTGCTGCCACCCCACCGTCTTTTGGTTTGCCCATCTTTTCAAGGCAATATATAAATATGAATTCAATATTCAAAATCAATAAATACACATATACATATACACACACACACACACACACAAACACACACATATATACACACACATACATATATATATACATACACACACACACACATAACAATCTCACACTTCACAAACCACACACTCACATAACTCACAAACTTCACAAACCACATACACACACTCAAGTTTTATAAACACACATAACACACATAACACACATAACACACACACAACTAAACAGAGCTTTTTGATTTTCAACATACACTCAAGTTTTATAAACACACACTCACATATATACACACACTCACAAATACACACACATACTCATATACACACACACACACACATATATACACACACAAATATACACACACTCACACATACATACACACACAGCCACACAAAAATACACACACTCACATATATACACACACTCACAAATACACACACATACTCATATATACACACACACACACATATATACACACACAAATATACACACACTCACAAATACACACACATACTCATATACACACACACACACACATATATACACACACAAATATACACACACTCACACATACATACACACACAGCCACACCAAAATACACACACTCACAAATATACACACACTCACAAATACACACACATACTCATATACACACACACACATATATACACACTCATAAACAATCTCACACACACACTAATATACAAACTCTCTCACACACACATTTCAAATCACACACACACACTCATACACAAACACACATACACATACATTTCATTTCCTCACACACACATACACTCATAAACACACACATACACATATATACACACATATACTCAGAACAACACACACATATATACACACATATACTCACACACACACATAAACACACACATACAGATATATACACACATATACTCACACACACACATATATACACATATATACACATACACATATACACAGAACAACACACACAACAGCCCACACACACACCTACACACAACATCACACTCACACAAAAGCACAGAAAAACACAACAGGAAAATGCAATTACAAGTACTGAAGCTAAACAAAAACAAGGAGAAAAAGGACATGATGGATACCTTGTACAATGACGGCTGCGTGAGGAAGAAGAAGGGGCGCGGCTCCGGGAAGAAGAGGCGCAGCGGCTCCAGCAATAACCTCCAGAAAACACTCGCATCCAGCAATAACCTCCAGAAATTGGAACTCTAGCCGTCGTCGAGGATCGTCATCGATCGGGGACGCCGCTGCTACCGCTCCGGGAAGAAGAGGCGCAGATAACGGTCGAGGAAACACCGGGAAGAGGAGGCGCACGGGGAAGCGAATCGCGTCTGGATCCAACAAACACCGCGACGGCGAGGATCGTCGTCGATCGGGGAAGGCCGCTGCTATCGCGCTAGGTCAAGAGCCGCAGGGAAACGAATGTTGCGGCGGAACGGGGAAAGAAATCGCGTCTGCGCCATAATATAAAACCGCGGAGGGTAATAAACGGGATTTCCAAAATCAGCCGAGCCAAACGCTGCTTTTTCACAAAATTGCGTTGCGTTTCCACCGCACCGCAGCAAATAAGCTCAGCCAAACGCCACCTAAGTCCGAGGTATCTTGGTCCATTTGAGGTGGTGGAGCGAGTTGGGGAAGCTTCTTATCGACTAGCACTTTCAGCAGACTTGGGTGGATTACATGATGTATTTCACATCTCAGTACTTCGTAAGGCTGTCAAGGATCCAGCTCTAGTAGTGGAGAATGATCGGGTACCGGTCGAGTATGGGCTAACGACGAGGGTTCGACCCATTCGGATCGAGGATCGAGCCGAGAAACAGTTGCGGAACAAAGTGATCGGGATGGTCAAGGTCCGATGGGACAATTGTGGTCGTGAAGAGCTAACATGGGAGCGAGAGCAGACCATACGAGCTGAATTTCCCGAGCTGTTTGTATAAACTGTCGACCGTGTACCTTTTGTTATAACAGAGTTATCAAGTTATAGCATTGCATTTTCCTTGTTTCCTTACCGTGTCAAATTTCGGGACGAAATTTTATTAAGGAGGGGAGGATTGTAACACCCCAAAAATCTCAAAATTGAAGTTGAGGTGCAGGCTGTTTGAAACGGCCTGGGACACGGGCATGTTCCAGGGCGTGTCGGGGGTACACGGCCTGGGACACGGGCGTGTCCCAGGGCGTGTCACTCAAATAATAGGCGGACTGAGTCAGAGAATTACACGGCCCAGAACCAAGCCTTGAACACGGCCGTGTCAGATTTGACACGGGCGTGTCCGATGCCATGTGACTACCCGTGTACTGTTTGTTGGTTTTGGAGCTCGATGAGGCGGTGACACGGGCGTGTCACATGACTGACACGGGCGTGTCAGGTTCGACACGGGCGTGTCGATGCTCGTGTTCTGGTAGAGTTCAGTCGGTACGAGTACCGCATGTGCCGCTTAAGGGTACACGGCCTGTGATACGGGCGTGTCACATGCCGTGTCAGCAAAAAAAGGGTAATTTTGGGAAAATCGTGGCCGTTCCTTTTCTCTATTTGGATCCAAAGGCTCAGATGAGTCCTTGCTGGATTAAATCATCAGGGGTTGATGAAGAGTTCATTCTTCATTTGGTTAAGGAAGAGAGAAAGAGAGAGGAGGAAGAAGAAGGAGGAGGAGATCAAGCCACCGGTGGAGCTCCCGTGGTCCGATTCGAGATTCGAGGCCAGCGCTGTGAAGGCAAAGCTGTTGCGGTGCTTTCTCACCGGCTAGTTTTCGATGGCTCCCAAGAGATCGTCAAGGGTAACGATCTCCCTTCTTGGACATGTGAAGTCCTTCTTTTCTGCATTGCATAGGGAAAACCCTTCCCCGCGAGTGTGCGGTGGATTGTGGCATCCCTTGGGGTAGATATGTGAAGTCCCCCTTGTTAGAGTCCGGAATTGAAGTACGGATCTAGGCATGCTGTGTGAAGCCCATCTGGACATGTTGGTCTGGATTGGTGATGCTTGTTTGCATATCGGAGAAGACTCCGTGGTTATGGCTTGCTTTGCCTTGTGCCTACCTGTTGCTTAGTGCAGCAGGAAGTACTGGATGAAGTCCAGGAAATGAAGAGGGTTGGATACAACTCTTGTGGCCGTGTGTTGCCACTTTGTGTGCGGTTGAGCCGTTGGGCTGCAACTCGATGAAAAGGCAGATTGCCGAACAGGAAAGGTCAAACCGACCCGCGCCTATAAATTGCCATGGATACTTCCGTATTCGAGGTGGCACGGCGACTTGAGCAATGGGGAGTGGCTGATCCGTACCTGCGTTATGTCCGTCCGACTTGGAAGCCTGGTTATAGGTTTGTTGGAGCGCATAATGAGAGTCTTAGGCCCGCGCGCCAAAAAGACTAGAATGCTCAATACCGTGTAAACGGTGGTGTTGACCCTTGTTTTCCGGTGCACCAAGAATGTGCCCTGAGTGCATGGACTGTCGGGCCGTGTGGCCGACGGTTGTGATGGCTTGAGTGTGCCTGCGCGCACATATTTGCTATTGTTGATACCATGCTGTGTAGGGAAGGAATGCTACTGCCCCGAGAAAGGGGTAGGATTGTTATAATTGGGTCAGCTGAATGCTGACCGTTGCCTTGTTTGCCACCGTTTGGGTGGATTGTCCCTATGCAGGTGCTGGAGAGCCAAGTGGTAAATGAAGGGTTGAAGCCCTTGCTGTTGTTGCTGCTGCTGCTGCGGCTGGCCCTTGAAGGCTATGCGAATGTTTTGTTTGTTTTCTTTTACTTATGTATGGCCGGCCTGCGCGCCGAGGTTTGTAATCCATACGGTGTGGAAAGAGGAACTGTAAGGCCTTAAGGCCAAACCCTGTGTAATTGTTGTACATTCCGTGGCTATATATATAACTGTGGTTTATATATTGGACATTCCTGGTTAGAGTTCAATTTACAAATTAAAGCTTCCGCTAAAATGCTCTGAGTTAGGATTCGTGTATGGTTTGGTATTATCCTATGACCTCACCGTCTATTTGTGGCATATAGTGTGGGGCCCCGGCCGGACCTTCTACTATACGTCATGTAACGGATGGGGTCGTTACATCGACACCATCTACTGAAGTGTCAACATCACTTCTCTGGATGTGTCGACACAGATTTACTTAGCCAAATTTGTTAGACTAATCTATGTTCAACATACAAAATTCAATTTTAAATTTATTGAATTTAGTTTCATCTAGAGGCTTAGTAAACACATCTGCAATTTGATAATCTATTTTGACAAATTCTAGTGAGATGTCCTCTTTCTCTACATGTTCTCTAAGAAAATGGTATCTAATTTCTATATGCTTAGTCCTACTATGTGAAACAGGATTATTAGCAATAGAAATAGCACTAGTAGAATCACAAAACAAAGGTGTTCTACTTACCTGAATACCATAGTCTTCTAGCTGGTGCTGAATCCACAATAACTGTGCACAACAACATCCTGCTGCCACATATTCAAACTCAGCTGTGGAAATTGCCACACTAGTCTGCTTCTTACTGCTCCAAGACACCAATCTTCCTCCTAGAAATTGACAGGTGCCTGTTGTTCTTTTTTTATCTTCTTTGCAACCTGCAAAGTCTGTATCTGAATAGCCTCTCAGTAGAAAATCTCCATTCCTAGGGTACCAAAGTCCTAGATTAGGTGTGCCCTTTAGATATCTCAAAATCCTTTTTACTGCAGTGTAATGAGATTCTTTAGGGCATGATTGTTACCTAGCACAGACACATGTTGCATACATAATGTCTGGTCTACTAGCAGTTATATATAGAAGAGAACCAATTATTCCTCTATACAAAGACTCATCTACAGGTTTACCTGCATCATCTTTGCATATAGGCATACTTGTTCCTATAGGAGTTCTCATGGTGGAGGATGATTCCATACCATACTTCTTAATTAACTCCTTGGTTAACTTAGACTGGGATATGGACAAGCCATCATCAGTTTGTCTTACTTGAAGTCCCAAGAAGAACTTAAGTTCTCCCATACTGCTCATCTCAAACTTCCCTTGCATAAGTTTAGCAAACTTCTTGCAAAGGTTGTTTTCTGTAGACCCAAATATTATGTCATCTATATAAATCTGGACTAAGATTATCTTTCCTTTGGACTCCCTTAGGAATAGAGTTTTGTCTATTTTCCCCCTTGCTTTAACCAATACAAAGCTTTCCTAAGTCTATAAACATAATCAGGTTTGAGAGAATCAACAAAACCTGAGGGCTGCTCTACATAGACTTCTTCTTTTAGATTTCCATTTAGGAATGCTGATTTTACATCCATTTGGAATACCTTGAAGCATTGATATGCTGCATAGGCAAGGAACATCCTAATTGCTTCCAGTATTGCTACTGGGGCAAAGGTTTGATCAAAGTCAATACCCTCTTCCTATCTGTATTCTTTTACAACAAGTCTTGCTTTGTTCTTCACAATGATTCCATTCTAATCCAGTTTGTTCCTAAAGATCCACTTTGTTCCAATGATGTTGTGGTCTTTTGGTTTAGGAACTAACTCCCAGACCTTGCACCTTCTGAACTGATTTAGCTCCTCTTGCATGGCATCAATCCAATGTGGGTATAGAATAGCTTCTTCAAATCTCTTTGGCTCTAGTTGAGATAATAAGGTTGAGCAAAGCACTATGTTAAAGTTCCTGCTTCTGGTTTGCACTCCATGTCTTAGATCACCAATTATCTGATTTGCTGGATGATCCTTTAAGTGTCTAACAGATGGAGGTAGACTATCTTCAGGTTGAACCTCTCCTGTCTCTTCAATATGTTGCACCTCTTGGTTTTCAACAGCATCTAGGGAGTCATGTACTCCCCTTGGATAGTAGTCACCATTTTTCACTTCCTGCTCTTCAGTTGATTCTTCTGTAATGGTAAGCTTGTCCATTTTCTAATCTATACCTGTAGAACTGCATGAGCTACAAGGAAACTCACTATTAATCAGTCTTGTTTCATCAAAGACAACATGTACAGACTCTTCTACAACTTGAGTAATCAAGTTGTAGACTCTATAAGCTTTACTATTGTTGCTGTACCCAACAAATATCCCATCTTGGGATTTGGAAGCAAACTTAGTTAGATAAGACTTGCCATTGTTAAGGACATAGCACTTGCAACCAAAGATTCTAAAATAGGATAAGTTTGGTTTTCTACCCTTCATGATCTCATAGGGAGTTTTTTTGTGGCTTTTGGTGATAGAAGCCCTATTGATTACATGATATGCAGTATTTACTGCCTCAACCCAGAAATATTCTGGGAGAGTAGTGTCACCCAATAGAGTTCTACCAGCCTAAATCAATGTTCTATTCTTCCTTTCAGCAATACCATTTTGTTGTGGTGTTCTAGGTGAGGAGAATTCTTGAAAAATCCAAAATTCTTCACACAGTCTTGTCATACTCTCAGATTAAAATTCAGTTCCATGGTCACTTCTGATTTTGACCACTGTACTGTCATATTCATTCTGAATTTGCTTGACAAAACTATATAAAACACTTGGGGTTTTTGATTTTTGTCTCAGAAAGAACACCCAGGAATATCTAGAATAGTCATCTACCACCACAAAAGTGTAGACCTTCCTACCTAGACTATGAATAGGCATAAGACCAAATAGATCCATATGTAAGAGGTATAGACACCTCACTGAATCCTTGTTTTCAAGGCTATGAAAGGAGCATTTTATCTGCTTTCCTTTTTGACAAGCTGAGCATATCCCATCCTTTATACACTTAACTTTTGGACCATTCCTTACTAACTCTTTGCTAAAGAGTTGGCCAATTGTTTTGTAGTTAAGATGGGTCAGCCTCTTATGCCATTTGACATAATGAGAGGCTCTCTCATCAGCTACAAGACAAATAGGAGAAACATTGTTCTCACACTCAAAGTTTAGACAGTACACATTTCTTTTTCTATATCCTGTCAATATGACCTTTTGATCACTTGATCTTTTGATATGACATGCATTCTTAATAAATGAAATGTCATATCATAAATCACTCAGCTGACTTATGCTTATAAGGTTGTGTTTCAAACCCTTCACATAGGCCACTTGAGTGATAGTAATCTGGTTATTAGAAATGTTACCAAATCCTTTGATGATTCCTTTTTCAGAACCACCAAAGATTACTTTAGACCCATTTATGATAGGTAAGTACTCCTTCAGCAACCCCCTTGTTCCAGTCCTGTGCCTGGAACATCCACTGTCCAAGTACCATATAGGGGCATGGTAACTTGGACTCACTTGCAATAAAGAATTACCTCTCCTTAGAACCCAAGTAAGTCTTGTGCCCTTGGTTCAAGTTAGCTTCATACTTAACAAATCTACCTGCTGCTCTTTTAATAGGTAGACTGTTGTTCTTCATGACACTAATGTTATGTCAGCAATCTATAGCATAATGGCCTGTCTTGCCACAGCACTAGCATTCATACCTGTTGTATCTATTTTTAGATACATTCTTAGCAGTCTGGTTGACAGCAAATCTTTTGTTTTGTGCTGGAACTGCTACAGCTACACCCACTATTTTCTTAAGAATATGGGGTTTATGGACATGGGCTGCCTTATTGACATAAACACCCTTGTAATTCAGAACTTCAGTCTTACTATGACCATGAGTATTCTCAAGGTCATACTTGTTAGAAGGCACTTGTACCTTTCTAAAAACTATAGGGACTTTAAAATTCAGTGGCTGGACTGAGGCTTTGCCCTTTCTCTTTAATTGGACAGCCCTGGTGTCACCTTTAAAGCCTATTCCATCCTTACCCTTTTGAGCCACAAACTCATCTATTAAGGGTAAAATTGATTTATGCTTGGAATAACTAGCCACCAAATCTTTTTCCTTTTGAAGTCTGGCTTCCAGACTTTTAATTAGATCATTTTTGTATGTGATTGTACCCATCTGAATAACAGTTATAGTTTTCAGTTTGGCAATCTCATTTAATTTTTGATCCAACTCTTTCTCTAAATCAGTTGCAGCCATTTTAAGATCTGCAATTTCCTTAGCCTGAGTTTTGGCTAGGTTTTTGCTTTTCTTTAGTGCCTACAACAAGTCCCCATATTCATCTATCAGCTGATGAATATCACCTTCAGACTCAGACCCATCCACATCACTTGATGCAGATGTAGCTAAATCTGTACCAGTACTGCAATCTGAATTTCTAGAAATACATTGTACCTTAGTAAGACCAGGTTGATCCTGGAACTTGTCTTCTTCTTATACAGCCATCAGTCCCATGCACTGATGGTCTTCTTGTTCATAGATAGAGTTCAGCAATTGCATAAACTCATCTTCTTCATCTGCTGTATATAGACCAATGTATGCCTCAGCTTCAGATTAAGACTCTGAAGATGATTGATCTGTCAAGCTCTTCTCCTTCTTGGCAACAAAGGATTTCTCCTTCTTGCTCTTTTGTTGAGTCTTCTTTTTATCAGTAGACTCCTTTCTTTTTTCTGGACACTCAGCCACAACATGTCTAGCCCTATTACAGCAGTAGCAAACTATCTTTAATGTTGTAGATTTGCTAGGCTTAGACCTGCTCCTGTCCTTCCTAGATGACTTCCTCTTTTGATAATAGTCATCCACAGACTGAGATGTGGAGGGCCTAGACTTCCACTGCTTCTTCTTCAGGAATCTCTGAAACTGCCTTGTGAAGGCAGCAAAGCCTTTATCAGAGTCACTGTTATCTGACTTTGGTAAGTAATTTCAGTAACAATCTCAGGAGGTGATGGAGACATCTGTAACACCCCGAAACTCAAAAGAGGGACGGGTGATGTTTTGAGCCCAATTTGGTTCTGGAGCAGGTGTCACGGGCGTGTCACGGGCGTGACACGGGCGTGTCACGGGCATGACACAGGCGTGTTCGGCCTCGGGTCGTACGGTTGACGCTTTGGCGGTCGACGCTAGTCGAGTGGAAGAACACGGCCTAAGACACGGGCGTGTCCCAAGCCGTGTCACTCCAGGGATTCTGCAAGTGTGGCACACGGGCCGTGACACGGGCTCAAACACGGCCGTGTCAAATTTGACACGGGCGTGTCGAATGCCGTGTCACAAGGCCGTGTACCTCTCTGACTGCGAAGCGTTGGTCGATTGCACGCGGGGGGCGTGACACGGGGCCCGACACGAGCGTGTCGCAGGTGACACAGGCGTGTCAGAGGCCGTGTCAAAGGCCGTGTGCTGGTTTTTTGACTCGATCGAGACGGCGAATGGGTGACACGGCCAGGCACACGGCCGTGTTGCAACCCGTGTTCGGCGCAGATTTTGTATTTTGAGGCCTAATCGTGGCCGTTCGTTTCCTTGGCCTGGGATCCGACGGCTGGGAGTGATTGCTGGCAGCTTAAACCCAAAAATAGGGTTTGCAAACCCCATTTTCACTTGGGTTTTCTCTTTCTAAATCCTAGAGAGAAGGGAGAGCAAGGTGAGAGGTTGGAGACCAAGATCCGGCCGCCGGAGGAGCTTCGGAGCTCCGAATCGCGATCCGAGTCCGGATCCGCGAAGGCGAGGCCGATACGGTGCTTTCCATCTGGCTAGATCGTCATGGCGCCGCGGAAAAGCGAAAGGGTAACGATTCTCTTCTTGAGCATGTGAAGCTCTTCTTCCTTTGCATGGGAAAACCCCTCTCCCGCGAGTGTGCGGCGAGATCGTGGTATTCCTTGGGGTAGATATGTAAAGTCCCCCTTTTTAGAGTCCAGAATCGTAGTACGGACATAGGCATGCTGTATGAAGCCTACCCGGACGTGTTTTCCGGATCAGTAATGATTTGTTGTGCATTTATTGGCCGGAGAAGACTCCGAGCGTTTTGATTGTTTTCGGGTTGCTATGCGGTAGAATGCATCAGGGAATCTGGGGGATTAACCCCGAGGTGCACCCGGAAATCTGGACGGAAACGTATTTCTGTCAAATCGGTGGCCTGGGAGCCAACCGGGTACATAGCGGGGCTATGTACCATGTTTGATCGTTATTTGGGACTGGGGAAGCTTAGTCCGCGTCAGTGGCCAAATGGCAATGGCGGGGTGAGCAACGGGCTAGTGTAGCCCTAACCGCTCCACCTGCTCGGTTAAAGCGACCTAAAGTTTTACGTGGGACTTACCGAGGTTTGGAGATCGAGTCTAGGCTACGGCTGAGAAGACTAAATGCTCACAAAGATTGCCACCCTGGGGGTGGTGGTGGAGTCGAGGATCGGACGGGGTTCGGACTGGCTTCGCCGTGTAAGTGCCCTGAGAGCACGGGGTGTACGGCCGTGAGAGCGTGCACCTATGTTGAGATGCTTGTTTTATTGTGTTGCTTGTTTTGCTAACAAGTGCAGGGAAGAAGCTTTGCCGCCCCAGTTTGGGGGTGGAATCGTTATAATTTGGTCAGCATAGCTGACCGTTGCCTTTGTTTACCACCGTGCGGTGGATTGTTGCTTGCAGGTACTGCGGAGCCGAGAGGCAATTAGTGGGCTAAAGCCCAAGTTGCTGTACTGGCCCTCGAAGGCCAAGTTTTGAGTGTTTTCCCTTTTGTACTCATGTGTGGCCGGCCTGCGTGCCGAGGTTTGGAAGATGCTCTTATTAAGAAAACTATTGTAAAGCCATAAGGCTATTTCCGTTTTGTGTATTATACGTTCCTTTGGGTTTGAGTAGTGGACATTCATGCTTGGCAGGGTTCTTTATTCTTTGCAACTCTAATAAATTGCTTCCGCTAGGTGTTGTATAGGACGTTATGATTAGTTGAATGGTTTCAACGCGTAACCAACCGGTCTGTCCGTAGTATATGGCGTCGGGCCCCGGCCGGGCCTACTGTTATATACTATGTGACGGATAGGGGTGTTACAAATTGGTATCAGACTACTGGTTTTGGTCAAGCTTAAATGAATTCGTGGGCGAATTCACTTTAAGGGGTGGTGAGCACATGTGTGTGCGTCATCGTTATAACATGAAAAGAACCCATGAATGTCCACTTAGGAATGAAAATACACATATTTGAGGAACCTGCGTGTTCCTATAATTGCTTTTTGCAATTTTGTTCAGTCACTTATTGTGTTTTGAACGTCTATAGGTGTCCGGAAGCGGAGCGTGGCAGTCAGAACACACGTTTGCTGAGCAAAGTAATGCACTAAGTAACGTTCCTGAGACCCCTACGTCTTGGGAAACCATAAGAAGGGTGGTTGAAGCGGTGTTCGCTGTGACCAACGCACAACATGGAAGTAATGTGCAACCCTTTGTCCCTGAGATGGCCCCAACATCGGGCGGTATGTTGGAGCAAAGGGCATTTGGAGGTCTTTTAGAGCAGCAGATGAGCATGACTGTGGAGCAGGGAGAGCATTCATTTGACGCATATTTGCAGACGTTCCTTATGATAAGGCGCTACCCAGGCTTTGAATGGGAAAGCGAGCAATCTATAGTGGATAGATTTTATAACGGTCTGCACAGCGAGCTGCGTATCCTACTGCTAGGACCAAAGTTATTGGGCTTCTGAGCTTTGGTGGAGTCGGCTAGAGCGTTGGAGGTGGAGTTGGGGAAAACTCACCAAGTACCAGTGGATAGGGTACCAAACCCTACTGATCCTATAAGGACTGTCTATCGAAAGATGCCGAGAAAAGAGGCTGGATCATCTACTACCCGAACTACCCTCAATTGTTATTCTTGTGGCAAGACAGGGCATCTCGCCAGAGAGTGTAGGGAGAGTGCTCAGAAGACTAGGAAAGTTTTGGCTGGAGCAGTTGAAGATGCTATGGCAAAGGATTCGGTGGTCAAGTCGACAACCTCAAAATCCGGGTACCGTAGGTGGTACAAGAAGTCTAAGAAGTCGGGTCTAGTCCCTTCCTCTAGCACATCCGGAGCGACTACAGTCCAAACCCCGGATGCATGCTTTGTTTGTGGAAAGCCGGGGCACTATGCCCGGGATTGTTGGAGTGGACGCCCAATGTCCAAAAATAAGTCGGGGTCGATATCTAAAGAGAAAGACAAGGCGGTGGCGTCCGCCGCATCGCTGATTACTCCGGCCCAACCGGGAGTGAACATCCTTGGCCAGCAGGAGGTCATGTGGCCGACCTTCGGATCGTCAGGTATGGTTTAGTTGTTAGCAACCTTGCTTCTTGCCTTATTCGTGTTTACATTGAACTTGAAGTTCTAGGCTTTATTTTGGAATCTTGGCAATCCGGATGGGTTATTACCCAGTAGTCGTCCAGTGCGCACAGAGATGTAGTCTGTGCGGTAAGAGTCTTATTGAAAGTCAAGGATTCGACTTGCTAGCGTCGCTGTTGCCGTTAGTAGAGTTTGACGTCATCTTTGTTGGGCTAGCTTTTGGGGCTGAAGGCTTTTATCGTTGGCAACCGCAAAAAGACCTAGCTGGGGGTTGGGTAGGAGTCAACGGTTGCGGGACTGTAGGGATCGAGCGGGACTCTGACGTCTGCCCTCCCGGTGGTCAAGACAGTTTTGTGTTGGTACAAAGCTGTTCTTCATGTTAGTGGAGGCTGTAACGCCTAAGTCCACTCTGGGTAGTATCCCAGTGGTTTTTGAGCATCCCGGTGTGTTCCCGAAAAATCTCCCTGGAGCCCCACCGTAGCGAGAGATTGATTTCACGATTGAGTTGTGCCAGGTGCTAAACCTGTGTCACGCTCTCCTTATAGGTTGATGCCTAAGGGGATAGTGGAGTTAAAGTTCCAGCTATAAAAGTTGATGGAGCAAGGGTATGCGCATCCAAGGGTGTCGTCTTGGAGCGCACCGGTCCTTTTCGTTTAGAAGAAGGACGGGAGTTTGAGGCTCTGTATCGATTATAGAGAACTAAACAAGTTGACAAAAGAGAGCAAGTACCCGATCCCAAGGATTGGCGATCTGTTTGATCAATTGGTTGGGTCATCGGTGTACTTAAAGTCGGATCTTAAGTCTGGTTACTATCAGCTGAGAATCAGGGAAAGCGATATCCCAAAGTTAGCGTTCAACACAAGATATGGGCATTTCGAGTTTACGGTCATGTCGTTCGGGCTGACTAATGCGCCATCGGTGTTCATAGACCTGATGAACAGAACGTTCATGGAGTACTTAGACCATGTTGTGTTGTGATTGTCTTTATTGACAACCTATCGGTGTGCTCGCAGTGCGAAGAAGATCGCTTCAAGCATCTGCATTTGGTTTTGGGGACGCTAAGGAGGAACGAGCTATACGCAAAGTTCTCTAAAGGCGAGTCTTGGTTATCTTCAGTGACGTTCCTTGGTCACTTAGTCAGTAGGGAAGAGTTGCGGTGGATCCGGCGTAGACTGTTACAATACGAAAGTGGCATGTGTTGTCTTCGGTAGCGGAAGTCCGGAGTTTGCTGGGGCTTGCCGGCTTTTGCAGGCACTTCGTGGAGAACTTCTCGCGGATAGCGCTACCTCTCACAACTTTGACAAGGAAAGATCAGAGTTTTGTGTGGGCGCATGAGTGTGCGTAAGCTTTTGAAGAGCTGAAGAGTCGGTTGACCGCGACGCCAGTGTTAAGTTCGTCGAGTGGAACCAGAAGCTGTGAGATCTATGGCGCTGGCCTAGGCAGTGGATTAGACTGCGTGCTGCTGCAGCATGGTAATGTGTGGCCTGTGGCTCGCATTAGTTGCAAGAGCACGAGGGGTATTGTCCAGTCCGTCATCTGGAGTTCGTGGCCGTGTGTTTTGCACCAAAGCTAGGGAGGCCTTATGTGTATGGTGACAAAGTCGGTGTCTGTACCGATCCTATGAGCCTGATACATCGGTGGGATCGAAAGGATCCGAAATTGAGACAGCAAAAATGGATGGAGTTCCTGGGGGACCATACGTTCGAAAGTTATTTTGTGCTCGTTGTAAGGCAATGCGTTGCGGATGCGTTGAGTCGCAGGGCTTCCGCCCAAGCCGAATGACTGTCGGTACATGTTGAGAGGCTAGTTCGGGATTTGGAAGCGTTAGAGATCTATTGTGTTGACAAGCGGACTAGCGCCGAAGCGTTGTTGAACAGGTCGGAAGTCCAGTATGACCTGGCTGATCGTAGTTGGCAAACTATGGTTTGTGTAGCTTCATGAAGGAAATCATGAGTGCGGCTCGATGGGTCCAAATCCCAAATCGACGGTTGTAGGTGGACTACCAAGGAAAGACCATTGTTTGTGCGGCCCAAGCATGGGTAATCTATGGGTGGAGTTGTGATACGTTATATCAAGTACTCAACTCGCTTAGGAGGCACGAAGTTGTGCCGATATCTGAAGAAGTGCTCTGGTGGCCAGAACTCTAGAAGGTCGTGGCACTATATGTAGCAAAGTGCCAGCCTTGCGCCTTAGTGAAGGCAGAGTGCCAAGTGCCGGGGGATTCTTGAATCCTTACCTAGTTCGGAATAGAAGTTCGACTGGACTGTGGGCATGGTTTGCCAAAGTCACAGTGAATTAACGATGCCGTTTGGGTGATCGTAGTTGTGTTGACACTAGCATCGCACTTCATTCCGCATAGGAAGGATAATTCTGTGGAGTAGCTGGTAAATGGTTATGGATAACATCATTAGACGGCACGGTGCGCCCCGCAACTTTGCGAGCAATCGAGGTGGGCGTTCTACGTCCAATGATTGGAAGTGGTTGCTGAGAGTGCTGGAGGTTAAGTTGAAGTTTAGTCCAGTCTCACTTCCGCAGACGGATGAGCAGACCGAGTTGGTCAACAGGACGTTGGAGGACGTGCTTCGCATGTGCGTTCTGGACTTCGGGAAGCAGTAGAAGGTCATCTATCGTGGTAAAGTTGGTGTACAACCCTAGCTCCCAAGCGAGCATACAAATGGCGCCCTTCGAGGCCCTTTTTGGTAGAAGTCATCGCGTGTCGTTGTCGAGGCTAGAAACCGATGACACGAAGTTATATTTAAAGTAAGAAGTGGTAAACACTACCCTTTTTGGTGCGAACCATATGAGAACTTTTACTAATCGCTCAGGAAAGGCAGACTAAGTGTTTTAACGCTACGTAACGGATTGATGAGTTATCGGATGGCGTATTGGAAGTTAAAGTCGTTCAAGAGGGTTTCACGGGAGCGGCGCTTGGGGAAGCTGAGCCCGGTATACCTTGGACCACTTGAGATTCCTAGAGCGGTTTGGTGAGGCGGCGCAAGAGCCTTCGAATTTGATCGTTAGTGGTCAAGCTTTGGTGGACGAAAGGTTGACGACCAGGGTCAAACCCGTTCGTTTTGGAGACCGTGAAGTCGAGCGACTTTGTCTCAAGGAGTTTTGTATAGTCGTGGTGTGGTGGGACTATTGCGGTAGCAAGGAGCTCTTTTGGGAACGGGAGCAGACCATGCTGGAGGAGTACCCGGAGTTATTTCGCTCAGGTATCGCTCTTGGTTTTTCTATTTTCTTTTCCTTTAGTAATTTCGTGGGCGAAATTCTTTTAAGAGGGAGAGAGTTGTAACACCCCGAAACTCAAAAGAGGGACGGGTGATGTTTTGAGCCCAGTTTGGTTCTGGAGCAGGTGTCACGGGCGTGTCACGGGCGTGACACGGGCGTGTAACGGGCGTGACACAGGCGTGTTCGGCCTCGGGTCGTACGGTCGACGCTTTGGCGGCCGACGCTAGTCGAGTGGTAGAACACGGCCTAGGACACGGGCGTGTCCCAGGCCGTGTCACTCCAGAGATTCTGCAAGTGTGGCACACGGGCCGTGACACGGGCTCAAACACGGCCGTGTCAAATTCGACACGGGCGTGTCGAATGTCATGTCACAAGGCCGTGTACCTCTCTGACTGCGAAGCGTTGGTTGATTGCACACGGGGGGCGTGACACAGGGCCCGACACGGGCGTGTCGCAGGTGACACGGGCGTGTCGGAGGCTGTGTCAAAGGCCGTGTGCTGGTTTTTTGACTCGATCGAGACGGCGAATGGGTGACACGGTCAGGCACACGGCCGTGTTACAACCCGTGTTCGGCGCAGATTTTGTATTTTGAGGCCTAATCATGGCCGTTCGTTTCCTTGGCCTGGGATTCGACGGCTGGGAGTGATTGCTGGCAGCTTAAACCCAAAAATAGGGTTTGCAAACCCCATTTTCACTTGGGTTTTCTCTTTCTAAATCCTAGAGAGAAGGGAGAGCAAGGTGAGAGGTTGGAGACCAAGATCCGGCCGCCGGAGGAGCTTCGGAGCTCCGAATCGCGATCCGAGTCCGGATCCGCGAAGGCGAGGCCGATACGGTGCTTTCCATCCGGCTAGATCGTCATGGCGCCACGGAAAAGCGAAAGGGTAATGATTCTCTTCTTGAGCATGTGAAGCTCTTCTTCCTTTGCATGGGAAAACCCCTCTCCCGCGAGTGTGTGGCGAGATCGTGGTATTCCTTGGGGTAGATATGTAAAGTCCCCCTTATTAGAGTCCGGAGTCGTAGTACGGACATAGACATGCAGTGTGAAGCCTACCCGGACGTATTTTCCGGATCGGTGATGATTTGTTGTGCATTTGTTGGCCGGAGAAGACTTCGAGCGTTTTGATTGTTTTCGGGTTGCTATGCGGTAGAATGCATCAGGGAATCTGGGGGATTAACCCCGAGGTGCACCCGGAAATCTGGACGGAAACGTATTTCTGTTATATCGGTGGCCTGGGAGCCAACCGGGTACATAGCGGGGCTATGTACCATGTTTGATCGTTATTTGGGACTGGGGAAGCTTAGTCCGCGTCAGTGGCCAAATGGCAATGGCGGGGTGAGCAACGGGCTAGTGTACCCCTAACCGCTCCACCTGCTCGGTTAAAGCGACCTAAAGTTTTATGTGGGACTTACCGAGGTTTGGAGATCGAGTCTAGGCTACGGCTGAGAAGACTAAATGCTCACAAAGATTGCCACCCTGGGGGTGGTGGTGGAGTCGAGGATCGGACGGGGTTCGGACTAGCTTCGCCGAGTAAGTGCCCTGAGAGCACGGGGTGTACGGCCGTGAGAGCGTGCACCTATGTTGAGATGCTTGTTTTATTGTGTTGCTTATTTTGCTAACAAGTGCAGGGAAGAAGCTTTGCCGCCCCAGTTTGGGGGCGGAATCGTTATAATTTGGTCAGCATAGCTGACCGTTGCCTTTGTTTACCACCGTGTGGTGGATTGTTGCTTGCAGGTACTGCGGAGCCGAGAGGCAATTAGCGGGCTAAAGCCCAAGTTGCTGTACTGGCCCTCGAAGGCCAAGTTTTGAGTGTTTTCCCTTTTGTACTCATGTGTGGCCGGCCTACGTGCCGAGGTTTGGAAGACGCTCTTATTAAGCAAACTATTGTAAAGCCATAAGGCAATTTCCGTTTTGTGTATTATAAGTTCCTTTGGGTTTGAGTAGTGGACATTCATGCTTGGCAGGGTTCTTTATTCTTTGCAACTCTAATAAATTGCTTTCGCTAGGTGTTGTGTAGGACGTTGTGATTAGTTGAATGGTTTCAACGCGTAACCAACCGGTCTGTCCGTAGTATATGGCGTTGGGCCCCGGCCGGACCTACTATTATATACTATGTGACGGATAGGGGTGTTACAACATCCTCCTATTCTTCCTAGTGGCTTCCACCTTGAAGGCCACAGACTTTTCTCTATGCTCCCCTTTTGCACTTTTCTCTTCCACTTTCCTAGCCATCAGCTGCATCTTATATGATAGCAATTTTCCAAACAAAGTTTGAGGAGAGATATCTGCAAGTTTGGCCACTTCCCTAATGGCACAAATCTTAGTGTCTCAATCCTTTGTCAGGCATCTTCGGGAATTTATCATTCAGTTCATATGTACTGAAGATCCTTCCATAGGAAATAAGCTCATTTATTATTCTATAGAACTTTTTATAACACTCAGTTATACCATCTGACTTTCCTTGTCTGAAACTCTCATATTCCTGGTTCAGCATAGATTTTCTATCTTGTCTGACTTCTTTAGAACCCTCCATATAGACTATCAAGGTGTCCCACATTTCCTTGGAGGTCTTGCAGTGAATCAAATTTTGAAAGGTTGAATCATCTATGGCACTTACTATGATATTCTGGGCTCTTTTATCCATAGTTGCCAGGATGATCTATTCCTTAGTCATTTCTGAAAAATCCTTGGGAGTTCTTTGATTTGCATCTAGAACTGATAACTTCATTGGAATATAAGGACCTTCCTTTACTGTAATGTAAATCCTTGGATAAGAAGCCTCCATAAAAAGCCTGACCCTTTCTTTCCATATTCCAAATATCTCTTTCCTGCATATGGGTAATTTCATAGAACCTAGTTCCTTATAATTTTCTCCTGAACTCATTTTCTTGATCTTGAATCTGCCTTATGGATCTTACTCAGACTGTTAAGTCCTTCTTTGAGTAACCTACCTCTGATACCACTTGAAAGAATTGATTTCAAGATAACCCAAACACCTAGAGGGGGGTGAATAGGTTCTTTTCTTTTTTTTACTTAAGGCAGAATAATATTTCAGTTCATTAAAGAGAATCTAACTATTCTACAGCAATCACAGCACAGAATTCACAATCACACATACATCACAGATTGCACACAAGTTTATAGTGGTTCCCCAAGGTTTGGGTACATCCACTTTCCCCCTTCACTTATCTAGCAGTGTGCAAGATTCGGCCTAACTTCTTCCTTCTTCTCAGATCCACAGATCTTACAGCTCAAAAACCTGAAAGGTTCCTACAACTCAGAGTGAAACCACACTCCTATAGCTCAGGCTAACAGCCCTACCTCAGCCTTTTCATAAGGCCTACAACTCAGAGAATAATTTCTCCTACACTCAGGCTCAAAATCCCTACCACTCAGAGATCTATATCTCCTACACTCAGCCTTTATAATATAGGCTTACAACTCATATCTTTGAAAATATCCTACAAAATTTGATAAGTGTTTTAGATGGACTCTTACCCTTGTTGAGAGAGAAGGGATAAAAGGTTTCTTGATCAACTTCTTGATAAGACTGATGGCTGAAATCAACCTGTTCTTAGCTTTCTTCAAAGCTTCTTGAATCTGAACTCAGTAGGGTTGATCTCCTTTGAAGTTGACTGGCTGGCAGCTTCCTCCTTATATTTCAGAAATAGATCAGAATCCTTCTTAGCATATTAGTTCAAGATCTGCTTCTTAAGAGACTTGTAAATGTCTCCTTCTGTACTTCAACAGTTGGAGATCTCTCTCACTCTCCAGAACTTCTGAAGTTTCTTCAGAATTCTTGCTTGAATTCTCCTTAGACAAATTCTGAGTAGATTGCAACCTCAGATTGTATTCTTAGATCTTCTCACAAAAATCTTCTTCTGTGTGTCGAGCACTTTCTTGATCAATGATTAATACTTCTATAGTTGTTCGTGTTGTTGTTATTGTTCTTATCTTTGATTTGACAGAATCAATCTATATATAGTATTCATCCATGGTAACCGGCTGATTTGGTTTCTAACCAACTTCTGACAGGTCTGATAGCTTCAGCAAACTTGTTGGAATACACAGCTGTCAAGTCTCCAGTCAGTTCTTAAACGTTTGTCTTTGTCAGCAAAGCGTCGAGACTGATTGTCATTATGTGTCGACACAAGTAGATTAAGTGTCGACACAAGCTTTGGTGATGTCGACATAGCTCCTTTAGTGTCGACACAGCTTCTTGACACTGCATCTGTAGAATGTGTCGACACTGCTTCTTTCTGTCGACACAGACACTTCTCACTTCACAGCAATCAACATTATTGAAACTCTGCTGTGTGTTGACACAAGTCCTGTGTGTCAACACAGTGATGTAGTCTTAGAATTCTGTGTGTCGACACTGCATCAAGGTGTCAACACAGTTGATGTTGACTAATACATCTGTGTGTCGACACTGCCTCCCGGTGTCGACACAGTTGATGTCGACTAATACTTATGTGTGTCGATACTGCCTCCCGGTGTCGACACAGTTGATGTCGACTAATAAATTCTGTGTGTCGACACAGTTGCTTCTGGTGTCGACACAGCTTTTCTAAGTGTCGACACAGGCTTTCTTAAGTTTCGACACATGGACTTATAAACTTTTTCCTGCATATTAGCATATACTTAGCCTGCACATATAAACTCAAAATAACATCAAATACACCTTGATGTATATCATTGAACTAAGAGAGGCTTCTTCAAATCAGGTACACATTTTCCCATGTACCCAACAGAGTTGCTGCTCTCTCCTCTATCCCTTCTTCTGAGGGCTAGCTTCAGGACCTTCTAAAACCAAGTAGGGGGAGATGTCCTGTGAAGAAGCACCAGTTCCTCCTCTAGTAGCAGTAACAGTATCCCTAAAGACAGACATTCCAAATTAAACAATAGATATTATTGATGATTAAGATACTGAAATGGCTTATTATGTAGATGAAGAAATGAGCACTGTTGGTGATCTCAATATAAATCCCACAGTTGACTTGGATTCTTTACTTGATTCTTTTAATTCAATTTACAAAAATGTTTTACCAAGTTTTGATGTTCAAGACTCTAAGGCTATTATATGTTATACTGCTCCAATAAGTCATGTAGTTGTGGATAAACTAAGGGCAAGTTTTGTAGTTCCAAAGATTACAGAAACTTTATTTGTTGAAGATGTTTGTGAGCCAGTATCTTTTTTTGAGCCCAAGGCTTTCTCTCCTCCAACCTTTAAGTGGGATGAAAGTCCTATGCCAGACATGGATGAAATTATGTTTGCAGACATGTAAGATTCTCCAGAAAAGCCAGCAGATTCAGTTCCAACAGATGCCATTCCAATTCCTAATATATCTTCTGATCCTCAGGCCAAGAAACTCATTTCTGAAGAAGCTCTGAAAGAAATTGATGATCTGTATGATAATCCTCTTGAATCATCTGATGATGATGAGTATTTTGATGATTCTGATTATTCTGATGAATCAAGTTCCAAAAAGATAAAATCTAAGAAGAGAAAGGCTCCTCCTAAGGCTGTTCTTAAGCCTAATCCTACAGCTGACACACCTTATTACATTCTGCATAATGTTCCTCTCACTCCAAATATGCCTCCATGGATGAGATTTTCTAAAAATGAGCTGAAAGAAAGAAAGAAGAGGAAAAGATACAAATCGCCACCTAAGATGACTAGGAGAGGACCTCCTCCTCCTGCTACTGTAGGTGCATCAGAAAGTGTTATTAAGACTCAAAAGTCAGCTTCTAGTAGCTCTCAGACTCCTAGGCCAGTCTCCCATCAGTCTTCTAGACCTGCTGGGAAGTACAGTCAGTATAGACCACCAAGGTCTTACTACTCAGGCCAACCTCAACAGTCTCTTCCTACAATAAATTTTCAACAGCAATCCATTATTTTCATAAATTCTCAAAAGTCTTCTCAAGATGCTCCAAAAACTGATCTAGAGAAACCTCTCTCTTCAACTTATGAACCTGAGTTAGATCCAAATTTTAGAATGGCTAGATTTAAAGAGTTGATTGGCTTATCTCAGATTAACAAAGCAAGAGCAGAAGGATCAGATCCATCAAAGTTCACTATAATATCCACCTATAGACAGAAAGAATTTTACCAATTTCAGGTAGACAGACAATTATTTGATCCAAATGAATATATGTAGGTATATCCAGAAGATGTAGTTCCCAGAGCCTCATCTGTTATAGTTCTTGGAGTTCAAGACATAAAAATGTCTCAGAAGGAAGCAGAAAATCCTCACAGGGAAATTGTGTTTGCTAAATCATCTTCTGCTCCTCCCTCTGACAAATCTTGAACATTTAATTCTCTGTGATATATAAGTGTATTGAACTTAGTTATATTATATCTTTTGAATGGTTTAAAATTCTGTCAGATACTTATATTGCTTTGTGTTTTTATGGCTTTCTATTTTATTTAGTGACCTCACCCAAATAGGGGGAGATTGTTGGATCTCTAGTTTGGATTTGAGCTAGGTCTATTAGGTTATTGACCTATCATGTATAGCCTAGGGTAAATTTATTAGTTCTAAGGTCAAGGTCATTCTGATTAGGTTATACTCTTATGTTTCAGCTTTCAGAAGACTCCAGAGACCCAGACTTAGAAGAAATGCAGTTTTAAGAGTTCATAGAAATCAGTTCGAAGTTATTCAAACTCAGCTCGACGATCATCGATCACAGATCGACGAACTCAGAGTTTCTACTCTGAGATGAGCTCGATGAAATATGAGCTCAGGTCGATGATTTTCCCTCTTCTCTCAAGTTCTCTGGTCGACAAAATTCTACCTCAGGTCGATGAACTTGGAGCTCAGCTTTGACAAATATTTTCCAGATCAATTTTTCTCTGAGCTCAGCTCGATGAAGACAATTTCTCAGCTCGACGAACTTGGAGTTCAGGTTGACGAAATCTGTCCTGAGTTCGATGATTTTCTGTTAGTATCAATTTACGTATTTTGATTTTAATTGGTATTATTCTAAAGTAGTAATTCTCTGATAATTAATGCTCATATTCTCAAGAATATAATCGTTGCTTGGCAGCATTAATTATTGATTTTACAGAGTAAATTACTTGACTTATTTTCTGGGACAGTTGAGGAAATACATATAAGACAAATTCCATCTGTTCAACTCCCAAGATTTTAGCAATAAATTCAGAATATTATTTCAAATTTCAAAAGGCATAAATCTCTCAGAATATAAAAGATTATTTCTCTCTTCAAAGAAATTAGAATTACAAGAGATTTTCACACAACAACCGATACAAAGTTTTTCAGAGAAAAGCATTATCACAGGAAATTGAAGAAGAACATCAAACACGGATCTTTAGTCTTCTTCAGTTTCTACTTCAAACTTCAAAGGGACAACTCATCAATACTAGTCCAAGAAGTTTCTGAAGATCTTCATCAAGGCCTACACCCTATGCAAAGCACTCATCTTCCTGAACCCTTCTTCATCTCAGGGAGAGATTGACAATAGCATCCACTAAGTCTTCTCAGTTGTTCAAGAAAGAGAAGACAACATCACTTTTCATTTCCCATTATAAAAAGGGTTTCTAACTCTCTTCAAAAGTTATCACCTGGTTGAAAATTCTCCTTATCAAAAGACTTGATTTTGTTTTGGGGCACCTGATCAAAAGCCTAAAGGGTTGTGAGATCTCCCTAAAATAGATCTTGTGGTGACAGGGTACCTGAGCAAAAACCTGTGGTGGCAGGGCACCTGATCAAAAACCTGTTAGTGGATTCCTACCAGGGTGGTAGAAGAGTGGATGTACACAGTTTTTGGAACCACTATAATTTTCTTGTGTCGTCTGGTTGTTCCTTTCTTTATTTCTGTTGTGTTGTGATAGTTTCGTTTTCTTACCTCTCTTTATATATACTACTATCACTTATTTTAATTCCGCTATAAAAACAAATCAAGTTTTTAAAATACTCTATTCACCCCCCCCCCCTCTAGAGTTAGTCAGATTTATCCCCTCACTTTCAGAGTCCATATTACTCATACCAAATGGGTAAGCAGACAAGGGCTACCTTTAAGGGTATTATTGAAGAAGATTCTTCTTGATGTTTATATCTACTTCATATGGACTTATTCGGTCATATGCCAATTCATAGATTAGGAGGTAAAGCATGTATGTTAGTTATTTTTTGATGACCACTCTCATTTTACTTGGGTGTTCTTCCTGAAACAAAAGTCAGACACCTTTGATGCTTTCACAAATTTTGTCAAGCAAATTCAGAACTAATTAAACTTCTTAGTGTCAAAATCAAAAGTGACCATAGAAGAGAGTTTGAGTTAGGGGCCATGACAAAATTTTGTGCAGGTCAAGGTATCTTTCATGAGTTTTCTTCCCCGCATACTCCACAACAAAATAGAGTTGTCGAGAGAAGGAATAGAACTCTCATTGAAGCATGTACGACTATGTTGAATGACTCTTCACTACCAGAGTACTTCTGGGCTGAAGTAGTCAACACAGCTTTCCATGTGCCAAATAGAGCGTTAATCAACAAAAGCTATCGTAAGACGCCTTATGAACTATCGAAAGGCAGAAAACTGACTGTGTCCTACTTTAGGATCTATGGCAGCATATGTTTCGTACTTAATAATGGGAAGTATTATCGTACGAAGTTTAGTGAAAAAATATTTTGAAAGTATTTTCGTAGGCTATAGTAGCCATAGTAAGGCATATATGATTTTCAATAAGAAAACTCTGGTTATAGAAGAGTCTATTAATGTTGTATTTGATGAGATGAGTATGCTTCATAGCAGCTTGTCTAGTGTTTTGGTGAAGATGCAGGTGCTAGGATAAAATAGCTAAACTTGGAAGAAGCGGTCAAGGAAGATGCTTCAAACTCTATCAAAGTTATTAATCTCAGCATGTTTGAAGAGGATCTTCAAGATGAAGATCTCCATCCACCTGTTGAAGGTGCACCATGTATAGAAAAACCTTCTGGTGGGAAGTGAAGGAATCTAGCGATCAGCCACTCAAGAGATCACCCTGTTGATATGATCATTGGAGATCCATGTGACAAAATTAGAACTAGAAGAGGTACATCTAATGAGGTTTTACATCTTAGCTTTCTTTCTCAGGTTGTGCTAAACAAACTTGAAGAAGCGAACAAGGATGCTTCTTGGATAATGGCTATGCAAGAGGAGCTCAACTAGTTTGATAGGTGCAAAGTTTTGGAGATAGTTCCATGGCACAATGGACAAAAGATGATTGGAACGAAATGGATATTCAGAAACAAGCTGGACGAAAATGGAGTGATTATAAAGAATAAAGCCCAGCTTGTAGCACAAGGATACAGACAAGAAGAAGGGATCAACTTCGATCATACTTTTGCTCAAGTGGCAAAACTCGAAGCAATTTCGTTATTTATAGCATATGTTGCTCACAAAGGTTTTAAAGTCTATCAAATAGATGTGAAGTCAGCATTCCTCAACGGTAATCTAAAAGAGGAAGTATACGTAGCTTACCCCTAGGTTTTGTCAACTCAACTCTCCCTGAACATGTTTATTTTTTTAATAAAGTGGTATATGGTTTAAAACAAGCTCCCCGAGCTTGGTATGAGACGTTATTTAACTTTTTTTCTTGAGAATAAGTTCGCAGGAGGAAAGATAGATAAGACATTATTTCTTAGGGAAGTTAAAGGCTAGATTTTTCAAGTCCAAATCTATGTCAATGATATTATCTTTGGATCTACGAATGACCACCTCTGCCAGAATTTTTTTAAACTTATGCAGGGAAAGTTTGAAAAAAGTAGTATGGGTGAGCTGAAGTATTTCTTTGGAATTCAAGTGAAATAATCTGACAATAAAATTTTCATTTCTCAGATGAAGTTCAATAATGAGTTAATAAACAAATTCAGAATGGAGAGTGCAACCTCTATGAGGACTCTAATGGGTTCAGTTATGTCTATGGACAAGGATGAGAAAGGGAAACCTTTTGATGAAACCAAGTACATGAGCAAAATTGGATCCTTGCTCTATCTTAATACTAGTAGGCCAGACATAATGTTTTTAACATGTGTATGCTAGATTTCAAGTAAACACTAAGGAATCTCATTACTCCACTACAAAGAACATTTTGAGATACCTTGAGGGTATATGAAATCTTATCTTATTATATCCAAGAAGTAATGACTGCAAGCTAATTAGTTTTTCAAATGCTAATTTTGCAGGTAGTAGGGATGATAGGAAAAGCACTTCCAGAACCTGTCAGTTCCTAGGAAGAATGTAAACAAAATTATGTGGCAATCTTGAATTCTTTAATTCCAAGATAGTTAAACACCTAGAGGGGGGTAGGTTTTCAAGTCTTTTAAGATTTTCCTTCCACTTAGTGTGTTGTGATTTAATTTCTTTTGCTTTTAAGATAATCACATAGATGACACAGTAATTTTATAGTGGTTCCCCAGATTATGGGTACGTCCACTTTCCCTCCCACCTTTCTAACAGTGTGTTAGACAAGGCTCTTCTCAAAAACTCGGCTCCTTAGAGCTTACAATACAGATCCCTCAGGATCTCTCAGTCTCCTCCAAGACCTGCAGCTCAGGCACAAAGCTCTACCTCATAGCAAGCTTGCTCCAACAACTCAATGATCAAAGGATCGCCTACCTTAGACTTGAACCCAAGTCCTACAGCTCAGGCTATGGAGGTTAGCCCTACAACTCAAAGAGTAACACTCTCCCACCTCAGGTATAAAGGCCCTACCTTAGGCACATCAGATACACACAAGGATCCTACCTCAGATCAATAATTGATCCTACACTCAACCTTTATAACATAGGCTTACACTCAGATCCAAAAGGATCCTACTTCTCAGATCCAAGAATGGATCCTATAGAGAGTAAAGTGGTTGGTTAATGTTGATTTGACACCAGAGAAATTTCTCTATGTCTTCTTCTTCCTGAGCTTAGTTTACCTCAGCCCTTCCTTCTTCTTAGCAACAAGAAAAAATAATCTTCAACAAATTGCAGCTTATGCTGGAAGTAACTCAGAAATAAGTGTCTGATCTTGCTACTGATTTGCTCTTCAATCAGCTAACCTGGAATGCAGAAACTAGATGGATCCGCTCCCTCTTTATCAGAATCTTATTTGAACTTGAGGTAGTAAAAGAAATTTGTTACAGCTAACTTGCTGGAACTTTTGGAATAGCTTGCTGAACTTTTAGGTTTCAAGCTCGACAATAATGGCGATGAAGAGGAAGTTCATCCGCCTCTTTTCACAATGAATAAAACCCTAAAAGTTGATTTGCACCCGCTAAACTTATGCCTTTTATCTTCCGCCGTCCAACGGCTATTAGACTCATGGGCCCCACTGAAGTTGTTGGCTGCAACTTTGCTTTTACAGGTATAGACGTACAATAGGCTTCCGATGCCATTTGTCATGTTTTGTAGCTTTCCTGCAATGAATTTGAACTCTATTGAATTTTGTTAGCTTTTGCTGACGTCAGCATATGTGAACTTAGCCAAAGTCTCAAATTCAATCCATGTGTTGAGTATGTTGAGTGAACTGGCTTCATTGAATGAATCTAGACTTGGCCAAATTCTCTGCACCATCAAGGGTTGAGTGAACTGGCTTCACTTAACGAACCTGGACTTAGCCAATTGCATCTTCACTGTTAGGCATTGAGTGTGTTGAGTGAATGACATTTACTCAAAGCTTTTGTCCTTAGACAATCTTCTTGCTGCATCATACGTTGAGTGCGTTGAGTGAGTCTTCATCACTCAATGCTTTTGAACTTAGTTGCTTCCCTGACTGCATGCCTTCATGCTGAGGCGTTGAGTGAACTGGCTTCACTCAATGCTTTTGTACTTAGCCGTAACTTTCTTTATGAATGTGTTGAGTGAGCCTTCATCACTCAACGCTTCTTCCTTTGCCTGAATTTTTGTTGATGAGGCGTTGAGTGAACTGCCTTTAATCAATGCTTTTGTACTTAGTCAATCTTCTTGATGAGCTTGCGTTGAGTGAGTTGTTCTCACTCAATGCATCTGAACTTAGATAGAATTTTTTGTCTATCCTTCCTTAGGCTTTCACTGATCATGCTCTGTCGACGCCTTCTTCTTTTGCATTGAGTGAGCTATCCTCACTCAACAATTCTGGACTTAGCCCGAATTCTTTACAGAATCTTCAAATGCTTGAGCTTGTCTCAACGCTACTTTCCAGATGTTGAGTGAGCTGTCCTCACTCAACGTTTTTGGACTTAATTTATTTTTTTTCTTCCTAATGTTGAGGTTTTTAAAACTCGGCTATACTCGATGCCTCTTATTATATGACATTTAGTGAACTGCCTTCACTCAATGCCTATGGACTTAGCCGCAGAACTGCTTTACAAACTGCTGGGTTTTAACTGTCCACACCTTACTCAGCACTTTTTGTTATCTGTCATTGAGTGAATTGGCTTCACTCAATGCCTGTGGACTTAGGCGATTTTTTGCCCTTTAAAGCATCCTTCTTTGACATCTAGCGTTGAGTGAACTGATTTCACTCAATGCCCGTGGACTTGGACAGATTTCTGTCTCTCCACTTATCTACCTTGTAACCACCTATCACAACCACTTGGAATACCTGTCCAATAAATATTACAAGGACCAACCTGCATGCATGAAATTGAACATACATCAAATACAACTATGTGCATATCTTTGACTCTTTTGACTTCTACAAATCTGGGACATTGTGAGCAATGGACTCAACAATCTCCCCCTATTTGAAGACGTCATATTCCTTAAATAAAATTCTGAGTCAATGATATACACTAACATATGCAGCAATAAAACATTAAATTAGAAAACTTATAACAAGAGAACAAGAGTATCAAGTTATAGGTTACCACACTTTCCTTTCATGCAGGGTGATCATCATCACTTCCTGTTCCTCCTATTTTATTGATGCCTAGCCTTGATCATTTCCTTGGTCATTTTCTTCTCCCCCATTTGACTTATGTAGAATAGTCAGGGAGGTGCTAGCCTCTGATTATCTTCTCCCCCTTTTTTAATTCAGATAATTAATTATTGCAGATACTTGTTTCTTCTCTATAAGAAGATGAATCTATCCCTGCAAGTGTTGTACTTGCTACCCCTTAATTGAAGCATCTTTTATCATCCTTTTTGATAGACATTGTAGTCTATTCCAGTCTGGATAGCACTTGAACCACTTGATAATCTTGATACCAATGAAGGTATTTTCAACCTGCAAGAAGTAGTACAACCTGCAACAAAAACAACATAAGGAGAAACTGAAGCTATATCAAGTTCAACATACCCAACTCAAACTTAAAGGTGTTGAACTTTGTTTCATCTAGGTGCTTAGTGAATATATCAGCAACTTGCTTGTCTATAGGGACAAATTCAAGACTGATATCTTCACATTCCATATGCTCCCTAATGAAATGATATTTAATCTCAATATACTTAGTCCTGTTATGAGAGACAGGATGCCTAGCAATTGAGATTGCACTAGTAGAATCACAGTACAATGGAGTTCTACTTATCTGAAGGTTATAGTCCCGGAGCTGATGCTAGATCCATAGTAACTGTGTACAGTAACTACCTGCTGAGATGTACTCTCATTCACCTATTGAGATTGCAACACTGGTCTACTTCTTACTGCTCCACGACACTAGTCTTCCTCCCAAGAACTGACAGGTGCCTGAAGTGCTCTTCCTGTCCTCTTTATAACCTATAAAATCTGCATCTGAATAGTCTATTAGTTCAAAATCCCTATTTCTAGATTACCATAGGCCAAGATTTGGTGTGCCCTTAAGATACCTCAAATCCTCTTAGAAGTAGAGTATTGAGATTCTTTAGGGCTAGCCTAATACCTAACACAAACACATGTAGCATACATGATGTCTGTCCTACTTGCACTAAGATATGGAAGGGAGCCTATTATCCCTCTATATAAAGTTTCATCAATAGGTTTCCTTGCCTCATCTTTGACTATAGGCATACTTGACCCTATGGTAGTTTTTATGGTGGAGGCATTCTCCATTCAAAACTTTTTGATCAACTCCTTGGTGAACTTAGACTAGGATATAGATAATCCATCTTCAGTCTGTCTTACTTGGAGGCCCAAGAAGAACTTAAGCTCACCCATACTACTCATCTCAAACTTCTCTTGTATAAGTTTGGCAAACTTCCTGCAAAGGTTATCATCAGTAGATCTAAAGATTATGTCATCTATATAAATTTGGACTAGGATGATCTTGCCCTTAAATTCCCTTAGGAATAGGTTCTTATCTATCTTCTCCCTTGAGAATTTGTTCTCAATGAGGAAGCTAGACAAGGTCGCATACCATGCTCTAAGGGCTTGCTTAAGCCCATACAGAGCTTTCCTAAATCTATAAACAGAATCAGGTGAGTTAGGAACAACAAAACTTGGAGGCTGCTCAATATAGACTTCTTCCTTTAAGTCACCACTAAAGAAGGCTGACTTCACATCCATCTGATAGACTTTAAACCCTTTGTATGCAATATATGCAAGGAAAAGTCTAATGGATTCCAATCATGCTACAAGGGCAAAGGTTTGATCAAATTCATTACCTTCTTCTTATATGTACCCCTTAGCTACTACCCTAGCCTTATTCTTGATTATAATGTCATTTTCATCAAGTTTATTCCTATAAATCAACTTGACTCTAATTACATTATGTCCATGTGGTCTGGGAACCAGCTTCCAGGACTTGCACCTCTTAATCTGGTTCAGTTCCTCTTACATTGCTACAATCAAGAACTAATCTATGTTGGCCTCTTCAAATCTCTTGGGATATGGGCAGTGGCGGATCTAGGTGGGGGCAAGGGGGGCCCGACCCCCCCCCCCCCCCTTAATTTTGAAATTAATGTATTATGTTTATAAATTATATAATATAATATAACTCCAAATAATTAAACCCTATCATATTTCCCTTCCGCTCAGATTTGCACAGCCCGACAACTGACTGTCTTCTCGCAATCTCGCCCCTCTCTCTCTCTCTCTCGATCCCGACCACCAGTAGGCATTAGCCCGACGGCCGACTCCCGAGTCCCAACGGCCGACTCCCACCGACCACCGTTCATCGGCTTTATGCAATCGACCCACCTCGACCGGTCGACCCCCTATCGTTATCCCGAAGGCCGAGTCCCGACCAGTACAACCATCAGGCAGTAGCCCGACCTCCAGTTGGCCACTTGGCCCCGGCCCCCGATAGCCCTTTGCACTCCACAGCTCCGCTTAAAGATCCGAAGAAAAAGGAGGGTGTGCCCTGGCCGTGTGCGCTCTCTGCCTCTCTAGTCTCTCCCTCCTACTCCAACAATGTCAACAACGGGTTGGGTAACGAATTCCTTTACCTACTTTTGTGTGATTTTCTTCTATACATAATAGCTTGGTGGAGAGATTTAGTTGTGGCTTTGGAAATGTTTGGGTGAATCAACTCGCATTTCGTTCGGACCGTGTGGGTCCTTTTCGCTTAAGCGGACATTGACCTATAGTCCTTGTTAAATCTCTAGAGGCATAGCAAACCTTTATTTTATTTGCTTTAGATCCAAGTGCTGAATATAAATATTTTAATATTAAAGATATATGCGCTCTTGCAAGAATTTTTTAACCTCAAGATTTCAGTGAGCAAGATATTTATGTGTTGAATACTCAGTTGCAGCATTATCAGTTAAACGTTCTTTCTCATTCAGATTTAAAGAACTTGTCAACAATTTCTAAACTTTGTGAGAAATTGGCCGAAATGAAGAAATCAAATACCTATTATCTTGTTGTTAAGCTAATTCGGCTAATTTTGACATTTCCGGTCTCAACAGCGACTACAGAACGGTCATTTTCTGCTATGAAGCTTATTAAAACAAGACTGCGCAACAAAATGGAGGATGAATTTCTGGCAAATTATATGACTCTCTAAATAGAACGAGAAATAGCAGAGAAGATTGAGAAAGATGTGATCATTGATGAATTCTATGAGTTGAAAAAACTTCATGCACAACTAAAATAAGGTAACATCCATATTGTAATTTTTATTTTATTGTTAATGCTAAAATTTCAAATTACAATTTTTTTTGTTTATTATAGTTTGATTCATAATTTTCTTGGGCCCCCCTTACTTCGAATCCTGGATCCGCCCCTGGATATGGGCACTTGGACTAACCTGCAGCACATAATTTATCTTACCTTAGGACCCCAATAGGTATTGGGTCCTAGGTTCTGATTAGTTTGAAACACAAACTATCTTCCTGTAGAATTTCTGACAGGGAGACTAACCTTTGCTCACGAGACACTTGGATTGTGCCAGCAATCTAGGGCAAAATGTCCCACCTTGCCACACCACCAACACTCATGGATATTATATCTTCTTTTTTGTGTAGGTCCTACAGTTTGGTTAACTGCTGACAGAGCAGAAGGAAGAGGTGCAACAGCCTTCTTCAAGTTCCTTTCAGTAAGGATCTGACTGAAGGTAAGTCTTCCAGCAGGCTTCCTTGGCTGACTCTGACTGCCATTTGCAGCAGTCTTCTTTGTAGATGACATGTTATTTATAGCATCAGAGATAGATAGATTTGGCCTGCTAACAGACTTACCCTTGGTCTGAACCTTTGTTGGATGGGCTTGAGTGAAGGAAACTTCTTTGTTCTTGAGAGTGGGGGCTGGGGTACCAAAAATAAATGGTCCGAGATGGGCCATTTGGATTTCCTCATGGGGATCCTTAAAGGCACTTATTCCCCTACTATACCTTCCACCATAGCTGTGAACATCTTTGTTCACATTAGTGGATCTACCATTCATCCAGATACCATAGATATTTTCTTGGTCATACCTATTTGAAGGCAACATCACCTTCTTAAAAGTGATGGGAGGCTTAGAAGCCAAAGGCTGGACTAGAGCTTTGCCTTTCCTTTTGGAATAGGCAACTCGTGTGCTTCTCTTGAATCCTAACCCCTTCTTATCCTTTTGAGAGGAGAAGGAGTCTATTAAGGGCAACACAGTACTTGTCTTAGAATAACTAGCCAGTATCCTTTTCTCCCTATGGAGATTCTCTTCAATGTCCCTAATGAGACTATACTTGAATCATATGGTGCCAATTTGAATGATAGAAATGTTCTTCAGTTGGCTAACTTCCCTTGCCTTTTTATCCAATAAAGTTGTTGTCTCAGCCCGCTGGGAAGCAGTTAGCTGAAGAGAGGTGATCTCCTCATCTTGCTTTTTGGCTAACTTCTTACTTTTCTTAAAATCATTCAGCAGTGCACCATACTTATCAATCAATTGATTGACATATTCCTCAAAAGTTGAGCCCTCTTCATCACTGGATGAAGAAGCATCAGAATCTGGACTAGTCTCACAGCCTGTCTTAGAAGAAGAACTGGATAAGGAATGTATCTTACTTGGACCAGATTGATCCTAGCTGGAACCTTCATAAGACCTGGCCATCAACCCAAAGCAGTTGATGGCATCTTCTTCATCATCCTCCTCAATATCACCTCCTGAGTGTGATAAAGGGGCCTTGTTACTTGTCCCAGCATCAGGACAGTCTTCAGCTTCATCTATAATTACAGCCAACAACCCAACAAGGGCTTCTTCTTCTTCAAACTCAGATGAAGATGAGTCAGTCCAGCTCTTCTCCTTCTTTGAAATAAAGGACTTGTCCTTCTTGCCCTTGTGATGGTGTTATTTCTTCTCACCAGTATCTTTTCTCTTGACTGGGCAGTCAGCTATTATGTACCCAGGTTTGCTGGAACAGTAGCAAATAATTATATAGGAAACATGTTTACTAGGCTTAGAGTCATACTGCCTCCCTTGGAGTGCTTCTTCTCTGCCTTATAGTAGTCCTCCTTGTGATGAGAGGAGGAGGAAGGTCTGCTCCTCCACTGCTTCCTCCTAATCAATTTCTGAAGCTGTCTAGAGAAGGCAACAAAGTCTTTATCTGACAAGCTATTATCAGATGAACTTGGTCTTGTCCTGTCTGAGTTAGCAGGCCTTCTTAGAGGGGAGGAATCCTCTCCATACTCCTTTTGGTGCTATTAGCTTTGAAGGACAAAGAATTTTCCTTTGCCTGGGATTTCCTGATGGTCTTCTCCTCTTTCCTGGCAGCCAACTGCATCTCATAAGAGAGCAGCTTTCCAAATAGAGTATGGGGAGGAGTATCAGCTAGCTTAGCAACCTCTCTGATGGCACATATTTTGGTGTACCAGTCTCTAGTGAGAGACCTCAGGAACTTGTTATTAAGCTCATAATGACTGAAGACCCTCCTATAGATCTTCAGCTCATTCACTATTTTGAAGAATCTTTCATAGCAAACAGCTATGCTCTCTCCCTTGGCCTGCCTGAAAGCCTCATACTCCTAATTAAGCATGGACTTCTTGTCATCTCTGACCTCTTCAGTTCCCTCCATATTGATCACAAGAGTGTCCCACATTTCCTTGGAGGTCTGGCAGTGAACTAGATTCTAAAAGGTAGAATCATCTATGGGACTAATAATTATGTTTTGTGCTCTCTTGTCCAGTCCAGCCAATATGACCTCATCCTTGGTCATTTCAGAATATGTCTTTGGTTTCTGGACTGTTGCATCCAGAGCTGAGACCTTCATATGGATGAAAGGTCCCTCTTTGACTGTCATAAGATCCTTGGGTCAGAGACAACCATAAACAGCCTGATCCTCTCTTTCTAGATTCCAAAACTCTCCTTTCTATAGATATGAAGTTTCATGGAACTCGGCTCCTTATGGTTCTCTCCTAAACTCATAAATATACTTGTTTCAGCTACCCTTTGACATCTGCTCTGACTGTTAGGTCCTTCTTGAGCAACCTCCCTCTAATACCACTTGAAAGTCTTTAATTCCAAGGTAGCTAAACACCTAGAGGGGGTGAATAGGTTTTCAAGTCTTTTAATATATTTCCTCCACTTATTGTTGTTGTGATTAAGTTTTTTGGCTTTCAAGACAATCACACAGATGATACAGTAGTTTTATAGTGGTTCCCTAGATTATGGGTACGTCAACTTTCCCTCTCACCTTTCTAACAGTGTGTTAGACAAGACTCTTCTCAAAAACTCAGCTCCTTAGAGCTTACAACACAGATACCTCAGGATCTCTCAGTCTCTTCCAAGACCTACAGCTAAGTCACAAAGCCCACCTCAGAGCAAGCTTGCTCTTACAACTCAGTGATCAAAGGAACACCTACCTCAAATTTGAACCCAAGTCCTACAGCTAAGGCTATGGAGGTTAGCCCTACAAATCTGAGAGTAACACTCTCCTACCTCAGGCACACAGGCCCTACCTTAGGCACACAAGCCCTACACTTAGATCCACACAGGGATCCTACCTCAAATCAATAACTGATCCTACACTCAGCCTTTATAACATAGGCTTACACTCAGATCCAAAAGGATTCTATCTCTCAGAACCAAGAATGGATCCTACAGAGAGTAAAATGGTTGGTTGATGTTGATTTAACACCAGAGAAATTTCTTCATGTCTTCTTCTTCCTGAGCTGAGTTTACCTCAGCCCTTCCTTCTTCTCAGCAACAAGAAAAATAATCTTCACCAAACTGCGGCTTGTGCTAGAAGTAACTCAAAAACAAGTGTTTGATCTTTTTATTGATTTGCTCTTCAATCAGCTAACCTGGAATGTAGAAACCAGATGGCTCTTCTCCTTCTTCTTTATTAGAATCTTATTTGAACTTACAGTAGTAGAAGAAATTAGCTATAGCTAACTTGCTGGAACTTTTGGAATAGCTTGGTGAACTTTTAAGTTTCAAGCTCGGCAATAATGGCGAGGAAGATGAAGTTCAACCGCCTCTTTTCATAATGAACAAAACACTAAAAGTTGATTTGCACCCGCTGAACTTATGTCTTTTATCTTCCGTCGTCCAATTGCAATTAGACCCGTGGTCCCCACTGAAGTTTTTGGCTGCAACTTTGCATTTATAGGAGTAGACGTACAATAGGCTTTCGGTGCCATTTGTCGTGTTTTGTAGCTTTCCCGCAATGAATTTGAACTTTGTTGACTTTTGCTGATGTCAGCATCTATGGACTTAGCCAAATTCTCAGATTCAATCCATGTGTTGAGTATGTTGAGTGAACTGGCTTAACTCAATGAATCTAGACTTAGCCAAATTCTCTACACCATCAGGCGTTGAGTGCATTGAGTGAACTGGCTTTACTCAACAAATCTGGACTTAGCCAATTGCATCCTCATTGTCAAGCATTGAGTGCGTTGAGTGAATGCCCTTCACTCAATGCTTTTGTACTTGGACAATCTTCTTGCTACTTTAGGCGTTGAATGAGTCTTCATCACTCAAGTCTTCTGGACTTAGCCATTTCTCTGATTTCCTTCCTTCATGCTGAGGCATTGAGTGAACTGGCTTCACTCAATGCTTCTGTACTTAGCTGCAACTTTCTTTATGAATGCGTTGAGTGAGCCTTCATCACTCAAGACTTCTGCCTTTGCTTGACTTTTTATTGATGAGGCGTTGAGTGAACTGTCTTCACTCAATGCTTCTGTACTTAGCCAATCTTCTTGATGAGCTTTCGTTGAGTGAGCTGTCCTCACTCAACGCATCTAGACTTAGACAGAACTTTCTATCTATCCTTTCTTAGGCTTTGACTGATCATGGCTCTGTCGACGCCTTTTTCTTTGGCATTGAGTGAGCTGTCATCACTCAACGATTCTGGACTTATCCAGAATTCTTGACAGAATCTTCAAATGCTTGAGATTGTCTCAACGCTTCTTTATAGGCATTGAGTGAGCTGTCATTACTCAATGATTCTGTACTTAGTTGATTTTTCGGCTTTCCAATGTTGAGGCTTTGACAGACTCAGCCATACTCGACACCTTTTTTATATTTTATTGAGTGAACTACCTTCACTCAATGCCTATGGATTTAGTCGCAGAGCTACTTTGCAAACTGTTGGGCTTTGATTGTCCGCACCTGACTCAGTGCTTTTTGGCATCTGGCGTTGAGTGAACTGGCTTCACTCAACGCTTGTGGACTTAGACAATTTCAGCCCTTTCCAGCATCCTTCTTTGATATCTGGCGTTGAGTGAACTGGCTTCACTCAATGCCTGTTGATTTGGATAGATTTATGTCTCTACACTTCTCTACCTTGTGACCACCTATCATAACAACTTAGAATACCTATTCAATCAATGTGACAAGGACCAACTTGCATGCATGAACTTAAACATACATCAAATATAACTATGTGTATATCATTGACTTGTTTGACTTCTACAAATCTGGAAAATTATGAGCAATTGACCCAACAAATCTCAACTGCTAAGTCAGAATACATCTCTACAGACAGTTGTTGCGCACAACTTCTATGGATAAGGAATCAACTTGAAGATTACAACATGAAGCTAAAGGAGATTCTAATGTTTTGCGACTCCTCCAGTGTTATTGCTAATAATCCAGTCTCTCATAGCCAGACAAAGCACATCGAGATAAGGTACCATTTCATCTGGGAGCATGTGGAGAATGGGGACATCAATCTCAATTATGTCCCGACGGATAAGCAAGTCGCAGATATTTTCACAAAGCCGTTGGATGAGGCCAAGTTCTCTTTCTTCAAAATAGAACTTGGTATGCTCAACAAGGAATCATGAAGGTTGTCAAGGACTCGGATTAAAGTCAGATTGGTTAAGTAATTCTCTCAAATCACGGGAATTCTTCATCTCAAAAATTTCAGAAATGTCCCAAGGAAAATTCGTCGAGTATTACTCGTGGAATCTCAACAAATTTGTCGAGATTGGTTAAGTAATTTAGATGATTTTTGAGAAATGGCACGTCTCACCCGTGTTATTTCGAAGAACTTACCGGGCTTACTCAAGAAATTTCGGCGATTATTTCTTGACTTTAATTCCATTTTTTTCTCTTTATTGGATCCGAAGAGTCACTTCTGGTAAAGGTACGCGTGCTTCTCTCTCTTCAAAATATTAATTTTATATAAATAGAAATAAATCGACCAAACAGACTTCACACTCGTCGAGAACATTTCGGCAATCCGTCAAGAGCATTTTTGCAAACTGTTCATCTTCCACAAACTGTCTCCTTCGTCGACTCATCTCCACTTGTTATCATTCGTTCTCCATGACTTTAAGAGGTATGAAACCTTCAAGGATGGGGAAAGCTTGTTCGCACTGGGATTGCTACAGTGAGAGAACTTAGTTGTCTACCTAAATCACCTAGAGGGGGGTGAATAGGTGAGGTCTGCTAACTTTTGCGGAATAAAAACTTAAGGAACCAGCACAGATCAAGCAATCACAGACGACAAAAGATTTATAGTGGTTCCCCAACCTTGGGTACGTCCACTTTCCTCACCAATCTAGTAAACCACTAGACTTGGCTACTCCACTATCTCGAATCAAAACGATCCTATACCTCGGAACAACGTTCCTACAAAACTCGATCCAAACTGGATCTACACTCGGAAGAAAACCTTCCTACAAATCTCGATCCAAGCCGGATCTACAGAACTCGGAGTCAAGACTCCTACAAGAATAAAAGATGTATACAAAAATATACAAACAGAGATATTCAGATCTGGATCTTCAATCCTTTCCTCCTTCTTCAGAGTTAGGGCTCGGCAGAAAATAGATCGAGGAAGACAAGGCGAAATCTCTTGGATCTGAAAAACTAGAGTCAGCAAGATCAAGAATTGGATCTGTCGATTGAGAATAGCTTGATCTTCTGAAACTTCTTGTCTGAATCCTTGGATCGGAGAAGACCGGTGACGAAGAAGATGAACAGGAATATGTCGGCGTGAACTTGACGGCTTCCCGATGCGAGCGATAGAAATTAGATTCAGAAAATACTTCTTCTTAGGGTTTGTCGATTTGACAAGACCTATTTATAGGACTTCTGTAACGGTCAATACTTAAACAAGTACACGTGGACCAATCAAATTAGAGGATTTGAAATAACCCGCAAAGTCTGGACTTAGAAAAATTCTTCCTGTAAATTGACATACACGAGTGTATCAATGAACTACTCGAGTATCAGGAGAGAGAGACATACTCGAGTAAGCACGAGTCCAGGACTTAGAAAATAATCTGTGAAAAACCAGACTACTCGAGTATGGTATAAACTACTCGAGTATCCTGAGTAACCTACTCGAGTACCTGGAGGAACTGACTCGAGTATCTGGTAAATACATACTCGAGTATATCAGCTGAACTACTCGAGTAAGTCGATCCACTCGAGTATATAAACTTAACTACTCGAGTACTTGACTTAGGTCTACTCGAGTATATTAGGTTAACTACTCGAGTATATAGATAACCACTCGTGTAGGAACACTTAGGCAAAATTCCGAGAGAGGAAAAACTGGATACTCGAGTAAGTGAAAGCATCTAATCGTGTATCATAGAATCTACTCGAGTATGTTCTTTGGACTACTCGAGTATATCCTTTAAACTACTCGAGTATCATAGTATCTACTCGAGTATCATAGAATCTACTCGAGTATGTTCTTTGGACTACTCGAGTATATCCTTTGAACTACTCGAGTATCATAGTATCTACTCGAGTATGTTCTTTGGACTACTCGAGTATATCCTTTGAACTACTCGAGTATATGACTTGGAATAATTTCTCCCTTGGAAATCCATTTCTCCTACTAATGATCAGCAACACTTTAAGGTCCCATGAGTTCAAATGCTTGTGAAGTGAAGTGTATCCCAATAGAGAGGCTACACATGGGTCAACACCATGGATCACACAATGAGGGATTACATTGTATGGTCCTGTGCTAGGTGACTCACTGTAGACTGACATTGGTCTACACTTTGCAATAGAGTCCTGCAAGCACATCTAAACAAGTACATCAAATACAACTGCAATTCACTTCAGTTTTAGGAGGACTTCTTCAAATTAAGGTCATTGTGGAAACAAGACCCAACATACAGGAATAGACAAATTTCAGAATGTTATCGTGATGCTTGAGTTCGTCAAATTATCATTCATCATGGAACATCCGTGCAAAGTCTTGGAATGAGTTGTTTTGGAATTCTTTCAACATGCTAAACTCTGCAGTGAGGATACAGTCATTAAGAGCAAGGTCAGAAACTTCACCATCAAAGTGAAGGCCTCCCTCCTTACCTAATTCCTACAACTTTTAGAAATTAAAGAGGCCACCTCATTGAAGACAGCGATTTAATAGGAGCACTACTGTTTTGTGGTTTTCCTAGAGAAACTTTTGTCATTAAAAAAGTCATGAATGACGAATGAAAGCTTCACTCTGATGTTATCGGGAAAGTCCTCTTGTGTAAGGTTGGCTCTCACGACTTCCTTTCAAATGACATGTTCAAGCTCCTTGCCGCAATAATCTGTCGGAAAAGAATAGATTGGGGAGCAGTTCTATTTGGAAGGATCAAAGATAGTTTGTGTGCGCCAAACTTTGGAAGGATACTCAGTCTCTATCTGAACCAGTTGGACAGAAATACCTTCGACATGATGGCAGTGTACCCATCCATCACCTGAAGAGGATTGATTCTTCTATTTTCTCCGGATAGGAAAGAAGAATCCCCAAGCAGGGTGGACTCGGGGAGTTGACTGAGGAAGAAGAAGAAATTATTCCAGATGTTAGGACTACTAAACCTAACCCCCCCCCCCCCCTATGAAGCTCTAGAGAGCTCTGGTACAGGAGTTGAGGGGGAGTTAGTTTTTGCTTGAGTGGATGTTGACGCTCAAGTACATTCAATTGTTCTCACATCTTTTGAGCCAGTTTTAGTGGCCATAGAGAGTGCAGAGACTGTTGTCCAAGATACAATTATTGCTGATATTGTTCTTGTTGCTATTGTAAAAGTTGTCTTGGATATTAATACTGATGCTGATTTTGATAATAATGTTGAAGCATCTACTGATGATGATGTTGCTGACTATGATGGTGAGAAAGAGGAAGAAAATGTTATGGTTATTGATGAAATTACTGCTTCTGCCAACACGATTATAAGTCTCCCAGAAATTCTTCCAACTGTTGTTGAGGGGGAGCAGATTCAGCCATCAAGTTCGATTCAAATGAAAATTTATAGGTTTATTTGTAACCTACAGAAAAGTATTGCTCAGATTCTAGGAGGGCCTCCAATTGAGTGGGAGGACATCATTGAGATTTCTGATGAGGAAGGAGAAGCAGAGGTGTTTCCTCCTGTCCTAGAGGTTGAAGATCCCACTCTACTACTAAAAGCTCATATATATCCTGTGGCAGAGTCTTTTAGTGAGTCTAAGGATATTACAGATCTCCCCTCTCCTCCCAGACATCAAACTGAAGACATTCCAAGCACTAGTTTAGATAATTTCTTATTGAAATCTATAGAAGCCATGTTGGCCAAGCAACAAGCTCACTTTGATCACTCACTAAAGAAATTTCTCAACAAAGTAAAGGAGGTTGAATGTGATTTGAACAATATACTTGTTGAAGTCAAGGTTCATTTTGAAAAGTTAGAATCCAATCTGAACAACTGGTTAGTTCAAGGCAGGAAAGCAATTATATGACTAGGCTTAAAAGCAATCTTGAAGTGACTAAGAATGTTGATAAAAATGCAAAGACTATTATTACAGCCTAAAATGCCAAGATGCACTACTTTGATGATCAAATGATGCATTATAGTAATGAAATAGCTAAGGTCGTGATTGTAGAAGTCAGAAAGGGGAAGGCAGAACCTAAAGGTAAGGTGAATGCACTTGGAGCTACCATGAATCAACAGTTTCAAAGTGTCAACACATACAGTTATGATAACTGTAAATGGATGCATGGAGAATTTTTTGGAGTTCCAAAAAATGCTAAAGAAAGATGTCAGAACCAGTACATGATGTTTTTCATCTTGCTCGGGATTACTCTCAATACTGGATAGACACTCAAGATCTTCCACGAGATTACTATCAATATGGGACAGAATCGACTGCTACTGTTATTGAACCAAAGGTTGAGGTGGTTGAAGAAGTACCTCAACCAGCCCTTAAGAAAATAAGATATAAATAAGGTCCCTCTGCTTGCAGGTCTGACCTGAATAGGGAACTTGCTAAAGTATGGAGCCTAATCTCCAAAAGCTTAATTTTGGACACATTCACACTAGTAGATGTGGGCAATGAAGATAGGTGGTTACATTATAGTAGGGAGGAATGGTAAAAATATGAGGTGGCCAATGCTAAGAGGAGGATACACTTCAGTAAGTTTAGAAGAGATGATCCAGATGCCCCTCCTCCTCCGCCAAAGTATTTCCCGAATCCTAAAGCTTATTTTGACAAGCAAAATGAGAAGAACAAGGGAAAACACGTCTGAATTCAATATTTTCTCTGATGTTCGATGTGTGAAAACGGTTTGCCCTATTAGAACTATATATATAGATACATTAATGTTTTGATTGAGATAGGTCTTCTTGTTAATTGTTTTTATGCTACTTCCTTGTCATTATTTAAGATTATCTTGTGTACAATTCACCTTAGTGTATAGGGTTCTGACTTCTTCAAATTGGGCGAGATTGTTGGGTATTGTATCCACAATAATCTTGATTTGAATAAGGGTCCCTTGAATTAAGATGAATTGCATTTGTATTTGATGTTATTTCTTTATTCATGTGCTTACAAGGTTTTATTTCTAAGTACAAACCAATGTTAGGTTTCAGTGGGTCATGAAATACAGGATTATACAATGTAATCCATCATTATGTAGGGCAAAGTTTTGACTCATGTATAATCTCTCTATTAGATTGTACTTTTTTTTACAAGTGCATTATAAGGATCAATGGAGGACTAGTTGCTGCATTCAGAAGAAACAAATTTTTTCTTAAGTAAAATTCGTTGAGTATAGTAGTGGATACTCGACGAATTCATCATGTATACCTATTGTCACTCATTGAATTCGCCGGGTTTACTTAGAGAATCCTTTCAATGATCTTGGGAATCGGTCAAGTAAAATTCGTCGAGTATCCTTTAGTATACTCTTCAAATTCGTTGAGGGTACCTATTAACACTTATCGAATACATCGAATATACTATTTGATACTCATCGAATTCATCGAGTCTTACTAGAAAAGCCTATGAGTTCTCAAATCTACTTTTATGGGTTTTTTCTAAGTAGAATTTGTCAGGTATCGAAGCGTTTCATCGAGTACACTCTTGATTAACGGTGATACTCGATGAATGGACTTAGCGTGATTTTCTTTCTTGAATTTATTTCTTTCGGATCTCTAGTTCAACTCGATTTCCATGTACAGTACATGTGGACAGTTTGTTCAGGAAGGAATTTTTTAGGCATTAGAATAAGGAATCCTATAAATACCAAGGATTAATTTCATTCAACCCTAATTGCTCTTTCGCATTTTGAAATCGTAAACAGACCACAATTCTTTGTCGTACTTACAGCTTACGGAAATTGAAGAACTCTCAACCTAGCTTCTCACGATCAGTGATTCCTTCAAGAAGTGATTCGACAGATCCCATTTTAAGTATTTCGGGATCCATCAGATCTAGTTGGATCAATGTTTTCGGATCGAGCTTTCAAGATTACTTTCAGGTCTTCTCCTTCAACAAGAGCCTCAAGTTTTTCATTCCAACAAAGAAGAAGATTGAATATTTTCAGATTTGAAGAAGTAGATTGATTATCAATGTAAATATTTGTATAAAACTTTTGTAGGAAGTTATCACTTCCGAGGTGTAGATCCTAGTGCAAAGATTGAGTTGTATGAGTGTTTGTTCTAAGAGTGTACGAGAGGTTATTCTCCGAGAAGTAGGAGTGTTGAATCCGAGTTATAAGATTTGTTTAAATCTGAGAAAGGTGAAGTAGTTGAATATAGCCCTTTGTGGTAGATAGACGAGGCGGGACAGTGGACGTACCAAAATCGGGGAACCACTATAAATTCCTATATTGTGTTGTTTTTGTTCTGTGTACTTATTTGTTTTAATTTTTAATCCGTTAAAAGACGTAGAACTCACCTATACACCCCCCCCCCTCTAGGTGATTTAGGTAGGAACCAAGATACTTTCACATAGCACCGTACACTTTCAAAGATGTATCTTTAATTTTTTTATTATGTTATTTTGTAGTAGAAGAAGAACTAAAGATCATGAATATTGCAATCAACCTTGAGTTTTTATTAAAAAAATATTGCAATCAAAATAAGGTTTAGAAATCTCAACTAAAGAAGCAGAAGAAATAGACACATCACATTTTGATTCTACAATAACATTTGCTCTTAAACTTTTAGTTTTTAAACGCAGTTTGCAATAAGCTTTTTTTTTCTTAACTTTATGTTTAGCAATTTATAGCATATGTACTGTGTAAATATAATTTGGTATACAAAAAGTGAAGAAATTAATTTCATTATAATATTATCAGATAAGCCAAGATTTGAACACAAGGTTCCTTTGACATTTTCTTGACATTCCTCTTCCATAGTTGAATTTTCATCTTCTCTTTCACATGATGTGTCCTTTTATTTCTTTTCACTTGATGCACACATAATGAGTCCATTAATTGAGGAGCTTCTTTCAATACTAGAGCAAGCATGCATCTTCTTCATATTTTGTATTTGTTTTGTTCCTGTAGATAGAGAATCATAGGTTTCTTCAAAAAAATTCTAAATTTTGTAAGTAGTAGTAAACATATACTTAAGTTTGAAAATATTTTGATCAAATGCATAAATAAACTATTTATAGATTTCACATTTAAAACCATTTCATTTTCATTTAGAACACTTAGGGGCTTTTTAATAATAATATTCCAAACTTCTTGATTTATAGATTTAAGAATTTTTTTCATTAATAGCTTCCATCCTCTATAATTTTCACCAATAAATAAAGGTGGTGCTAAAAAATTTTCATTTAAAAAACTTTTATCCCCTCTAGTGGAAACGAGATCATGAAGCATCATTATTCCCGATTGTTAGACCGTTTTGGAATAACCTATCTTTAATACCACTTGTTGGATCTCACTTCGCCCTAAGAGGGGGGTGAATAATTGATTTTTAGACATTTAAATCTCACTAAAAATATTGGAGTTACTTAAAGAAGTTTCGAAATATTTTACAGTGGAAGAATATATTTTATATCACAGAAAATATTATATTGATGATTACTTTTAAAGGAGACAAGATTTTAATATTCTTTCACTACCACCAGCGTTAGCACTAACGCTTGGCGCTAGTAACAGAAAGTGAAATATGTGATTGTATTTAAAAAATGTAATTTGTAATATGTTTTGCATTAAAGCTTTGAGGGAGAAGAATTATTTAATACATTTTAGAGCATAAAATCCCTTTAATAAAACAATGAAAGACATGATTATATTTCTTAAGAAATTGATTGCAAAATATTTGATTTTTATAATGTTAGAAATCAAGGAGAAATATAAAAAACTCTTTTTTCTTTTCTATACCGACCGTTCTCCCAAGGACCGGTTGGTTCTAGCCTATCTCTCTCAAATAAGACATCAAACAGCCCCCTAGATCTACTCTAGCATGTCTCCATAACACGCGTTGAATTGTGGAATCCTCCACATAATTCGGTGTCTACTACAGATGATTTCCCTCCTAAGTCTCGCAAGACTTAGTCTCCAACAACCACGTAATTTTCCTATGAAATCGTTCTCAGAATCCGACATTCTCCCCGAATGATTTCTCCACTCCAGTTACAAACGAATAAAAATAAAAGATTACAAGATAAATAAAATATGTAAGAAAAAAACTCCACAAAGATTTCTAAAGGTGAAGACGAAGGAGATGTTGATATTAGAGTTCTTGGTGAATTCATCCTTCGCGTTGAATATACATTGTAGCACTTTCCCAACAAAGAATCCTTTTGATTTTTTTGTTTTTCCAGGGTAGTTCTCTTGATCTTTGGATATAAGCCTCTCTTAGCTGATTCAGAGTTATAGTTTTGAGAACAAAGTAATTGATGCCAAAAAAAGGAGAGAAGCTTCTCATTAAATAGGTCCCTAGAACTAACGTCAACATTAATACTACTGCAGAGCGTTAGCTATATTAAGGAACTATTTTATATGTGTATATCAGTACTTTTGGCAACTTTTTCTTCCAAAACTAGACCTTCCAAAACTAGAACTGCCAAAAACTACCATCGAGCCTTAACACTTGCTAAATTTGGCTCCGCCCAACCTTCCTTTTATGTCACATCAATATTATTTTTTTATTGACTCTACCTCCATCGTTAGTTACTACCGTCGATGTTAGCGAAAACTTTTCAAGCTTGTAAATGACATCGTCCTCTTTCTGAAATGGCTGACAAATTCTGTAACTCTTCCCTGATTGAAAGTTATGTCCGTTTTAATATTCAGCAAACAACGCTAATATTTTTGATGTTTCTTAAGTGTACATGCCCATGAATCGCGCCCGTGACTTAGGGCTTGTTTTCTCATTCAATATACAGGTGACTTGCTGAAAGTGTTAAGTTGTCTACCTAAATCACCTAGAGGGGGGTGAATAGGTGAATTGTGCGTCTATTTTCGGAATAAAAAAAATTTAAAAAAACTTGCACAAATAATCAAGCAATCACAGACGACAAGAAGATTTATAGTGGTTCCCCAACTTTGGGTACGTCCACTTTCCCTCACTGATCTAGTAAATCACTAGATCCGGCTACTCCACTATCTCGGATTGAAAATCAATCCTACGTCTCGGAACCAAGTTTCTACAATCTCGATCCAAAGGGATCTACACTCGGATGATGAAAACTTCCTACAACTCGGAGAACAACGCTCCTACACTCGGATAATAATCTCCTACAAAATTAAAAGAGATTTTTAATACAAACAAAGATTTGTCTCAGATCTGGAAAAATTTGACTCTAGGTCTTCTTCTGAACTTGGCAGCTTTTTCAGAATTTGTTAAAGAAGAACCTCTGTAAATCTGATCTGAGAAATTGAGGACCTACTCAATCAAGGAGAAGATGAAGATTCCTTGAATAGCAAGTCTAACTCGATCGAAAACGGTCGTGTCGATCTTCACGTTGAGTGGCAGCGGCTGCTTCTATAAATTTGTTCTTAGAGAGAGACAGTCGATGACAAATAATAGACAGTACGGATTCCTCTTAGGGTTAGTCTTGACGAAAAGATAATATATAGGATTTCCCCTAACAGTTAGAATTGACATTAATGATGACACATGGACCAATCACGATGTCTCATTTGGAAATCCCATCGATCTGGACTTAAGTAAATTTTCTGAAAAATTTGACAGCAGTTCTCGAGAAGTATGAATGAGTTCTCGAGAACAGGCTTACTTCTCGAGAACTAGAATGTCTGGACTTAAGTTAGTACTCGAGAACAAAAGGCGTTGAGTCTACTTAAGAGTTATGTGAAGCTTCTCGAGAACTAACTAGACTTCTCGAGAACCATTACTCGAAAGCTAAACCGTATACTCGAGAACTATGCTGACTTCTCGAGAACTAGAGACTAAGTTCTCGAGAACTATAATGGACTTCTCGAGAGAGGGACTTAGAATAATTTTTTCGGCTGTCTCTGACTACTCGAGAAATATAGGCTGGGACTTCTCGAGAACATAGACTGACCTTCTCGAGAACTATAAGGATGTTTCTCGAGAACTAGTCTTGGCTTCTCGAGAACTAGATGAACTTCTCGAGTTCTGCTAACTCTACTTCTCGAGAACTATCATAAACTTCTCGAGAAGTGGACTTAAAGAAATTTTGGACTTTTTAAAATCTTTCTCTTCAAGAATCCAATCTTCATTCCATGATCCTAGTGCTTGAATATGAAGTGTATCCCAATTGAGAGGCTACACATGATTCAACACCTTAGATCACACAGTAAGGGATTACACTGTATGGTCCTATGTTCATGACCCACTGTAGACTGACATTGGTCTACACTTAGTAATGATAGTTTGTAAACACACAACTTAAACAAGGATATCAAATACAACTTAATTCATCTTAGTTCAAGGGTGACTTCATGCAAATCTGGGTTATTATGGATGCAATACCCAACAATCTCCCCCTATTTTTAGAAGTCAGAACCCTCTACACTAAGGTGAATTATACCAATAAAGAAAGAACTGTAAATGAAGAATAGAATATAAATGCAAGAAAGAAAAATTAAACACACAATCAGCAAAACTAGAAATTGTATATATATAATGTTTTAGATTTACAATTCAACATTCATTTCATCCATAGTCTCAAAAATAAATATCCAAAGAAAATCATTTCTAGCTCTGATGCTGCCTGTCTTGCTTCTCTTGATGTCTCCTCTGATAGTTGAAAGTCTTTGGGTAGTATCTTGGAGGTTTTGGAGGAGCCTTGGGATTATTCTTACCATACTCTCTGTCATATATCCTTCTTTTAGTCATGGAATTCTCATAAATTTCCCACTCATAGGAGCTGTAGTGGAGATTTCTGTTTTCATTATAGTCCATTACTAACTTGAGAGTATCAAGAATCAATGTTTTGGAGGTAGGAATCCAGACTTTAGCAAATTCTTATGCTTTCCTTTTCTCTGAATCTGTCTTGGGAACACTTTTGCTAGCAGAGGGGCCTTCCCCATACTTCCTTTTCTTAGAGGTGTGGATTTCAGGCAAATCCTGAGGAATCACATCATCATCCTATACTTGGTCATAAGAAGCAGGAGGAGGATTCTGATCTTCTGGCCTTAGAGAAAAATGGGGCATCTGAGGTTGTTGCATCTGAGCTGGCATTTGACTGGACTGCCCTTCAGCAAGTGGGTTTAGGTTATGAGGAATGACATTAGGATCAACTTGAAATTCAGAGAATATTTGGCTGTGCATCCAGACTGAGGTGTCATAGGTATGAAATTTCACAGATTGAATTTGCTCTAAAACATTCTTATTAATTTCACTTATTTTGTCAGACCAAGCTGTGTTTGCAGTGGCAATAAACTTATCCACAAGTTTTTCCACATGTTCTTTCACTAGGCTCTCCCCCTTCCTGAATTCTACACATGTTCTTGGGCTTTCTTATCTAACTGGATCTGATCGTTGGCAAGAGTTACAGATTGTTCCATTACCCTACCAACACTAGTAATGGTGTGGTCTATAGCTTTTCCACCAATCTAAAACAATTCTTTGAGGGAGTCTGTGTTATGCTGGATTTCTACAAATCCTCTGCTCATCTCTTTTTCTAGAGCAGTGACTTTGTCTTGGACCACTTTTAGAGAATCATGAAAATATATCCTCTGGTCAACCAACATGACTTCAATCTTATTGAGAATATCTGAATTGATAGGGACAGCAGCAGCAGTAATAGTAGGAGGAGGTGCAGACCATGGAGGAATCTCATCAACTACTACAGAACTTTTGGCTCTAACAGTATGAGTGACTGTATCTCCTTCTTCATCAAGGAAGGTGGGCATGGAGAAGTCAAGTCTCCTTAGAGGAGCTTCAACAGGCTCTGGAGAAATTTTATCTTCATCAGAAAGAAGAATAGTATCTGGTAGATCTTTCTTAGCAGATGGAGATTGAGTGGTTTGAGACTTGGGTGATGGTATTGGAGATGGAGTATGTGCTGGTGATGGAGATGGAACTGGAGATGGAGAAGGAACTGGAGTTCTAATAGGGCTTCTGACTGGAGATGTTGCTGGAGTTCTGACTGGATATTGAGCTGGAGGAGGAGAAGGGATTCTGTCAACTGGGATAGAGGAAGCAGGGTCCCCCTTAGGTGTTGCACCAGATGGTTCAACAACTTGATGAGAGGATGGAGATGGGGTCCTGACCTCTGAAGCAGGGTGTGCATGCTCTTTAGCAATCTGCTTGGGGTTCTTCAGCTTTAACTCCCACATTTGAATAGAAGCTAAGGAAATCTTCTTCAAGTGATGAATTGGTGTACCTCTGGAAGTCTTGAAGACAACTGGATCAATCTCATGCAACATCAAGGAGATTATCCTAGCAAATTTTGGTTCTGGAATGCTATCCCTGATCATGTCAAAGATCATCATCCCATTGGGAAATTTCTTCATGCAGACTATGGCAGTCATTACATCAAATAGAATATTAGTAATGAATCCAACAGACCCTGTTCTGCTCCATAGGATCTTTCCAATAATATCTACAAAGAGCTTGCAAACATCATTCAAGGTTGTCCTCCTGAGAGAGGTGATGTCCACGGGTACTCCACAAAAGTGATATGTTCTATCATTATCTTCCCTTGTAATTTCATCTTCATCATCTCCAATTGGCAATCTTAGATGTTTTGACACAATTATTGGGCTTAAATGTATCTTGACTCCCTTTACCTTTGATTTCAGAACAGTATTATTCCTCCTGACTTTGGCATTCTGATAAAATTCTTCTACTTCTGGGAAGAGGATTTTACAAGGTTCTTGGAGAACAAAGTTAAGACCTGCGATGTCGAGAAGGAGAAGAAGGTTTTGAAGTCATCTGAAAGATCGGCAATCCCGACCACCACTAGCTCACTTCATACTCATATCCTGGATTGCTGCGCCATTGATTCTGAAGATGACGATGAATGGAGTGTGAGAGAACGGCGGTGTCGAAGCTCAGAGTCGGTGGAAGACGAAGAGTTTTCGAGAGAGATGGATTTGAAATGTCGGTTGAAATGTGATTTCTTAAGTTTTATATATATATATAACTCTAGTTATGATAATTAAGTGTCTAATCAATCTAAGTTAAGCCTTTTAATAAAGCGAAAATAAGTCAGTTTGCGAATAGAAATGAACAGAATTCAAAAAGGGACGGGGCATTTCTCGAGAGGTAGGGTTTGTTATCGAGAATTATAATAACAGTTCTCGAGAAGTATAAGTCTTGTTTTCGAGAACTTTTAGCACTTCTCGAGAGAAAGATTTATAGTTCTAGATAAGTAGACTTGAAGTTTTCGAGAACTAGTTCTATACTTTTCGAGAAGTGATAATAGTTCTCGAGAACTGCCTTCCACTTGAGAAATTTCTGACCTTTTTGAAGTATCCTCGATTCTTGAGCTTTGAGGTGATCCACTTTTGTCTATCCTTCTCTGTTCAGCAACCCAAGTTCAGTTTTGAAGAAATTGAACTTGGTCTCGTCCAACGGCTTTGTGAAAATGTCTGCAACTTGTCGATCTGTTGGCACGTACTGCAGATCCACATCCCTTGTTCCACATACTTCCGGATAAAGTGATATCTGAGCTCGATGTGCTTTGTCCGGATGTGCGAGACTGGGTTATTTGCAATTGCTATTGCGTTGGAGGAGTTACAAAACAACGGAATGTCTTTAACCTTCATATTGTAATCTTCTAGCTGGTTCTTTAGCCAAACTAATTGTGCACAACAACTGCCGGCAGAAATATATTTTGACTCGGCCGTTGAGATTGTGATACAATTTTGCTTTTTGCTGCTCCATGAGATAAGCCTTCTTCCAAGGAACTGACACGTCCTGGAAGTTCTTTTTCTGTCATCTTTGCTACCTTCAAAGTCTGTATCTGAAAAACCAATTAGTTCGTTGTCATTACTTCTTGGGTACCATAGGCCAAGATTTGATGTACCTTTAAGGTATCTCAAGATCTGCTTTGCAGCAGCATAGTGAGATTCCTTACAGTTCACTTGGAATCTAGCACAGACACATGTAGAGAACATTATGTCTGGTCTACTGGCAATAAGGTAGAGCAAGGATCCAACTATGCTTCTGTATTTGGTTTCATCAAAAGGTTTCCCTTTCTCATCCTTGTCCAGAGACATAGCTGAGGCCATTGGAGTCCTCATAGAGGTTGCACTCTCCATTCCGAATTTCTTAATCAACTCCTTGGTGAACTTTGTCTGTGAGATGAAAATTCCATCTTCATATTGTTTCACCTAAAGTCCTAAGAAATACTTCATCTCTCCCATACTACTCATTTCAAACTTCCCTTGCATAAGTTTTGAAAACTTTTTGCAGAGGTTGTCGTCTGTAGAACCAAAAATAATGTCGTCGACATAGATTTGCACTAACAAAATCTTGCCTTTAATTTCCCTAGAAATAATGTCTTATCTATCTTTCCCCTTGTGAACTTGTTCTCGAGGATAAAGGTAGATAGCGTTTTGTACCAAGCTCGAGTAGCTTGTTTTAAACCGTACATCGCTTTTGATAATAAATAAACATACTCAGGAAAGTTAGGATCAACAAAACCTGGGGGCTGTTCCACGTACACTTCTTCTTTTATGTCACCATTCAGGAAGGCGGACTTCACGTCCGTTTGGTAGACAGTGAAGCCCTTTAGTGTAGCATAAGCTAGGAACAATCTGATGGCCTCTAGCCTTGCCACTTGAGCGTATGTTTGGTCGAAGTTGATCCCTTCTTCTTGACGATATCCTTTGGTGATGAGTCTGGCCTTGTTCTTTATAATTATTCCATCCTTATCCAACTTGTTTTGGTAGACCTACTTCGTTCCGATGACATTCTTACCTTTTGGTCTAGGAACTTGTTTCCAAACTTTGCATCACTTGAACTGGTTCAGTTCTTCTACCATGGCCAAGATCCATGATGCGTCTGAGTTTGCTTCCTCAAACTTCTTTGGTTCAAACTATGAGAGAAAACTTAAATATAAATTCTCATTAATTGTACCTCAACGAGTCCTGACACCATCCAGAGGATCTCCTATGATTTGGTCCATTGGATGATCCTTCAGATGTCTTAACTCTAGGTTTTTAGCATCTGGAACTTCTTCAGCCACTAGAGTGACTTCATCAACTTGGATGTTTTCTTCATCTTGATCATCTGCCTCTCCAATGGGGGTTAGAGTAGTGAGCTTGATGAACTTTTCTCTTTCCTTTTTAGCTGGTTGATCCAAGCTGATTTCTTTCAGCCTTGTACCTGTATCTTAAACAAGCACACTAGACGATTTACTTTGCAGCAAGCTCGTCTCATCAAATACTGTATGGATTCCTCTACAACCAGAGTTTTTTTATTGAAAATCCTGTATGCCTTACTATGGCTACTATAACCTACAAAATACCTTTAAAACTTTTCTCACTAAACTTGGTAGTATGATACTTACCATTGTTAAGCACGAAGCATTTACAACCAAAAATTCTAAAATATGAAATAGTTGGTCTCCTGCCTTTTAGAAGTTCGTAAGGTGTCTTATCATGATTCTTATTGATGAGTGCTCGATTTTGCACGTGGCATGCAGTATTGACGGCTTCAGCCCAGAAATACTCTAGTAGTGAAGCATCACTCAACATAGTTTTGCAGGCCTCTAGGAGTGTTCTGTTCCTTCTCGCAGCTACTCCATTTTGCTGTGGAGTGCGAGGAAAGGAAAACTCATGAAAGATACCTAGGATTTCACAGAATTCTGTCATGGCCCCAGACTTGAACTCTGTTCCATTGTCACTTCTGATTTGGACTACGGAACAGTTGTATTCATTCTGGACCTGCCTGACAAAATTAGTAAAGATGTCGAAGGTATCTGACTTGTGTTTCAGAAAGAACACCCACACAAAGTGCGAGTAGTCATCAACAATAACCAATGTATATTCTTTACCTCCCAAGCTTCTAATTTGCAGAGGACCGAACAAGTCCATATGAAGTAGATGGAGACATCTACTTGAATTTTTGTAAATAATGCTTTTAAAGGTTGCCCTTGTTTGTTTGCCTTTTACGCATGCATGACAAGGTCTATCTTTGACGTACTTGATATTCGGGGCATCACGTACTAAGTTCTGGGAGAATAATTTATTAATACTTTTAAAATTAATATGTGCTAACCTCTTGTGTCATTGGTCACCAAAAGACGCACTATCTTTTGCCAAAACACACACTGGTGTAAAAGAATCTATACAAATGAAATTTAAATAAAATATATTCCTGCTTCGAGTGCCAGATAGAATCATTTACATATTGTCAACAGACTTTATCAGGCACTTGTCAGCGTGGAATTCAACTATGTATCCTTTGTCGCATAATTAGCTTATGCTTATAAGATTGTGTTCCAATCCCTCAATATAAGCTATATCCGAAAAGATACACTACCGTTAGTTATCATATCGTAGCCTTTAGTTATCTCGCAGTCTGAACCTCCAAAGATGACCTTTGGTCCGTTCAACACTGGAGAATAATTTTGAAGTAGGCTTCTTGTCCCGGTCATGTGCCGTGAGCATCCACTGTCCAAATACCAGATTGGCGTTTTGGTGGCCTTTGGACATCCCTGCAATCATAATCAGTTTGCCTTAGGAACCCAAACGTGTTTGGGTCCTTGGTCTCATGTTAAAACACTCCCCCTACAAGGATTAGCATCATGAGTGGTCATTCTCTTATTGCCAACTTGAGGAGTTGCAAAATTTCTTGGATTAAACCAACAATCGATGGCAAAATGACCAATTTTGCCACCGCACCAACAGTCGGACCTATTGTATCTTTGCCTTAGGAACTCTTGCTTGACCTTCTGGGATACTGGTCTAGCATGGGTAGCATTCTTAGAGGAAGAAGCTTCATGATGATGACAATCACATGATTTCTTCTCCATCACAGGCTTTTCTACAATGGTTTTTACTTTTGGCTTTCTTGAAGTTATGACCATGATCATAAGGGCCATAGTCCTGAAGAATGACTTCTTCATAGGGTGCATTAAAGATACTCTCACCAAAGTTTCTGGGGCGAGTCCATCTGAGAGGACTTAGCGTAACCACTTGCACCAAAAGCCCGGACTGATGGAGGATGGCGCAACTAATCTTTATATCAAAGGTCCTCGGGCGGATCCACGGGGCAGCCAGTTAAGCCATTACCGCATAGCACCGCAGCGCGGGGGCGATTCCGGACCGCAGCCCCGACAATCCCCCCCCCCCCCCCCCGGAAATGACCCCGGGGTTTCGAACCCGCAACCTCCCTCTGATACCACTTGAGAGGACTTAGCGCAACCACTCGCACCAAAAGCCCGGACTGATGATGATGGCGCAACTAATCTTTATATCAAAGGTCCTTGGGTGGATCCACGGGGCAGCCAGTTAAGCAATTATCGCAAAGCACCGCAGCGCGGGGGCGATTCCGGACCGCAGCCCCAACAATTATCAATTGAAAGTGAGGATAGATACAACTCTAGAGGGGGTGAATAGAGTATTCAAAAATTATGACACCCTACTCAAGTCCCTTATAGTTAATTTGCGGAATGAGTTTATAGATATTTGAAACCCTAGAGCCTAACACAAAGTGAAGTGCACTAGAGAAAGCTAACTGTAATTACAGTTGAGCTTTGGTCCTATCACAGCAACTAGCAATCCTAGTTATTTCTACTCATAGCCACAGTGCAATAATTAAATGAGCAACACAGACGACACAAGAAGTTTATAGTGGTTCCCTCTAAATAGGTACGTCCACTCTTCTACCACCCTGGTAGGAATCCACTACAGGTTTTTGTTCAGGTGCCCTGCCACCAACTGATCTGCTTCAGGTAGATCAAGTAGACCCTTTGAGCTTTTGATCAGGAGCTCAAAATCCAACATAGGTTTTTGATCAGGTGCCCTGCCACCAAGGTTCACTTTTGAAGGGAGTAATACCCTTTATACAGGAGGTTGAGAGAGTTAAAGTTTCTTCTCTATTGTTAAAACAGATTAGAGAAGCTAGTGGATTGCACAGAGCTAGAAAGCTCTAAAGAATCAAGGCTCCCCCTGGCTTAGAGAATATCCAGGAAGAAGTCTTGCTTCAGGGCGCAGGAACTCTTCTGAACTTGAGACAGAGAACTGTCTTGAAGTTCTGAAGGAGAATCTTGAAGAAGACTCTTGATTTGTAGAATGATTGTTCTTCTTCTATCAGCTTCCTTTCTTTCTTCTTCTTCTCCTTCTTCTTGAGGCACTGAGTGAATGTTCCTTGCAGCAGGATGAACTCAGGATTGAAGAAGAGAGAGTTGAAGAAGGATGATCTTCTAAGTTGAATGTATCAATGACTGAGAGCTGTAACTCTTTGAATCTGTATATGAATATCTGTGTTGATCTCTATTATGTGTATGTTGTTGTATATTGTTGTTGTCTGTTGTCTTTTGAAAGCACTTTATATATTGACCTTTCCAACGGCTCTAATCTTTGTTTGAATTTTGTCTTCTTCTGAAATCTGCAATCTGGACTGCAAAAAGCATAAAGCAAAACATATCCTGCAGGCAGACATGCAATAAGGGGATAAAGCTTTCTAAGAAGCTGCAAATCCAATCTGATAAATGAGTACTAAAGAAAGTCACATCAGACTAAACTCTTTACGGCCAAAGAAGACTTTTGTGTCTAACGGCTATAAAGGACAGCATGGCAGAATAAAGCAAAAAGATATTTCAACTAATAAGACAAAAAACTTTGTCAGAAAAAGCTTGACTTATGCACAAAGGATGGGGCAGAGATTGCCTTGAGATGTATGCACAAAATCAATGAAATAATCTTTAAATAAAATATGCCAAATAAATAGGAATTAAATCATAGAACAGAAGGAGTACAAAATTACTAAAGGCAGACAAAAGAACGTCGAACGACCCTCGGAGATCGTCGAGCGAAACGCAGAGATCGTCGACCTATCAGAAAAGATAGTCGAACGACACAGATAGTCGAACTACCAAAGCAGATAGTCGAACTACCTCAGCAGATAGTCAAACTATCAGAAAAGATAGTCGAGCTATCAGATAGTCGACCTATCAAGACAGATAGTCGAACTATCAAGCAAAACAGATAGTTGACCTATCAAACAGATAGTCGAGCTATCAGATAGTTGAACTATCCAAGCAGATAGTCGAACTATCAAACAGAACAGATAGTCGACCTGTCAAGACAGATAGTCGAACTATCAAGCAAAATAGATAGTCGACCTATCAAACAGATAGTCGAGCTATCAGATAGTTGAACTATCCAAGCAGATAGTTGAGCTATCAAGAAAAATAGATAGTCGACCTATCAAACAGATAGTCGAGCTATCAGATAGTTGAACTATCCAAGCAGATAGTCGAACTATCAAATAGAACAGATAGTCGACCTATCAAACAGATAGTCGAACTATCAAGCAAAACAGATAGTCGACTTATCAAACAAATAGTCGAGCTATCAGATAGTTGAACTATCCAAGCAGATAGTTGAACTATCAAGAAATCTGTCTGGTGAAAAGAAGTCAAGCGGGGTTCGACGATCGATGAGGCAGATACCACAGATCGTCGAGCTAACAAGAGTTGAACTAACTCAGAGGTAGACGATCTGCTGACAGACAAACGTCGACTAACTGATAGAAGATAGTCGACCAGTCGATAGATGATAGTCGACCAGTCGATAGATGATAGCCGAGCGGCGTTCGACCATAGTCGAACCAAAAACAACTTAACCAAATTTTCATCTGGATAAGTGACAACTCAACAACTAGAGCAATCTAACTAAACAACTAACCTTTGACCATAGATAAATCTTGGGTCAAGAGACAAAATGAGAATACTAAACTCAAATCCAAACTAGGGTACCAACAATCTCCCCCTATTTGGGTTAAGTCTCTCAAAAACAAAACAAACAAAACAAACTACTGGAAATAAATATAATTCAGGAAAAGAAATATCTAAGCAGCAAATAACATCAATCAAACAGACAAATAAACAACTGTCAATCAATGAAACTTAAGAAGCATCAGAATCTGGTTTAGATACAGAGGAACCAGGAAGAAAAGAAATTTTTTTGAATGGATCTAAAGCTTCTTTCTTTGATATCTTTAAATCTTGTTCTCCAATAATTCTAGATTCTCCTGTTCTTGGTACTACTGCTTCAGGGTGCTTTTCCATATATTTTGAAGGATCAAAAACCTCAGGTCTAACCTGGAATTTTTCTAGCTCCTTCTTTCTGAATTTAGACATAGTAGTTAAGCCTGTAATATCTTTTCCTTCAGCTTTGGCTTTTCTGATCTGGGTTGATCCAACTAGTTCAAGAAATCTAGCCATCCTGAAATCAGGATTAAGCTCTTGACTTTCATATTCATTTTCACAAGTTGGATCTAAAGGTTTTACATCTTTAAATTTTGTAGATAGTTCTAACATCCTTGCAGCTGGTTCTCTATTTTCTTGAATAACTAATGAAGATGGAGGAGCAAACTCAGCATATTTCTTATTTGATTTTTCAGAGAAAATAATCCTTTTACCTTTTGAATCAGTTTTCTTTGCTTGAGTTGGCTTTGAGGAAGATATGCTTTTGGTTTCTTTGGAAGGTGATGCTCTTCTCTTGGGAGAAGGAGGAGGAGAAAAAGTTGGCTTCAGATAAACAACCTCCTTTACTTTCTCTCTTGTATCAGCTTCTTGCCTTGGATATCCAGATTGGGATCTGCTTTGATATCCTGGATTGCTTTTCCTTTGATGAGATTGAGATGGAGTGAATCTAGCAGACGGGGCTGAAGGATTTACAGACATATTTCCAGATGATCCTGCACTAGGAGGTGGAGGAGGAGGTCCTTTAGGATTCCACTTAGGTGCTGGACTATCATATCTTTTAGATTTCTTTCTTTGCTTTTGCTGATTCTTGGAAAATCCCATCCAGTGCTGATATTCTTTGGACTTGGGATCTATTCCTTTCAAGATATAATATGGAATATCATGATCAGGGTTAGATGGAGGAGGAGCAGCAGCTTTCCTTTTTTCTTTTAGCAGATTTATTTTTCTTAGACTCTTCTGAATCATTAGAGTCATCTTCATCATCAGATTGAGATGATTGAGGTTGATCATAAGGATCAAAGGCCTCTTGCACAGCTTTTTCTTTGACTTTCAAAGCAGCTTTTTCTTTCTCTTCTTCTAAGGCATCCTGTGCCAGAAGAGTATCCAGATCAAGCCCTGGGGTGTCATCCCAGACTGTAGACTTTTCTTCTTGAATATCTGAAACTTTTTCTATCTCAACTGCAACTGTCATGAGGACCAGTTCATCATTCACAGCTACCTGAGATGGAGGAGAAGATATATAATCTTCAATAGTAGGTTCTTGAACTGGTTGTTGAGCAGGTTCTTGAGCAGCTTGAACTTCTTCCACTAGATCTGTAGTATCAGGAACACAGATTTGCTAAATGAAATTGAAACATCCCTTCTAGGTATTCACAGACTAGCATGTCAGTTAACATGTCAAGAAAATGAGTAAATGAATTACCTTCAGGATTTTCCTCAGAATTTCCTAACTCCCACAAGTCATCTAGAAAGGAGGTAATGACTCCTTCTAGGAAAAGGGAAACAAAGGGAGTAGAAGCTTCTTCAAGGCATACTTTGAACACAAATTCTGCTTCCATTATGATATCGGAAGGCTTCTGAACTGGTGCTGGAACTGCAGAAGATGTTGCAATGTCAACTGGAGCTGCTGTTACTTCTTGAATCTCAGCTTGGGGCTCTACTGGACGAGAAACAAGAGGCAGTCTTGAGGCATCTTCCTCGAACATCTCCCCCTGCCTGATTTCAGTAGAAACTGATGTCAGGCCCCTAACTGAAGATGGCTCAGCAGATTTTGAGAGGGCTAGGATAGAAGATAACAAGGTAGAGATGGAAGAAATGAGAGGAGCAATTGCTTCTTCAATCATGATTTTGATTGAAGGAGTAATTAGCTCCAATATGCTTGAAATGAAGGCTGGTGTGATTTCAAATGATGGTGGGGGAATCACAGTAGATGGATGATCATCAGGGATGGTGTTCTCCTGATGAGATGGAGAGTGAACTGGTGATTTATGTGTGGATGCATGAAGATCAATATGATCTGAATGAGGAATTGGTGACTGAGGAGGAGTGGATAGCTCAGAAACCAATAAATCAAAACTAGGATGAGAAATCCTAGCAAGATGAGAAGGGAGTGGAGATGCTGGAGGTGATGCATGGAGAATTGTGGAAGAATCAAGAAGAAGAGAGGCAGTAGATGGTACTTCAATTGAAGTAAATGGAACTTCAATTGAAGTAGATGGTAATGCAGATGTGGATGGCACTTCAGTAGAAGTAGATGGTAATGCAGAAGAGGTGGATGGAATGGAGAGAATGGATAAGCCTGCTTTATATAGGTGGGGAGTGACTGAAACAGTCCTTGTGCTTTCAGACACAACTGGAGCTACCCCTGCTGGAGAAGGCTTCTGAAAGCTCCTTTTCCACTTAACAAACAATGTAGGATCCATCTTCTTACTAGCATTGATGGAAGTTAAGACTGTAACCAACAGTTGGGGATATTTTCTCTCTTAGAAATATCCCAAGTACCCTACCCAGGATTACTTCCTTCTTGTTATTCTTCTTTCTTATCAAATCAAACATAATTCCTGCCCAATTTATCTGTTTTTTATTTACTATTGCACACATCAAGGCAAACTGTTGCCTGGTGATGTTATCATGAGCAGAGTGCTTGCCCAGAAGCACTTTTCCAACTAGTTCAGCCAAGAACTTTATCCTTAATGGAAAATTAACCTTTAGCAGTTTAGAAGGAATGCCTTCTGCATGTCCTAATTCGATCAACATCCTCCCAAAATCTGGAGTATCTTGTTCATATTCCTCTTCACCATTCAGCAATCCGAAAATATCAGTTAATACGGCAGGAGTCAAACTTACCTCTTCGCTGCCAATCGTTCCAGTCATAGATTCGTCACTAGAAGACGAAGTGAAGGCCCACTCTTTAATCTCTGGGATATTTATCTTGATCCTTGTGGACATTAGCCGTTCCAGACCTTGTTCCTTGCAGAGCTAGAGGATTTCTACTATCTCAAAATCACAGGCGCTGAAGGAGTCAAAATCAATGCTGAAGCCGGCATCGAACTTCATCACTGACAAAAGAGCTGGAGCAATCGCCATTGATTGGGTTGGAGAATACGAGAGAGATGACGAAAGCAAAATGGCAGAGAGCGCGAGGCAGGTCTCAAACAGAAAGACGAAATGCGAAAAGACGAGCTCCATCGACAACAAAAAGAACGATCTATTAACCTAGGTCAACCATCGGTTTTATATTAAAACAACAATCGTCGATCTATTTTAACAGATACTGGAGACGATGGTCGAACGGTCGTTCGACGATCGTTTCCTGAAGCAGAGTAGTCAATCAGTCGTTCGACTATTTCTGTCTTCACAAACAAATAAGCTGTCGTTGCCCGTAGGTCGACGATAGGCTCGACCTGTTCGACTATCGTCGAACGTCGTTCGACGATCTTCAAACAGATTTCAACAAAGGTAGAAGTCACACTTAGTCTTTTCCATTAATCATGCCTAGTTGAACTAAAAAGAACAGATGCTTTTGTTCATCTAAGTGCTTGGTGAAAATATCACCTCTCTGAAGGTCAGTGGATATGAACTCAAGGCTGATCTTGTTCTTTTCCACACAATCTCTCAGGAAATGGTGTCTAATCTCAATGTGCTTGGTTCTAGAGTGGTGCACAGGATTTTGTGCAATGGAGATAGCACTGGTACTGTCACACATGATTTTTGTGTTCTTGTGCGTGTACCCATAATCCAAAAGCTGGTTTTGAATCCATAGGATCTGTGAACAATAACTAGCAGCTGCTATATATTCAGCCTCTGCAGTTGAAGTTGAGACAGAAGCCTGCTTCTTACAGAACTAAGAGACCAATCTCTCTCCCAGGAACTGACAAGTTCCTGAGGTACTTTTCATGTCAACTCTACAACCAGCATAGTCAGAATCAGAGTATCCAATTAACTCAAATTCTGATTCAGCTGGGTACCATAGTCCTAAATTTGGACAACCCTTCAGGTATCTTAAGATTCTCTTGAGAAGAATCAAATGAGATTCCTTGGGGTTGACCTGGAATCTAGCACATAGGCATATGGCAAACATTATATCTGGTCTACTTGCAGTTAAATGCAATAGGGAACCAACAATAGCCCTATAGTTTTTCTGATCAACTGGCTTACCCTGATCATCAGAATCTATAACTACATTAGTAGCCATAGGTGTATGCATTGCTGAAGCATCAGCCATCCCAAACTTCTTTACCAATTCCTTGGCATATTTGGATTGGGAGATGAAGATGCCATCAGCATCTTGCTTTACTTGGAGACCAAGAAAGTAAGACAGCTCACCCATACTACTCATCTCAAACTTAGAATGCATCAGGTCAGAGAACTTTTTGCACAGTTTTGGATCAGTGGAGGCAAAAATAATATCATCCACATACACTTGAACTAATAGGATTGTGTCCTTGTGGTGCTTAACGAAGAGGGTTCTATCAACTACTCCCCTAACAAAGTTGTGCTCTAACAAGAAACTAGCTAGAGTCTCATACCAGGCTCTGGGTGCTTGTTTAAGTCCATAAAGAGCTTTTGGCAACTTGTACACAAATGAGGGCTGAGTTGAAGAGACAAACCCAGGAGGTTGTTCAACAAATACCTCTTCCTTTAGCTCACCATTTAGGAAGGCACTCTTGACATTCATCTGAAAGACCTTAAACTTCATATAGGCTGCATAGGCTAGAAAGATCCTTATTGCCTCTAGCCTTGCAACAGGAGCAAAAGTTTGGTCATAATCTATACCTTCCTCCTGTCTGTAGCCCTGAGCTACAAGCCTAGCTTTGTTCCTTATAATAATTCCATTTGCATCCAACTTGTTTCTAAACACACACTTGGTGCCTATGATCAGTTGGCCTTTTGGTCTTGGAACCAAAGTCCATACCTTATATCTTTCAAACTGATTGAGCTCCTCTTACATAGCAATGATCCAGTGGGGATCTAGCTCAGCATCTTTTATGGTGAGGGGCTCAACTTGTGAAAGGAAATAAGCATGCATCACATCCTGTCTTAATTGATGTCTTGTTTGTACACCAGATGATATGTCTCCAGTTACTTGAGATGTAGGATGATCTCTAAGTGTGACAAGATCAGCAGGTGGGATGTGATCTTCAGCAACAGTTGGGATTAATTCCTCAGGAGGAATTGGATCAACTGTTGGTGGTACAGCAATAACTTCCACAGTGTCTTCATCACTGTCTGAATCAGTGATATGAAGAGTTGATAGATGGAGAATCTCTTGAGTGACATCTTTATTAGATTCTGGTACCTGCAATGAACTTGAGGAAGGGGAAGTTTCCTTCTCCTTGTAATACATCTGAGATTCATCAAAAGAAACATGTACAGACTCCTCAATTTTAGAAGTTGATTTATTAAATACCCTATAAGCTTTGCTTACTTGGGAATATCCAAGAAAAATTCCCATTGAAGCTTTTGCTTCAAACTTTCTAAGGTATTCTTTGTTATTGTTATGAATGTATACTACACAACCAAATACTCTAAAATAATTAATTTTAGGTTTCTTTCCTTTAAGCAACTCATAAGGAGTTTTACTCTTAAGCTTGTGTATAAGACTTCTGTTCAAGACATAATTAGCTGTGCTAACAGCTTCTGCCCAATAAAAAAGAGGCATGTTAGCATCTGCCAATAATGTTCCAGCAGCTTCAATCAAGGTTCTATTCTTCCTTTCCACTACCCCATTTTGTTGGGGAGTTCTAGGAGCAGAGAAGCTATGTTTGATACCTTCTTTCTTACAGAATTCTTGCATGAGAAGAGAATCAAACTCAGTACCATGATCACTTCTGATTAAGGCAACATGAGTAGAATACTCAGTCTGCACACATAGTAGAAAGTCTGTAAGAACTTTGAAGTTATCAGCCTTAGTTCTCAAGAAGAACACCAAGTTGATGCGGTGGGCCCAGAGCCGCCCTGCTCTGACGGCAGTCACAACCTAGCCAGAGGAGCACGTCCAGTGACACATAGCCGGGCTGCAGCCCAAGCACCCCACCCATGACCGCACCTATTCTCAGCGTGGCGGGATGTTGAGGCGAGGTCTCGAACCCAGCCCCCTTGATAAAGAGCTTTCCTAACAGCTCACATCACCAACTAAGCTGTTAGGAAAGCTCTTTATCAAGGGGGCTGGGTTCGAGACCTCGCCTCAACATCCCGCCGCGCTGAGAATAGGTGCGGTCATGGGTGGGGTGCTTGGGCTGCAGCCCGGCAGTTGTCGCCAGCACGTGGTCCGCTGGCTAGGCCGAGTAGGGCCGACCGAGAGGGGCGGCTCGGGGCTACTGCATCACAAGTGAACCTAGAGAAGTCGTCTACAATTACTAAAGTGTAATACTTCCCTCCTAGACTCTGTACATTTATTGGGCCAAAAAGGTCCAAATGTAATAAATACAGGATTCTAGGTGAATCACTTTTATTTATAGATTTAAAGGAGTTTTTGGTTTGCTTGCCTAATTAACAAGCCTTGCATAGGCTCTCCTTCTTGTAGGGGCAAGAAGGTAAACCTCTAACAAGGTTGTATTTAGATAACCTAGATATGTTCTTGAGGTTAACATGGCTAAGCCTCCTATGCCATAAGGTGTTGTTATTAGTTACTTCATTAAATAAGCAGATTTCAGATTGAGTTGAGTTAAAATCTACTAAATAAATATTACCCTGTCTAATACCTACTAACACAACATTACTATTTAAAGTAATATTACAGAGAGAGTTAGTGAAAGATACCTGATATCCTGCATCACATAACTGGCTTACTGAGATAAGGTTATGCTTCAGTCCAGTTACATATGCAACCCTCTTGAAAGTTACTGCTCCAATGGTAATCCTACCATATCCTTCAGTTTGACCACACCTGGAATCCCCAAAGATCACCTTTGGTCCAAGCTTGGCCTTGAATCTTGACAGATTTTCTTTATTTCCTGTCATGTGTTTGGAACAACCACTATCCAAATACCATTTGTCTTTAGTATATGGATAGGTCTTCACCTGCAAAATAGACAATTAGATATTGTGGACCCAGGTAACCTTGGGTCCATTATTTTTCACATAATGAAAACTTGAAATAAAAGAATAAGCAGGTTGGGGTTTATATCCTAAAGGGTAAGATCTCCTAGGTGGGATGCTCCAAGCAGTTAATGGGTCCACAAACCTAGGGTTTCTAAGGGTCTGGTTGTAATTTTGAAAATCAAATTGAAATCATCGATCAGTGTTCGACGATTGATGCTCAGATCGTCGAGCATCATTCGACCATTGAGCTTTCGATCGTCGAGCAGTGTTCGACGCTTTTTGTAGCTCCTTAAATTTTTGTTTTCTCTTTTCTCTTTTAGCTTTATTTAAGGCTTGATTAACTTGTTTTACTTGCTCAGTATTATTTATTCCATCGGCTGAAATAAAGTTTACTGGAGTTGAAAGATGATTTTTAAGAACCAATAGGGGTTCACTTGATGAGGCTCCTAAGCCTATCTTATTATTGCCTGACCTAGTGTTTGTCATGCTAGTGATTTCTAGCAGCTTGAGGCTTCTACCATTTAAAGATTCTTCTAATCTCTTGGACTTTGCTAGTTCATTTTTAAGAAACTTTATTTCTTCACTAGACTTAGTGAGTTCTGCTTCTAGCCTAGTGTTTTCAATGGAGAGGATTTCTGATTCTGCTAACTTATTTCTAAGTTCCTTTATTTCCTTTTCTAAACTAAATAAATCTAAGCAAAGAGATTTAAATTCAGATTTAAATTCAGTAGAAGAAAAATCATAAGAATATAATACCTGATTGTTGGAACCAGCAAAGCCGATTCCACATAAAGCTCGGAACTACTGAGGCAGCTCGTGCTTACTCCCTTGGGATCACTCTCCAGGCGAAGAACTAGACCGGAGGCTTCAGTGAGGAGGTCCCACCTCTTACCCGGAAGAGACTAGAACTAGAGCTCTTCCCCTCCCTAGCTAATACTGAGCTAGGTGCCTTAGAAAAGATAAGAGGAGTCAAGAATGCCTTGCTTCTCTAAGGCACCTTACCGGTCTATTTATAGGCCTCTGAACTGGGACTGCTAATAACCAAACTATGCTGCTGTGAAAATACCAGAAGACCCTTAGCTGGGTCTGCCAACAGCTAAACTCCGCTGTCTTAAAAGACTAAATGCAGCCCACGCAGGGTAAAAGAGTAAAAACACCTCCGGGGCCCAGAAGGTGGGCCCGACCTTACCTGAACCGGCCCTGAAACCAAGACGACCCTTCTCTCGAGGCACCTCTCACTAGGGTCCTCTCGCCAGGCCGAACCCTCTCGACTCGCCTGGGCCCTCTCGCCACGGAGCTTCTCTTCTGAGTCCTCTCAACTCGCCTAGGCCCTCTCTACTCGCCGGGCCGGACCCTCTCCCCTCTCGCCTGGCTGTGAGCCCGAGGTTGTACACAATCCCCGCTCTTTTCGAGGTTGGCACAAGCTCGGAAAGATAGTCCAACCGAGGCTTGCGATGGTACAGCCAATTTATTGAGGGAATCTTTTGGTGGGCCCCTTGCCTGACCTATAAATATAGAACCTCCCTCCCCTCAAGGGGGTGTTTCCTCTCTTTCTCCCTCCTTAACGCTTGTCCATATGTCTCTCAGCCAAAGTGTTCGGGACCGCATCGCGGCCGTGCGCCAGCAGAATAGGGCGACGGCGGTGGGTCTGAACAAGATCCCGGCCCGTGCTCCTCCCTCGCTACCGCTATCCACATCTCCTCCTAAGAAGACGAAAACTCCTGAGCCTCATATTCTAGCTGAGGAACCCTCTCGCACCTATCCAAGGGGGTCGACGCCCCCGGCCCCTGCTAGCCTCAAGGGAAAAGAAGTACGTTCTTCCAACCCCTCCTAGTTTCTTGTCACTGCCCATTCTTTATTTGTTGTCTATTCTCAGAGATTTTTGGAGGCCTCTCAATGTCCCGAGACCATCCGTATAAACATTTCCGAACTCCCTTCTCAGTGCCTCTCACCCCAGGACTCCACTCCTTCTACGCCAGTGATGAAGAGGGATGACCCTTCTACCGCCTCGGACCGCACTCGCCGATTTGGTAAGAGATCTTATCACTGACTTGTTCCATCCTTGTCATTCCTTCCGCCACTCTCAGCCAATATTGGTCTTCTGGCAGGTGCGAGTGGGGGGCCTGCCGAGAGCACTCTGGCCGCCGACTCGCCGGCTGAGGGTTATTCTGGGCGAGAAGCCTTCTCACCTCCTCCGCCAGTAGACGAGATTGACGATTATCTGGGCGATCCCGCGGACCCCATAGAGATGAAGCGAAAGGTGGCCGAGATGCTGCGGAAACACGCGTTGCTCATCCAAGCACTGGAAAAAGGAAAGCAGGCCGCGGACCACCGAATTGATTGGCTCGAGATGGAATGTGTTCGCCTGTCGAATGAGATTGATGTCGTCACGGAGGTGGACCAGACTGATCCTCTAGCGATTCTGAATGATGTCGATCAACATCTTCGTCTCGCCCGGCGCGGTGTTGCGGCTGCTCGCGCCTTCCACTTCCCCCGTCGCCCCCCCTGCGTGAGAGGCCGTGGAGGACGATGGAGGTGGGACAAGAACTGACGGAGCCCGAGCGTTCTTTCCTCCTGCAGTCGCCTCTCGCTTCTCGCCTTCCGCCCAATAACTCTCTTTTCTTATCCTGTAATAAGATTGACTGGTATAGCGCCTGCTGTGCGCTCTTTGAACTCGCCACCCGCCATGCGCGAGATTAATTAATTTCATAATTTGTCGGTTTAATCGTCACTACTGCTTCTTATTGGATATTAATTAATTTTTATTCAACATTATTGACTTTCATCATTAGCTGTCTGCCCCGCTGTCTTTTCACCGCTCTTTTCTCGAGAAGGCCGCTCACCCGGCGTTCCGCTGCCCGAGACCCGGAGGGCGAAGGGTCGGCCGACTCTTCCCCTCCCCTGACGCAACCCCATTGCCCGTACTTCCCTACTGGGGAAGGTTATAAATACCCCCCCTGCCAGGGCAAGAGGTATGCTTTCTTTAGACTTCCATTCGCGAGTAACCTTCTTCCTGTGGCTCGCCTCGCGCTCCAGCCCCTCCAGCTTCTTGCGCTAACTCGCTCGTCTCTCACTCGCCAGCCACCTCCCTTTCTTCTCGTCCTGCACTCATAATGGTAAAGAAGAGGTCCGAAGAGAGTGAGGGGCGCAGCCACTGCGGGAAGCGATTCACCGACCACGACTTCCCCCCCCCCCCCGGTCGCCTCCCTGCCGACGATTACGAGACCTTTCAGAGTGATTACCTGCCAGAAGGCTTCGAGTCGCGCCCTCCCCGGGTCGGCGAGAGCATCAACACTTTCTACCCGGGAGAACTCGCCTTCCCAATTTCCCATTTTGAGGCTGGGCTCCGGCTTCCCTTTTGGCCAGAGGTAAAACAGGTCCTGAAGTACTTTGGCGTTGTACCCGCTCAACTGAACCCGAATGCCATCTCTGTCATCATTGCATTCGCCTGCTATATGCGGAGGGAAAGGATAGAGTTTAGCCTTACCGTCTTCCGTAAGATGTTCGTGTACCACGCCAATCAGGACGGAGTGTCCTTCTTCACTGGGCTGAACCTGAAGGTGTGCGAGACCCCTAACAAGAACCACCACTGGCTCACCCGCTTTGTATTCATTCATGGAAATCTAGGCGGAGTTCCTCTCGCGCCGGTGTCTCCTGCTGAAATCTTCTTCACCTCCCCTCAGGTGGGCGGCATGGACAGACTTCTCTGCGAATACCTTGCAGGGAAGAATTTTGAAGTCCGGTATCTGAGGAGAGGGCTCGCCTCTCTACCCCCCGTGCTCCCTAGAGAAGGTACACTTCGAACTTCTCTCGCCTCTTTCTCTCGCGAGAGCTTATCTTCTGATGTTAGTTCTCTCTCTTTTCTTCTCAGGAGAGAGGATCGTGCCAATGCATCCCCCCTATCGAAGCGCTATTAAGCCTTCCCCCGATGTGGCTCTCGCCACTATGGCGGCCGAGGCGGCCAGAGAATCGCTGGCCCCTCCCCCCCAAAAGAGGGTGGCCGAGGATTCCGCGCCGCTCCGCCTTAGCCCCTCGAAGAAGATGAAGATGAAGACCAAGAAGACCGTCTCCTTCCCCTCTGGGAAGGGCAAAGCTCCTGCCGATCTCGCGGGGATGCCGGGATCACTGAGCCCAATTTCCGTGGGGTCTCGGTCTCCCCACTCGCCCCCTCTAACTTCTCCATGTAAAGCGGTCTCGCTCCCCGAGGGGGCAGCCCCCTTCGCTCCCCCGGCGAGTTCATCCTACCCTACCCCTCGATTCCCCTCTCGCGAGGGGACTTCTCAGATTCCTCCGCCGTCCGATCACCTCAACTTCGACATGGGGCCGGCGGTCCCTGACGGCAACAATGACCCCTCTCTGATCTGGGACAAGGGGTCCTACCGAGTCTCCATCTCCACCCTCCTGCCCTCCTGGAGAGAGCAGGCTGAGCCCAGTGCTCACGCTTTCTCCTTGGGCTTCGGCCTATATGGAGGCCTTACTCCCGATCCACTCGACGCGGCCACTACGCGAGACCTGGTTCTGAGGACGGCACACTCGCAGCTGCGCACTTTAGAGATGTCGCACCGCCTCTCGCGGCGCCTGATTTTCAACACCAAGAGCTGGAAAGAGATACACGCCAAGCTGGAGGCCGAGTGTGAAAAGTCAGGGAATCTCGCCCAGCAGCTAAAGGTGTCTGAAAGCCTTCTGGCGAAAGCTAGCGGCGGAGTGGTAAGTCGATACCCCGCCAATGTTCTACGGGCACTTGCCCTGGTACCCCCTTTCTTTTTTTCTCTCTTACACCTCTTCCTTTCTCTCGCAGGATGCCGAGACGGCCGATCGACTACGTTCGCGGGTGGAAGAGCTGGAGGCCGAAGTAAGAGAGCTGAAGGCGGAGAACGCCAGGCTTAAGGAAGCTCCCCTTCCCCGTTCGCATGCCTCCCCACCTCCTCTCGCGCGCTACACCCACGATGATGTGGAAGAGTTCTGTAAGGATGCTAACATAAGGACCGCCGAGCTCATTCTCAAGATGATGCGGGAGATAGGTGTTGTAAAAGACGACTACGAGGACATCACTGCTCGAGACCTCGTGCCCGAGATCTATGGCGAGGACGAGGATCCCTCAGCGAGTGAGAGGGGCTAGGGCCTTCTTTTTTCTTTCTTTTGCTGAAATTGTAATACTTCATATTCCATAGTCGTAGGGTGTTAAACGCCGTTATGACTCACGTTTAAATTCTTACTTTTTTGCTCACCTCTCGCTTCTCTCTTATCTTGTGAATGCGTTGTCTTAAAACATTGATATGACTCATGTGCATGTATATATATATATATATATTCTTGCTCGCGCCTTTTCAGGGCCAGCCCTTTCTTTTATATCGGGATTGCTCGAGGAACCCTCGAGATTGTTGATAGGCGAGAGAAAACTGCCTTTCCTCTCGCCTAATTATTACCTGTGGGCTTGGCTCCTGGGGTGAGTTGGTGAGCCTCCATGGTTTTCTGTGAGCGAGAGGAGTATTTCCTCGCTCTCGGTTCGCGGGATGGCTCCTCTTGGCGCGAGTGGACAGGGAGGGTTTGCTATCCTCCCTCTCTCCCCTTTTTCTCCTTCCTCTTTTCTTCTTTATGCAATGACTTCCCCCGAAGCATCCCTTTTTTGCTAAGGGGAATAGATTTTCCTGATTAGCCGACCTCCGTTGTTGCTGGTGGACATTAACACGAAAGCACAAACCCTTGTTTGCGGAGGGCCCGAGAGTGTTGAGTCCCTCCTCTTCTCTCTCCTCCAACCACCGAGTGAGCATACAGCCCTGCCAGCTTGATGAGAGCCTGGTCAGCGGGTCTGCTCGGGGTCTCCTCTCTTCTTTCTCCTCCAACCACCGAGTGAGCCTACAGCCCTGCCAGCTTGATGATAGCCTGGTCAGCGGGTCTGCTCGGGGTCTCCTCTCTTCTTTCTCCTCTAACCACCGAGTGAGCCTATAGCCCTGCCAGCTTGATGAGAGCCTGGTCAGCAGGTCTGCTCGGGGTCTCTTCTCTTCTTTCTCCTCCAACCACCGAGTGAGCCTACAGCCCTGCCAGCTTGATGAGAGCCTGGTCAGCGGGTCTGCTCGGGGTCTCCTCTCCTCTTTCTCCTCCAACCACCGAGTGAGCCTACAGCCCTGCCAGCTTGATGAGAGCCTGGTCAGCGGGTCTGCTCGGGGTCTCCTCTCCTCTTTCTCCTCCAACCACCGAGTGAGCCTACAGCCCTGCCAGCTTGATGAGAGCCTGGTCAGCGGGTTTGCTCGGGGTCTCCTCTCTTCTTTCTCCTCCAACCACCGAGTGAGCCTACAGCCCTGCCAGCTTGATGAGAGCCTGCTCAGCGGGTCTGCTCGGGGTCTCCTCTCTTCTTTCTCCTCCAACCACCGAGTGAGCCTACAGCCCTGCCAGCTTGATGAGAGCCTGATCAGCGGGTCTGCTCGGGGTCTCCTCTCCTCTTTCTCCTCCAACCATCGAGTGAGCCTACAGCCCTGCCAGCTTGATGAGAGCCTGGTCAGCGGGTCTGCTCGGGGTCTCCTCTCCTCTTTCTCCTCCAACCACCGAGTGAGCCTACAGCCCTGCCAGCTTGATGAGAGCCTGGTCAGCGGGTCTGCTCGGGGTATCCTCTCTTCTTTCTCCTCCAACCACCGAGTGAGCCTACAGCCCTGCCAGCTTGATGAGAGCCTGGTCAGCGGGTCTGCTCGGGGTCTCCTCTCCTCTTTCTCCTCCAACCACCGAGTGAGCCTACAGCCCTGCCAGCTTGATGAGAGCCTGGTCAGCGGGTCTGCTCGGGGTCTCCTCTCCTCTTTCTCCTCCAACCACCGAGTGAGCCTACAGCCCTGCCAGCTTGATGAGAGCCTGGTCAGCGGGTCTGCTCGGGGTCTCCTCTCTTCTTTCTCCTCCAACCACCGAGTGAGCCTACATCCCTGCCAGCTTGATGAGAGCCTGGTCAGCGGGTCTGCTCGGGGTCTCCTCTCCTCTTTTTCCTCCAACCACCGCTCTCATCCTCTGAAGGAGGGCGTCCTGAGGTATAGTGTTAGCATATCCAAAAGAGGGAGGATTATTAACGATATGCTCAAGTAAATTCAAAGGACTTTTATTACTATGGATAAAAACGTTTTAGATCATCGCCACTGCGGGCGCAGTCCAGGGGTATCCCGTCCACATCCTGGAGGTGATACCCCCCTGACTTTAATACTTCTTTCACTATGAAAGGACCTTCCCAATTGGGGTTGAGCTTCCCCACCGAGGCTCCCCTTCCTGCAGCATCTACCTTCTTGAGGACCAAATCCCCTTTTTGAAACTGCTTGATTCGGATGTGCTTATCGAAGTACCGGGACATCCGGCGCTTGACCTCCTCCTGTCGGACTGTTGCTAGCTCTCTGAGCTCTTCCACGAGGTCGAGAGAAAGCCTCTGCTCCTCTCCATTATCGAACTGCCACCTTTCCTCTCCTTCTCTGGCTGCTGTGACCCTGGGCGATTCAACTTCAAATTCCACAGGTATGACGGCCTCGGAGCCATGAGAGAGCTTGAAGGGCGTTTCTCCTGTGGCCGTGTTAGGTGTAGTTCGCAGAGCCCACAGGACAGAGGGGAGCTGTTCCACCCAGCTCCCCCTCAAGTTCTCTACTTTCTTCTTCAGGAGGTTCACTATAATCTTGTTTGCTGCCTCGACCTGCCCGTTGCTTCGTGGATGATGGACCGAGGCGAACCGAAGGTCTATACCGAGCTGTGCACAAAAATCCACAAACTCTCTGCTAGCAAACTGCGGCCCGTTATCGGTGACTATGGCTAAAGGAAGCCCGTGCCGCCAAATAATCTCCCCCCATATGAAATTCCTCACCACCTGTGAGGTTACCTTTGCTAGGGCCTTAACTTCTAACCACTTTGAGAAGTAATCCACCATGACCAGTAGGAACCTCCTCTGACCACTGGCTTGAGGAAACGGTCCTACCAGATCCAATCCCCATATGGCGAAGGGCCAAGGAGAGGTGATCGTCCGCAGCATTTGCACTGGAAGGAGCTGCAAGGGAGCAAACTCTTGGCACTTTCTACACCTTTTGGCGAGCTCTTCTGCATCTCTTCGTAGGGTAGGCCAAAAATAGCCTTGCCTTAGCACTCTCCCTTCCAAGGTTTGACTTCCCGAATGGCTCCCGCACTCTCCCGAATGGACCTCTTCCAGCACCCTTGGTGCTTCCTTCTCGGATACGCATCGGGCTAACAGTCCAGACAGCGTTTTTCGATAAAGTACTCCTTCCTTCAACAAATAGTATGCAGACTTGTATCGGATTCGTTTCTTCTCGAGATCCCCCTCGGGTAGTCGCCCCGACGCCAGGAAAGTCACAAAGGGATCCATCCAAGACCTCTCCTGGTCGATCTCCATCACCTCCCCCTCTTCTATGGAGGGTCTGAAGAGCTCGGTCATGGTCCCTCCGGCCTGAGGGCCATGCTTCGCGAGCAGGTCTGCCCGAGCATTCTCCTCTCGAGGAACATGCTGAATGGAGAAGCTATGGAACTGTCCAACTATGCCTTTTATCTTCACTAGGTACAACTGGAGAGTCGGCTCCCTCACCTCGAACTCCCCGCCGATATGTCGCGCCACCACCAAGGAGTCCGTGAAGACCCTGATATCCTGTATACCCAACTCCCTGGCCAACCGAAGTCCGGTGATGATGGCCTCATACTCCGCCTGGTTATTGGTGAGGGTGAAGTGTATTTTCAAAGCTTGCTCAATCCTAGTCCCCTCGGGACTCGCCAGGATGACACCTCCCCCGAAAGAATTCCTACCAGAAGCTCCGTCTACCAGCATCTTCCATGCTGCTACGGGAGGTACCTCCATTTCTTCGGCCTCCAGTACATAGTCCGCCAAGAAATCCGCCACCACTTGTGCTTTAATAGCTTCTCGAGGAACGTAGGAGAGGTCGAATTCACTGAGCTCTATCGACCACTTGGCCAACCTCCCCGAGTGTTCGACCCCTTCGAGGATACGGCGAAGGGGGTGATCCGTCACAACCTGGATGGCATGGGCTTGGAAATAGGGTCTGAGCTTCCGGGCCGACATAATGAGAGCGAAGGCTAACTTTTCAAGGATGGGGTACTTCAGCTCTGCCTTCTTGAGCACTCTGCTTACATAATAGATTGGGAACTGCCTCTTCCCTTCTTCGCGGACGAGGACTGAGCTGACCGCCCCCGTCCCTACCCCGAGGTAGAGGAACAAGTTCTCCCCTTCCCTTGGCCCCTGAAGTAGCGGCGTCTGAGTGAGTTGCTGCTTTAGAGCCGCGAAGGCTTTCTCACACTCAACGGTCCATTCAAACTCCTTCCCTCCCCTTAGGGTTCGAAAGAAAGAAGAGCACCTCTCTCCTGCACTGGAGAGGAACCTGCTCAAACCGGCTAGTTTACCAGTGAGACGTTGGACTTCTTTGACATTCCTAGGAGATCTCAGCTCCAGTATCGCCCTCACCTTGTCAGGGTTGGGCTCCACCCCTTCAGGGGTGAGGAGATGTCCTAAAAACTTCCCTCGGCTGGCCCCGAACACACATTTCAGAGGGTTGAGCCTCATCTTATACTTTCTAACGGTTGCAAAAGTCTCCTGTAGGTCTAGGACATGGGACCCAAGGTCCCGACTCTTTACCATCAAGTCGTCCACGTAGACCTCGAGGTTCTGCCCCTTCTGCTCCCGGAAGATCCGGTCCATCATCCTTTAATAGGTTGCTCCCGCGTTTTTTTAGCCCAAAGGGCATCATGTTATAGCTGAAGCAACCATCCTCCGTGACGAAGGTGACATCCTTGACGTCCGGAGGGTGCATGCGTATCTGGTGGTACCCTGAAAAAGCATCTAAAAAACTCATTAGTGAGAAACCGACGGCTGAGTCAACCAGCGCGTCGATCCGAGGCAGGGGGTAACAATCCTTAGGACAAGCTTTATTTAAGAGAGAGAAATCGATATACATCCTCCACTTTCCCTCCCCCTTTTTCACCATTACAACGTTGCTCACCCATCCCGGATACCTGTTAGCCGATATGAATCCCGCCCGGAGCAGCTTCTCTACCTCTTCTCTGATGGGCTCGGCCATCTTGGAGGCGATGGCTCTCTTCTGCTGCTGAATGGGGCGAACCCCGGGGTCGAGGTTAAGACGATGGCACGCCACATCCGCGTCGACCCCCGACATGTCTGCTGCGCTCCAGGCGAAGACATCAATGTTCTCTTCTACACACTTTCGAATTTCTTCCTGGTCCTACGAAGTGAGCTCGCCGCTGATCTTTATCTTCTGTTTTCTCCCATCTTTGGTGAGGATCTCGACCTCCAGAACTTCTACCGCCGCCCTCAACCTCGAGGGTTCTTCCTCCTCCTGCTCTCTCTGCTCTTCCCCTAGATCCTTCGACCCGCACCCAACTCCTGAGACTTCCACAGCAGCCACCCTCTCCTGGGCCTTTCCTCCTTCTCCCTTCTCCAACCCCTCTCCTTCATCCATCTCCTCCTCCACTACCAGACTTCCTTCCACTCCTGCTCCTGCTCTTCCCAGCTCCTCTCCTCCAGCCATCTGCTCTCCAGCCATCCCTGGCTCCACCGCAATGCCCCTCTCCACTACTATCTCCAACTCCTCTCCTTCAGCCACCTCTTCTTCCGCTACTAGATCTTCCTCCACTCCTGCTCTCACTCTTCCCAGCTCCTCTTCTCCAGCCACCTGCTCTCCATCCATCACTGGCTCCACCGCTATGCCCCTCTCCACTACTATCTCCAACTCCTCTCCTTTAGCCATCTCTTCTTCCGCTACCAGATCTTCCTCCACTCCTGCTCTCACTCTTCCCAGCTCCTCTCTCTCCATCCTTGCTCCCAGCTCCTCCGCATCCTCCATCCACGAAATGGTGTTGACCGCCGTTACGTAGCACTCCCGAGCCGCTTTCGGGTCCCCTCTCACCCGGATCTGGGTTCCTCCCGAATTGAGCTTCAGGAACTGATGAAAAGAGGACGGAACGCATCTAAAGGCACTGATAAGAGGGCGCCCAAAGATCGCGTTGTAACTGCTGGGAGCGTCCACTATCACGAAATGACAATTCCTGGACAACCCCCCCCCCCCCCCAAGGTCACCTGAAGTCCTACTCCTCCCTCAACCTCCTTCCTTTCTCCTGAAAAACCAAACAACGGCCCATCCGCCGCCAACACCCTTCGAGACTCCACCCTCATCTCGTTGAAAGCGTTCTTGAAGATTACATTAACGGAACTCCCATTGTCCACCAGAATGCGGGATACTGTGAAGTTCTCGATGGCAGTCCTGATCACCAGCGCGTCACAGAAAGGGTCCTCGTGGTCAGGTAGGTCCCTTCTGGAAAACGTGATTTTCTCATCCTGGGGCGGGGTTTGCGACGTCGAGGCAACGCTCCGATGATACATAGTGTGAAGACTGGCCTTGCGGGTGGCCTCGATCCCCACCCCCCATGAATCACTCCAATCCCCCCTCGATCTCCTGTATCTGACCGGTCTACACACCGATCTTCCTCCCCAGCTCCCGGCACCTCTACTATCCGCACTGCCGGTTGTCGGTCTTCTCCTCCTTTTCCTCTCTTCAACTCCAAGAACTCGGGACATGTTGCCGTCGCGTGACCCTCCTCCTCGTGGAAGTCACAATAGGGCAAAACTCCCTCCCCACGTCTCTCTTCTGGGGGATTCCTCCTCCTCCCTGCTCCCGCTCTCCCACGGTCTCTTCCTCTCCCTCTGCCTATGGCCATAGCTTGCTAAGGTGGGGGTGGGAGCGGCCTCGGACCATGCCCCCATCCTAGCGGGTGAAACCTTCCTGGTCCTTGATAAAAGTTTCTTCCCCCATGCGGAGGACCTCTCCCAGGTCCCTGAACCGGGCCTCCTGGTTGTCTCCACCCCGGCTCCGGGTGCACGGGCCCTCTTAGTTCCTCTCTCCTCCTTCCTTCTGGTTACCTTCCCCCTCCTGGCTCCCTCTGCTCCACTTCCGTCAATCTTGCCAACTTCCTTGCGAATGCCGGGTTTGCCGCCTCCATGGCTATTTCTTTCGCGGCCTTCTCCATCAACCCTTCGAAGGACAACGGCGCCTTCCTGGTGAGGCTCATCTTGAAGAAGCCTTCCCTTAGCCCCACGGTGAAAGCCATCTGGAGGGCGAAGCCAGGCACCTCCTGAATGTCCAACATTTCCTCCTGGAAGCGGTCTACGTACTGAGCCAAAGACTCGTCTGCCCTCTGCTTGATCAGGAAGAAGGACTCCGGGTTCCTCTTCCTCTTTTTGGAGGTTGAGAACCGCAGCTGGAAACTTCTGCTCAGGTCCTCGAAGCAATAAATAGAACCAGTTGGAGTTGGTGGAACCAATCCCTAGCCTTATCCTTTAAAGTGATGGCGAAGAGGCGGCACTTGAAGGCGTCCGTCATGGGTCTGATGGAAACTGCGTCTTCAAACCACTGCAAGTGTTGGAGGGGGTCATCCTTCCCCACGTAGTAGTTCATTTCCGGCTCGCGGAACCCTTCTGGAACGGATACCGAGAGGACCAACTCGCAGAAAGGAGATCCTCTCGCCAGTGATTTCGCCTGGTCCACTCGCGCCACGAGGTCCACCGGCGCGGCACTCGCCGGACTAGGGAAGAGCTCCCTTCCTTCCACCTCTCGCCGACTTCCTTCCGCCATTACCTCTTTTCCTGGCCGCCTCCCAGGTGCATCTTCACCTATCCTCGCCGAGTCGGCCCCTCCCCTGGGCGCGAGATCTGGCACTTGAGGAGGGGGGGTCTCACACTCGCCTCTTTGTGCGAGTTGTTTGAGGAGATCCATGATCCCTCCAATGGACGACATGAACTCCGTCCTCCCAACATACTCCTCCTGGCTGGGGGACCTCTCGCCTCCTCCTCCCGCATCTCCCGCCATGAGATAACCCCTCGTTCTTCCGTACAGGCTGCAGCTCCACGCTCACCGCACCAAAAATGTTGGAACCAGCAAAGCCGATTCCACCTAAAGCTCGGAACTACTGAGGCAGCTCGTGCTTACTCCCTTGGGATCACTCTCCAGGCGAAGAACTAGACCGGAGGCTTCAGTGAGGAGGTCCCACCTCTTACCCGGAAGAGACTAGAACTAGAGCTCTTCCCCTCCCTAGCCAATACTGAGCTAGGTGCCTTAGAAAAGATAAGAGGAGTCAAGAATGCCTTGCTTCTCTAAGGCACCTTACCGGTCTATTTATAGGCCTCTGAACTGGGACTGCTAATAACCAAACTATGCTGCTGTGAAAATACCAGAAGACCCTTGGCTGGGTCTGCCAACAGCTAAACTCCGCTGTCTTAAAAGACTAAATGCAGCCCACGCAGGGTAAAAGAGTAAAAACACCTCCGGGGCCCAGAAGGTGGGGCCGACCTTACCTGAACCGGCCCTGAAACCAAGACGACCCTTCTCTCAAGGCACCTCTCACTAGGGTACTCTCGCCAGGCCGAACCCTCTCGACTCGCCTGGGCCCTCTTGCCACGGAGCTTCTCTTCTGAGTCCTCTCGACTCGCCTAGGCCCTCTCTACTCGCCGGGCCAGACCCTCTCTCCTCTCGCCTGGCTGCGAGCCCGAGGTTGTACACTTATCTTCTGTAGGCATTTCTTCATCATCATCAGAACTCTCTACAGCTGAGTGGTTGCTGTAGGCATCAATTGCCATAAGGCAAATTTCCTTTGTCTTCTTCTCTTCCTCATCTTCACTGGAGCTTGAGGAGGAAGATTCCTCATCTGAATCACTCCAGGTCTCAGCAACAAATCCTTTCTCCTTCTTCTTGTTTTTGTAGGAGGAGGACTTGGAGTGCTTCTTGTGATGTTCTTTTTCTTTTCTCTTTTCTTTGCTCTTTTCCTCTGGACACTCTGGTAGAATGTGTCCAGGTTTCCTGCAACCATAACAACTAATTTCTTTAGCAGGAGATCTGTCATACCTTGGTTTATCTTCATATCTTGAAGATTTCTTTCTGAAGTCTTTTCTTCCCATCTTGAGAAACCTTTTGGCAAAGAGTGACATCAGCTCCTCATTGGATTGGCTTCCTTCAGAAGCATAAGCAGCTTTTAGAGCAAGGGTTTGCTCTTTCCTTGTTGGAGTTGGAGTCTTGGCTTCCGCCTCAGCTTCCCTGGTCTTTAGAACTTGCTCAAAAGATTTGAGCTTTCCAAGGAGAGCTTCAGTTGAGATTTCAGTTGTACTTCTGGCCTCCTTGATGGGCCAGATCCTAAGATCCCATGTGCTGGGGAAGCACATCAGTAGCTTATCATTGACCTCTGTCAATGTAATCTCCTTATCAAGAGTTCTCAGCTCATTGATGATTGAGCTGAGCCTGGTGTACATGGCTTCAACTGATTCAGCTTCAGTCTTCTTGAAGTTTTCATATTGGGATATAAGGTTGGACCTTCTGTCCTTCCTTTCATCAGCTGAACTAGCTACAATCTGGTTCAGTGAGTCCCACGTGGCTTTTGCAGAGGTGCAATCAGCCACTTTCTGGAAGATTTCATCAGACATAGTCTGAGCTAGAATGTTCATAGCTTTGGCATCAGCTATCTTTGCCATCTTGTAAGCATCATTGTAGTCTGGAGGAGGAACTGCACTGAGATTTGTAGATGTTGTAGCAATGGCTGCAGCAGGAGGTGTTGGAGGTCCTGTCAAAATAGAAGAAAAAATGTCTTCATCAATAGAGTTCATATATAATTTGATTCTTGCCTTCCAGATGCTAAACTTAGCTAAGTTGCAAGCTGGAGGTCTGGTGCTAGAGTAATCCTTGGACTGGGCCATGAAGTGAATATCTATAAGCTTGGTATCTATCTAGATCTTGTGACTCAGGTGTTAGTCTGTACAGTCAGTCAACCTCTCTCTGATACCAATTGAAAGTGAGGATAGATACAACTCTAGAGGGGGGTGAATAGAGTATTCAAAAATTATGACACCCTACTCAACTCCCTTAGAGTTAATTTGCGGAATGAGTTTATAGATATTTGAAACCCTAGAGCCTAACACAAAGTGAAGTGCACTAGAGAAAGCTAACTATAATTACAGTTGAGCTTTGGTCCTATCACAGCAACTAGCAATCCTAGTTATTTCTACTCACAGCCACAGTGCAATAATTAAATGAGCAACACAGACGACATAAGAAGTTTATAGTGGTTCCCTCTAAATAGGTACGTCCACTCTTCTACCACCCTGGTAGGAATCCACTACAGGTTTTTGTTCAGGTGCCCTGCCACCAACTGATCTGCTTCAGGTAGATCAAGTAGACCCTTTGAGCTTTTGATCAGGAGCTCAAAATCCAACACAGGTTTTTGATCAGGTGCCCTGCCACCAAGGTTCACATTTGAAGGGAGTAATAACCCTTTATACAGGAGGTTGAGAGAGTTAAAGTATCTTCTCTATTGTTAAAACAGATTAGAGAAGCTAGTGGATTGCACAGAGCTAGAAAGCTCTAAAGAATCAAGGCTCCCCCTGGCTTAGAGAATATCCAGGAAGAAGTCTTGCTTCAGGGTGCAGGAACTCTTTTGAACTTGAGACAGAGAACTGTCTTGAAGTTCTGAAGGAGAAGCTTGAAGAAGACTCTTGATTTGTAGAATGATTGTTCTTCTTCTATCAGCTTCCTTTCTTTCTTCTTCTTCTTCTTCTTGAGGCACTGAGTGAATGTTCCTTGCAGCAGGATGAACTCAGGATTGAAGAAGAGAGAGTTGAAGAAGGATGATCTTCTTAGTTGAATGTATCAATGACTAAGAGCTGTAACTCTTTGAATCTGTATATGAATATCTGTGTTGATCTCTATTATGTGTATGTTGTTGTATATTGTTGTTGTCTGCTGTCTTTTGAAAGCACTTTATATATTGACCTTTCCAACGGCTCTAATCTTTGTTTGAATTTTGTCTTCTTCTGAAATCTGCAATCTGGGCTGCAAAAAGCATAAAGCAAAACATATTCTGCAGGCAGACATGCTATAAGGGGATAAAGCTTTCTAAGATGCTGCAAATCCAATCTGATAAAGGAGTACTAAAGAAAGTCACATCAGACTAAACTCTTTACGGCCAAAGAAGACTTTTGTGTCTAACGGCTATAAAGGACAGCATGGCAGAATAAAGCAAAAAGATATTTCAACTAATAAGACAAAAAACTTTGTCAGATAAAGCTTGACTTATGCACAAAGGATGGGGCAGAGATTGCCTTGAGATGTATGCACAAAATCAATGAAATAATCTTTAAATAAAATATGCCAAATAAATAGGAATTAAATCATAGAACAGAAGGAGTACAAAATTACTAAAGGCAGACAAAAGAACGTCGAACGACCCTCGGAGATCGTCGAGCGAAACGCAGAGATCGTCGACCTATCAGAACAGATAGTCGAATGACACAGATAGTCGAACTACCAAAGCAGATAGTCGAACTACCTCAGCAAATAGTCGAACTATCAGAACAGATAGTCGAGCTATCAGTTAGTCGACCTATCAAGACAGATAGTCGAACTATCAAGCAAAATAAATAGTCGACCTATCAAACAGATAGTCGAGCTATCAGATAGTTGAACTATCCAAGCAGATAGTCGAACTATCAAATAGAACAGATTGTCGACCTATCAAGACAGATAGTCGAACTATCAAGCAAAACAGATAGTCAACCTATCAAACAGATAGTCGACCTATCAAACAGATAGTCGAGCTATCAGATAGTTGAACTATCCAAGCAGATAGTTGAACTATCAAGAAAAATAGATAGTCGACCTATCAAACAGATAGTCGAGCTATCAGATAGTTGAACTATCCAAGCAGATAGTCGAACTATCAAACAGAACAGATAGTCGACCTATCAAACAGATAGTCGAACTATCAAGCAAAACAGATAGTCGACCTATCATATAAATAGTCGAGCTATCAGATAGTTGAACTATCCAAGTAGATAGTTGAACTATTAAGAAATCTGTCTAGTCAAAAGAAGTCAAGCAGGGTTCGACGATCGACGAGGCAGATACCACAGATCGTCGAGCTAACAAGAGTTGAACTAACTCAGAGGTAGACGATCTGCTGACAGACAAATGTCGACAAACTGATAGACGATCGTCGACCAGTCGATAGACGATAGTTGACCGGCGTTCGACCATAGTCGAACCAAAAACAACTTAACCAAATTTTCATCTGGATAAGTGACAACTCTACAACTAGAGCAATCTAACTAAACAACTAACCTTTGACCATAGATAAATCTTGGGTCAAGAGACAAAATGAGAAGACTAAACTCAAATCCAAACTAGGGTACCAACACCATCCTTGGTAACGAGACTTTGGCTCTACATAAGTAGGCCTAGTCAAGTAGCCGTAGGATGAGTCAAGATCAAACTCATATGTTGGAAATATGACTTTCTTAAAGACAGACTGATCTTGAGTGTCTTTCCCCTTTGCTTTGGCCAAGGCCTTCTTGGAGGCCCTATTCCTTCTCTGAGCTTTATTCCTCCTAGAAGATTTACTAGGAGCTCCTACATGCCCTTGCCCAGCACCCTTGGCCTGAGCGGAGAACTCATCAACAAGAGGAAGAACTACCTTTGGCTTAGAGAAACCTTCAACAAGTTTCTTTTTGGATTCTAATAAGTCTTCCATCCCTTGATGATTTCATCCTTCAGATCAAGGTGCTTGATAGCCTTGTTGAACTCGTCAACAGCGGTATCTAAGTCTTCTCTGAATGAGTCCATCTTAACGACTTCCTCTCTTAGAGAGCTTTATATGGCCTTTAGAGACTTAATCTCTTTTGCCTGAGTTTTCACGACCTTTCGACATTTTTCGTAAGCCATGATCAACTCCTTATACTGGGCCATGAGTTCAGACTCATCGTCAGAGGAGATGTCCTCATGATCATGCTCAGAAACTTCAGATTCTGAAAGAGGGGTGTGAGATTTTACCTCCCCAGTGAACTGGGGCTCTTGTTCATCATCTGATTGAGCCATAAGTCCAAAGTAGGCTTCCTCTTCTTCACTTGACTCAGATGAGTCAGAGTAACTAAGAGTCTTGCCCTTTTTGGATATCATGCTCTTCTCTATCCTCTTCTTGCTGTACGAGGACTTCTTTTCTTCTCTCGTGCCACCCTCCTTCTTCTTGTGGGGGAAGTCAGCTATGACATGACCTGGCTTGTTACAATAGTAGCAAACTATGTAAGTCGAAATATGTTTGTTTGGTTTAGAACCATACCTGTCATGGTTGTTTGAGCCTTTTCTGTGTCGATCACCATCATGTCGTGACCTTCTGTGAGAGGCATCCTTGCCCTTCCATTGCTTTTTCTTGTTCAAGAATTTCTTGAACTGCCGTGAGAGTAAGGAGAACTCTCCTTCAGATAACTCAGATCCCGAGGTACTTGGCTCCGAGTTTTCTTCTTCACCAACTTCTTGTGATGGCGCTGGAGAGGTAGCCTTTGACTTCCTGGAGGTCTCTGCCTTTAAAGCAACAGACTTATCTTTGGATGCAGACCTGCTCTTCTCTTCTTTAGCTTTTCTCGTGTTGAGTTGAAGCTCATACGACATCAGCTTCCCGAAGAGATTGTGAGGATCTGTCTCAGCTAGCTTTCTAAATTCCCTGATAGCACAGACCTTGTTGTCTCATTCCTTGGTTAAGGATCTTAGGAACTTGTCATCCAGTTCCCCGTTGGTGAAGACTCTGTCATATACTCTGAGATCGGCTACTATCTTGAAAAAGTTCTCAAATGTATCTGCAATGGTTTCCTTTGGCCCTTGCCTTAAGGCTTCGTACTTCTGGTTCAATAGGGATTTCTATCATCCCTCACTTCTTCTGTACCTTCCATCAGAGTGATAAGAGACAGCCACATCTCCTTAGCAGATTGGAAGTGAATCAGATTCTACAGCATAGAGTCATCGACTGCACTCGCTATTATATTTTTCGCTTTCTTATCCAGAGAGACAAGTGCAATCTCGTCCTTATCTAGATCCATTAACTTCTTTGGAACCTTCTTGGTTGGATCTATAGTGGAGACAGTCATAGGAATGTGGGGACCTTTTTCAACAATCATGAAGATCTGGGGATCCACAGCTTCCATGAAAAATTTAATTCTCTCTTTCCACATGGGAAAGTTATTCTTTGTGCACAGGGGATGCTTGGAAAAATCCTTAGCCTTGTCCATTGCTTGGAAATTCTCAAAGACAACTTAGAGAGGAAATTGATCAAGGTGTTAACCTTTTAACGACCAACCTCCCTCTAATACCAATTGAAAGTGTTAAGTTATCTACCTAAATCACCTAGAGGGGGGTTAATAGGTGAATTGTGCATCTAATTACGGAATAAAAAAATTTAAAAGAACTTGCACAAACAATCAAGCAATCACAGACGACAAGAAGATTTATTGTAACATCCCATTTCCGGCTTGACCCCTAGGAGTCGGTTGGTCGTGACAGAACCCTAGGAAGCCCAAAAACTGAAATACATCAACCGGAATTTCGGGTCACGGGTTGGTCACGCCCGTGACCGACCCGTCACGCCCGTGACCTAGGGCGTGACTCCTTCAACGATCGTCGATCTCAGGGAGATGATCGTCGGGCGGAGAATTTTTGACCTGGGCCTGTCACGCCCGTGACCTATGTGTCATGCCCGTGACCTAGGGCGTGACCCCTTCGACGATCGTCGATCTCAGTGGGACGATCGTCGAAGCGCAGAATTTGCGTCATGGCCCTGTCACGCCCGTGACCCAGGTGTCACGCCCGTGACCAAGGGCGTGACCCCCTTCGGCGATCGTCGATCTCAGCGCGATGATCGCCGAGCGCGGAATTTGCCTCATGACCCTGTCATGCCCGTGACAAATGTGTCACGCCCGTGACCACCCTTCGACGAACGTCGATCTCAGTTCGACGATCGTCGAACCCAGAATTGTCCACCCAGGCCTGTCACGCCCGTGACCTATATGTCACGCCCGTGACCAAGGCTGAAACGTCAGCCAGACTGGAAATTTCGGTAACCGACGTTGTAATCAATTCTAATTATGGGAAGTTACACCAGGAGTATTTATGGGCCGTTTCCTACTCTAATTATTTAATAAAATAAGGAAATGTTGGTCCAATAGGAAATCGCCACCTAGCAAACACCTCTTCGTTTCCAGCGTTTCAACTGCCTCTACCATAACCGAAACGTTATTAAGAGAAATATTAATGGCCATGAATGTTTCATCCTTTTCCCTCCCCACTTGGAGATCTATAATAGACTCCTTAGAGCAAGAGGAGAAGGTTACACGCTCGATTAAACGGATTCAGATTCCTCCCCTTGCTGTTGAAGAATTTCCGGCGACGCCACCACCGCGCAAATGGCTTCCCGACGGTCTGCACGCCTCCAGCTCACGAACAAGGTCCTCCCCTCCCTCTTCTTCTGCGGATAGATCTTAGAAATCGTTAGGAGAGATATCGGGCTCAAAAGAGCTAGATCGGGTGAGCATTTCCATGGTTTTCCGAAAAATTCATGGTGGCGGGTTTGCCGGAAACCGCCTCTCCGGCGGCCGTGCCGCCGCCCGATGGTAGCCCTCACCTCAACAGAGGTGGTGGTGGTGGCCGGCCAGGGAGATGGCTGGGTGGCCAGGAAATGACTTTAGAAAAAGCTACAGGTTTCAAGCTTTTGTTTTTAGGTTGCTGGTTCGGGTGAAGAAGATGGTGAACAGTAGCATTGTATTATATAATATATTGTATAGTTAGGAATTAATTCCCTTTACTGTATAATAGGTTGAAACTGAAAAATTATAGCCCGTAGGGGCTGAAACATAAAAAGTGGTCAACATAGAAAATGTAGCCCTTGAAGTCTAGTTTAATTCAAAATTAATTTCACTTGATATGGAGTCCTGGTTAGACCACAGCACACTTTTTGGTGAGATCTATCCGTAGGGCTGTCTTGACCTTAGAAAAATTCCCCACTCCAATCCAGTCATCAAAATGACTCGAAATTTGGGGTGTGGCCTAATATTATCTATATCTAGGTGCTATCCAAAAATTAGGATTTTTAGGAAATATTTTTCTATAGTTTTTAGAAAAATTCAATAATCCTAGCATAATTTAATTAGATGGCTAAAATACTTCCAAACCCTCCCAAATTTTGGTGAGTAGTCCCTGGGTTTATCAAAAGGTTCTGGTAAAAATTTCATCTCATTTGTAGATGTTTTGGTTAGGTTTGTATCCGACCCTAGGTTGATCCTTATAGGATAATTTAGGATCAAACACCCCATTGGTATTTGAGTGGCCATATCACCTCAACAGGGGCTGATATTTTGGTCACTGACTTTTTAGGGCATGACACTCCCTCCAAGGGAGTTTGGAGTGGTTTGGTGTAGGGTAGCCCTAGAACCCTAGGGAAAATCCCTTAATGGTGGTTTTTGGGGTTGTGAAGGTCATGGGGTCAAATGACCTTGGACTGACTTAAAATTTGGTGGAGAGAACCATAGGGCCAGTATAGTTCTCTGGACAAAAGTTTAGGGTATTTGGAGACAGCTAGGCCACCTAAAATCCTAACCCTAGTTTAGGTCACCAACTTTAATTTGAATTATTAAGCTATCTAATGAACTTCAAATCAAGTAAAATTTGGGCAAAGGGATTTTCTAGTCAAAATAGCCATGATATAATTTTGTTGAGATTTTTGGATTAATTTATACAGTACTTCATTTACAACTCTAATTGTGCCCTTGATATTTATTTTGATGATTATGGAATATCTGTTCACTGGAATATTATGAAATTTTGGATTAGGGCATCTTATAGCATGTTATACCTTCAGTATTTTTCTTGGAAATTTTAATTGATTATTTCTGGTACATATTTCTTTAACGTACTAATTGTGATATGTAGTTAAAAATACAGTTAAGGCCCAATTACTATTTGGAAAATTATGAAATTTGGTCAGTGGGAGTTTCAAATTAAGATAGTCACCTTGTAATTTGCTATGGAATTTTAGATGGATAAAAACAGTACCTTCTTCATTAAGTTAGGAAAATTAGTATCTTGTATTAAAATAAATTCAGAGTTCAAATGTTAGAGAAAAATTATTGTACCTGGTTTATGATGGTTTTAGGTCACTATAAAGCTCCTACAATTTGTTTTGGGATTTTGGATACATATTTTCAGTACTTCCTTTATAATATGGTGGAAATGGCCTAAAACGGAAAATTAGGAAATATAGGCCTAAACATCTCTGGAATTTCTCAAAACTTAGAATTACTGTTTAAATGCCTCATAGGATTTTTACTGATTTTATGATGATTTATTGTTGGCTCATTAGTGCAATTCATGTTCATACTAGGGCATTTGGAATCTTAGAATAAATAAATTAAATGCCCGATAAATAGGGAAAATTTGGAAATCTTGGTCTTAGCTATATTATGCCACGATAGACCTCCAGTAAATATTATAGGAGATTCGGAAGACAAATTGGAGTACCTCCCCTTATACTCCTCACGTACCTCAGGATGGTCTGCATGAAGTAAAACCACGGAACCTGAACTAGAACGGATAATGAACTCGGGAAATGGAATTTTGGTAGTTTCTGGTTGGTTAGGGCAAGCTAAGTTTAAGTCCATTATTGGGGTCAGGATAGGTAGAGTGCGAGACTGGTTAAGGATAAGGGCGTACGGGAACGACGAAAGATCGTCCGCCCCGAGTAGGAGAGGAAGAGTCTTAATACTCTAGGGTTAGATCTAAAGTAACTTAAAGGGGATCGGGTTAAGGGAGATCAACCAATAACAATAAGTGCCTTGCGAAAGGGAACTTCGGGCCATAATGCCGCCGTCTTGGTTCCTAGTGCCCTTTGAGAGCCCTTCACGGGGTATGCCGGGGGCTGTCCTGGGCTAACGTAAACCATAGGAATAATAAATTAAAAGAGAAACTAGTATAACTAGGGTTGCACATACACGCACCTCGGTAGCTAGGAAGGTAGAATAATTGGTTTGGTTGCCATTCAGTCGGTAGCTCTGAAGGTAGATGCACGGACGGGACAGTCCGGGGAGCCGAGGGCTCGAGGGTTGGAGTACAGAATAAAGGTGGTGGGTCTTTGGTATCTGATTGTCATTCACACCGACATCGGTACGCTGACTCGGCGGTATGGGACACTTAGCCAAAGAAAGTCTGGTGGGTACAGCCAGCATTAGTACGCGGATACTCTAGGTTGTGTTCTTCTAGGGGCGTACGGAAGGGCTAGGCCCGGTAGTGTGGATACCCGCCTAGAAGTGGGTGGCCCGACCCACTGTCTCCGTTTTCCACTACGGAGGTTCCTGGGAGTGAAGCTAGCTACCCGAACAGGGGGAACTAAAGGTCTGTGTCCATAGAGTCGTGTGCGTGAGTTGCACTTGCATGAATCATGGCATAGCATATCACTACACTCATATTTGCATACAACCGACACCCCAACGTATAAATCGGTATGGGACTTTTTATACGATGGGAGCCTTGCAGAAGACCCCTTAACTTATAAGTTTGTATGGGCATTCATATAAGTTAAGATTACTTACTTATTCACTTGCTTGTTTACTTACTGTTCTCTAGCTGCCTTTTTATACATTTGATACTTACTACTTCTCTTCTTTACCATTTACTACCATAGGATTGCTAGTTGTACTTTGTTCTAGATAGTTGTTAGAATAACTCCCCTGTCACCTGCTTGATTATTCTACACCTTTGTAGCTTCCCTTTCCTCCTCTCCGCTCGGTGCTTAGGAGCTATAGGGGTAGGGGTAGGGGATGATAGGGCTTAGTCCTTATGACTAATGGTTTTCGAACCACAACATTACAGGAGCTCCGGATGGGAGACAGGGACCAGCAGTCCAGGGACCAGTACCAGCGGAGTACGGTGCGCATGGAGGTGGGTCAGTCTAGCACCGGTGCACCTGCGACCAGCTCCGTGAGTTATTACTATTTTTATAGCTTCCACGATGAGTGATTTGTAGTGAGGACTCTGATGTACCGGGCTCGAGCCCATTTATCTATTTCCTGTTATTATCTACTGATAGACTAGATATGATTTCACTTTTATTTACATATTTTTGTGGACTTGTTTACATTTTATGTATAATTACTTCTCTCTCTTGTGATCGAAAAGGGCCGGCAGAATTGGCATTTTGTAGTGGCGGCCTTCCCGTGAGTCGGTGCCACCGCAAAGCGGCAATTCTGGGCTAAGACCCCGGTGGTTTAAAAAGAAAAAAAGGGGGTCTTATAAGTAGTATCAGAGCAGACCTCGATCGATCGAAAGAGAAGTAGTCCACAAACCCTTGGGCCACCCCCGTGCGAGCTTAGTTTGCGGACAAACTAGCAGCGGAAGCAGTGGTGTGCCTATAGGGGAAATCACATGTGAAAGTCCATCCTAACTCTTCTTAAATTCCATTCATTCGCTCTCTAACAAATGGAATTTTTACTTGTAGCCTGCGACGAACCCTACATCGAGCAGGGGACACCCCAGGCTCCGAATGTGGTCCTGCCTCCGCCAGCTGCAACTCCGTTCCAGCAGACGGAGATGGGGCAAACACTGACGGCCATTCTAGAAGCCTTCAGAGCTCAGCAAGCCCGGGCTCCACAGCCAAACCCCGGGGCCAATTGGATGACTGTCTTCCGGGGACTTTCCCCTCCATCCTACCAGGGGTCGGATTTTGCAGTACATACGGAGGAATGGTTGGACACCATTTACGAGATGCTGGCAGGGATTCGTTCCCCACGGAGGAGGCAGTCGCTTTGGCAGTCTCCTGCTTAGAGTCACACGGAAAGAGGTGGTGGAAATCTCAGCTGGACACCACCTTTGCGGGGATGTACTGCGCTGATATTACTTGGGAGGAGTTCAGATCAGCGCTCTTGGGACATTTTGTACCTCAGTCGGCGAGGGATGACCTGGAGGATAGGTTCCTGCGGTTGAGGCAGGGGAACAGGACTGTGGTGGATTACTATCAGGAGTTCACTCACCTGGCCCGCTATGCGAACGCTTACCAGTTAGACGATGCTGGCTATGCCCGGAGGTTTTATAAGGGCTGCAAGATGACATGAGACAGGCCCTCCTTTTCGTCTCAGAGGGGAGTCTGGCCAGGATTCTGGAGATGGCTAAGAAGATAGAGGCGGATCAGCTTACAGTGAAGAGCCGGAAGAGACCGACTGATGATACAGTGATTGGAGGACGTAGAGACCGTCCTCGAGGCCAGGTTATTGGGGAAAGAAGGAATGGGGATCAGCCTCGTCAAGAGTTTGGGCAGGAGTAGAGGAGTCAGGGGGTATTGGCTCCCCAGCCTATACAGATGCTGGAAATGCCAAGGACGGCAGAGCAGCCACCGGTATGCTATCAGTGCAACTAGCCAGGGCATATCAAGAGGAACTGCCCTGTGAGGCGAGCACCCCCACCAGCACATCAGGGCGCTCCACCTCCCCGACAGTTTGACGAACGAGGACAGGACCGAGGACGAGGATTTCAGGATCGAGGTCGCAGGCCAGAGAGGGAGCAGGTGTATGCTCTAGACCTGACACAGCCCCGGAACCCGGAGCAGGTTATCACAGGTATGGCAGTACTTTTAAATTTTCTTCATATAAACTAGTATTCTAGACATAACCTGGTTAGAAATTAAGAGAAGACAACTGCAACAAGAATACTAAGACACTTAATTACCCCAGGCATAGTCTTCGTTAGCGGCAAGCCCGCTCACACCCTCTTCGACACTGGTGCGTCGCAATCGTTCGTGTCGGAGGATTTCGTGAAAGGACTGGCAGGTGTGGAGCCATTCACCGGGAAGACGATGAGGGTGCGCCTACCCGATAGATCAGAGATAATGACCTCTGCTCATTGCAATATGGAAGCGAGGATCGGCGGGAAGGCGTTTGAGGCACCAGCGATGGTTCTGAAGATGCCAGATTATGATCTGATCCTGGGCATGACTTGGCTATATTGGAACCATGCCCAGATCGATTGCGTGGCGAAGAGGATCACCGTGAGGCACGACGACTCCTTCATTGTCATCGAAGGTATTATACCAGCACCCCGTACCTTACTATCATCTGTGCAGGCCGTTAAGGCCCACCTACAGGGGGAAGAAGTTTATCAGGTCCTTTTTGAGGCGGTCGTGGCCAAGGACTCCATTGCAGATATTCCAGTAGTGCGGGACTTCACCGACGTGTTTCCGGAGAAGCTACCAGGGCTACCCCCGCACCGAGAGAAGGACTTCCAGATTCAGCTCGTACCGGGGGCTAAGCCGGTATCCAGAGCTCCCTATCGAATGGCCCCAAAGGAGTTGGTGGAATTTCGAAGCCAGATTCAGGAGTTAGTGGAGGCCGGGTTCGTTCGGCCTAGCTCTTCACCATGGGGAGCTCTGGTGTTGTTCGTTAAGAAGAAGGACGGGACCCTTCGACTGTGCATAGATTACCGGGCTTTGAACAGGTTGACAGTCCGGAATACTTATCCCTTACCAAGGATAGACGAGCTATTTGACCAGCTGGAGGGAGCCCATTGGTTCTCAAAGCTGGATCTGAGGTCAGGGTACTACCAGCTTCGTATTCGGGAGGAGGACATCCCGAAGATGGCCTTCAGCAGCAGATATGGTTTGTACGAGTTTACAGTGATGCCATTCTGGCTCATGAATGCACCCTCCGCATTCATGACCCTGATGAATCGGGTGTTCGAAGAGTATCTGGACGTCTTCGTTATCGTATTCATCGATGACATCCTTATCTATTCAAGGACGGAGGAGGAGCACGCGAGACATCTGGCCTTGACCTTGGAGAAGCTTCGTGAGCATGAGATGTATGCCAAGTACAGCAAGTGCCAGTTCTGGCTAAAGGAGGTGGCCTTTCTGGGCCATGTCATCAGTGGAGCAGGTCTGGCAGTGGATCCGGCGAAGGTCCAGGCAGTACGGGATTGGCCACCACTAAAGTCAGCCTCGGATGTTCGAAGTTTCTTGGGACTTGCCGGTTACTACCGGAAGTTCGTAAAGGGGTTCTCTCAGATTGCCCTCCCTCTTACGTCTCTGACGAAGAAGGAGTCCCCTTTTATTTTGACGCCACGATGTGAATCTGCCTTCCAGGAGCTGAAGGATCGTCTCACCTCGGCTCCCATCCTTGCTCTTCCATCAGGGAAGGAGGGATTCCAGGTGTATACAGATGCTTCCTATCAGGGGATGGGTGTCGTTCTGATGCAGAACGGGCACGTAATAGCCTATGCCTCCCGTCAGTTGAAGCAGCATGAGCAGAACTACCCCGTGCACGATTTGGAGATGGGGGCAATTATTTTTGCTCTTAAGATCTGGCGACACTATCTCTACGGGGTACATTACGATATCTTCTCCGACCACAAGAATCTGAAGTACGTCGACACCCAGAAGGAGTTAAACATCAGACAGAGACGCTGGGTGGAGTTTCTGTCGGACTACCAGTATACCATGCACTACCATCCGGGGAAGGCGAACGTGGTCGCAGATGCTCTGAGCCGGAGAGCGAGTACAATAGGAGTAGGTCTGCAGCTGATGGCCTTGGAGTTGGTTAAATCATTCGAGGAGATGCAGATTTCACTAGTGTTTGAGGATGACCCGGAGCTATACATGGAGTACCTGGGGTCGATGGTTACTGATGATATTCGAGACCACATCAGAGATGGGCAGATGCTGGATGAGAGAGCTGAGCTGATATTCCGAGCCTTGGAGGAAGGCACGACGGGAGATTACTCTTTGAGGGATGGGCTCCTATGTTTTCGGGGCAGAGTCTACATACCAGCAGGAGGACGGATTCGGGAGGACATTTTGACGGAAGCTCACTGCAGCCGATATTCTGTACACCCGGGGATCACCAAGATGGTAAAGGATTTGAAGAGGACGATGTACTGGCCGGGTATGAAGAAAGATATTACGTATTTTGTGACGCATTGCGAGGCCTGTCAGCTCATGAAGGCAGAGTGTAGGAACCCGACAGGCTTGCTGTAGCCACTTCCGGTGCCGGAGTGGAAGTTTGAGGATATAGCCATGGACTTCATACATTGGCTACCTCAATCCCGTGCGGGGAATGACTCGATCTGGGTGATAGTGGACAGGCTAACAAAGGTGGCCAGGTTCATTCCAGTGGCAAAGGACACACCGGTCAGTGTATTAGTACGGAGGTTCATTGAGCAGTTTGTGCGTTATCATGGGGTTCCCAAGACAATCGTTTCGGATTGGGATGGGCGGTTTACATCCAGCAAATGGAGGTCAGTCCAGGCCTATCTGGGTTCTCGGTTGACATTCAGCACAGCTTTTCACCCTCAGACCGACGGACAGACAGAGCGCACCAACCGTACACTGGAAGATCTGTTGCGACTGTGTATTTTGGACCGTGGCGAGCCTTGGGAGAGATTGCTGCCACTGGTCGAGTTTTTGTATAACAACGCTCATCAGTCCAGCACAGGCATGGCTCCATATGAGGCGTTGTACGGAAGGAGGTGCAGGACCCCACTATCATGGGTTCAGGATGAGGATCCGCAGGCACTAGGCTCGGAGTTTGTGGGAGATACAGATGCTCAGATTAGATTGATCCGGGACAGGATGTTGGAAGCCCAGAGCAGACAGGCGAAATACTACGATGCGAGGCATCGTCAAGTGGAGTTCCAGGTGGGAGACTGAGTTTTCTTGAAGATACGGCCGATGCACGGAGTTTCGCGGGTGCGCGGGCGGAAGAAGCTCAGTCCAAGATATATGGGGCCTTAGAGGATCCTGGAGCGGATCGGCCCCTTATCCTATAGACTGGAGCTACCGCCGGAGTTAGCGGGATTGCATGACGTCTTCCACATCTCCTCACTTCGGAGGGCTCTGCTACGCCCTGAGCAGCTGATCTCCTCGGCAGATGGCCCGGTGGCCTTGGATCGGTCAGTCAATTTGTAACCTATCAGGATTGACGATACAGCAGAGCGGGTCTTGCGACGGAAGAAGGTTCCGTTAGTCAAGGTTCTGTGGAACAATCATGGGCAGGAAGAGCATACATGGGAGCCACAGGACTTGATGCGGCAAAAATACCCGGAACTTTTTCGTCAGGTATACCTCACAACCCCTCTGGACAATCAATTCGTCTTCCTGTTTTCAACCAATAGGACTGAAATTTCAAGAATAGGGGCTAATCTTTTGTTTATTGGGGTGTATATACCTAGTTAATTGGGCGAATTAATCTTAGATTTGAAACCGCACAAAGCAAACATAACGTAGAGATATAATCTTTTAATTCTCATGGAATGTTACAAGCTTCTTTTTCCCGATTAGAGTCTCGTAGGCTTAACCTTGATCTCGGGGACGAAATCTTTGTTTTGTTTATTGGGATTTGTAACATCCCATTTCCGGCTAGACCCCTAGGAGTCGGTTGGTCGTGACAGAACCCTAGGAAGCCCAAAAACTGAAATACATCAACCGGAATTTTGGGTCACGGGTTGGTCACGCCCGTGACCGACCCGTCACGCCCGTGACCTAGGGCGTGACTCCTTCGACGATCGTCGACCTCAGGGAGACGATCGTCGGGCGCAGAATTTTCGACCTGGGCCTGTCATGCCTGTGACCTATGTGTCACGCCCGTGACCTAGGGCGTGACCCCTTCGACGATCGTCGATCTCAGCGGGACGATCGTCGAAGCGCAGAATTTACATCATGGCCCTGTCACGCCCGTGACCAAGGGCGTGACCCCCTTCGGCGATCGTCGATCTTAGCGCGACGATCGCCGAGCGCGGAATTTGCCTCATGACCCTGTCACGCCCGTGACAAATGTGTCACGCCCGTGACCTAGGGCGTGACCACCCTTCGACGAACGTCGATCTCAGTTCGATGATCGTCAAACCCAGAATTGGCCACCCGGGCCTGTCACGCCCGTGACCTATGTGTCACGCCCGTGACCAAGGCTGAAACGTCAGCCAGACTAGAAATTTTGGTAACCGACGTTGTAATCAATTCTGATTATGGGAAGTTACACCAGGAGTATTTATGGGTCGTTTCCTACTCTAATTATTTAATAAAATAAGGAAATGTTAGTCCAATAGGAAATCGCCACCTGGCAAACACCTCTTCGTTTCCAGCATTTCAACTGCCTCTACCATAACCGATGTAACACCCCGAAACTCAAAAGAGGGATGGGTGGCATTTTTAAGCCAAGACGGGGTTTTGAAGCAGGTGACACGGGTCCCGACACGGGCGTGTCGGAGGCCGTGTCAGGGTGTGTTTGACCACGGGTCGTGCGGTCGCCGTGTCGGCGGTCATTGAGTATCGAGTGGTGGGACACGGCCTAGGACACGGGCGTGTCCCAGGTCGTGTCACTCAAGGGAATCGACACAGTGGTACACGGGTCGTGACACGGGCACAGACACGGGCGTGTCACATGTGACACGGGCGTGTCCTATGCCGTATCGCAAGGCCGTGTACCTCTCTGACTGCGAAGTGTTGGCCGATTGCACACGGGGGGCGTGACACGGGTACCAACACGGGCGTGTCACATGTGACACGGCCGTGTCATAGGCCGTGTCAAGGGCCGTGTGCTGGTTTTCGAATCGGTCGAGACGCCGAATGGGTGACACGGCCAGGCATACGGTCGTGTTGCAACCCGTGTTCGGCCCCAGATTTTGTATTTTTAGGCCTAATCGTGGCTGTTCTTTTCCTTGGCTTGGGATCCGACGGCTGGGAGTGGTTGCTGGCAGCTTAAACCCGAAAATAGGGTTTGCAAACCCCATTTTCACTTGGGTTCTCTCTCTCTAAAGTCTAGAGTGAAGGGAGAGCTTGGAGGAGGAAGAAGGTGGTCAACTCCGGCCGCCAGTGGAGCTTCGGAGCTCCGATTCTCGATCCGAGTCCGGATCTGCGGAGGCAAGGAGATTGCGGTGCTTTTCATCCGCGTAGATTTTCTTGGCGCCGCGGAAGAACGCAAGGGTAACGATTTCTCATCTTTGAGCATGTGAAGCCCTTTTTCCCTTTGCATAGGAAGCCCTCTCTCGCGAGTGAGCGAAGAGTTGGAGCGTTCCTTGGGGTAGATATGTAAAGTCCCCCTTGTGTAGAGTCCGTATGCAAAAACGGACATAGGCATTGTGTGTGAAGCCTATCCGGACAAGTAGAGCCGGATCGGTGATGTTGCATTGCATATGAACCGGGGAAGACTCCGGGTGTTTGGGCATTTTTCGGGTTTTCTACGTGGTAGATTGCAAAAGGGAGCCTTGGAGATTAACTCCAAGGTGCACCCGGAAAACTGGGCAAAAGCGAGTTTTGCCAATACGGTGGCCGGGGAGCCAACGTGAACATAACCGGGTTATGTGATTGTTGTGGCGGAAACGGGACTCGGTGAGTCTTGACCTGCGCATATGGCTTAAATTGCCATTGCGATATGAGCACGGGTCAGGCGGAACCGTACCCGGTCTATGTCGTTCGATAGGACCGTTGGCATGGATGAGGGTCTTTGGCGGTCTATGGCTTAAATTGTCGTGACCAAGGCCAGGAAGGCAAAATGCTCATATGGTTGGCCGTCCAAGAGGCGGTGGTAGAACGGGAACGTCTATGGCTTGAATTGACGTGACGTTGGCCGATTCACCGTGAATGTGCCCTGTGTGCACGAGGTGTGTGGCCATGCGATCCTACGCCTGTGATGATGTGTGATCACGCTATTAAATTGGATATACTAATAAAGTGCAGGGAAAGAGCATCGCCGCCCCGATTTTGGGGGCGGGATCGTTATAATTTGGTCAGCATAGCTGACCGTTGCTTTTGTTTGCCACCGGGCGGTGGTTTGTGCTTGCAGGTGCTGCGGAGCCGAGCGGAAAATAACGGGCTAAAGCCCATGTTGCGGTGCTGGCCCTCGAAGGCCTAACCCTTTTATGCTTTCCGTTTATTTCATGTATGGCCGTCCTGCGAGGCGAAGTATGAAAGACATGTTTTGTTAAGCAAACATTGTAAGGCCATAAGGCCGGTACTTTTGTATTATTCATTCCTATTGTTGTTTAAGTAGTGGACATTCTTGCTTGGCAGGGTTCTTGTATTTGCGCAACTTAATAAATTGCTTTCGCTAGAATGACTCTGTGTAGGACGCTGGTGATTGGTTGTATGGTTTCAACGCGTAACCAACCGGTCTGTCCGTAGTATATGGCGTCGGGCCCCGGCCGGACCAACTGCTATATGCTATACGACGGATAGGGGTGTTACAAATTGGTATCAGACTACTGGTTTCGGTCAAACTTAAATGAATTCGTGGACGAATTCACTTTAAGGGGTAGTGAGCACATGTGTGCGTCATCGTTATAACATGAAAAGAACCCATGAATGTCCACTTAGGAATGAAAATACAAATGTTTGAGGAACCTGCATGTTCCTATAATTGTTGTTTGCAGTAATTTTTGGTCGCTTATCGGTGTTTTGCATGATTATAGGTGACCAGAAGTGGTGCTGGACCGTCAGAACGGCCAGGTTCTGAGGCAAGCAGTGCGCCAAGTGAAGCGCCTGCAACACCTCCGTCTGCCGAGACCATTAGATTGGTGGCAGAAGCTGTCTTTGCTATGATTAATGTGTAACCTGCAAGACAGGTGCAGCAGCCTGCTCCTGCGGGGGAGCAAGTGCCGCTCCAAGCGGCGGAGCCTAGAAGGGTTGAGCAGGTGGCGGTGGAGCCGGAGTTACCTCGGAGAGCAACTGAAAGACAGTTGAAGCATGTGATGGGCTTCCACCCACCGGTGTTCTCGGGAACGGGAACCCTGACCCAGGCTGAAGATTGGCTCGCAAGATTCAATAGGGAGATGACAGCTACTGAAACGGAAGAGTGGCAGAAGACCACGATAACGACGTTCCTTTTGGATGGGGACGCAAGGTTATGGTGGGAAGGCCTAGAGCTACACCAGTTGAGGGGAAGGCCGTTGGCCGAAGTTCCTATGGCGGAGTTTTCGAGATTGTTCATGGCTCGATACCTCCCCTCAGCGCAGAGGATCGCATTGGAGAACGAGTTCCAAAAGTTGGTGCAAGGAGATAGCACTGTAGACGAGTACCTCCACGAGTTTACTCGGTTGGGGAGATATGCTAGCGCTACCTTTGCCGACGAGGAGCGAAAGACTAACCGCTTTTACAAAGGGTTAAGAGATGAGCTGAGGTTGCTACTGTTAGGGCCCATGACGCAGGGTTTCCTAACCTTGGTCAACTCGGCCCGGTCCTTGGAGAAGGACATGAGAAATGTGCAAGCTAAGAAGGATTCTGGCGGGAAGAAATCGGAGTTCAAAGCGCCGACTACATTGAAGTCGGGCTATCGAAAATTCTTCAAGAAGACTAGGACGTCGGGTCCAGCTTCTTCTATAGGTGCCTCGGGGGCAACTACCAACCGATCCCCGGGTGCTTGTTTCACGTGTGGAAAGACGGGGCATTTTACCCGCGATTGCTGGAGCGGATGCCCAAAATCCGAGAGGAAGCAAGGAGCTACTTACGAAGAGAAGGGCAAGGCGGTGGAGTCAACCGCATCTCACTATGCTCCGACTCAGCCTAGAGTCTACAACTTGAGGCAGCAAGAGGCCATTAAACAAGCGGATGTGGTGACAGGTACGAGTTAATTTATAGCAAGTTAATTTAGATATTGTTGTTTATTGCTTGTTAGCCTAATATGGTTTGCATAGGCTTTGTTTTGATTAGCGATAGTCCGGCACGGGCACTGTTCGATACGGGAGCTTCACACTCCTTCTTGTCCGAAAATTTTATATCGCGCATCGGAGTCCCTTCTTCGATGGCGAAGGACAAGTTGGATGTGCTGCTACCGAATGGGTGCTCGATGCGTGCGGACAGAGTGTGCATCGTAAAGGTTCACATTGGGAGCCAAGAGTTTGACTTGCTAGCGTCATTGCTGCCGCTAGTAGAGTTCAACGTTATCTTTGGGATGGATTGGCTTTCGGAGCAGAAAGCTTGGATTGACTGTGACCGGAAGGAGGTCAAGCTGGGTGTTGGGCTGGGGACAACATTCGAGGGACTTAAGGGGTCGAGCAAGACGCTGATGTCTGCTCTTCAGGTGGTAAAGGCAGTTCGTGCTGGTGCAGAGCTGTTCTTCGCAATAGTGGGGGCTGTGGAGCCAAAGTCCACGTTGGATAACATCCCCGTGGTTTGTGAATACCCCGATGTGTTCCCGGATAGTCTTCCCGGGGCCCCACCGCGGCGAGAGATTGATTTCACCATCGAGCTCGTACCGGGGGCCAAACCGGTGTCACGTGCTCCGTATAGGTTGGCGCCTAAGGAGATGGCAGAGTTGAAAGTTCAGCTAGAGGAGCTGATGGAACAAGGTTATGTGCGTCCAAGCTCGTCACCTTGGAGCGCACCGGTTCTCTTCGTTAAGAAGAAGGATGGTAGTATGCGGTTGTGTATCGACTACAGAGAGTTGAACAAGCTGACGGAAAAGAACAAGTACCCGATCCGAGGATTGATGATCTCTTTGGTCAGTTAGTCGGATCGTCGGTATATTCTAAGTTGGACTTGAAGTTGGGGTACTATCAGTTGAGGATAAGGGAATGTGATATCCCGAAGACGGCGTTCAGCACAAGATATGGGCATTTCGAGTTCACGGTCATGCCGTTTAGACTGACGAATGCGCCATCAGTGTTTATGGACTTGATGAACAGGACGTTCCGAGATTTCTTGGATCGCTTTGTGATCGTCTTTATTGACGATATATTGGTGTACTCGCAGTGCGAAGAATATCACTTCAAGCACTTGCATCTAGTGTTGGAGACTTTGAGGAAGATGAGCTTTATGCGAAATTCTCCAAGTGCGAGTTCTGGCTACCCTCAGTAGCGTTCCTTGGTCACGTTATTAGTGGGGAAGGTATAGCGGTGGATCCGGCGAAGATCGTTGCGATATGGGAGTGGCCTGCGTTGTCTTCTGTCGCGGAAGTCCGTAGTTTTCTCGGGCTTGCCGGATATTACAGGCGCTTCGTAGAGAACTTCTCGCAGATAGCGCTACCTCTCACGAAGTTGACAAGGAAAGATCAGAGATTCTTGTGGACGCAGGAGTGCGTGCAAGCGTTTGAGGAGCTGAAGAGACGGTTGACCACGGCGCCAGTGCTTAGTTCACCGAGTGGGACCGAGGGCTTTGAGGTGTATAGCGACGCTTCAGGTAGTGGTTTGGGCTGCGTGTTGTTGCAGCATGGAAGTGTGATTGCGTATGGATCGCGTCAGCTGAAGGTGCATGAAAGAAATTATCCGGTGCACGACTTGGAGTTGGCGGCCGTGATATTTGCACTTAAGTTGTGGAGGCACTACCTATACGGCATAAGGGTCGATATATACACCGATCACAAGAGCCTAAAATACTTGTTGGATCAAAAGGACCTTAATATGAGGCAGAGGAGGTGGATGGAGTTCCTGGGGGACTACACCTTCAAAATACATTATGTACCCGGGAAGGGCAACGCAGTTGCGGATGCACTGAGCCGCAGGGCTCCCGCCCAAGCCAACTGGTTGTCGGTGCATGATGAGCGGCTAGTACGGGAGTTGGAGGAGCTTGAGATCTGTTGCGTTGACAAGCAGACGAGCGCCAAAGCAATGTTGAACTGGACAGAAGTTCAGTATGACCTGGCTGACCGAGTTCGGCAGGCATTGGAGTTAGATGACTCCATGAAGGAGCTTATGGAGGCGGTGTTGGATGGGTCAAATTCCTAGTTTTCAGTGGAAGATGGGTTGTTAAGGAAGGATCATCGGTTGTGCGTCCCAAGCGGGAGTAACCTATGGGCAGAGTTGATGTACGAGGCTCATCATACCAAGTACTCGATCCACCCAGGGAGCACAAAGATGTACCGTGACCTCAAGAGGCTGTTTTGGTGGCCGGGGCTTAAGAAAGACGTAGCGTTTTTTGTGGCTAAGTGCCAAACGTGCGCCTTGGTGAAGGCAGAGTGCCAAAAGCCAGGAGGATTTCTGAAGTCTTTGCCTATACCGCAGTGGAAGTTCGACGACATATCTATGGACTTTGTGCATGGGTTGCCAAGGTCGCAGAAAGGGAACGACGCCATCTGGGTGATCGTAGATCGGTTAACTAAAGTATCGCATTTCATTCCGCATAGGAAAGACGACTCGGTGGAGAAGTTGGCAAAGCTATATGTGGACAATATAGTTAGACTGCATGGTGTGCCTCGCAGCATTGTGAGTGATCGCGATGGGCGTTTCACGTCCAATGATTGGAGGTTGGTGCAGCAGATGCTGGGGACAAAGTTGAAGTTCAGCACAGCCTTCCATCTGCAGACGGATGGGCAGACCGAGAGAGTCAATAGAACGATGGAGGACATGCTCCGCATGTGTGTCCTAGACTTCGGAAACCATTGGGAGGACCACCTGTATTTGGTGGAGTTTGCGTACAATAATGGCTACCAAGCGAGTATACAAATGGCACCCTTCGAGGCCCTGTATGGTAGGAAGTGTCGCACGCCGTTATCGTGGCTTGAAACGGGTGAGGCAAGGTTGTACAAGAAGCAGGAGGTGGAAAATGCTACTTCTTTGGTGCGGATCATTCGGGAGCGCTTGTTGATCGCTCAGGACAGACAGGCTAAGTATTACAATGCCAAGCACCGGAACGTGGAGTTCGCGGTAGGCGATTGGGTATACTTGAAAGTGAAGCCGTTCAAGGGGGTTTCGCGGGTGAGATGCTTGAAGAAGCTGAGCCCAAGATACCTTGGACCTTTTGAGATTCTGGAGCGGGTCGGCAAAGCGGCTTATCGTTTGAGGCTATCAGTAGAGTTGAGTGGTCTACACGATGTATTCCACATTTCAGTGTTGCGGAAGGCGGTGCAGGATCCTTCGCAGGTGATCGCAGTTGATCAAGTGCCGGTGGACGAAGGATTGACGACTAGGGTCAAGCCCATTCGTATCGAAGATGCTGAGGTCAAGAGACTCCGTAGCAAGGAGATCCGGATGGTTAAGGTCCGGTGGGATAATTGCGGTCATGAGGAGCTCTCTTGGGAACGGGAGCAGAACATGCTGGAGTAGTACCCAGAGTTATTCCGCTCAGGTACCGCTCTTGGTTTTATGTTTACTTTCCTTTAGTAATTTCGTGTGCGAAATTCTTTTAAGAGGGAGAGAGTTGTAACACCCCGAAACTCAAAAGAGGGACGAGTGGCATTTTTAAGCCAAGACGGGGTTTTGAAGCAGGTGACACGGGTCCCGACACGGGCGTGTCGGAGGCCGTGTCAGGGTGTGTTTGACCACGGGTCGTGCGGTCGCCATGTCGGCTGTCGTCGAGTGTCGAGTGGTGGGACACGGCCTAGGACACGGGCGTGTCTCAGGCCGTGTCACTCAAGGGAATCGACACAGTGGTACACGGGCCGTGACACGGGCACAGACACGGGCGTGTCACATGTGACACGGGCGTGTCCTATACCGTGTCGCAAGGCCGTGTACCTCTCTGACTGCGAAGTGTTGGCCGATTGCACACGGGGGGCGTGACACGGGTACCAACACGGGCGTGTCACATGTGACACGGCCGTGTGCTGGTTTTCGAATCGGTCGAGACGCCGAATGGGTTACACGGTCAGGCACACGGCCGTGTTGCAACCCGTGTTCGGCCCTAGATTTTGTATTTTGAGGCCTAATCGTGGCCGTTCGTTTCCTTGGCTTGGGATCCGACGGCTGGGAATGGTTGCTGGCAGCTTAAACCCGAAAATAGGGTTTGCAAACCCCATTTTCACTTGGGTTCTCTCTCTCTAAAGTCTAGAGAGAAGGGAGAGCTTGGAGGAGGAAGAAGGTGGTCAACTCCGGCCACCGGTGGAGCTTCGGAGCTCCGATTCTCGATCTGAGTCCGGATCCGCGGAGGCAAGGAGATTGCGGTGCTTTTCATCCGCGTAGATTTTCATGGTGCCGCGGAAGAACGCAAGGGTAACGATTTCTCATCTTTGGGCATGTGAAGCCCATTTTCCCTTTGCATAGGAAGCCCTCTCTCGCGAGTGAGCGAAGAGTTGGAGCGTTCCTTGGGTTAGATTTGTAAAGTCCCCCTTGTGTAGAGTCCGTATGCGAAAACGGACATAGGCATTGTGTGTGAAGCCTATCCGGACAAGTAGGGCCGGATCGGTGATGTTGCATTGCATATGAGCCGGGGAAGACTCCGGGTGTTTCGGCGTTTTTCGGGTTTTCTACGTGGTAGATTGCAACAGGGAGCCTTGGAGATTAACTCCAAGGTGCACCCGGAAAACTGGGCAAAAGCGAGTTTTGCCAATACGGTGGCCGGGGAGCCAACGTGAACATAACTGGGTTATGTGATTGTTGTGGCGGAAACGGGACTCGGTGAGTCTTGACCTGCGCATATGGCTTAAATTGTCGTTGCGATATGAGCACGGGTCAGGCGGAACCGTACCCGGTCTATGTCGTTAAGTAGGACCGTTGGCATGGATGAGGGTCTTCGGCGGTCTATGACTTAAATTGCCGTGACCAAGGCCAGGAAGGCAAAATGCTCATATGGTTGGCCGCCCAAGAGGCGGTGGTGGAACGGGAACGTCTATGGCTTGAATTGACGTGACGTTGGTCGGTTCACCGTGAATGTGCCCTGTGTGCACGAGGTGTGTGGCCGTGCGAGCCTACACCTGTGATGATGTGTGATCACGTTATTAAATTGGATATACTAATAAAGTGCAGGGAAAGAGCATCGCCGCCCCGATTTTGGGGGCGGGATCTTTATAATTTGGTCAGCATAGCTGACCGTTGCTTTTGTTTGCCACCGGGCGGTGGTTTGTGCTTGCAGGTGCTGCGGAGCCGAGCGGAAAATAGCGGGCTAAATCCCATGTTGCGGTGCTGGCCCTCGAAGGCCTAACCCTTTTATGCTTTTAGTTTATTTCATGTATGGCCGGCCTGTGAGCCGAAGTATGTAAGACATGTTTTGTTAAGCAAACATTGTAAGGCCATAAGGCCGGTACTTTTGTATTATTCATTCCTATTGTTGTTTAAGTAGTGGACATTCTTGCTTGGCAGGGTTCTTGTATTTGTGCAACTTAATAAATTGCTTCCGCTAGAATGACTCTGTGAAGGACGCTGGTGATTGGTTGTATGGTTTCAACGCGTAACCAACCGGTCTGTCCGTAGCATATGGCGTCGGGCCCCGGCCGGACCTACTGCTATATGCTATACGACGGATAGGGGTGTTACAACCGAAACGTTATTAAGAGAAATATTAATGGTCATGAACGTTTCATCCTTTTCCCTCCCCACTTGGAGATCTATAATAGCCTCCTTAGAGCAAGAGGATAAGGTTACACGCTCGATTAAATGGATTCAGATTCCTCCCCTTACTGTTGAAGAATTTCCGGCGATGCCACCACCGCGCAAATGGCTTCCCGACGGTCTGCACGCCTCCAGCTCACGAACAAGGTCCTCCCCTCCCTCTTCTTCTGCGGATAGATCTTAGAAATCGTTAGGAGAGATATCGGGCTCAAAAGAGCCAGATCGGGTGAGCGTTTCCATGGTTTTCCGAAATTTTCATGGTGGCGGGTTCGCCGGAAACCGCCTCTCCGGCGGCCGTGCCGCCGCCCGACGGTAGCCCTCACCTCAACAGAGGTGGTGGTGGTGGTGGCCGGCCAGGGAGATGGCTGGGTGGCCAGGAAATGGCTTTAGAAAAAGCTACAGGTTTCAAGCTTTTGTTTTTAGGTTGCTGGTTCGGGTGAAGAAGATGGTGAACAGTAGCATTGTATTATATAATATATTGTATAGTTAGGAATTAATTCCCTTTATTGTATACTAGGTTAAAACTGAAAAATTATAGCCCGTAGGGGCTGAAACATAAAAAGTGGTCAACATAAAAAATGTAGCCCTTGAAGTCTAGTTTAATACAAAATTAATTTCACTCGATTTGGAGTCCTGGTTAGACCACGGCACACTTTTTGGTGAGATCTATCCGTATGGCTATCTTGACCTTAGAAAAATTCCTCACTCCAATCCAGTCATCAAAATGACTCGAAATTTGGGGTGTGGCCTAATATTATCTATATCTAGGTGCTATCCAAAAATTAAGATTTTTGGGAAATATTTTTCTATAGTTTTTAGAAAAATTCAATAATCCTTGCATAATTTAATTAGATGGCTAAAATACTTCCAAACCCTCCCAAATTTTGGTGAGTGGTCCATGGGTTTATCATAAGGTTCTGGTAAAAATTTCATCTCATTTGTAGATGTTTTGGTTAGGTTTGTATCCGACCCTAGGTTGATCCTTATAGGATAATTTAGGATCAAACACCCCTTTGGTATTTGAGTGGCCATATCATCTCAACAGGGGCTGATATTTTGGTAACTGACTTTTTAGGGCATGACACTCCCTCCAAGGGAGTTTGGAGTGGTTTGGTGTAGGGTAGCCCTAGAACCCTAGGGAAAATCCCTTAATGGTGGTTTTTGGGGTTGTGAAGGTCATGGGGTCAAATGGCCTTGAACTGACTTAAAATTTGGTGGAGAGAACCATAGGGCCAGTATAGTTCTCTGGACAAAAGTTTAGGGTATTTGGAGAGAGCTAGGCCACCTAAAATCCTAACCCTAGTTTAGGTCACCAACTTTAATTTGAATTATTAAGCTATCTAATGAACTTCAAATCAAGTAAAATTTGGGCAAAGGGATTTTCTAGTCCAAATAGCCATGATATAATTTTGTTGAGATTTTTGGATTAATTTATACAGTACTTCATTTACAACTCTAATTGTGCCCTTGATATTTATTTTGATAATTATGGAATATCTGTTCACTGAAATATTATGAAATCTTGGATTAGGGCATCTTATAGCATGTTATACCTTCAGTATTTTTCTTGGAAATTTTAACTGATTATTTCTGGTACATATTTCTTTAACGTACTAATTGTGATATGTAGTCAAAAATACAGTTAAGGCCCAATTACTATTTAGAAAATTATAAAATTTGGTCAGTGGGAGTTTCAAATTAATATAGTCACCCTGTAATTTTCTATGGAATTTTAGATGGATAAAAACAGTACCTCCTTCATTAAGTTAGGAAAATTAGTATCTTGTATTAAAATAAATTCAGAGTTCAAATGTTACAGAAAAATTATGGTACTTGGTTTATGATGGTTTTAGGTCACTATAAAGCTCCTATAATGTTTCTTGGGATTTTGGATACATATTTTCAGTACTTCCCTTATAATATGGTAGAAATAGCCTAAAACGGTAAATTAGGAAATATAGGCCTAAACACCTCTGGAATTTCTTAAAACTTGGAATTGCTGTTTAAATGCCTCATAGGGTTTTTACTGATTTTATGATGATTTATTGTTGGCTCATTAGTACACTTCATGTTCATACTAGGGCATTTGGAATCTTAGAATAAATAAATTAAATGCCCGATAAATAGGGAAAATTTGGAAATCTTGGTCTTAGCTATATTATGCAACGATAGACCTCCAGTAAATATTATAGGAGATTCGGAAGACAAATTGGAGTACCTCCCCTTATACTCCTCACGTACCTCAGGATGGTCTGCATGAAGTAAAACCACGGAACCTGAACTAGAACGGATAATGAACTCGGGAAATGGAATTTTGGTAGTTTTTGGTTGGTTAGTGCAAGCTAAGTTTAAGTCCATTATTGGGGTCAGGATAGGTAGAGTGCGAGACTAGTTAAGGATAAGGGCGTACGGGAACGACGAAAGATCGTCCGCCCCGAGTAGAAGAGGAAGAGTCTTAATACTCTAGGGTTAGATCTAAAGTAACTTAAAGTGGATCGGGTTAAGGGAGATCAACCAATAACAATAAGTGCCTTGCGAAAGGGAACTTCGGGCCGTAATGCCGCCGTCTTGGTTTCTAGTGCCCTTTGAGAGCCCTTCACGGGGTATGTCGGGGGCAGTCCTGGGCTAACGTAAACCATAGGAATAATAAATTAAAAGAGAAACTAGTATAACTAGGGTTGCACATACACGCACCTCGGTAGCTAGGAAGGTAGAATAATTGGTTTGGTTGCCATTCAGTCGGTAGCTCTGAAGGTAGATGCACGGACGGGACAGTCAGGGGACAGAGGGCTCGAGGGTTGGAGTACAGAATAAAGGTGGTGGGTCTTCGGTATCTGATTGTCGTTCACACCGACATCGGTACGTTGACTCGGCGGTGTGGGACACTTAGCCAAAGAAAGTCTGGTGGGTACAACCAGCATTAGTATGCGGATACTCGAGGTTGTGTTCTTCTAGGGGCGTACGGAAAGGCTAGGCCCAGTAGTGTGGATACCCGCCTAGGAGTGGGGGGCCCGACCCACTGTCTCCGTTTTCCACTACGGAGGTTCCTGGGAGTGAAGCTAGCTGCCCGAAAAGGGGGAACTAAAGGTCTGTGCGCATAGAGTCGTGTGCGTGAGTTGCACTTGCATGAATCATGGCATAACATATCACTACACTCATATTTGCATACAACCGACACCCCAACATATAAATCGGTATAGGACTTTTTATACGATGGGAGCCTTGCAGAAGACCCCTTAACTTATAAGTTTGTATGGGAATTCATATAAGTTAAGGTTACTTACTTATTCACTTGCTTGTTTACTTACTGTTCTCTAGCTGTCTTTTTATACATTTGATACTTACTACTTCTCTTCTTTACCATTTATTACCATAGGATTGCTAGTTGTACTTTGTTCTAGATAGTTGTTAGAATAACTCCCCTATCACCTGCTTGATTATTCTACACCTTTGTAGCTTCCCTTTCCTCCTCTCCGCTTGGTGCTTAGGAGCCGTAGGGGGAGGGCTAGGGGATGATAGGGCTTAGTCTTTATGACTAATGGTTTTCGAACCACAACATTACAGGAGCTCCGGATGGGAGACAGGGACCAGCAGTCCAGGGACCAGCACCAGCGGAGTACGATGCACATGGAGGTGGGTCAGTCTAGCACCGGTGCACCTGCGACCAGCTCCGTGAGTGATTAGTATTTTTATAGCTTCCGCGATGAGTGATTTGTAGTGAGGACTCTGATGTACCGGGCTCGAGCCCATTTAATTATTTCCTGTTATTATCTACTGATGGACTGGATATGATTTCACTTTTATTTACATATTTCTGTGGACTTGTTTACATTTTATGTATAATTACTTCTCTCTCTTGTGATCGAAAAGGGCCGGCAGAATTGGCGTTTTGTAGTGGCGGCCTTCCCGTGAGTCGGTGCCACCGCAAAGCGGCAATTCTGGGCTAAGACCCCGGTGGTTTAAAAAGAAAAAAAATAGGGGGTCTTACATTTATAGTGGTTCCTCAACCTTGGGTACGTCCACTTTCCCACACCGATCTAGTAAATCACTAGATCTGGCTACTCCACTATCTCGGATTGAAAATCAATCCTACGTATCGGAACCAAGTTCCTACAATCTCGATCCAAAGGGATCTACACTCGGAAGATGAAAACTTCCTACAACTCGGAGAACAACGCTCCTACACTCGGAGAATAATCTCCTACAAAATTAAAAGAGATTTGAAATACAAACAAAGATTTGTCTCAAATCTGGAAAAATTTGACTCTAGGTCTTCTTCTGAACTTGGCAGCTTTTTCAGAATTTATTGTAGAAGAACCTCTGTAAATCTGATCTGAGAAACTAAGGACCTACTCGATCAAGGAGAAGATGAAGATTCCTTGAACAACAAGTCTAACTCGATCGAAAATGGTCGTGTCGATCTTCACGTTGAGCGGCGGCAGCTGCTTCTGTAAATTTGTTCTTGGAGAGAGACGGCTGATGCACAATAATAGACACTACGGATTCCCGCTTAGGGTTAGTTTTGACGAAAAGACATTATATAGGATTTCCCCTAAAGGTTAGAATTGACATTAATGACGACACGTGGACCAATCACGATGTCTCATTTGAAAATCCTGTCGATCTGGACTTAAGTAAATTTTCTGAAAAATTTGACAGCAGTTCTCGAGAAGTATGAATGAGTTCTCGAGAACAGGCTGACTTCTCGAGAACTAGACTGTCTGGACTTAAGTTAGTACTCGAGAACAAAAGGCGTTGAGTCTACTTAAGAGTTATGTGAAGTTTCTCGAGAACTGACTAGACTTCTCGAGAACCATTACTTGAAAGCCAAACCGTATACTCGAGAACTATGCTGACTTCTCGAGAACTAGAGACTAAGTTCTCGAGAACTATAATGGACTTCTCGAGAGAGGGACTTAAAATAATTTTTGCGGCTGTTTCTGAGTACTCGAGAAATATAGGCTGGGACTTCTCAATAACCTGGACTTACCTTCTCGATAACTATAAGAATTTTTCTCGAGAACTAGTCTCGGCTTCTCGAGAACTAGATGAACTTCTCGAGTTCTGATAACTCTACTTCTCGAGAACTATCATAAACTTCTCGAGAAGTGGACTTAGAGAAATTTTGGACTTTTGAAAATCTTTCTCTTCAAGAATTCAATCTTCATTCCATGCTCCTAGTGCTTGAACATTAAGTGTATCCCAATTGAGAGGCTACACATGAGTCAACACATTGGATCACACAATGAGGGATTACACTGTATGGCCCTGTGTTCATGACCCACTGTAGACTGACATTGGTCTACACTTAGCAATGATAGTCTGCAAACACACAACTTAAACAAGGATATCAAATACTACTTAATTCATCTTAGTTCAAGAGTGACTTCATGCAAATCTGGGTTATTGTGGATGCAATACCCAACACTTACACACTATAAAGACACAAAATACTAGATCAAATACATCATGATATTTGTTATTCTCAAGCCAAGAGATGTGTAACGCATGCTCCAACAACTAATAATCATTTATCTTATAGTGTAAGTCTCATGCCCTCACAAGAAAACCTTAAATCTCTCCCTAGTCTTTCAATTTGTTTGTCTTCAAATGAAGTCTTTGGGGCCACTTTATAGCTTTCTTGAAAGGACGTGTTGGTAATTGTGTCTTGCTGAATCCTGAGTTGAAGAATGATGTTGCTCGCTTTCGGTCACCTAGATAACCAAATTTTCATAAATGATGAGCATCCCCCCCCCGGACGGTCTGAGTGGCCCGGGCTGGTTGTCTGGCAATGGCGGTGGCGGCCGCCAGCGCATGTGCGTCGTCCTGTGTGGGGCGCGCACGCACTCGTGTGGGCTCATGTATGGGGCGCGGGCACGCGCCCATGAGGGGCGGGTGTGCTCCCATGCGGGGCGGTCGAGCGTGCACCCTTGGGGCTGGCTCGTGCATGGGGCTAGTGCACACATGGGGCTGGCTCACGCTAGCGGTTGGCGCACGCGTGGAGCTTGCATGCAGGCGAGACGCGCGCGCGCTGGCAACGGGTGTGTGGGTCGTGCATGGTGTCCTTGTGTGTTTGATTTTTGTCCCCCTTTCGGGGTGACTATGGATCCTTCGAGCGGGCGCAGCTCGCTCGGTTGGGTTATATTCCTTTAGTGATTTGGTCCTGTTTGATTCAGAAATTTTTAGGGGGGACTCCATCAATAAATATGTGTGGGGGGGGGGGGGGATTTGTGGTGCGTTTGACGCACATAGGTCTATGTGGGTCGGATGCAATTTTTGCACTAAAATTAAATTTTCAAATTCTAAAAATAGTTTGCAAAAAAACTCCCAGAATATTAATGTTCGTATTTTACGCTCATTTTAAGTATCATAGTACCCATATTCCGATTAAACTGGAAAAATTACAGGTATAAAATCATGCATTGCGACCGTAAAATGACATTACGATCGTATATTGGCATTACGATCATAATGTCATTTTACGGTCGTAATGCATGATTTTATGACTGTAAAATTTTCAGTCATAATCAAAATATGGATACAATTAGCCGTGTCCAAATAACCTGATCGGGTCGGGCCTAGGCTTTTTACCGACCGGGCTCGGCCCGGTCCCAGTTTGAGCAGGGTCGGGCTCGGGCTCCCTCTCAAAAGGAGGGGTCCGATTAGGCCCTTCAGGTTGGCCAGCCTGGGCTCGGGCAGTCCAGAATACAAAATGCGGGATTTTAATCCCGCCTATCATTAGGCGGGATTAAAACCCACCTAATCATAGGCGGGATTTAAAATCCCGCCTGGAAGGAAAAAATCCCGCCTGGCGGGATTTCTGCTTAGCCCAGTGTCGGGCTCAGGCTAGCCCGGCCCGGCCCAGGCACCGGGCTGGGCAACTGGCAAAAATAGGGGCCCAATAAGGGCCTTAAGCCCGGCCTTGGCCCGGGCTGGGCCTAGCCGGGCTTCTATCGGGCCGGGCTGGCTTTTCGGGCCTGGACGGACTTTTCGGGCCTGGACGGACTTTTCGGGCCCGGTCTTTTTACCCACTAGATAATATGATACTTAAAATGATGATAAAAATATGAACATTAATATTATGTGATTTAAAAAAAACATGCTCAAAATTGTGATTTGGAGCATAAAAATCATTATGGTCCCCATAGACCCCAAAAGATTTATCATGTGTGACCGCCCATCAGACATCCTTTTGTATTTGATAAAATAAAAGCCTACACAAAATTGTGCTCATCTGGCCTTCTGCTTGTAGTGTGTTGGGATGCCAATATCATGAAGCTGCCTGATGTTCCAAATAATTTACGCCTGAGAAAAATAATTTTGCTTAGAGACCACACAAAGACAATTACGAAGCCTACGGGGAGATCGTGTGCATTACTATATAAGAATAGAATAAAACGTGTAATTATATTTAAATAAAGGAACAAGCCAGATTTTTAGATAAAAAGTAAGAGTTGAGATTCTATAATTATCTATTGATCTAGTAAGGTGTTATAAAATATATATTAATTGATGTCATGTAACATTTTTTTTAAACAAATGTAATGTAACATTGAAATATTAAAAAGGTAGTACAGGATCCGTTATCCCCATTTAATACCCGTGCAGAACGTGCGCAGTGGCACAGGCACACTTTTATTCCATGCGCCCAACTTCTGCTTAGTCTCTGATAAATTCATACCGTTTTAATTACTTCAATAGCATAAAAGAAAAGAGGACAAACAATGCTACAGAGAAGACTAGGGAACAGATCTCCTAAAAACAGCAGCGCAATAAATAACCTGCTCTGAGCTCTCTTACAAATTCTGCTTCCATTAAATGCTCCAATTATTTTGCTATAAGTAATCGAACGTCAACCTTGTTTCAGTGATATGTGGCTCAGTTGTTTACACGTCATTCCTCTTTTGGGGGTTTAAATTACGTGGGCCCTGCATAGTTGCTTATTCGACGCTGAAGAGCTGTAAATGTGAAGGAGAAAATAGTAACTACCCTAAAGAATGTTTCTTCACTCCCCAATCCGTTCTCAATTAATGCCTACTTGTCAATAATTTTTACTTGCAAAATTTTTAACCTAAAAAACGGATGGAGGATGGAATAGTTAGAGGAAAAGTTATATATTAGTTATTATATTATTAGTATATTAAAAGTGAAAAACATTTTCTTGTGAATATTAAACTTTTTTATTTTAATTCTCCTATATTACAAAATTTTATTTTTTTTAATTCATGTATTTTTTATTTAATTTTAAAATTGTGTTTTCATACAGGCAAAGTTATTTATCTACATTCTTCTCGTCGCTCGCAACCCTAGTGCACACGGGGCATTGGGACCCCCATGCACTGTCGCGATCAGGGTAATGTTATGATTAGTCGTAGAGGCAGAGCCTCATTCCTATGACTTGAAACTTAAATAAATTTAAAATATGTATGCTTGTATACACAGTTTCGAGTGACAGGAGAATAAAAATTAAAACTCTTTTTTTTTCGAGCGATCAATTTGTACGCACAAGCCTTTCAGCTAACTTATAATACAAAAACAAATATTTAGAATTCATACAAAAACAAATTATCAAGAATAAATCGAAGGTAGAAAAGAGAGATACAAGAGAAATATATAATTTCATTCAAAGCCCGCGATGCTTCATGAGTCCGATTTATATATGATTTTTCGGACTCATCTGAGCTTGTTTTCGCACTCGAACACTTCACATTCATGTTGTTATTGCTTATATTCCACTTATTTTATAATGTTACACAAAGTGCACTTTTTGTCCATCGTGGTGCGCAATTGCGCTCCATTTTGCTGGGGGTAAGCACTTGGTGCTCCCTATTGTTTGTTAGATGCTTTTATTGCCATTTTGGACTGGTCGGGGGTGTGCTTAACCCAACTTGTGAATTCTGGGGAATCGCACAGTCGTGCGTTTTTCCTTCGTGCACGGGTGTTTTGCCCATCGTGACCATTGTACTGAAAATATGGGTTATACCATTACCCGTGTGTTTTGGTCGCACACGGTTGATTTCAATTGTGCAAGCACAAAGTCGCACGAGTGCCCTAATTTGTCTAAATTTTTTATGATTTATGGATCATGTGTTTCCTTCGCGCACGGTTGGATTCAACCGTGCGAGAATAAGAACGCACGGTTTCGTGATTGGCCCGAAATTTTCATTTCTATTTTTACCCATAAGTTTGTTCATGCACGATTGATGCAAACGTGCGTGAAGGGAAATCACAAGGGCGGAACCTTGGCATGTAGTGTATTTGGTTTCGTAAATATCGCACGGTTCGATCGCACGACCGTGCGATCGACCGTGCGTGGCTAAATTCTAATGATTTCTCTATAAATAGCCACAGGTATGCCCTAATAAGGGGGATCATCTCCACTTTGTCGTTTTTGCCACAGGGAAAACTTTGCTCTCTTCCTCCTCCTCCATGTGTTAGGGCTTTTGCCCTAGGCTGCCTCCAGCATCCAAGTGCTTCAAGGAAAGGGATTCTAGCCATACTATAAAACCTCCATCTGTCAAAGGAAATATACCAGAGAGTCCGGTCGGGGCCCCACGCCATATTTCACAGACATTCGGCGGGATTACAGGTTAAATATCATAAGATCAAACGAATCCTAACTCAGAGCATTATAGCAGAAGCTTCAAGGGTTAAATTGAACTCAAGTATCAATAATGTCCACTATATAAAACCATAGGAATGTTATTAAAAAATACACAAAACTTTACGGTCTTAAGGCCTTACAAATATTTTTCCCCAAAATAGTAGTTTGCAAACATCGGCGTGCAGGCTGACCACACATGAAAAACACTAAAAGCTCTTCGCTTGGCCTTCGAGGGCCGGCATAGCATCAAAGGAATGCAACCCGCTATTTCCCTCTCGGCTCTCCAGCACCTACACAGGGACAATCCACCACAAGGATGGCAAATAAGGCAACAGACAGCTTTAGCTGACCAATTTTTAACGACTCTACCCCATACTCGGGGCAGCGGTATTCCTTCCCTGCATGCATAGCAATCATACATAGATATACCACAAGAAGGTACAACTCAAGCACCATTCAATATATCACAAAAGTCTACATCAACTTCCAAACGTTCCGTGCGCTCAGGGCACATTCTCGGTGTACTAGAAACACCAGTCCCACCACCATCCAAAAGTCTTAGACTGACGACAAACTATGAGAATTTTCTGTCTTGCATATTGTAACATCCCATTTCCGGCTAGACCCCTAGGAGTCGGTTGGTTGTGGTAGAACCCTGGGGAGCCCAGAAATCGAAATTAAGCGACCAAGAATTCGGGTCACGGGTTGGTCATGCCCGTGACCGACCCGTCACGCCCGTGACATAGGGCGTGACCACGCTCGACGATCGTCGATCCCAATTCGACGATCGTCGAACCAGGAATTGGCCACACGGGCATGTCACGCCCGTGACCCCCAATGTCACGCCCGTGACATAGGGCGTGACCACGCTCGACGATCGTCGATCCCAATTCGACGATCGTCGAACCAGAATTGGCCACACGGGCATGTCACGCCCGTGACCCACAATGTCACGCCCGTGACATAGGGCGTGACCACGCTTGACGATCGTCGATCCCAATTCGACGATCGTCGAACCAGAATTGGCCTCACGGGCCAGTCACGCCCGTGACCCGGGTGTCACGCCCGTGACCACCCTTCGACGATCGTCGATCTTAGTTCGACGATCGTCGATCCCAGATTTGGCTATCTGGGCCTGTCACGCCCGTGACCTATGTGTCACGCCCGTGACCAAGGCCGAAACGTCAGCCAGACTTGAAATTTCGGTAACCGACATGGTAATCAATTCGGATTATGGGAAGTTACACCAGGAGTATTTATGGGCCGTTTCCTACTTTAATTGTTTAAATAAATAAGAAAATGTTAGTCCAATAGGAAATCGCCACCTGGCAAACATCTCTTCGTTTCCAGCAATTCAATTACCAGCATCATAACCGAAACGTTATTAAGAAGAAATATTAATGGCCGTGAACGTTTCAACCTTTCCCCTCCCTCCTCTCTTCCCTTTAAAAAGGCCCCTTAGGCTCAAGGATGAATTTTCCCAGCCCTTACCTGAAGTTTCGAGTCTCCTACTGTGCTGTAGAAGAATTCCGACGACGCCACCACCGCGCCATGACAGTCCAACATCCATCTCGCCGTCAAACCACGAATAAGGTCCTCCTCTACTCTTTCTTCTATGGATAGATCTTAGAAATCATTAGGAGAGATATCGGGCTCAAAAGAGCCGGATCGGGTGAGCATTTCCATGCCTTTCTGAAATTTGCATGGTGGCGGGTTCGCCGGAAACCGCCTCTCCGGCGGCCGTGCCGCCGCCCGACGGTAGCCCTCACCTCAACAGAGGTGGTGGTGGTGGTGGCCGGCCAGGGAGATGGCTGGATGGCCGGGTAATAGCTTTGGAAAAGCTACAGGAAACTAAGTTTTCAAACTTCTGGTTTCGGGCTGTTGAAGAAGATGAACAGTGCCATGAGAATTAAATCCTATTTTTAAAACAATTTCTGAATAAAAATATCTGTCACATTAAATAATTTGGGAAAAATAACTAGAAGCTTCTACAGGAAAAATGGTCAACATAGAAAATGTAGCCCTTGAAGTCTACTTTACTTCAAAATTAATTTCACTCGGTTTGGAGTCCTGGTTAGACCACAGCACCCCTTTTTGGTGAGGTCTGTCCATAGGGCTATCTTGACCTTAGAAAAATTCCCCACTCCAATCCCGTCATTGAAATGACTTGAAATTTGGGGTGTGGCTTAATCTTACCTATATCTAGGTGCGATCCAAAAATGAGAATTTTTCGAAAATATTTTTCTATAGTTTTTAGAAAAATTCAATAATCATAGCTTAATTTAATTAGATGGCTAAATAATTTCCAAACCCTCCCAAGTTTTGGTGAGTGGTCCTTGGGTTCACCATAAGGTTCTGTTTAATTTTTCATCTCATTTGGAGATGGTTTGGATTAGAAAAGATCAAATCTAAGTTTTGCCCTAACAAGGGGTCTTAGGTTAAAGGTGTACTTTTGAGATTTGGGTGGCCATATCGCCTCAACAGGGACTGATATTGTGGTCGCTGACTTTCTTGGGCATGAAACACCCTCCAAGGGAGTTTAGAGTGGTTTGGTGTAGGGTAACCCTAGAACCCTAGGGTAGGTCCCTTAATGGGGATTTGTAGGGTTGTGGAGGTCATGGGGTCAAATGACCTTGGTCTGACTTGAAATTTGGTGGAAAGGACCATAGGGACATTAAAATTCTCTGGTAAAAATATTAGGGTATTTGGAGACCTTTAGCCCACCTAAAACCCTAACCCTAGTTTAGGTCACCAACCTTAATTTTGAATTATTAAGCTATTAACTGAACTACAAATCAAGCAAAAATTTGGGTAGAGTGATTTTATGGTCCAAGAAGATATAATATAATTTTGTTAAGATTTTTGGATTAATTTATACAGTACTTAATTTACAACTCTAATGGTGCCCTGGATATTTATTTTGATGAGTATGGAATTTCTGTTTTCTAGAATATAATGAAATCTTGGATTAGGGCATCTTATAGCATATTATATCTTCTGTAATTTTCTTGGAAATTTTATCTGAATATTTTGGGTACTTTATTCTTTAATGTGCTAAATATGATATACAGTCAAAAATGCAAATAGTCCCCAATTATTGATTGGAAAATTATGAAATTTGACCAGTGAGTGTTTCAAATTATGATAGTCACCCGGTAATTTTCTTTGGAATTTTAGATGGATAAAAACAGTACCTCCTTCATTAAGTTAAGAAAATTAGTATCTTGCTTTAAAATAGATTCAGAGTTCAAATGATGGAGAAAAATTATGGTACTTGGTTTATGATGGTTTTAGGTCACTTTATAGCTTACATAATTTTCTTGGGATTTTTGGATGAATATTTACGGTACTTCCTTCATGATATAGTAAAAGTGGCCTAAAATGGTAAATTAGGAAATATAGGCATAAACATCTCTGAAATTTCTACAAAACTTGGAATTGCTGTTTAAATGTTGGATATGATTTTTACTAATTTTATGATGATTTATTATTGACTCATTAGTGCACTTCATGTTCATACAAGGGCATTTGAGATCTTATAATAAATAAATTAAATGCCAAATGAAATAGAAAAATTATTAATTTCTGGATTTAGACTAAATAGGTCATGGTAGACCTCCAGTAAATATTATATGGGATTTGGAAGACAGTTGGGAGTACCACCCCTCGCATACCTCATAAAGATTAGGACGGTTTGCGTTTAGTAAAACTGCAGAAGTTGAACTAGTGTGGGTAATGAACTTGGGAGATGGAATTTTGGTGGTTTGCTGGTTTGGATAGGGTGAGTTAAATCAAGTTCATTTTTGGAAGTCAGGATGGGTAGGGTGTGAGATTGACTAGCGATAGGTAGAGTTCGGGTTCGACGGAAGACCGTCCTCCCCGAGAAGAGGAAGAGTCAAGCCACCCTAGGAATAGCCCACTGGAATGCGAGAAGGGAATGGGTTAAGGGAACCAATCAAGTATAATAAGTGTCTTGGAAAGGGAGTTTTGGGATTCACCCCATCATAGCTCCTAGTACCGCTGCGAGCCCTTCACCGGGTAACCCTCGGGAAGTCCAAGGTTAACCTTAAATGGTAGGAATAAAATGATCAAGAGTAACCCTAATAATAGTTGTACCGCACACCTACACTTGTACACTTAGGAATAAGAAATGGCACGGAAAGGGTAGAGTAGGTCCATGGTCTAAGGGCCTACTAGTAATGACGATGGTTGGTTGGTAAGTTGGAAGTCCAGGGAGCGTGATGCTCGGGGACTTGGTATAGGCTTAGTAGCCTAGAGAGCTGGAGGCTCGGTAACATAAGAACTTGTACAAATATAATTGTCATGATTGCATGTGCATAAAATTGGTGGGTCATCGGTACTAGGCGATCGATCACACCGACAGCGGTACGTTGACTCGGCGAAAAGCCTGGTGGGTACAACCAGCACTAATACGCGGATACTCTAAGGGGCGTATGGAAGGGCTAGGCCTGGTAGTGTGATTACCCGCCTAGGAGTGGGGGGCCCGACTCACTATCTCCGTTTGCCACAACGGAGGTTCCTGGGGGTGAAGCTAGCCGCCCGAACAGGGGGAACTAAAGGTCTGTGCGCATAGAGTCGTGTGGGTATGTTGCACTTGCTTGTGCATTTCATAGCATAACTGTGTGTCATAGCATAAACATGCCACCTAACGTATAAAATGGTATGGGACGCTTTATACGATAGGCTCTGCAAAACGACCCCTTGGTCTATAGGGGTAATCCCTATAAATCAATGGTTATATTACTTGTACTTTCACTTACTTGCCATTCTTGCTGTTTGACAACCGACACCCCAACGTATAAGTGGTATGGGACACTCTATACGATAGGAGCCCTGCAAAAGATCCCTCGGCTTATGCGCTTCCACGCATAAGTTAAGGTTACATTTCTTACTTTCTGTTTTCATCATATTTATTATAGAATTGCTAGTATAGGTCCGCTGTCACCTGTTTATTTGATTTAATCTCCACCTTCATGGCCTTCCCTTTCTTCCTCTCCGCTCGGTACCTAGGAGCCATGGGGGAAGGGGTAGGGGATGATAGGGCTTAGTCTTTATGACTAACGGTTTTTGAACCACAACATTTTAGGTGTACCATATGGAAGGGTCACGGCTATTGCAGTTCCTGACAGAGTTGACCCCGCGACCGTGTTACCATTGCCACCAGCCGGGACATACGCGGGTCAAATGCCCCTTGATGGGTGGGACCCCACCGGCTCAGCAGCCAGGAGGCCGAAGACGTAGACGCAGACGTGGATCGCGAGGCGGCGACGGCAGGCCGAAAAGGAAGAAGCACCCAGAGATGCAGTACCAGCAGAGTACCGAGTCGGTGGAGTTGGGCCAGTCCAGTTTGGGTGCTCTCGGTTCAGTGACAGTTACGGTGACGCTTAGTGTTAGTTTTGCTTCCGCGAGTGACTTGTAGTGAGGATATGATGTACCGGGCTTAAGCCCGTATTTGCAGTACTCTGACATATTGTGGACACTCCCTTCGTGGAGATTTATTTATTTACATATGATTATTGTGGACTTGCTCTTATTTTATTATGCTACTATTTTGCGATCGAAAAGGGCCGACAGAATTGGCGTTTTGTAGTGGCGACCTTCCCGTGAGTCGGTGCAACCGCAAAGCGGCAATTCTGGGCTAAGACCCCGGTGGTTTGAAAAAAAAAGGGGGTCTTACGGAGCGGGATGCTCGGGGACTTGGTATAGGCTTAGTAGCCTAGAGAGCTGGAGGCTCGGTAACATAAGAACTTGTACAAATATAATTGTCATGATTGCATGTGCATAAAAGTGGTGGGTCATCGGTACTAGGCGATCGATCACACCGACAGCGGTACGTTGACTCGGCGAAAAGCCTGGTCGGTACAGCCAGCACTAATACGCGGATACTCTAGGTTGTGTTCTTCTAGGGGCGTATGGAAGGGCTAGGCCTGGTAGTGTGATTACCCGCCTAGGAGTGGGGGGCCCGACTCACTGTCTCCGTTTGCCACAACGGAGGTTCCTGGGGGTGAAGCTAGCCGCCCGAACAGGGGGAACTAAAGGTCTGTGTGCATAGAGTCGTGTGGGTATGTTGCACTTGCTTGTGCATTTCATAGCATAACTGTGTGTCATAGCATAAACATGCCACCTAACGTATAAAATGGTATGGGACGTTTTATACGATAGGCTCTGCAAAACGACCCCTTGGTCTATAGGGGTAATCCCTATAAATTAATGGTTATATTACTTGTACTTTCACTTACTTGCCATTCTTGCTGTTTGACAACCGACACCCCAACGTATAAGTGGTATGGGACACTCTATACGATGGGAGCCCTGCAAAAGATCCCTCGGCTTATGCGCTTCCACGCATAAGTTAAGGTTACATTTCTTACTTTCTGTTTCTATCATATTTATTATAGAATTGCTAGTATAGGTCCGCTGTCACCTGTTTATTTGATTTAATCTCCACCTTCATGTCCTTCCCTTTCTTCCTCTCCGCTCGGTACCTAGGAGCCATGGAGGAAGGGGTAGGGGATGATAGGGCTTAGTCTTTATGACTAACGGTTTTCGAACCACAACATTTTAAGTGTACCATATGGAAGGGTCACGACTATTGCAGTTCCTGACAGAATTGACCCCGCGACCGTGTTACCATTGCCACCAGCTGGGACATACGCGGGTCAAATGCCCCTTGATGGGTGGGACCCCACCGGCTCAGCAGCCAGGAGGCCGAAGACGTAGACGCAGACGTGGATCGCGAGGCGGCGACGGCAGGCCGAAAAGGAAGAAGCACCCAGAGATGCAGTACCAGCAGAGTACCGAGTCGGTGGAGTTGGGCCAGTCCAGTTTGGGTGCTCTCGGTTCAGTGACAGTTACGGTGATGCTTAGTGTTAGTTTTGCTTCCGCGAGTGACTTGTAGTGAGGATATGATGTACCGGGCTTAAGCCCGAATTTGCAGTACTCTGACATATTGTGGACACTCCCTTCGTGGAGATTTATTTATTTACATATGATTATTGTGGACTTGCTCTTACTTTATTATGCTACTATTTTGCGATCGAAAAGGGCCGGCAGAATTGGCATTTTGTAGTGGCGACCTTCCCGTGAGTCGGTGCCACCGCAAAGCGGAAATTCTTGGCTAAGACCCCGGTGGTTTGAAAAAAAAAGGGGGGGGGGGGGTCTTACAAGTGGTATCAGAGGGAAACCTCGATCGGAAAATTAGCAGTCCACTAACCCTGGGTCACCCCCGCTCGAATTTAGTTTGGGGACAAACTAAGCAGCGGAAGCAGTGGTGTGTCCATAAGGGAAATGACATGTGAAAGTCTACTTCATCGTTAATTGGAATCCTTCTCTGTAGCCTGTGGCCTACCCTGCCCCCAACAGGGAACACCTCCGGCGGCAGAGAACATCTCCCATAATTCTCTAGTCTACGACGTAGACTCAACCAACTAGGACTCGTGACTAACCATGACAATTTATAGTGTGCCCTAGTTCAAAATAGACCTTGGGTATGAATTTGGTTAAGGAAAGGAGATACCCAAAGAGAATAAAGGAGGAGTTTAGCACGAGAATGACTACCTAAGACGAAAACTCAGGTGTCCCTACTATCCCAATCAACGATTATTCGAAGCGGTAGACTACTTTAAGGAGAATTGAGACCAATAATACATTAGCAGAATGGTAAAATACAAGTAGTCTCAACCGTCAACACCAGTAACAAAATTACCTAGAGGCAACCACCGAGACAAACACTGAGGGTCGGATAGGAATGCAAGTTCGGAAGATACCCATGTGAGATTGGGAACATTTTGACCCGGATAAAGTTGTCATAAATGTGACTCAGAGAGTTTAAAGTATGGAGTATATTAACGAGTTTCAGGGTGGAACCCCAAGTCAAAGATTGATGCCCTAGAAATTGTGCACCCAGCTAGGGCAGATGTAACAGGGTGATATCCAGGATACTTAGCCCAAGATAGGTAGGGGCTGATCTTTTGTTTATTGGGGGCTAAACCTTTGTTTATTGGGCAAATTAGTATTGGATGGCGTTTCCCTGGATTCAGGACAAAGATCCGAAGGCATTGGGATCAGATTTTGTTGAAGACGCCGAGGCTCAGGTGAGACTAACCAGAGACAGAATGTTAGAAGCGCGGAGCAGACAGGCTAAGTATTATGACGCCCGACATCGTCAGGTGGCGTTCAGGTGGGGAGACCGAGTGCTTTTAAAGATCCGGCCCATGCATGGAGTTTCACAGGTGCGTGGTCGGAGGAAGAAGTTCAGCCCTAGGTATATGGGCCCTTACGGGATCCTAGAACGGATCGGGCCCTAGCTTACAGGCTGGAGTTGCCATCAGAGCTGGCAGCTCTGCACGACGTACTCTACGTTTCTTCACTTAGGAGGTCTTTACTGCGCCCGGAGCAGCAGATTTTGACCACAGATGGCCCGGTGGCCTCGGATCGGTCAGTCAACTTGGAGCCTATCGGGATTGACGACACGGCAGTGCGTGTCTTGCGACGGAAGAAGGTTCCGTTGGTCAAGGTTATGTGGAACAATCATGGGCAGGATGAGCATACATGGGAGCCACAGGACTTGATGCGGCAAAAATACCCGGAACTTTTTCGTCAGGTATACCTCACAACCCCTCTGGACAATCAATTTGCCTCCCTGTTTTAAACCAATGAGACTGAAATTTCAAGAATAGGGGCTAATCTTTCGTTTATTGGGGTGAATATACCTAGTTAGGTGGGCGAATTAATCTTAGGCTTGAAACCGCATAAAGCGAACATAACATAGGGATGTAATTTCTTTAATTCTCATGGGATGTTACAAGCTTCTTTTCCCGATTTGAGTACCGTAGGCTTAACCTTGATTTCGGGGACGAAATCTTTGTTTTGTTTATTGGGATTTGTAACATCCCATTTCCGGCTAGACCCCTAGGAGTCGGTTGGTTGTGGTAGAACCCTGGGGAGCCCAGAAATCGAAATTAAGCGACCAAGAATTCAGGTCACGGGTTGGTCACGCCCGTGACCGACCCGTCACGCCCGTGACATAGGGCGTGACCACGCTCGACGATCGTCGATCCCAATTCGACGATCGTCGAACCAGGAATTGGCCACACGGGCATGTCACGCCCGTGACCCCCAATGTCACGCCCGTAACATAGGGCGTGACCATGCTCGACGATCGTCGATCCCAATTCGACGATCGTCGAACCAGAATTGGCCACACGGGCATGTCACGCCCGTGACCCACAATGTCACGCCCGGGACATAGGGCGTGACAAGGCTCGACGATCGTCAATCCCAATTCGACGATCGTCGAACCAGAATTGGCCTCACGGGCCAGTCACGCCCGTGACCCAGGTGTCACGCCCGTGACCACCCTTCGACGATCGTCGATCTTAGTTCGACGATCGTCGATCCTAGATTTGGCTATCCGGGCCTGTCACGCCCGTGACCTATGTGTCACGCCCGTGACCAAGGCCGAAACGTCAGCCAGACTTGAAATTTCGGTAACCGACGTGGTAATCAATTCGGATTATGGGAAGTTACACCAGGAGTATTTATGGGTCGTTTCCTACTTTAATTGTTTAAATAAATAAGAAAATGTTAGTCCAATAGGAAATCGCCACCTGGCAAACATCTCTTCGTTTCCAGCAATTCAATTACCAGCATCATAACCGAAACGTTATTAAGAAGAAATATTAATGGCCGTGAACGTTTCAACCTTTCCCCTCCCTCCTCTCTTCCCTTTAAAAAGGCCCCTTAGGCTCAAGGATGAAGTTTCCCAGCCCTTACCTGAAGTTTCGAGTCTCCTACTGTGCTGTAGAAGAATTCCGACGACGCCACCACCGCGCCATGACAGTCCAACATCCATCTTGCCGTCAAACCACGAATAAGGTCCTCCTCTACTCTTTCTTCTATGGATAGATCTTAGAAATCATTAGGAGAGATATCGGGCTCAAAAGAGCCGGATCGGGTGAGCATTTCCATGCCTTTCTGAAATTTGCATGGTGGCGGGTTCGCCGGAAACCGCCTCTCCGGCGGCCGTGCCGCCGCCCGACGCTAGCCCTCACCTCAACAGAGGTGGTGGTGGTGGTGGCCGGCCAGGGAGATCGCTGGATGGCCGGGTAATAGCTTTGGAAAAGCTACAGGAAACTAAGTTTTCAAACTTCTGGTTTCGGGCTGTTGAAGAAGATGAACAGTGCCATGAGAATTAAATCCTATTTTTAAAACAATTTCTGAATAAAAATATCTGTCACATTAAATAATTTGGGAAAAATAATTAGAGGCTTCTACAGGAAAAATGGTCAACATAGAAAATATAGCCCTTGAAGTCTACTTTACTTCAAAATTGATTTCACTTGGTTTGGATTCTTGGTTAGACCACAGCACCCCTTTTTGGTGAGGTCTGTCCATAGGGCTATCTTGACTTTAGAAAAATTCCCCACTCCAATCCCGTCATCGAAATGAATTGAAATTTGGGGTGTGGCTTAATCTTAACTATATCTAGGTGTGATCCAAAAATGAGAATTTTTGGAAAATATTTTTGTATAGTTTTTAGAAAAATTCAATAATCCTAGCTTAATTTAATTAGATGGCTAAATAATTTCCAAACCCTCCCAAGTTTTGGTGAGTGGTCCCTGGGTTTACCATAAGGTTCTGTTTAATTTTTCATCTCATTTGGAGATGGTTTGGATTAGAAAAGATCAAACCTAAGTTTTGCCCTAACAAGGGGTCTTAGGTTAAAGGTGCACTTTTGAGATTTGGGTGGTCATATCGCCTCAACAGGGGCTGATATTGTGGTCGCTGACTTTCTTGGGCATGAAACACCCTCCAAGGGAGTTTAGAGTGGTTTGGTGTAGGGTAGCCCTAGAACCCTAGGGTATGTCCCTTAATGGGGATTTGTAGGGTTGTGAAGGTCATGGGGTCAAATGACCTTGGTCTGACTTTAAATTTGGTGGAAAGGACCATAGGGACATTAAAATTCTCTGGTAAAAATATTAGGGTATTTGGAGACCTTTAGCCCACCTAAAACCCTAACCCTAGTTTAGGTCACCAACCTTAATTTTGAATTATTAAGCTGTTAACTGAACTACAAATCAAGCAAAAATTTGGGTAGAGTGATTTTATGGTCCAAGAAGATATAATATAATTTTTTTAAGATTTTTGGATTAATTTATACAGTACTTAATTTACAACTCTAATGGTGCCCTGGATATTTATTTTGATGAGTATGGAATTTCTGTTTGCTGGAATATAATGAAATCTTGGATTATGACATCTTATTGCATATTATATCTTCTGTAATTTTCTTGGAAATTTTATCTGAATATTTTGGGTACTTTATTCTTTAATGTGCTAAATATGATATACAGTCAAAAATGCAAATAGTGCCCAATTATTGATTGGAAAATTATGAAATTTGACCAGTGAGTGTTTCAAATTATGATAGTCACCCGGTAATTTTCTTTAGAATTTTAGATGGATAAAAACAGTACCTCCTTCATTAAGTTAAGAAAATTAGTATCTTGCTTTAAAATAGATTCAGAGTTCAAGTGATGGAGAAAAATTATGGTACTTGGTTTATGATGGTTTTAGGTCACTTTATAGCTTACATAATTTTCTTGGGATTTTTGGATGAATATTTACAGTACTTCCTTCATGATATAGTAAAAGTGGCCTAAAATGGTAAATTAGGAAATATAGGCATAAACATCTCTGAAATTTCTAGAAAACTTGGAATTGCTGTTTAAATATTGGATATGATTTTTACTGATTTTATGATGATTTATTATTGACTCATTAGTGCACTTCATGTTCATACAAGGGCATTTGAGATCTTATAATAAATAAATTAAATGCCAATGAAATAGGAAAATTATTAATTTCTGGATTTAGACTAAATAGGTCATGGTAGACCTCCAGTAAATATTATATGGGATTTGGAAGACAGTTGGGAGTACCACCCCTCGCATACCTCATAAAGATTAGGACGGTTTGCGTTTAGTAAAACTGCAGAAGTTGAACTAGTGTGGGTAATGAACTTGGGAGATGGAATTTTGGTGGTTTGCTGGTTTGGATAGGGTGAGTTAAATCAAGTTCATTTTTGGAAGTCAGGATGGGTAGGGTGTGAGATTGACTAGCGATAGGTAGAGTTCGGGTTCGACGGAAGACCGTCCTCCCCGAGAAGAGGAAGAGTCAAGCCACCCTAGGAATAGCCCACTGGAATGCGAGAAGGGAATGGGTTAAGGGAACCAATCAAGTATAATAAGTGCCTTGGAAAGGGAGTTTTGGGATTCACCCCATCATAGCTCCTAGTACCGCTGCGAGCCCTTCACCGGGTAACCCTCGGGAAGTCCAAGGTTAACCTTAAATGGTAGGAATAAAATGATCAAGAGTAACCCTAATAATAGTTGTACCGCACACCTACACTTGTACACTTAGTAAGAAGAAATGGCACGGAATGGGTAGAGTAGGTCCATGGTCTAAGGGCCTACTAGTAATGACGATGGTTGGTTGGTAAGTTGGAAGTCCAGGGAGCGGGATGCTCGGGGACTTGGTATAGGCTTAGTAGCCTAGAGAGCTGGAGGCTCGGTAACATAAGAACTTGTACAAATATAATTGTCATGATTGCATGTGCATAAAAGTGGTGGGTCATCGGTACTAGGCGATCGATCACACCGACAGCGGTACGTTGACTCGGCGAAAAGCCTGGTGGGTACAGCCAGCACTAATACGCGGATACTCTAGGTTGTGTTCTTCTAGGGGCGTATGGAAGGGCTAGGCCTGGTAGTGTGATTACCCGCCTAGGAGTGGGGGGCCCGACTCACTGTCTCCGTTTGCCACAATGGAGGTTCCTGGGGGTGAAGCTAGCCGCCTGAACAGGGGGAACTAAAGGTCTGTGCGCATAGAGTCGTGTGGGTGTGTTACACTTGCTTGTGCATTTCATAGCATAACTGTGTGTCATAGCATAAACATGCCACCTAACGTATAAAATGGTATGGGACGTTTTATACGATAGGCTCTGCAAAACGACCCCTTGGTCTATAGGGGTAATCCCTATAAATCAATGGTTATATTACTTGTACTTTCACTTACTTGCCATTCTTGCTGTTTGACAACCGACACCCCAACGTATGAGTGGTATGGGACACTCTATACGATGGGAGCCCTGCAAAAGATCCCTCGGCTTATGCGCTTCCACGCATAAGTTAAGGTTACATTTCTTACTTTCTGTTTTCATAATATTTATTATAGAATTGCTAGTATAGGTCCGCTGTCACCTGTTTATTTGATTTAATCTCCACCTTCATGTCCTTCCCTTTCTTCCTCTCCGCTCAGTACCTAGGAGCCATGGGGGAAGGGGTAGGGGATGATAGGGCTTAGTCTTTATGACTAACGGTTTTCGAACCACAACATTTTAGGTATACCATATGGAAGGGTCACGGCTATTGCAGTTCCTGACAGAGTTGACCCCGCGACCGTGTTACCATTGCCACCAGCCGGGACATACGCGGGTCAAATGCCCCTTGATGGGTGGGACCCCACCGGCTCAGCAGCCAGGAGGCCGAAGACATAGACGCAGACGTGGATCGCGAGGCGGCGATGACAGGCCAAAAAGGAAGAAGCACCCAGAGATGCAGTACAGTAGAGTACCGAGTCGGTGGAGTTGGGCCAGTCCAGTTTGGGTGCTCTCGGTTCAGTGACAGTTACGGTGACGCTTAGTGTTAGTTTTGCTTCCGCGAGTGACTTGTAGTGAGGATATGATGTACCGGGCTTAAGCCCGTATTTGCAGTACTCTGACATATTGTGGACACTCCCTTCGTGGAGATTTATTTATTTACATATGATTATTGTGGACTTGCTCTTACTTTATTATGCTACTATTTTGCGATCGAAAAGGGCCGGCAGAATTGGCGTTTTGTAGTGGCGACCTTCCCGTGAGTCGGTGCCACCGCAAAGCGGCAATTCTGGGCTAAGACCCCGGTGGTTTGAAAAAAAAAGGGGTCTTACACATATAGCCAAGACTCCAATCACTCGTGCCAACGGTCTATAACCCCATGACTTAAGTAAAGTACAGTTCAGCATTTTCCCATTTCTCAAATCGCCATGCCATAGCCGAAAGCCGAGCTTCTATGGCTAAATGGACAGACACGGGTCACATCACCTTTCCCGAGGAGTTAAACATAACCGCATTATATTTCATAGATGACTCTCACGGCCATCAAAGCTAAGAACCAAGCATACAGCTCACATACTAGCCACACGGTCTCCGAGAGACAGGCTTCGTAATCAAAATGCTATCTGGGAGCTATCGACAGTGATAACCACTATCGTCTGGCGTTAACAACATAACTTCTCTTTTTGTACCCAGAATCAACCACAATTGGAACAACTATCCAGAAAAACAAGCAACATCCTGCAGTGCCAGAAAAACTGGGCTTTCATAAAATATAGCTCATCAAGAGCTATCACAAGCGATAATAACTATCGTTCGACAATATCCAACGATTATCACAACCGTGGTATTTTCTGGATTTTTTGCTGGAGAGTGTCTCTAGTACTTCCTACTACTCCCATTCACAGGCACAACCCTTCAGACTTCATAAAATACAAATTTATACTCGGAGTCTTCTCCGACACGCAAATTAACATCACCAATCAAGACCAACCTGTCTGTATGAGCTTCATACAACATGCTTATTCTGTACTGCGATTTCCGGATTCTATATGCAAAACTATCGAGGGATATCACGTATCAATTCATCAGAATTCCCTTCAGTTTTCCACCTTTTGGTGGGGGATTCCATGCATATGCAAAAAGAAGGACTTCACTTGCCCTAGAAGGAAGATCGTCACCCTTATTGATCGCTTAAGAACCATGCCCTTGTTTTTTGATCCGAATGGAACTGATCGTTACAGCTTCCTCTCCACGGATCTAGCGTCGATTTGTACTTCCAATCACAAGCACACATTGGATCGCTTCAACTCTTATCCTCCTGGACGTTTTCCCTCCTCTTTCCTCAAGAAGCTCAAGAAACAAGAGAGAAAGTGTGAGAGTGAAAAATGAGAATGAAATCTCAAATCCATCCCTTAACAGCAAGCTATCCCTATACGGTATCTGAGGCGGTCACCGCTTGGCCCAATGAACATCGCTCTGTCTCCCAAAACATCCTCCACCTTACTGCCACGTAGAAAGCTACCGCTGGTGTTAACTTACTACCATCGCGTGGTACCTTCCTGAGGCATAAGCCAATTTAATCAGCTATCGTTGCGCGTTAGCTCACTACCGCCCTGCGGTAGTCTCTCAACGATTCGTCGCAAGCGTTGAGTTCATCGAGTATTATCGCCACGCGATAGCCCACTGCCGTCGCATGGTAGTCTCTCAATGCTTCGTCGAAAGCGTTGAGTGCGTCGAGTGGTATCACCACGCAATACCTTGCTACCACCATACGGTAGATATCCGAGAGGACAGGCGATTTAATTCAAGGGCTACTGCCGGCGTTAACACTAGTGCCTGCATTAACTTCCAATCCTTCCTTTTCAGGATTTTTGGGGCATTACAATTCTCCTCTCCTTTAAGAAATTTTGTCCCAAAATTTTATTCATTGAAAGAAAATCAGTACATCAGCTTACAACATTAATTTACAAAAACAACTCGGGAAATTCCTCTTGCATGGTTTGCTCACGCTCCCATGTCAGTTCTTCACGACCGCAATTGTCCCAACGGTCTTTGAGCATCCTGATTGCTTTGTTACGTAGCTGTCTAATCTATGTATCCTCGATACGAATGGGTCTAACCTTCGTCGTTAGTGTAAGACCCCAACCTCGGAGATGATCGCGTTCGGGCACCGTTTTGAGGGTCAAAACGGTGTCGGGTGGAAAAATGGTCAACATGAATTTTGTTCGTCTCGACGAGATCTACAACTTTCATGTTGACCACTTTTCGATTTGAGGTCATCTCAGGGGCACACGGCCAGGCACACGGCCGTGTGCCTACCCGTGTTCAGTGGTCGAATGCGTTTTTGTGCAGTCTCGAGTCAGAGAAGTACACGGCCTGAGACACACGGCCGTGTCTCAAGCCGTGTGTGGGGCACACGGCCTCGAACACGGCCGTGTTCAAAGCCGTGTTCATGAAGCCCGACGATCGTCCTGAAGCTCCAGGTAACACGGCCCGTGGCACACGGCCGTGTCAGGACCCGTGTGGATCGGCGTAACTGATATTTTGGGTTGAATCCGAGCCGTCCGGATCTTTTATTTTGGATCTAACGGCTGGGGTTAACCTAGGGGGTATTAGGGTTGAGTTTGGGGCTGAATTCCCTCATTCCAACCCAACCCTTTCTCTTTCTAAACTCTTAGAGAGAGGTGAGAGCCAAGAGGAGGAGGAGCAAAGTTCCGGCCGCCGGCGGAGCACCGGAGCACCGATTCGCGATCCGAGTCCGGATCCTCGAAGGCAAGGGCGAGGCGAAGCTTTCCATCCGACTACATTTTTATGGCGCCGCGGAAATCTTCGAGGGTAACGATTCTCTTCTTGAGCATGTGAAGCTCTTCTTCCTTTGCATGGGAAAACCCCTCTCCCGCGAGTGTGCGGCGAGATCGCGGTATTCCTTGGGGTAGATATGTGAAGTCCCCCTTATTAGAGTCCGGAATCGTAGTACGGACATAGGCATGGTGTGTGAAGCCTACCCGGATGTGTTTTCCGGATCGGTGATGTTGTGCTATGCATATTTTAGCCGGAGAAGACTCCGAGCGTTGTGATTGTTTTTGGGTTGCTATGCGGTAGAATGCATCAGGGAATCTTGGGGATTAACCCCGAGGTGCACCCGGAAATTTGGGCGGAATCGAAGTTCTGCCATTTCGGTGGCCTGGGAGCCAGCCGGGAACATAGCGGGGCTATGTACCATGTTTGATTGCAGCAGGGATCCTTGGGAATGAAACCCGAGGTGCACCCGGAAATCTGGGCGGGATCGGAATTCTGCCATAGCGGTGGCCTGGGTGCCAACCGGGTACTTAGCAGGGCTATGTACCGTGTTTGATCGTTATTTGGGACTGGGGAAAGCTTAGTCCGCGCCAAAAGGCCGAATGGCAGTGGCGGAGTGAGCAACGGACTAGTAGCCCCCTACCCGCTCCATCTGCTCGGTTAAAGTGACCTAAAGTTGTACGTGGGACTTACCGAGGTTTGGAGATCGAGTCTAGGCTACGGCTGAAAGGACTAAATGCTCACGTGATTGCCATCCTGGGGGTGGTGGCGGAGTCGAGGACCGGACGGGGTTCGGACTGGCCCGCTGAGTAAGTGCCCTGAGAGCACGGGGTGCACGGCCGTGTGAGCGTGCACCTATGATGAGTTGCTTATTTTGCTGTGTGGCTTGTTTGGCTAACAAGTGCAGGGAAGAAGCTTGGCCGCCCCGGTTTGGGGGCGGAATCGTTATAATTTGGTCAGCTTTAGCTGACCGTTATATTTGTTTGCCACCGGGCGGTGGTTTGTGGCTTGCAGGTGCTGCGGAGCAGAGCGGGAAATAGCGGGCTAAAGCCCTTGTTGCTGTGCCGGCCCTCGAAGGCCTAGCTGCTTATGTTTCTTTCCCGTTTTCATGTATGGCCGGCCTGCGTGCCGAAGTTTGGAAAACACTATTTTGTTAAGTGAACAATGTAAGGCCTTAAGGCCGTGAACTCTTTTGTGTATGTACTCCTTCCTGGGTTGTAGTGGACATTCATGCTCTGTGGCAGGGTTTTTATCTTTTCGCAACTTAATTCTTTTACTTCCGCTAGGTGTTGTGTAGGACGCTCTGATTGGTTGTGTGGTTTCAATGCGTAACCAACCGGTCTGTCTGTGGTATATGGCGTCGGGCCCCGGCCGGACCTACTGTTATATACTATGCGACGGATAGGGGTGTTACAAATTGGTATCAGACTACTGGTTTCGGTCAAGCTTAAATGAATTCGTGGACGAATTCACTTTAAGGGGTGGTGAGCACATGTATGTGCGTCATCGTTATAACATGAAAAGAACCCATGAATGTCCACTTAGGAATGAAAATACACATGTTTGGGGAACCTGCGTGTTCCTATAATTGCTTTTTGCAATTTTGTTCGGTCCTTTATTGGTGTCCTGTACGATTGTAGGTGTCCGAGTGTGGCGCGTGGCAGTCTGAATGCACACTTTCTGGGAAAAGTACTGCACCCAGCGACGTGCCGGAGACCCCTACGTCTTTGGAAACCATAAGAAGGGTGGTTGAAGTGGTGTTCGCGGTGACCAACGCACATCACGGGAGTAATGTGCAACCATTTGTCCCTGAGGTGGCCCCAACATCGGGTGGTATGTTGGAGCAAAGGGCATTTGGGGGTCAAGTAGAGCAGCAGAGGAGCCTAACTGTGGCGCAGGGAGCGCTTTCGGTGGACGCATATTTGCAGACGTTCCTTATGGTAAGGCGCTACCCAGGCTTTGAATGGGAAAGCGAGCAATCTATAGTGGATAGATTTTATAACGGTCTGCGCAGCGAGTTGCGTATCCTACTGCTAGGACCAAAGTTATTGGGATTCCGAGCTTTGGTGGAATCGGCCAGAGCTTTGGAAGTGGAGTTGGGGAAAACTCACCGAGTACCAGTGGATAGGGTACCAAACCCTACAGATCCTATACGGACTGCCTATCGAAAGACGCCGAGAAAAGATGCTGGGTCATCTAATACCCTCAATTGTTATTCTTGTGGCAAGAAAGGGCACCTCGCCAGAGAGTGTTGGGAGGGTGCTCATAAGACAAGGAAAGTTTTGGCAGGAGCAGTCGCAGATGCTATGACAAAGGATTCGGTGGTCAAGTTGACAACCTCAAAATCCGGGTACCGTAGGTGGTACAAAAAGGCTAGGAGGTCGAGTCTAGTCCCTTCCTCTAGCACATCCGGAGCAACTATAACCCAAACCCCGGATGCATGCTTTGTTTGTGGAAAGCCGGGGCACTATGCCCGGGATTGTTGGTATGGACGCTCAATGTCCAAAAAGAAGCCGGGGGCTATATATGAGGAGAAGGGAAAGGCGGTGGCGTTCGCCGCACCGCTGTTTACTCCGGTCCAACTGGGAATGGACAGCCTTGGATAGCAGGAGGCCATGTGGCCGATCGTCGGGAAGACAGGTATGGTTTAATTGAGCAATTTAGCTTCTTATACCTGTTACCCTTTTTGCGTTTTAGCTTAGGACTGGAGGTTCTAGGCTTTGTTTGGATTTTTGGCAATCCGGCGAGAGCATTGTCCGAGGCGGAAGCTTCGCGCTCCTTTTGTCCAAAAGATTTATATCATGCATTGAAGTACCTTCTTCGATGGCAAAGGACAAATTGGATGCGTTGTGGCGTTACGGATGTTCAATGCGCGCAAAGAGAGTTTCTGTATTGCAAGGTTACGGTTTAGGGGTCAGGGATTTGACGTGCAAGCGTCGTTACTGCCACCATGGGAGGCTTGAAGCCTAAGCCTACATTGGGTAGTATCTCGGGTGTATCCGAATATCCTGATGTGTTTCCCTGGAGTCCCTCCGTGGCGAGCGATCGATTTCACGAGTGAGCTGGCGCCAGGTGCTAAACCTGGGTCACGCTCTCCATATCGGTTAACGCCTAATGAGTTGGCAGAATTGAAAGTTCAACTGGAAGAGTTTCTGGAGCCAGGTCATGTGTGTCCAAGTTTGTCGTCTTGGAGCACACCGGTCCTTTTCGTGTAGAAAAAGGACGGGAGTTTGCGGCTCTGAATGATTTTTGGAGAACTGAACAGTTGTTAAAGGAGAGCAAGTACCCGATCCCAAAGATTGACGATCTGTTTGATCAGTTGGGTGGGTCATCGGCGTACTTAAAGTTGGATCTTAAGTCCGGTTATTATCGGCTGAGAATCAGGGAAAGTGATATCCCAAAGACATCGTTCAACACAAGATATGGGCATTTCGGGTTTACGGTCAAGCCGTTCGGGCTGACTAATGCGCCATCGGTGTTCATGGATTTGATGAACAAGACGTTCAGGGAGTACTTGGACCGTGTTGTGATCGTCTTTATTGACGACCTATTGGTGTGCTCGCAGTGCGAAGAAGATCGCTTCAAGCACATGCGTTTGGTTTTGGAGACACTAAGGAGGAACGAGCTATACGCAAAGTTCTCCAAAAGGCGAGTTTTGGCTGTCTTCAGTGGCGTTCCCTGGTCATGTAGTCGGTGGGGAAGGTGTTGCGGTGGATCCGGCGTAGATTGTTGCTATTCGAGAGTGGTCTGTGTTGTCTTCGGTAGCGGAAGTCCGGAGTTTGCCGGGGCTTGCCGACTATGACCGGCACTTCGTGGAGAACTTCTCGCGGATAGCGATACCTCTCACGATTTTGACAAGGAAAGGCCAAGGTTTTGTGTGGGCGCATGAGTGTGCGCAAGCTTTTGAAGAGCTGAAGAGTCGGTTGACCACGGCGCCAGTGCTTAGTTCGCCGAGTGGGACCGAGGGCTTCGAGGTTTGTGGTGACGCCTCGGGTAGTGGTTTGGGTTGTATGCTGGTGCAGCACGGTAGCGTGATAGCTTGTGGATCACGTCAGCTAAAAGTGCATGAAAGGTATTATCCGGGTCGCGACTTGGAGTTGGCGGCCGTGATGTTTGCGCTTAAGCTGTGGTGGTACTACCCGTACAGCGTTGAGGTCGATGTTCTTACCGGCCGTAAGAGCCCGAATTACCTATGGGATCAATAGGAGCTGAACTTGAGTCAGCGGTGATGAATGGAGTCCCTGGGGTACTATACGTTCAAGATTCATCATGCACCTAGCAAGAGCAATGCAGTGGCGGATACGTTGGGTCGCAGGGCTCCCGCCCAAGCTACGTGGTTGTCGGTGTATGATGAGAGGCTAGTTTGGGAATTGGAAGCGTTAGAGATCTGCTGTGTTGACAAGCGGACTAGCGCCAGAGCGTTATTGAACTGGTCGGAAGTCCAGTATGACCTGGCTGATCGTATTCGGCAGGTTATGGTTTGTGTAGCTACATGAAGGAAATCATGGATGCGGCTTGATGGGTCAAAGTCCCAAATCGACGGTTGTAGGTGGGCTACCAAGGAAAGACAATCGTCTGTGCGGCCCAAGCATGGGTAATCTATGGGTAGGGTTGTGATACGCTACCAAGTACTCAACTCGCTTAGGAGGCACGTAGTTGTGTCGTTATCTGGAGAAGTGCTCTGGTGGGAAGAACTCTAGAAGGGCGTGGCAGTGTCAGAATGCCAGCCTTGCGCCTTAGTGAAGGCAGAGTGCCAAGTGCCGGGGAATTCTCGAATCCTTGCCTAGTTCGGAATAGAAGTTCGACTGGACTGAGTGCATGGTATGCCGAAGTCGCAGTGGGGTAACAACGCCGTTTGGGTGTTCGTAGTTGCGTTGACCTTAGAGTCGCACTTCATTCCGCATATGAAGGATAATTCGGTGGAGTAACTGGCAAAGTTGTACGTTGACAATATTGTTAGGCTGCATGGTGTGCCTCGTAGCATTGTGAGTGATCGCGATGGGCGGTTCACGTCAAATGATTGGAGGTTGGTGCAGCAGATGCTGGGGACAAAGTTAAAGTTCAGTACATCTTTCCATCCGCAGACGGATGGGCAGACCGAGAGGGTCAATAGAACGATGGAGGACATGCTACGCATGTGTGTTCTGGATTTCGGTAAGCATTGGGAAGACCACCTTTATTTGGTGGAGTTCGCGTACAACAACAGCTACCAAGCGAGTATACAAATGGCGCCCTTCGAGGCCCTGTATGGTAGGAAGTGTCGCACGCCGTTATCATGGCTTGAAACGGGTGAGGCAAGGTTGTACAAGAAGCAGGAGGTGGAGAGTGCTACCTCGTTGGTGCGGATCATTCGGGAGCGCTTGTTGATCGCTCAGGACCGGCAGGCGAAGTACTACAATGCCAAGCACCGGAACGTGGAGTTCGCGGTAGGCGATTGGGTATATTTGAAAGTGAAGCCGTTCAAGGGGGTTTCGCGGGTAAGACGCTTGAAGAAGCTGAGCCCAAGATACCTTGGACCTTTTGAGGTTCTGGAGCGAGTCGGCGAAGCGGCTTACCGTTTGAGGCTATCGGAGGAATTGGGTGGTTTACGTGATGTGTTCCACATTTCTGTGTTGCGGAAGGCGGTGCAAGAGCCTTCGCAAGTGATCGCGGTTGATCAGGTGCCGGTTGAGGAAGGGTTGACAACGAAAGTCAAGCCCATATCTATTGAGGATTTCGAAGTCAAGCGGCTTCGGAACAAGGAAATCAGAATGGTGAAGGTCCGTTGGGATAACTGCGGACGCGAGGAGCTCTCTTGGGAGCGAGAGCAGGCAATGCGCGAGGAGTACCCCGAGTTGTTCCCCTCAGGTACTCGTTATGTTTATTTTGTGTAGTCTCTGTTCTTAATTTCGGGACGAAATTCTCTTAAGGGGGAGGGAGTTGTAAGACCCCAACCTCGGAGATGATCGCGTTCGGGCACCATTTTGAGGGTCAAAACGGTGTCGGGTGGAAAAATGGTCAACATGAATTTTGTTCGTCTCGACGAGATCTACAACTTTCATGTTGACCACTTTTCGATTTGAGGTCATCTCAGGGGCACAAGGCCAGGCACACGGCCGTGTGCCTACCCGTGTTCAGTGGTCGAATGCGTTTTTGTGCAGTCTCGAGTCAGAGAAGTACACGGCCTGAGACACACGGCCGTGTCTCAAGCCGTGTGTGGGGCACACGGCCTCGAACACGGCCGTGTTCGAAGCCGTGTTCATGAAGCCCGACGATCGTCCTGAAGCTCCAGGTAACACGGCCCGTGGCACACGGCCGTGTCAGGACCCGTGTGGATCGGCGTAACTGATATTTTGGGTTGAATCCGAGCCGTCCGGATCTTTTATTTTGGATCTAACGGCTGGGGGTTAACCTAGGGGGTATTAGGGTTGAGTTTGGGGCTGAATTCCCTCATTCCAACCCAACCCTTTCTCTTTCTAAACTCTTAGAGAGAGGTGAGAGCCAAGAGGAGGAGGAGCAAAGTTCCGGCCGCCAGCGGAGCACCGGAGCACCGATTCGCGATCCGAGTCCGGATCCTCGAAGGCAAGGGCGAGGCGAAGCTTTCCATCCGACTACATTTTCATGGCGCCGCGGAAATCTTCGAGGGTAACGATTCTCTTCTTGAGCATGTGAAGCTCTTCTTCCTTTGCATGGGAAAACCCCTCTCCCGCGAGTGTGCGGCGAGATCGCGGTATTCCTTGGGGTAGATATGTGAAGTCCCCCTTGTTAGAGTCCGGAATCGTAGTACGGACATAGGCATGGTGTGTGAAGCCTACCCGGATGTGTTTTCCGGATCGGTGATGTTGTGCTATGCATATTTTAGCCGGAGAAGACTCCGAGCGTTGTGATTGTTTTCGGGTTGCTATGCGGTAGAATGCATCAGGGAATCTTGGGGATTAACCCCGAGGTGCACCCGGAAATTTGGGCGGAATCGAAGTTCTGCCATTTCGGTGGCCTGGGAGCCAGCCGGGAACATAGCGGGGCTATGTACCATGTTTGATTGCAGCAGGGATCCTTGGGAATGAAACCCGAGGTGCACCCGGAAATCTGGGCGGGATCGGAATTCTGCCATAGCGGTGGCCTGGGTGCCAACCGGGTACTTAGCAGGGCTATGTACCGTGTTTGATCGTTATTTGGGACTGGGGAAAGCTTAGTCCGCGCCAAAAGGCCGAATGGCAGTGGCGGAGTGAGCAACGGACTAGTAGCCCCCTACCCGCTCCATCTGCTCGGTTAAAGTGACCTAAAGTTGTACGTGGGACTTACCGAGGTTTGGAGATCGAGTCTAGGCTACGGCTGAAAGGACTAAATGCTCACGTGATTGCCATCCTGGGGGTGGTGGCGGAGTCGAGGACCGGACGGGGTTCGGACTGGCCCGCTGAGTAAGTGCCCTGAGAGCACGGGGTGCACGGCCGTGTGAGCGTGCACCTATGATGAGTTGCTTATTTTGCTGTGTGGCTTGTTTGGCTAACAAGTGCAGGGAAGAAGCTTGGCCGCCCCGGTTTGGGGGCGGAATCGTTATAATTTGGTCAGCTTTAGCTGACCGTTATATTTGTTTGCCACCGGGCGGTGGTTTGTGGCTTGCAGGTGCTGCGGAGCAGAGCGGGAAATAGCGGGCTAAAGCCCTTGTTGCTGTGCCGGCCCTCGAAGGCCTAGCTGCTTATGTTTCTTTCCCGTTTTCATGTATGGCCGGCCTGCGTGCCGAAGTTTGGAAAACACTATTTTGTTAAGTGAACAATGTAAGGCCTTAAGGCCGTGAACTCTTTTGTGTATGTACTCCTTCCTGGGTTGTAGTGGACATTCATGCTCTGTGGCAGGGTTTTTATCTTTTCGCAACTTAATTCTTTTACTTCCGCTAGGTGTTGTGTAGGACGCTCTGATTGGTTGTGTGGTTTCAATGCGTAACCAACCGGTCTGTCTGTGGTATATGGCGTCGGGCCCCGGCCGGACCTACTGTTATATACTATGCGACGGATAGGGGTGTTACAGTTAGCCCACTATCCACCAGTACCTGACCATCCGCAATCACTTGCGTAGGCATTTGCAAAGCCTTCCGTAACACCGAGATATGAAATACATCATGCAAACTATTTAGCTCCGTCGAAAGAGCTAATCGATAAGCAGCTTCACCAACTTGTTCAATCACTTCAAATGGACCAAGGTACCTCGGACTCAGCTTTTTCAAGCACCAAACCCTGGACACGCCTTTGAATGGCTTTTTCTTCAGATATACCCAATCACCAACCGCAAACTCCACGTTTCGGTGCTTGGCGTTGTAGTACTTAGCTTGTCTATCCTGGGCCACCAATAACTGATCTCGTATAGTGCATATAGTCGAATTTGCATCTTCGAATTCTTTATGCTTATACAACTTCGATTCGCCTATTTCCGCCCAAGTTAAAGGAGTATGACACTTCCTACCATGTAAAGCTTCGAAGGCGCGCCATTTGAATGCTAGCTTAATAGCTATTATTTTAGGCGAACTTGATCATATAGAGATGGTCCTCCCACCTCTTTCGAAATCTAAGGCGCACATACAGAGCATGTCCTCCATTGTCCTGCTAGTTCTCTCGGTCTGACCATCCGTTTGCGAAGGAAAGGCCGTACTGAACTTTAGTTAAGTACCTAATAACTGGTGGATTAGCCTCCAATCACTTGAAGTAAAGCGCCCGTCTCGATCACTGATTATGTTATAGGGCACACCGTGCAAACGTACTATGTTGTCAACATACAACTTAGCTAATTTTTCAACTAAATCGTCCCTCTTATTCGGTATGAAGTGTGATATCTTTGTCAACCAGTCAATGATCGCCCACACGGCATCGTTCCCACTCTAAGATCTCGACAATCTGTGCATGAAATCCATAGAAATGCCATCGAACTTCTACACCGGAATTGGAAACGACTTCATAAAACCACCAGGTTTTTGACATTCCGCTCCAAGGTGCAAGTATGACACTTCACCACGTAAAGAGATACGTCCTTCTTTAAACCGGGCCACTAGAACATCTTTTTCATGTCCTTATACATCTTTTTGCTCCCTAGATGGATTGAGTATTTAGTAAAATGTGCTTCATACATCAACTCCTCTCACAGTTTACCCACATTTGGGACGCACAAACGACCGTCCTTTCTCAAAAGACCGTCATCCAAGGAGAATTGGGAATTTGATCCATCCGCTACATAGCGCTTTATACTCTCATCGAGTTCCATTGCTCGTCGAACTCTGTCTACGAGGTCATATTGCACCTCCATTTAGTTCAAGCTCACAATTGCAGTGGCATTCTTATCAATACAAGAAATATCTAAGGCTTCTAACTCCTGGATCAGATGCACATCATGCATCTGTAGCTAACTTGCTCGTACTGGAGTCCTACAACTCAAGGCATCTGCGACCACATTTCCCTTTCCGGGTGTGTAATGTATTTGGAAAGTGTAGTCCCTGAGGAACTTCATCCATATCTGTTGTCGCATGTTCAGATCCTGATCTATTAAATACTTAAGGAATTTATGGTCTGTGAAGATATCAACTTTCACGTCATACAAGTAGTGACGTCACAGCTTAAGTCCAAAAATCACAGCTGTCAACTCCAAGTCGTGGACAGGATAGTTTCGCTCGTGCACTTTTAGTTAGCGTGAGTCATAAGCTATAACTTTTTCGAATTACAGAAGAACGCAGCCTAAGCCGCTCCTTGAAGCATCACTGTATATCTCATAGTCGTATGTACAACATGGCGAACTCAAGATAGGCTCCGTAGTCAAACGACTCTTTAACTCCTCAAAAGCTCGTGCGCACTCAGGCATCCAAATGAACTTCTGATCTTTTCTTGTCAGTGTAGTGAGAGGTAAGGCTATCTGCGAAAAGTTCTTCATGAAGCACCTGTAGTAGCCAGAAAGTCCAAGGAAACTCCCGACTTCCGCTATCGTAGCCAACACAGGACACTCTCGTATTGTAACCATCTTCGCTGAATCCACCGCAACACCCCCTCCACTAACCACATGGCTAAGAAAAGCCACTGACGACAACCAAAACTCATACTTTGAGAACTTGACATAGAGTTTATTCCTTCTCAGAACATGTAAAACCATCCTCAAGTGATTTTCATGATCTTCGTCTGATTGAGAGTATACCAGTATGTTGACAATAAAGACGATCACAAATAGATCTAAGTACTCCTGAAATGTTTGGTGCATCAAGTCCATGAATACTTATGACATGTTTGTTTGCCCAAATGACATTATAGTGAACTCATAGTGACCATAACATCTACCAAACGCTGTCTTGGGAATGTCACATTCCCTAATCCGCAACGTATAATAGCCAGACTTTAAATCTAGCTTTGAATAGAAGGTTGATCCAACTAGTTGATCAAATAAGTCATCAATCTGTTGAATCGGATACTTATTTTTCTTCGTCAGCTTGTTCAATTCTCGATAATTAATGCATAGACGCAAGCTTCCGCCCTTCTTCTTCACAAAGAGGACTGGTGCACTCCAAGGTGACATACTTGGATGTATATAGCCTTGCTCTAGCAATTCCTGCAATTGAACTTTCAGTTCTGCCATCTCTTTTGACACTACTCGGTATGGTGAGCGGGTCATAGGTTTCACACTAGCACCAACTCAATAGCAAAGTCAATCTCTCATTGGGCGGTAACCTAGGGAGATCTTTAGGAAACACATCAGTATAATCTAATATAATAGAAACATCACTCAAATTGGACTTTTGTTCAACAACCTCCAACAACGTGAAGAACAACTCCGTGCCCTTCTGAACATCCTTGACTACTTGGAGAGCAGACATCAATATCTTGCTCGATACTTGCATACCAGCGAATTTAGTCTCTCGTTCAGTGTTTTGTTCTAGTGTGACTTCCTTAGAGTTGCAATCTATACAGGCACGCTGCTCCGAGAGGTAGTCTATGTCAAAGATTACATCAAACTTAAATATTGGTAGCACCGATGCTTCTAGCCCGAAATCCTGACTTCCTATCTGCACCTCAACACAGCAAGACTTATTCACACGTATTACGCATCCGTTAGGTAACAACACCTTCAATCTATCTACCGACAAAAGGGTAGACACTCCGATCCACGATACGAAGTCCTCAGATAGAAACGAATGAGAAGCACCTATATCAACTAGTTCTCTCGCTGGACATTCCCAAATAAGGATGAAGCCTACGTAAATCATGTTATACTCAAGCAACTCACAAGGTATGAAGTATATAAGCCATAAAAACTATAAACTACTCGTACCTATGATGACATCAGCATGTTTGATGGCCTCCTGTTGGACAAGATTGTAAACCCGTATTTGAGCTAGAGCATATTGGGATGCAGTAGACTCCACCACCTTTCCCTTCTCAACATAAGATGCTCATGCCTTTTTATCCTTCCTTGGAATGCCACTGAGGCATTAACGGAAAAATGCCCTGGTTTGTCGCACGTATATCATGTCTGCGTGCTTTGCCCATACATAGCTCATGATGCAACAACAGATGGAGCTTGTCCAAAATACTTGGACTTCTTCTTCCATCGCCTAAAATACGATTTTGAAGAAGTCGACACTTTGAACTCGTGCTTTATCATAGACAAGTCCCTCTTGACATGTACCCTCTTCATGTCCTTCTCTAACGAATGAGCCGTATTGTGAAAGTAGCGAAAAACGAATAGAAAATAAGCTAGAACTTTGAATAATTGAAAGTTTTTATTATATAAAAAGATATCATTTACAAAGGTATGACCTCCCTTTTATAGAATGGAGGAGATGTGAGAGAGTACAAACTAATAATGTGGGACTAAAAAATGTACAGAGACTGTGCGTTTAGAAACAAGCAGACCGAACAAGCCGCGCGATTAGACAATGGGCTAACCGCTCAACAATACCAAATAAAGAGAGCGAGATGTTGTAGGAGACCGCTAGACCGCCCGGTCTCCAAGCCACCGGAGACAAGCCGCCAGACCGCCAGACTACAATCAGCAATAGCCTGGAAATCAACCCGCTGGAGAGTAACTTCTAGACCGCGCGGTCTACAACCCACCAGGCTCAAACCTCCAGACTGCCCGGTCTCATACTTCAACACTCCCCCTCAAGCTAGAGCATAGATATCAATCATGCCTAGGTTGTTACAAATGTGTAAGAAGGAAGTAGAAACCGGCTTGGTGAGGATATCTGCCAACTCTTTGTCAGAGGTGACAAACAGAGTGCAAATCTGTCTCTTCAAGACCTCTTCTCGGATGAAATGGCAGTCGACTTCTATATGTTTCGTTCTCTCATGGAAGACCAGATTTTTGGATATGTATATAATGGCCTTGTTGTCACAGAACATAGGCAGAGGATAGTTATAGACCTATCCTATGTCAAGCATGAGAGCCCGCAACCATTTTAACTCACACGTGGTTGACGTCATACTCCGGTATTCGGCTTCTGCACTGGACCTTGAGACAACAGACTGCTTCTTGCTCTTCCAGCTCACAATATTACCTCCAACAAATGTGCAAAAACCTGATGTAGATTTACGGTCACCTTTATCATCCGCATAGCTTGAGTCTGAGTAGGCTTCAACTCTCAGATGACCATGCTTCTGAAAGAGTAGCCCTTTTCCCGGTGCTACTTTGATATACTTTAGTATCTTCAAGGCAAATTGAAGATGACATTCCCTGGGAGCTTGCATGAACTGACTGACCTTGCCTACAGCATAGGCGATATCAGGTCTGGTCACCGTGAGATAAATGAGTTTGCCCACCAGACGTCTATACCTCGTGGCATCGGATATAATATGTGAGTCATCTGTCCATGTTTTGTCCTCTCCAGTAGCCATGGGATATCGGGCCGGTTTGGCACCGGTCAATCCTACTTCTTGTAGAAGATCAAGAGCATACTTCCGTTGGGAGAGAATCAACGAGTCGGGCTTCCGAGAGATTTCTATCCCCAAGAAATATTTCGGGGAGCCCATATCCTTCGTGACTAGGTGTTGACGGAGGTGTTTCTTTATCAAGTCCACCCCAGCCTGGTCATCGCCGGTAAGAAGAATATCATCCACATACACCGCCAAAACTACAAGGCCCGATGCGGTTTTGCGAATAAACAACGAGTGATCGGCCGAACTTCTGGTAGCCAATGGCAGCCACAATGCCACTAAACTTGTCGAACCATGCCCGAGGGCTCTGTTTTAGGCCGTAGATGTGAGTCTCTAGTGTCGACTAAATCCACCTATGAGTGGGGGGAATATGTGTCGTGCAGTCTTTTGCGGAATTAAATTTACCTGTACAAATTAACAAACACAACACAGAAAACACACAAATAATTATAGTGGTTCCCCGATTTGGGTACGTCCACTTCCCCCCTTCGACTTATCTCCCACCAAGGGACGACTCGGTCACATCTCCAAACGGATTGGAATCAATTCCTAACACTACGGAAGGAACCCTTTCAACAAAGGAGTCACAACTCCACCACTACGGGTTGCACCCAACCCTTACAACTAGGAATGAAAAATTCCCTTACAACAAACAACAATTGAATGTAAAAGAAAATACAAACAAATATTTTGGAGATTCCGATGTCCTTCTTCATTCATTGAAGCTTGCTTGAAAATAACGAAGAATCCACAACCGGATTTCTCTCTTGGAATGGGTTTTCTCAATATCGGTTGCAGTAAGTGATTGCGGCGGCGATACTTTGTAGATCCAAACTTCTTGACGAAGCAAGCAAGGTCTACCAATGATCTCAGTCGGATATATCGTCTCCACCGATTCGGAATGGAGAACTTGTATTGTTCAATGAATCGAGAGACAAATGATCTCAAGAGAGATGCGTGAGACGCTAGGCTTGCCTCGGTACTGTCGTCGGAAGATCAAAGAAGATCGGAGATTAGCAGTGACGACGAACTGCGAGCGGCGACAAGCAATCAGCGGTTTCCGCGATCGGCTAGGGCATGGCGTCGGCTACTTTTGATTTCGCGTGAATGACTTTTTGTAGAGGTTCAAAATACGGGTATATATATACCAGAGGCCAACCCTAAAGACAGTTGTGGGACCCACAAGGAGAAACCCTAGCCCCGGCAGAAACAACGCACAACATCTTGGTTCGGTCCAGCGAACGGAGGAAATTTGCCTAAGGCAAAATCGGCGGGAATTATTGGTGATTCCCGTCGAAGTCGGCGGGAATCACTCACGATTCCCGTCGATTCTGCCTTGGCAGAATTCCTGTTGGAAAACTATCAGCCGGAAGAAGTAGGCAGGAATGCAGACTGATTCTCGTCGAAGTCGGCGGGAATCACTCACGATTCCCGTCGATTTCTGCCTTGGCAGAATTCCTGTTGGAAAACTGTCAGTCGAAAGAAGTCGGCGGGAGAGGCTAACTGATTCTCGACAAATTGGCGGGAATCACTAACGATTCCCGTTGAAGTCGGCGGGAATCACTAGCGATTCCCGTTGATTTTGACTTAAAAGAATTTTCTCTTCCTTCCTTTGATGACTTGGTCTTTGACCCATCTTTGCTCCTTCTTCTGCTCTTGATCTACCTTGACCCTGTACTTGAAAATAAGTACACTCCAATAGAGAGAGCACACGTGAGTCAACACACTGATCTACTCAACGAGGGATTACATTGCGCAGACCCGTGTATATTGACCCACTGCACCCTGACATTGGTGTGTACTTAGCATGGAATAGCTGCAAGCACAACTTGATAGAATTGTCAAATACATTTTCAATTCACCTTAGCTTGACTGGAGTCTTCTTCAAATCCAGGTAATTGTGGATATAATACCCAACAATCTTCCCCTATTTGAAGAAGCCTAAATCCTACAAGCTAAGGTGAATAGAACAGATGAGAATGAAAAAAGAAACATAAAATTTAGTTGAGAGTGAAATTCATTACCATTTTCCTGAGAGCATACTTAACAATGGAAGCCACCTTAGCCTTAGCCGAGAGGGTAATCTCCCCCTTTTCGGCTTCTACAAATCTGGGATTTTACTTGGAGCAAAAATGCTCCCCCTCAGTTCTTGCATACGTGCCCGATCTTTAGTTCCTCGTTGATGCTTCCCCTTGATCCAAGAGCCTTGAGCCCTTCAGCCTTCAATCTTCATAGTTCAGCATGCCGAGTTCAGTTTTGAAAAGACTAAACTTGGCCTCGTCTAGGGGCTTTGTGAAGATATTTGTAATCTGCTTATCCGTGGGGACATAACAGAGAGAGAGATATCTTTGTTTTCCACATGCTCCCGAATGAAGTGGTAGCGCACTTCAATTTGCTTTATTCTGCTGTGCGACACTGGATTGTTTGCAATTGCTATTGCGCTCGAGGAGTCGCAATACATAGGAACTTCTCTGAACTGCAAGTCATAATCTTCGAGTTGATTTCTGATCCATAGAAGTTGTGCGCAACAGCTGCCTGCTGAGATATACTCAGATTCAGCCATAGAGGTTGCAACACAGTTTTGCTTTTTACTGTTCCACGAAATAAGCCTTCTTTCGAGGAATTGGCACGTCCAGAAGTGCTTTTCCTATCATCCCTGCTTCCTGCAAAGTCAGCATCCGAAAAGCCTATCAGCTCGACATCATTGTTTCTTGGGTACCACAAGCCAAGATTTGGTGTACCTTTAAGGTATCTAAGAATTCGCTTTGCAGCGACACAATGAGATTCCTTAGTGTTCACCTGATATCTGGCACAAACGCATGTGGAAAACATAATATCCGGTCTACTAGCAGTAAGGTAGAGCAGGGATCCAATTATGCTTTTGTATTTGGTTTCATCAAAAGGTTTCCCTTTCTCATCCTTGTCCATAGACATAGTGGGTCCCATTGGAGTCCTCATAGAGGTTGCATTCTCCATTCCAAATTTCTTGAGGAGTTCATTTGTGAACATCGTCTGAGAAATGAAAATTCCATCCTCAGACTGTTTCACTTGAAGTCCCAAGAAGTACTTCAGCTCACCCATGCTGCTCATTTCAAACTTCCCTTGCATAAGTTTAGAAAACTTCTTGCACAGGTTGTTGTCCGTTGAGCCGAATATTATATCATCGACATAGATTTGAACTAGCAAAATCTTGCCTTTGACTTCCCTAAGAAACAATATCTTATCTATTTTTCCTCTCGAGAACTTGTTCTCAAGAAGAAAACTATACAGAGTCTTATACAAAGCTGGAGGAGCTTGTTTCAAGCCATATAATGCTTTATTGAGAAAGTAAACATGATTAGGGAATGTTGGATTAACAAAACCTGGGGGTTGCACGATATATACTTCCTCTTTAAAATTTCCATTTAGGAACGCAGATTTCACGTCCATCTGATAGACAAAGAATCCTTTGTGAGAGGCATACGCCAGGAACAATCGGATCGCCTCGAGCCTTGCAACTGGTGCAAAGGTTTGGTCGAAGTCAATCCCCCCTCCTGTCTGTGACATTGAGCCACCAGTTTGCCTTGTTCTTGTGACACCGTGTTCATCCAGTTTGTTTCTGAAGATCCACTTAGTGTCGATCACATTTTCTTTCTTTAGTCTGGGAACAAGCGTCCAGACGTTGTATCGTTCGAATTGATGCAGTTCATCTTGCATGGCCAATATCCATGATGCATCCTTGTTCGCTTCGTCAAACTTCTTTGGCTCAACCTGTGATAGAAAACTAAGGTGCAGAATCTCGTTAATTGTACCTCTGCGAGTTCTGACACCGTCACGAGGATCTCCTATGATCTGATCTCTGGGATGATCCCTCACGTGTCGGAGCTCTAAGAGTCTGGCATCTTAAGCTCTAACAGCTTCTCGGGCTCCTCCCTCTTCTGGGAGATTTTCTCCATCCTGATCGTCATCTTCTCCAGTTGGCTTTGAGGTGGAGACCTTGACGTACTTGGGAGTTTCATCTTTAGCAGTCTCATCGAGACTTAGCTGTTCAAGCCTTGCACCTGCATCTTCAAGTATGCCACTGGAAGAATTGCTGTGAAGCAAGCTTCCTTCATAAAATACAACATTAATGGACTTCTCTACCACTAGGGTTTTCTTATTGAAAACCCTATATGTCTGACTATGGCTACTATAGCCCATGAAGATGCCTTCGAAACATTTTTCTCCGAATTTAGTACGTGGGTACTTCCCATTATTGAGTACATAGCATCTGCAACAAAAAATCCTTAGATAGGACATAGTCGGTTTCCTGCCTTTCAATAGCTCATAAGGCATCTTACGATGATTCTTGTTGATCAAGGCCCGGTTTTGCATATGACAGGCTGTATTGATAGCCTCTGCCCAGAAGTACTCTAGGAGAGAAGCGTCATTCAACATTATTATACATGCCTCAATGAGCGTTTTATTCATCCTCTCCGCAACTCCGTTTTGCTGAGGAGTACGCGGGGAGGAAAACTCATGAAAGATACCATGTTCTTCACAGAATTCTATCATAGCACCAGACTCGAATTCTGTTCCATGGTCACTTCTGATTTTGACCATGGAGTAGTTAAGTTCATTCTGTATCTGCTTGATAAAATTAGTGAAGATGTCAAACGTATCTGACTTTCGTTTCAAGAAGAACACCCACGTAAACTGAGAGTGATCATCAACAATCATTAGCGTATATGATTTGCCTCCTAAGCTATGAACTTGCACTGGACTGAACAAGTCCATATGCAGAAGATAAAGACATCTGGAAGAGTCTTTGTCTGCAATGCCCTTAAAGGTAGCCCGAGTCTGTTTGCCCTTCTGGCATGCAGGATAAGGGCTATCTTTAATGAACGTAATAGTAGGGGCATCCCTTACTAAATTCTTGGAAAACAACATATTAATAGTCTTGAAATTAATATGTGCTAACCTCTTGTGTCATTGTTCACAGGGAGATGCACTGCCTTTTGCTACTAGGCACACGGGGGTAGAAGAGTGTAAGCTAAGAAAATCTAAGCAAAAAATATTTCTGCTCCAAATGCCAGTAAATATCGTCTCCGAAGAGGCACACGATATTATCAAGCACATTTCCTTGTAGAACTTAATGTCGTATCCTTTATCGCACAACTGGCTTACATTGATCAGGTTATGGTTTAACCCTTCAACATAGGCCACGTCTATGATAGAGAATACACAGTTGGAAATCATACCATAACCCCGGGTGACTCCTCGATCAGATCCTCCAAAGATGACTTTGGGTCCATTTTCGACTGGGTAGTAATCACGCAACAGGCTTCTTGTCCCGGTCATATGCCGGGAACATCCACTGTCCAAGTACCATATTGGCGTTTTGGTGGCCTTTGGACATACCTGCAAAATAGAATTAGCTCCCTTAGGAACCCAATCGAACTTGGGTCCTAGATTCCTTGTTAGCATACTCCCCCTCGGTTGGTTAACCCTACGAGTGGTCGGCCTCACATTGCTAACAAAAGGAGTCTCATTGTATCTTGGATTAAAACAGCAATCCACGGCAAAGTGACCAACTTTGCCACAACACTAACATTCAAACCTGTTGTACCTTTTCCTAGGCTCCTGCTTCACCCTTGGAACGGTGGGTCCAGCCAGGGCCTTGGATCTAGAGGTGGAGGCATCATGATTACATCAGTCACATGATTTCTTCACTTCCTTTTTCTTCTGTATAACAGGCTTGGACTTTGGAGCCTGCTTCCTATTATGGCCGCTAGAGAAGTGACCATAATTCTCCACATGTATTTCCTCATAAGGTGCCTTGAAGACACTCTCACCGTAGTTCCGGGGGAAGGTCCAAACATCACATTGGCTCTTGGGCTTTTCAACCGAGGGCCTGAAGTGGTGGCCATATGTTGACTCAAAGTCATGCTCATTGCATGGAAAGCTAGGCTTTCTGAATGAAACAGGACCGAGTGGGGCCTTTCCCTTTTCTGCAGCAGAGGCCTTCTTAGCAGCCTTATTCTTCCTTTGGTTTATGTTTCTCTTGGATGAATTGCCAGGCACTCCCACATGCCCTAAGCCAACCCCCTTAGCCTGAGCAGAGAATGTATCAACCAGAGGAAGAACGGTCTTGGGCATAGAGAAGCTTTTGACAATCTTCTTTTCTGCCGCAAGCTATTCTTCCAGCTTGTCAATTTCTTTCTGCTTTTGGTCAAGGAGCTTTAGAGAATCTGAGTGCTCATGAATCAGGTCCAAGTGTTCCGGTTGGAGAGTGATCAAGCTAGTGATCTCTTCTTTTAGGGAAACACCCTCAGCCTCAAGGAATTTGACTTTCTTTTTCTGAGCCCTCAATCTCTTGCGGCATTCCTCAAAGGTATTAAGCAGAAGCTCATACTTTTTGAGGAGCTCAGCTTCACGGGCAGATGGGCTGTCCTCGAGATCATCTTCAGGAGACTCAGAGTCAGAGTCAGAGAGGGGGTACGATCTTTTACCTTCCCAGTAAATAGGGGACAGTCTCCTTCTGAGTCGGAGAGACCCATTAGCCCGAAGTAGGCTTCCTAATCATCACTGGAGTCTGAAGAATCAGATTCACTCAGTATCTTTGGCTTTTTAGCAATGTATCTCCTATCCTTCTTCTTATCTCTAGAGGACATGTTATCCTCTCCTTTCCCCTTGTCTCTCTTGCTTTGGTGGCAATCAGCAATGACGTGGCCTGGCTTATTGCATCCAAAGCAGATAATGTCAGCAGAGCGATGTTTGTTCTGTTTAGAATCATACCTGTCAGAAGAGTAACTCTTCTTCTGATGTCTAGAGGAGGAGCCATCTCTCTTTCTTTAATTCCTCATCTTGAGGAACTTCTTGAACTCTCGAGTGATGAAGGAGAATTCTTCTTTAGATAGCTCGGAGTAGGAAGAGCATGGCTCAGAGTCTTCTTCCTCTTCTTTTTTCTAAGAGCGAGATGAGGCTGCACCCTTGCCTTTCCTTGAGTGATTGGCTTTCAGGGCTACAGTCTTTTCTTTGGCAGCGGCCTTATCGACTTCTTCTTCAGCTTTTCTGGTATTCAGCTGAAGCTCATAGGACATAAGCTTCCCAAACAGAATCTGGGGATCAGTTTCTGCCAGCTCGCCAAACTCCCTGATGGCGCAGATCTTGGTGTCCCATTACTTAGTAAGGGATCTAAGGAATTTTTCATTTAGTTCACCGTTAGTGAACACTCTGCCATATCCCTTCAGGGCATTGACGATCTTCAGGAAGTTCTCGAAAGTCACTCCAATTTCTTCCTTGCGACCTTGCCTGAAGGCCTCATACTTTTGGTTCAGAAGGGATCTCCGATCATCCCTTACTTTATCTGTGCCTTCCATCAGGATGATCAGGCAGTGCCAGATGTCCTTGGCAGTCTTGCAATTGCTGAAATTCTGCATCATGGAATCATCGACGATGCTTACTAGAATGTTCTGAGCTTTCTTGTCTAGTCCGACAAGCACCATCTCATCCTTATCCATTTCGGAGAGCTTCTTGGGCACCATCTTGGTCGGATCAATGGTGGAGGCCTTAGTGGGGATATAAGGTCCCTCCTCCACTATCATGAAGAGTCGGGGGTCGACTGCTTCCATGTAGAACCTGTTCCTTTCCTTTTAGATGAAAAAGTTCAGCTTGGTGCATACTGGGATCTTTCCTGAATACTTAAGTCTGTCCATTCTCGAGATCTTCTTTCTTCTTGACACTTGATGCAGGATCTTACTCAAGGTGTTAACCTTATTGATGAGCAACCTCCCTCTGATACCACTTGAAAGTCTCTAGTGTCGACTAAATCCACCTATGGGGGGGATAGGTGTCGTGCAGTCTTTTGCGGAATTAAATTTACCTGCACAAATTAACAAACTCAGCATAGAAAAAACACAAAGAATTATAGTGGTTCCCCGATTTGAGTACGTCCACTTTCCCCCTTCGACCTATCTCCCACCAAGGGACGACTCGACCACTTCTCCAAACGGATTAAAATCCAATCCTCACACTACGGAAGGAACCCTTCCAACAAAGGAGTCACAACTCCACCACCACGGGTTGCACCCAACCCTTACAACTAGGAATGAAAAATTTCCTTACAACAAACCAAAATTGAATGTAGAAGAAAATACAAACAAATATTTTGGAGATTCCGATGTCCTTCTTCGTTCGTTGAAGCTTGCTTGAAAATAACGAAGAATCCACAACCAGATTTCTCTCTTAGAATAGGTCTTCTCAAGATCGGCAACGGCAAGTGATTGCGGCGGCGATACTTTGTAGATCCAAACTTCTTAACGAAGCAAGCAAGGCCTACCAACGATCTCAGTCGGATCAATCGTCTCCACCGATTCGGAATGGAGAACTTGTATTGTTCAATGAATCGAGAGACAAAAGATCTCAAGAGAGATGTGTGAGACGCTCGGCTTGCCTCGGTACTGTCGTCGGAAGATCAAAGAAGATCGGAGATTAGCGGCGATGACGAACTGCGAGCGGCGACAAGCGATCGGCGGTTTCCGCGATCGGCTAGGGCATGGCGTCAGCTACTTTTGATTTCGCGTGAATGACTTTTTGTAGAGGTTCAAAATACGGGTATATATATACCAGAGGCCAACCCTAAAGACCGTTGTGGGACCCACAAGGAGAAACCCTAGCCCTGGTTGAAACAGCGCACGACATCTTAGTTCGGTCCAGCGAATGGAGGAAATTTGCCTAAGGCAAAATCGGCGGGAATTGTTGGTGATTCCCGTCGAAGTCGGCGGGAATCACTCACGATTCCCGTCGATTCTGCCTTGGCAGAATTCCTGTTGGAAAACTATCAGCCGGAAGAAGTCGGCGGGAATGCAGACTGATTCTCGTCAAAGTCGGCGAGAATCACTCACGATTCCCGTTGATTCTGCCTTGGCAGAATTCCTGTTGGAAAACTGTCAGCCGGAAGAAGTCGGCGGGAGAGGCTAACTGATTCTCGACAAATCGGCGGGAATCACTAACGATTCCCATCGAAGTCGGCGGGAATCACTAGCGATTCCCATCGATTTTGACTTAGAAGAATTTTCTATTCCTTCTTTTGATGACTTGGTCTTTGACCCATCTTTGCTCCTTCTTCTGCTCTTGATCTACCTTGACCCTGTACTTGAAAATAAGTACACTCCAATAGAGAGAGCACACATGAGTCAACACACTGATCTACTCAACGAGGGATTACGTTGCACAGACCCGTATATATTGACCCACTACACCCTGACATTGGTGTGTACTTAGCATGGAATAGCTGCAAGCACAACTTGATAGAATTGTCAAAGACATTTTCAATTCACCTTAGCATGACTGGAGTCTTCTTCAAATCCAGGTAATTGTGGATACAATACCCAACAAGATGGCCTTCTTCAACTGGCATACACGTGTCTCCCCCTGAGCAACATACCCAGGAGGTTGCTCGATATAGATGTGCTCCTGAAGATCCCCATAGAGAAAGGCATTCTTGACATCAAGGTGGGAAATAGCCCAATCCCTGTTGACGGCCACAGAGAGAAGAACTCGGATGGTGCTGAGGCGAGCAACTGGGGATAAAGTATCAAAATAGTCAACTCCATAAGTCTGAGTAAAGTCTTTGTCCACCAGCCGGGCTTTGTAATGATCCATAGTGCCGTCTGGGTGAAACTTCACAACAAACACCCAGCGACAACCAACCACATCAGTACCTACTGGTGGAGGAACAAGGTTCCAGGTACCCCTTTCTGTAAGAGTGGCGATTTCCTCATCCATCGCAGATTTCCAATGAGGAATAACAAGAGCCTCCTGGTAAGTGCGGGGAGTGGTAATAGCTGAGATAGCCAAAGCAAAGCACCTGCGAGAAGGAGTAAGCCGATCATAGGAAACAACAGCCGCAAGCGGGTGTTGGGTAAACAACCGCACCCCTTTGCGAAGAGCAATGGGAAGATCCAGGTCGTCTCGTGCCTCAGGGACCAGAGCGTCCATAGCGGAGAAAGCTGGCCAGGGACTAGAGAGAGACGGCTACGGAGAAGAGGGAGGGGGTATAATGGAGAGAGGAGGAGACGAAGGAGGAGATGATATAGGAGGGGAGACGTCGATATGCGTGGAAGGAATACAGAGAGATGGTGGAGAGTCAGAGACAGCAGGAGGAAGCGAGGATTGAGAAGAGAAGTAGGATGCATTTTCGAAGAAGATGACGTCCGCGGAAACAAACTGTTTGCACAGAACGGGGTCAAAGCAATAATAGCCTTTTTGAGTGGTCGAGTACCCCAAAAAGACACATTTTTTGGAACGAGGGGAAAGCTTATCATGGGTAGCAGACGGAGCATGCACAAAAGCCGTACACCCAAAGATACGGAGAGGAAGAGAAAAGGGTTCCTTGCCCGGGTAGAGAATGGAGAAGGGTGTTTTGCCGTGGAGAACCGAAGAGGGAATGCGATTGATGAGATAGCAGGCGAGGAGAACAGCATAGCCCCAGTAGGAGTGAGGCACCTGCATCTGCGTCATGAGAGTGCGAGCGATATCGAGGAGATGACGGTTTTTACGCTCTGCCACCCCATTTTGCTGGAAGGTGTAAACACAGCTGGTCTGATGAATAAGACCATGTTCCATACAAAAAGACGAAAACTCATGACTGAGATATTCTTTAGCATTATCAGAGCGTAGTACTTTAATAGAAATAGCAAACTGAGTTTTAATCATATTATAAAAGGATTGCCATATAGATAAGAGTTCAGAGCGATCTTTTAATAGATACACTCAGGTACATCTAGATAAATCATCAATAAAAGTTACAAAGTAGGAACTACCCCGACCAACGGTGAGAGTAGGAGCAGGACCCCAGACATCAGAATGAATTAGATCAAAAGGGCGGGAGGAACCACGACCTTTCTTTGGCGGGAAGGAGGAGCGGTGATGTTTGTCAAGCTGACACGCATCACAGTTGAGCGGAGGACTGTTCTGAGGTAAGTGGGGAAGAAGCTGACGAAGAATCCGAGGAGGAGGATGTCCAAGGAGAAGATGTCATTGAAGCAGATCGGTAGACGAGGAAGAGAAGGCGGACAGAGCGGAAACATTGTCGAGGAAGTAGAGGCCGCCGCTCTCAGTCCCAGTAGCAATCGTCCGTTGGGTCCTCGGGTCCTGAAAACAACAAGAAGTAGGAGTAAATAAGACAGAGCACTGAAGTTGCTTGCATAAAGTATTAACGGATAACAAATTGCAAGGGAACTTCGGGACATACAGAGTGTCCACTAAGCGAAGCAATGGGGTGACTTGAACCATGCCCGTCCCATGAACCGGAAAAAGTGAACCATCCGCAACAAGAACCGGGGGTAACCGAGCATGCATTTCGAGGAGAGAGAAGCATTGAGGGTTTCCGATCATGTGATTTGTAGCACCAGAGTCAATCAGCCATTTACCTTGGGTAACGACATGTGCACTACCTGAGGTCATGGCCACAGAAGCAGATGGTCGAGAGGAGGTGGAGGTTGAGGAAGAAGTATCACCAGAGTGATGAAGATGAGGATGTTTCTGCCATCAGCAATCAATAGAGTGGCTGGTACGACCACAGTGAGAGCAGAGGAACCTTGACGGACCGCACGTGCCTGACTGACTGCGGCCACTAGTGCCACCTCGCTGAACTTGGTGAGCATACGAGTCCTGTGGAGGAGGGGAGGACAACAGAGGACGCTGAAGCAGCGAAGTAACAACGGCGATGCGAGCTGCGATGGCATCCAAAGTGGGAGACTCTGCTTCTCCCAAGATTTGCTGGCGGATCATATCAAAATACTCGGGGAGTCGTAGAAGACAACAAACAACCAAGAGTTCCTGGAAGTGTTTGTGCTGCTCGGCCAAGTTCCCGGAGAAGGGTCGATTCTGGAGGATTTCTGTAACACCCCTATCCGTCGCATAGCATATAGCAGTAGGTCTGGCCGGGGCCCGACGCCATATACTACGGACAGACCGGTTGGTTACGCGTTGAAACCATTCAACCAATCATGTCGTCCTACACAACACCTAGCGGAAGCAAATTATTAAGTTGCAAAAGGAATAAGAACCCTGCTACAAAGCATGAATGTCCACTACCAACTTAGGAATGTAATCATACACAAAAGAGAACTGGCCTTAAGGCCTTACATTGTTCACTTAACAAAATAGTGCTTTCATACTTCGGCTCGCAGGCCGGCCATACATGAAAAACGAGAAAGAAACATAAGCAATAAGGCCTTCGAGGGCCGGCACAGCTACAAGGGCTTTAGCCCGCTATTTCTCGCTCTGCTCTGCAGCACCTGCAAGCCACAAACCACCGCCCGGTGGCAAACAAAAGCAACGGTCAGCTATGCTGACCAAATTATAACGATCCCGCCCCCAAAATCGGGGCGGCGATGCTCTTTCCCTGCACTTTATTAGTATAGGCAATATATTAATGTGAACACACATCAACACAGGCATAGGCTCGCACGGCCACACACCCCGTGCACTCAGGGCACATTCTCGGCGAACCGGCCAACGTCACGTCAATTCAAGCCATAGACGTTCCCAATCCACCACCGCCTCTTGGACGGTCATCCATATGAGCATTTTGCCTTCCTGGCCTTGGTTACGACAATTCAAGCCATAGACCGCCGAAGACCCTCATCCATGCCAACGGTCCTACCGAACGACATAGACCGGGTACGGTTCCGCCTGACCCGTACTCATATCGCAACGGCAATTTAAGCCATATGCGCAGGTCAAGACTCACCGAGTCCCGTTTCCGCCACAACAATCACATAACCCGGTTATGTTCACGTTGGCTCCCCGGCCACCGTGTTGGCAAAACCCGCTTTTGCCCAGTTTTCCGGGTGCACCTTGGAGTTAATCTCCAAGGCTCCCTGATGCAATCTACCACGTAGAAAACCCGAAAAACACCCAAACACCCGGAGTCTTCCCCGGTTCATATGCAATGCAACATCACCGATCCGGACCAACATGTCCGAATAGGCTTCACACACAATGCCTATGTCCGTTTACGCATACGGACTCTACACAAGGGGGACTTCACATATCTACCCCAAGGAACGCTCCAACTCTTCGCTCACTTCGCGAGAGCGGCCTTCCTATGCAAAGGAAAAGAGGGCTTCACATGCCCAAGGATGAGAAATCGTTACCCTTGCATTCTTCCGCGGCGCCATCGAAAACTATACGGTTGGAAAGCACCGCAACAGCATCGCCTCCGCGGATCTGGACTCGGATCGCGATTCAGAACTCCAAAGCTCCTCCGGCGGCCGGATCTTGGACTCCTCCTTCCTCCTTGCTCTCCCTTCTCTCTAACTTTTAGAGAGAGATGGGCCAAAGAAAAATGGGTTTCTAAACCCTATTTCCCGGCCATAACCACCCAGGAGCAGCCCCCCACCGTCGGATCCAAAGCCAAGGAAACGAACGGCCCGGATTAAACCCAAAATCATAAAATCTGGGCCGAACACGGGTTAGCACACGGCCGTGTGCCTGGCCGTGTAGATCATTCGCTGTCTCGACCCAAATTGAAAACCAGCACACGGCATGTGACACGGCCTCCGACACGCCCACGTCGCCTGCGACACGCCCGTGTCGGGACCCGTGTCACGCCCCCCGTGTGCAATAAATCAACACTTTGCACTCAGAGGGGTACACGGCTTGGTGACACGGCATGGGACACGCCCGTGTTAAACTAGACACGCCCGTGTTCGTGCCCGTGTCACTACCCGTGCACCCAACCGCACAGCACAGGTGTGACAAGGCCTGGGACACACCCGTGTCCTAGGCCGTGTTCCACCACACGACCATCGTCGACCTGTGCTGGTCGACGACACGGCCTGAGCTCGACACGCCCGACACGGCCTCCGACACGCCCGTGTCGGGGCCCGTGTCACCTGCACCAAAAACCCGACTTGTCCAAAATCGATCCCCGTCGCTCCTACAATAATTTGGGGTGTTACAATTTCGGCGCCAAGAGCCTGAACTTGCTGATAAGCCACAACAGGAGACATGGAAGGATGGGCGAAGAGATCCACATAGAGAGTATAAATGTGGGATGTCTGGGCCCCTTCGAGTAGAGAGCAGCAAGGTGAAGCCATGCGGTCTTGACCGTCTCATCATGGCGTATGATAGGAAGGAATTCATCAGATAGGCTGTTAGCCAACCAAGTGCGGACAAGCACATCACTGGCATCCCAGTCATCAAATTCAGCAGAGTCTGGAGGAGGAGGGTCATCAGTGAGGTGATAACATTTGCGCTAAGCGCGAAGAAGAAAGTGAAAGAAACGCTCCAATCTGGATAGTTAGAACCAACTAGTTTAGAAACCGTGCCAAGGTTTCTGGAAGGAGTAGGAGGAGGAGGCGGAGCCGGATTGGCTACAGGAGTGATGGCAGTTGAATTCTCAGAAACAGCCATAAAAAAGCAACAGGAAGCCGCGCGGTTAGGAAACAAGCCACGGGAAAGAAGAAGGAGAGCTGCAGCGGTCATGATGTCAGACACCAGCGGCCAGAAAAGCCACGACCAAGCTGCAGAACCAAGCAGAGGGAAAGAAGTCGGGCGGCTAGAAGACAGACCGCGCAAACAGAAGAGGGGGTTGTTGGGAGGAGAAAGGCGAACAAGGCAAAAACAGGTCGCGATAACTAAGAGGAGAAGGGCGCGACGACTGGAACAGGTTGCAAGCAAGGAGCAAGCAAAAGAAACAGTCCGCACGAACAGTGTGCAAGCAAACAGGTGGAAGAAACAAGCCGCAAAAATAGGTCGCGAGAAGAAGAAGAAGCAATCCGCGCGGACAGGTCGCGCGGTCAGAGAGGGGCACAGAATCAGGAGGAGAAAATCAAGTCCTCTGATACCATGTGAAAGTAGCGAAAAACGACTAGAAAACAAGCCAGAACTTTGAATAATTGAAAGTTTTTATTATCTAAAAAGATATCATTTACAAAGGTATGGCCTCCCTTTTATAGAATGGAGGAGATGGGAGAGAGTACAAACTAACAATGTGGGACTAAAAAATGTACAAAGACTGTGTTGTTAGAAACAAGCAGACCGAAAAAGCCGCGCGGTTAGACAATGGGCTAACCGCTCGGCAATACCAGATAAAGAGAGTGAGATGCTGTAAGAGACCGCTAGACCGCCCGGTCTCAAAGCAACCGGAGATAAGCCGCCAGACCGCCGGACTACAATCAACAACAGACTAGAAATCAACCCGCTGGAGAGAAACCACTAGACCGCGCGGTCTACAACCCGCCAGGCTCAAATCGCCAGACCGCCCGGTCTCATACTTCAACATGTATTAACCAACACTTGAAAACCTTGATTCATTGGACCGGAGAGTAGTAACCTCAGCTCATCCCACAGTCCCTCATAGAATCTATTGGTCTTACGCTCTTCATCAGCAAAAGTATACCCTGCATATCATCCTAACCTGGTAAACTCATGCAAGTAGTTATCCACACTACCCTTGCCCTAAGTCAAATGTTGGAACTCATTTTCCATGGCAATCCACTGCGATGAAGGTGGATGCTTTGCCAAGAACAATCTCGAAAACTCCTCCATCGAGATCTCCGATAGTCATTTGCCTACAAAGTGATGTAACTCCAACTCATCCCACCAAATTCTAGCCCCTCTTTCCAACAGGAAAGTGGCCAAGGTTACCTTCCGCCCCTCCTCTGTTTCAATCGCCGTCAACACTCTCTTGACACGTGCAAGCCAGTCCTCTGCGTCCATTGAGAATCCTGCACCCGTGAATGTAGGAGAACTAAAACTCATGAAGTGCTTCAGCTGCCATTCATTCGCTCGCCTATCAACCAAAGCCTCAGCAGGCACTTGCCTAACAACTATAGGCTCGGCTACACCATCCCGTACTAGTACCATCGCATGTCGCCCCTTCCCAGTCATTTATACATTTATTATAGCAAACATTGCCACATCAACTAAGGGTATTATTTCAGCAGAAGGGGGAGGTGTGGGCACATCAGCTTGTGCTACACTTTCCACAGAATGTTGTGGTTCAGACTGCCCCGCACCACTTCGAGTTACCTAAAAGTATAAAATACACAATTTAGCGACCACATATTAGGCACACCGCAACTAATATGAATGCACAGATTCCTCACATATGTGTATTTTCATTCCTAAGTGGATATTCTTGAGTTCATATTGTTATAACAGTAAGCACATACACGTGCTCATCACCCCTCAAAAGAATTCGACCACGAATACGCAAAAGGAAGACCGAGACAAGTTGATACTAAATTGTAACACCTCCATCCGTTAAAAGAAATATAACAGAGGGTCCGACCGAGGCCCCACGCTATATTCCACAGGTAGGTAGTGGGGTTACAGTTTAAATATGATAAAACCAAACGAATCCTAACTCAGAGCATTCTAGCGGAAGCTTCAAGGGTTAAATATAACTCAAGTATCAACAATGTCCACTATATAAAACCATGGGAATGTTATTACAAAATAAAAAAAACTTTACGGCCTTCATGCCTTACAAATGTTTTTCCCCAAAAGAGTGGTTTGCAAACATCGGCGTGCAGGTCAGCCACACATGAAAAACACTAAAAGCTCTTTGCTTGCATTTCGAGGGATGACATAGCATCAAAGGGCTGCAACTCGCTATTTCCCGCTCGACTCTCCAGCACCTGCATAGGGACAATCCACCACAAGGATGGCAAACAAGGCAACAGTCAGCTTTAGCTGACCAATTTATATAGACCCCACCCTATACTCACAGCAGCGGTATTTCTTCCCTACATGCATAGCAACCATACATAGATATATCACAAGAAGGTACAACTCAAGCACCATTCAATATATCACAAATGTTTACATCAACTGCCAAACGTTCCGAGCACTCATGGCACATTCTCGGTGTACTGGAAACAACAGTCACACCATCGTCTAAAAGTCCAAGACTGACAACAAACTATGAGCATTTTTTATCTGGCATATAGCCAAGACTCTCCTTCCTCGTGCCAACGGTCTATAACACCATGACTTAGGGTGGGTACAGTTCAGCCTTTTCCCGTCGCTCAAATCATCATGCCATAGTCGAAAGTCGAGCTTCCATGGCTAAATGGACAGACGCGGGTCACATCACCTTTCCCAAGGAGTTAAACATAATCACGTTATATTTAATATATGACTCTCACGGCCATTAGAGCTAATCACCAAGCATACAACTCACATACTATCCACACGGTCTCCGAGAAACAGGCTTCGTAATCAAAATGCTATCTGGGAGCTATCGCCAGTGATAGCCACTATCGCCTGACGTTAACAACATAACTTTTCTTTTTGTACCCAAACTCAACCAACACTGGAACATCTGTCCAGAAAAACCAGCAGCATCCTGTAGTGCCAGAAAAACTGGGCTTCCATAAAATATAGCTCATCAAGAGCTATCGCCAGCGATACTCACTATCGTTTGGCAATATCCAACGATTATCACAACCGTGGTATTTTCTTGGTATTTTCCTGGAGAGTGTCTCCAGTACTTCCTGCTACTCCCATTAATAGGAACAACCCTTCAGACTTAAGAAAATACCCATTTATACTCGGAGCCTTCTCCGACACGTAAATTAACATCACCAATCCAAACCAACCTGTCGGTATGGGCTTCACACAGCATGCTTATTTCGTACTGCAATTTTTGGATTCTATATGCAAAACTACCCAGGATATCACATATCAATCCATCAGAATTCCCTTCGTTTTTACAACTTTTGGTGGGGGATTCCATGCATATGCAAAAAGGACTTCACTTGCCCAGGAAGGAATATCGTTACCCTTATTGATCGCTTAGGAGTCATGCCCTTGTTCTTTGATTTGGATGGAATTGATCGTTACAGCTTCATCTCCACGGATCTAGTGATGTAAGGATGTCCAGAATCGGAGATCTCTACGGAAATAATTCACTCCTCGCCCAATATCGCCTTAGATCTACCGCACCTACACAGCACCTATCGCCCACAATATTTCCTCGTCACAAACGCAATGCATAAAAATAACAAGGAGGATTGGTCGACTCGAAAATAGCGATCGAAATTTGAGTCGGATCGTTCCCCAAATTAACATAAAGATTGCCAACCTTTTTGGGAGCAAAACCAAGGCTATAGGCCAAGATCCGCTCCGGCAAATAGGATCCACCCGATCCGGAAATAAAAAGCCTAGCAACGGCGATTTCAAAATGAAAAGTGCAGCGATTGATTTAACAAAGCGGATTAAACGATTTGCGATCTACCACAACTAATTAGAAGAAATCACACAAGGAGGGATGAGGTATTTTACCCAACCGGAGAACGTTCACGCAAGATAACTGTGGGAGAATCACTCTCTCCAAGGATCCACCGGCGTCACACCGAAGGGCTTGCAACCTTCTTCCATGGAGTCGTACCGAAGGAAGCCGCGCCGGAGTCACACCGAACCGGATGGAGGGAGCAAAGGGGGGGGGGGGGGCCGGCGGCTTCACACCACTAGAAGGGGGCGGCGGCAATGAGGGAGACCTCCTTGGCCGAAATCTCAACAAGAGGTTTTTTTTAGGGTTCAATCTTTCTAATTATCTCATAACAAAGGCCTCCTTATATAGGAGTTACAAACAAGCTTTAACCATTCATGATGGAGATGTAATCTCATCCATCCAAATGGTTAAATGCACACCAAATAAAAATATTGTCCAAATGCAAAAATAAAAAGTGCAATATTGAATATAAAATTATCACTTCAAACTTGGATAATTTTATATTCCTAAAATAGAAATAATAAAGCATGAAAAGGGAAATGTTTTAATGCGGTGCGGCGAATGTTGCGCGCCGCGGGCGGAGGTTGTAACGTAGCCTTCCGCTAGCATCATCGTGACGCCTCACGTCCTTTAGTTGAATCTCCTCAGCAACCGGATCAACCTCATCATCGTCAGCATCGTCTCCAAGTAGAGGTGGAGGGGGCGCGCCATCAATCCTCCCCGCTCAAAATCATGCATCTCTATTGCGTGGTCCAAGAGGTAGCGGCGAAGAAGATCGGCATCCAAAATTTGCAGCTCCAACTCGAGCACCCAAGAGTCATCCGAAGGGGGGCGGTCACGCCAACGGATGAGGAAGCGGCGGGTGTCGCCATCAGCGGTGGTAACATGCTCAGCATCAAGTATCATCTCTGGAGTGGAAAATGTCCGTGGGAACCTGGGGAACATATTAGCAGTAGGCAAGAAAGAAGGCAATGTACCATCCGATGATATACCTGTGGGGACCGTAAGAGAGAGATCATCCGTTCTACCACTCCCCAACCCATGAGAATTTAAAGTGGGAGAAGAAGACGACAAAGAAATCAACTCTTGTGGTGGCGACACAAATATTGTTAAATCCGAAACGTTAAAAATGGGGGAGATACCCCAATCAGCAGGCAAGTCCAAAACGAAAGCGTTGTCACCTAACTTCTTAATAATCCGAAAAGGGCCGGCACGCTTTGGTGCTAACTTTTTTACGGTGCCAGTTGGCAAGCGTTCGGGAACTAAACGGACTAAAACCAGATCGCCAATTTTAAAGTTTGATACTCTCCTATGTAAATTAGTGTGCGCCTGATAAGAGTCGTATTATTACGTCAAAGTGGCCCGTATACGTGCATGTAGATCATGGATGTGTTGGGCAAAGGATTGTGCAAATTGACTTGCTTTGTACGTTGGAGGCAACGACACCAAGTCAAGCGGCACAGGAGCTTTATAATCGTGGACAATCTCATTCAGAGACATACCCGTAGACCTATTTTTGGAATTATTGTAGGCTAATTGGGCGTGGGGTAAGAGAAGATCCCAAGTGCCCAAATGATCACTCACGAGGCATCTTAACAAATTCCCTAAACTCCGATTAACTACTTCCGTCTGCCCATCCGTTTGGGGATGATAGGCGGAGGAAAACAATAACTTTGTTCCCATTAATATCCATAACGTTTTCCAAAATATAACTAGTGAATTTTACGTCTCTATCCGAAACTATGGTCTTTGGCACTCCGCGGTGACTAACAACTTCTTTAAAATATAGTTTAGCGACATGAGACGCATCGTTTGTTCTACTGCACGGGATGAATAAGCCATCTTGGAAAACCTATCCACAACTACAAAAACGGAATCATGACGGCGTTGGGTAGGGGAAGGCCTAATACAAAGTCCATACTAACATCTACCCAAGGCATGGAGGGAATAGGCAAGGGTGTATATAATCCTATTGGTTTTACCACCCTTAGAAACCTGACACGTTCGGCAGCTACTCACTACTCCTCCTACCATAGCCTTAAGTTTTGGCCAATAAAACCTCTCTTCGACTAATGTAATCGTCTTATCTCTACCAAAGTGACCACTCAACCCTCCACTATACAATTCCCAAATGATATGTAATCGTAGTGATGACTGTGGAATACATAGCTTCCCGCTCCTAAACAGGTATCCGTCCTTAATGACGTATGCAGATATCGTCGTGGGGGAACTATCCTGGGCTGATAAATAGACGTCTTGGAAGTCAGGACACGTAGCATACTCATCCTTAACCCGCTCAAATCCTATAACATGTACCTCCATAGAAGTGAGTAAAAGCGTAAGACGACTAAGGGCGTCAACGACTCGGTTATCAGCTCCTTTAAGATGTTTGAGGTTAAATGTATAACCTTGTAGGAAGGCTACCCCACTTAGCGTGTCTTGGGCTGATTTTATGCTGTCCATTAATGAAACGCAAGGCCTCATGATCGGAGAGGATCACGAACTCCTTGGAGAGGAGATAGTGCCTCCAATGGTGTAGACATCGGACTACAGCATAGAACTCCCTATCGTAATTGGAATAATTCAACTTGGGGCCCGACAACTTCTCGCTAAAGTAGCTAACGGGATGGCCTTCTTGGCTCAAGACACCTCCAATCCCAACCCCTGAAGCATCACATGTGAGCTCAAAGACTTTAGAAAAGTCGGGTAGACGTAAGACAGGTGCCTCAGTCATGAGCTTCTTTATTCGTTCCAAAGCATAGGTGGCGGACTTCGTCCACGTAAACTCTCCCTTCTTCATACAGTCCGTGATAGGCGCCATAATACTACTGAAGTCCCGTATGAAACGGCGGTAGAATGTGGCTAACCCATGGAAACTACGCACCTCACGTAGGTTGGTTGGTACGGGCCAGTCTTTAATGACCTGAACCTTACCCGGGTCAACTCGGATACCCTATGAACCGACTATATAGCCTAAGAACTCTACCTCCGAGGCATAGAAAGTGCATTTCTTAAGATTGAGAAATAAAGTCTCTTTCCGTAGGGTGGAAAGGATCACTTTCATGTGGGAGATATGCTTGGTGGTAGAAGTGCTATAGATCAGAATATCGTCAAAGTAGACGACGACAAACTTCCCCATGAATGGCTGGAAGACATGGGTCATCATCCGGGAGAAGGTACTCGGGGCGTTGGATAACCCAAAAGGCATCACAAGCCACTCGTACAGACCATCCTTCGACTTAAACGCGGTCTTCCACTCGTCGCCCTCTCGTATCCTAATCTGGTGATAGCCACTCCGAAGATCTAACTTGGAGAATATGGTGGCTCCAGACAAGACATCCAACATATCATCCAGGCGGGGAATAGGGAACCTATATTTGATGGTGATTTTGTTGATAGCTCGGCTATCAACAAAATCACCATCAACCATCCTTCTTGGGGGCAAGGAGGGCTGGTACCGCACATGGACTCATGCTAGTCTTAATAAAACCCCTCTCAAGCAAGCTCTCTATCTGGGTCTGCAACTCCTTGTGAGCCGCGGGATGGAGTCGGTAATGGGGCTGATTCGGCAAGGAAGACCCTGGGATGAGGTCTATCGCATGCTGGATATTCCTAAGCGGGGGTAACGTAGGTGGCAGCTCATCCGGGTACACGTCCTTATACTCTTCCAATAGTACCCGTAACTCACTAGGCAGCTCATCCAAAATACTAGAATCGGGTTTCGCACTCATGAGAACTAGCGCATACATAATTCCATCAACGAACGGGTCTCTCACAAACTCTTTCCTACCAACTAGACTCAACGTCTTTCTCTCTACAGGGATAGTGGTATCCTTAGCCAAGACTACGGGCTCCTTTGGGATGGTGGGCCTCAAAGTGATGGTTTTACCATTGAATTTAAATTCATAGGAGTTGGCTCTACCAAAATGTGTGACATCACGGTCGTATAGCCAAGGGCGGCCCAACAACACATGACAGGCGTCCATCGGAAGGACATCACACCACACCTCATCAACATAAGACTTGAATGAGAGTGGGACCAGGCATCGCTTAGTAACAGGCACGGAGATCTTGTTGATCCAAGCAACCTGATACAGAGTCGGGTGTGGTTCCGTGGTCAAGGACATACGTGCTATTGCGTTCTCAGATACTACGTTCACACAACTACCACTATCTATAATAAGCTTGCAAAGCTTTTCGCCACTCTTAAAGATCAGAGAAAATATGCTCGTCCTCTTCCAATCATCTAACGGTCGAGGAGTGGTCAAGATACAACGCATCACCATAAGGGGTGATCGTCCTCTAAGTCACTTGGGACCCCTTCTGGGTCGCTCTCCTCAGCAGCCTCATAGACATAATCCGCCAGATCGGTCGTCGACTCTATCAGGGCTATGGCCTTAGTTTTCGTTGGGCATTCAAAGGCTAGTGGCCTTGGATGCCGCAAGAATAGCATGTGGCGTTAGTCTTGCTAACCTTTCCGATTGGAATGCGTTCACTCGCGGGGTTCTTGGTGTTCCTAGCCGTGATCACGACAGACTTGGACTCGGCCGACCGGTACTTCCCTTATCTTGATAGGTGGAGGAAGATGCTCCGGTAGAGGATTTTCCTTTCGCATGAGAATAACGGGAGTGAGCCTTAGAGGCTAAGTGTTTTTCAATGTCGAGGGCGGCATTGAATGTGGTGTTCAAATCAGTGTGGCCATACCGCAAGAGCTTCCGCTGAATATCAGGTTGAAGGCCCTTACGGAACCTAGAAAGGGTAACCTCGGGGATTTCCTTCAGATCACAACGCACCATTCGGTCCTTCAGTTCTCCCATATACTCCGCTACTGAATTCGAGCCCTGCCGCAGGGTGGCAAGCTCGTCAAATATCTGTGTCCGATGGTACGCGGGAACGTACTGATCGGTCAACAAATTCTTCATTACGGTCCACCCAATAATTGGGTTTCCGTCTCCCGCACCTAGCCTACGCTCTTCATTTAGCCAATAAGTTTTGGCACGGCCTGTCAATTTCATCCTGGCAACTTGGACCTTTTGGGGGTCCGTGAGATGGTGCCAGTCGTAGTAACATTCCATGTCCACTATCCACATAAGGAAGTTCTGTGGATCTCCCATGCCGTCGAAAGTGGGGGCATCAATCTTGATGGCCCTAGTAATGTCAAACTCTCGCTCGTGGCGACGGCCTTGAGGGGGCACTCGTGGGGAGTCCCCATCCGAATCCGAATCGGAGAAGTGTTGGCGTCGGCGGGGCAACTCAACATTAGCGGGTGGTGGTGGTGGCCTAACTTGATTTTGTAAAATCTGTGCTAAAGTGGCCCTAAGCTCCGCCATATCATTACGTAGACCAGCTATCGCTTCAGCGTTATGAAGTTCATTCCCGTTCTCAGCCATCCTAGACGTAGACGGCGCCGTATATTCCGTACCTAGCCTAGTGCGCATGCAAGACCCAGAAAATTATGAAAGATAATTTTTCCTAGGGCTGTAGCTAGAATGAAAATAATTTTTTTTTGACAAGCGTGATGTGAGAAACACGTAGATCGTTAATTTTTTTTTTTTGAAATTTTGCTGAAAAACGAAGATTTCAGCCCGCTATTTGCAGACCAACTAGACAGAATTACGATGTTCTGATTTGCAGGCAGACTTAATGCGGCCGAATCAAAAAATTTCTGTTTTAAAGTTGCTGGAAATAAGTGCAGGAAGCTACAATTTTTTTTCTGATTTTTTTGACAAGTTTAAAATTTCGACGGATTTACTAAACGCAGACCAATCCGAAATTTCAGATCTTAGAAAATTCAGATCAACCAACGACGAACGCAGAGAGGATGTTTGCAACGTGGAAGTTGAAACAACCTCCCTTTGATACCAAATTGATGTAGGGATGTCCGGAATCGGAGATCTCTACGGAAATAATTCACTCCTCGCCCAATATCGCCTTAGATCTACCGCACCTACACAACACCTATCGCCCACAATATTTTCTCGTCACAAACGCAGCGCATAAAAATAACAAGGAGGATTGGTTGACTCGAAAATAGCGATCGAAATTTGAGTCGGATCGTTCCCCAAATTAACATAAAGATTGCCAACCTTTTTGGGAGCAAAACCAAGGCTATAGGCCAAGATCCGCTCCGGCAAATAGGATCCACCCGATTCGAAATAAAAAGCCTAGCAACGGCGATTTCGAAATGAAAAGTGCAGCAATTGATTTAACAAAGCGGATTAAACGATTTGCGATCCACCACAACTAATTAGAAGAAATCACACAAGGAGGGATGAGATATTTTACCCAACGGAGAACGTTCACGCAAGATAACTGTGGGAGAATCACTCTCTCCACGGATCCACCGGCGTCACACCGAAGGGCTTGCAACTTCTTCCACGGAGTCGCACCGAAGGAAGCCGCGCCGGAGTCGCACCGAACCGGATGGAGGGAGCAAAGGGGGGGCCGGCGGCTTCACACCACTAGAAGGGGGCGGCGGCAATGAGGGAGACCTCCTTGGCCGAAATCTCAACAAGAGGTTTTTTTTTAGGGTTCAATCTTTCTAATTATCTCATAACAAAGGCCTCCTTATATAGGAGTTACAAACAAGCTTTAACCATTCATGATGGAGATGTAATCTCATCCATCCAAATGGTTAAATGCACACCAAATAAAAATATTGTCCAAATACAAAAATAAAAAGTGCAATATTGAATATAAAATTATCACTTCAAACTTGGATAATTTTATATTCCTAAAATAGAAATAATAAAGCATGAAAAGGGAAATGTTTTAATGCGATGCGACGAATGTTGCGCGCCGCGGGCGGTGGTTGTAACGTAGCCTTCCGCTAGCATCATCGTGACGCCTCACATCCTTTAGTTGAATCGCCTCAGCAACCGGATCAACCTCATCATCGTCAGCATCGTCTCCAAGTAGAGGTGGAGGGGGCGCGCCATCATATAGCGTTGATTTGTACTTCCGATCACAAGAAAACCTTGGATCGCTTCTCCTCTTAGCCTCCTGTACTTTCTTCCTCCTCTTTCCTCAAGAAGCTCAATAACCAAGAGAGAAAGTGTGAGAGAGGAAAATGAGAATGAAATATCAAATCCAGCCCTTAACAACAAGCTACTATCATGCGGTATCTGAGGCAGTCGCCGCTTGGTCCAATGGACCCCATGAGCTGCTTGAGTCGATCTGTAACACCACATCCGTCGTATGACATATAGCAGAAGGTCCAGCTGAAACCCGAAGCCATATACCACGGACAGTCAGAAGGGTTACAAAAGAATATCAAAAATCAACTACAACTACTCGCCCTAACTCAGAGCATTCTAGCGGAAGCTTTTAAACAGTTTGAAAGAACTCATAATTGAATAACAACTATCATGAATGTCCACTTACCACCACAGGAAAGAAGTAACAAATACACTGAAAGTACTTGGCCTTATGGACTTACAAGAGTTCACTTAACAAAGTAATGTTTACATATATCGTCTCGCAGGTCGGCCACACATGAAAAAAGTAAAACAACAATTCGCTTTGGCCTTCGAGGGCCAGCTCAGCAGCATGGGCTTCAACCCTCTATTTGGTACCTGGCTCCGCAGTACCTGCAAGCAACATTCCACGACACAGTGACAAACAAAGCAACGGTCAGCTAAAGCTGACCAAATTATAACGACCCCGTCCCTTACTCGGGATGGTGGTGCTCCTTCCCTGCATTTCATTAGCCCAGCTAAACAACAAAGTGCAAACATACTTCGCCACAGGTGTAGGCTAGCACGACCAAACACCTCGTGCACTCAGGGCACATTTTCGGTGAATCAGGTCAATTCCGTGGCTTCACCACCATCCCCAGGATGGCAACATCGTGAGCATTTTAGTCTTTCTTACCACCATCTAAGACTCCCGACTATGCCAACGGCCAGTTCCACTTTTGGGCCTCTAGCACCGAACCACATAGCCCATGTCCGCTTCCACTTGCCTATTGCTCACTCCGCCTAGTCACTTTAAGAAGTACGTGCGGGCCAAGCTTCTCCCGGATCCTAATACATTCCCAATCATCATAACCCAGTTATGTAAAAGCCTGGCTCCCCGGGCGCCAAGTTAGCAGAACTACATTTCCGCTCAGTTTTCCGGGAGCGCCTTGGAGTTAATCTCCAAGGATCCCTGCTACAATCTACCGTGTAGAAACCCGAAAAACACATAGAATGGAGTCTTATCCGGTAATCAATACAATATGCAACATCACCGATCCAGACCAAAACGTCCGGGGAGGCTTCACACACAATGCCTATGCCCGTACTTCGATTCCGGACTCTATATGCAACACAAGGGGGACTAATCACATCTACCCCAAGGAACACCGCACACTAACAGTACACTTGCGGTAACGAGTTTCCTATGCAGAAAGAAAGAGAGCTTCACATGCTCAAGTAGAGAGTCATTCCCCTTAAAGTTCGCTTTTGCGCCATGGAAATCTATCCGGATGGAAAGCTTCACAAGGGAATTTCTTCCGCGGATCCGGTCTCGGTTCTCGACTCGGTGCTCCGATGCTTCGCCGGCGGTCGGATTCCTCCTCTTCTTTCCTCAACCAGTCTCTCCTCTCTCTAACTCATTAGAAAGAGAATGCTTAAGGGATAATGAGGAATTAATCCTCTATTCCTGGCCTTATTAAAGCAGGAACACATCTGGGCTGTCAGATCTTGTTTATAGAAAACGAACGGCTCTGATTTGCCTGAAATCTCTCAATCCTGGGCTGAACACGGCCTTGCACACGGTCGTGTTCCAGACCGTGTGCCCCGATCCAGGCACGAACATCAAGCACAGAAAAAGACACGGGTTGAGACACGCCCGTGTCTCAACCTGACATGCCCGTGTCGGGTCCTGACACGACCGTGACCTTGGGGCGTGTCACAGATAACCGCCACACCAACTGTCACGTCGCTTGGTGGATACGGGTGGTGATATGGGTATGGACACGCCTGTATCACGCTTGACACGCCCGTGTCGCTACTGTTCATAGCAGTGTTTTCTGTCGTGTCCTTTACTGGACACAGCCGGCAAACACAGAGAAAGATACGGCCTTGGACACGCCCATGTACCAGGCCGTGTTCCCCTATTTAGGCACCAAAAATTCCTTAGGACGCGACCGGTTCGATTACAATTTTCGGGGCGTTACAAATCTTCCCCCTTAAAAGAATTTCGTCCCAAAATTATGTAAAGGTACACAAAACTTAAATGTTACCTGAGTGGAATAACTCAGGGTATTTCTCCAACATAGTCTGATCTCGCTCCCATGAATGCTCCTCACATCCGCAGTTATCCCAACAGACTTTAACCATTCAGATTTCCTTATTGCGGAGTAGTTTGACTTCAAAATCTTCAATGCGTACTGGCTTGACCTTTGTCGTCAATCTATTATCAACCGGCACTTGATCGACCACAACGACCTGCAAAGGCTCTTGCATCGCCTTCCACAACATCGATATGTAGAACACATCGTGTAGCCCACTTGGCCACTCAATTCCACTGACAGCTTTAGTCGATACGTTGCTTCGCCAACTCGCTCCAGGATCTCAAATTGTCCAAGGTATCTCGGACTCAGCTTCTTGAAGCATCGAACCCGCGAGACACCCTTGAATGGCTTGATTTTTAAATACACCCAGTCGCCAACACCGAACTCCACATTCCTATGCTTGGCGTTATAGTATTTTGCCTGCCTGTCCTGAGCGATCTTCAACTGTTCCTGAATTGTACGTATCATTGAAGTGGCGTCTTCCACCGCTTGACGTTTGTATAACTTAGACTCGTCTATCTCCAACCAAGACAACGACGTGCGACACTTTCTCCCATACAAGGCCTCAAAAGACGCCATTCCAATACTCGCTTGATAGCTGTTGTTATATGCAAACTCCACCATGTACAGGTGGTCTTCCCACTACTTTGAAAAATCCAAGACGCACATGCGGAGCATATCCTCCATCATCCTATTGACCCTCTCGGTCTGACCATCCGTCTGCGGATGAAAGACTATGTTGAAACCCAGCATAGTTCCCAACAATCTATGCACCAACCTCTAGTCATTTGACGTGAAGCGTCCATCTCGGTCACTAATAATACTACGGGGCACACAATGCAATCGTACAATATTATCCACATAAAGTTTGGCTAACTTTTCCACCGGATCTTCCTTCCTATTCGGAATGAAGTGCGACACTTTTATCAATCTATCAACGACCACCCAGATGGCGTCGCTTCCCCTCTGTAACTTTGGCAAACCATGCACAAAATCCATAGAAATGTCGTCGAACTTCCACTCCGGGATAAGCAAGGACTTCAAGAAACCTTCGGGCTTCTGGCACTCCGCCTTCACCAAGGCACATGTTTGGCACTTGGCCACATAAAGTGCTATATCCTTCTTTAATACTGGCAACTAGAACAACTTCTTCATGTCTTTATACATCTTCGTGCTCCCCGGGTAGATTGAGTACTTGGTATGATGAGCCTCGTACATCAACTCCTCCCGAAGATTATCCGCACTAGGGATGCATAGACGACTGTCCCTCCTCAGCAGCCCATCCTCAACAGCAAATTGGGAATTTGACCCATCCAAAGATTCATCTAAGATCTGCTTCATGCTGCTATCCTGCACCTCTGTCCAATACAATTTCGCCTCGGCACTAGTCTGCTTGTCAACACAAGAGATCTCCAAGGCCTCCAAATCACGAACCAAACTCTCACCATGTACCGTCAACCAGTTTGCCTGCACAGGAGCCCTACGACTCAACGCATCCGCCACTTCATTTCCTTTCTTAAGAACATAATGTATCTCGAAGATGTAGTCCCCCAGGAACTCCATCCACCTCTGCTACCTCATGTTCAGGTCCTTCTGATCTAACAAGTACTTCAGGCTCTTATGATCGGTGTAGATATCGACCTTCACACCGTACAGGTAGTGCCTCCACGGCTTCAGAGCAAATATCACAGCCGCTAATTCCAAGTCATGGACCGGATAGTTCCTCTCGTGAATCTTCAATTGTTGCGAACCATAGGCTATCATGCTCTCACGCTGTAGCATAACACAACCCAAACAACTGCCCGAAGCATCACTATAGATTTCAAACCCTTCGGTCCCACTCGACGAACGTAAAATAGGCGCCGTGGTTAACCGCCTCTTCAATTCTTCAAAAGCCTGCTCGCACTCCAACGACCACACAAACTTTTGATCCTTCCTTGTCAATGTCATGAGTGGTAGCGCTATCTGCGAGAAGTTCTCTATGAAGTGCATGTAATAGCCGGCAATCCCCAGAAAACTCCGGACTTCCGCCACTGTAGTCAACACAGGCCACTCCCGTATCACCACTATCTTTGCTGGATCCACCACTATCCCTTCTCCACTAACAATATGACAAAGCAACGCTACCGAGGATAACCAGAACTCACACTTGGAGAACTTAACATACAATTGATTCTTCCTCAACGTCTCCAACACCATATGCAGATGCTTGTAGTGATCATCCTCACACTGCGAGTACACCAAGATATCGTCGATAAATACTATCATGAAACGGTCCAGGTACTCTCTGAACGTCCTATTCATTAGATCCATAAACAGGGATGGCGCATTGGTCAACCCAAACGGCATGACTGTGAACTCGTAATGCCCAAACCGCGTGTTGAACTCTATATTTGGGATGTCGCTTCCCCTTATCCTTAATTGGTAGTATCTGGACTTAAAATCTAACTTCGAATATACTGTTGACCCAACCAACTGATCAAATAGATCGTCAATCCTTGGGAGCGGATACTTATTCTTTTCTGTAAGCTTGTTCAACTCCCGATAGTCAATACAGAGTCGCAAGCTCCCATCCTTCTTCTTAACGAAGAGGACAGGTGCGCTCCAAGGCGATGAACTTGGACGCACATACCATTGTTCCAACAACTCTTGCAGTTGTACCTTCAGCTCCGCCATCTCCCTAGGCGCTATCCGATACAGAGAGCGTGACACCGGTTTGGCACCCGACACCAGCTCAATTGTAAAATCAATCTCCCGCTGAGGAGGGGCTCAAGGGAGATTGTCTGGGAATACATAAGGATACTCAGACACAACTGAAATACTGCCCAGACTACGTTTAGGCATTGAAGCATGCACTAATGTGACAAAAAGCTCTGCCCCAAACCGAACTACCTTAATCACCTGAAGAGCCGACATCAAAATCTTGCCCGACCCTTTCATGCCCGTAAACGTAGTCTCCCGATCAGTATTCAGTCCCAACTTAACTTCCTTTCGGTTGCAATCAATGCATGATCGCTGCTCCGAGATCCAGTCCATACCAAATATTACGTCGAACTCCACTAACGGCAGTACCGATGCTTGCAAGTCAAACTCCTGATCCCCAATTCGTTTCTTTACCACACAGATTCTACCCGCACGCATTGAGCACCCATTGGGTAACAACACATCCAACTTGTCATTTGCCACCGAAGAAGGAACTCGCGATACGAATCTTTCAGACAAGAAGGAATGCGAAGCTCCCGTATCAAATAGGGCTCTCGCCGGACAATCGAAAATTAACACAAAGCCTAGCACCAATATTTATAAGCTAACATGTAAAAAGGTAACAACTATATAAAGCTAAACTGCTATAATTTACCTGATACCTATCACCACGTAAGCTTACCTTATGGCCTCTTGCAGACCAAGATTATATACTCTAGGCTGGGCTGGAGCATGGTGGGATGCGGTTGACTCCACCATCTTCCCTTTTTCTTCATAAGTTGCTCCATGCTTCCTCTCAGACTTTGCACGTCCGCTCCTACATTCATGTGCAAAATGCCCCATCTTTCAACAATTGTAGCAAGCTCCTGGGACTCGACTTGTGGTTGCCCCCATCGCACCAGACGAAGGGGCTGAGCTTGAAGTCTTTAGCTTCTTGTTCCATCTGCGGAAACCCAACTTTGAATTTGGCACTTTGAACTCTGACTTCTTTTCCCTTGGGTCCTTCTTCTCTTGCACTTTCTTCACGACCTTTTCCAATGATCGGGCCGAATTGACCAAGGATAGGAAGCCCTGCGCCTTAGGCCCAACAAGGAGTAGCTGTAGGTCGCAACGTAGACCCTCATAGAATCAGTTGGTCTTCCGCTCCTCCTCAGTAAATATAGCACCAACATAACAACCCAACCGTGTAAACTCGTGGAGATACTCATCCACGCTTCTGTCTCCCTGAGTCAAACCAAGGTAATGATTCTCCATCTCAAGCTTTTGAGCAGAGGGTAGGTATCTGGCCAAAAACAACCTTGAGAATTCCTACATAGGCACATTAGCAAGTTGCCTTCCCACTAAGAGTTGAACCTCCAACTCATCCCACCACAACCTCGCCTCACCAACCAATAGGAAGGTCACTATGGTGGTCTTCTGCCACTCCACAGTTCATATGGCCGTCAAGACTCTCTTCATCATAGAGAGCCATCCCTCATCTTGAGTTGGCGTTCCAATCCCGTAGAACACCGGAGGATTAAAGCTCATTACATGCTTGAGCTGCTTCTCCGTAGCTTTCCTTGATGCCACCTGATCAACTGCCACGCGTTCTACCACTCCCGACTCTGCCACCCTAATCTGTTCTTGCTCATTAACAGGTGGTGCATGCTGCACTTGCCTTGCAGGTTGGGCATTTATCATAGCAAAGACTGCTTCAGCCACCAATCTGATGATTTCTGCTGAAGGGGGTGTTGTAGGCACGTCATTCGGTGCACTACTTTTCGCCGATCGCGGACGTTTCGATTGCCTAGCACCGCTCCTAGTTACCTATAGTAGCATAAACCCTTGATTAGGAGACATATAGATTACTAAAAGCAATCATTGGAACACTCAGGTTCCTCTGAACAAGTGTATTTTTCATTCCTAAGTGGACATTCATGGGTTCTTTTATGTTATAACGATAACTTACATACATGTGCTCACCTCCCCTTAAAAGAATTTGCCCACGAGTTCAAATAAATAAGACCGACACCTTAGTCCGATACCAAATTGTAACACCCCCATCCGTCGTTTGGCATATAGCAGAAGGTCCAGCTGGAACCCGACGCCATATACCACGGATAGTCGGAAGTGTTACATAAGAATATCAAAAATCAACTACAACTACTTGCCTTAACTCAGAGCATTCTAGCAAAAGCTTTTAAACAGTTTGAAATAACCCATAATTGAATAACAACTATCATGAGTGTCCACTTACCACCATAGGAATGAAATAACAAATACACTGAAATTACTTGGCCTTATGGCCTTACAAGAGTTCACTTAACAATGTAATGTTTTACATACATCGGCTAGCAGGCCGACCACACATGACAAAAGTAAAACAACAATTCTCTTTGGCCTTCGAGGACCAGCTCAGCAGCATGGGCTTCAACCCGGTATTTGGTACCTGGCTCCGCAGCACCTGCAAGCAACATTCCTCCGCACGATGGCAAACAAAGCAACGGTCAGCTAAAGCTGACCAAATTATAATGACCCCGCCCCTTACTCGGGACGGCGGTGCTCCTTCCCTGCATTTCATTAGCCCAGCTAAACAACAAAGTGCAAACATACTTCGCCACAGGTGTAGGCTCGCATGGAAAAACACCTCGTGCACTCAGGGAAAATTTTAGGTGAATCCGATCAATTCTGTGGCTTCACCACCATCCCCGGGATGGCAACATCGTGAGCATTTTAGTCTTTCTGACCACCGTCTAAGACTCCCGACTATGCCAATGACCAGTTCCACTTTTGGGCCTCTAGCACCAAACCGCATAGCCCAGGTCCGCTTCCACTTGCCCGTTGCTCACTCCACCTAGTCACTTTAATACGTATGCGCGGGCCAAGCTTCTCCCGGATCCTAATACATTCCCAATCATCACATAACCCAGTTATGTACAAGGTTGGCTCCCCGGGCGCCAAGTTAGCAGAACTACGTTTCCGCTCAGTTTTCCGGGTGTGCCTTGGAGTTAATCCCCAAGGATCCCTGCTACAATCTACCGTGTAGAAACCCGAAAAACACATGGCACATAGTCTTCTCTAGCAATCCATAAAATATGCAACATCATCGATCCAGACCAACACGTCCGGGTAGGCTTCACTCACAATGCCTATGTCCGTACTTCGATTCCGGACTCTATATGCAACACAAGGGGGACTATTCACATCTACCCCAAGAAACACCGCACACTCACAGTACACTCGCGGTAGCGGGTTTCTTATGCAGAAAGAAAGAGAGCTTCACATGATCAAGTAGAGAATCGTTACCCTTGAAGTTCGCTTTTGCGCCATGGAAATCAATCAGGATGGAAAGCTTCGCAAGGGAATTTCCTCCGCGGATCCGGTCTCGATTCTCGACTCGGTGCTCTGATGCTCCGTCGGCAACCGGATTCCTCCTCTTCCTTCCTTAACCGGTCTCTCCTCTCTCTAACTCCCTAGAAAGAGAATACTTAATAGATAATGAGGAATTAATCCTCTATTTCCGGACTTATTAAAGCAGGAACACATCTGGGCCGTCCGATCTTGTTTAAAGAAAACGAACGGCTCGGATTTGCCTGAAATCTCTCAATCCTGGGCCAAACACGGCCTTGCACACGGCTATGTTCCAGGCTGTGTGCCCCGATCCAGGCACGATCATCGAGCACAAAAAAAGACATGGGTTGAGACGCACTCGTGTCTCAACCTGACACTCCCGTGTTGGGTCCCGACATGCCCGTGACCTTGGGGCATGTCACAGATAAGCTCCATGCTAACCGTCACGTCGCTTGGTGGACACGGGTGGTGACACAGGTATGGAAATGCCCGTGTCACGCTTGACACGCCCGTGTTTCTACTGTTCATTGCCTTGTTTTCTGCCGTGTCTTTTACTGGACACAGCCAGCCAATACAGAGAAAGACACAGCCTTGGACACGCCCGTGTCCCAGGCCGTGTTCCCCTATATAGGCACCAAAAATTCCTTTGGACGCGACCGGTACGATTACAATTTTCGAGGCGTTACACGATCCCTATTTGAAAGTCTTTGTGTTAACCCAGAAATCGACGAACCCTCCCAAGATATCCAGCTCGCCAATCGCAGCCTACTCTAGGTTCCTCCTGGAGGTCGCGACCGGTCTTAGGGTGAGCAGACAAAATCTTCTGTCCGCTCAGGCCGCGCTCCTTGGACGGCCTCCCCGGTCTGACCGCCCAGGTCGCGCAACGGATGCTCGTCCTATAGGAGGCTGCGGACTTCTTCCTCAGTTCGCCCATGCAGGTCGTGCGGTTTGCTCAGCTAACCGCATTGATTCTCCTTGCCCCGTCAGATGCAAAGTGGGGGACTCAGATCCTTATCCTCCCAGGCCGCCACATCGCAGACGACCTGCCTCCAGGTCGCCCAGACAACCAATTCTCGTGTCCGCTAGCAATGGGCGGACTAAATCTGCAGCTCTTCGCATGGCAATAGTGGCGGCCTGCCTCCAGGCCGCCCACCATCAACATCGGAAACAAACCTTATCAGTACGCGCGACCTGCCTCCTCGGTCCGCCAGGTCGCCAAGCCTCTTGTCGCCTAGCCGTGGGGACAAGCCTCCAACAGTAGAGGCATGCTCCTCCAGTCCGCCGTGAGCTGGGGGAACTCATCATATAGTTCGCTAGAAGAGCCCCAATGTCCGCTTCTTCCCATCAGCGAGTAGACTACCCCTCAGCTCGCACAGCCCGACGCGGGCTCGCCAACAGCAAAGGCGGGCTCGTCTCAGTCTATCAGCAGTAGAATCAGCTCCAGCAAGTCCCTATCCGCACAACATGATGCGGACTCGGCGGACTCCTTCACTACTCGCACAACTTACCGCTCTACCGGGGGTAACGTGAAAGTGGGAACAAGATCTATCTCAACTCTAGAGGGGGGGGGGGGGTGAATAGAGTTTATTTAAAGTAAATTCACAATTTTAAACTAGCAAAACTTTTAAGATTTAACTTATATATAGGTGTAAGGTGCCTGCTATAGAATTAACAAGACATTAAAAAGAAGAGCACAACACACAACAAAGAAAACACACAAGCAAACTAGAAAACACAAGGAGCTATAGTGGTTCCCCAAAAACCTGGGTACATCCACTCTTCTACCACCCTTGGTAAGAATCCACTGCAGGAAGGGTTGATCAGGTGTCCTGACACCAATAAGATTTTGATAAGGTTCTCAAAAACCAAACTAGATTTTTTGATCAGGTGTCTTGCCACCACTGAGTTTTGATAAGGTTCTCAGAACCAGAATCAAAACTTTTGAAGGGAGTTTTGAAAACCATTTTATAGAGGGAAAGGGAAAAGAAAAAGAGTGAAGTTGTCTTCTCTATCTCAATCAAAGAGAGAAGCACAGGTGAATTTGTGTTGTCAAAGCTCCCCCTGAGATGTTGACTGGATCAGGAGTGGAAGCTTTGCTTCAGGGTGATAGGTCTTCAGAAGCTTCATATCTCCAACAGAAGATGGTTTCAGCAGATGCTGAAAGATGAGTTGTCTGGAGTCCTTGAGATGAAGCTAAGATCACTTTTTCAGTATGCTAAAATGTTCAACTGATTCTCCAGGGTTGATTACTTGAGTTTTCTTGTGTTGATCAGACTGTCCTGAGAATCACTTGTTCTTTTTCTTTCTTATCTGTGTATATCACTATCTCTGTCTCTGTCTATGTATGTGTATCTAAATCTATGTATTCGAGAAAAGAAGAGAAGCAGTTTTTATTCTCTGAAGATTCTATGTCCAAGATAGCCGTTAACAGACATTAAATGCCTTCCATAAAATTTTGTCTTCTAGAGGAAAGTCCAATAAAACATTCTCAAAAAGAATTCCTTGAAACTTGCTCCAAAATAAATGAAAACGGCTGGCAGATCTCTTGACATAAATGCTGAGAGAATTTGAAAAACATTCCAAAGTCTGACTGAATTTGAATCCTCAAAAACGTCAATCTCTTAAGAAAAACGTCGATCTGAGTTCTACGATCGTCGTCCTGAGCTCAGAGATAGGAATGAAGATCAGACAAAAAGCGTCGACCTGAGCTCGAAGTTCGTCGACCGGAGCTCAGCGACATGAAGAATAAGCTAAAGACAGATCGTCGATCTGAGCTAGACGATCGTCGACCGGAGCTCGACGATTCAGCAAAGTTGAGCTCAGAGAGCGTCGAACGGATTTCGACGTTTCGTCGACCTAAGCTCGACGATAATTGTCTTTGCCTCAGCCTTAAGTCTGATTCCTTGAATGGTCCTGGGGGCAGCTTCAAACCTAAATTCTAAGCCCTAGACTCATTCTAATGTTGACCTTTTTAACTATACATCTAGGTCAAACTGGATTCCTAAGACAAACATAGTGATCCTTATCCAAATTAGTAATAGGGTGTTCCAACATAACGCTACCAAGACCGTTACCTCCTCGGGCCTATAAATAGGCCTCCGTACCTCTCATTTGGGATGAATCCACCCGGAGGACAATCGATGACAAGGTTTATAAGTTGTAAATATACGTATTTTATAGTACTTTACTTAAGTCGTTTTAGTTTATTTTTATAATTTTTTATTATTTTTCATTAATAAAATGTTCATTTTTGTATATATTATTCTAACCTAACTTTAATTTTGTTTTCTGAAATTTTTCAGAAAAAGCAAAACTGCTCGACACGCCCGTGTCCCATGACCTGACACGCCCGTATCAATCCCGTCTCGACACTCGACGCTTCCAGCTCTACGTTCGTCAACCCAACCAGGATACGCCCGTGTCCCAAAAGCCGACATGCCTGTGTCACCAATTCAAGCTCAGCAACTGTCGACGTCAAGTTGAAAGGTGTCCCGACACGCCCGTGTCACGCCTCCCGACACTCCCGTGTCACGCCTCCCGACACTCCCGTGTCCGACACGTGTCCCGTCCAAATCCTTCTAAAAATCGTCCAGTCAATGAATTTTGACTTCTCCAACACACCAGACCCGACACGCCCGTGTCCCAATACACGACACGCCCGTGTGACCCCCTCTTTTTTGTCTATAAATACAAATTTTCTGTATGAACACTTGTTCTATTTTTTGGACCATTTTGTCTAGGGGTTGTGCTGCTTGATGTATTCCAAAGCCTTATAAGGGAATTTTCTCCCCCTCTCCTTAGCTTTTGTTTTAGTATCTTTGTAACTCATTCTTTTACTTAATAAAATATGTTTTTTCTTCTCTTTACATGGCTTTGGAATGCATCTGAGCGCCCTTCCTTATGCAATCTTATTTTTCTTTTGTTTTATCTTTATTTTTCTCGTCTTTAAAATGGGTGTGTGCGTGTATGAGTATAGATTTGTCTTTTTATGTTTTTGTTATTTCTTTTACTTTGATTTATTTAGTCTTAGGATTTTTCCGTACTCTTTATATTCATCCTTATAAAACTATAAAAATGGTTATAAAAGTGGTTTTGATTTTTTACTTAGTCTTTTTATCGTTATTGTTGTAAAACTTTTCGTCATTTTACTCTTTCTTTCACTTTTTAAGCGTTTTTATAGAGTTATAAGAATGGATAAATAGTCGTTTTAATTTTTGAGCACTTCAATTTTTGTTTTAGACTTTAGCTTGTTTAATTTTTATTTTATCATTTTACGCATTTCTATCACATTCCACCGGTAGAAATGTAGTTGTTTTAATTTTTCGAACACTTCGTTTTTCGCTTTTTGTGTGTGTGCGTGCGTGTATGAGTTAATTTTTATAGCTTTCATTCTTTATGTAGAGCGTGTGTGTGTGTTTCCTTTCATGTAGACTGTGTGCGTGTGTTTTCTTTCAAGTAGAGTGTGTGTGTGAGATAACTTTTTCAGCTTTAATTTCCCGCCTACTCGTTTGAGTAAGACTCGCAATTTTCTGCTTTCATTTACCGCCTACTTGTTTGAGTAGGACTTGTCATTTTATCGCTTTAATTTCCCGCTTACTAATTTGAGTAGGACTTGCACTTTTACTGCTTTCATTTTCAGCTTTCTTTACTGCTTTAATTTCCCGCCTACTCGTTTGAGCAGGACTTGCATTTCAATTATGTATTTTCTTTTCTTAAGCCGTCTCTATTTCAATGAGTGGCTAACCGCTCTTAATCCTTAGTATCGAAGAGCATTGGGATTGATAAAATCGCTTTAATTAATTAAAGGTCTCATTTTTCGCTTTAATTAAAGCACTTAAGGTTTGCCCCGGGTATACGTAAGACCACATATTGATGTGTGGGCTCTATTTCCGTTGTCCATATACAAGCTAGCCGAGAGGTCGTGCGTATGGACCGATCACCCTTGGGTAAAGATAATTGTGTGCATAACCTCGAGAGAGGAGAAGCGTAATTCTACCGGATTGGGTTCCCCACCCAATAACGGGGTTCTTAGCGTAATACAGGCATTAAGAGGAATCTTCGTCGGACTAGCATTCGGTCGAATAGTCTTAATGTTTAGGTGAGGGATATCCCTATAGTTAGGTGAGCTCATTCTTTTGGAGCCTCCACGGATAAGTCTGTCTTTTAATTAATTTGAAATTTAGGATCTCTAGTTATTAAAAGTCATTTTGGTTCAAATTTCTTCAGTGCCGTTGCGTTATTTATTCATCGGCTTTTTCTGCTTTTATTTTCTGCATTATATATATATCCGCCATTAATTAAATAATCACATGACAAAATATCATCGGTAAAATAATAGTCCCTCCAGGGAAAGAGTAGAAATTGTCAACCCGACCCCGAGAACAATACGACCCCGATATTCCCCACCGGAATATCCTGTACTATACGCGATAGGTGCACTTGCCTCCTTTCGTTAAAACTCGGTTTCAACTTTTTATAGATAATAAATCCGTGCGCCCCGTCCTTCCAAAATAAATAAACATGACCGCTTTTATAACACAAAAATCAACTGCGGGGCTCCACGAGTTTTAACCAGCAAAGATTAAGGCATCAAGACCTGCGGACTCAGTTTCCCAGTCCGCGCGACCTAACTTGTTTTCCCGGCCTGATCGCGTAGTACGCTTGGCTTGATCAAGCTAGCTACGGGATCAGCTAACCGTGTGGTCTGCCGACCTCTCCGGTCAAACAGTGCAGCCTCTGGCTTCTCTCAACCTTAGCCGCCAGCTTCCCCTTTTGTACCCTTTATTTGCTTTCTATGTAAATGTGCAACCTCAAGGTGTAATTTGATTCTTAATCAAAGGAAAGCCCATCACAAGAATGACATTTAAGTCGCGGCGGGTGAAGTCTGCTGTTGCTGCTGTTAGAAAACCCCCTCTTCTTCTCAACCCTTCTCTTCTCTCGGCATCATCCTGCAAAACAAGTCGTCAAAGTAACCGTCATATTGACAGTTCCTGATCAACCTTCCTTTCCATCTCCGTACCCAGATCAACATCCTCCTTTCCTCTATCACCGCAACCCTTGATCAAGCGCTTGCTCCACTCTCGAGCACCCAGAAGCTTTTCTCTGCAACCTTCTTCTTCAATCACCTTGCCCATGAGATTCGAACACCCGTTAGCTGCTGGTGCCCACGATCCTCCCCTCCGTTTTCACGCATCAATAGTTAACACACGGCCTTAAGATCTCGAACAGACGGTGAAAACCGACAGTTAGCCATGTCAGATCATCGATCAGCCAAGAATCCCTCTCCATTAAGTCCTAGTGAAGATCCTCTCTGGGAAGCCTTGGAGTAATCGCGATGTGAAATAGCCCAACAGTTTCAGGCAATCAACCGTACTCTAGCTGCAATCGCGCAGTGATTAGAGTTGCAATCCGCAGTAGCACCAGTCCCTCCTGTTAATCCAACACCCATATTGGAGAATCAGCAAGCCTATCCACCGGCTTGCCCACTAGCTTATCCACCAGTCTATCCACTTGCTTACACATCTACCTTCCCACGAGGGCATGCAGCCACTTTGCGGCCTCAAAATGATGAGTTTGCAACTCGTCAAAACTTCTTCCGGGAAGCAGCTCGGGAATTCCATCAAGATTTTTGAACTTTCAGGGAAGTCATCCTTACTCATCAGCTCCTGCCTTTGCTCCTCATGCAACAGCTTTTCCCTTCTATCCTCCTGCTTCTTTTGTAGCTACAACTTATGTTCCCTTCTTTCCTTATGCTGTAGGAGAGCAGGAAGAGCCATCACCATTTTCAGAGAATGTTCGGCATGAACCAATCCAGCTAATTTCAGAGAGCTGCGGTTACCAATTTACACTGGAGAGACTAATCCAATAAAGCACCTTCAGGCTTTTGAATTAGCTGTAGCTCTCAAGACTCTCTCAGATGCCACCAAATGCAAGATCCTTGTAACAACCTTTGATGGTCAAGTGAGGGATTGGTTCTATGTATTACGTCCTCTATCCATCTCTTCCTTTGTCGATATGCAAAGGGAGTTCTTGCTCAGGTTTTCTACTTCAACAAAGAGAAAGTGCAGTCTAGAAGCTCTCTTTGAGATCAGGCAACGTGAGAATGAGACTTGGTCTCAGTTTGTAGATTGATTCCATAAAGAGATTTTGGACATTGAGATCGTTGATCAAGAAATGTATCGGGTAGCTCTGATACATGGTCTTCGCGAAGGGCCACTCAAGTTTGAAGCTAATATCCGAGCACCAAGAATATATCAAGAGTTGATTGGTTTAGCAAACTCATACATCCGATGTGAGAAAAACAATCTCAGCATCATCTCCAGGCTTATAGCAGAGAAGGATTCTTCTTCTTACAAGAAACCTCTCAGGTCCCCACGGAAAGATTTCCCATCCCACTCAAGGAAGGGAAGAAGATTCCAACGTCATCGACACCTCTTCCCGAGTCAGGATCGTACACAAGATCAATTGTTACTATTGCAAGCTCTGCAAGTAGCTTCAGTTCATCAGCAGCAAGATGATGACTTGCCAGAGTCTGAATTGGATGAGGCCATGCAAGAAGTAAGTCAAATCATGAAAGATAAGGCTAATTACAAAAGGCCTTATCGGCCAATTGATCAAAGATCTAAAGACTTGGATCTATACTGCGAATTCCACAAAGAGAAAGGGAACTCAACTGAAAACTGTCGGGCACTTCGTTAACTGGTATAAAGGATGTTAAGGCAGGGGAAGATGTGTGACCTATTCACGAAAGATTACCACTCTGATCCACCAACTTCAAAAGGCAAATAAGTTGCAGACATTCGTTGATGCTCAAAGGGAGTGAGTCAAATCAACAGTCACCCCAACCTCAATATTAGTAATTGCATTAATGCAGATGATGAAGGCGCCCTCGAAAGATTATTCTGAGCAGGAGAAGGACATCTCAGTTCCAAAAGCTCCTCGCAATCATTGCCGGTTACTCTTCCCTTACATTCTTCAAACATTTTCTTTCTAAAAAACACTTCTAAGTGTTTCTCTCATTCTTTTTAAAAAATTTTGCGTCAGAGATCCCATACTGACACATTTCCCTTTATGGAGTGCTTCTTCCTCTCTTTTTCTCATTTACAAAGAGATCACTGAACCACTGAGATATCACCAAGTCTTGTCGTTCCCTCCATAGATTGTTCTCCAGCGTAAGACCACGATGACCACATATAGTGGGGAGTGTTCGCGTATGTGCAGTGGGAGTTGTTCAATCTATGATGGTGAACTTCAAACTTCAGATCCTAGCCGGTATCTAACACAAAGCGTGCATCAAGGGAGGTCCCATGTGTTAGCTCTGATGTGCTTCGCTAGGGATACATTACAGTTACGATGATCTTTGCTTGACAAGCAATGACGCTCAAGTGTAGCCTTGTATCTTCGATCATCTCACAACTGTAACGGTCGAACACTCTATGGTACTCTCAATCTGTGCCTTCGCGGGGCCCACTACTCCGTTGATCTCTCTAAAGACAAGTAATAGGCCACTTGGTGCATCTAGTCTAATTGATCAGCGATGTTGGTTACCCAAGGCGAGAAATCAGTGTATCTGTCGTTTCCTTCTTAGCATTTTGTGAATGTCTCCCTTTTGTGCTCTTTCAAGGGAATGTGGCTAGTCCACTCTTGGTAGGACTACACCCTGGGTGATTTTTCTTAGGAAAGAGATGCATAAGGCCTATGGGGAACACTTATGGCAGCATCCAGTCTTTTTTGGGTCATCTTTGGGTGTAAACCTCCTTTCTCATCTGCCTTCTTATAGGTTAATAGGTTTTATCCAACATATTCAACGGATCTGCAACATCTTTATTGCTTATGAACACCTTATATGCACTTCCTGCATAAAGTTCTATTAGGTGATGATTTATAAGTTCGCTATCACTCTTATCAGATGCTAATGTCACAAATCGTTAATCAGAGTATCTAGTTCTCCTTGATTGACAAGTCATGTTATCAAAGCCTAATCAAAATTTTTTCCATCTTGCTTATCTGGATTTCATATTAAAGACATCATACTTAATCACGCGAGGCAATCATTGTCGCATTTTGATCTATATTCGGTTAATAGCATAGTTTGTTGGGTATCACTTATGCTATCCAATTAAATCTTAACATATCAACAATCAATATTCGCAAGTTCTCTTTAGGTACTTGCAGCTTACTTTTTTATCATATCTGCTTCTTACTCTTCTTTTGCAGAGATCAACAGATATTAGCAAGTCCCATTCAGGTACTTACCCGTTACTTTTCTATCATATCTGTTTCTCACTCTTCTTTTGTAGAGATTAGCAAATATTAGAGAGTCTCATTCAGGTATATGCACCTTACTTTTCTATTATATTTGCTTTTCACTCTTCTTTTGCAGAGATTAGCAGATATTAGCAAGTCCTATTCAGGTACTTACCTCTTATTTTTTTTATCATATCTACTACTCACTCTTCCTTTTGTAGAGGTTAACAGATGCTTGTAAGCTTCCTTTAGGTACATGCAAGTTATTGTTTCCTCTGTGCCTTTCTCTCACTTTTGTTTTGCAGAGCTCAATGGAAGACATTCACATCTTCTTCATTTTGCAAAAGCAACCCAGGTACGCATATGATGTACCTCCTTTCGCCTATATTAACTTTTCCTTTGCAGAAAAAAGATAGATATTATCAATACCTTTTCTAAGGAGAGACATCGGGTTCTATTTCTCCTTGCCTCTTATTTTTCCGAGAGATGGATCATGATTTTTGTGGGTCTCCTACTTTTTCAAAGTTCCCTTTGGGACTTAAAAAATGCGGGGATTATGTTATCATAGAAATCAGCGATCCCTCCCAAGGTAGCCAGCTTGCCAGTCGCGGCCTGCTCCAGGTTCCTCCTGGAGGTAGCGACCAATCTTTGGATGGGCAGACATAATCTTTTGTGCGCTCAGGCTACGCGGCTTGGGATGCCTCCCTGGTCTGACCGCCCAGGTCACACAGTGGCCGCTCGTCGCACAGGGGGCTGTGGACTACTTCCTCAGTTTTCCCCTGCAGGCTGCACGGTAGTGCATTGATTCTCCTTTCCCTGTTAGATGCAAAGTGGAGGACTCAGATCCTTATCCACCCAAGCTGCCATATCGCAGGCGACCTGCCTCCAGGTCACCTAGACAACCAATTCTCAAGTCCGCCAATAATGGGTGGACTCTGTCTCCAGCTCGCCGCATGGCAACAGAGGCAAACTCCCTCCAGGCTGCCCACCATCAACTTTGGCAACAAACCTATTAAGCACGCACGACCTGCCTCCTCGGTTCGCCAGGTTGCCAAGCCTCTTGTCGCCCAGCCTGGGGGAAAAGCCTCCAGCAGCAGAGGCAAACTCCTCCAGTCTGCCGTGAGCGGAGGAACTCATCGTATAGTTCTCTAGAAGAGCACCAACTCCTGCTTCTTCCCAGCAGCGGATAGACTACCCCTCATCTCGTGCAACCCGACGCGGGCTTGCCAATAGCATAGGCAGAATCGTCTCAGTACGCCAGCAGCAGAATCAGCTCCAGTAAGTCCCTATCCACACAACATGATTCGAACTCGGCAGAATCCTTCTCTAGTCGCACAACTTACCGCTCTACCGGGGGTAATGCTACCAAGACCGTTACCTACTCGGGCCTATAAATAGGCCCCATACCTCTCATTTGGGAGGAATCCACCCGGAGGACAATTGTCGACAAGGTCAAGGCATCAAGACCTGCGGACTCAGTTTCCAAGTCTGTGCGACCTAACCTGTTTTCTCGGCATGATCGCGCAGTCTGCTCAGCTTGGTCAAGCTAGCTGTGGGATCAGCTAACCATGCGGTCTGCCTACCTCTCCGGTCAAACCGTACGACCTCTGGCTTCTCTCAACCTTAGCCGCCAGCTTCCCCCTTTGTAACCTTTATTGGTTTTTTATGTAAAGGTGCAACCTCAAGCTGTAATTTGATTCTTAATCAAAGTAATGCCCATTGCAAGAGTGGAATTTAAGTAGTGGCAGGCGAAGTAAGCTGTTGCCGCTGCTAGTGCCCCCCTCTTCTTCTCAACCCTTCTCTTCTCTCGGCATCAACCTGCAAAACCAGTCATCAAAGTAACTATCTGATCGATAGTTCCAGATCAACCTTCCTTGCCATCTCCATACCCGGATCAACATCCTCCTTTCCTCTATCCCTACAACCCTTGATCAAGCGCTTGCTCCAATCTCGAGCACCCTGAAGCTTTTCTCCGCAACCTTCTTCTTCAATCACCTTGCTCGTGAGATTCGAACACCCGTTAGCTACTGGTGCCCGCGATCCTCCCCTTCGTTTTCACGCATCAACACTTTAGTTTCAAGGGTAGCTAAGCACCTAAATGGGGTGAATATGTTTTCGGTCTCTTTATAAATCCTTATCCTCTTTAAGTGTGTTATGAGTTAGTTATATGTTAGCTTTCAAGAAATCACACAACACACATAAAATTTATAGTGGTTCACCATATTATGGGTACATCCACTGTCCCTTCTACCTTTCTAACAATGTGCTAGATAAGGCACTTCTCCAAAACTCGGCTCTTAAGAGCTTACAACACAGATCCCTCAGGATCTCTCAGTCTCCTCTAAGACTTACCTTAGGAACAAAGCCCTACCTCAGATCAAGCTTGATACTATAACTCAGTAATCCAAAGATCACCTATCTCAGACTAAATTAATAGTCCTACAGCTCAGGGTAGGTGGTTAGCCTTATAACTCAGAGAGGATGACCCTCTGTTGGGTATTGCATCCACAATAACCCAGATTTACAAGAAGTCACCCTTGAACTAAGATGAATTAAGTTGTATTTAATATCTTTGTTTAGTTGTGTGTTTGCAGACCATCATTGCTAAGTGTAGACCAATGTCAGTGTACAGTGGATCATGAACACATGACCATACAGTATAATCTCTCACTATGTGATCCAAGGTGTTGACTCATGTGTAGCCTCTCTATTGGGATACACTTCAAATTCAAGCACTTGGACCATGGTATGAAGATTGGATTCTTGAAGATAAAAAGTTTCTAAGATTAAAATTTCTCTGAGTCCACTTCTCGAGAAGTCTACTATAGTTCTCAAGAACTAAAGTTAGCAGTATTCGAGAAGTTCACTTAGTTCTCGAGAAGCCTAGACTAGTTCTCGAGTAACATTATTAAAGTTCTCGAGAAGCTTAGCCTAGTTTTCGAGAAGGTACCTCTTATATTTCTTGAGTAGACAGGGACAGCCGTGAAAAATCTTCTAAGTCCAACCCTCGAGAAGCTGGTTATAGTTCTCGAGAACTTAGCTTTTATTTCTCGAGAAGTCAGCTTAGTTTTCGAGTATAAGTTTTAGCTCTCGAGTAATGCTATTTTAGTTCTCGAGAAGCGAAATTTAGTTCTTGAGTTGACTCAACGCTTATCTCTCGAGTACTATCTTAAGTCCAGAAAGTATAGCTCTCGAGAAATCAGCCTTGTTCTCGAGAACTTATTCATACTTCTTTAGAACAACAGTTCATTTTTCAGAGAATTTACGTAAGTCCAGATCGACGGGATTTTCAAATGACTTGACGTGATTCGTCCACGTGTCGTCATTAATGTTAATTCTAACCGTTAGGGGAAATCCTATATAATGTCTTTTCATTAATACTAACCCTAAGCGGAATCCGTACTCTCTATTATTCTAAATTGGCCATCTCTCTCGAAGAACGAATTTACAGAAGCCGTCGCTGCCGCTCAGGAAGAAGATCGACTCGACTGTTTTCGATCAAGAACGACTTGCTGTTCAAGGAATCTTCATCTTCTCCTTGATCGAGCAGGTCAAAGGTTTCTCAGATTAGATCTACAGAGGCTCTTCTTCAACAAACTCTGAAAAAGCCGCCAAGTTCAGAAGAAGACCTCCAGATCTGAGACAAATGTTTGTTTGTATTTCGTATCTCTTTGTAATTTTGTAGGAGATTATTCTCTGAGTGTAGGAGCGTTGTTCTCTGAGTTGTAGGAAGTTTTCATCTTCCGAGTGTAGATCCCTTCTGATCAAGATTGTAGGAACTTGGTTCCGAGACGTAGGATTGGTTTTCAATCCGAGATAGTGGAGTAGCCGAGTCTAGTGATTCACTAGATCGGTGAGGGAAAGTGGACGCACCCAAGGTTGGGGAACCACTATAAATCTTCTTGTCGTCTGTGATTGCTTGATTGTTTTTGTGCAAGTTTGTTAAATTTTTTATTCCGCAAATAGACACACAATTCACCTATTCACCCCCCTCTAGGTGATTAAGGTAGACAACTTAACACTTCAATTTGTATCAGAGGGAGGTTGGTCATTAAAAGGTTAACACCTTGATCAATTTCCTCTCTAAGTTGTCTCTTGAGAATTTTCAAGCAATGGACAAGGCTAAAGATTTTGCCAAGCTTCCCCTGTGCATAAAGAACAATTTTCCCATGGGGAAAGAGAGAATTAAATTTTTCATGGAAGCTGTAGATCCCCGGATCTTCATGATTGTTGAAGAAGGTCTCCACATTCCTATGACTATCTCGACTATAGATCCAACAAAGAAAGTCCCAAAGAAGCTGATGGATCTAGATAAAGACGAGATTACACTTGTCTCCTTGGACAAGAAAGCCAAAAATATAATTGCAAGTGCAGTCGATGACTCTATGCTATAAAACCTGATCCACTGCTAGTCTGCTAAGGAGATGTGGCAGTCCCTCGTCACCTTGATGGAAGGTACAGAAGAAGTAAGGGATGACAGAAGATCTCTGTTGAATCAGAAATATGAAGCCTTCCGACAAGGGCACAAAGATACCATTGCAGATACTTTTGAGAACTTTTTCAAGATAGTTAACGATCTCAGAGTATATGGCCGAGTCTTCACCAATGAAGAACTGAATGACAAGTTCCTAAGATCCTTAACCAAGGAATGGGACAATAAGGTCTGTGCCATCAGGGAATTTGGAAATCTAGCTGAGATAGATCCTCAGAATCTCTTCGGGAAGCTGATGTCATATGAGCTTCAACTCAACACAAGGAAAGCTGAAGAAGAGAAGAGCAGGTCTGCATCTATAGAGAAGTCTGTTTCTTTAAAGGCAGACACCTCCAGGAAGTCAAAGGCCACCTCTCCAACCCCAGCACAAGAAGTTAATGAAGAATAAAACTCGGAGCCAAGTACCTCGGGATCTGAACTATCTGAAGGAGAGTTCTCCTTACTCTCACGGTAGTTCAAGAAATTTTTGAACAAGAAAAAACAATGGAAGGGCAAGGATGCCTCTCACAGAAGATCACAACATGACGGTGATCGACACAGAGAAGGCTTAAGCAGCCACGAAAGGTATGGTTATAAACCGAACAAACATATTTCGACTAACATAGTTTGTTACTATTGTAACAAGCCAGGTCACGTCATAGCTGACTTCCCCCATAAGAAGAAGGAGGGTGGCAGGAGAGAAGAAAATAAGTCCTCGTACAATAAGAAGAGGACAGAGAAAAGCCTGATAGCCAAGAAGGGAAAGACTCTTAGTGACTCTGACTCATCTGAGTCAAGTGAAGAATAGGAAGCCTACTTTGGACTTATGGCTCAATCAGATGATGAACAAGAGCCCCAGTTCACTTGGGAGGTAAAATCTCACACCCCCCTTTCAGAATCTAAAGTTTCTGAGCATGATCAAGAGGACAGCTCCTCTGACGATGAGTCTAAACTCATGGCCCAGTATAAGGAGTTGATCATGGCTTATGACAAATTTCAAAAGGTCGTGAAAACTCAGGCAAAAGAGATTAAGTCTTTAAAGGCCATAGAAAGCTCTCTGAGGGAGGAAGTCGTTAAGATGGACTCATTCAGAGAAGACTTAGATACTGCTGTTGATGAGTTTAATAAGGCTATCAAGCACCTTGATCTGAAGGATTAAATCATCAAGAGGGTTGGAAGACTTACTAGAAGCCGAAAAGAAACTTGTTGAAGGTTTCTCTAAGCCCAAGATAGTTCTTCCTCTTATTGCTGAGTTCTCTGCTCAGGCTAAGGGTGCTGGGCTAGGCCATATAGAAGCTCCTAGTAAATCTTCTAGGAGGAATAAGGCTCAGAGAAGGAATAAGGTAGCCAAGAAGGCCTTGGCCAAAGTAAAGGGGGAAGCCCCTCAAGATCAGACTGTCTTTAAGAAAGTTATATTTCCAACTAATGAGTTTGATCTTGACTCATCCTACGGCCACTTGACCAGGCCTACTTATGTAGAGCCAAAGTCTCATTACCAAGGATGGAATCTCCCTTGAAACTTTGGTGAGAGTGTCTTTAAGGCACCTTATGAAGAAGTCATTCTTCAGGACTATGGTCCTTATGATCATGGTCATAACTTCAATAAAGAACAAAAAGTAAAATTCATTGTAGAAAAGCCTGTGATGGAGAAGAAATCTTGTGATTGTCATCATCATGAAGCCTCTTCCTCCAAGAATGCTACCCCTACTTGACCAGTATCTCAGAAGATCAAGCAGGAGTACCTAAGGCAAAGATACAACAGGTTCGACTGTTGGTGCTGTGGCAAAATTGGTCATTTTGCCATCGATTGTTGGTTTAATCCAAGAAATGTTGCAACTCCTCAAGTTGGCAACATGAGAATGACCACTCATGATGCTATCCTTGTAGGGGGAGTGTTCTAACATGATACCAAGGACCCAAACATGTTTGGGTTCCTAAGGGAAACTTATTATGATTGTAGGGATGTCCAAAGGCCACAAAAATGCCAATCTTGTATTTGGACAGTGGATGCTCTCGGCACATGATCGGGACAAGAAGCCTACTTCAAAATTATTCTCCAGTGTTGAACGGACCAAAGGTCATCTTTGGAGTTTCAGACCAAGGGATAACCAAAGGCTACGGTATGATCACTAACGGTAGTGTATCCTTTTTGGATGTAGCTTATGTTGAGGGATTGAAACACACTCTTATAAGCATAAGCCAACTATGCGACAAATGATACATAGTTGAATTCCACTCTGACAAGTGCCTTATAAAGTCTGTTGACAATATGGAAACGATTCTATCTGGCACTTGAAGCAGGAATATATTTTGTTTAAATTTCATTTGTATAGATTCTTCTACACCAGTGTGATTTTTAGCAAAAGATAGTGCATCTCTTGGTGACCAATGGAACAAGAGGTTAGCACATATTAATTTTAAAACTATTAATAAATTATTCTCCCTGAACTTAGTTCGTGATGCCCTGAATGTCAAGTACGTCAAAGATAGACCTTGTCATGCATGCGTAAAAGGCAAGCAAACAAGGGCTACCTTTAAAAGTATTTTTGACAAAAATTCAAGTAGATGTCTCCATCTACTTCATATGGACTTGTTCGGTCAACTGCAAATTAGAATCTTGGGAGGTAAGGAATATACATTAGTTATTGTTGATGACTACTCGCGCTCTGCGTGGGTGTTCTTTTTGAAACACAAGTCAGATACCTTCGACATCTTTACTAATTTTATCAGGCAGGTCCAGACTAAACACAACTGTTCCATAGTCAAAATCAGAAGTGACAATGGAACAGAGTTCAAGTCTGGGGCCATGACAGAATTCTGTGAAAGCCTATGTATCTTTCATGAGTTTTCCTCTCCTCACACTCTACAGCAAAATGGAGTAGCTGAGAGAAGGAACAGAACACTCATAGAGGCCTGCAGAACTATGTTGAGTGATGCTTCACTACCGGAGTACTTCTAGGCTGAAGCCGTCAATTCTGCATGCCACGTGCAAAATCGAGCACTCATCAATAAGAATCATGATAAGACACCTTACGAACTTCTAAAAGGCAGGAAACCAACTATTTCATATTTTAGAATTTTTGGCTGTAAATGCTTCGTGCTTAACAATGGTAAGTATCATACTACCAAGTTTAGTGAGAAAAGTTTTGAAGGTATTTTGTAGGTTATAGTAGACATAGTAAGGCATACAAGATTTTCAATAGAAAAACTCTTGTTGTAGAGGAATCCATACATGTTTTATTTGATGAGACGAGGTTGCTGCTAAGTAAATCGTCTAGTGTGCTTGTTGAAGATGCAAGTACAAGACTGAAAGAAATCAGCTTGGATGAATTGATTGAAAGGGAAAATGAAAAGTTCATCAAGATCACTACTCCAACCTCCATTGGAGAGGTAGACAATCAAGATGAAGAAACCATCCAAGTTGATAAAGTCACTCCAGTGGCTGAAGAAGTTCTAGATGCTAGGAACCAAGAGCTCAGACATACGAAGGATCATCCATTGGACCAGATCATAGGAGATCCCCGGGATGGTGTCAGAACTCGTCGAGGTACAAATAATGAGAATCTATATTTATTTTTTCTCTCACAGGTTGAACCAAAGAAGTATGAGGAAGCAAACTCAGACGCATCATAGATCTTAGCCATGGAAGAAGAACTGAACCAGTTCAAGCACTGCAAAGTTTGGAAGCTAGTTCCAAGACCCAAAGGTAAGAATGTCATCGGGACGAAGTGGGTCTACAGGAACAAATTGGACGAGGATGGGACAATCATAAAGAACAAGTCCAGACTCGTCGCCAAGGGATATCGTCAAGAAGAATGAATCAACTTTGACCAAACATACACGCCAGTGGCAAGGCTGGAGGCCATCAGACTGTTCCTGGCTTATGCTGCACTGAAGGGCTTCACTGTCTATCAAATGGACGTGAAATCTGCCTTCCTTAATGGTGACATAAAGGAAGAAGTGTACGTGGAACATCCCCCAGGTTTTGTTGATCTTATCTTTCCTGACTATGTTTATTTATTATCGAAAGCGCTATACAGTTTGAAACAAGCTCCTCGAGCTTGGTACGAAACGCTATCTACCTTTCTCTTCGAGAATAAGTTCACAAGGGGAAAGATAGATAAGACATTATTTCTTAGGGAAATTAAAGGCAAGATTTTGCTAGTGCAAATCTATGTCGACGACATTATTTTTGATTCTACAGACGACAACCTCTGCAAAAAGTTTTCTAAACTTATGCAAGGGAAGTTTGAAATGAGTAGTATAAGAGAGCTGAAGTATTTCTTAGGACTTCAGGTGAAACAATCTGAAGATGGAATTTTCATCTCATAGATGAAGGTCATCAAGAAGTTGATTAAGAAATTCAGAATGGAGAGTGCAACCTCTATGAGGACTCCAATGGCCTCAGCTATGTCTCTGGACAAGGATGAGAAAGGGAAACCTTTTGATGAAACCAAGTACAGAAGCATAGTTGGATCCTTGCTCTACCTTACTGCCAGTAGACCAGACATAATGTTCTCTACATGTGTCTGTGCTAGATTCCAAGTGAACTATAATGAATCTCACTATGCTGCTGCAAAGAGAATCTTGAGATTCCTTAAAGGTACACCGAATCTTGGCTTATGGTACCCAAGAAGTAATGACAACAAACTAATTGGTTTTTCAGATGCAGACTTTGCAGGTAGCAAAAATGACAGAAAAAGCACTTCCGGGATATGTCAGTTCCTTGGAAGAAGGCTTATCTCATGGAGCAGCAAAAAGAAAATTGTGTCGCAATCTCAATGGCAGAGTCAAAATATATTTCTACCGGCAGTTGTTGTGCACAATTGCTTTGGCTAAAGAACCAACTAGAAGATTACAACATGAAGGTTAGAGACATTCCTTTGTTTTGCGACTCCTCCAGCGCAATAGCAATTGCCAACAACCCAGTATCGCACAGCCGGACAAAGAACATCGAGATCAAATATCACTTCATCCAGGAGCATGTGGAGCAAGGGGATGTGGATCTGCAGTACGTGCCAACAGATTGGCAAGTTGCAGACATTTTCACAAAGCCGCTGGATGAGACCAAGTTCAATTTCTTAAAAACTGAACTTGGGATGCTGAACAGATAAGGATAAACCAAAAGAGATCATCTCAAAAAGCTCCGGAATTGAGGATACTACAAAAAGGTCAGAAATTTCTCAAGTGGAAGGCAGTTCTCAAGAAATACAGTTACTTCTCGAAAAGTACATAACTAGTTCTCGAAAACTTAAGTCCACTTCTCGAGAACTAAAGTTCTGTCTCTAGAGAAGTACAAAAGTTCTCGAAAACAAGAAATATACTTCTCGAGAACTATAACCATGTCTCTCGAGAACTAACCCTACCTCTCGAGAAATCCCCTGTCTATTTTCGATTTCTGTTCATTTCTTCTATTTCGAAAACTGATCGATTTCTGCTTTAATCCATGGGTTATTTTAGATTAATTAGATACCTAATCAACATTACTAGGGTTATATATATATAAAACTTTAAAAATCTCAAATCAACCGACATCTCAAAATCCATTCTCTTGAAAACTCTTCGCCTTTTGCCGAGCAGAGCTTCGACACTGCCGTTTTCTTGCGCTCCGTCCATCATCGTCGTCAGTCTCAATGGCTCAGTAGTCCAAAATCGGTGTTGGCAGTGAACTTGTGGTCGCCGGTTTTGTAGATATTTCAGAAAATTTCAAGAATTTGCTTCTTCTGCTAGAAACTGTAGGTTTGAACTTTGTTCTTTCAGAACTTGTAAGATTCTATTTCCAGAAGTAGAAGAGTTCTATAGAAATGTCAAGATAAGGAGGAATATCACTGTACTGAAATCTAAGGTCAAGGTAGTTAAGATTAAGTTAAGCCTGACCATAGTGTCCAGACTTCTAAGATTGCCTACTATAGATGATGAAGAGGAACTTACTCAAGAAGACAATGACAGAACTTGTTATTTATATGGAGTTCCAATGGACATTACCTCTCTAAGGAGAACTGCTCTGAATGATGTTAGAAAACTTCTAGTGGATATAGTTGGGAAAATTCTTTGGTGCAGGATAGGGTCTATAGGTTTCATAACCAATGACCTATTCAATGTCATGACATCCATAGTCTACAGGAAGAAATTTCCATATAGTTTGATGATTTTTGACTTGATCAGGGATATCATTAAAGAACCAAAGTTTGCCAGGATAATCTCCTTGATGTTACATGAGATTGATCCAGTTGTCTTCAAGACTTCAAAAGGTACACCAATTCATCACTTGAAGAAGATCTCCTTAGCTTCCATTCAAAGGTGGGAGTTAAAACTGAAGAATCTAAAGATGATAGCTAAAGAGCTTGTAGCCCCTGCTTCAGAGGTCAGGACCCCATCTCCCTCAGTTTGTGAAATTTCATACCTATGACACCACAGTCTGGATGCATAACCAGATATTACCTGAATTTAAGGTTGATCCTAATGTCATTCCTAATAACCTAAACCCTCTTGTTGAAGGTCAGTCAAGTCAGATGCCTGCTCAGATGCAACCTCAGATGCTCTGCTTCTCTCCAAGGCCAGAAGATAGAAATCCTCCTCCTGCTTCTTATGAATAAGTATGGGATGATGTTATTCCTCAAGGTTTACCTGAAATTAACACTTCTAAGAAGAGGAAGTATGGGGAAGGCCCCTCTACAAGCAAAATTATTCCTAAGCCAGACACAGAGAAAAGAAAAGCACAGGAATTTGCTGAAGTTTGGAGTCCTACCTCTAAAGCTTTAATTCTTGATACTCTCAAATTAGTAATGGAATACAATGAAAATAGGAATCTCCACTATAGCTCTTCTGAGTGGAGACTCTATGAGATGTCCATGACTAAAAGGAGAATCTATGACAGAGAGTATGACAAGAACAATCCTAAGGCTCCTCCAAAACCTCCAAGGTACTACCCAAAGCCTTTCAGCTACCAGAGGGGACAACAAGAGAAGTATGATAGACAACATCAGATCAAGGAATGACTTTCTGTTGATAACTGTTTTGAGATTTTTGATGAAATTGTTGGGAATTGTCTTCACAATACCCCAGATTTGTGGGAAGTCAGACCTGAAACTAAGATGAATTAAGTTGTATTTGATGTTGTGTTTAAGTTGTGCATGCAGGACTCTATTGCCAAGTGTAAACCAATGTCAGTCTATAGTGGGTCATCAAACACAGGACCATACAATGTAATTCCTCATTGTGTTATCCAAGGTGTTGACTCATGTATAGCCTCTCTATTGGGGTACACTTTGTTTCCATGCACTTGGACTACTGGACTCTAGAGTATTGAAGACTTTCTCAGAAGAAATTTTTTCTAAGTCCACATACTCGAGTAGTATCTTCTATATACTCGAGTAAGTGACTTAGTACTCGAGTAGATTGGATTACATACTCGAGTAGTTCTCAAGTTACTCGAGTAAGTGTTCTGATCGTACTCGAGTTGTTATGGACTTCTCATCTCAGAAAGTTTCTAAGTCCATATACTCGAGTAAATCCATTCATATACTCGAGTATCTCTTTTCCTTACTCGAGTAGGTGTTTGTGTACTCGAGTAGAGCCTTAGTCATACTCGAGTAGTCTCTTAGTTATACTCAAGTAGGGCTAACTGTTCAGTCTAAATATTTCTAAGTCCACATACTTGAGTAACTTCGCTCATATACTCGAGTAAGTGGCTTAGCACTCGAGTAGATCCTTCTTATACTCGAGTAGACTGGCTTAGCACTCGAGTAGATTTTTCTTATACTCGAGTAGTTTGGATTAGTACTCGAGTAGATGTTTCTACTTACTCGAGTAATCTGTCTAGAGTAACTCGGGTAGTTCTTCCAAGGCACTCGAGTAGTCATTTCTATTACTCGAGTATATGTTTCTCTTATCTACTCGAGTAGCAGACCTTTATACTCGAGTATCTTATCTAACCCGAGTATATCGGCTCAGAATTCCAGAAATCGTTAAGTACATAATTGACGGAGATTTGAAATTAACCTTTTTTTGATTGGTCCACGTGTCAATCTTAATTACGATTATGACCATTGGAGATAGCCTATAAATAGGTCTTTTCAGATTTGACTAAATATACGCGTTTACAGAGATTATCTTTTAAGAAAGAGAAAATCCCGAAAACCCTAATTTTGTCATCCGCCGCCATTACCGTTTTTGGAAGAAGCTCTGGATCGTCTTCTCTCAGCCGCAGCTATCGATCTCTGATTCTTTAGCGATCCAGACTCAAGAAGAATCATCCGATCTCTCCGTGCTTCATCGTCTCTGATTTGCTTTCTTGATCGTGGTGATTCCAGATCTCAGAATCGTGGATCTCAGTCAAGTCTTCTTCAACTGTTTCTGTTCAAACCGAAAAGCTCTCAAGAAGAAGATTACGTCAAAGATCCAGATCTGTGATATTCTTGTTTGTAAACTTTTTTTAAACAAATTTCATTGTAGGAGATCTTTCTCCGAGTGGTAGGAAGTTTTATCTTCCGAGTATAGATCCATTTGGGATCGAGTTTTGTAGGAACGTGGTTCCGAGGTGTAGGATTGTTTTTGCAATCCGAGATAGTGGAGTAGCCGAGTCTAGTGATTTGCTAGATCGGTGAGAAAAGTGGACGTACCCAAGATTGGGGAACCACTATAAATCTCTTGTCGTCTGTGTGATTGCATGATTACGGATCTGTGCTGTGTTATATTTTTTATTCCGCATTTGACACGAAATTCACCTATTCACCCTCCTCTAGGTGATTTAGGTTGACAACTTAGCACTCTCAATTAGTATCAGAGGGAGGTTGATCGTTAAAAGGTTAACACCTTGATCTAATCCTCACCAAGTTGTCTCCAGAGAAGTATCAAGCATGAGTAGGACCAAGGATTTTGCTAAACTCCCTATTTGCACCAAGAACAATTTTCCTATGTGGAAGGAAAGAGTTAAGTTCTTCATGGAAGCAGTAGACCCTCAGATCTTCATGATTGTGGAAGAAGGTCCGCATGTTCCTATGACTGCATCAACAATAGACCCAACCAAAAAGCTCCCAAAGAAGTTGATGGACTTGGATAAGGACGAGATTGCACTTGTCTCCCTGGACAAGAAAGCTAAAAATATTATCGCAAGTGCAGTCGATGACTCAATGTTGCAGAATCTAATTCACTGCCAATCAGCTAAAGAGATGTGGCAGTCCCTAGTTACTTTAATGGAAGGTACTGAAGAAGTGAGGGATGATCGGAGGTCCCTACTGAATCAGAAATATGAAGCCTTCCGACAAGGTCATAAGGAACCCATAGCTGACACATTTGAAAACTTCTTTAAGATAGTCAATGGACTGAGAGTGTATGGTCGAGTCTTTACTAATGGGGAGCTGAATGATAAGTTTCTGAGATTTCTCACCAAAGAATGGGACAATAAAGTCTGTGCCATCCGAGAGTTTGACAGACTAGCAGAGACAGATCCACAGAATCTATTTGGCAAGCTGATGTCCTATGAACTGCAAATCAACTCCAGAAAAGCCGAAGAAGAGATAAGTCGCTTCTCCTCAAAAGAGAAGTCGGTTGCTTTAAAGGCTGACAGTTCAAGGAAGGGCAAAGCTGCCTCGCCAGCACCTCCTCAAGAAGTAAGTAAAGAAGAAGAAGGCTTCGAGCAAAGCACCTCAGGCTCAGAACTATCTGAAGGAGAGTTCTCTTTGCTTTCGCGGCAGTTCAAGAAATTCTTGAATAAGAAGAAGCAATGGAGAGGCAAAGATGCCTCATACAGAAGATCACGACATAACGGTGATCAGCGAAAGAATGGCTCGAGCAGCCATGACAGGTATAACTCCAAACAGAACAAACAAATTTCAACTGACATCGTTTGTTATTGTTGTAATAAGCCAGGTCACATCATCGCGGACTGCCCTCACAAGAAGAAAGAGGGTGGCAGAAGAGAGGGAAAGAAATCTTCATACTATAAGAAGAGGACAGAGAAGAGCTTATTAGAAGAAGAGCAAAACTCTCAGCGACTCCGACTCATCCGAGTCGAGTGAAGTAGAGGAAGCTTACTTCGGGCTCATAGCTCACTCTGATGATGAACAAGTCCCCCAGTTCACTGGGGAGGTAAAATCTCACACTCCTCTCTCTGAATCTGATGATGATAATGAGCAAGAGGGCCATTCCTCTGAGGATGAATCTGAACTCATGGGACCGTATAAGGAGTTACTCACGACTTACGAAAAATGTCGCAGAGTCGTGAAAACTCAAGCCAAAGAGATAAAATCACTACAGGCTATTGAGAGCAACTTGAGAGAAGAAGTCACTAGGTCTAATTCTCTTCAAGAGAACTTCAATGTTGCTATGGAGGAATACAATCAAGCTCTCAAGAACCTCGACCTTAAAGATGAAATCATCAATGAATTGGAACAACTACTCGAGGCTGAGAAGAAACTTGCTGAGAGTTTCTCCAAGCCTAAGACAGTTCTTCCACTCATTGCTGAGTTCTCAGCTAAGGCCAAGGGTGCTGGTATAGGCCACATTGGTGCTTCTAGTAAATCTTCTAGGAGAAACAAGGCCAAGAGAAAGAATAAGGCTGCCCAGAAGGCTCTAGCTGAAGAAAAGGGGAAAGCTCCCTTGGAACCGGTATTGTTTAAGAAAGTTATCTTTCCTACGAACGAACTTGACTATGAGTCCACCTATGGACACTTCTCTAGGCCGATCCCCGAGAAGCCTAAGTCAAGATACCAAGGTTGGACTCGTCCTCGTAACTTTGGAGAGAGTGTCTTTAAGGCACCTTATGAAGAGATTCAACTTCAGAACTATGGACCATATGCTCATGGTCATAACATCAAGAAGACACCAAAAGTAAAACCTATTGTGGAAAAGCCTATGAAGGAGAAGACTTCATGTAGCTTCCATCATCATGAAGCTTCTTCCTCCAAGAGTGAAGTTCCTGCTAGACCATCACTTAAGAAAATCAAGCAGGAATACACTAGGCAAAGATACAACAGGTTCGACTGTTGGTGCTGTGGCAAAATTGGTCATTTTGGCATCAATTGTTGGTTCAATCCTAGAAATGTTGCAACCCCTCAAGTTAGCAACGTGAGAATGACCACTCATGAGGCTAATGCTCGTAGGGGGAGTATTCTAACTCGAGACCAAGGACCCAAACTTGTTTGGGTTCCTAAGGCTAAGTGATTGTAATTGAAGGTATGTCCCAAGACCACCAAAATGCCAATCTGGTACTTGGACAGTGGATGCTCTCGGCATATGACCGGGACAAGAAGCCTACTCCATAATTTCACTTCAGTCTGCAACGGACCAAAGGTCATCTTTGGAGGTTCAGATCGAGGAATAACTAAAGGCTACGGTATGATTACTAACGGTAGCGTATCCTTTTCGGATGTAGCCTATGTTGAAGGATTGGAACACAATCTCATCAGCATAAGCCAACTATGCGACAAAGGATACGTGGTTGAATTTCATGCTGATAAGTGTTTGATAAAATCGGTTGACAACATGGAAACTGTTTTATCAGGCACTTGAAGCAGAAATATTTTCTGTTAAAACTTCATTTGTATAGACTCGTCTACACCAGTGTGTCTTTTAGCAAAAAGTAGTGCATCTCTTGCTGACAAATGACACAAGAGACTAGCACATATTAATCTCAAAACTATTAATAAACTATTCTCTCAAAACTTAGTACGTGATGCACCTAATGTCAAGTGCGTTATGGACAGTCTTTGTCACGCCTGTATCAAAGGCAAGCAAACAAGGAGTTCATTTAAAAGCATAATAGGCAAGGATTCCAATAGAAGCTTACAGCTTCTCCATATGGACTTGTTTGGTCCACTGCAAGTTAGAAATTTGGGAGGTAAGGAATATACGTTGGTTATTGTGGATGATTACTCGCGCTTTGTGTGGGTGTTCTTTCTGAAACACAAGTCAGACACCCTCAGTACTTTCGCTAGTTTTGTTAGGCAAATCCAGAATGAATACAACTGTTCCGTAGTCAAAATTAGAAGTGACAATGGAACGGAATTCAAGTCTGGAGCCATGACAGAATTCTGCGAAAGTCAAGGTATCTTTCATGAGTTTTCCTCTCCTCGCACTCCACAGCAAAATGGAGTAGCTGAGAGAAGGAACAGAACACTCATAGAGGCTTGCCGGACTATGTTGAGTGATGCCTCACTTCCAGAGTATTTCTGGGCTGAAGCCGTCAACACCGCTTGTCACGTGCGAAATCGAGCTCTCATCAACAAGAACCATGATAAGACTCCTTACGAACTTCTAAAAGGCAGGAAACCAACCATTTCATATTTTAGAATCTTTGGCTGTAAGTGCTTCGTACTTAACAACGGCAAGTATCGCACTACCAAGTTTAGCGAGAAAAGCTTTGAAGGTATTTTTGTAGGTTATAGTAGCCATAGTAAGGCCTATAGAGTATTTAATAGAAAAACTCTAGTGGTAGAAGAGTCGATACACCTTGTATTTGATGAGACGAGTTTGCTGCAAAGCAACTCTTCTAGTGTGCTCATTGAAGATGCAAGTACCAAGATGAAGGAACTCAGCTTTGATGAACCTACTGAAGGTAAAGATGAGACGTTCATCAAGATCACCTCTACAACCCCTGTTGGAGAGGTAGATGATCAAGATGAAGAACACATCCCAGCTGAAGATGCAACACCAGTGACTGAAGAGATCCCAGATGCAAGGACTCTAGAGTTCAGACACTTGAAGGATCATCCCTTAGATCAAATCATAGGAGATCCTCAGGATGGTGTCAGAACCCGGAGAGGTACAACTAACGAGAATTTATTCTTGAGCTTTCTATCACAGGTTGAACCTAAGAAGTTCGAGGAAGCAAACTCGGAAGCATCCTGGATACTAGCCATGGAAGAAGAGTTGAATCAGTTCAAACGTTGCAAAGTTTGGACACTTGTTCCTAGACCCAAGAGGAAGAACGTCATTGGGACAAAATGGGTCTACCGGAACAAGATGGACGAAGATGGAACAATTATAATGAATAAAGCCAGACTTGTCGCCAAGGGCTATCGTCAAGAAGAAGGAATCAACTTTGACCAAACATATGCTCCAGTGGCAAGACTGGAGGCGATCAGGTTATTTCTTGCCTACGCTGCACTTAAGGGCTTTACCGTCTATCAGATGGATGTCAAGTCCGCCTTCCTGAATGGTGACATAAAGGAAGAAGTGTATGTAGAGCAACCGCCAGGTTTTGTTGACTCAACTTTTCCTAATCATGTTTATTTACTGCAAAAAGCTTTATATGGTCTTAAACAAGCTCCTCGAGCTTGGTATGAGACGATGTCTACCTTTCTTCTTGAGAACAAGTTCACAAGAGGAAAGATAGACAAGACATTATTTCTTAGGGAAATAAAAGGCAGGATTTTGCTAGTGCAAATCAATGTCGATGACATTATTTTTGGCTCTACAGACAAAAACCTCTGCAAGAAGTTTTCTAAACTTATGCAAGGGAAGTTTGAAATGAGCAGTATGGGAGAGCTAAAGTATTTCTTAGGGCTTCAAGTGAAACAATCTGAGGATGGAATTTTCATCTCACAGACCAAATTCACCAAAGAGCTACTTAAGAAATTCGGAATGGAGAATGCAACCTCTATGAGGACTCCAATGGCCTCAGCTATGTCTCTGGACAAGGATGAGAAAGGGAAACCTTTTGATGAAACCAAGTACAGAAGCATAATTGGGTCCTTGCTCTACCTTACCGCAAGTAGACCAGACATAATATTTTCAACATGTGTATGTGCTAGATTTCAGGTGAACTCTAAGGGATCTCACTACATTACTGCAAAGCGAATCTTGAGATACCTCAAAGGTACACCAAATCTTGGCTTATGGTACCCAAGAAGTAATGATAGTGAATTAATTGGATTTTCAGATGCAGATTTTGCAGGAAGCAAAGACGACAGGAAAAGTACTTCCGGGACTTGCCAATTTCTCGGAAGGAGACTTATTTCCTGGAGCAGTAAGAAGCAGAACTGTGTAGCCATCTCAACGGCTGAATCAGAGTACATCTCTGCAGGCAGCTGTTGTGCACAGCTTGTATGGATCAAGAATCAATTTGAAGACTATAACATTAAGTTCCAGAACATCCCTCTACTTTGCGACTCTTCCAGTGCAATAACAATCGCCAATAACCCAGTCTCCCACAGCCGGACAAAGCACATAGAGCTTCGATATCACTTCATCCGGGAGCATGTGGAGAATGGAGACATAGATCTACAATACGTCTCCACAGATAGGCAAGTTGCAGATATATTCACGAAGCCGCTAGATGAGACCAAGTTCTCATTCTTCAAAACTGAACTTGGGATGCTCAACAAAGAAGATTAGTGGTCTCATTCAAAGTCTCAGAGTTAAAAGTTGGTGGAGGTAAAGATCAGTGCTTCGAGAAAAATATTTTGTCAAAGTGACTTACTCGAGTAAGTGTACTCATATACTCGAGTACTTGGAAACAATCACGAGTAGTTACACGACTACACTCGAGTACATTACAATATACTCGAGTAACTCAAAGTATCTACTCGTGAAGGTAAAAATTCACTCGAGTACATATTCTTCATACTCGAGTACTTAGTAACTCACTCGAGTACTTCATGATCTACTTGGTCTTCGACTTACTCGTGTAGGTTACAATAGATTACTCGTGTATGCCGATATATACTCGAGTACCTGGAAATTCCAGAACTTTGAAAATCTCATTTTTCTCTTTTTGCACACCTCGATTTTTGCCGCCCCCCATAAGGTATGTTTTATTTTAAAACCCAATCTTAAACCTAATTAGGGTTATGTATATAAATAGAATGATCCCGTAATCCATTTCCACGAAACCTTTCTCGAGTACTCGTCGGCGCTTCGCCTTCCAGAACCGCAGAGCGTTGTCTTCTCCAGAATCCGTTACTCCAGAACTCGATGGCTCCTCCATCCAAGATCGGAATCGGGTCCGAATTAGTTATATATGGAATCGCCGATCTCTCCGATGACTTCCGAAACCTTCTCATTCTCCTTGACACAGCCGGGCTGTCGTTCCTATTACAGACGCCGTGTAAGATCCTATTTTCTGCAGTGGAAGAGTTCTATAAGAATCTGAAGGTCAAGCGCAATGGTACAGTTCTAAAATCCAAGGTCAGTGGAATCAAAATCCGTCTGGACAAAACTACCTTAGCTACTCTGTTAAAATTGCCAGTGGTGGATGAAGAAGATGATCTGACTCCTGAAGATTCCGAGAGAACCAGTTTCTTCTATGGAATAAACCCGTATGAAGCATATTCGTTCCGCCGTGCAGATTACAATTCCGAGGGCAAATTCCTTGTGGATGTGATTGCCAAAGTTCTTCTATGCAAAACCTATTCCCTCAGAGAAATTTCCCAAAACTTTTTTGATGTTATGCAAGCCATAGTATGCCAGAAGAAATTCCAGTTTGGAATGATGATACTGGACAAGATCAAAGAAAGTGTGAAAAAACCAAGCTATGCCAGGATTATCTCCCTCCTCCTCCATGAGATTAATCCTACAGTGTTTGATTTCTCCAAAGGAACTCCCCTCCATCACATGAAGAAGGTATCCATCTCTTCCATCCAAAGATATGAAATCCAACTCAAGAACACTGCCCAAGCCTCCAAAGTCATTATGGATGAAGATGTCCCCAGCCCACAGCATGTTGCTGATGACAGGACTCCATCTCCTCCTCTACATCAAGCTACTGACACCCAGGGTGCAGTAGTTGAGGGGGAGCCTGCCTCATCTAACTCCCAGATTCTGATTACAGAACTTCCCTCCCAGACAGTCAGAGATCCTTCTCCTCCTCCTCCTCCTCCAGAAGATATTCCAATAGATGTACAATTTCCAGCAGATAATCAAGTTTCCCTAGAGATTCAAGTTCAACAAGACCTTCTGTCCACAGCTGCAGAGATTGATAAACTTATTGAAGAACTAAGGTCAGACATTCCTCTACCTCCAGCAGACCCAGTTGTTGGTACTCCTGAGATTCAGGTACAAGATGAACAGATCCCTCTCAAGGAACCCTCTCCATCCTCAGCTCAGTCTCCCATTGAAGAAGCAGAACAACATGATAGTATCATCCTGTCCGATGAAGAGGAGTTATCCCCAGAACCTATTGAGCCTCCTCTAAGGACATTAGCCTTCACTCTCCCCTCCTTCACAGATCCCCTGGATTCAGTAGACATCACTCCCACCAAGAGAACTGCTAGCTTAGTGGTTGTGAAAGAAATCCCTCCTTGGGCTCCCTCAGTCTCTCAGCTCCCTCAGGTCTCTACCTCTCCCAGTGCTCCATCTTCTGCTTCCCTCAGCTCCTCAGACATCATCAGTAAGATTGAGAATATGCTCCAAGAACAGAGAAATTACTTTGATGAGTCTCTGAAATTAGTTAACAACAAGGTCTCTGCTCTTGAAACTGAGATGAGCAGAGGCTTTATAGAAATTCAAGCCAACACTGATGAACTTAAACAACTCTTCAAAATAGGTGGAAAAGCGATAGATCACACCATCACCAGCATGGGTGAAGTCAGAAATCAAGCTGAAATAGTGGCACATAACCAGATTCTACTAGACCAAAGAGCTGAAGCCAATGTGATGAAAGTTTGTGACGAAGTAGGCACATTCAGAGATGAAGCTATTGAAAAGCTATCTGTAGAAATCAGCAAGGGGGAGAAAATAGTGAAAGAACAAGTTGAGAAAATTTTTGCTGAAATCTCTACCAAGTCTAAAGAGACCCTGGATGGATTAGTTAACACCATGAAAGCAGATATTCTAGCCCAGCTACAGTCTGTTAAATTCTACATTTATGACACTGCAGTTTGGGTACATAATAAGAATTTTCCAGAATTCCAGCTCGACCCCTCCATCATTCCTAAAAGCTTAGATCCTCTTGAGGAACATCCTCCATTTGATGCCCAGGTTCATGCTACCATTCCAGAGGCAGTGCCAACCTTCTCTCCCAGACCTACTAGAGAGATGTCTGAGCCTCCTCTTTCATATTCTGATGTGTGGAATGAGGATGTCCCTGCCAGCTCTCAGGGGCATTTTGATCGAGGTACTTCCTCCTCTAGAAGACCTGCTGATCAAGGTGGCCCCAGCAAGAAAAGAAAATATGGTGACGGCGCTTCTGCTAGCCGTTCTGCACCTAAGAGAGAGCAAGCTCAAGCTTTAGAGGGCAGATCAGAGTCAGCACATTCAGAAGTTTGGAGTCCAACCTCCAAATCTTTAATCTTTGACACTCTAAAGCTGGTAACTGATTTTGGGGAAAATAAAGACAAATTCTACAGCTACTCAGAATGGAAAGCCTATGATGTATCTCAAATCAAGATCAGATTACATGACAGACAATGGGGATTCAACAATCCAGCAGCTCCTCCAAGGCCAAAGACTTATTTTCCTAAACCCTTCAGTTATTTGGAAAGGCAAGAGCTGAAGAAAGCTAAACATCACAGAGAGAATTACCCCTGAAAGTGTTTTGTGGAACTGGAAAATCTTTCTATTTAATATATCTAATTCTGATTATGGTTCTCTTATTTACTATTATTCACTGTTTTAGTCATTTTTTATTGCTTGTTGTTATAGATGATCATTTCTTTTCTAGAAATTCATCTTAGTGCAAAGGGTGCTGACTTCTACAAATATGGGGAGATTGTTGGGAATTGTCTTCACAATACCCCAGATTTGTGGGAAGTCAGACCTGAAACTAAGATGAATTAAGTTGTATTTGATGTTGTGTTTAAGTTGTGCATGCAGGACTCTATTGTCAAGTGTAAACCAATGTCAGTCTATAGTGGGTCATCAAACACAGGACCATACAATGTAATTCCTCATTGTGTGATCCAAGGTGTTGACTCATGTATAGCCTCTCTATTGGGGTACACTTTGTTTCCATGCACTTGGACTACTGGACTCTGGAGTATTGAAGACTTTCTCAGAAGAAATTTTTTCTAAGTCCACATACTCGAGTAGTATCTTCTATATACTCGAGTAAATGACTTAGTACTCGAGTAGATTGGATTACATACTCGAGTAGTTCTCAAGTTACTCGAGTAAGTGTTCTGATTGTACTCGAGTTGTTCTGGACTTCTCATCTCAGAAAGTTTCTAAGTCCATATACTCGAGTAAATCCATTCATATACTCGAGTATCTCTTTTCCTTACTCGAGTAGGTGTTTGTGTACTCGAGTAGAGCCTTAGTCATACTCGAGTAGTCTCTTAGTTATACTCGAGTAGGGCTAACTGTTCAATCTAAATATTTCTAAGTCCACATACTTGAGTAACTTCGCTCATATACTCGAGTAAGTGGCTTAGCACTCGAGTAGATCCTTCTTATACTCGAGTAGACTGGCTTAGCACTCGAGTAGATTTTTCTTATACTCGAGTAGTTTGGATTAGTACTCGAGTAGATGTTTCTACTTACTCGAGTAATCTGTCTAGAGTAACTCGGGTAGTTCTTCCAAGGCACTCGAGTAGTCATTTCTATTACTCGAATACATGTTTCTCTTATCTACTCTAGTAGCAGACCTTTATACTCGAGTATCTTATCTAACCCGAGTATGTCTGCTCAGAATTGCAGAAATCGTTAAGTCCAGAATTGACGGTGATTTGAAATTAACCTTTTTCTGATTGGTCCACGTGTCAATCTTAATTACGATTATGACCATTGGAGATAGCCTATAAATAGGTCTTTTCAGATTTGACTAAATATATGCGTTTATAGAAATTATCTTTTAAGAAAGAGAAAATCCCGAAAACCCCTAATTTTCTCATCCGCCGCCATTACCATTTTCGGAAGAAGCTCTGGATCATCTTCTCCCAGTCGCAGCTATCGATCTCTGATTCTCTAGCGATCCAGACTCAAGAAGAATCATCCGATCTCTCCGTGCTTCATCGTCTCTGATTTACTTTCTTGATCGTGGTGATTCCAGATCTCAGAATCGTGGATCTCAGTCATGTCTTCTTTAACTGTTTCTGTTCAAACCGAAAAGCTCTCAAGAAGAAGATTACGTCAAAGATCCAGATCTGTGATATTCTTGTTTGTAAACTTTATTTAAACAAATTTCATTGTAAGAGATCTTTCTCCGAGTGGTAGGAAGTTTTATCTTCCGAGTATAGATCCGTTTGGGATCGAGTTTTGTAGGAACGTGGTTTCGAGGTGTAGGATTGTTTTTGCAATCCGAGATAGTGGAGTAGCCGAGTCTAGTGATTTGCTAGATCGGTGAGAAAAGTGGACGTACCCAAGATTGGGGAACCACTATAAATCTCTTGTCGTCTGTGTGATTGCTTGATTACGGATCTGTGCTGTGTTATATTTTTTATTCCGCATTTAACACGAAATTCACCTATTCACCCCCCTCTAGGTGATTTAGGTTGACAACTTAGCACTCTCAGAAATGGATGTTGATTCGAAATCTAAAACATTATATATATAATTTCTGGTTTTGCTAATTCTGTGTTTAATTTTTCATTCTTGCATTTGAATCTATTCTTCATATACAGTTCTTTCTTTATTGGTATAATTCACCTTAGTGTAGAGGGTTTTGACTTCTATAAATAGGGGGAGATTGTTGGGTATTGCATCCACAATAACCCAGATTTGCATGAAGTCACCCTTGAACTAAGACGAATTAAGTTGTATTTAATATCTTTGTTTAGTTGTGTGTTTGCAGACCATCATTGCTAAGTGTAGACCAATGTCAGTATACAGTGGGTCATGAACACAGGATAATACAGTGTATTCCCTCACTGTGTGATCCAAGGTGTTGACTTATATGTAGCCTCTCTATTGGGATACACTTCATATTCAAGCACTTGGACCATGGTATGAAGATTGGAAGAAAAAGTTTCTAAGATTAAAATTTCTCTAAGTCCACTTCTCGAGAAGTCTACTATAGTTCTCGAGAAGTAAAGTTAGCAGTATTCGATAAGTTCACTTAGTTCTCGAGAAGCTTAGACTAGTTCTCGAGTAACATCATTAAAGTTCTCGGGAAGCTTAGCCTAGTTCTTGAGAAGTTACCTCTTATATTTCTCGAGTAGCCAGGGATAGCCGTGAAAAATCTTCTAAGTCCATCCCTCGAGAAGCTGGTTATGGTTCTCGAGAACTTTGATTTTAGTTCTCGAGAAGTCAGCTTAGTTTTCGAGTACAAGTTTTAGCTCTCGAGTAATGTTATTTTTGTTCTCGAGAAGCGAAATTTAGTTCTTGAGTTGACTCAACGCTTATCTCTCGAGTACTATCTTAAGTCCAGAAAGTATAGCTCTCGAGAAATCAGCCTTGTTCTCGAGAACTTATTCATACTTCTCGAGAACAACAGTTCATTTTTCAGAGAATTTACTTAAGTCTAGATCGGCGGGATTTTCAAATGACTTTACGTGATTGGTCCACGTGTCATCATTAATGTCAATTCTAACCGTTAGGGGAAATCCTATATAATGTCTTTTCATTAAGACTAACCCTAAGAGGAATCCGTATTCTCTATTATTCTGAATCGGTCGTCTCTCTCCAAGAACGAATTTACAGAAGCCTCCGCCACCGCTCAGGAAGAAGATCGACTTGACTGTTTTCGATCAAGAATGACTTGCTGTTCAAGGAATCTTCATCTTCTCCTTGATTGAGCAGGTCAAAGGTTTCTCAGATCATATCTACAGAGGTTCTTCTTCAACAAACTCTGAAAAAGCCGCCAAGTTCAGAAGAAGACCTAGAGATAAATTTTTCCAGATCAGAGACAAATCTTTGTTTGTATTTCGTATCTCTTTGTAATTTTGTAGGAGATTATTCTCTGAGTGTAGGAGCGTTGTTCTCCGAGTTGTAGGAAGTTTTCATCTTCCGAGTGTAGATCCCTTTGGATCAAGATTGTAGGAACTTGGTTCCGAGACATAGTATTTGTTTTTAATCCGAGAGAGTGGAGTAGCCGAGTCTAGTGATTTACTAGATCGGTGAGGGAAAGTTGACGTACCCAAGGTTGGGGAACCACTATAATTCTTCTTGTCATCTATGATTGCTTGATTGTTTTTGTGCAAGTTCGTTAAATTTTTTTATTCCGCAAATAGACGCATAATTCACATATTCACCCCCCTCTAGGTGATTTAGGTAGACAACTTAACACTTTCACTCTCCTATAGCTCAAGCACAAGGCCCTATCTCAGATCCAAAGTTGGATTCTACAACTCAGGCACAGAGGCCCTACTACTCAGAGAGAATGACTCTCCTACCTCAGGCAAACTGCCCTACCTTAGATCCATACAGGATCATACCTCAGATTAACAAATGATCCTACACTCAGCGTTTATAAATTAGGCCTATAACTCAGATCTAAAGGATCCTATAAAAAAGAAAGTGTTTGTCGATGTTTTGACTCCAATGAGATTTCTCTGAGTGTACTACTTCCTGAGCTGAGAAAATCTCAGCCCTAACTTCTTCACAGCAACAAGAATAATGATCTTTAGAAAGCTGCTGCTTGTGTTGGAAGAAACTCAGAAATTCAAGTTTTTGATCTTGCTGATGAAGATAGATGAGTTGGCAGTTCTTTTTATTCTTTAATCAGTTAACCAATGCTGCATAAATTAGAATGCTCTACTTCTTTTTATTTCTCAGAAATCTCTTCTAAACTTGTTGTAGCAGGTAAAGATAGCTACAGCTGACTTGGTGAACTAATAGACCATCGGGTTTGAACTTCAGCTTCAAGCTCTGCAATAATTGCGAGGGAGAAAACGTTGAAGTTCTGCCTTTTTACGAAATATTAAACCTGAAAAGTTGTCTCTGCTTCCGCCGATCTTATACCTTTTATCTTCCATCGTCCAATGGCTCTTTGACCCATGGGCCCGACTGAGGTTGTTGACTACAACCTTGCTTTTATAGAGAAAGTCATACAGTAGGCTTCAGATGACCTTTGTCGTATACTATAGCTTTCCTGCAACAATTTGAAACTTTTTTGACTCATGCTGATGTCAGCATCTGTGGACTTAGTCATTTTCACAATTTCATCCTAGGCGTTGAGTGTGTTGAGTGAATGGCCTTTACTCAGTGCAAAAACACTTAGCCAGATTAACTGCACTTCTAGGTGTTGAGTGGGTTGAGTGAACTAGCTTCACTCAACGAATTTGTACTTAGCTAATTACTTGTGCACTGCCAGGTGTTGAGTGCGTTGAGTGAACCTTCGTCACTCAATGCCCCTGGACTTAGCTGCTTATCTGAACACCTACAATCTTATTGAGTGATTGAGTGAACTGCCTACAATCAACGCTTCTGTACTTAGTCCATTTCCACCTTTATGAATGCATTGAGTGTACCTTCATCACTCAACACTTCTGCCTTTATATGTCTTTTTAATGAGGCGTTGAGTGAAATGGTTTCACTCAAACCTTCTGTACTTAGCCGATCATCTGGATGAACTTGCGTTGAGTGAGCTTTCCTCACTCAATGCATCTGTACTTAGACAAATTTTTCTGTCTATCTCTTCTTAAGCTTTGACTGAATACTAGTATGTCGATGTTTTCTTCTTTGGGCGTTGAGTGAGCTGTCCTCACTCAATGCTTCTGGACTTAGCCATAATTCTTCTCTACCAATGCTAAAGCTTTGACTGTCTGGGCTTGGCATTGAGTGAACTGGCTTCACTCAATGCTTCTGGACTTATCCAGATTTCCTGACAAATTCTTCAAATGCTTTGACTTCTTGAGCTTAACTCAACGCTTCTTTCTTCAGGCATTGAGTGAGCTGTCCTCACTCAATGCTTCTGGACTTAGTCGAATTTTTTCCTTGCTAATGTTGAAGCTTTGACAGACTGTGATGTCCTCAACGCCTCTTGTTATATGGCATTGAGTGAACTTCGTTCACTCAATGCCTGTGGACTTAGCCGCAAATCTGCTTTGCAAACTGTTGGGCTTTGACTATCCATGCTTTACTCAACGCTTTTTGGCATCCGACGTTGAGTGAACTGACTTAACTCAATACATATGGATTGTTAAAAAGGTAGAGAGGGATAGTGGATGTACCCATATACTGGGGAACAACTATAAAATTACTGTCTTCTGGTTGATGGTCTTTAAAGCTTAACTAACTAATCACTAAGCACAGTAATATAAGGTACAAGTCTAAATAATATTAAAAGATACCTAATGTAAGACCCCATTTTTTTCTGCAGTTTTACTATACACAGACTAACCTAAGCTATATGATGTATATTATAGGAGATACTCCAAATTTTCATTCAAATACCCAAAAATATTTATTGGGGGCCTATCATGACATATTTAGCCTAAATCCGGAAACTTGGAATTTTCCTAAATAATTTGGCATTTAATTAATTTTCCTAAAAATTGGTCCATGGGTGATTTGAACATGAAGTACTAAATTTACTTAAGATATGTCCATACAAAAATTTTGAACAATATAATACTATAAGATATCAGTGAATACCAAATTTCATAGATTTTCATAAAAGAATTATTCTCTAAATAATTAAGCCAAGATAATTCAACTAATTAGGGGTAATGAAAGAAGTACCATAAATACTAGTCCAAAAATTATACAAAAATTAACAGAGCTCTTATTATGATCATAAAACCTTACTGACAGAGTTTCATGCAATTCCAAGGTCAATAAAACTTATAGAAAAATTGCTCAATAAAATTATCATGGTGCACTTTGTGAAGGAACATCCTTGTAATCTCAACTAAACAATATGAAACAATTTTTCCAAACTTCTTTATGCCCTAAAAAGTTCTTTGGTTAAGTATCAAAATTTTCCAGCAAGCTATAGTATTTATCTTCTATTTATCAAAGTAAGGTGCACTAGTTTACTTTAAACATGATGTACTAAGAAGAAATGTTCAACTCTTTCAAATATTTTACTAATGCACCTAAATGACATTTGATTAGCTTTCTAGAGTTTCAAATCATTCTAAGACATTTAAACCATAGTTACATCAATATCATCAAAAAGAGCAAGATGAAGGTTATAACTACAAGGATGTGCTACTGCTATCTAAACATCCTATCATAAATTAGAGAGGTTAATAACACTATAACATTACCCCTACCAAAATAACATAAATATCCAAGGTCATATGATCCCTTAAATATTCCCTAAGGTGTATAGACCTAAAAACTTACTAAGTGTTTTAAGTGGGGTGCATGTGTACCAATATCACCAAATCCCTTTCTAGGGCATTTCACCACCCTATGATCACATGGACTACACCCCAAGTCCATCCAAGGGCATATCACCCCATGCCTTTCACAACCCCCCCCCCAAAGTTCAACCCTAGGATTTGAACTAGGGTCATAGGGCAAAACCACCCTAATCCACCCCATAATCCATGGGAGGGTGTTTACTGACCTAATACATCAGGGGACCAAGTATCAACCTCTGTTGAGGTGACTTGGCCCCTAAAACCCACAAGGGACACTTTGACCTAATTACCCCTTTTTGGTCAAACTTAGGGTTTGCTTATTTCAAAACCTAATCATCTCCAAATGGGATGAAAATTTATATAGAGCCTTATGATGACCCCAAGGACCACTCACCAAAATTTGGGAGGGTTTGGATGTAACAGCCCAAATCCAAAATCTGAGTTCAGGCTAGGCAACACGGCCTGGGACACGGGCGTGTCCCAAGGCGTGTCCTGCTCTGTTTGCTCAAGTATGATTTTTGGTCTCGAGTGTGTCTCGAGTGAGGCACACGGCCTGGGATATGGGTGTGTCCCAGGCCGTGTCCTTCACTGTATTGTCGCGAATACTCGACAAAATGCAGTCGACGATCTTCGAGCGGGGTGTCGGTCAGGCACACGGCCTGCGATACGGGCGTGTGCCTTGGCCGTGTCCTTCTCGGGTTGTGGACAGGCTGTGTAAACAACTGAACACAGGTTGGATACGTGCATGTCTGAAGCCGTGTGTCTCATGGCTGTGTCTTATTCGGGTTGAGTCTATTGTGTGCCACTTAAGGTACGCGGCCTATGATATGGGCGTGTCACAGGCCGTGTCACCCCAAAAATAGAATTTTGTGGGCAATCTGTGGCCGTTCGTTTCCTTCATCTTGGATCCTGTGACCCAAGTTCTTCCCTGCTGGGTTAAGTTTCGGATTTGAATGAAGGTTTTCATTCAAATCTTGACCATCTTCTTTCTAAAAGTATAGAGAGAGGGGAGAGTAAGGAGGAGGAGAAGATCCGGCTGCCGGTGGAGCTTTAGAGTTCTGATTCGAGATTCGAGGCCAGTTTTTTGGATGCAAGGCCGCTGCGGTGCTTTCCAACCGGCTAGAATTTTTATGGCTCCAAAGCGACCGTCAAGTGTAACGATCTCCATCTTAGACCAGTGAAGTCCTTCTTTAGGCATGTGTATTGAATTCTCCACCAAAAGGTGTAAAGCGTAAGGTATTCATGCAAGTTAAGTCTGTATTTGGATTTGAAAGTGTGTAGTACGGAATAGACATGCTGTGCAAAGCCCATCCAGATGGTTGGTCTTGATTGGTGATGTTTGCTTTGCGAACCAGAGAAGACTCCGTGTATAAAACGAGTAGTTTACAGAGATTGTGAGGATGCCTGTGAATTGTGGGTTGTATAAGCTTCTTTTTTTGTGTGCTCTGCATGAGCTTTATGCTGATCGATGAAGCTTGTGTAAGCTCCTTGTGTTGTGAGCGCTGTGTACGCTGGATGCTCTGCGTGAGCTATTAAGATGCGGCTGACTAGGAGAGGGAAAGCTGATCTGCGTCAAGATGTGCACTATTGGCGAGTTGAGAAACAGGAAAGTTCTACCCTGTACCTGTGTTATGTGAGATATCGATTTGTGGCAATGAAAATGGGGGTCTGCGGGCCATACCCGGCTTGTTACACTACTGTGGTAGGTCGGTCTGAAATGCTCAATTATTGCCGTGAGGTTAACACCTCTGAGTGGGATGGGTGCGAGAGGTCTCCAGCATGCGTGTTGTAGTAAATTAATGCCCGTAGCCAACAAGTTAAGAACCTCTAATCGGTGATGGTACCAAGGATAATTCGGTATGCTGTAAGCGTGCCCTGAGTGTACGGAGCATCTGGCTGAGGCCGATGTTTGTGATATTGTTGTGCTTGATAGCACTTGTTGTGATATATAAATCTATATGTGATTATAAAGCATGCAGGGAAGGAACCACTGCCCCGTGTAAGGGGTAGGGTCGTTATAATTGGTCAGTTGAATGCTGACCATTGCTTTTTTATCACCCTTGAGGTGGATGTCCATATGCAGGTGCTGACGGACTGAATTGGATTGCGCGGGATGAATCCCTTGATGTTGCTGCTGGTAGGCCCTTGAAGGTCGTGCGAAGAAGTATATATTCATGTGTGGCCGGCCTGCATGCCGATGTATGAAGTTACATTTATAAAGAGAAGCTTGTAAGGCCTTAAGGCCCTGAGCATTTGTAGTTGTATACATTCCTGGTGATTTATATATAAATATTTTATTTATATATTTAGTGGACATTCAAAGTGTTGAGTTATTGCAAGTTATAAACTTCCGTTAGAATGCTTTGAGTTAAGATGCGAGTAGAAAGTAATTTTGATATTCATACATGATACCGCCGTTTGTCTATGAAATATGGCATGGGGCTCCGGCCGAACCCTCTGTTATATTCCATGTAATGAATGGAGGCATTATATTTTGGTATCAATGCGTCTTGGTCTTCCTCTTTCGAATTTGTGGTCAAATTCTTTTGTGGGGTTGCAAACACGTGTAAGTGCGACCCGCTTTAACATTAATGAACTCTTGAATATCCACTAAGGAATACAAATACACTTGTTTGAGGAACCTGTGCATTCCTACATTTGTTGTTATTGCTTGTGTGAGGTCGCTAATGTGTTTCTTATTCACTTATAGGTGACGAGAAGTGGTGCTGGGCAGTCTGAGCCTCAGCATTCTGATGAGAGTGCGACACAAGATGAGGTGCCTACACCTCCTTGGCGGAGACCATACGTTTAGTTACTGAAGTGGTACTCGCAGCTCTAAATGCATAGCCTATTGGGTAGGCAAGGCCTGCAGTGGTACCAGTATGGTTAGGTGCGAGGCAAGAGCGTGTTGAGGCACTGATTGATGAGAAAGTAGCTGACGAGCAACTGAAGCAGTTTATGAATTTTAATCCCCCTATGTTTGTAGGGGGAGGTTCCCCAACGCAGGCGGAGGACTGGCTCACACGAGTGAAGAGGATCCTGACAGCAATCAGGACTGAGGAGGGGCAGAAAGTTACTTTAACCACTTTCCTGCTGGAAGGAGAGGAGAGGCTTTGGTGGGATGAAATGGAATTACACCACTTGGCAGACAGAGGCCTAGAGGAGATATCGATGGAGGGATTCACACGATTATTTTGGGCAAAGTATTTGCCAGTGTCGCAGCGAATCGCAATGGAAAATAAGTTCCAACGTCTGGTGTAGGGTGAGAGTAATGTTGATACTTACCTACATGAGTTTACCAGGCTGGGACGCTATGCGGGATCTACCTTCGTTGAAGAAGCGTGGAAGACAAATAAGTTTTATGAGGGACTTCATGATGAGCTGAGGTTGGAACTCCTGAGTTCGGTGAACCAAGGCTTCCAAGCATTAGTGGATACAGCCCGTGCGCTTGAGAAAGATTTGAAATGGGTGCAGGACAAGAAGAACTTGGCGGTGGAAAAGTCAGAGTTCAAAGTTCTGTAGTCAGAGCAATCGGAATTTCGGAAACGAGACAAGAAGAGGTTCAGGCATGCTGAACAAACGTCGTCGAATGTTACTTCGGGAGTAACTTATGGGCAAGGACGTGTTGAGACACATACATGTTTTAAATGTGGGAAGCAGGGACATTTAGCCAATTCTTGTTGGAGTGGCCCTCCAAAGGGTGAGAAAAAGACAGGCGCGTCTTATGAGGAAAAGGGCAAGGCAGTGGCAGAGTCATCTTCATCCTGGGCGCAACCTTGAGTGTACAATCTCAAGTTACAAGAGCTGCAAAGCACAAATTATGAAGGACAACAGCCTCACATGTCTAATATGGAATTACAGGAGGCCATAAAGCGGCTTATGAGGGATACAGATGAGAGGAAATAAAAGAAAGCGTGCACATTGTTAACTTCGTGATGTAATGACGTATATGTTGTATGTATGTTTGGTAAAGACTTGTATTTGTGCGACGTCATGGGGAGAGACAAGCTGCGGCCTCTGAGCTCTAAACCCGGATTGTTTTGTAACAAACTACAACAAAGGGGTGGTTGTGTTGGTGTCTACAGTTGAGCTAAATCTTGGGACGAAATTTATTGTAAGGAGGGGAGGGTTGTAACACCCCAAATACCAAATCTGAGTTCAGGCTGGGCAACACGGCCTGGGACACGCGCATGTCCCAGGGCATGTCCTGCTCTGTTTGCTCGAGTGTGATTTTTGGTCTCGAGTGTGTCTCGAGTGAGGCACACAGCCTAGATACGGGCGTGTACCAAGCCGTGTCGTTCACTGTGTTGTCGCGAGTACTTGATGAGATGCAGTCGATGATCTTCGATAGGCGTGTAGGTCGGGCACACGACCTGCGACACGGGCGTGTGCCTTGGCCGTATCCTTCTCGGGTTATGGCCAGGCTGTGTAAACAGCTGAACACGGGTTGGACACGGGCGTGTCTGAAGCCGTATTTGGCACACGGCTTGGGACACGGGCGTGTCCCAAGGCCGTGTCCTATTCAGGTTGAGTCGGTTGTATGCCGCTTATGGTACATGGCCTATAACACGGGCATGTCATAGGCCGTGTCAGCCCAAAAATAGAATTTTGAGGGCAATTTGTGGTCATTCGTTTCCTTCATCTTGGATCTTGTGGCCCAAGCTCTTCCCTTCTGGGTTAAGTTCCGGATTTGAATGAAGGTTTTCATTCAAAGCTTGTCCATCTTCTTTCTAAAAGTGTAGAGAGAGGGGAGAGCAAGGAGGAGGAGGAGAAGTTCCGGCTGACGGTGGAGCTTTAGAGTTCTGATTCAAGATCCGAGGCCAGTTTTGTGGAGGCAAGGTCGCTGCAGTGCTTTCCAACCGGCTAGAATTTCTATGGCTCCAAAACCATCATCAAGGGTAACGATCTCCTTCTTGGACAAGTGAAGTCCTTTATGTAAGTGTATGGAATCCTCCACCAAAAGGTTGAAAGCATAAGCGATTCCAGCGGGTTGAGTCTGCATCTAGATTCGAAAGTGTGTAGTACGGAATAGGCATGTTGTGTGAAGCCCATCAAGACGGTTGGTCTGGATTAGTGATGTTTGCGTTGCGAATCGGAGAAGACTCCGTATATAAAACGAGTAGTTTACGGAGATTGTGAGGATGCTTGTGAATTATGGGTTATATAATTTCCTTTTGTTGTGTGCTCTGCGTGAGTTTTATGCTGATCGAAGAAGCTTTGTGTAAGCTCCTTATATTGTGAACGCTGCATGCGCTGGATGCTCTGCGTGAGCTTTTAAGCTGCGGCTGACTAGTAGAGGGAAAGTCGACCCGCGTCAAGATGTGCGTTATTGGTGAGTTGAGCAACGGGAAAGTGCTACCATGTACCTGTGTTATGTGAGAGATCGATTGGTGGTAATGCAAATGGGGGTCTACGGGCCATACCCGGCTTGTTACACTGCTATGGTAGGTCGGTCTGAAATGCTTAATTATTGTCGTGAGGTTAACACCTCTGAGTGGGATGGGTGTGAGGGGTCTCCAGCATGCGTGTTGTAGTAAACTAATTCCAGTAGCCAACAAGTTAAGAACCTCTAATCAGTGGTGGTACCAAGGATAATTCGATATGCCATAAGCATGCCCTGAGTGCACGGAGCGTCTTGCTGAGGCCGACGTTTGTGATGTTGTTGTGCTTGATAGCACTTATTGTGATATATAAATCTATGTGTGATTGTGATGTATGCAGGGAAGGAACCACTGCCCCGAGTAAGGGGTAGGGTCGTTATAATTGGTCAGCTGAATGCTGACCATTGCTTTATTTATCACCCTTGGGGTGGATGTCCATATGCAGGTGCTGACGGACTGAATTTGATTGCGCGGGCTGAAGCTCTTGATGTTGCTGCTTGTAGGTCCTTGAAGGACATGCGAAGAAGTATATATTCATGTGTGGCCAACCTGCGTGCCGATGTATGAAGTCACATTTGTAAAGAGAAACTTGTAAAGAGAAACCTGTAAGTCCTTAAGGCCCTGAGCGTTTGTAGTTGTATACATTCCTGGTGATTTATATATAAATGTTTTATTTATATATTTAGTGGATATTCAAAGTATTGAGTTCTTGCAAGTTATAAACTTTCGTTAGAATTCTCTGAGTTAAGATGCAAGTAGAAAGTAATTTTGATATTCATACATGATGCCACCGTTTGTCTGTGAAATATGGTGTGGGGCCCCGACCGGACCCTCTGTTATATTCCATGTGACGGATGGAGGCATTGCATTGGAAGTCATTAAACCTTTTAAATAATTCATACATTGATTATTATATTTCTACAAAAACTTTAGGAAAATGTTTTCCCAAAATTCCCATTTTTGGATAAATTCTAGGTATAGGTAGGAGTGATCCCCATCCAAAATTTCAGGTCATTTGGATGGTTGTATTGATGGGGGTACTCAAAATAATCTCTAGTCTAGCCTAGGTATAGTCCTCACCAAAATGAGTGCTCTGGTCAAACCACTTACCCAAATGGGTTGAAATTAAATTTAAATTAAAGTAGACCCATAGAGCTACAATTTTAATGTTGACCACTTTCTCTTATTAAGCCTTTAAGTATTTTTAAATTTATTCCTAAAATGACTGATTTTGTGTGACAGAATATACAAAAATATATAATATATATAATTTGATCTTGCACAGATCTTGGCGCAAATCCGATGGTTGCTAGTCATCTTCTTCCTCCAGCTGACAAGTAAGATTTTACCAACCTAGAGCATCTTCTAGCCCAATTTCCCGGCCACCCGGCCACCTCCCTGGCCGGCCACCGCCGCCACCACCTTCGTTGAGGTGGGGGCTATCGCCGGGCGGAGACACGACCGCCGGAAGGGCCGTTTCTGGCAATCTAGAAACTTGGATTTTTCCCAAAAAACCATGAAAACGGAAGCTTTGATCGGGCTCAATTGATCCTGATCCTTATTCTAAATGAATCCTAAGATCTATCCACAGAGAAAAGAGACGAGGAGGACCTTCTTGGAGGGTTGGAGGCGGGTCGATCTTCGAGTTTCCATGGCCGGTTGTTGTGCTCTTCCGTGCTCTGCAACTACACTGTAAGAGGGCTCAAATTCTTCAGGTAAGATGTGGAACCGGCTCCCCTATGTCGGGTGAGGAATTTAGAAGCATCAGTTAGGGAAGGGGAAGGGCCTAACACTAATGGCCATCAATGGCCATTAAAGGATATTTCGGCCATGGCATGGGGGGGAGTGAACCTGGCTTAGTGTGGCCAGAAAATGGCTGGAAACTCCTCCTCTTCCCCAGAAGAGATAAATCCTGCAATAAAGGGTGGCCCTTGGCTTCCCTATGTCATGAATGGCCTTCTCCCTCACTTTCTCTCTCCTTTATTAAAGGGGAAAATGGAGTTTTCTCTCTCTTGCCCATCAAGGCTGAATTTGATCTCTCCCCCAGCCTATTCGCACCCCACTAACTCATATTAATAATAAAAATGAGGTTAACCTAAGTGGGGTAAATGGGTTTGAGCTTGGGTTAGCCTATTTGTGCTAATTTGACCTAACATTAGTGTAGAGTTGACCTTGGTCAACATGGCCATTTGAGTTGACCCTAATGGATCCTTGGTGACCTTTTGGCCTCCCCCAAAGTCTAGGAAGGCTTGGGTAGGGTTGGTTGGGCATCTTGGGTGGTCACTTGACCCTTAGTTAGGGCACTTTGACCTTCTTGGGGCTAGGGTTGACTTGGGTCAACTTAGCCTCTTTGGTTGACCCCAATGGGTCCTTGGTGACTCATTGGACTCCCTTAGGGCTTAGGAAGGTCTAGGTGGGTCCCTTTGGCCAAGGGGAGGTCATTTGACCATGTATCAGCTTAGTTTGACCTGATTAGGGTTTGGGTTGACTATGGTAAACTTGACCATTTTAATTGACCCTAGTGGGTCCCTATGACTCTAGTGGACCCTCTAACAGGTTAGCGATGTTGTGGTGTGGTCATGGTGTCATGGTGAAGCCCTATAATCATCCCTAAGCTAGTAACTGGAATTCTACTATTTGCAGAGCAAGGTGGTTCACACACTAACTCCCCAGTTCACCCCATCCTTTTGATACTTCTCAGGGTTTTGTCATGACCGAGTCATGACAAAATCATCCTAGGGGTCTAGAAGTCTGAGGGATGTTACAAATCCAAATACATAAAAATAAAAATTTCGTCCTCGAAATTCACGTTAAGCCTACGGGGTTTCATGTATGAGAAGTAAAATGTAACATCCCGAGAGGTTATAGGAAAAACCTGATATGAAAAGCTCCAGGTATCTTTACTGCATCAAGTCCTGTGGCACCCACGTGTACTCCTCTTGTCCATGATCTCTCCACAAGACCTTGACTAGCGGAACTTTCTTGCGTTGCAAGACCCGCATCCCAGTATCGTCTATTCGGATCGGCTCCAGGTGCATCGATCAATCAGAAGCTATAGGCCCATCTGTCGTCATAATATGCTGCTCCGGCCGAAGTAGAGCTCTCCCGAGGGAGGAGATGTGGAAGACGTCATGCAAACCCTCTAGCTCTGGCGGTAGCTCCAGTCTGTATGCCAAGGGAAAAATTCGCTCCAGGATCCTATAAGGCCCCATGTATCTCGAACAGAGCTTCTTCCGACCACGCACCCGCGAAACTCCATGCATCGGTCGTATCTTCAGAAACACCCGATCTCCTACCTGGAACTCTACATGAGCATCATAATACTTAGCTTGCCTGCTCTGGGCATCCAACATCCTATCTCGAATCAATCGCACCTGAGCATCCGTATCATCGATGAACTCCAAGCCCAGTGCCTTCGGATCCTCATCCTGGATCCAAGACAAAGGAGTTCTGTATCTCCGCCTGTATAAAGCCTCATAAGGAGCTATGCTGATGCTGGACTGGTGGTTGTTGTTGTACGAGAACTCGATCAATGGTAGCTGCCTCTCACAACGCTCCCCGCAGTCCAATATGTAAAGGCGCAACAGATCCTCCAGTGTCTGATTGGTGTGCTCTGTCTGTCCATCCGTCTGAGGGTGGAATGTGGTACTGAATGTCAATCGGGTCCCCAAATAAGCCTGGACTGACCTCCACTCCTTAGACGTAAATCGTCCATCACGATCGGACACTATCGTCCTCGGCACTCCATGGTATTGGATGAACTACTCTACAAACATCCGCACCAATTCACCCACTGAAGCATCCTTCCTGGTCGGTAGAAATTTGACCACCTTCATCAGTCGGCCGACGATCACCCATATCGAGTCGTTCCCCGCAAGTGATCGAGGAAGACCATGTATGAAATCCATAACGATATCGTCGAACTTCCACTCCGGCACTGGAAGTGGCTGCAACAACCCGAACAGACTCTTACACTTGGCCTTTACTAACTGACATGCCTCGCAATGGGTCATGAAGTATGTGATATCCCTCTTCATACCCGACTAGTACATCCTCCTCCTCAGGTCGGCTGTCATCCTGGTGATGCCCGGGTGTACCGAGTACTTGTTGTAGTGAGCCTCGGTCATAATGTCCTCCCGAATCCTATCCCCAGCCGGTATGTACACCCATACTCTAAAGCATATCAAACCATCTCTCTTTGTATACTCCCCAGTCGTGCCTGCCTCCAAGGCCCTGAATACTGGCTCCAAATTATCATCCCTTCTCTGCTCAGCCCTGATGCGATCTCAAATGTCATCGGTAGTGCTCATTGCTGCCAGATACTCCTTATAAAGCTCTGAGTCATTCGAGGACACAAAGATAATCTGCATATCTTCCATCATCCGTACCAGCTCCATGGCCATCAATTGGGATTCTTCTCCTGAAGTGATAGCCCTCCGGCTCAGTGCGTCCGCCACCGTATTCACCTTCCCCAGGTGATAGTGTGTTGTATACTCGTAATCAGATAGAAATTCCACCCATCGCGCCTGGAGGACATTCAAATCCTTCTGTGTATCTACATATTTCAGATTCTTGTGATCCGAAAATATGTCATAGTGCACCCCAAAGAGGTAATGCCGCCAAATCTTCAGAGCGAACACCGGTGCCCCCATCTCCAAGTCATGGATAGGGTAGTTCTGCTCGTGCTTCTTTAGCTTACGGGAGGCGTATTCTATCACATGTCCATGTTGCATCAGTACAACACCCATTCCCTGAAACGACGCATCAGTATACACCTAGAAGCCTTCCTTCCCAAACGGAAGAGCGAGGATAGGGGCCGACGTAAGCCTACCTTTCAACTCCTAGAAGGCCATCTCACACTGCGACATCCAATCGAATGGAGTGTCCTTCTTCATCAATGAAGTGAGTGGAAGGCCTATCTAGGAGAATCCCTACACAAACTTCTGGTAGTACCCGGCCAATCCCAGAAAACTTCGAACATCTGTGGCCGTATTCAACTGAGGCAAGTCTCGCACTTCCTGAATCTTTGCGGGATCTACTGCCAATCCTGCCCCACTGATGATGTTGCCTAAAAAGGCTACCTCCATTAGCCAAAATTGGCACTTGCTGAACTTGGCATATATCTGGTGCTCCATGAGCTTCTCCAATGTCAAGGCCAGATGTTGTTGAAGGATCAAGCGCATACCCAACTGCACCAAAAGCCCGGACTGTTGGAGAGGGTGCTACTTAATTTTTTATATAAGTAGCAGAGCGCCACGGGTCAAGTGAAGGAACGCCGGACCCAACAATCCCCCCCCCCGGCGTCCAGCACAACCCGTCGGCTCAGAGGTGGGGTTACCACATGGCCCACACGGCTCAGAGGTGGGGTTACCACATGTCCACGGTTGCCTGACCCACCGGACCCACACAGGTAGAAGGGAAAAAATCAGGATTTAATAGCGCCCCCCCGGTCTTGAACCCGTAACCTCCCTCTGATACCAATTGAAGGATCAAGCGCATACCCAACTGCACCAAAAGCCCGGACTGTTGGAGAGGGTGCTACTTAATTTTTTATATAAGTAGCAGAGCGCCACGGGTCAAGTGAAGGAACGCCGGACCCAACAGTTGTGCATGTTCCTACTTCATCCTCGAATAAATAAGGATGTCATCTATGAACACAATGACAAACCAATCGAGGTATGGCTCGATTACCCTGTTCATCAAGCTCATGAAAGCTGATGGTGCGTTCGTGACCCCAAAGGGCATCACGATAAACTCGTACATGCTATATCTACTACTAAACGCTATCTTCAAGATGTCTTCTTCCTGGATCCATAACTGATAGTACCCCAACCTCAAATCCAACTTCAAGAACCAATGCACTCCCACTAGCTGATCAAATAATTCGTCGATCCTTGACAGTGGATAGGTGTTCCGGACTGTCAACCAATTTAGTGCACGATAGTCGATGCACAAACTGAGGGTTCCATCCTTCTTCTTCAAAAATAAGACTGGAGCTCCCCAAGGCGAAGAACTTGGCCTAACAAATCTATCCTCCACCAACTCCTTCAACTGACTCCTGAACTCCACCAGCTCCTTTGGATCTATCCGTTAGGGAGCCCTAAACCCCGACTTAGCTCCACGCACCAACTGAATCTGAAAATCTTTCTCCTGGTGCGACGGCAACCCTGGTAGCTTCTCTGGAAACACATCCGCAGAGTCCCGCATCACAGATATATCGGCAACGATCATCTTGGCCTCGACCATCTCGAAGAATACCTGATATACCTCATCTCCCTGCTTGTGGGCCTTGATGACCTGAATAGAAGATAACATCCTATGAGGGACGGGAGTAATACCTTCAAAGGTCGTGAAGGTGCCATCATAACTCAGTACAACCCTCTTCGCTGGGCAATCTATCTGGGCATGGTTCCAAGTGAGCCATGTCATGCCCAGAACCAGGTCGAAGTCCGGCATCCTCAAGACTGTAGCCAGGGCCTCGAGTGTCAACCCATCTATCGTCACCTTCAGGAGGCACTTAGCAATAGTTGAGACCTCCGTCCCGTTGGGGAGACGCACTCTCCTGGCGAATCCCGAATAATTCCTGACTCCCTCCAGTCCTTTTACGAACTCCTCGGAGACGAAATTGTGCGACGCCCCCGTATCCACCAAGGTGTGTACATGTTTGCCAGACACCATAACTATTCCTGTTTATTTAGATAAGGTTAGGTAACTGAACCTAGGGTTTTCTTTCCTAGTATGTTACTGTTGTTTGTTGTTTCAAAAGTTCCAAAAATAAATAACAATAGAAAATTACTAACATACCTGCAATCACCCTGCCCGGGTCTCAAGGTGGAGCCAAGTGTAGAGCATACACCTTCTCTCCCTCCAGCCTCTGATCTCTGCCCTAGAAACCATGTCCTCTTCCACAGCCACAGCCTACAAACTGCTGAGTGGGCGGGGCAGCTTGTGGTACACGTAATGGTGCTCCTATTTTAGGACAGTTCCTCGGAATGTGCCCTACCTGACAATAGTTGTAGCACTCGGGCGTGGGGAAGTGTCACATCTCCAGGCCTCTGTATCTCCCACATCTAAAGAGGTTGAGGGGCCAATACCACCGACTCTCTCGGCTCCTGTCTCACCTTCTGGCGGGGTTGGTCCTCTGCCCTTCTCTCCTTAGCAAAGCGGCCCCTCCGCTTATCATTCCTGCCTCCCTGACCCTGATCCTTAGTTGGCCTCTTCCGGCCTCGAGTTGTGTGCCAATCTGCCTCCATCCTCTTTGTCATCTCCAGAATCTGAGGTATAGGCCCGTCGGATACAAACAGAAGAGCCTGTCTCAAATCCTCTCGAAGGCCCTTATAAAACCTCTTGGTATACCCTGCTTTGTCCAGCTGATAGGATTCTACAAATTGTGCTAAGTGATTGAACTCCCAGTGGTACTCCACCACAGTCCTATTACCCCGCCTCAGCTGCAGGAACCTGTCTTCCAGCTCATGTCTTGTTGACTGTGGGATGGAGTGCTCCAACAGTATAGCCCTGAACTCCTCCCAAGTGATGTCAGCAACCTCCCAATCTGCAAATTCCATATCCAGAAGTGTCTTCAACCACCTCTTGGTGTGAGACTCCAAGCAGGAGACCACTAGAGGTACCCTCTCCTCCCACGGGCACTATATCCATATCAGCATCTCAAACATGATATCGAGCCATTCTTCTATCCGTACTGCCAACTTCTTACCCATGTAAGATAGGGAGAGAGTCCTCGAAAGATACTCAACCAATTGGCCCCCAAGTTCGGCTGCGGAGCCGGAGTCTGCTGGGCCCTGAAAGCCTCCAGAATGGCCGTCAAAGTCTGTCCCACCTCTGACTGTAGAAATAAAGTGGGAGATGGGGGAGGTGGTGCAACATTCAGAGTTTGATGAGATCCGCCATATGGTGTAGGATGTGTCGGGGGCTGCATAACAAAGGCCAATTGTAAGAAATTTGACCTTACCTAGTCAAAAGTGGACAATTACATGTGATCCCCCATATGGGCATACCACAGCTTCTGCTGCTTAGTTTGTCCCCAAACTAAACTCGAGCGGGGGTGAACCAAGGTTAGTGGACTTCTACTTTTCCGATCGAGGTTTCCCTCTGATACCAGTTTGTAATACCCCATTTTTTCTATAGTTTTACTATACGCAGACCAACCTAAGCTATATAATGTACATGATAGGAGATACTCCAAATTTTCATTCAAATGTCCTAAAATATTTATTGGGGGCCTATCATGATATATTTAGCCAAAATCCAGAAACTTGGAATTTTCCTAAATAATTTAGCATTTAATTAATTTTCCCAAAAATTGGTCCATTGGTGATTTGAACATGAAGTACTAAATTTACTTAAGATCTGTCCATACAAAAATTTTGAACACTATAGGACTACAAGATATCAGTGAATACCAAATTTCATTGATTTTCATAAAAGAATTATTCTCTAAATAATTAAGCCAAGATAATTCAACTAATTAGGTGTAATTAAGGAAGTACCATAAATACTAGTCCCAAAATTATACAAAAATAAACACAGCTCTTATTATGATCATAAAACCTTACTGACAAAGTTTCATGCAATTCCAAGATCAGTAAACCATATAGAAAAATGCCTCAATAAAATCTATCATGGTGCACTTTGTGAAGGAACATCCTTGTAATCACAACTAAACAATATGAAACAATTTTTCCAAGATTCTTTATTCACTAAAAAGTTCTCTGGTTAAGTATCAAAATTTTCCAGCAAGTTATAGTATTTATCTTCTATTTATCAATGTATGGTACACTAGTTTACTTTAGACATGATGTACTAAGAAGAAATGTTCAACAATTCCAAATATTTTACTAGTGCACCTAAATGACATTTGATTAGCTTTTCCAGAGTTTCAAATCATTCTAAGACATTTAAACCATAGTTACATCAATATCATCAAAAAGGGCAAGATGAAGGTTATAACTACAAAGATGAGCTACTGTTATCTAAACACTCTATCATAAATTACAGAGGTTACTAGCACTATAACATTACCCCTACCAAAATAACATAAAGATCTAAGGTCATATGATCCCTTAAATATTCCCTAAGGTGTATAGACCTAAAAACTTACTAAGTATTTTAAGTGGGGTGCATGTGTACCAATACCACCAAATTGCTTCCTAGGGCATTTCACCACCCTATGATCACATGGACTACACCCAAAGTCCATCCAAGGGCATATCACCCCATGCCCTTCACAAACCCCCCAAAGTTCAACCCTAGGGTTTTAACTAGGGTCCTAGGGCAAACCACCCTAATCCACCCCATAATCCATGGGAGGGTGTTTACTGACCTAAAACATCAGGGCACCAAGTATCAACCTATGTTGAGGTGACTTGGCCCCTTAAACCCACAAGGGAACCTTTGGCCTAATTACCCCTTTTTGGTCCAACTTAGGGTTTGCTTATTTCCAAACCTAATAATCTCCAAATGGGATGAAAATTTATACAGAGCCTTATGAAGACCCCAAGGACCACACCCCAAAATTTGGGAGGGTTTGGAAGTTATTAAACCTTTTAAATAATTCATACATGGATTATTAAATTTCTACAAAAACTTTAGGAAAATGTTTTTCAAAAATTTCCATTTTTGGATAAGTTCTTGGTATAGGTAAGAGTGACCACCATCCAAAATTTCAGGTCATTTGGATTGTTGTAGTGATGAGGGCACTCAAAATAATCTCTGGTCTAGCCTAGGTATAGTCCTCACCAAAATAAGTGCTCTGGTCAAACCACTTACCCAAATGGGTTGAAACAAATTTTAAATTAAAGTAGACTCATAGAGATACAATTTAAATGTTGACCACTTTCTATTATTAAGCCTCTAAGTCTTTTTAAATTAATTCCTAAGATGTTTGATTTTGTGTGACATAATATACAAAAATATATAATATATATAATTTGATCTTGCACAGATCTTGACGCAAATCTGATGGTTGTTGATCATCTTATTCCTCCAGCCGACGGGTGAGATTTAACAAACCTAGAGCATCTTATATCCCAATTTCCCGGCCACCCGCCACCTCCCTGGCCGGCCACCGCCGCCACCACCTTCGTTGAGGTGGGGGCTATCGCCGGGCGGCAGCACGACCGCCGGAGGGGCCATTTCTGGAAATCCCGAAACTTGGATTTTTCCAAAAAACCATGAAAATGGAAGCTTTGATCGGGCTCAATTGAGCCCGATCCTTATTCTAAATGAATCCTAAGATCTATCCATAGAGAAAGGAGAGGAGGACCTTCTTTAGGGTTGGAGGCGGGTCGATCTTTGAGTTGCCATGGCCGGTGGTGGTGCTCTTCCATGCTTTGCAACTACACTGTAGGAGGGCTCGAATTATTCAGGTAAGATGTGGAACCAGCTCCCCTATGTCGGGTGAGGCTTTTAGAAGCATCAGTTAGGGAAGGGGAAGGGCCTAACACTAATGGCCATCAATGACCATTAAAGGATATTTCGGCCATGGCATGGGGGGGGGGGAGAACCTGGCTCAGTGTGGCCAGAAAATGGATGTAAACGTCTCCTCTTCCCCAACGGAGTTGAATCCAACAATAAAGGGTGGTCCTTGGCTTCCCTATGCCATGAATGGTCTTCTCCCTCACTTTCTCTCTCCTCCATTAAAGGGGAAAATAGAGTTTTCTCTCTCCTGCCCATCAAGGCTGAATTTGATCTCTCCTCCAGCCTATTGGCACCCCACTAACTCATATTAATAATAAAAATGAGGTTAACCCAAGTTGGGGAAATGAGTTTAAGCTTGGGTTAGCCCATTTGGGCTAATTTGACCTAACACTAGTGTAGAGTTGACCATGGTCAACATGACCATTTGGGTTGACCCCAATGGGTCCTTGGTGACCCATTAGCCTCCCCCAAAGTTTAGGAAGGCTTGGGTATGGTTTGTTGGGCATCTTGGGGGTCACTTGACCCTTAGTTAGGGCACTTTGACCTTTTTGGGGCTAGGGTTGACTTGTGTCAACTTAGCCTCTTTGGTTGACCCCAATGGGTCCTTGGTGACCCATTGGCCTCCCTTAGGGCTTGGGAAGGTCTTGGTGGGTCCCTTTGGCCAAGGGGAGGTCAGTTGACCATGTATGAGCTTAGTGTGACCTGATTAGGGTTTGGGTTGACTTTAGTCAACTTGACCATTTTAGTTGACCCTAGTTTGTCCATATGGTTTTAATGGACCCTCTAACAGGTTAGTGATGTTGTGGTTGGGTTATGGTGTCATGGTGAAGCCCTATGGTCATCCCTAAGCTTGTAACTGGAATTCTACTATTTGTAGACCAAGATGGTTCACAAACTAACTCCCTAGTTCACCCCATCTTTTTGATACTTCTCAGGGTTTTGTCATGACCCAGTCATGACAAAACCATCCTAGGGGTCTAAAAGTCTGAAGGATGTTACACCTAAAACCTATTATCCCCCCTCGAGATGTTAGCTGACCTTGAAAATAAAGTCTTTCAAGTGGTATCAGAGGGAGGTTGCTTAAGAAAAGCTTAACAGTCTGAGTAGATCTCCAAGGTAAGTAAAACGTTTGTCCTTATGGGTTTAGGAGTGAACTCTAAGGAGTTGGGTGCCATGAAACTTCCAATCTATAGGAATGAAGGGTTTGTCATTTGGAAGGAGAGGGTTAGGCTGTTCATTGAGACAGCCGACCCTAGGATCTATATCACAGTCAAGGAAGGGCCTTTCATCCCTATGAAAGGGTCTATTTTGGATGCAAATGTCCAGACACCCAAGACTTATGATGTGATTACAAAGGATGAAGTCATTCTTGCCACCATGAACACCAGAGCTCAGAATATCATTGTTAGTGTTATTGATGATTCTACCCTTCAGAATTTGATCCACTGCACAATTATAAAGGACATGTGGGACACACTTGTGACAACATGGAGGGGACAGAGGAAGTAAGAGATGATAGGAAGTCCATGTTCAACCAAGAGTATGTGGCTTTCAAGCAGAGCAAAACTAACAACATAGCAGAGTATTATGAGAGATTCTTCTGGATTGTCAATGAGCTGATGACATATGGCAGGGTGTTCAACACTTATGAGCTAAATGACAAGTTTCTCAGGTCTCTAACTAGAAACTAGGATACTAAAATCTGTGCCATCAGAGAAGTGGTAAAACTTGCTGACACTCCACCAGTAACACTATTTGGGAAGCTGTTGTCCTATGAAATACAGCTGACTGCCAGGAAGGAGGAGGAGAAAAATAGCAAGTCTCGGGCCAAAGAAAAGTTTGTGGCCTTCAAAGCTGAAGTCTTAAGGAGGAGCAGAAGGAAGACTCCTTCTCCACCAAGGAGAGATACTGAGTCTGACTCAGATGACTCTGAGTCAAGCACATCAGATTGCCACATGACTCATTAGGACTTTGTTGTCTTCTCCATACAGTTCCAGAAATTCATGAAGAAGAAGCATTAGAAGAGCAGGCCTTCCACCTCCTCTCACCACAGGAAGAAATCCTCTAAGGAGGATTAGTATGGTTCTAAACCTAGTAAATAGATTTCTGATAATGTTATCTATTATTATTGCAGCAAGCCAGGGCATGTTATAGCCGACTGCCTAGTAAAGAGAAGAGAGGATGGGGAGAAGAAGCATCATCACCAGCACAAGGGCAATAAGGAGAAAACCTTCATTGATAAGAAAAAGAAGAGCTGGTCTGACTCTTCCTCATCAGAATCAGAAGAAGAGGAAGAAGAGAAAGCCTACTTTGGGCTAGCTACTATTACAGAATATTAAGTCTATTCTGCTGCTAGGATTGAAATCAGGGCCCCTCTATCATAGTCAGATAGTGAGTTAGAGGTGGATGAATATAAAGATGAAGACAGTTGCTGCTATGGGATGATGTCTAGGACTGATGAAGGATCCAGCTAGGATCAACCTAATTAATAAGAGGTACACTCTCTATTTAAATCTTCCTTTGACTCTCTGAGTCAGGCTATAAGACCAACCCAGATTCTAAATCTCATTCATCAAGAGATGAAGGAGATTCTGAATCTGAGGAAGATGTCGATTCTATTATTGAGAAATATGGTGTCTTGCTGAATGCATTCAAGAAAAGCAAGTTGCTGGCTAAGAAGCAGACCAAAGAGATTTCTTCTCTTCAGCTTGCTGCTTCCCAGCATGCAGACTCAGCTTCACTGTTGGATCTGAAGTTCAGGGAAATTAGTGAACTAGAAACTATTTCCTTCATCTAGTAAGGCACCATAGAATATCAGAAAAATAGAATAAAAGACTTGGAAGTGCTATTGGAGAGGAAGAAGAGAATAGTGGATAACTATTTTAAGCCAAGTTCAGTGCTACCCTTGATAGACTCCTTCACCTCCCAAAAGGGTAAGAAGGGGTTGGGCTTCAAGGGTCACACAAGCATTGCCAATCCAAAATGAAAGGGCAAAGCTCTAATATAGCCACTGGCCTCTAAGACTCATATTCCATTTAAGAGAGTACTGCTACCTTCAAATAGGTATGACCAATAAAGTATCTTTGGTCACTGGATGAATGGTAGATCCACCAATGAGAACAAAGATGTTCACCACAATGGTGGAAGATATAGCATGGGTGCAAGTACCTTCAAGGAAACCCATGAGGAAATCTAAATGGCCCATCCTGGACCATTTGTATTTGGTGCACCCGCCCAACACTCAAGAACAAGACAGCTACATGTTCTCAAGATCTCCCAACCCAAAATCAGACTAGGGGCAAGTCTGTTAGCAAGCTATACTTGGGCATATCTGAGGCCATCAAGAGTGTGTTTTCTGAAAAGAAGACTACTGATGGTAGGGCTCAAGATATTCCAAGTACTTCTACTGCTAGACATTTCTTAAGTCAGACTGTGGCTAGAAGATACAATAAAAAGGCTACTGATGTACCTTCTAGACAAAGAGCTGCTGACAGCACTACTACAAGACCAGCTCCTAAAAGAAGGTACAACATTTATGAGTGCTGGTGCTGTGACAGAGTGGGCCACTATACTATTAATTTATTGCATAATGCAAGTGTGCCAAGAGCGAGAGAGAGCTTACCTGTCAGAAGAATTGCAGGTAGGCATGGTTATTTTCAAACTAACATGCACCTAGGACCCAATAAGAATTGGGATCCTAAGATTAACTGAATTATGTCTTTCAAGTTAGTCCAAGTGGTCATACCCCTATATGGCACTTGGATAGTGGATGTTCTAGACACATGACTGGAACAAGGAGCATGTTGAAGGAGTACACTCAAGTAAAGAATGGACCCAAAGTTATCTTTGGTGGTTCAAATAGGGGAGTGACTAAAGGGTATGGTAAGATATCAAATGGCATAAGCGCTATCACACAGGTTACTTTTGTGAAAGGTTTGTAAAACAACCTCATAAGCATAAGCCAACTATGTGATCTTGGCTATGACATTTCTTTCCTTAAGGATAAGAGCCAAATTAGGAGGTCAAGTGACCAAAGGGTCATCTTGAAAGGCACTAGTAGAGTAAATGTCTATTATCTTAATTTTGTGTGTGAAAGTAAGGACTCTCTTATATGCTTAGTTGCAAATGAGAAAGTCTCATATTGTGTCCAATGGCACAAGAGGCTAGCTCATCTGAACTATAAGATGATAGACAGACTCTTTAGTGAAGAGTTGGTTAGAAATGGCCCTAAGTTGAAATGCACTAAGGAGGGTATCTGCTCTGCATGCCAGAAGGGTAAATAGACCAAGACCTCCTTCAAGAGCATTGGGGTCAAAGACTCAGTAAGGTTCCTATACCTCCTGCATATGGACTTATTTGGTTCTATGCTAGTTCAAAGTCTAGATAGGAAAGTCTACACCCTTGTGGTGGGTTATGACTACTCTAGGTTTGCTTGGGTGTTCTTTCTTAAGAGAAAGGATGAAACCCTTGAAGTCTTCAAGACCTTTGTCAAGCAGATACAGAATGAACTAGATAGTTCTATGGTCAAAATCAGAAGTGACCATAATACTGAATATAAGTCTGCAGACATGACAAGGTTCTGTGAAGAGCAAGTGATTCACCAAGAATTCTCCTCACCTAGAATACCTTAGAAAAATGGAATAGCTGGGAGGAAAAATAGAACTCTCATAGAGGATGGTAGGACTTTATTAAGTGACACAACTCTCCCAGAATACTTTTGGGCTGAGGCAGAAAACACTACATGTCATGTCCTTAAAGGTTTCTATCACCAAAAGCCATAAGAAGACTCCATATGAGATCTTGAAAGGAAGAAAACCAAACTTATCCTATTTCAAGATTTTTGGTAGAAAGTGTCATATGCTGAATAATGGAAAGACCTATGTGACTAAGTTTGCTACCAAGTCCTATGAAGGGAGTTTGTTGGGTATAATGACCACAATAGGGCATATATAATCTACAACTTGACAAGTCAATTTGTAGAAGAGTCAGTTTATATTGTCTTTGATGAATCAAACATGATTAATAGTGAGCTTCCTAACTCCTCTTCTAGTTTTGCAGGCATAGAGAATGTGATGGACAAGCTTAACATCAAGAAAGATGATCACGCAGCACAAGACAAGGATGAGAATGTGTGTTGTCCAGATGATGCACAAGACATAGAATTGGTGGATGAAGTTCAGTCAAATGGAGCCACTGATGCTCAAGAATGTGAAGCAAGGTTGTCTTCAGCTGTAAGGAATCTGAGGGATCACCCAATACACCAGATCATTGCTGATGTAAGCCAAGGAGTGATGACAAGGAGTAGAAGTCTGAATATAGTCTTATACTCAAGCTTTCTATCACAAGTAGAGCCCAAGAAGTTTGAAAAGACAATCAAATACCAATTCTAGATTGGAGCAATGTATGAAGAACTGAACCTGTTCAAGAGAGGTAAAGTCTGGAAGCTGGTTCTCAGACCAAAGGGACATAATGTCATAAGAACTAAATGGATCTACAGAAACAAGTTAGATGAGAATGGCATTATTATCAAGAACATGGCTAGACTGCTGGCTAAAGGATACAGACAAGAAGAAGAGATTGACTTTGATTAGACATTTACCCCAGTAGCCAGATTGGAAGCCAGAAGACTCTTCCTTACATTTGCTGCCTATCAAGGATTCAAAGTCTACTAGATGGATGCGAAGTTAGCTTTTCTGAATGGAGACTTAAAAGAGGAAGTCTATGTAGAATAACAATCAGGTTTTGTTGACTCTAACTATCCTAATTTTGTGTATAGAATTAGGAAAGCTCTTTATGGGTTGAAGCAAGCCCCTAGAGCATTGTATGAGGCTTTGTCTAGTTTACTCATTGTGAACAAATTCTCAAAGTGAAAATAGAAAAGTCCTTATACATAAGGGAATCTAAGGGCAAGATCATCCTAGTACAAATATATGTTGATGACATTATCTTTGGATCTACTGATGACAACCTTTGTAGAAAGTTTGCTAAACTTATACAAGGGAAGTTCGAGATGAGCAGTATGGGTGAGCTCAAGTTTTTTTTGGGACTCCAAGTTAGACAGACTAATGATGGCTTGTTCATATCCCAATCAAAGTTCACTAGGGAGTTGATTAAAAAATATGGTATGAAGAGTGCCTCCACCATGAAAACTCCCATGGGATCAAGTATGCCTATAGACAAAGATGAAGCAGGGAAACTTGTTGATGAGACTTTGTATAGAAGGGTAATTGGCTCCCTTCTATATCTCATTGCTAGCAGGTCTGACATCATGTATGCTACATGTGTATGTGCTAGGTATCAGGCCTGCCCTAAAGAATCTCACAACACTGATGCAAAGAGGATCTTGGAATATTTTTAAGGGCACACCAGATCTTGGCCTATGGTACCCTAGAAATAGAGATTTTGAACTAACGGGTTATTCAGATACAGATTTTGTAGCTTGCAAAGAGGACATGAAACACACTTCAGGATCCTGTCAATTCTTAGGTGAGAGACTAGTATCTTGGAGCAGCAAGAAGCAAACTAGTGTGACAATATCAACTGTAGAGTCAGAGTACATTTTAGCAGTCAGTTGTTGTGCTCAATTCTGTGGATCCAGCATCAACTCCAGGATTACAACCTCCAGATAAGTAGAACTCCTCTCTATTATGATTCTACTAGTGTTATTTTTATTGCTAGGAATCCTGCCTCACATAGCATAACTAAGCACATAGAAATTAGGTATCATTTTATTAGGGTGCATGTGGAAAAAGAAGACATCAGTCTAAAGTTTTCCCCACAGACAAGCAACTGGCTAATATCTTTACTAAGCCATTAGATGAAGCCAAGTTCAACACCTTCAAGTTTGAGTTTGGTATGTTGAACTTAGCATAGCTTCAGCTACTCCCTAGGATATTTTTGGTACAGGATGTAACGTCCCAATTCTTGCTAGGCCCCTTGTGCGCACTTCCAAGTCAGGAGAGCTTACTTGGGCTCAGGGTGTGCTGGCAGATAGGCTTGCACCTGAGCCGGAGAGGAAGTGTCGACTCGACATTAAGTGTCTAGACACTACTGTGTGGTGGTAGTGGTCGAGGCGTTGAGAATGTTGAGTGGGTAGGCAGGCGTTTGGAGCGTTGAGTGGACAAAAGGCGTTGAGTTCTATCACGCAGCGGTAGCAAGATACCACGCGGCGGTAGCGACCGAAGAGTTGAGAGAATTGAGTGGACAAAACGCGTTGAATGTTATCACACGACGATAGTGCGATATCATGCGGCTGCAACCATCTGAATTATCAGTGGAAGGCTCTAGAAGCTACTGTCTGGCGTTAGTGTTACCGCGGGTGATAGCCCACTAAAATATTTTAACAAGGCGCTCAGGAAGATATCGCATATCGGTAGAAGTTTCTGCCCGGCGATAGCGGTACAGGTGGTCATACCATAGTGGACGGTTAGGACGGTGGCTTACGGAAGAAGTCATTTTTGGGGATACCGTCAGGCAGTAGCATGCTACCAGGCGGCGGTAACTCCTTGATTGAGAAAACCCTAATTCTACTTGGTTTCCCCCTATATATAATCACCCAAGTCTTAGCCGCCAGTTACTTTCTCCGAATTTTCTGAGAGAATGACTACAACATAACTTTTCTTAGAAGACAAGGAATAGGAGGAGAACGAGAGCTAAGGTCGACACCATCATGCAATCAAGGAGAGTGATGAGATCCATGGTCGGAACCTTCGGAAATGAGGTGTGCTTCCTACCCCTCCCTTGGTGCTAGATCTATAGTTATTTTCTACGAGAGATGTCGACTCAATAGAGTTTGGCTTGTGAGTTGAAGATCTCCTAGGTAGAGACAATGCTAGGGATTGTACCCTAAATATTTAATGTCTTCAACCACTCCTCTCTTCTTTGTGAAGATAGTGGACTTGGTTTTATGTAGGGAAATGGTCTATTGAGGGTGAATAAGGGAGGAGGAAGTGTTGTATTTGGTTCTGAGGAAATATCTAAAGGAAGAAGATGAATCGATGTCGTTCATCTTGCTTTAAGATGCATACAGAAATCTGTTTTCTGTGCGCAGCGAATATCAAGGCCATTTTTGGGTATGTTACGACCAGATCTGGTCTTTTGACTAAACAAGAAAGTCGTAACCCTTAGAAAGACCTTTCCAACGGATTGTTACACATTTTTATACGAGTCTTGTAGACTCGGTAATGATAGTTGAAGTTGTTGTATAGTCAAGTCTTATGTACATATTGTTCTCAGGTTAGTGTAGATCTGGGTTCGATTTTGGTAGAGAGATCATAGTAAGCTAACATTGGAATTGCTGAACTTAATTTATGGATGTTTGTGATAAATAAAGGACTAATGGGATAGATCCTTAAGAAAGTAAATAAGGTCAAAGTTTTGGTAAACTTAGTCTATACGTAATCGTGATAAACAAATGGTTGTGTGGAATATGATTGTACCAACTAGGGCTATTCTTGAACCGAATCGAATCGAATATCTCTTCAATCGAATCCAAATTTCACATATAATGTAGAGATTTGGATTCGGATTCGTTCGAATATTCAGATTCAGATTCGGATTCGAATTTGATATGAAATGTTGGTTTCGAATTTGGGTTCGAATTAATATTCGAATTCGAATTTGAATTTTTCTATTATGAATAATTAAATATATAATTTTATTAAATATATATAATCATATTTAAGTGATTTTACTATTCGCGAATACTTCGAATAGGGATAAACTTATTCGGATTCGGATTCGGAAATTATTCGAATCCGAATTTGGATTCAAATTCGAAAATTACGAATATTTATCGAATCTTCACGAATCGAATCTTGAATTATTCACGAATTATATTATTTGTTAACAGCCCTAGTACCAACGGTGTGAAGGAGGTTGACAAACCAATGGTTTGGGTAAGCTAGTGAACAAATAAATTGATACGTTTGATTGTACAAATGATACTCCTGTAGAAGCATAATTGATTGTGAATGCTTGACTTTAAGAAGGAATTGAATAAGGTTAATGCATGGTCATGTGATAGGATGATTAATGGAATGTGTATAATAGTCCACTGCTTAGAGTTGAGTCTCCCTATGGGTAGCAGTATGAGATTGGTATGTTGTGTAAGGTGGCTTGCCACCTATGTAAATAATGAAACCTTTTGTGGTATGGAAATGTGGAAGGGTTGGAAGCATGTATGTGTTTGCCACACTGGAACGATGTGTTGATTTGGGACTCTGTGTGGAGCCCTTATATGAAATTCATGTGATGTGAGTTGACACGCGATGTCATAATCCTGGGTTAAGGATAGTATTGCAGGTCTATGGGCTCGCCAGTCATCACACCGTTGGGAATTGATAGATAGACTTTGGGCGGTTGGGCTTGGTCCTCGGTGCTCATTCCTGGGGCTCCTTCCATGCTAAGTGGATGGATTAGCTATGTCCTCGGTGCTCATTCTCAATGCCCTTTCTGTTCCACACCGGTAGTCCATTTTGGGTTGTGTTCTTGGTGCGCATCTACCCGAGACCCCTCTGAGCCATAGTATTCATGTGAGCTCCGTTGTTGTGTTCTTAACATTGAGGCATACGGAGGCCTAGGCTAGGTAGTGTGGATACCAGCCTAGTAGTGGAAAGCCCATTCCAATGTCACCGTCTGGCCACGACGAATGATGCCTGAGAGGTTAGCTACTTGCTCGAAAAGTGGGAACTATAAGTCTGTGTCGACATAGCAATTGCATGGGTGTGAGCATGGGTAAGTCATCATAAGTCATTCATAACATTACATTACATATACAAGATCCTTATCATATAAGTTTGTATGAGCACTCTTATAAGATGAGTTACTTTACTGTTAAGGCGATCCTAACTTATATATCTGTATGGGAATTTATATAAGTTGAGTTACTTCCTGTTGTTTATTCATACATGTACACTACTATTGATAGTAGAATAGCTAGTATAGTGTGTTGCAGTTACTTATGATATTGATGATTACCCTGATAAAGTTTAGCAATTTTCCACTTATTTTGTACTACAACTATTATATATATTGTACCCAATTTTCCATTCTCTGCACAGTGCCTAAGAGTCATCGGGGGGGGGGGCGAATATGATAGCCACTTAGTCTTTATGACTAACGGTTACTACGTCTTCCTTTTTAGGAGGAAACCCAGCAGCAGGTCTTGTAGAAGGGTAGTCAGGCAAGGGAGACAGGGCCTGAAGTGACGATACCATTGCTGTCATTTGTGACTGATGCGGGTTTTGAGAGACTCATTTTATAGCCTTCTTGGCATGATGTACTCTGATATTATAGAAGTCTTGGTTGCTTATTTTATTTGATGTATTGTTTTAGACTTATACTTATGTGGATTTTTACTTCTACTTATATTCATATGTTGGGTTGGCAATGATGATATTAGTTTTAGCTGGTAGGATAGGCGTCTTGTGGTACAGGTCGACCCGTGTGTTGGCGCTATCGTAAGGCGGCTATTCTGGGCATAAAACTCCCCTCATTCGTGTCTTGTGTTCTGGGAGGGGGGGGGGTCTTACAAATGGTATCAGCTTGCAATGATCTTGATCTAAAGATGTCATTGAACAATGGTGCCACCCCCGTTTGATTAGTCAGTATGGGGACAAACTGACATAGAAGAAGGAGTGGTGTGCCCATATGTAATTCACACTAAGTATATCCAGTCATGACCCTATAACTAGCCAACCTGACCTTAGGTTTGTACCTTTGGTGTAGATCCCGGTGAATGTAGAGCCAGTAGGGGGCACTCCCGTACCTTCCATACCAACTCAGTTTCAACAGTCGGAGCTAGAACAAATGCTCACGACTATTTTTGAAACGTATATGACTTAACAGGCTCCGGTGCAACAACAAGCCCCGAGCTCTAATTGGTTAAGCACGTTTCGTGCTCTCCCTCCACCTGCCTATTAGGGGCCAGAGTCGACCGTGCGCATAGAGGAATGGCTCGACTCCGTGCAGTAACTAATGGCGGGAATCTGATGTCCAACCAACATGACTGTGATATTAGACGTGTTAGTATTAAAATCCCACGCCAAGAGGTGGTATAAGTCTCTCATGGGCTTCACCTTTCAAGGCTGGGTGTACACAGAGATTAGTTGGAGTGAGTTTACTGAAGCCTTCTTGGAACACTTCATCCCTTCTACTGCTTAGGATGAACTTGAAGAAAGATTCCTACAGCTTAAACATGGATCCAAGACAATTACAGAATATCAGCAATAGTTTCAGCATATCACTGATGCATACGAGATGAATGATAGAGGGTATGCTAAGCGATTCTACAAAGGCTTGTGGGATCCCTTGAGGCAAGCCCTTTTGTTTATAGCGGACTCGAGTTTGGCTGAGATCATCGACACGGCTAAAAGGTTGGAGGCAGATCATTTGGGGTGTACTAAGAGATCTACTGAGGGTGTGATGGAGGCCGGTCCCAGTTATAGAAGGAGGAGGAAAAAATAGAGGCGGTGGTCGCTTCCGTTAGAATTTTAGGATGGAACGTCCAACCTCGTAGTCATCACTACCTCCACCACCACAGATGTACCCACAACCCAGGGAGCAACATGAGCGAGTTTGATTCCAGTACAATCAGCTGGGCCACATCCGGTGCTTTTGCCCACTGCTAGGTGGAAATGTTCCGCTTGCTCTTCCTCCGGCAGCTCCACGAGGACGGGGACATATGTGTGGTTGAGGACGAGGACCACAAGGAAGAAATCCAGGACCTGCTCGGGATAAGGTGTTTGCATTGGACATGGTGCTGGAGCGGAATCCTCAGTATGTGATTGTCAGTGTGTTGTGATTTAATTACAATGTTATAATCTTTTCTCATTAAATAGTCTAAGATATACCAAGAGTCTAGCTTGATTCTGTATAATTGATACTTAGGCACCGTGATGGTTGGTGGGAAACTAGCTTACACCCTATTTGATACCAGTGCCATACACTCATTTATGTCGGTAGATTTCGTTAAAAACTTAGAAGGAGTGCAATACTTTACTGGTATTACTTGGAGAGTAAGCCTCCCGGATGGCTCTAAGATGACTACATCCGCAAAGTGTGAATTGGAGGTACTTCTTTGAGGAAGTTCTTTGAAACCCCTACAATAGTGTTGAGAATGCCAGAATTCGACCTCATTCTGGGCATGACATGATTAGATTATTACCACGCCAGGATTGATTGTGTTGAGAAACAAATTTCCTTGAGGCATGGGGACTCTGAGGTCATCTTTTAAGATCTTAGACTTGCACCCTATATGTTATTATCTTCAATTCAGACCTTAAAAATCCCATATGATAGGGGATGAAATATACATGATCTGTTTTTAAACTAAAAAATTTGGTAGTTGATTTGAAAGATGTGCGAATAGTGTGGGATTTCCCTGAGAAATTATCAGGATTACCCTCACATAGAGAGGTGGACTTTCAAATTAAGTTAGTACCAGGTGCCAAGTACATCTCTAGGACCCCTTACCGAATGGCCCTGAAGGAACTCACAGAGTTTAGAGTTCAACTGCAAGAATTAGTGGAGTCAGGGTTTGTTTGCCCCTGTTCATCACCCTGGAGAGCCCATGTTCTATTTGTTAAGAAGAAGGATGGAACACTGCGGTTATGTATAGATTACTAGGAACTCAATCGTTTAACGGTGCGGAACACCTATCCCTTACCTTAGATCGATGAGTTATTCGACCAGCTGGTGGGATCGCATTGGTTCTCCAAACTAGATTTACGCTTAGGGTATTATCAGTTGAGGATATGAGAGGGGGACATTCAGAAAACAGCTTTTAGCTCAAGATACGGTTTGTACGAGTTTATCGTGATGCTATTTGGGCTCACAAATGCCCCTTCAGTGTTCATGAGTTTGATGAACAAAGTGTTTGAACAATATCTAGACGTCTTCTTCATCATCTTCATCGATGAAATTTTGGTCTATTCAAAGATAGGGGAAGAGCATGTTGAACACTTAACCTTGGTGCTGAAGAAGTTAAAGGAGCATACCTTGTTTGTAAGTTCAACAAATGCGAATTTTGGCTCTGAGAAGTTGCCTTCTCGGGCCATGTGATCAGTGGTATTGGACTAGCTATGGACCCGGCCAAAGTGCGTGTCGTGAAAGAATGGTCTCCCTTGAAGTTGTCAGCCGATGTACAGAGTTTCCTTGGACTTGCTGGGTATTATCGCAAGTTCTTGAAAGGATTCTCAAAGATAGCCCTTCCTCTCACTGCTCTGATAGAAAAAGGTGTATCGTACGAATGGAGACTCCTATGTAGAGCTGCATTCCAAGAGCTGAAAGATAGACTTACCAACACACCCATCTTAGCCCTTCCATCTTGGGAGGAAGGATTTTAAGTTTACACAGATGCGTCATATTAAGGGATGGGAGCAGTACTAATGCAGCATGGGCATGTGATTGCTTGTGCTTCTAGGCAACTGAAAAAACATGAGGCCAATTACCCAATTCATGATTTGGAATTGGGGGCAGTGGTGTTCGCCTTGAAGGTTTGGAGGCACTATCTATATGGTGTCCACTGTGAGATCTTCTTGGACCATAAAAATTTAAAGTATGTTCATACTAAAAAAAGAATTGAATTTGAGGCAACGGTGGAGGCTAGAATTTTTGTGTGATCATGAGTTTACCTTGATCTACCACCCTGAAAAGGCAAACTCCATAGCCAATGCATTGAGCAGAAAAGTACCATAGTCGAGCTCGAAGTCTCGGCTGATGAGTATGGAATTAGCTCGAATGCTTGAGGAGATGGAGATCACGTTGGTGTATAAAGATCATTCTGAGGAGTATATTTAGTATCTATCTACTACGAGTATAGTATGTGACATTCGAGATCGAATTCGAGTAGAGCAAGGGAAGGATGTTGCTCTGGCCCCTATGATTATGTCAATTCAAGATGAAACCACTGAGGAGTATACACTAAAGGATGACCTCATGCATTTTCGTGGCCAACTCTACATCCCCAAGGGCGGGGAAATCTGGGAAGACATAATGAGAGAGGCATATTGTTCCAAGTATTTGGTGCACCTCGGGATTTCCAAGATATATAGAAACTTGTGAAAGACCATGTTTTAGACAGGGATGAAGAGTACGGTCAAGTATTTTGTTACACACTGTGAGGCCTGTAAGAAGGTGAAGGTGGAGTGTAAGAGCCCCGGAGGATTATGACAGTCATTACCCATCCCTGAGTAGAAGTTCGAGGATATCTCCATAGACTTTGTTCACAGGTTGCCTCGCTCGCGCTCTGGGAACGATTCAGTATAGGTGATTATAGATCATCTAAAGATGGTCGCCAGATTTATACCTATGAAGAAGGAGGCACATGTGGATGTTTTTGTGCATCTCTTTGTGAAGCAATTTGTATGGTACCATGGCATGCCTAAGACAATAGTCTCCAATCATGATGGCTGCTTTACCTCCAAGGAGTGGAAGTCAGTATAAGCAAATCTGGGCTCTCGCCTTACCTTCAGCACAGCTTTCCATCTCAGACAAATAGTCTGTTTGAAATGACCATCAAGACAATGGAAGATCTTCTGAGATTGTGTGTGTTGGATAGAGGGGAACCATGGGAAATGCTCTTACCACTAGTAGAATTTTCATACAACAATAGACATCAAGCTAACATCGGGATGGCTCCCCACAAACCACTTTATGGGATAAAGTGTAGAAATCCATTGTCATGGGTGCAGGATAAAGATCCAAAAGTTTTGGGGATAGAGTACATTGATGAAACCGATGTGCTTGTTAGATTGATATGAGACCGCATGCTTAAGGCTCAAAGTCGGCAGGCAAAATACCATAATAAGAAACATCGAATGGTGGAATTTAAGGTGGGTGACAAGGTATTCATGAAGATTAGGCCAATGCATGTAGTGTCACGAGTGCGTGGTATGCAGAAACTCAGCCCGAGGTATGTGGCGCCCTATGCTATATTGGAAAGAATTGGCCATATGTCCTATCGACTGAAGCTACCGTCAAAACTGGAAAATTTACATGACATATTCAAGGTGTCATTGCTCCGGAAGGCACTGCTACAACCCGACCAATATGTCACTGTAAACTGATAGATCCGTCAGACTAGAGCCAGTGCAGATAGGGGACACCGAGATGAGGAACTTCCGTCGAAAAAGTGTACCTTCGGTAAAGGTCAAATGATCTAATCACGGGAAAGAAGAATAAACTTGGGAGCCGGTGGACGTGAGGCTGAAGCGCTACCAAGAGTTATTTTACCAAGGTAAAATTTCAAGCATATTATTTTCATGCTTTATCTCCCCATAACCTTAGCCTGATTTCAGGGATGAAATATTATATTTTGTTTATAGGATTTGTAACATCCCGATTCGCTCTAGGACTGTTATGCGCACTTCCAAGTCAGGAGAGCTGACTTGGGCTCAGGGTGCGCTGGCAGATAGGCCTGCACCTGAGTCGGAGAGGAAGTGCCAACTCGACATTAAGTGTTTGGACACTACCGCATGATGATAGCAAGATACCGCGTGGCGATAGCTGCCGAGGTATTGAGAGCATTGAGTGGGCAGGCAGGCATTAAGAGCGTTGAGTGGACAAAAGGCTTTGAGTGCTATCGCACGATACTTGCATGATACCAAGCGATGGTAGTGGCCGAAGTGTTGAGAGCATTGTGTGGACATGCATGCGTTGAGAGCATTGAGTGGATAGGCAGACGTTGAGAGCGTTGAGTGGACAAAAGGCATTGAGTGCTATCACGCGGTGATAGTTCGATACCACGCGGCGGTAACCATTTGAATTATCAGCGTAAGGTTCTGGAAGATTTTGCCTGGCGTTAGTGTTATCGCGAGTGATAGCGCACTATTCATCTTGCTTTAAGATGCATGAAGAAATCTATTTTCTGTGCACAACAAACTTCAAGTTCATTTTCGGGTATATTACGACCAGATCTAGGCTTTAGACTAAACATGAAAGTCGTAGCCCTTGGAAAGACCTTTCCAACGGATTGTTACACGTTTTCATACAAGTTTGTAGACTCAGGAATGTCCAGTCAAAGTTGTTTTACAATCAAGTCGTGTGTACATATTGTTCTCGGGTTAGTGTAGATCCGGGTTCGATTTTGGTAGAGAGCTGATTATACATTTTACAGTTTAAACTACTAGGGTAATTACAAGTATTTTTTATAAAAAACATATCTTTTATAGCTTTATTTTGACCTCCTATTGTGTATATTAATAACACTAATGTTTTCTTTTTTTCTTTGTAGGTTTGCAGTTTTTTCAACCAAATTTGTCGAGCTCGCCAGAATTCGTCGAGCTCCATTTTATCAAACTCTGCCAGTTTATTGAGCTCGCCGGCATTCAACGAACATCTTCAAATTCGTCGAGCTCAGCCTTCAGTTCTGCATTCGACGAACGCCTTCAAATTCGTCGAGCTCAGCCTTCAGTTCTGCGTTCGACAAACGTCTTCAAATTCGTCAAGCTCAGCCTTTAGTTTTGCGTTCGACGAACTCCTTCAAAGCTGTCGAACTATTCCTCCTTCATCTGCAATTCGTCGAACGCCATCCTTTCTCCGTTCGACGAATTATTCCCAATTCATCGAACTCCTCCTGCTCCTTATCCTCTGATTTCATCGAGCTCTCCCTCCTTCTCCTCTGATTTCGTCAAGCCCTCTCTACCGATTCGTCGAGCTTACCTACTGCCGAGGACAAGTCCCGTTTTTCACAAAAGCCTGCTGTCGTCATTAATACACACACCTATACCTAGGAAATCATCATTTCCTGCCAGAAGTCGTACTAGGGTCAACTCCCATGCATGGCTAAATGCATTTCCTGCTGCTTGAAAAATCTATAAATGGAGCCCCTCCCCTTGAAGAAAGGAGATAGAATATTGGGAGAGGGGAAGTGCTGCCATTTTCAGTTCTCCCTTAGTGTTCTTTCTCCCTCCTATTTTCATTTCAGTTTTTCTGTTAAGTTTCATTTTTTCTCTTCTGTAATAGTTTAGGTTAGTTTTAGTTTTAGTTTTAGTGTTAGCTTAGTTTTCATTCCCTACAAGTGTAAGTTTTTATATTTCAAGTTGTAGTTCTCTATTTGAATTAATATAAAGCCTGTTGTTTTTTACTTGTCTCTATTTTGTTTCCATGCACTCCTACTCATCTCTCTTCATCCATTTCACCATGAGTAACTAATCCTCCTTGTACTCGATCTTAATGATCCGAGGTTCGAGTTGATTAAGTTATGATGCTCTAGTTTGCTTTTTCTTTGTAAGGTTTAGACCTCGATTTACTCTTGAATAATCGTGTTTGGAGATATATCATCGATATATATTTTCCATATTTGTTTCCACTCTTAACTAGCCGAGAGGCACGTAGTTTGGAGTAAACACTCAAGAGTAAAGAGAGTTGCACGCACCCCTCGAGAGAGACAAACGTTAAATCTCCCGGATTGGAATGAAATCCAATAGCGGGATTCACTGCATAAAGCGAGCTTTAGGCCTCCGATTTGGACGAGAGTTCGGTCGAACCTTCCTAAACTCAGGCGGGCATGACTTCGAGAGAATCGTGTTCATGCTTTAGGAACCTTCGCGATCAAGGTCCTTTGCCTTATTAAGTTAGATTTTTTTATCGCATTTTTTGATCAACTTAGGCCGAGGTGATTCTCGATCGAGTGCTTTTATTTACCATTGTTTAACCCCTCGTTTTAATATTTAGTTGTGCTCTCTCTGTTTAAGAGCAAATGTTTTTCTTTATGCAAGTAGTTTCTTCTTTTAATTTAGTTAACAATCCTAAAGTTTCTTCGATAAGATAATAATTTTCGTGTGAGTAAGATTACTCAACAGTTCCTGCATTTTAATACGACACTTGTGTCCCCTAGCTACAGTTTGATAGGTATACTTGCCTTATCTGGATTGCTAGTTCGATTTTATTCTCTTTGCGAATATCCTTCCACCAAGTTTTTGGCACCGTTGATGGGGAGCAACTTTTGTTGATAATTTGAAAACACGCACCTATTACTTTTATCATTTCTCTTTCTCATCCTCTTTCTAAAAAAAATTAAAAATTCAAAAAACATATTAACGCTCTTAATAGAAACCCGCATCACAATTTTTCTACACCACCTAACTCTCTCGAAAAGGGAAATGTGGCTTAAATACCACTATCATGTCTAGTACCTTGCAAACCCTTTATCAGGTAGCCCTTGGGAAGTTCAGGAGTTAAAACATAAAAAAAATCTATTCCAAAAAGTTTTAGTAACTAGCTTTTTCTAGTTTATTTATTTCTCTTTCTTCATCTTCTCTTCTTCTAGTGCATGACCCGCGGAAATCCGTCAGTTATTTTTGACTTGGACCACGAAATTGAGTGTAATCTTTGGAGAAGATCGCAATTTCAAGGCCCTACTCTCCAAATACCGGTTGAGGATTCTGAGTCATTTTCTACTTTAAGAATGGAAGAAACCCACGTAGAGGAAATCGTGCAAAGGCCTATGTTCTATTATGCACGACCGAATCTAGAGGGAACAGAATCAAGCATAGTGTGCCCTGCTATAGCTAATTATAATTTTGAACTTAATTCTAGCATAATTCAAATTGTGCAGCAGTATATGCAATATGACGGACTTCAAGATGAAGATCTGAACGCACATATATCTAGCTTTCTTGAGATTTGTGACACCTTTAAAATCAATGGTGTTACAAATGATGCTATTAGGCAAAGATTATTTCCTTTCTCCCTAAGAACCAAAGCTAAACAGTGGTTGATGACTCTGCCAAGAGGGAGCATCACCACTTGGGATCAACTAATCGAAAAAATTTTGATAAAGTATTTTCAGCCAGCTAAAACCTCAAAACTTAGAAATGTTATTTCTGTCTTTGGACAAATAGACTTTAAAACCTTGTATGAAACCTGGGAAAGATTTAAAGAACTCTTAAGACAATGCCCCCATCACGCGCTGCCTGTATGGTTACAAGTGGAGATATTTTATAACGGGCTAAATCAAAACACTAAGCAAATGATAGACGCAGCTTCCGGTGGCACCTTAAACAACAAAAGCCCGGAAGCAGCTTTTGAGCTTTTCGAGGACATGGTAATGAACACATATCAGTAGAATGTGTTTAGGTCCCGCCGAAACAAACCTGCAAGTATCTTTGAAGTAGATAACGTCTCTCAGCTAGCTCTTCAAGTGGAAATTTTTAGTAAAAAATTATGGAGATGACTGCTGCCTCCGCCCCTCAAGTATGAGAATCTGCAACTCCTACTCCCAAACAATTAGATTATGTTAATAATATGCCTAGAAATGCTTTTCATAATTTTTCTACTGCTAATTTTCCTGCTCCGGGTTTTGCTTTTTCGAATAGTTATAATCCTGCTTTCCGGAACCACCCGAACTTTTCGTGGAGTAATCCCTCGAATGCAATGTGCCCGTCACCACAAAATGATTTTTCTGCACCACCACCACCTCCTCAAAATTTTCCAAAACCTCCAAATTTGGAGGAAATGTTTTCAAAATATATGAATGTTAATGACATTACTATAAGAACCTTAGCCGGGACCGTTAAAAGTTTAGAGGATCAAGTTGGACAACTCGCAAAAATTATTTCTGAGCGACCCACCGGGTCTCTTCCTGCCAACATCGAGACCTACTCGAGAGATCAAGCGAAAGCTATAACTCTTTGGAGTGGGAAGCAAGTTTTGGGTATGGTTAGCGAAGAGCATGAGGCAAGCTCCACCCCCATTTTAAAAAATCAACCCTCCGTCGAGAAAATTTTTATCATTTCACCCTCTACTGAAGAAGAAGATATCACTCCTATCTCTATTGTAGAAAAAGATCTCACTCCACCACCCATCTTTAAAAATGATCCAACCCCACCATACCCTTCCGAACTTAACAAGCAACGTCAGGATGATCAATACTACCGCTTCCTAAAAATATTTAAGCAAATCCTCGTAAATCTGCCCTTCCACGAAGCAATCTCCCAGATGCCAAAGTACGCTAAGTATCTTAAGGACCTCCTGACTGTTAAAAGTAGTGAACAAATGACTAGAGCAGAGAATAAACGACTAGAAAACAAGCCGGAACTTTGAATAATTGAAATTTTTATTATCCAAAAAGATATCATTTACAAAGGTATGGCCTCCCTTTTATAGAATGGAGGAGAGAGAGAAGAATACAAACTAACAATGTGGGACTAAAGCTATACAACAGATCTGGGCGGCTAGAATAAGAGACCGGAACAGGCCGCGCGGTTAGACAATGTTCTAACCGCTCGGCAATACCAGAACCAAGAGAGAGATGCGGTAGGAGACCGCTAGACTGGCCGGTTTCCAAGCCGCCGGAGATAAGCCGTCAGACCGCCGGATACCACACAGCAACAGTCTGGAAATCAACCCGCCAACCTCAATCCGCCAGACCGCCCGGTCAACAACCCGCCATGCTCAAACCGCCAGACCGCCCGGTCTCATACTTCGACACTGACTAATAAAAAGAAGTTAGAAAACTTATCGCATGTTATATTAAATTCTGAGTGCTCTGCGGTCTTGACAAACGGTTTACCAAAGAATATCAGTGATCCGGGTAGTTTTTTTATACTGTGTGTCTTTGGTGATCTTTTTGCCAAGCAAGCATTGGCCGACTTAGGTGTGAGTATCAACCTGATGCCCTTCTCGCTATTTAAGAAGGTAGTAATTGGTAGCCTCAATCCCACACGCATGAGTATCCAACTCGCCGATAGATCAGTTAAATACCCATTAGGAATCGTGGAGGATGTCTTAGTTAAAGTCGACAAATTCATCTTCCTGGTGGATTTCGTCATATAGGACATCTAAGAAGACGTCGAGGTTCCTTTGATTCTCTGCCAACCCTTCCTTGCCACCTCCCGAGCTATTATTGACGTAAGCAATGGCAAGCTCTTACTTTAAGTAGGCGATGATGAAGTAACTTTCTCTATCACCCCTTCGATGAAGAACACCCTAGAGAATGACGACTCCTGTTTTTTCTTAGATGCCTTAGGTGAAGAATCTTCCTACTGGCTTTCTGAAAGTGAAAATAATTTTTTTGATTTTTGTTCTTCCTCTACCCTTCCAATTGAATCTCTGCAAGAAGCCGTCATGGCCACTAGCTCCACCCCTTTCAATTTTCCGTATAAAGAAAAAGTCTACAAAGATATTGTTTTTAAAAAAGAATGAATTTCCAAAACGTCATGTGAAGACCCCCTACACTGGAATTAAAGGAACTACCCGAACATCTTAGGTATGTCTTCTTAGAAAAAAATTCCAAATTGCTCGTGATAGTTTCGGCCTACCTGACTGAAGTGCAAAATGATAAACCCCTTCTAGTTTTGCATAAGCATCGCCAAGCCATCGCCTGGAAGATTTCTGATATCAAGGGCATAAGCCCATCTTTCTGTACCCACAAAATCTTAATGGAAGATAATTTGTGTAACTCCATCCAACCTCAGCACCTTATAAATCAACATATAAAAGAAGTTGTAAAGGGCGAGTTTATGAAACTTTTAGACACAGGAATTATCTATCATATATATGATAGTAAGTGGGTTAGCCCTGTTCAGGTAGTGTCAAAAAGGGAGGGATAACTGTAGTTAGTAATGAAAATAATGATTTAATCCCGACACGAACGGTGACGGGGTGGCGAATGTGTATTGACTATCGTAAGTTAAATGACGCCACCCGCAAGGACCACTTTCCCTTGTCGTTCATCGATCAAATTTTAGAGAGATTATCCGGCCATAGCTTTTACTGTTTTCTCGATGGTATCTCGAGGTATTTTTAAATCCGCATCTCTCCCGAGGATAAGGAGAAAACTACATGTACTTGTCCCTTCGACACCTTCGCTTACCGAAGAATTCCGCTTGGGTTGTGCAATGTGCCAGCTACATTCCAGCGATGTATGTTCGCTATCTTTGACAAGTATGTAGAAAGCATTATGGAGGGGTTATGGATGATTTCTCCATTTTTGGCGATACCTTTGATAGTTGCTTAGAAAACCTAGAAAAATTCTTAGAAAGATGCGAAGAAACTAACTTTGCCCTAAATTGGGAAAAATGTCATTTTATGGTGAGGGAAGGGTTACTTTTGGGTCATAAGAACTCTGCAGGAGGAATTGAAGTAGACATATCTAAGATAGAAGTTATCGAGAAGCTACTGCCGCCTATGAACGTCAAAGCTATAAGAAGTTTCCTAGGACATGCGGGCCTCTACCGCCATTTCATAAAAGACTTCTCCAAAATCACCAAACCCCTTACTTATTTTCTAGAAAAAGACGCCCCGTTTATTTTTGATGACCTTTGTCTATCTGCCTTTGAATTAATAAAAGAAAAGTTAATTAATGCCCCTATTATGATAGCTCCGGTGTGGGACCTTCCCTTTGAAATTATGTGTGATGCGAGTAGTTTAGCAGTGGGAGCCGTACTAGGACAATGAATATCTAAAAACTTCCACCCCATCTATTATGCAAGTAAAATACTCACATCGCCACAAGAGAATTATACCATAACCGAGAAGGAGCTCCTAGCTATTGTTTTTTGCTTTTGATAAATTTCGTCCTTATATTATGCTTTCCAAAATTATCGTTTTTACGGACCACTCGACCCTCAAGTATCTTCTTGCTAAGACGGATGCTAAGCCGCTCCTTATTCAATGGGTCTTACTCCTCCAGGAGTTTGACTTAGAAATCCGTGATAAGCGAGGAGCCAATAATTTGGCCGCCGACAATCTCTCACGATTAGATAATCCGTATATAGAAAAATTAGATGAAAAATCTTTTAATGATTTATTACCCGATGAGAAGCTGCTTTTACTTAACACATCTTCTTCTCCTTGGTTTTCACACATAGCCAACTATTTAGTGGCTCGTGTCCTCCCAAAAGAGTTCTCCTCTTAGCAAAAGAAGAAATTCTTTTCTGAGTTGAAGAACTATTTTTGGGAGGACCCGCATCTTTTCCGAGTCTATGCGGACCAAGTGATAAGGAGATGTGTCTCTTTTGACGAAGGATTAGATATTTTAAAACATTTGCATGAAGGACCGACTAGTGGTCACTATCAAGCAGCTCACACCACCTACAAAGTGCTTTGCGTGGTTTTTTACTGGCCTAGCCTGTTTAAAGACGCGCAAGCCTTTGTGAGTAGGTTTGATAGTTGCCAACGGTCGGGAAATATTTCCAATAAAAATGAAATGCCGCAAAATTATTTCCTTGAGTGCGAAGTTTTCGACCTCTGGGGAATTGATTTTGTTGGCCCTCTTCCTTCTAGCTTCGAGAACAAGTACATTTTAGTTGTTGTAGATTTTGTAATGCGCAGTTTTCAAAAATTCTTATTAAATACGGCATTACGCATAAGCTTTCAACTTCCTACCACCCCCAAACTAACGGACAAGTCGAAGTAGTGAACAGAGAACTTAAAATAATTTTAGAAAAGACTGTTTCTGCCTCTAGAAAAGACTGGTCAGCCAAATTAGACGATGTCCTATGGGCCTACCGTACAACGTACAAAACCGTCATCTATTGTACGGCATATTGGTTGGTTTATGGAAAATCATATCATTTACCCGTAGAATTAGAACACTGTGCTTTTTGGGCCTTATGATTTTTAAATTTCAGTCCTCACTCGGTCAGTAACCTTAGAAAATTTCAACTTAACAAATTCGACGAGTGACACTCTTACGCATACGAAAATAACAAATTATATAAAGAGCGGACGAAGCGTTTTCATGACAAGAACCTAAGGCACCCAAAAACCTTTAAGCGGGGTGATCAAGTTCTCTTATATAATTCTCGATTACGTTTATTTTCGGGCAAGCTAAAGTCACGATGGTCGGGGCCGTTTTCTGTTAAAGAAGTTTTTTCATATGGAACGATTTTAATTTCACACTCGGATAAGGGTGAGTTCAAAGTGAATGAGCAGCGTCTTAAACTTTACTTCTGTGGTGATGTTAGTCCAAACTGTATTAATTTTCTTCTGCACGAACTTTAACTAGCTTAAGAATTTTTATTTTTGTTAAAACTTTAAATATTATTTTGGACAATTATTTTTGGATAATATTATTTTGTTGCGTTGAGCTCAAACGATGTTTTAAACAAAGGGCGCTCTTTGGAGGCTAGGGGTGCAACTCGGATCGGTTCGGTTCGGTTCCACATAGAACCAAGAACCGACCCGTATAGGTTCGGTTCCAATTTTTTGGAACCAGAACCGACCCACGGTTCTAAATTATGGAACCGGATCCGAACTGTTCGGTTCGGGTCGGTTTCGGTTCGGTTCTCGGTTCATAAAACGAGCCTAATGAAAATGTAAGAAAAAAAAACAAAATAAGAGCTTTCTACAAAAAAATGAACTAAGCATAGGTCCATTGATAAAATATGAAATGAAGAATTCAATCAAAAGTTGGGATATATCAAAAGATAGGAAATTAAGTTTAAGATAAAGCATACCTCATTCTTATAAAACTTTCATGAAACATTCATGATTCAATAATCTTTTTCAAAAGCCTCTTGTTCACTCCAAATAACTGTTAAAAATAAAACAAGATAAAGAATTCAAAACAATAAAAAAGTTTTCGTACATAGGAAAATAATATTCATAAATGTTAAAAGAATTTACCATTCTCAAGTTCTTCAATTTGATGCAAGTCCTCTTCTATGTGCATTGGTAACGGATTTGCTCTCAACCAATCTTGCGTACACACCAACCCCTCTGCAATCTTTGGAGAAAGAGAACTACGAAATCTATCAAGAATACGGCCCCCAGTACTGAATGCTGACTCAGATGCAACTGTAGATACTGGTATTGCCAAAATATCTCTAGCTAGCAAAGAAAGAACTTTATACTTGCTAGAGTTCACCTTCCACCAATTCAATATGTCAAACTGCTCAGAGTGTTCATCTAAGACACAATCATCTTTCAAGTACTTATCCAACTCAGATTGGTTTGAAGAAATTTGAATGGCCTTCTTTTTCATGTCAAACATTGCTCTTAACTGTTTCATCTCATTTATAGGAATACTCTTAATACATATATTTGGTGTATCCAATTCCATGTTGTCATTCGTAGAGGCATAGGTTGAAGGCTCAAAATCAAATTTTTTATAATACTTGAACAAATCTCTCATAACGTCTAGGACTTTTTCCATTAAATCATCAACTTGCTCGGATTGGTAAAAGAACCCATAACAATGCTTCACATATTCAAGTTTATTTCGTGGATCTAGCACAGCTGCAATGACAAGTAAAATATTTACTTTATCAATAGTTCCCCAATATTTATCAAATTTTTCCTTCATTCTCAATGCCATGGATTTATGTTGAACATCTGAAGAGGAAGCCCATGTGTTCAATGCATGTTCAATATAAAACACTTGCTCAAAATAAGAACTAGAAGTGACATAAGTTGAACCGGAGAACAAATTACTTGCAACATAAAACTTTTCTAAGAAGGAAACTAGCAACTTAGCAGTATCCCAATCAGATCTTCGCGGTGGTCCGTTTTCTAAATCTGCAGCAAAATCTGTCACTTCATCCTCGAATCTTTCGAAGGCCTTTTGGAAGTTAATTGCCACTTTTAACATCAAATAAGTAGAGTTCCATCTTGTTTGCACATCCAAGCAAACTGAACCTTTATATTCTATTTTTTCTTTCTCGCAACATATTTTAAATTGATGCGATCGCATAGGAGAGCTTCGTATATATTTCACTACATCACGAATTCTTATAATTGTATCAATCTTTTCGTGCAACCCATCTTTTACAATTAAATTTAAGATATGACAAGCACATCTCATATGAAAATAAGTTCCATGAAGAGGCAAAAATGACTTCTCATCAAGTTTTTTCCGTAGATAATCAATGGCAACAACATTTGAACTAGCATTATCCACTGTGAGAGCACAAACTCTATCTATTTCCCAATCCAAGATACATGATTCTAAAACCTTTCCAAGAGATTTCCCCTTATGGCTAGAGATAACACAGAAATTAAGAATTCTCTTTTGAAGCTTCCAGTCATCATCAATAAAATGTGTCGTGAGACATAAATAAGAAAGGTTTTGTAAGGACGTCCAACAATCGGTTGTCAAACTTACAGCTGACTTCATATTCACTAGTGTCTTCTTTAACTTCGTCTTCTCCGTGGCATACAATTTCATGCAATCGCGTGTTAACGTTGTGCGTGATATTAACTTAAATCTTGGTTGTAACATCCTCATAAGATGTAAAAAACCCTGAGTTTCAACAATTTTGAAAGGCATCTCATCCATAATGATCCATTTGGCAAGGGCTTCCCTACATAAATCTTGATCAAATTTCCAACAACTAAAAGAACCAACTGAAGTAATATCACTTCCCACTAGCTCATTCTTGTTTTCAAATGCTAATGTTTTTTGTTTTTTGTCAACCACATTATGAGGATATTTCCTACAAAGCTTCAAATGTTTCCACATGTTACTTGTGCCATTGACACTAGCACAACCGTACTCCTTGTTACAATAATTACATGTGGCTTTCTCAGCTTTCTCAGATTCCTTTTTCTTTACCTTTGTAAAATGACCCCAAATATTTGATTTAGCTCTATATTCCCTTTTTTGGTTAGCATTGTCACATGTGCTAGCTACATTAGCATTGTCAACATCTTCAACTACCGGGGGACCAACAACTACACCATCTTTCTCAGGTTGTCCAATATTTCCAATATTTGTCTCCCCCACACTTGACATTTAGGCACATAACAAAATAATTGATCTAGAAATCTGCATTGCAATAGAAACATAGACGTGAAAGAATGCCAATGTTTAAACATTTAAAACAGAACAATAGAAAACTGTAAAACTATAAAACTGTGTAAAAATATAATGTGTAAAACTGTGTAAAATTGTAAAACTATAAAAATATAACTGTGTAAAACAGTAAAACTCCACATGTTACTGGTTTGTTCATCTCTTTGCAAAATAAGAACCTGAAGCCAAGATATGTTCACAATCCAAATGTCAAAACATAATTCCACAGCCAAGATATGTTCACAATCTCTTTGCAAAATGCAAACTTTAAAACTGAAGGCAAGTAAACAAGAACCTGAAGCCTGAAGGGAAGTAAAGTTGTAAAGCTGTGCAGGAAACAAGAACTGAGAACCTGAAGGGAAAAAAACTATAAAACTGAAGCGGGAGGAAAACAAAGCTGAAGCGGGAGGAAATCAAGAGGAAGGAGCGTCGACGTCGGCAGTACCTGAAGGGAGAAGAAGAACTTTTGAGTTCTGGCGGGATCGGATTTTGCGTCAGCGTCGGCGTCGGCAGTTCCTGAACTGAAGGGTCAAGGGAGCGTCGCCGTGAGGAAGAGGCGGCGAGGAAAGCGCGCCGGCGTTGGCAGTCGGCACTCGGCACGTCGAAGCGGGGGGAAGGAGCGCCGACGCAAGCCCGACTTTATTCTCACCTTACGCCTCACGGGATCGGATTTGGCGATTTAGGGCAAACTGAAGCGGGACGGCCGACTGTGGGACTGCGGGAGGAAGAAAAAATTAAAACGGGATTGGATTTAATCCCCTCCGCATTCCGCAAGCCCGACTTTATTCTCACCTCACGCCTAATCCACTAAATTAACTAATCTATATTCGGTTCGGGTCGGTTCTCGGGTACCCGACTGTTGGAATCGAGAACCGAACCGAACCATCGGTTCTTTTTTTTTGGAACCGTACCCGAACCGACAATAATAGGAACCGACCCGAACCGCCCGGTTCGGATCGGTTTCGGTCCGGTTTTCGGTTCTTCGGATATTTTTGCACACCCCTATTGGAGGCAACCCAAGTTATTTTTCTGTTTTCTTTATTTTACACTTTTTTGCCCCGGACGGCTCCGACAAGCTGAAGCATCTGCGATCTCCTGCTCCAATGCTGCTGAGTCAATCACGATGTCCAAAGAAGCCATTTTATGAAGTTCCAAAGCGCAAGCATGGGAGAGTGGCATCACGTAATCTTCCGCGACTCGCAAATCTGGGGAAGTACCTGCTTTCAATTTTGTACCTATATTTATGTTTTAATTTTTTGCCCTCCTTCCCCTCTTTTCTTCATTGAGGACAATGCCCATTTTAAGCTTGGGGGAGGATTTCCTCCTTCTCTCTTCTTTATTTTGTTTCCCTGAAAAAATATCAATCAAAATCAAAAAAAAATTTAGTGCTTTCTCCTTTTTCTTCTTAAAGAAAAATCTCTAAAAAAATAGCTTAAAAATAATAAAAAAGAGAATATTTCAAAAGCGAAAAATATATATTATTTGTTTAGTTTAAACTAATTTTGGTATTTTAATAGTTTTCATTGCCTTTTGCTTTGTTTTTCTCAAAATCCCATATAACAACTTAGCTAATTATGATAATTCTAATCATTTTTTAATTATGTTTCACAAGTAAAATATTGGTCATGTTGTGTTTCTAATTCACGGTAATATGTTAACGTGAAATGTTTTTCTAAACTCGCATTTCTATTTTGGTTTTTCGTTCTTTATTTTTTTTACTTTCTTAAAAATATTTCAACCACTATTTTCCTTTTTCTTTTTCGGATAATTTTTGTAATGTCAACTTTTGATTAGCGTAGTAGAGTGAACGTTTCAAGTCGCCTATTATTTATATTTTCAAGATAATTTCATTAATCTTCTTTTATTATCTAGGACTTGCTTTTTGAAATTTTTCAAAATTATGCTTTAGATAATTTTAGAAGCATGAAAATGATTTAGACCGTTTTTGTTTTTTATTTGATCCTTCTTGCCAACCTAAAATTTTTTATCCCTAATTATCCACTTTTGAGCCATTTTCTGATTTCAATTGATAGCTCCACTTATCATTTCATTTTCACCAAAGCTAAAATCTTCCAACCCATCTAATCACACTAACCTTTTGAGTTTCATTAAAAATTTTCATGATTATCATAAGATTGTTTTGTGATATATTTGGAGAACATTTTGAAACAATTTGCTCAAATGAAGTGTTTACTTTTGTTTGGTCAATTTCTAAAACAAAAAGAAAAATTATTTATGGCCTTTGTGTTAAAAAAAGGGAAAGAAAGAAAAAGGAAAAGAAACAGAAAGAAAAATATTTTATTTATGATGAAATATTTGAAACTCTTTATTTTGGTTTAATATGATTTTAAAGTCTCCTTATTTATCTTTGAATTCCACTCCTAATCAAATCCTAAACCAAACATTTTGGTCCTAATAAGTCCTTTTGATTCATGTTTTTGAATTTTATTTATTAGCTAAGTTAAGAAAAAAAAGTAAATTAGTATAGTTTTGGATTTAAATTTAGATCTTTGTTATTTGATTGACATAGTTATAATATGTCCCTTGGATCTAGTAATAACACAATGCATTTTTTTTTTCATTTTGTTGCTTTGCTTAAATTTATTTAAAGAATTTTGTTAAAATTTTGGATAATTTATTTTAGTTAGTAAAGTTTATAAATTGATAAACCATGCTTAAGTAACTGTTTAAGGATTACGTTTCACTTTCTCCATACTTTGAATTTCGCATTGTACTTGTGTTAGCATAATTAGAATTTTCCTATTTAGTCACTTTTATGTTAGCTAGTTTTTCTATTTTTGCTTGAGGAGAATCAAAGCTTAAACTTGGGGGAGTTTGATAATACATTTTGTAGTTTAAACTACTAGGGTAATTACAAGTCTTTTTTATAAAAAAACATATGTTTTAAAGCTTTATTTTGACCTCCTATTGTGTATATTAATAACACTAATGTTTTCTTTTTTTTTTCTTTGTAGGTTTGCAGTTTTTTAAGCAAAATTCTCCGAGCTCGCCAGAATTCATCGAGCTCCATTTCATCAAACTTAGCAGTTCGTCGAGCTCGCTGGCGTTCGACAAACGTCTTCAAATTCGTCGATCTCAGCCTTCAGTTCTGCATTCGACGAACATCTTCAAATTTGTCGAGCTCAGCCTTCAGTTCTGCGTTCAACGAACGTCTTCAAATTTGTCGAGCTCAGCATTCAGTGCTGGTTTCGACGAACTCCTCCAAAGCCGACAAACTCCGCCTCCTTCATCCGCAATTCGTCGAACGCCATCCTTTCTCCGTTCGATGAATTATTCCCAATTCTTCGAACTCCTCCTACTCCTTCTCCTCTAATTTTGTCGAGCTCTCCCTCCTTATCCTCTGATTTTGTTGAGCCCTCTCTCCCAGTTCATTGAGCTTACCTGCTGCTGAGGATAATTCTTGCTTTTTCACAAAAGCCTACTATCGCTATTAATGCACGTCACTCGTACCTAGGCAATCATCATTTCCCGCCAGAATTTGTACCAGGGTCAACTCCCGTGCATGGCTAAATGTATTTCCTGCTGCTTGAAAAGTCTATAAATAGAGCCCCTCCCCTTGAAGAAAGGAGATAGAATTTTGGGAGAGGGGAAGTGCTGCCATTTTCAGTTCTACCTTAGTGTTCTTCCTCCCTCCTGTTTTCATTTCAATTTTTCTGTTTAGTTTCAGTTTTACTCTTCTGTAATAGTTTTGTTTAGTTTCAGTTTCAGTTCTAGCTTAGTTTTCATTCCCTGCAAGTGTATGTTTTTATATTTCAAGTTGTATCTCTCTGTTTGAATTAATATAAAGCCTGTTGCTTTTTAATTGTCTCTATTTTGTTTCCACGCACTCCTACTCATCTCTCTTCCTCCACTTCACAGTGAGTAACTAATTCTCCTAGTACTCGATCTTGATGATCCGAGGTTCGAGTTGATTAAGTTATGATACTCTAGTTTGCTTTTTTTTGTAAGGTTTATACCTTGATTTACTCTTGAATAATCATATTTGGAGATATATCATCGATATATATTTTCCATCTTTGTTTCCACTCCTATCTAGCCGAGAGGCTTGTAGTTTGGAGTGAACACACAAGAGTAAAGAGAGTTGTACGCACCCCTCGAGAGAGGCAGACGTTAAATCTCCCGGATTGGAATGAAATCCAATAGCGGGGTTCACAGCGTAAAGCGAGCTTTATGCCTCCGATTTGGACGAGAGTTCGGTCGAACCTTCCTAAACTCGGGTTAGCATGACTTCGAGAGAAGTGTGTTCATGCTTTAGGAACCTCCACGGTCAAGGTCCTTTGCCTTATTAAGTTAGAGTTTATTATTGCATTTTTTGATCAACTTAGACAGAGGTGATTCTCGATCGAGTGCTTTTCTTTATCATTATTTAGCCCCTCGTTTTAATATCTTGTTGTGCTCTCTCTGTTTAAGTGCAAGTGTTTTTCTTTATGCAAGTAGTTTCTTCTTTTAATTTAGTTAACAATCCTAAAGTTTCTTCGATAAGATAATAGTCTTCGTGTGAGTAAGATTACTCAATGGTTCTCGGATTTTAATACGACACTTGTGTCCCCTAGCTACAGTTCGATAGGTATACTTGCCTTATCTGGATTGCTAGTTCGGTTTTATTCTCTTTGCAAATATCCTTCCACCAAGAGGTCATAGTAAACTAACATTGAGAATTGTCGAACTTTTTATGGATTTTTGTGGTAAACAAAGGACTGATGGGATAGATCTTTAAGAAAGTAAATAAGGTTGATGTTTAGATCAACTTAGTTTTACGTAATCATGAAAAACAAATGATTTGGTGGAATACGGTTGTACCAATGGTGTGAAGGAGGTTGATAAACCAATGGTTTGGTTAAGCTAGTGAACAAATAAATTGATACGTTTGATTATACAAATGATACTCATGTGGAAGCATAATTGATTGTGAATGCTTGACTTTAAGAAGGAATTAGATAAGGTTAATGCATGGCCGTATGATAGGATGATTAATGGAATGTGTATAATATTACACTACTTAGAGTTGAGTCTCCCTACGGGTAGCAATGTGGGATTGGTATGTTGTGTAAGGTGGCTTGCCACCAATGTAAATAATAAACCCTTGTGTGTTTTGGAAATGTGGAAGGGTTGGAAGCACATGTGTGTTTGTCGCACTGGAATGATGTGTTGATAAAGGACTTGGTGTGAAGCCCTTGCGTGCTGTTGAGCACTATATGTGAATAAAAAAAAGGGACTCAATGTGGAGCCCTTATATGTGAAATGCATGCGATGTGAGTTGACATGCGGTGTCATAATCTTGGGTTAAGGATAGTGTGGCAAGTCTATGGGCTCCCCAGTCATCACACTGATGGGAGTTGACAAATAGACTTTGGGCAGTTGGGCTTGGTCCTCGATGCACATTCCCGGGGATCCTTCCGTGCCAAGTGGATGGATTGGCTGCGTCCTCGATGCTCATTCACAAGGCCCTTTCTGTGCAACACCGATGGGCCAGTTTGGGTTGTGTTCTTGGTGCACATCTATCTGAGACCCCTCTGAGCTATAGTACGCATGTGAGCTCCATTGTTGTATTATTAGCATTGAGGCGTACGGAGGCCTAGGCCAGGTAGTGTGGAGAGCAGCCTAGTAGTAGAAAGTTAGCTCCACTGTTACCGTCTGGCCATGACAGATGATGCTTGAGAGGTTAGCTAGCTGCTCGAAAAGTGGGAACTATAAGTCTGTGTCAACATAGAAATTACATGGGTGTGAGTATGGTTGAGTTATCATAAGTCATTCATAACATTACATTGCATTATATACACAAGATCCTTATCATATAATTTTGTATGGACACTCTTATATACTTATATGTCTGTATGGGCATTCATATAAGTTGAGTTACTTCCTATTTTTTATTCATACATGTACACTGCTATAGATAGTAGAACTGCTAGTATAATTTGTTGTAGTTACTTCTGATATATTAATGATTACCCTGATATAGTTTAGCACTTTGCTACTTGTTTTGTATTACAGCTATTATATATATTGTACCCCTTTTTCCTTTCTCCACCCAATGCCAAAGATTCACCGGGGGAGAGGATGTGATAACCACTTAGTATTTATTAACGGTTGCTACGTCTTCCTTTTTAGGAGGAAACTTAGTAGCAGGTCTTGTAGGAGGGCAGCCTGGCCAGGGAGACAGGGCCTGAAGTGACGATACCATCACTGTCGTCTGTTACAGATGTGAGTTTTGAGAGACTCATTTTATAGCCTTCTTGGCATGATGTACTATGATATTATAGAAGCCTTGATTGCTTCTTTTTATTTGAAGTATTTGTTTTGGAATTATACTTATGTGGATTTTGACTTCTGCTTATATTCTTATGTTGGGTTGGTAATGATGATATTGGTTTTAGCTGGCAGGATAGACATCTTATGGTACTTGTCAACCCGTGTGTTGGCGCTATCGTAAGATGGATATTCTGGGCATAAGACTCCCCTCATCCGAATCTTGTGCTCCGGGAGGGGGGTCTTATACAAGAATTGTTGTTTTTGTAGGTAATAAAGATCTAAAGTGGCAATGAAGACAAAGTGTTTATCAAGAACATGATGATAGAAGATGCTCCTATTGAGGGGGAAGAAGTCCAGCAGCTGCAAGAGCAAATTCAGCCTTATGAAAAGAGGAAGTTGGTAGTTGCACTGCTGATATTATCTGCAATCAGCTAGGGTGAGAACATAAGTGGAGAGAAAGGATTGAAGCACCTCCTCGACTATCTGAAGAAGTCAAAAAGGGGGAGGAAAAGGATTGATCAAGCTCAAATATGGCAGACAGAAAGGGTTAGAAAGTTATGGAGAGAAGAGATTTATCAAGTAGCATCAGAGGTTGATTAAGTAATCAAGTGCATCAAAGGAAATGTAGGTAATGGGATGAAGGTAATAAAGGTCTTCAAGTGGTATCACTTATCCTGCAACAATCCAGGGAGAGTAGGTAAATTTCATTTAATTGAAATTAATATGTTATTGCTAAATATATGGTGTGTATGCCATTGACTAAGTAATTTGAATGGTTTTGACATCTTCAAATATGGGGAGATTGTTAGGTCAATTGATCCCAACGACCCTGATTTGAAGATGACAAACAGGTCAATGATATATATAGTTATATTTGATGTGTGTGTAAGTTCATGCATGCAGGTTAGTCCTTCTCACATTGATGTGATAGGTGGTCATAAGGTAGAAAGGTGGAGTCAAAGAAGCTCGCTAGAAAGGCACAAATTTGCCTAAGTCCACAGGAATTGAGTGAAGCAAGCTCACTCAATGCTAGATGTCAAGGAGCAGTTGACAAAGTTTGAAAATCGCCTAAGTCCACAGGCATTGAGTGTAGTCTACTAACTCAATGCTAGGTGAGTAAAAGCGTTGAGTATAGCTTGGACAGTCAAAGCCAAACAATTGATAGGCTTAAAAGTGGTTAAGTCCATAGATGTTGAGTTAAGTCTACTCACTCAACGCCATACAAAAAAAAGCTGTGAGACAGGCTAAGATAGTCAACGCCTAAGAAAAATCAGGTAGAAATGTTACTAAGTCCACAGACATTGAGTGATGTCTACTCACTCAACGCCATATAGCATAAATCGTTGAGTATAGCTCATTAAGTTAATGCCACAGAAAATCTGTGGAAATATTTGACTAAGTCTGCAATAGTTGAGTGAAGCTTACTCACTCAACGCCATATGATAAAAAGCATTAACTGAACCTTAGTCAGTCAGAGACTGTGATTTCATAGAAATTTGGCTAAGTCCAAATGTGTTGAGTGTAGCTTACTCACTCAACTCCAGATAACAAAAGAATATATGTTAAGTAGTTCGACATTGAGTGAAGATTACTCACTCAATGCCAAGTGGCAAAATCTATCTAAGTAATATGGTATTGTGTGATGAAGGCTCACTCAATGCCTAGTAATAGAAAGTCTGGCCAAGGAAAAAAGTATTAAGTGATGAAGACACACTCAACGCTCTCAACGCCAGAGAAGCAGGAATATTTTCTAAGGAAAAAAGCATTGAGTGGACTCAATGCTCTCAACGCCTAGAGTCAGAAAACTTTTCTAAGTGTTTTGGCATTGAGTAAAGGTTACTCACTCAACGCCTAATGACAGAAAATCTGTCTAAGTGTTTTGTCATTGAGTGAAGCTTACTCACTCAATGCCTATACTACTGATGTTCGATTTTGGCTAAGTCCACAGATGGTGATGTTAGCAAAGTATACAAGTCAACACATTTAAAATTCTTTGCGTGAATGAAGCAGAATGTCCTTAATGATGTCGGTGGCAAACGTTTGTCGTTTTTTGCAGATTGAAGGTGGGAACTGGTCCTTTTTAGGTAGGGCCCACAATGCAAAGAGTCATTGATTAGCTGAATATAAAAGGAAAGATTGGCTGAAATAAAGAAAGCAATTAGGGTTTCTGATTTCGCATTGTGGCTATACATTTTCTTCTTCCTCGCTATTGCTGCCAAGCCTGAATACCTTGTTCAGTTCAGTTAACCTGAAAGCAAAAAGAGATAGTTGCTGCAATTTTTATCAGCGACAACAAGGTCAGGGCTGATTCGTGAAATAGAAGAGGCAGAGATTTCTACAAGTCACTTCCAGCATAAGCAGCCCAGTTCTTAAGTTCTTTTCAACTTATTGATGTGAAGACGATAGGGCTGAAATCTGCTCAGCATAGGGAGATAGACACAGAGATTACTTTTTGGTGTCAAACTATTCTTCAAATCTTCTATTTTCTGTAGGATCCAGTCTTAGATCTGAGTGTAGGATTCTAAGAAGAATTTGAGTTATAAGCATGTGTTATAAAGAATAAGGTAGGGTCATTTATTGATCTGAGTGTAGGGCTGTCCTTCCAGCCTGAGTTGTAGGGCTTTTGAGCCTGAGGTAGGTGATTGTTAAAACACTGAGTTGTAGGGCCTTGGGCTTGAGTGTAGGTCTTGAAGGAGAATGAGTGGTCCTACATGATCGTGTTGTAAGCTCTTAAAGAGCCGATAAATTGGTGAAGAGCCTTGTCTAACACACTGTTAAAAGACGGAGAGGGACAATAGACGTACCCATATACTGGGAAACCATTATAAAATTACTATGTCTTCTGGTTGATGGTCTTCAAAGCTTAACTAACTAATCACTAAGCACAGTAATATAAGGTACATGTCTAAATAATTTTAAAAGAGACCTAAAGCATATTCACGCCCCCCCCCCCCACACCCTCTAGGTGTTAGCTGTCCTTGAAAACAAAGTCTTTCTATAATCTCACGAGGAGACTTCATGTTAATTAGACTCAGAGGCATCCAATTGATGATATAGGTTGCACTGGCCATCCCTTCTGTCCAGAAGGACCTCGAAATGCTTTTGGTATGAAGCCAACACTTGCAGGTCCCCGTCAAATGATGGATCTTTCGCTCTGCTACTCCATTTTCTTGTGGAGTATGAGCAGAAGTGAGCTCTCTCCAGATGGCATGCTTCATACAAAAGTTAGAGAACTTATTTGAAACGAACTCACTTCTATTGTTCGTTCTCAACCTCTTAATTTGCAGGCCAAGACGGCCCTCCACTAGCTCCTTGAACTCCACAAACAACTGGAACTGTCAGACTTCTCCTTCATAAAGTATACCTAAGTGTACCTAGTGTAGTCATCAATCAACAACATCATGTATCTGATGTCTGCAAGGCTGGAGGTGGTGGTCGGCCCCATCAGATCACCATGAATGCACTCCAATAGTGCTTTACACCTGGTCTGCGATATGTCAAACGAAAGGCGATGAGCCTTTCTATATTGACACATCGCACAGACATGACTGTCACCGAAGGATAATAACCTAGGCAAGCCTTTCACAAGGCTCCTTATCGCCATGGATTTCAACTTGTCCATCCCTACATATCCCAGTCACTCATGCCAGATAGCTGCACTATCATTGGCTCTCATCCAATCAATATAGGAACTCATTGATAGTACAAACGAGTCCCTTACCCTTCTCCCTATATAAGCAACGTCAGCCTTTACTGCTGACACGTTGCGGAGAAACTGAAAGTATTTGTTTTCAAGGTAGTTTGCAACCTAGAGGGGGTGAATAGGTTTATTGAAGTCTTGTGACTTTTTTTAAGTTTCTTCTTTAGTTACTTAGTGTGTTGACAGTTATTAGCTTTCAAGAACCTGCAAAAAGGAAACAACATAAAGCACACACAGAAATTATAGTGGTTCCCCAGATTATGGGTACATTCACTCTCCTCCCATCTTTCTAACTTTAAGTTAGATAAGGCACTTCTCTAAAACTCAGCTCAAAGAGCTGACACCTCAGATCCCTCAGGATCTCTCAGTCTCCTCCAAGACTTATAACTCAAGCACTAGGCCCTACAACTCAGTGATCAACTGATCACCTACCTCAGGCTAAAGGCCCTATAACTTAGGCTGGGAGTACATCCCTACCTCAGATCCACAAAGGATCCTACCTCAGAGAGGATGTGTTGGAACCCCTGTTTTGATTTGGGCTAGGTTCACTTATTAGGTTTGTTGACCCATATTATATAGCTAGGGTCATTGATTTTCATTCTAGGTCTTAGGCCAGTCCTCTAGTGTTTATCCTCATGGACCTGCCTGATGAGACCTTCAGATTCAAGACTTAGCAGATTTTCAGCTATCTAGAAATTAGTTCGACGTTCGTCGAACTCAGCTCGAAGAACTTAGAGTTCAGGTCGACGATATTCTTCAGAAGGATTTATTCTGTGGTCGACGTTTTCTCTCAGTCAATTTCTCAGCTCGACTATTTCTGTTTATTCAAGTTCTGTGGTCGACGTTCCTTGAGTACAAAACAGATTCTATGGTCGACGCACTTGGAGCACAGAATCAGTTAAGTATTTTTAGTGTTTGGTTCGCAGAGCTCAGGTCAAAAATAGGATTTCTAAAGTTGACGATCTCTGAGTGCAGCTCGATGAAATCTGTTCACTGGTCGACGAATTCCGTAAGTTGTTTGTTCCTTGTTCTTTCCTTAGTTGTTCCCTCTTTATTATTATTCTAAGTCATAAATTCTCTGAGTAATCATTGTCTATATTCCCTATGAATATAGCCATTCCTGGCAGCATTGATTATGGTATTCATCAGAGGATTTATTTGACATATTTCTCGGGATAGATGAGGAAACGAATATTGACAGGTAGGGGTGAGGAGTGAAAACCGAAAACCGACTAAACCGATCAAACCGACCAAACTGCACTGATTTTGAAACCGAACTGCCCGGTCCGGTGTCGGTTCGGTCTGGAGCTTTTGAAAACCGAAGGACTGTCGGTTCGGGTCGCTTTTCAGGTTGTGAAAACCAATCAAACCGAATCGAGTTTTTTGTTTAACATAATTTAAAGTTTAAGTGTTTAACTTATTATACTTAAGCATATTAATATACTTTTGCATAACCGATCAAACCTGTATAAGCGTTAAGCATATTAATATACTTAAGCATATTAATATATTAAATGTCAGTTTGAGATAGCCGATAGCATTAAGTCATGTTAATATCTTATATTCTTATTTATTTGAGATAGCTGATAGCCTGATAGGGATAGCTTGATAGGATTTCGGCCTATGGGTTTCAAGTTTTATTTCGGCCTATGGGTTTCAAGTTTTATTAAGTTCATTTTTTTCTCTTTTTTATTTTTTTGAGATAGCAGTTGATAGAGTTTCGTCGGGTCTCCACTCTCCGCAATCCAATTTCCTACTTTCCAGTTTCCTCCCATTTTCCGGTGTCGGCGGTTCGCAAATCTCAATCGCAGACTCGCAGCGACACAATAAATTGGGTTTTTAAAAACAAACACCCATATCAAGTAGGTGATTACTAAGCCATTTAAATTCATTAAATCAATCTATCATTGACTTATACATTAAATCAATCTATCATTGCCTTATACTTTATCCTAATTTTTACATAAGCAAAAAAATTAAAACAAATAAAAAAGATGGGTTTAATATTAGCTATTATATATTTGTTCACAAAAAACCGACACCGAACCGAAAAAAATCGATTGAAAACCGAACTGACTTTGAACCGAACCGATCGGATTCGGTTCGGGTCAGTTTGGACAAGCCAAAAATCGAGGCATGTCGGTTCAGTTTTGGTTTGGGTCCAAACCGACCCAAATCGAACCGCTTGCATGCCTATTGACAGGCATGCTAGCCATTTTCCTTCCCAGTTTTCCAGCAGAACATTAATTGCAGGATTTCAAATTTCTAAGGAAGATTGGTTATCGTTTTTGACATATACAGAGACAGAGAGAATAACTCGATAATAACAATAGTAAAAAAAAGAATCAGAGTTCTCGAGTTCATAGTTTTTACAGAGCAAAGAAAAATTGCAGAGAGACATCCTTCACAAGAGCAGAATACTTTCAAGCATTACTCAATCTTAATCTCTCACAGTGCTCTGAAGAAGATAGAAGAAGAAGAACACAAATAGATCAAGAGTCTTCTTCATTTTCTCATCCAGGAACTTGTTGAGACAATACAGCTCAATCTGTCTAGATCCCCTGGATCTAGTTTTCTAAAGCTGAAGTCCTACTCACCCTGAACAAAGCTTCTCATCCTGAACACATCTACATCTCAGGGGGAGCTTATATAAGATTTGGAATCCACTCTTAGTCTTCTCAAATTGCTTTTTGAGAAAAGAGAAGACTCACATCACTTTACTCCTCACCCTACTGTACAGGGTTTTAACTCCCTTCAAAAGTTAGGTTGGTTCACAAGTCACCTTCCAAAAGACTTGAGTTTGGTTTTTGGGCACCTGATCAAAAGCTCAAAGGGTTGCAATATCTCCCTACAAATAGATATTGTGGTGGCAGTCACCTGATCAAAACCTGTAGTGGATTCCTACCAAGGGTGTTAGAAGAGTGGACATACCCAGTTGGGGAACCACTATAAAGTTCTTGTGTTATGTGTGTTGCTTGCTGTTTTTCTTTTGCATTGTGTTGTGATATCTTAGTGTACCTTTTCCTTATTTCTGTTAACATTTCATAGCTATTACTAATCACCTATTTTATTACTTAACATCATATTTGCAAAAAGATAAAAAGGTATTTTAAAAACTCTATTCACCCCCCCCCCCCTCTAGATTTATTCAGAGCTTATCCCCATTTTTATTTCAATTGGTATCAAAGGAGGTTAGTCATTTTTATCTAAAAAGGCTAACACCTGGACTAACCAAGATCCTAAGATAATCTCTGATTAAATCTTGTTCCTTTCTTATTTGATACCGTGGCACAAAACAAAGATTATGCTAGCACCAGACCTCCAGTTTGCAACTTATCTAAGTTTGCCATCTGGAAGGCAAGAATAAAGTTATACAAGAACTCTATTGATGAAGACATTTTTAATTCACTTTTGACAGGACCACCAACTCCAGTGGCCTCCACTCCTTCAACTTCAACAAATCTGAGTGCAGTCCCACCTCCAGATTAGACAGGTGCACAGAGGAAAGCCAAGATTACAGATGCCAGAGCCATGAATATCTTAGCTCAGACTATGTTTTATGATATTTTTCAAAAGATGGCTAAGTGTACTTCAGTCAAAGCCATCTGGGATTCTCTAAATTAGATGGTGGTTGGATCTGCTGATGAGAGAAACGATAGGAGATCCAATCTCATCTCATAGTATGAGAATTTCAAAAAGGATGAAGCTGAGTTAGTAAGTGATATGTATAATAGGCTTAGCTCAATCATCAATGAGCTAAGGACCTTAGACAAGGACATCACTCTGATATAAATAAATGATAAAATCCTCATGTGCTTCCCTAGCTCATGGGATTCAAGGATCTGGCCAATTAGAGAAGCCAGAAGCATGATAGAAATATCAACTGAGTCACTCCTTGGAAAGCTCAAATCCTATGAGCAACTAATGAAGACCAGAGAAGCAGCAGCTGAATTGAAGACTCCAACACCTACCAGGAAGGTGCACAACATTACATTCAAGTTGTTGAGGAATCTGAAGGGACCTCAGTCAATGAAGAGTTGATGAGTCTCTTTGCCAAAATATTCTTCAAAATGGCAAAGAAGGAATTCATAAGAAAGTCATCTAGGCAAGATGACAAACCAAGGTATGATAAGACTCCATATATAGAAATTGTTTGCTTTGGTTGTAGGAAGCTTGGACATTTCATCTCAGAGTGTTCAGAAGCTCAGAAGAAGGATAGGAGAAGAGAAAAAGATTCAAGAAGAACTCATCACCACAAGCCCTCCTCCAAAAAACACAAGAGGAAGGAGAAAGGGTTTGTTGTCGAAACCTGGAGTGATATAGAGGAAGAGTCATCCTCTTCCATCTCTAGTGATGATGAAGAAGAAGAGAAGGCAAAAGAGGTTTGCATAATGGCAATTGATACTTCTAGCAGTCAGTCAGATACTGAAGTTATAGATGATGAAGAAACACTGTCTGCAGAAGACCAGGTAATTGCATCTTATGATTTTAATTCAGAAGAATTTAAAACTGAGTTTAAAAATCTATGCTTAGATCTAATGGGCTCTGAGAAGGAAATCAAACTTCTTAGAGAAAGATTAACTGATCAAGAAAAGCATATTGCTGAAAATACCAAACTAACAATTGAACTTAACTCAATAAATGAACAAATTGTTTTCCTAAAATCTGAACTAAGTAAGGCCAAGAAATTAAAAGAATCTCTCAATGGTAGAAGCTTACAACTGCTAGACATAACTAGTACTATAAATGATAGGGCAAAAAACAGTAAACTAGGACTAGGTGCATCTTCTAGTGAACCACCTACAATCCAGAAAAATCACTTATCTAAACCTATAAATTTCATTTCAGATAAGGGAGAGAATAATACTGAATAAGTAAACAAAGTAAATGAATTATTAAAGCAAATGGAACTAAAACAAAAATCCAAGAATAAGAAGAAAAATAACTACAACAATGTTCAACAGTTTTCGTCGAACTCAGATTGACGAAATGTGAACAGTTTGTTGACCTCAGAACGGCGAACTCTGAACGCCAACCATAATAACAGTTATTCTTCGACCTACGATCGACGAAACCATTCTGGTTCGTCGACCAGAGATCGACGATATTGGTGCCCTGAGAATGAATACCTTCATTCTTCGAGCAGAGATCGAAGATCTTATCCCAATTCGTCGAGCTCAGGTCGATGAACTTACCAAAGTTCGTTGATCCCAGAATATTATTACAGAAACTCTAAATCTAACAGAAACTTTAATAAAAATCTTAACCAACCTAGGGAGAATATCAATCCATTCACCAAATGGATAATTCCTCCCAGAATATTTTATCCCTTAGGTTATAAAAGCCAACCTGAATACTCTTATATTTCCAGTTTTTTCATATGAAAAGATACAAGGACCTAAGGTGACCTGGGTCAAGAACATCTAACTTATTTCCTTGCAGGTGAAGAACTATCCTTTCACTAAAAATAAGTAGTATCTGGATAGTGGGTGCTCAAAGCACATAATTGGATGCAAGGACACCCTCATCAATTTCAAGGCAAAGCTATGTCCAAAAGTAATCTTTGGAGATTCCAGCTTTGGATAAACTGAAGGCTATGGAGACTTCAATAGTGGAGCTGTCACTTTCAAAAAGGTTGCATATATAAATGGTCTCAAGCATAACCTAATATCCATAAGTCAGTTATGTGATGTAGGTTATCAGGTTTGCTTTACTAACTCCAAATGTATTATTTCTTCAAACAATCAAACTGTTTTAACAGGAATTAGACAAGGTAACATATACCTAGTAAACTTTAAATCTGCTAGCTCAGAAATATGCTTATTCAATCAAGTTAGTAATAATAACATTCTTTAGCATAAGATACTAGGTCATGTTAACCTTAAGAACATCTTTAAGCTATCTAGGGACAACCTTGTAAGAGGATTGCCTTCTGGCCCCTACAAGAACGAAAGTCTATACAAGGATTGTCAAGAAAGCAAACAAACTAAAAATAGCTTTAAGTCAATTAATAAGAGTGACTCACCTAAGATTTTGTACTTGCTACATATGGATCTCTTTGGACCCATTGATGTACAAAGCTTAGGGGAGAAGTCTTACACTCTAGTTATTGTAGATGACTTCTCTATATTCTCGTGGGTGTTCTTCTTGAAAAATAAGTCAAATAACTTTAAAGTCCTTACAGACTTTCTTAAGAGCATAAAGATTGAGTATTCTACTCCAGTTGCATTGATTAGAAGTGATCATGGTACTGAGTTTGAATCTCTTCCCATTCAAAGATTCTGTGAGGAGGAAGGTATCAGACATTGTTTTTCTGCTCCTAGAACTCCTCAACAAAATGGGGTAGCAAAAAGGAAAAACAGAACCCTCATTGAATTTGCAGGAACATTGCTTACAGATGAACACATGCCCATATACTTTTGGGTAGAGGCTGTGAGCACAACAAACTATGTGCTAAATAGGAGTTTGATACACAAACTTAAGGGTAAGACCCCCTATGAATTACTCAAAGGGAAGAAACCTAAAATTTATTACTTTAGAATCTTTGGGTATAGTTGTTTCATTCATAACAATAATAAGAAACACATTAGAAAATTTGAAGCTAAAGCTCAGAGAGAATTTTTCTTGGATATTCCCAAAATAGCAAGGCTTATAGGGTATTCAATAAATCATCCTTAAAAATGGAAGAATCCATACATATTTCATTTGATGAAGCTAACATGTATTATAAGGAGAAGGACTCTTCTACCACTGATTTATTGCAGGTACCTCACTTATGTGAGAAAATGGATGAACTAAACCTTACACCAAAGGTCGTATCACATCCTCCTCCATAATGTGATGAAGAGAGTGAAGAAGAAACTTTGGAAGTGGTTGAACTTCCTCCAATAGCAGATATTATTCCATAAGAGGAATTAATTCCAAATATTATTGTTAAACCAACTCCACCCACTGACCTTATCACACTAAGGGATCACCCAAGATCTCAAGTGATTGGGGACATGTCAGTAGGTGTACAGACAAGGCATCAACTCAACCAAGATGTGATGCATGCTTGTTTCCTCTCTCAAGTTGAGCCTCAATCCATAAATGATGCATAGCAAGATCCCCACTAGATTACTACAATGCAAGAGGAGCTCAATCAATTTGAGAGATGCATTGTTTGGGACTTGGTTCTAAGGCCCAAAGGCTATCCAGTAATTGAAACCAAGTGGGTATTCAGGAACAAGCTTGATGCCCAAGGTGTGATTGTGAAAAATAAGGCTAGGCTTGTTTCTCAAGGCTATAGGCAAGAGGAAGGCATTGACTGTGATCAAACTTTTGCTCCTATTACAAGGCTAGAAGCAATCAAGATTTTTCTTGCTTATGCTGCTTTTAAGAAGTTCAAAGTCTACCAGATGGATATCAAGAGTGCTTTCTTGAATGGAGAGCTAAAGGAAGAGGTTTATGTTGAACAACCTCCAAGTTTTATTTCTCCAACTCATCCCTTATATGTTTTCAAATTGCATAAAGCTCTCTATGGTCTAAAGTAAGCTCCAAGAGCTTGGTATGAAACCTTAGATAGCTTTCTTTTAGAACATAAGTTCTCTAGAGGCATGGTAGATAGGAATTTTTTTACTAAGATACTTCATGATAAAATTTTGGTAGTACAAATATATGTAGATGACATCATTTTTTGTTCTACTGATCCCAAACTATGCAAAAGATTCTCTGATCTAATGCATTCAACGTTTGAGATGAGTAGCATGGGAGAGCTATCATACTTTCTTGGTCTACAAGTGAAGCAATCCCCTAATGGCATATTCATTTCCCAATCTAAATATGCAAATGAGCTTATTAAGAAATTTGGGATTGCTGATGCCTCATCAATGAAAACTCCCATGCCTGCCAATGCTGTGATTGACTCTGATGAACTTGGAAAACCAGTTAATAAGACCAGGTATAGGGCCATTGTTGAATCCCTACTATATCTTACATCAAGCAGACCAGACATCATGTTTGCTACATGTCTTTGTGCTAGGTTCCAAGTGAGCCCTAAGTAATCTCATCTTATTTTGCTAAAATGGAATTTGAGATATATAAAGGGTTGTCCTAATCTAGGACTCTGGTATCCAATAGAGTCAGCATTTGAGCTTACTGGATATTCTGATGCTGACTATGCTGGATGTAGAGTGGATAGGAAAAGCACATCAGGAACATGTCAGTTCCTTGGTGATATGCTTGTGTCCTGGTTTTGCAAGAAGCAAACATCTGTGTCCACATTAACTGTTGAGGCTAAATATCTGACAGCTGGTAGTTACTGTTCACAGATCTTGTGGATACAAAACCAACTCCTGGATTATAATTACAATCTAAATAATTCAACCATATTTGGTGATAGTACAAGTGCAATTTCTATTGCAAATAATACAGTGCATCATAGTAGGACAAAACATATAGACATAAGACATCATTTCATAAGAGACCGTGTGGACAAGAAGAAATTAGTCTTGAATTTATCTCCACTGATTTGCAAATGGCAGATATTTTCACCAAGCCCTTAGATGAATCCAAACATCTGTTCTTTATGAATCAGTTAGGAATGATAAATGAAAATGATTGATTTTAAATCTGTCCTTAGTGTTAAATGATCTGGAACCAATTCGTCGACCTGAGATCGACGATTTGTAAACTTTTCGTTGGGAGTTCATCGATCGAAGATCGATGAAATCTCTGAGTGAAGTCAGTTTCGTCGACCAGAGATTGACGATCATGTTTCGGGAAAAATTTTGAGGACGACGAAATATATCTGAGATCGACGAATTTATATCTTTAGGAAATTTTTGTCGGACCTGAGATCAGAGAATTTTTCTTTTCTTCGTCGGGCTGAGCTTATCGATTCATATTCTGAAAACCTTTATTAGTCCTTCTTCTTCGAGCTCCATCCCGCGCTTTAAGAATTTCCTTTTGCACTTGATCGTTATTGCTCTTGCAGGAGATTTTCCCTGAACCATGGCCTCCTCTGGATCTTCTCTTGCCGCAATGAAGTACGACACTTGGTTTGATATTGACTTCGCCTCTTTCAGTCACTCAGACAAGATCTTCACAGACATTCTCCAGCTCTTTGAGGATCAAAAGCTGAAGCAACTCATGACTACCAGGATAAGGCTGCCGGTGGCAGAGATTCGTGAATGGGTTTATTCGTCTACCTCTTCAGAAATAGAAATGATCGGCTCCATCTCAGGGACTCAGGTTACTTTATCTCCTGTAGTTCATTCTGAAATTTTCGGCTTTATAAATGGAATAGATGATATTAAATTAGTTGCTTATGAGTTTGAGAATATGTTGATTGTGATGGGTCACTCCGACGGAAACCCTAATAAGTTATTAAATAAGAACTTGTCTGCCGCTTACAAGTTTTTGGCCGATGTCGTGGGCAAGGTGTTGTTCAGGAAACATACTGCTCATGACTACATTACAAGGTATCAGTTCCTTGTGATGTGTGTCTTAGTTAACAAAAAGAAAGTTAACTGGGGACAGGTGCTATTTGATCTGATTAGAAGGAAGAATTCCAAGAAGGAAGTGAATTTTGCAAGGATTTTGGGTCTGTTCTTGAAGGCCAAGGCTGATGAACTATTAGTCTCCACGACTGTATTCATCAATGCCTCCAAGAGGCTGATATCTTCCTTGTTTGGAAGATGGGAGAGGACCATCTCAAAGCCTTCAAAAAATCCCTCCTCTTAAATTGCTTCTGAAAGCACAAGGGTGGTCATAACCTCTCTTCCACTGGTTTAAGATTCCCCCTCATCTGTCCCTTCACCTCCTCATTCCCCTCTTCCTTCTCATCTTGAAAATATTTCATCATCCAACATATTTCTATCTCCATCTTTTGACCTCATAACCCCAAGATCGTCCCCTCAGCAATCCCCTCACTAATCCCCTCACAAATCCCCTCAACATATTCCTTCCCCTCAAACCCCATCATTTTCCCCATCATCCTGACCTCCTGGAACACCACCTATCATCCCTCCATTATCTCTATCCATCCATGATGAAATCATGACTGATTCCATTCATCCTCCTGCTATAATTCCATCATCAACCCCTCCTCCATCTATTTTGGAACACAACTTCATCTCTACCCTCATAACTCATCTCACCCCTCTCTTGAACAAACTCATAGCAGAGGAAATTGCACCTCTTGCTGCCTCCATTAAATCCATTGCTGCCCTCCTGTCTGCCTCTTCTATCCTCCCTTCTTCTTCAACCAGGATCCTGGCTTCATTACCTAATGTAACCATGTAGGGGGAGATTCTTGATGAAGAAGCAGTGGCAGTAACAGCAGTTCCAACTATAGTTTGTGCAGCAGCAGCATCAGTTTCAGATGCAGTTTGTGCAGCAGCAGTAACAGTTCAAGGGACTGAGTTGTCATCAGTAGCAGAAGTTGATGTAGTTTTGCTAGAAATCATGACTGTCGGTGATTGTTTCGTCAATCCCATAGTGGATTTGGCTGTTTTATTAAATCCTTTTGATGATGTATTCTTTAGCCATCTCCCTATAGCAGAAGCAAAGTTTGATAAGGCCATTGTATGCTATTCACCTCCTGCAAGTTCTAAGGTGATAGCTTTTATTAAGGCCAGTCTAAAAGTGATTTTGAAGCCAGATACATTTATTTGTGAAAAGGTATCTGTGGCTGACCCAAAGGCTATGTCTCCTCCCACTTTTGTGATGGATGACTCTCCTATGCCTGACCTGGATTCTTTTCTGTCTGAGGACTCAGAAGATGCTCCTATGATTGTATCCGTTCATGTTGTTTCCTCTCCTGAAGAAGTGCTTCTCCCAGCTCTAGTTCAAGCCCCTGCTCCTCAGGCTCCTCCTTCCAAAATCATTGCAGAACAGTTGAAATAAATTGATGATTTGTATGATTTTCAAGAATCTGATGATGATGATGATGATGATGATGATGATCCCATCTCTAAGAAGAGAAAGCTTAAGAAGAAAGCTCCTCTGCCTGTTCCTAAACCTAACCCTTCTAATGAAATTCCCATCTATATTATGAACAATATCAAACCTTGTCTAGGAATGCCTCACTAGATGAAATTGTCAAAGAATGAACAGAAAGCAAGGAAGAAGTCAAGGAGATACTCTCCCCCTCCTCCTCCAAAAGGGATGGGAGAGGTCCTCCTCCTCCTCCTCCAGCTGCAGGTGCAACTAGAATTGCTAGTTATAGATCCTCTTTAGTTACTCAAACCTATCAAAGGCAAGGAAGAACCCATCAATCTTCTGGAAGTAGATATCCTCATCAGCAACATCTTTCCTCTTCCAAAAGCCATGCTCCTCCTCCTGTAAAGCTTTCAAGTCCTCGCAGAACCTCTTCCCTTCCTAAAAGATGCAAAAACCCTCCAATTAAAGCTTATGATCCTGAAATGGATCCTAATACTAGAATGGCTAGATTCAATGAGCTGGTTGCTCTATCCCAAATCAGGAAAGCCAAAGAAGAAGGTAAAGATATTTCTCAATTTTATACCATGTTGTCCTATAAGAAGAAAGAACTTAAAAGATATCTGGTGGGAAAGCTATTCAATGCAGATAAATATATGAACCTCCATCCTGAAGCAGTTGTTCCAAGAGTTGTAGCTCAAAAGACCCTTGGAGATGCAGACATGAAGATGATCTTGAATGAAGCAATCAATCCCAACAAAATAATCATATTTGCTAAATCTTCTGCCTCACCCAAGGACCCTTAAATTTATTTTCTGTTTGTTTTAATGTTTTGAACAATATCTGCACCATAGCTCTTATCTATTGCTGATAGCTTGTATATTCTATCAGCTCTATATTTTCTACTATGTTTCTGTTTATATTTGTTTTTGAAGTAACTTCACCCAAATAGAAGGAGATTGTTGGAACCCCTATTTTGATTTGGGCTAGGTTCAGTTCTTAGGTTTGTTGACCCATGTTGTATAGTTAGGGTCATTTATTTTCATTCTAGGTCTTAGGCCAGTCCTCTAGTGTCTATCCTCATGGACCTGCCTAATGAGGGCTTCAGATTAAAGACTAAGAAGATTTTCTACTGTCTAGAAATTAGTTCGACGTTCGTCGAACTCAGCTCGAAGAACTTAGAGTTTAGGTCGACGATATTCTTCAGAAGGATTTATTCTGTGGTCGACGTTTTCTCTTAGTTAGTTTCTCAGCTCGACTATTTCTGTTGATTCAAGTTTTGTGGTCGACGTTCCTTGAGTACAGAACAGATTCTATGGTCGACGAACTTGGAGCACAGAATCAGTTAAGTATTTTCAGTGTTTGGTTCGCAGAGTTCAGGTCGAAGAATCGGAATTCTAAGGTCGGTGATCTCTGAGTGCAGCTCGACGAAATCTATTCACTGGTCGACGAATTCTGTAAGCTGTTTGTTCCTTGTTCTTTCCTTAGCTGTTCCCTCTTTATTATTATTCCAAGTCATAAATTCCCTGAGTAATCAATGCGTATATTCCCTATGAATATATTCGTTCCTGGCAGCATTGATTATGGTATTCATCAGAGGATTTATTTGACATATTTCTCGAGACAGATGAGGAAACGTATATTGACAGGCATACTAGCCGTTTTCCTTCCCAGTTTTCCAGCAGAACATTAATTGCAGAATTTCAAATTTCTAAGGAAGATTGGTTATCATTTTTGACGTATACAGAGACAGAGAGAATAACTCGATAACAATAATAGCAAAAGAAAGAATCAGAGTTCTCGAGTTCATAGTTTTTACAGAGCAAAGAAAAATTACAGAGTGACATCCTTCACAAGAGAAAAATACTTTCAAGCAGTTCTCAATCTTAATCTCTCACAGTTCTCTGAAGAAGATAGAAGAAGAACAACACAAACAGATCAAGAGTCTTCTTCATTTTCTCATCCAGGAACATGCTGATACAATACAGCTCAATCTGTCTAGAGCTCCTGGATCTACTTTTCACAAGCTGAAGGCCTACTCACCCTGAAGGCACCCTGAACAAAGCTTCTCATCCTGAACACATCTACATCTCAGTTGGAGCTTAGACAAGATCTGGAATCCACTCTTAGTCTTCTCAAATTTCTTTTGAGAAAAGAGAAGACTTGCATCACTTTACTCCTCACCCCATTGTACAGGGTTTTAACTCCCTTCAAAAGTTAGGTTAGTTCACAAGTCACCTTCCAAAAGACTTGAGTTTGGTTTTTGGGCACCTGATCAAAAGCTCAAAGGGTTGCAATATCTCCCTGCAAATAGATATTGTGGTGGCAGTCACTTGATCAAAACCTATAGTGGATTCCTACAAAGGGTGGTAGAAGAGTGGGCGTACCCAGTTGGGGAACCACTATAAAGTTCTTGTGTTGTCTGTGTTGCTTGCGGTTTTTCTTTTGCATTATGTTGTGATATCTTAGTATACCTTTTCCTTATTTCTGTTAACATTTCATAGCTATTACTAATCACCTATTTTATTATTTTTAAAAACTCTATTCACCCCCCCCCCCCCTCTAGAGTTATTCAGAGCTTATCCCCCTTTTTCTTTCAAGATGAATCTAATATAGCTCAAGCACAAAGACCCTACCTTAGATCCAAAGGATCCTATAGCTCAGGCATAAGTACCATATAACTCAATGAGAATGACTCACCTACCTAAAGCCCAAAGGCCCTTCAACTCAGTGATCAAATGATCACCTACCTCAAATCCAAGCTGGATCCTACACTCAGAGAGTATAACTCTCCTATAGCTATAGGTGATCTGTTGACCACTGAGTTGTAGGGCCTAGTACCAGAGCTGTAAGTCTTGGAGGAGACTGAGAGGACTTGAGGGATCTAAGGTGTAAGTACTTTGAGCTATGTTTTGGAGAAGTGCCTTGTCTAACTTAAAGTTAGAAAGATGGGAGGAGAGTGGATGTACCCATAATCTGGGGAATCACTATAATTTTTGTGTGTGCTTTCTATGTTGTTTCCTTTTTACAGGTTCTTGAAAGCTAATAACTGTCAACACACTAAGTAACTAAAGAAGAAACTTAAAGAAAGTCACAAGACTTCAATAAATCTATTCACCCCCTCTAGGTTGCAAGCTACCTTAAAAATAAATACTTTCAAGTTATATCAGAGGGAGGTTGCTTAAAAAGGATTTAATAATCTGAGTGATCTCCAAGGGTATCTATAGATCTAAACTTATGGGTTCTGGAGAGAACCATTAGGAGCTAGGTTCCATGAAACTCCCCATCTGCAGGAAGGAGAATTTTGGAATCTAAAAAGAGAGGGTAAGGTTGTTCATAGAAGCTTCTAACCCTAGAATCTTTATGACTGTCAAAGAGGGACCCTTCATCCCTATGAAGGTCTCAGTTTTGGATGCCAATATCCATACTCCCAAGACTTATTCAGAAATGACCAAGGATGAGGTCATGTTGGCTGTATTAGACAAGAGATCCTGGAACATCATAGTAAGTGCTATTGATGATTCTACATTTCAGAACTTGGTCCACTGCTAGACCTATAAAGAGATGAAGGACACCCTTGTGGTATACATGAAGGGTACTGAAGAGGTAAGAAATGATAGAAAGTCCATGCTCAACCAAGAGTATGAGGCTTTCAGGAAATCCCTGAAAGAGAACATAATTACTTGCTATGAAAGATTTTTTAGGATCATTAATGAACTGAGAACCTATGGGAGAGTCTTCAGTCATTATGAAATAAATGTCAAGTTCCTCAGATCTTTTACTAGAGATTGGAATACTAATATTTGTGTCATAAGAGAGGTGGCCAAGCTTGCTGGGACTCCTCCCTAAACATTGTTTGGAAAGCTGCTCTCCTATGAGATGCAGCTAGCTGCTAAGAAAGTGGAGGAGGCCACCAGCAGATCCCAAGCCAACGAGAAGTCCTTAGCATTCTAGGAAGACAACATTAGGAAGATCAAGGAGAGGATTCCCTCTCCTCCAAGAGGACCAGCTGACTCAAACATCTCAGAGTCAGATGCATCAAAAGTAGCATGATAGATGAGGACTTTGATGCCTTCTCCAAGAACTTTCAAAAGCTTATGAAGAAGAAACATTGGAAGAGCAGACCTTCAACCTCTTCTCATCATAGTAGGAATCATTCCAAGGCTGACAGGTATGATTCAAAATCTAGTAAATATAATTCTTTTAAAGTTGTTTGCTACTGCTGCAGCAAACCAGGGCATGTGATAGTTTAATTCCTAGTGATGAGAAAGGAAGCTGCTGAGAAGAAATAGCAACATCACAAGGGCAAGAAGGAGAAGTTTTTCATTGCCAAGAAAGAAAAGAGCTAGACAGACTCATCTTCATCTGAGTCTGAAGAATAAGTCTATATTTGGCTAGTTGCTACTACTGCTGAACAGATAGCCGTAGCAGCAGATGAAGACTATCCTGCTATCAGGATAGGTATCTCGGCCTCTCTATCACATTCAGACAGTGATTCAGAGGTGGATGAGGAAGATGAAGAAGTTGCTGTAACTGTTGTGGGCTGATGACAATGATTGATAAGGAAACCAGCAAGGATCAGCCTTGTCAAAAGGTAAAATCTCTATCAAGCTCTTCTTCTGAGTCTGGATATGAGACTAGTCCCTATACAGAAACCTCTTCACCTAGCAGTAGGAGAGTCATTCTCTCTGAGGTAGGATCCTTTGTGGATCTGAGGTAGGGTTGTACTCCCATCCTGAGTTTTAGGGCCTTTGGCCTGAGGTAGGTGATCTGTTGACCACTGAGTTGTAGGGAGTAGTACCTGAGCTGTGATTTCATAGAAATTTGGCTAAGTCCAAATGCATTGAGTATAGCTTACTCTCTGATTGACTAAGGTTCAATCAATGCTTTTTTCACATGGCATTGAGTGAGTAAGCTTCACTCAATGTCTGTGGACTTAGTCAAATATTTAGACAGATTTTATGTGGCTTTGACTGACTGAGCTATACTCAATGATTTATGTTGTATGGCATTGAGGAGTAGACTTCACTCAATATATGTGGACTTAGAAACATTTTATCCTGATTCTTCTTAGGCTTTGACTTCCTTATCCTGTCTCATAGCTTTTTACTGTCTGGCATTGAGTGGGTAGACTTCACTCAATGCCTATGGACTTAACCACATTTTCAGCCTGCCATTTGTTTTGCTTTGGCTATCCAAGCTATACTCAATGTTTTTACTCAACTAGCATTGAGTGAGTAGACTACACTCAATGTCTGTGGACTTAGGAGACTTCCAACCTATCCAGCATCTTCACTTTGTGACCACCTGTCACATCACTTGGAATACCTGTCCTATAAAAGTTGCAAGTACTAACCTGCATGCATGAACTTAGGAAAACATCAAATACAACTTTATGTATATTATTGACATGATTGACTTCTTCAAATCTAGGACATTGTGGGCAATGAACCCAACAATCTCCCCCTATTTGAAGAAGTCAAAACCTTCAATCAATTGATTCAATGACATACTCTAACATATGCAGCAGTAGAGCATTAACTTGAAAAATTTTAAAAATAAGAGAAGTTTTAGTTACCACACTCCTTTGCCTACAGGGTGATCAACATCACACATGCTCCCCCTGAATTGTTGCAACCTAGACTTGATAAATTTGATCAGATATCCTTCTCATAGTTCTGATACCACTTGAATACTTCTCCTACCTTGTCCTATGATACCAAATTCATATCCTTATCCTCCCCCTTTTTGACTTCTGTAAATAGTCAGGGAGGTTCTGATCTTCTGCTCCCCCTTTTTGAGTGCAAATAAGCTGCAGTTGAACCACTTAAGAGTGTTAGAGCAATGCTGGACTTTCTCCCCCTAAACTGAAGCATCATCTATCATGTTTCCTGATAGCCCCTTTAGTCTATATTATCTGGATAGTACTTCAACCAGCATGATATCACTCAAGATATACAACTTGAAAGATCTTCAATTCCCTGAAGTACTTGTCCACCTGTAAGAAATAGTGTAACTTGCAACACTATGGGGTGCAACTGAAGCTATGATAGGTTCAACATACCCAATTCAAAATTGAAGGTGTTGAACTTTTCTTCATCAAGTGGCTTAGTGAAGATGACAGCCACTTGCTTGTCTGTTAGGACAAACTCAAGGTTGATATATTCACATTCCACATGCTCCCTTATGAAATGATATCTAATCTCAATATGCTTAGTCCTGTTATGTGAGACAGGATTCTTAGCAATTGAGATGACTCTAGTAATATCACAATATAATGTACTTCTACTTATCTGGAGGTTATAATCCTGGAGCTAATGTTGTATCCACAGTAACTGAGTATAGCAGCTACCTGCTGAAATGTAATCTGACTCTGTAGTTGAGATTGTAATACTTGCTTGTTTCTTGCTGCTCCAAGACACTAGTCTTCCCCCAAAGAATTGATAGGTTCCAGAAGTGCTCTTCATGTCCTCTTTGCAGCCTGCAAAATCTACATCTGAATATCCAGTTAGTTCAAAATCACTATTCCTAAGGTACCACAGGCCAATATCTTGCGTGCCCTTAAGATACCTCAAAATCCTCTTCGCAGCAGAGTAGTGAGATTCTTTAGGGAAAGTTGATACCTAGCATAAACGCATGTATCATACATGATGTCTGGCCTACTTGTAGTTAGATGTAGACGGGAGCCAATTATCCCTCTATATAAAGTTTAATTAACAAGTTTCCCTGCCTCATCTTTGCTTATAGGCATACTTGACCCCATGGGAGTTTTCATGATAAAGGAATTCTCCATACCAAACTTCTTGATTAACTCTCTAGTGAACTTAGACTGGGATATGGACAAGTCATCATCAGTCTATCTAACTTGGAGACCCAAGAAGAACTTGAGCTCACCTATGCTGCTCATCTCAAACTTTCCTTGCATAAGTTTGGCAAACTTCATGCAAAGGTTGTCATTAGTATATCCAAAGATAATGCCATCTATATATATCTGGACTAGGATGATTTTACCCTTTGATTCCCTTAGGAATAGGGTCTTATCTATCTTCCCCCTTGAGAATTTATTCTCAATAAGGAAGCTAGAAAAAGTCTCATACCATACTTTAGGGGCATGTTATAGCCCATATAGAGCTTTCCTAAGTCTATAAATAGAATCAGGTGAGTTAGGAACAACAAAACCTAGAGGCTGCTCAACATAGACTTCTTCTTTTAAGTCACCATTCAGGAAGGCTGACTTCACATCCATCTGGTAGACCTTGAATCCCTTATGTGTAGTATATGCAAGGAACAATCTGATGGCCTCTAGTCTTGCTATAGGGGCAAAGGTTTGATCAAAATCAATACCTTCCTCTTATTTGTACCCCTTAGCTACTAGTCTTGCCTTGTTCTTGATTATAATGTCATTTTCATCAAGTTTATTCATGTAAATCCACTTTACTCCAATGACATTATGTCTTTGTTGTCTGGGACCCAGCTTCTAGACCTTGCATCTCTTAAATTGGTTCAGTTCCTCTTGCATAGCAATAATCCAGAACTGATCTATATTGGCCTCTTCAAATTTTTTTGGCTCAACCTATGATAAGAAGCTTGAGTATAGTGCTGTTTTGATACTTCTGCTCCTTATCACTACTCCTTAGCTTGCATCACCAATGATTTGATGTCTTTGATGATTCCTCAGATGCCTGATTGCTGGAGGTAATCTAGCTTCAGCTTCAGCTACAAGGGCATCTTCATGTTAATCTTCATCCACCTCATTTGTGTCTTGAAGTTCATCTACTAGAATGTTTATTCCATCATGGATAACTAGAGCTACTTCATTGATGGTTAGCTTGTCTATCATCTGTTCTGTACCTGCAGTACTAGAAGAGGAGCTTGACAGCTCTCTTTTTATCATAGTAGACTCATCAAAGACTACATGAACATATTCTTCGATAACTTGGCTTTTCAAGTAGTAGATCTTGTAGGCTTTTCTATGATTGTTTTACCCAATAAAAATCCCATCAAAGGACTTGGCAGCAAACTTAGTCACATAGGATTTCCTATTGTGAAGCACATAACACTTACTACCAAAGATTTTGTGATAGCCCGGGTTTGGTTTTCTATCTTTTAAGATCTCATAGGGAGTCTTCTTGTGGCTCTTGGTGATAGAGGCCCTATTGAGGACATGACATGCAGTATTCACTACCTCAGCCCAATAATATTCTGGGAGAGATGTATCACTCAAAAATGTTCTTCCAGCATCTATGAGAGTCCTATTTTTCCTCTCAACAATTCCATTTTGCTGAAAAGTTCTCGGAGAAAAAAATTCTTGATGAATCCCTTACTCTTCACAGAATATTGTCATGATTTCAGACTGGAATTCAGTTCCATGGTCACTTTTGATTTTGACCAATGAATTGTTAAACTAATTCTGAATTTGCTTGATAAACTTGATGGAGATGTCAAGGATTTTATTCTTTTTCTTAAGAAAGAACACCCAAGCAAAACCTGGAATAGTCATCAACCACCACAAGGTTGTAGAATTTCCTACCAAGACTATGAACTTACATAGGAACAAACACGTCCACATGCAAGAGGTACAAACACCTCACAGAATCTTTGGTCCCAATTCCCCTGAAGGAGGCTTTGGTCTGCTTTCCCTTTTGGATTGCTGAGCAAATGCCCTCCTTAGTGTACTTCTCATTAGGACCATTCCTAACTAGCTCTTGACTAAAGAGCTTGCCAATAGTCTTGTAATTCAAATGAGCTAGCCTCTTGTGTAATTGGACACAGTATGAGACTTTCTCATTTGTCACTAGACAAATAGGAGAGTGTGTATCTAGACAAAGAAAGTTTAAACAATAAACATTTCCACTCCTAGTTCCTATCAAGATGACCTCTTGGTCACTTGACCTCTTAATCTGGCACTCATCCTTATGGAAGAGAATAACATAACCAAGATTAGAAAGTTGGCTTATACGTATGAGGTCGTATTGCAACCCTTCAATATAAGCCACTTTTGTCATGTTGACTATGTCATTGGTAATCTTATCATAGCCTCGAGTCACCGCTCTATCTGAACTACCAAAGATAACCTTGGGTCCATCTTTCACTGGAGTGTACTCTTTCAAGTTGCTCCTTATCCCAGTCATGTGTTTGGAACAAACACTGTTTAAGTACTATATAGGAGTATGGCTACTTGAACTAACCTGTATCACACAATTTATTTTACCATAAGACCCGAATTTCTATTGGGTCCTAGGTGCATGTTGGTCTTATAATGAACTTGTCTACCAATAACATTTCTGACTGGTAGACTCACAACTGCTCTTGGCACATTTGGATTATGCTAGCAGTCTATAGCAAAGTGGCCCACTTTTCTACAGCACCAACATTCATGAATTTTGTTTCTTCTTTTTTGTGCAAAACTAGCAGTTTGGTTAACTGTTGGATGAACAGTAAGAAGAGGAGCAGCAACCTTATTCAGATTCCTTTCAGCAAGGATTTGGCTGAAGGTAAGTCTTCTAGCTGGCTTGTTTTTCTTGCTCTGAGTGCCAGCAGCAGCAAGCTTCTTTTCAGAAAGCATGCTTATGATAACATCAGACGCAACAAAAATAGGCTTGTTGAAGGACTGACCCTTGGTATGATTCTTTGTTGAATGGTTTTGAACCTTTGCTGCAGTCACATTCTTGAGAGTGGGGGCTGAAGCACCAAAGACAAATGGTCCATGATGGGCCATTTGATTTTCTTCATGAGAAGCCTTAGAGGTGTACTCACTTTGCTATACCTTCCACCCTGGTTGTAAACATCTTTATTCACACCAGTGGATCTGTCATTCATCCAGTGACCAAAGATGCTATCTTGGTCATACCTACTTGAAGTCAACTGAACTTTCCTAAAAGAAATGGGAGGCTTGGAAGAAAGAGGCTGAGCTGGAGCTGGAGCTTTTCCCTTCCCTTTGGAAGGAGCAACTCTTGTGCTTCCCTGGAATCCCAACCACTTCTTACCCTTCTGAGAGGAGGAGGCTATCAGGGTAACACAGTACATGGCTTAGAATAGCTAGCAACTATTCTTTTCTCCCTCCTCAACCTCTCTTCAAGATCCCTGATGAGACTGTTCTTGTATTTGATGAAGCCAATCTGGATGTTATTCAAGACCATAAGTTGGCAAAGTTCCATGTCCTTCTGATCCAGTAAAGATGTTATTTTAGTGAGCTAGGAAGTAGCCAGTTGTAGAGAGGCAATCTCCACAACTTGCTTCTTAGACAACTTCTTGCACTTTTTGAAGGCATCCAGAAGTTCTTCATACCTGTCAATCATTTGATTGACATCACCTTCTAATTCAAAATCATCTTCACCACTAGGTGAAGAGGTTTCTGTACAGGGACTAGTCTCATATCCAGACTCAGAAGAAGAGCTTGATGGAGATTTTACCTTTTGACAAGGTTGATCCTGGCTAGTTTCCTTATCAATCATTGTCATCAACCCACAACAGTTGCAGGCAACTTCTTCATCATCCACATCCACCTCTAAATCACTGTCTAAATGTGATAGAGGGGCCCAAATACCTATCCTGATAGCAGGATAGTCTTCATCTACTGCTACAGCTATCTGTTCAGCAGTAGTAGCAACTAGCAATATATAGACTTCTTCTTCAGACTCAGATGAAGATGAGTCTGTCTAGCTCTTTTCTTTCTTGGCAATGAAAAACTTCTCCTTCTTGCCCTTGTGATGTTGTTATTTCTTCTCAGCAGCTTCCTTTCTCATCACTAGGAATTCAACTATCACATGTCATTGTTTGCTGCAGCAGTAGCAAACAACTTTAAAAGAATTATATTTAATAGATTTAGAATCATACCTGTCAGCCTTGGAATGATTCCTACTATGATGAGAAGAGGTTGAAGGTCTGCTCTTCCAATGTTTCTTCTTCATAAGCTTCTAAAAGTTCTTGGAGAAGGCATCAAAGTACTCATCTATCATGCTACTTTTAATGCATCTAACTCTGAGATGTTTGAGTCAGCTGGTCTTCTTGGAGGATAGGGAATCCTCTCCTTGCTCTTCCTGATGTTGTCTTCTTATAATGCCAAGGACTTCTCGTTTGCTTGGGATTTGCTAGTGGCCTCCTCAACTTTCTTGGCAACTAGTTGCATCTCATAGGAGAGCAACTTTCCAAACAATGTTTAGGGAGGAGTCCCAGCAAGCTTGGACACCTCTCTTATGACACAAATCTTAGCATTCCAGTCTCTTGCAAGAGATCTGAGGAATTTGTCATTTATTTCATAATGACTGAAGACTCTCCCATAGGTTCTCAGTTCATTAATGATCCTGAAAAATCTTTCATAGCAAGTAACTATGTTCTCTTTCAGGGATTTCCTGAAAGCCTCATACTCTTGGTTGAGCATGGACTTTCTATCATTTCTTACCTCTTCAGTACCCTTCATGTAGACCACAAGGGTGTCCTTCATCTCTTTAGAGGTCTAGTAGTGGACCAAGTTCTGAAATGTAGAATCATTAATAGCACTAACTATGATGTTCTGGGCTCTCTTGTCTAATACAGCCAACATGACCTCATCATTGGTCATTTCTGAATAAGTCTTGGGAGTATGGATATTGGCATCCAAAACTGAGACCTTCATAGGGATGAAGGGTCCCTCTTTGACAGTCATAAAGATTCTAGGGTTAGAGGCTTCTATGAACAACCTTACCCTCTCTTTTTAGATTCCAAAATTCTCCTTCCTGCAGATGGGGAGTTTCATGGAACTGATCTCCTTATGGTTCTCTCCAGAACCCATAAGTTTAGATCTATAGCTACCCTTGGAGATCACTCATATTATTAAATCCTTTTTGAGCAACCTCCCTCTGATATCACTTGAAAGTCTTTGTTTTCAAGGTAGCTTGCAACCTAGAGGGGGTGAATAGATTTATTGAAGTCTTGTGACTTTATTTAAGTTTCTTCTTTAGTTACTTAGTGTGTTGACAGTTATTAGCTTTCAAGAACCTGCAAAAAGGAAACAACATAAGAAAGAACACACAAAAATTATAGTGATTCCCCAGATTATGGGTACATCCACTCTCCTCCCACCTTTCTAACTTTCAGTTAGACAAGGCACTTCTCCAAAACTTAGCTCAAAGAGCTTACACCTTAGATCCCTCAAGTCCTCTCAGTCTCCTCCAAGACTTACAGCTCAGGTATTAGGCCCTACAACTCAGTGGTCAACAGATCACCTACCTCAGGCCAAAGGACCTAAAACTCAGGCTGGGAGTACAGCCCTACCTCAGATCCACAAAGGATCCTACCTCAGAGAGAATGACTCTCCCATAGCTCAGGCACAAAGGCCCTACCTCAAATCCAAAGGATCCTACAGCTCAGGAATAATTGCCCTATAACTCAGTGAGAATGACTCATCTATCTCATGCTCAAAGTCCTTATAGCTCAGTGATAAAATGATCATCTACCTCAGATCAAAGCTGGATCCTACACTCAGAGAGTACAACTCTCCTACAGCTCAGGCAAATTTTCCCTACCTCAGACCAAAAGGCCCTATAGCTCAGATCCAAAAGGATTTTACAGGAAAATAGTGGTTTAATTTATTTTGACACAGGGAAATTTCTGTGTCAACAACTAGGACTGAGTTGTCTCAACTCTATCTTTCTTCACAGCAGCATGAAGAAATCCTCCCTCTGCTGGAAGAATCTCAGAATGTAGATTCTGAACTTGCTAAAGAAGACAGAAGAATTGCTAGATATTGAGTTCTTCAAACAGCTAACTAAGCCTGCAGAAGACTGAAGGCACCCTTTTCTTTCTTTATTAGAAATCTTTTTGATCTTGTTGTAGCAGAAGAAAAATGTTGCAGCTATCTGAACTTTTTGTTGTGCTGGAAAGCTTCAATATTTGTCTCCACAGCAATGACGAGGAAGTTTAAGTCCAGCCGCTCTTTTTCGTTTTGGATAAAACCCTAAAAAGTTGAGTTCAACATCTGAAAATGTCCCTTTATATCTTCCACCAATTAATGGCTCTAGGAATCAGTAGGGACCACCTGCAGTAGATAGCTGCACCTTGCTTTAACAGAAGAAGGCGTACAGTAGCCCTCCGACAACATTTGTCGTGTTCTATAGCTTTCCCGCACTTAATTTGAACTTTGTTGACTTGTTGACTTTCCTGATGTCACCATCTGTGGACTTAGCCAAAATCAAGCATCTTTAGTATAGGCATTGAGTGAGTTAGCATCACTCAATGCCAAAACACTTAGATAGATTTTCTATCACTAGGCGTTGAGTGAGCAACCTTCACTCAACGCCAAAACACTTCAAAAAATTTATGTCATTAGGCGTTGAGTGAGTAAGCTTCACTCAATGCAAAAATACTTAGAAAATATTTTTGTCATTAGGCATTGAGTGAGTAAGCTTCACTCAATGCCAAAAAACTTAGAAAAAGCTTTCTGCCTCCTGACGTTGAATGAGTAAGCTTTGCTAACCGCTGAAAGTGAGGGATAGATCTGCTTTACACTAGGAGGTGAATAGTGTATTTTAAAAACTTTAATTTATTTTTATAGTAGATTTAAAGTAAGTGATATATATATAAAGCAAAAGTCACATCACACAAATAAGAAGAATAACAATCATAGACAACACAAGGAAATTTATAGTGGTTCCCCAATAAATCTGGGTACGTCCACTCTTCTACCACCTGGTAGAAATCCACTATAGGTTTTTGATCAGGTGCCCTGCCACCACAAGATCTATTTTCTAAGGGAGATCTAGTAACCCTTTGAGCTTTTGACTAGGTTCCCAAAAACCAAACTTAAGTCTTTTGATCAGGAGACTTAGAAACCAAAAGATAACTTTTGAAGGGAGTTAAAAAATCATGGACACATCTTATGAAATAAACTAAAAAGGTGATGTTGTCTTCTCTGTCAAGATTCTCTGAGAAGACTAGTGGATGTTGTAAGCAAAAAGCTCCCCCTGATTTGTATAGATATTATGATCAGGAGAGGGAGACTTTTCTTGAAAAATATTTTGTCTACACCAGTAAAATTTATCTCAGCTAAAGGAAAAGAAAAGTTAGAAGACTTAGATAAAGTTACAGAAGTTTTACAAAAGGATAAACAAAATCAAAATAAAAATTTTCAGAAAAATTATGTTAAAAATAATTCATCGAACCAAGCTCGACGAAATAAATATTATTCATTGAACAGAGCACGACGAACTATGAACACAGAAAATGGTGCTCGACGAAATCAATATGATTTGTCAAACTGTGATTGACGAACGTGGAACACAGAAAATGAACATTATCATTCTGTGAATGGAGCTCAATAAACTCACTCCCATTCATCGAACTCAGCTCGATGAACTCAATATAATTCGTCAAACCCAAATTGTCAAAAAAGAAATTTTAATTCTTTTCAAAATTATAATCAAACTCAAAAATTTATAAACCCTTTTACTCCTTGGATCATCCCTCCTAGGAGATATCATCCACTTGGTTATAAGGATCAACAAGAATGTTCTTATATTTCTAATTACCATTATGAATGAAAGCTAGGACCCAAGGTAAGTTGGGTCAAAAACACCTAATTTATTTTATGCGGGAAAGGAACTATCCTACCACAGAGGAACAGTGGTATTTGGATAGTGAATGTTCAAAATATATAATAGGAAGCAAAGATAACCTGAGTGACTTCAAAGCAAAGCTTGGACCAAAAGTCATTTTTGGAGACTCCAACTATGGACAGACAAAAGGCTATGGCAATGTCAAGGTTGGAGTAGTTACCTTCATAAAGGTAGATTATGTGAATGATCTCAAGCATAACCTCATCTCCATAAGTCAGTTATATGATGAAGGTTATCACGTATCTTTTAATAATTCATTATGTTTTATTACTTCTGATAAAAACAAAATTGTTTTAACTGGAATTAGACAAGGTAATATTTACTTAATTAATTTTAACTCTGATAATTCAGAAATTTTCCTGTTTAATCAAATAAGTAAAACAAATGAATTATGGCATAAAAGGTTAGGTCATATAAACCTTAGGAATATTGCTAAACTATCTAAGGACAACCTTGTCAGAGTACTGTCTTCTAGTTCTTATAAGAAGGAAGTACTTTATAGGGCTTATCAATTAGGCAAGCAAACTAAAAATTGTTTTAAATCCATTTCTAAGAGTGATTCACCTAGGATTTTATATTTGCTACATATGAACCTTTTTGGACCTATTGCAGTACAAAGTTTAGGGGGAAAGTCATATACCTTAGTTATTATAGATGATTTCTCTATATTCACTTGGGTTTTCTTTCTTAGAAACAAGTCAGATAACTTTAAAGTTCTTATAGACTTTCTTAGGAACATCAAGATTGAGTACTCTACTCAGATTTCATTGATCAGAAGTGATCATGGCACTGAGTTTGAATCTCTTATAATGAAAGAATTCTGTGAGAAAGAAGGTATCAGACATTGTTTTTCCGGTCCTAAAACTCCTCAACAAAATGGGGTAGGTGAAAGGAAAAATAGAACCCTAATTGAATCTGCTAGAACATTACTTGCAGATGCTCACTTTCCCCTATCCTTTTGGGCAGAGGCAGTAAGCACAGCAAACTATGTTCTTAACAGAAGTCTAATACATAAACTAAAGGATAAGACTCCCTATAAATTACTTAAAGATAAGAAACCTAAAGTAAACTATTTTAAAGTTTTTGGTTGTATGTGTTACAATCATAATAATAATTAGAAACACAAGGAAATTTGAAGCTAAAGGTGCAGAAGGAATTTTCCTTGGATATTCTCAAGTCAGCAAGGCTTATAGGGTCTGTAATAAATCTATCCTTAAAATTGAAAAATATATATATATCTCTTTTGATGAGACTAACATGTTTTTAAGGAGAAGAACACATCTACCATAGATTCTTTTCAGGTACCAAATCTGTTTGAGAAACTGGATGAATTAATCCTAACACAAGAGGATACATTACATCCTTCTCCACAGATTGCTAATGATGTCAGTGATGAAGAAAATCATGAAATTTATGCTGAAAAGGTTGTGGTCAATGAAATGCCACCAGAGGAATTAGCACCACAAGTACTTGAAGAACCAACTCTACGTGCTGATTTTTTTACACTTAGAGATCACCTTAGATCTCAAGTGATTGGAAACATAAAAGCTGGTGTTCAAACAAGGAATCAATTGAATTAAGATCAGATGCATGCTTACTTTATTTCTCAGATTAAACCTCAATCCATCAAAGATGTAGAATAAGATCCTCATTGGATCATTGCAATGCAAGAGGAACTCAATTAGTTTGAGAGATATAGAGTTTAGGACTTAGTTCCAAGACCCAAAGACTATCCCGTCATTAGAACCAAGTTGGTCTTTAGGAATAAGTTGAATGCTCAAGTAATCATTGTAAGAAATAAAGCAAGATTGATAGCTCAAGGATATTCACTAGAGGAAGGCATAGACTATGATCAGACTTTTGCTCCTATCACAAGATTGGTGGCTATCAGAATTTTTATTGCATTTACAGCATTCAAGAGATTCAAGGTGTATCAGATGGATGTGAAGAGTGCTTTTCTGAATGGAGAGCTCCAAGAGAAAGTTTTTGTAGAACAACCACAAGGTTTTATCTCTCTAACTCACTCTTCTCCTATTTTTAGACTTAGGCTCTGTTTGGGGGGGCTTATTTTCACCGGTCAAGCGATTACGACCGCATGAATCAGTCCTTAATTTAAGGTCTGATTCATGCGGTCGTAACCGCTTGACCGGTGAAAATAACCCCCCCCCCCCCAAACGGAGCCTTAATAAAGCTTTTTATGGTCTTAAATAAGCTCCAAAAGCTTGGTATAAGACACTTGCTAATTTTCTTATAGAAAATAAATTCAGTAGAGGCATAGTAGATAAAATATTATTCTTTAGACATCATAAATCAAAAATCATACTAGTTCAAATATATGTAGATGATATAATTTTTGGTTCTACTGATTTCAAACTATGCAAAAGGTTTTCTAACCTAATGCATTCTAAGTTTGAAATGAGTAGCATTGGTGAATTATCCTACTTCTTTGGTTTACAAGTGAAGCAAACTCTTGATGGTATTATTATATCCCAATCTAAATATGCTAAAGAGTTAATTAAAAGATTTGGGATGTCAGATGCCTTAGCTATGAAAATACTCATGCCCTCTAATGTTGTAGTCGATAATGATGAACAGGGCAAACCTGTTGATCAGAAAACATATAGGACTATTATTGGGTCTTTATTATATTTAACCGCTAGTAGACCAGACATTATATTTGCCACTTGTATTTGTGCTAGATTCCAAGTAAATCTTAAAGAATCTCACCTAATTTTAGTAAAAAGAATTTTGAGATATATAAAAGGTTGCCCTAATCTAGGACTCTAGTATCCAATTGAGTCAGAATTTGAATTAACTGGATTCTCATATGCTGACTATTCTGGATGCAGAGTTGATAGAAAAAGCACATCAGGAACTTTTCAGTTTCTTGGTGATAGGCTTGTATCATGGTTTTGCAAGAAGCAAACCTCTGTGTCTACCTCAACTGCTGAAGCTGAATACATTGCAGCTGGTAGTTGTTGTTCACATATTTTATGGATTCAAAATCAGCTACTAGATTATAGATACAACTTAAATAATTCAACAATATTTTGTGATAATACAAGTGCAATATCTATTGCACAAAATCCAGTCCATCATAGTAGGACTAAGCATATAGAAATAATACATCATTTTCTTAGAGATAATGTAGACAAAAATAAAATTAATCTTGTTCTAATTTCTACTAATTTACAAAGGGCATATATTTTCACTAAACCCTTAGATGAAAAGAAACATCATTTCTTCTTAAATCAGTTAGGCATGATTAATGGAGAGTCATTAATTTGATTTTTGTTCTGAGCTCGAAGAATTGGACACCTTTCGTCGAACGGAGATCGACGAACTGTGAACTTTTCTTAATACATTCGTCGAACGGAGATCGATGAACTGTATTTGTGAAATTTTCATCGAATGGAGATCGACGGATTAGTTTCAAGTACCTTTCGTCGAACGAAGCTTGACGACATGTATTTCTTTCGAGAAAATTTCGTCGACCGGAGATCGACGAAATGTATTTCTTTTGAGAATTTTCGTCGAACAATAGTTCGAGGTTTTGTTTTTTGTCGGACAGAGTTCGCCTTTTCAACTCATGAAAACTTATAATTAGGTTTTCATCGAACTCTATCCCGCGCTTTCTCCATTTTCCCTTGCACTTGATCTCTCTGCTTTGCAGGCAAATGGCGATTTCTCAGGCAACCCTCTCTGCCATGAAATTCGATGCTGGTTTTGACATCGACCTGAAATCTTTCAATCATTTAGACCAAATATTCTACGACATTTTACATCTCTTTGAAGCTCAGAATCTGCGAACTTTCATGACCACCAGAATAAAACTTCCAGTTACAGAGATCAAAGAATGGATACATACAGCCAAGCTTCAAGATTCTTCAAATATTATTGGATCTATTTCCGGAAATCAGTTTCCTCTTACTCCTGAAATTCTTTCTGAAGTTTTTGGTTTTGTTAATGGTGAAGATGACATAGATTAATCTAGTTCTGAGTTTGATGAAATGCTAGAAAGGTTGGGTCATTCATAAGGAAACCCTAACAATTTACTGAAAAAGAATTTTTCAATTGAATATAAATTCTTAGTCGATATTGTTGGTAAGGTTCTATTAGGCAAACATTATGCTCATGATTATATAACCAGGCACTAGTTTATCTTGATGTGTGCCTTGGTTAATCAGAAGTCTGTGAATTGGGGATCAATCTTGTTTAATTCCATTAAGAAAAAGATTAATAAAAAGGATGTTAGTTATGGCAGAATCCTAGGAATTTTCTTACAGGCTAAGTGTCCTAAACTATTGGTCTCTCAGACTGTTTTTATCAATGCTTCTAAGGGGCTAACTTCTGCCCTTTTTGGAAGATGGGAGAGGGTAATCCCTAAGCCATCCAGGGCTACCTCTTATAGGAATACTTCTGAAAGCACAAGGGTTGTTACAACCACTCTCCCAATCCCAGTAGAAGTTTCTGCTCCTCATATTTCTTCTCCCCTACCATCTCCAATTCATTCTCCTAGGCAGTCATCTCCATCTCATCAACCATATCTATCTGAACCAGTTCCATCATCAACTCCACATGATGATTCCTCTTTTTCTTAATCACCTCAACCACCTATTATATCTGAAGATATTCCATCCACTTCTTTTCATACAGATTCACCTATTCAGTCTCATCCTACATCTTCACTACTTTCATCTCCTCCTCACTTCTCTCTACTATATTCATCCCCACCACATTCAACTCTACCTCATGTATCTCCACCACACTCACCTATCCAGGAAATTATTCCAGACACAATTCCTATTGTCATCCCTCCTTTATCTATTCCACAAGCATTCACTATATGCTCCATCTGTGATAACTGCTCCATCCCTTCTACCTATATTCCATCTACTTCCAATCAATTTTCTACATCTGCTCAGAATCCTTCTGAGTTTATGTATGTTGATTTCTCTTCCATTGCTTCCAACATTCTTTAATTTATTACTCCCACTCTCAATAAATTGATAGATGAAGCAGTGGCTCCTCTAATTGAAACTATCTCAGCCCTATATTCTCAGCTTGCCTCCTCCAATTTTGTCCCTTCTTCTGGGGGCCTAGATTTAGGTCTCCCTGGATCTAGGCGAGGGGAGATGTTTTATGAATCAGCTCCAATAGTTCTAGTTATAGTAGTAGCAGAAGCTCCAGACAATCCAACAACAGTAGTTTTTGAAGAAAATCAGGATTCAGAAATGCTTGTAGTTATTTCTGTTGACAGAAGAGTTGACAGTAGTAATTCCAGAAGTTTTTACTGTTGGTGATGCCTCTATTCATCACACAGTAAACTTGCATTCTTTATTACCTTATTTTGATACTCTGCATAATGGTTTTCCAATTTTTGAGCTTGATCTTTCTAAAGCTATAGTATGCTATATTGCTCCTATTAGTCCTTCAGTTGTAAGAAAACAAGGACCAGCCTTACAGTTGTTTCTTTTAGCATTACTCCAGTCTCTCAGCCTTTAGTTATTAATAATTCAATCAATGTTATAGAGCAAATTTCTTCCCCTCTTACTTATGCATGGGATGAATCTCCAATCCCAATTTTGATGACATTCTTTTTTAATACATGGAACAAGAAGATGATAATGTAAATATACAAGTTGATACAGATATTATTCATACACAGCCAGAAGTTCAAGTTCATGATCAGTCTGATTTTCTTAAGCAGTTAGATGATTAATATGATCTCCCTGCATAAGTGTCCAATGATGACTCCGAGGCAGATGACTTAGAAGATTTTTGTTCTAAGAAAAGGAAACTAAAGAAGAAGGCTCTTGTAAAGGTTGCTCCTAAACCATCTTCTAATGCAAATATTCCATGCTATATTATGCATGGAATACCCCTCACTCCAAATCTCCCCCACTGGATGAGATTCTCTAAGAATGAGCAAAAGAACAGGAAGAAGATGAGGAGATACTCTTCACCTCCAAAAACTTAGAGAGGCCCTCCTCCTCCTCCTCCAGTAGCAGGAGTAGCAGGGAATATTTCTAATAGGCCTACTTCTCCTAATCATTCTAGACCTTCAAGGTCAGGTTCTCAAAGCAGTAAGCAGCAGCAAAAAAAGCAAAGCAGCCAGCAGTCAAGTCAAAGCAGTTCACAGCAAAATCAGATAAAGAGAGGCCTCCTTCACCATTTTATGATCCAGAGATGGATCCAAATTTCAGAATGGCTAGATTTAATGAGCTTGTTGCTCTATCACAAATTAAGAAAGCTAAAGCAGAAGGAAAGAACACCTCTCAGTTCTCCACCATGTCCTCTTATATACATAAGGAGCTTGATAGATATCAGGTGGAGAACATGTTCAATGTGGACAAGTACATGAGTTTGCATCCAGAGGCAGTTGTGCCAAGGACTACCCCTCTTAAGATCATTGGCTCTCAAGATTTAAAGATGAGTCAAATAGAAGCTGAAGATCCTAACAGGAAGTTGATCTTTACTAAACCATCTTTTGATTCTCTTTCTAAAGCTTCTAAGAAAGACACTTGATTTTTAATTTATATCTTCAAACTGTGTTTATGTTTTTGAACTCTAAAAGAACTTTATTTTATATCTTCTAAATGTTTTTCTACTAGATATTTTTTGTTTTGTGTTTTTCTATTGTAAATATTATCCTCACCTAAATAGGGGGAGATTGTTGGAACCCTATTACTTATTTGGGCTAGGAGCACTATCATTTGTTTAGGATGATTAGTTTGACCCAATATGTATAGTCTAGGGTCATAGGTTATTTTCAGGGTTATTGCCTCAGAAGGAATTCCAACATAAATTCAACGAAAGCAGAGCTGCGTTCGATGATCATCGAGCTCAGCTTGACGAACTCAGAGTTCTACCTCTAAAATTAGCTCGACGAAAGTTGAGCTTCGGTCGATGAACTCTGACCTCAACTCTGCAGCTACGTTCAACGAATGATATATTTAGTTCGACGAACTCCAAGCTTAACTCGACAAAAGGTTTGCTAAGTTCGGCGGATTCTAGAGTCTATTCGATGATTTCCAGGATTCAATTCGACGACTTTGTTGGGTATTATATCTACAATGGACCTGATTTGAAGAAGCCCCTGAACAAGCTAAGTTGAATTGACAATGTATTTGACGATCTTCTATAAGGTTGTGCTTGCAGCTATTCCATTCTAAGTATACACCAATGTCAGGGTGCAATGGGTCAATATACACGGGTCTGCGCAATGTAATCCCTCATTGAGTAGATCAGTGTGTTGACTCACGTGTGCTCTCTCTATTGGAGTGTACTTATTTTCAAGTACAGGGTTAAGGTAGATCAAGAGCAGAAGAAGGAGCAAAGATGGGTCAAAGACCAAGTCTTCAAAATAAGGAAGAGAAAAATCTTCCAAGTCAAAATCGACGGGAATCACAAAGTCATTCCCGCTGACTTCGACGGGAGTCACTTATGATTCCCGCCGACTTCGACGGGAATCGTTAGTGATTCCCGTCGATTCGACGAAAATCAGTCTGCATTCCCGCTGACTTCTTCCGCCTGATAGTTTTCCAACAGGAATTCTGCTAAGGCAGAATCGACGGGAATCGTGAGTGATTCCCGCCGACTTCGATGAGAATCAGTCTGCATTCCGGCCGACTTCTTACGGATGACAGTTTTCCAACAGGAATTCTGCCAAGGCAGAATTGACAGGAATCGTGAGTGATTCCCGCCGACTTCGACGGGAATCACCAACGATTCCCGCCGATTTTGCCTTAGGCAAATTTCCTATGTTCGTTGGACCGAACCAAGATGTCGTGCGCTGTTTCGGCCGGGGCTAGGGTTTCTCCTTGTGCATCCCACAACGGTCTTTAGGGTTGGCCTCTGGTATATATATACCCGTATTTTGAACCTCTACAGACATAGATTCACGCAAAATCAAAAGTAGCCGACGTCGTGCCCTAGCTGATCGCGGAAACCGCTGATCGATTGTCGTCGCTCGCAGTTCGTCATCGCCGCTAATCTCCGATCTTCTTTGATCTTCCGAAGACAGTACCGAGGCAAGCCGAGCGTCTCACGCATATCTCTTGAGATCTTTTTGTCTCTCGATTCGTTGAACGAGACAAGTTCTCCATTCCAAATCAGAGGAGACGATTGATCCGACTGAGATCGTTGGTAGACCTTGCTTGCTTCATCAAGAAGTTTGGATCTACAAAGTATCGCCGCCACAATCACTTGCTGCCGCCGATCTTGAGAAGACCCATTCCAAGAGAGAAATTTGGTTGTGGATTCTTCGTTATTTTCAAGCAAGCTTCAACGAACGAAGAAGGACATCGGAATCTCCAAAGATTTGTTTGTATTTCTTTTACATTCAATTTTTGTTTGTTGTAAAGGAATTTTTCATTCCTAGTTGTAAGGGTTGGGTGCAACCCATGGTGGTGGAGTTGTGACTCATTTGTTGGAAGGGTTCCTTCCGTAGTGTGAGGATTGGATTTCAATCTGTTTGGAGAAGTGACCGAGTCATCCCTTGGTGGGAGATAGGTCAAAGGGGAAAGTGGACATACCCAAATCAGGAACCACTATAATTCTTTGTGTGTTTTCTGTGCTGTGTTTTTTAATTTGTGCAGGTAATTTAATTCCGCAAAAGACTGCACGACACCTATTCCCCCCCCCCATAGGTGGATTTAGTCGACACTAGAGACTTTCAAGTGGTATCAGAGCCAGGTTACTTATCAGTAAGGTTAACACCTTAAGTAAGATCATGTGTCTAGTGCCAAGAAGAAAACAGACTCAAGCATGGAGCTATACACTGATGTCTTTCCCCTAAGACTGCCTGCCTGCACCAAAGAATATTATCCCATCTGGAAAATGAGAGTTTAGTTTCATCTGGAAGCCATTGACCCTCATGTTTTATTCATTGTGGAAGAGGGTCCTTTCATTCCCATGAAGGCTTCTGGTTTGGAAAAGATCTCCAAATCCCCAAGAGTCCCGCAGAGATGTCTGAAACTGAGCTCTCACTATTCAACTTGGACAAGCTGGTTCGATAGATCATTTCTAATATTTGGTCTGGATCATCTCTTACGAGATTGGATAAGTGTAAGACTACAAATTCCATGTGGCAAACTATCTCTGACCTCATGGAGGGAACGAAGATTGCCGGGATTGAATGTCAGCAAGATGATGAAGCATATGTGGGATCCTCATCTCTGAAGATGAAAGTCAAGAACAACCTCTTAATATCAGGGCTCTCGTGTCTCTATCTGAGACTGAAGAAGAGATTGAGGAATGCAGTTGTGATGAAGCTGATACATCAGTCTCTGCAGACCAAAACTCTAACCCTTATCAGCATAATCAGGATCAGGTATCTTCCTCTTCTTGCTCCTTTCCTCTTGTATCTCTTGAAGACAAAAGGAGTTCAGAGGTTTGTCCATCACTTTATGCAAGGGAATTTGAAAGCTTCAATCAAAAGATTTAAACTCTTGATTCCCTTCGTAGAGACCTTCAAATAGCAACTTGCTTGTTGAGGAACAAGCTAAGGAAATTACTCAGCTGAGGACCATGATAGACCTCCAATTGGAATCCATCAAGGTGAAGGACTCAAAGATCTCGGATCTAGAGTTTCATCTAGAGACCGAGAAGAGATAGTATCTAATTTTTTAAAGATAGATGCTATTAAGAGAAAGGGAGAAACCGGTGGATCTCGTGAATTATAAAATCGTGGAGAAATCGGGAAACTGTTTATAGACCCCCCACACTGAGAAGGAGGGGCACTCATCATTCCTTCAGGTATGACCATAAGAACAACATGTTCACTGCAAGAATGATCGACCCTCATGTGGAAACACCCCTAATGCAAGTGCTGTTATGGCTACACATGAGAAAATACACATGGCTCATCATGAACCATTTGTATTTACGGCCTCAGCCCCCTCACTTCATGACATTGTTGGAACCAGCTCTCGCAGAACATCTTCCCACCCTAGGACAAGGAAAGGGAGTTAGCAAACATGTAGCAAGCATCACTGGGGCCTCCGGATGTGTGCTGGCTGAAAAGAAAGCACAATCCCCCAGGCCTCATGATACTCACCACATGTTCACCATCAGACCCCCCTCGAGTCTCGGTGGAAAGGGTAAATCTGAGAGCAGTTCCAGCTATGCCTCCTTCAGACCTAGGGTCATGACTAACTCCGTTAATAGACCTGGTTAGAAAAGGAGGTACAATATTCATGAAAGTTGGTGTTGTGGCAGAGTGGGTCACTTTGCCATAGATTGTTGGCACAATCCTTCTGTTCCAAGGGCAAGGGTATGTCCACATCCTTTGGCAAGAGACAGCCTTCCTGTCAGAAATCCTGTGGGAAGGTGCTGTATTTTATGCTGACAAGAACCTAGGATCCAATACCTACTTGGGTTCCTAAGGTAAGGTAATTCTTTTTTGCAGGATAGTCTAGGTACCCATGAACATGATGGGACCTAGACAAGAGATGTTCCAGGCTTGCTATGGATAAGAATATGGGATAAGAGATAATGCTAACTACAATGTCCTACTTGTACATGATACCCATCATACTTCAAATAGTGTTTCTGAATGATCAACCTAGTAATCCCAGGTACGCGCATTGAGTTTCAAAATTTGAATCGCATTACATAAATATACATATATATACAGACATATATGTAGATTTTCTGTCAAGATATATATATATACACACCTGAAATGGAAGGACACGAAAGCTAATTATCGTATGATCCTTATTTTAGGATCTGATAAATTTTCTATATCTTGATAATGTGCGAAAGTGGGTGTCAATTAGTCCGATGACTCTCAAGGGACTTGTACCAGTAGTTGAAACTAAAATTATTACATTTTGACTCACCAAGAAATAGCCAGTGATTATTTCTAGTGTTAACCTTCCATCGACTCGGCTTAGCTATTCTTACCCGAAAATTTTTAATCCATTACTTAAAAGGGCAAAGTTTCGAATTAGCAGGAATTCCCGTCGATGCTAGGTCTAACCCGTCGACCTTGTCACAATAAGGTAGCTGAAATTAGCGGAAATCATTAGCGGGCATCAGCAAAATTCCTATCAACCCCCTGTCATCTGATCATTTCAAATTAATGGAAATTATCGGAAGGGCATAAGTAGCGGAAACCCTTCGCATTCCCGTTGACCCTTCAGCTTCCTGCAGAAAGTAGCGGAAACCTCGTTGTTTCCCGTCGACCCTGCGAAAATCCGTATCCCTGTCGAACCCTTCAGCTTCCCTGCGAATCGTGTGGAAACGAGCCTCCCGTCGCTCCGCAATTGTCGTTCCTCGATTCATCGGCTCATCGATTCATCGATTCATTGACTCCCGTCGTATCCCATCGACCGTCGTGTCCCGTCAACTCGGCATTCCCGTCATCAGCATCAGCTCAATATGGTGTCTCGCCGATCCACCGCCAGCCTTCAGTCCCAATGCAAGCTTCTCATCGGCCTTGGGCTACTCTCGCTCACCACCTGCTACACGTTTCCTTCTGTGCACCCTCCGAGTGAAAGGTTCATTATGGCTCCTCGAAAAATGGTCGGGCTCCTCACTAGAAGTGAATTGGTTAGGACAGGCTTTGCCCATACTTCAGAGGAATTCAGAAACATCATCTTGATACTGGAACAAGCCGGGCACTCCTTCATTCTCGAGCACCCGTGCAAGGTTCTCGACAAGGAAGTTCTTGAGTTTTTCGCCAATTCCAATCTGCGTCACGAGGACACTTTGATAAAGAGTAAGATAGCAGGCCTAAGGATAAAGATGACGGCTGCAAAACTGTCACATCATCTCCAGCTCTCCAGCTTCGAACAAGAGGACTATCTAGATGATGATGATCATACAAGGACATTGCTTTTTGTGGATTGGCTCGAGGGACCAGGGATATTAACGCAAGGACATGAATGAAAAAGGAAAGCTTCTCTCAAATATTATAGGGAAGGTTCTGATCTGCAAGCCTGGCTCCCATGATCACATCTCAGGGGACATGTTTAAGATCCTGATAACCATAGTGTGCAGAAAGAAATTGAACTGGTGGGCCATGTTATTTGGGAAAATAAAAGATACCCTACGTACTCCTAACTTCGGGAGAATCATCAGTCTCTACCTGAATCGGATGGATGGAGATAGATTTGATATGACTAAGGGAGTTCCCCTTCACTACCTTAAGAAGATGGACTCCAGCGTCTTTGATAGGTGGGAAAGAAGAATTGTCCAAGGGGGTACGTCTGGAACACGTGTTGATGAAGAAGACAGAGCACCAGAGTTCACAAATCCTTCGGATCAGCCCAGTGAAGTTCCTGATCTGCTGAATGTAGGAACTGAGGGGGAGTCATTACCCAGTCCTTCTGTTACTATCAGGATGGAAGCCTCAGTCTCAGATCAAGTAGACGTTGTTATTGATATTGCCCTCATTGCTAAGGAGGCAGTGGAAACTCTCGCTACTGATCAGACTGACGAGGAGGAAGCAGGGATGATAGGAAAAGCACTTCCGGGACGTGCCAATTCCTCGGAAGAAGGCTTATTTCGTGGAACAGTAAAAAGCATAACTGTGTTGCAACCTCTACGGCTGAATCTGAGTACATCTCAGTGGGCAGCTGTTGCACACAACTTCTATGGATCAGAAATCAACTCAAAGATTATGACTTGCAGTTCAGAGAAGTTCCTATGTATTGCAACTCCTCGAGCGCAATAGTAATTGTGAACAATCCAGTGTCGCACAGCAGAACAAAGCATATTGAAGTGCGCTACCACTTCATTCGGGAGCATGTGGAAAATAAAGATATCACTCTCTGCTATGTCCCCACAGATAAGCAGATTGCAGATATCTTCACAAAGCCCCTAGACGAGGCCAAGTTTAGTCTCTTCAAAACTGAACTCGGCATGTTGAACTATGAAGATTGAAGACTGAAGGGCTCCAGGCTCTTGGATCAAGGGGGAGCATCAGCGAGGAACTCAAGATCGGGCACGGATGTAAGAATTGAGGGGGAGCTTTGTGCTCTAAGTGAAGTCCCAGATTTGCAGAAGCCGAAAAGGGGGAGATTACCCTCTCGGTTAAGGCTAAGGTGGCTGCCAATGCTAAGTATGCTCTCAGGAGAATGGTAATGGATTTCATTCTTAACTGCATTTTCATTTTATGATTTTTCATTCCCATCTGTTCTATTCACCTTAGCTTGTAGGGTTTAGGCTTCTTCAAATAGGGGGAGATTGTTGGGTATTGTATCCACAATAGACCTGATTTGAAGAAGCCCCTTAACAAGCTAAGTTGAATTGACAATGTATTTGACGATCTTCTATCAAGTTGTTCTTGCAGCTATTCCATGCTAAGTACACACCAATTTCAAGGTTCAGTGGGTCAATATATATGGGTCTGCACAATGTAATCCCTCGTTGAGTAGATCAGTGTGTTAACTCACGTGTGCTCTCTCTATTGGAGTGTACTTATTTTCAAGTATAGGGTTAAGGTAGATCAAGAGCAGAAGAGGAGCAAAGATGGGTCAAAGACCAAGTCTTCAAAGGAAGGAAGAGAAAAATCTTCCAAGTAAAAATCGATGGGAATCACTAAGTCATTCCTGCCGACTTCGACGAGAGTCACTTGTTATTCCCGCCGACTTCGACGGGAATCGTTAGTGATTCCCTCCGATTCGACAAAAATCAGTCTACATTCCCGCTGACTTCTTCCGGCTGACAGTTTTCCAATAGGAATTCTGCTAAGGCAGAATCGACGGGAATCGTGAGTGATTCCCACCGACTTTGACGAGAATCAGTCTGCATTCCCACCGACTTCTTCCGACTGACAGTTTTCCAATAGGAATTCTGCCAAGGCAGAATCGACGGGAATCGTGAGTGATTCCCGCCGACTTCGACGGGAATCACCAACGATTCCCGCCGATTTTGCCTTAGGCAGATTTCCTCCGTTCGCTGGACCGAACCAAGATGTTGTGCGCTGTTTCGGCCGGGCTAGGGTTTCTCATTGTGGGTCCCACAATGGTCTTTAGGGTTGGCCTCTGGTATATATATACCCGTATTTTGAACCTTTACAGACAGTGATTCACGCGAAATCAAAAGTAGCCGACGTCGTGCCCTAGCCGATCGCGGAAACCGCCGATCGCTTGTCGCTGCTCGCAGTTCGTCATCGCCGCTAATCTTCGATCTTCTTTGTTCTTCCGACGACAGTACCGATGTAAGCTGAGCGTCTCACGCATCTCTCTTGAGATCTTTTGTCTCTCGATTCGTTGAACGAGACAAGTTCTCCATTCCGAATCAGTGGAGACGATTGATCCGACTGAGATCGTTGGTAGACCTTGCTTGCATCGTCAAGAAGTTTGGATCTACAAAGTATCGCTGCCGCAATCACTTGCCGCCACCGATCTTGAGAAGACACATTCCAATAGAGAAATCTGGTTGTGGATTCTTCGTTATTTTCAAGCAAGCTTCAATGAACGAAGAAGGACATCGAAATCTCCAAAAGATTTGTTTGTATTTTCTTTTACATTAAATTTTGGTTTGTTGGAAAGGCATTTTTCATTCCTAGTTGTAAGGGTTGGGTGCAACCCGTGGTGGTGGAGTTGTGACTCCTTTGTTGGAAGGGTTCCTTCCGTAATGTGAGGATTGGATTTCAATCCGTTTGGAGAAGTGACCGAGTCGTCCCTTGGTGGGAGATAAGTCGAAGGGGGAAAGTGGACGTACCCAAATCAGGGAACCACTATAATTCTTTGTGTGTTTTCTGTGCTGTGTTTGTTAATTTGTGCAGGTAAATTTAATTCCGCAAAAGACTGCACGACACCTATCCCCCCCCATAGGTGGATTTAGTCGATACTAGAGACTTTCAGACTTCTTTGCAGTGGTTAGGCAGTTATATTTATTCAGAGGCAGAATGATTTCAGCTTTATTTCATGCAGTTACACTCTAATAATTAGTGCTAAATATTCTTAATGAATATAGTCATTTCAGGCAGCATTAATTATGGAATTATCATAGAGTTATTATTCTAATTAATTACTAGAGCAGTTAAGGAATGATTTTATTCCAAATATTTGAATATAGCCGTTATAAATTCTCATAGATTCTTCAAACATTTCAAGGAATGTTTTCAAAATTCAAATATTTGAATTCTCCTCAGGCATTCTATATATATTTTCAGAAGATTGTTGCTAAGGGGTTAATGAGTTAATACCCTAATCAATAGATTAATATAGATCAACATATTTTTTAACAGATTTTCTGCTTCAGTCTCTGCTAGTAAAAAGTCTTCAATCAGTCAATTTCAAGAAGGTCCACACTCTTAAGAAACTGATAGATGAAGTAGTGGCTCCTCTAGTTGAAACTATCTCAGGCCTATCTTTTCAGCTTGCATCCTCCAATTTTGTCCCTTCTTCTGGGGGCCTTGATTCAGGTCTCCCTGGATCTAGACAGGGGAGATGTTTTATGAAAAAGCTCTAGTAGTTCTAGTTACAGCATGTTAGAAGCTCCAGACAGTCCAGCAGTAGTATTTTTTGATGAAAATCAGGATTCAGAAATGATTGTAGTTGTTTCAGTTGAAGACCAATTGACAAAAGAGTTGACAGCAGTAATTTTAGAAGTTGTTACTGTTGGTGATGCCTCTATTCATCCCACAGTCAACTTGCATTCTTTATTAACTTATTTTGATATTCTAAAGTAAAAGAGGTTGACTGATGAAGCTCCCAAGCCAAGTTTACCATTTAGTCTGGCATTAACTGTGCTTGTGATATCCATCAGTTTAATGCTTCTCCCATTGAGGGATTCTTCAAACTTTTTGGCCTCACATAATTTGTGTTGTAATAAAACTATTTGTTCAGAAGCAATTTTCATATCATCTTTAAGTTTTATATTTTCAGAAGATAGATTATCTAATTTTGTTAATTTCTCTTTGAGAAGTTTTATTTCCTTCTTAGATTATATTAAATCTTTGCATAGTAATTTAAAATCTATTTTAAACTTATCTGAAGTAAAATCAAGTGTAGATATTACCTGATCTTCTTCAAATTCTGATTCAGACTCAGAATTGCTACATGATGCATTGATTGCTATCAAGCAGACTTCCTTAGCCTTTGCTTCTTCTTCATCTTCACTTGCGCTAGATGAAGACTCATCATCTGATTCACTCCAAGTTTCAGCTACAAAACCTCTCTCCTTCTATTTGTATTTACCAGAAGAGGGTTTATTGGAGTGCTTTTTGTAGTCTTCTCATTCTTCTTATCCTTCTTTTGATTCTCAGGACATTCTGGAAGAATATGTCTTGGTTTCCTGTAACCATAACACACAATTTCGTTTGTATGTGTTTTGTCATACCTTGGTTTGTCATTGTTTCTGGAAGATCTTCTCCTGAAGTCTTTTCTTGTCATTTTATAGAATCTCTTAGCCAAGAGACCTACCAAGATCTTCATTCTCTGGAAGAACTTCTGACTCTTCTGTTGCTTGGAAAGCTATGCTCTTCTCTTTCCTTACTAAAGGTGAAGTCCTTTGTTCAGCTTCCCTTATTCTGATGAGCTGCTCATAAGATTTGAGCTTGTCCAACAAGGTCTCTGTTGTAATCTCTTTTAAACTTTTGGCTTCTTTGATTGGCCAGATTCTTGAACCTCATGTTCTAGGGAAACTCATGAGGATCTTAAAATTAACTTTTGTCAATGTGATGTCCTTCTCCAAGGTCTTCAGTTCATTAATAATGAGCTTGAGTCTTGTGTACATTTCAGCAATTGATTTAGATTCTCCCTTTTTGAAGTTCTCATATTGAAAGATAAGGTGTGATCTTCTATCTTTTCTCTCATCAGCAGATCCAGCAACCATTGTATTTAGGGAGTCCCAGATAGCTTTAGCTTAGGTGTATTCAGCAACCTTTTGGAAAATGTCATCTGGCATTGCTTGGGCTAAAATGTTCATAGCCTTTACATCAGCAATTTTTGCTTTCTTCTGGGCTTCTGTCCATTCTGGAGGTGGCACGACACTGGTACTTGTTGTTGCCACTAGTAGAGGTTGACCTGTCAAAATAGAGTTGTAGATATCCTCAATAATAGAGTTCATATAAAGTCTATTCCTTGCCTTCCATAGTCCAAACTTATTTATATTGCACACAGGAGGTCTAATGCTTGAATATTCCCTATTTGTGCCATGATAAATTTTTAGGTAAAAATAAAATCTATCAGATCTTTATGGTTCAGGTGTCTGTCTAAGCTAAGGAGGGAACTGAAGAAGTCAGAGAAGAACTTGAGGCATTCTGTTAGCAAATGTAACCGGGTATGAGGGATGCACTGGGTATTGTCTCACACTGGATGGATAGGCTTGAAATGGTCTGTGCGCGTTGGGGGCACGAAGATGTATAAAGAAATTAAGAAGTTGTTCTGGTGGCTAGGATTAAAGAAGGATGTAGCACTCCGCCCGGGGAGCACGTGGACATGGTTCTCTTGATGGGTAGATCAGTTGTATCCCCGTTGTCTTTGAATTTTGAATCTTGAATCGAAGTACAGAATAAGCATGTTATATGAAGTCCATCCGTATAGGTAAAAATAAAATCTATCAGATCTTTATGGTTCAGGTGTTAGCCTATAAAACCAAGGAACCAACCTATGATACCAATTGAAAGTGAGGGATAGATCTACTTTACACTAGAGGAGGGGGTGAATAGTGTATTTTAAAAACTTTAATTTATTTTTATAGCAGATTTAAAGTAAGTGATATATATATATAAAGCAAAAGTCACAGCACACAAATAAGAAGAATAACAATCACAAATGACACAAGGAAATTTATAATGGTTCCCCAATAAATTTGGGTATGTCCACTCTTCTACCACCCTGGTAGGAATCCACTATAGGTTTTGGATCAGGTGTCTTGCCACCATAAGATCTATTTTTTAAGGGAGATCTAGTAACCCTTTGAGCTTTTGACCAGGTGCCCAAAAACCAAACTTAAGTCTTTTGATCAGGAGACTTAGAAACCAAAAGATAACTTTTGAAGGGAGTTAAATGACCATGTACACAGTTTATGAAATTAACTAAAAAGGTGATGATGTCTTCTTTGTCAAGATTCTCTTAGAAGACTAGTGGATGTTGTAAGCAAAAAGATTCCCCTGATTTGTATAAAGATTATGATCAGGAGAGGGAGACTTTTCTTGAGAGTGTAGGCCTTCTTGAAATTGACTAATTGAATACTTTGCACTAATAGAGATTGAAGCAGAAAATCTGTTAGAAAATATATTGATCTATATTAATCTGTTGATTAACCCCTTAGTTGCAATCTTCTGAAAATATATATAGAACGCCTGAGGAGAATTCAAATATTTGAATTTTGAAACCATTCCTTGAAATGTCTGAAGAATCTCTAAGAATTTGTAATGGCTATATTCAAATATTTGGAATAAAACCATTCCTTAACTACTCTAGTAATTAATTAGAATAATTAACTCTGTGATAATTCCATAATTAATGTTGCCTGAAACGGCTATATTCATTAAGTATATTTAACATTAATTATCATAGTGTAATTGCCTGAAATAAAGAAGAAATCATTCTACCTCTGAATAAATATAACTGTCTAACCATTGCAAAGAAGTCGTCGAATTGAATCCTGGATATCGTTGAATAGACTCTGGAATTCGTCGAACTCAACAAAACTTTTGTCGACCTGAGATTGGAGTTCGTCGAACTAAATATATCATTCGTCAAACTGAGCTGTAGAGTTGAGGTCAGAGTTCATCGACCGGTGTTCAGCTTTTGTCGAGCTAAATTCAAAGGTAGAAATTTGAGTTTGTCGAGCTGAGCTCGGCGATCGTCGAACGCAACTCTGCTTTCGTTGAACTGAATTTTTGCTGGAATTCGTCGAACTCAACAAAACTTTTGTCGACCTGAGCTTTGAGTTCGTCGAACTAAATATATCATTCGTCAAACTGAGCTGTAGAGTTGAGGTCAGAGTTCATCGACCGGAGTTCAGCTTTTGTCGAGCTAAATTCAAAGGTAGAAATCTAAGTTTGTCGACCTGAGCTCGGCGATCGTCGAACGCAACTCTGATTTCGTTGAACTGAATTTATGCTGGAATTCCTTCTGAGGCAATAACCCTGGAAATAACCTATGACCCTAGACTATATATATTTGGTCAAAATAATCATCCTAAATAAATGATATTGATCCTAGCCCAAATAAGTAATAGAGTTCCAATAAATGCCATACCACTTAAAAATGATTCTAGTCACTTGGCATTGAGTGAGCAACCTTCATTCAAGGCATTTGGACTTAGCTGATTTTTAATTTGGGAAGCGTTGAGAGCATTGAGTGTCTTCATCACTCAATGCCATATTACTTAGGCAGAGTTTACCACTTGGCGGTGATAGAGTAAGCTTCACTCAACGCCAAACTACTTAACAATTATTCTTTTGTTATCTGGCGTTGAGTGAATAAGCTACACTCGATGCATTTGGACTTAGTCAAATTTCTGTGAAATCGTAGTCTCTAACTGACTAAGGTTCAGTCAACGCTTTTTATCGCATGACGTTGTGTGAGTAAGCTTCACTCAGCGCTTGTGGACTTAGCCAAATATTTACACAGATTTTCTGTGGCTTTGACTGACTGAGCTATACTCAACGATTTATGTTGTATGCTGTTGAGTGAGTAGACTTCACTCAACACCTGTGAACTTAGCCACATTTCAACCTGATTCCTCTTAGGCTTTGATTGTCTTAGCCTGTCTCATAATTTTTTGTTGTATGTCATTCTGTGAGTAGACTTCACTCAACACCTTTGGACTAAACCACATTTTCAGTCTACCAATTGTTTGGATTTGACTGTCCATGATATACTCAATGTTTTTACTCACATGACATTAAGTGAGTAGACTACACTCAATGCCTATAGACTTAGGCAATTTCCAGCCTATCCAACATCTTCACTTTATGATCACCTATCACATCACTTGGAATACCTGTCCTATCAATATTGCAAGGACTAACCTGCATGTATGAACTTAGGTACACATCAAATACAAATTTATGTATATTAGTGACATGATTGACTTCTTCAAATCTAGGACATTGTGTGAAAGTATTTGATTACAAGGGTAGTTAATCACCTAAAGGGGGGGTGAATAGGTTATTATAATCTTTTCTTGAGTCTTTAAAATCTTTTATGACTTATATCCTACTGTGAATACTTATTTTAGCTTTCAAGAAAACAACAATCAGCACAACATAACACAGAACACAGCACATAAAATTTTATAGTGGTTCCCTAGTGTATGGGTACATCAACTGTCCCTCTCTGCCTTTCTAACAGTATGTTAGACAAGGCTCTCCTCCAAATACTATGGCTCCTCAGAGATTACAGCACGATCCCACTGGATCAGTCAGTCTCCACTGAGACTTAAACACGAGCTCACAGCCCCCCCCCCCCCCACAGTAATCACCCGACAACCATACAGGCACAAATGCCCTTCACACAGGCTAGGAGAAACATACCCACACAGATTCACACAGGAATCCAATCACACAGCCATTATAATTTAGGCTTTACAATAAAATCTCGCATACAGCCTAATCAACCTAGGCCTTAACACAGATCTTTCACAGATCCACTGGTTTAGAAAGTGTTTGTTGATTTGACTCAAGAGAAATTGTTCTCTGAGCCAATTTCTTCCTGGCTAAGAAATTCTCAGCCCTATCTGCTTCCCAGCAACAAGGATGACAATTTTTGATTATCTGCTGCTTGTGCTGGAAGTTCCTCAGGACATTGATCTTGTTCTTGTTGATGAAAGGGGAAGAATTAGAATGAAAATCTTCAATCAGCTAACCTTTATTGACAGAGAAATGTATTCCTCTGCCTCTCCTTCTGTCCAGAGAAAACTATGTGCAGATCTCTACTTCTTCTTCAGCGATCTAGAGATTGATCTTCAGATTTGGCTCAGCTTGGATCGAGAATCAACTTCAGCTATGGTTTGCCTAGACTGATTCATCTTCCTCAAAAAAATCCTCTGATCTTGTTATAGCAGGTGTTGGTTGCACCAGCAAACTTAGAAACCCTTCAGATTTTTCAATTGAAGTTCTAAGTTCTGCAATAATTGCAGATGAAGACGACGAACTCCCGCTTCTCGTTTTTCAGAATGTTAATCATAATAATTGATTTGACATTAATCTCAGATGTTATTTATAACCCCGTCGATTTGTGGGATGTTTGACATGTGTCCCAGTTTTAACGGCGGTTAAAAACTCAGCTTAATCAAAATGAGATCCACTCTAGACTGATGATGACATTAATGTCGATTTGCAGCAATTAAGTAACGAACAGAAAATCATTGACATGTTGACTTTTTTGACGTCAGCATCATTCTAGACTTAGCCAAAATCAAGCAATACCTCAGAAAACTTTCGTTTGACAAACTCTAAACTTAGCTCAACGAATTAAGGGCTCAGCTCGACGAAATCAAGCAACACTTCAGAAAACTTCAGTTCGACGAACTCAAAACTTAGTTCGACGAATCCAGAACTCAGCTCGACGAAAACAAGCAATACTTCAGAAAACTTCAGTTCGACGAACTCAAAACATAGTTCGACGAACTCAAAACTTAGTTCGACGAATCCAGAACTCAGCTCGACGAAAATAAGTATCATTCCAGAAATCCTCAGGTCGACGAACAGGTGAAAGCTTAGTTCGACGAAATCTAAACTTAGCTTGACGAAATCACAGCTCAGTTTGACGAAAACTGGATAAGCAATACTTCGACGATTCTGGACTTAGAATTTTCTTCAGATCTGCTAGGTGTTGAGTGGCGTTGAGTGTATAGGCCATTCTCAAATAATCTGGACTTAGAATTATTTTTTCTCTGTTAGGCGTTGAGAGCGTTGAATGTATATGCCTCACTCAACGCTTTCTCCCTTAGTCATATTCTTCAGCTTTTTGCCCGATGGCGTTGAGAGCGTTGAGTGTATAAGCTTCACTCAATGCTTTTTGCCTTAGCCATATTTTTCAGCTTTTTGTCTGATGGCATTGAGAGCGTTGAGTGTATAAGCTTCACTCAATGCTTCTTGACTTAGTCGATTTTCTATAATCTTGCCTTCTTGCTGAAGTTTGGCATTGATTGACTCAGCATGGCGTTGAGTGATGAAGCTTCACTCAACGCTTTTGGACTTAGTCCATTTTCTAGCTTCTACTGCTTAGGTTTTGACATGATATCCTTGTCTCAATGATTCTGTCCATATGGTGTTGAGAGCATTTAGTGCATATGCCTCACTCAATGCTTCTAGACTTAGCCAAATTTCTGTCTTGTCAATACTGTAAGCTTTTACTATCAGCCCTCTCTCAGCGCTATTAGTTCTATGGCATTGATAACATTGAGTGAGCTTGCCTCACTCAATGCCTGTGGACTTAACAAAATTTCTGACTATCCAGCCTATCACTTTGAGTCCACCTGTCATTGTCTCTTGAACTATATGTCCAATCATTATGACAAAGACAAACCTGTATGCATGAACTTAAACATACATCAAATACAACTATATATATAGCATTGGCCTATTTGACTTCTTACAAATCTAGGACATTGGGATCAATGGACCCAACAATCTCCCCCTATTTGAAGAAGTCAAAATACCACTTGAACTTGAGAATTCTTTATCAATGTTATACACTAACATAAGCTGCACAAATATTATTAAAGCAAGAGTTACCACTTATCAAATTATTAAAGAAACAAGAGTTACCACTTATCAAATTATTAAAGCAATAAGAGTTACTACTTATCAATAAGTTTACCACATTTTCCTTTGTGCTCCCCCTACTTTGTTGCATCCTTCTGCTACAAACTACTTCTTTGTTGTTGCAATATTGCTGCTACTCCCCCTTGCTACTTTGTTCTTATATCACTTCTCCCCTTTTGACTTCTTTGAAATAACACTTGAAAGTCGGGGAAGTGGCTTAGGAGCAGTATGCTATCTACTCCCCCTATTTGAGAGCAGAGAAGAATCAGGAGCAGAACTTGCTCCCCCTCAATAAGAACAACTGAAGCTATACCAAATTCAACATACCCAATTCAAATTTGAATGTGTTGAACTTTGCTTCATCTAGTGGCTTAGTGAAAATATCAGCCACTTGCTTGTCTGTTGGGACAAACTCAAAACTAATATCCTCACATTCTACATGCTCTCTTATAAAATGATATCTAATCTCTATGTGCTTAGTCCTATTATGTGATACAGGATTCCTAGCTATAGAGATTGCACTTGTAGAGTCACAAAACAAAGGGCTTTTACTTATCTATAGGTTATAATCCTTGAGTTGAACCTGAATCCACAACAATTGTGTACAGCAGCTTCCTACAGCTATATATTCTGATTCTGCAGTAGAAATAGATACACTAGTCTGCTTCTTTCTACTCCAGGACACTAGCCTTCTACCCAAAAACTGATAGGAACCTGATGTACTTTTCTTATCCTCTCTACAGCCTATAAAGTCTGCATCTAAATATCCAATTAGCTCAAAATCCCTATTCCTAGGGTACCATAGGACAAGATCTGGTATGCCCTTTAGATATCTCAAAATTCTCTTAACAGCTGATAAATGAGTCTCTTTAGGGCATGCCAGATATCTAGCACAGACACATGTAGCATACATAATGTCTAGCCTACTAGTAGCGAGGTATAAAAGAGAACCAATTATCCCTCTATACAAAGTTTGATCAACAGGTTGCCCTACCTCATTGTTGGGTACATTGGAAAATGTGTACCTTATTTGGAGAAGCCTCACTTAGCTCAATGATATACATCAAGGTGTATTTGATGTTATTTTGAGTTTATGTGTGCAGGTTAAGAATGTGCTAGAATGCACCAAAAAGATTCTAAGTCCATATGTTGACACCTGAGGAAGCTGTGTCGACACTTCAGTAAGATTGTGTCGACACTTAGAAATGGCTGTGTCGACACTTCAGTGATTTTGTGTCGACACCAGGAGGCAATGTCGACACACAGAAGTAGAGTCGGCATCAACTGTGTCGACACCTGAAGGCAATGTTGACACACAGAATTCTTAGTCTACATCAACTGTGTCGACACACAGGACTTGTGTCGACACTCAGCAGTGTTTCAACAATGTCGAGTGCTGAAAAGTGAAGAAGTGATTGTGTCGACACAAATAATCAGTGTCGACACATTCTCAAGATACAGTATCAAGAAGCTGTGTCGACATCAGGGAAGCTTTGTCGACACCACCAAAGTGTGTGTCGACACTTCAGTCACTTGTGTCGACATATATTGATAGATGGTCTCGACACTTTATGACAGTCAGTCTCGACGCTTTGCTGACAGAGACAAAGGCTCAAGAACTGTTTGAGGACTTGATAGCTGTGATTTACAATAGGTTTACTAAAGCTGTCAGACTTGTCAGAAGTTTGTTAGAAACCGGATCAGCCGGTTACAATGGATGAAGTCTATATATAGATGGATTCAGAAGAAGAAAGTAGTTGATAATACACACAACTAACACACCTATTGTGAGATTGATCTCTGATCAAGAAAGTACAAGTCACAAAGAAAAAGTTCTTCGTGAGAAGACCTAAGAAGACGTTCTGAAGTAGTTATCTATTCAGATTCCGTCTAAGTTGAATTCAATCAAGAATTCAGAAGTATCTTCAAGAGGTTTGAAGAGAGAGAGAGATCCAGCTATTTGAAGTCAAGAAGGAGACAATCACAGATCTCTCAAGAAGCAGATACTGAACTAATCTATCAAGAATATTCAGATCTATTTCTGGAATCTAAGGAGGAAGCTGCCAGTCAGTTATATTCAAAGGAAATCAACCCAACTAAGTTTAGATTCAAGAAGCTTTGAAGAAAGGTAAGATCAAGTTGATTTCAGCCATCAGCCTCTTCAAGAAGCTGATCAAGAAAGTTCTTATCCCTTCTCTCTCAACAGGGGTAAGAGGTTATAAAATTCCTTATCAAATTTTGTAGGATCTATTCATAGATCTGAGTTGTAAGCCTATTTTATAAAGGCTGAGTGTAGGAGATTTGTTCTCTGAGTGATAGGGATGTTTGTGCCTGAGTTGTAGGAGAAGGTATTCTCTGAGTTGTAGGCCTTGTGGTAAGGATGAGGTAGGGCTTGTTAGCCTGCGTTGTAGGAATGTGGAAACATTCTGAGTTGTAGGAATCCTTCTGGATTCTGAGCTGTAGGATCTGAGGATCTGAGATAAAGGAAGAAGTTAGGCCGAATCTAGCATACTGCAGGAAAGGTGAAGGGGAAAAGTGGATGTACCCAGACCTTGGGGAACCACTATAAATACTGTGTGCAATCTGTGAATTGTGTAGCTATAGAATCTGTGATTGTGTGTGCTGAGTTTGCTGCAGAATTTTCTTTTTTTATATTACAGCATTGAAGTGATATTTTGTCTTAATTTTAAAACAAGAATTAGAACCTATTCACCCCCCCCCCCTCTAGGTGTTTAGGTAGAATTGAAAGTAAAAATATCACTCATCTTTTTCTAAAGATATATTTGATGTCATGGGAGTTTTCATGGATGAAGCATTCTCCATCCCAAATTTCTTAAGTAACTCTCTGGCAAACTTAGACTGTGATATGGAAAAACCATTGTCAGACTGTCTTACTTGGATACCCAAGAAGAACTTAAGTTAACCACTTCTACTCATCTCAAACTTCCCTTGCATAATTTTGGCAAACTTCCTACAAAGGTTATCATCAGTAGACCCAAAGATAATGTCATCAACATATATCTGGACTAGGAAAATCTTGCCCTTAGATTCCTTAAGGAATAGAGTCTTGTCTATCTTCCCCCTTGAGAATTTTTTTTCAATGAGGAAGCTAAACAATGTTTCATACCAAGCTCTAGGAGCTTGTTTTATCCCATATAGAGCTTTCCTTAGTCTATAAACAAAATCAGGATGGTAAGGAACAATAAAACCTGAAGATTGTTCCACATAGACTTCTTATTTCAAGTCTCCATTCAAAAATGCTGATTTTACATCCATCTGATAGACTTTTAACCCTTGGAATGTAGTATATGAAAGGAATAACCTGATAGCTTCTAGTCTTGCTATAGGGGCAAAGGTTTGATCAAAGTCAATATCTTCCTCTTGTTTGTACCCCCGAGCCACCACTCTAGCTTTATTCTTAACTATAATGTCATTTTCATCAAGCTTATTCCTGTAGATCCAATTAGTTCCAATGACATTATGTCCTTGAGGTATGGGAACCAGCTTCCAGACCTTACATCTTTTAAACTGGTTCAATTCCTCTTGCATAGCTCCAATCCAAAACTGGTCTTGGTTAGCCTCTTCAAAATTCTTAGGTTCTAACTATGATAGGAAGCAAGAGTACATTGAAGTGTTGAAACATTTGCTCCTTATAATTACTCCTTGTCTTGCATCTCCAATAATATGATGGTCTGGATGATCCCTCGGATATCTTACTATTGAAGGTAGTATTGCTTTAACATCATGTTCTTAATGATGTTGACCTTCATCCACTTCCTGTGGTCCTTATGCTTCCTCTGGAATGCACACACCCTCTTCTTGGTCTTACATTATTGGAGCATCTTCTTCATTTCTCTAGAGAGTGAGCTTTTTAAACCCTAGTTCAGTACCTATAGAACTAGAAGAAGAGCTTGATAACTCAATGTTAATCATATTTTCTTCATCAAATACTACATTAACTGACTCCTCTATAACTTGACTTGTCAAGTTATAGATCCTATAAGCCTTACTATGATTGTTGTACCCAATAAATATTCCCTCACAGGCTTTGGCAGCAAACTTAGTTTTATAGGATTTCCCATTGTTGAGTATAAATCACTTGCTCCCAAAAATTCTGAGATATGCAAGGTTTGATTTCCTACCCTTCATAATCTCATAGGGAGTCATATTGTGGCTCTTGTGATAGAAGCCTTGTTAAGGACATAGCAAGCTGTATTTACAGCCTCAGCCTAGAAATATTATGGGAGAGAAGTGTCATTTAGTAGTGTTCTAACAGCCTCTATGAGAGTTCTATTCTTCCTCTAGCTATCCCATTTTGTCGGGGTGTTCTTAGAGAGGAAACTCTTGCTGAATCCCATGATATTCACAGATTTTTGTCATGCATTCAGACTGAAACTTAGTCCCATAGTCACTTCTAATTTTTTACCACAGTACTGTTCAGCTCATTCTGTAATTGCAAGACAAATGTCTTGAAAACAATTGGGGTTTCAGACTTTTTCTTCAAAAAGAATACCCAAACAAATCTAGAAAATTCATCAACTACCACAAAGGTGTAGACCTTCCTCCCTAGACTATGAACTGGCATTAGACTAAACAAGTCCATATGTAAGAGGTATAAACACCTTACATAATCTTTAGTCGCAAGGCTTTTGAAAGAAGCTTTTGTCTGCTTACCCTTTTGGCATGCAGAGCAAATACCTTCCTTAAAGTATTTCATGTTAGGACCATTCTTAACTAACTCTTGACTATAGAGCTTTCCTATAGTCTTATAATTCAAATGAGCTAGCCTTTTGTGTCATTTGACACAATATGAGGCTTCCTCATTTGTAATTAGACAAATGGGAGAGTCTGATGATAAACAAAGAAAATTAAGATAATAGACATTCCCACTCCTATTACTAGTCAAAGTGACCTCTTGGTCACTTGATCTTCTTATATGACACTTATCCTTGTGGAAAGAAATGGCATAGCCAAGATCTCATAGTTGGCTTATGCTTATAAGGTTGTGTTGCAACCCTTCCACATAAGCCACTTTTGTGAAAGTGATTAAGCTATTGGTGATCTTACCATAACCTTTGGTGATCCCTTTATCTGATCCACCAAATATCACCTTAGTTCCATCCTTTACTGGAATGAAATCCTTTAGGATGCTCTTTAGAATAATCACTATCCAAGTACCATATAGGGGTATGGCTACTTGGACTCACCTACAATAAATAAATCACTTATCCTTAGGACCCCAATTCACATTGGGTCTTAGGTGCATGTTAGACTTAAAATGAACATTCCTGACTGTAGCTCTTCTGATAGGTAAGTGTACATTTGCTTTATGTACACTAATACTATGCCAGCAATAAATGGCATAGTGGCCCACTTTGCCACAACACTAACACTCAAAGATATTGTATCTCCTTTTAAGGGCTAGTTTAACAGCATTGCTGTCAGTAGCTCTTAGTCTAACAGGTACATCAGCTACCTTTTTCTTGAGTGTTGGGGCTGCTATACCAAACTTAAATGGTCCAGGATGGGCCATTTGAACCTCCTCATGGGCTGTCATGTAGCCACTAGCACCCTTGTCATTCCTACCACCATAGTAGTGAACAGCTTGGTTCTTCCTTTTGGAATTACCAGCTCTAGTGTTCCCTTTGAAGCCTATCCCTTTCCTATCCTTTTGGGAGGAGAAGGAATTTATCAAAGGTAACACGGTAGATGGCTTTTAAAACTTAGCCACTAGATCCTTCTCTTTTTGGAGCTTACTTTCTCGATTCCTGATCAACTCATTCTTAAAATTTATGTTGCTCATCTGAATAATAATAATGTTTTTCAGCTGGCTAACTTCCCTAATTTTTTGCTACAGCAAAGTTGCTTTTTCAGAATGCTAGGAAGCAGCAAGCTTCAGAGATGAAATCTCCTGAGCCTGATATTTGTTTAGCAACTTACTCCTTCTGAATTCTTCCAGAAGTTCACCATATCTTTCAATTATTTGATCTCTGTCTTCCTCAGATTTGGAGCCATCTTCATCTCTTAATGAAGATGCACTTGAATCTGAACCAATCACATATTTGGACTTGGATGAAGAATTGGATGAAGAGTGTACCTTAGATGGTCCAGGATGATCCTGGCAGGATTCCTCATGTGATCTTGCCATCAGCCCAATGTATGCTTCATCATCCTCTTCTGATTCTGATGAGGAAGACTCAGTCCAGCTTTTCTCCCTCTTAGCAATGAAGGTTTTCTCCTTCTTGCTTATCTTGTGGTGATGATTCTTTTCACTAGATTCTTTCTTCTCACGAAAATCAGCCACAATATGAACTGCCTTGCTACAACAAAAACAAACAATATTTTTAGAAACATGTTTACCGGGTTTTGGATTATATCTGCTCTCTTTGGAGGGTTTCTTCTTATTTCTATAGTATTCCTCTTTTTGCTGGAAGGAAGAGGTAGGTTTGCTCCTCCACCCCTTCTTTTTCATCAGCCTTTTAAACTGCCTTGAGAAAGCAGCAAACTCCTCATCAGACATATTATAGCCTAATTCCTCTTTATCTGAATCTTCAGACTCAGTTGGCCTTCTTAGGGGAGAAGGATTCTTCTCCTTGCTCCTCTTTGAGCTATCTGCCTTGAAGGCCACAGAAGTTTCTTTGGCCTGACCTTTACTAGTCTTCTCTTCCTCCTTCCTTGTTGTCAGCTGCATCTCATATGAAAGTAGCTTACCAAACAGTATGGATAGTGGAGTATCTGCCAGCTTTGCCACTTCTTTAATGACACATATCTTAGTGTCTCAGTCTCTAGTAAGAGCCCTAAGAAACTTATCATTTAGCTTATAATTATTAAAGGCCCTGTCATATGTCTTTAACTCATTGACTGTCCTGAAGAACCATTCATAATAATTAGTTATGGTCTCCTCCCTGATTTGTCTGAAAGCTTCATACTCTTAATTCAACATTGACTTTCTATCATCTCTCACTTCCTCAGTTCCTTCCAAATACACTATCAAGGTGTCCCACATTTCCTTTGAGGTCTTGCAGTGCACCAGAATTTGAAAAGAAGAGTCATCAATGACACTAACTATGATGTTTTGTGCCCTCTTATCCATAGTTGCTAAGATGACTTCATCTTTAGTCATCTTAGTGTACTTCTTTTGAGTCTGAATATTTGCATCAAGGACAGATATCTTCATTTGGATGAAGGGTCCTTCCTGAACTGTGATATAGATCCTTGGATCATATGCTTCCATGAACAATCTGACTCTTTCTTTCCATATGCCAAAATTCTCCTTCCTGCAGAGAGGAGGTTTCATGGATCCAAGCTCTTTATGACTCTCTCCTGAACCAATCTTAACCTCTGACAGCTACCCTGGAGATCTTCTCAGACTGTTAAGTCTTTTCTTGAGGAACCTCCCTCTGATACTACTTGAAAGTCTTTGATTACAAGGGTAGCTAATCACCTAGAGTGGGGTGAATAGGTTATTGCAATCTTTTCTTGAGTCTTTAAAATCTTTTATGACTTATGTCCTACAATGAATACTTATTTCACCTTTCAAGAAAATAACAATCAACATAGCACAACACAGAACACCACACCAGATTTTATAGTGGTTCACCAGTGTATGGGTACATCCACTATCCCTCTCCGCCTTTCTAACAATATGTTATATAAGGCTCTCTTCCAAATGTTATGGCTCCTCAGAGATTACAACACGATCTTACTGGATCAATCAGTCTCCACTAAAACTTACAACACAGGCTCACAACCCCTCACACAGTAATCACTTGACAACCACACAGGCACAAATGCCCTTCATACAGGCTGGGAGAAATATCCCCACATAGATTCACACAGGAATCCAATCACACAGCCTTTATAATTTAAGCTTTACAATTAGATCTCACAGATCTCGCAGACAGCCTAATCAACCTAGGACTTAATAAAGATCTTTCACAGATCCACTGGTTTAGAAAGTGTTTGTTGATTTGACTCAAGAGAAATTGTTCTCTGAGTCAATTTCTTCCTGGGCTAAGAAATGCTCAGCCCTACCTGCTTCTCAGTAATAAGGATGACAATCTTTGACAATCTGCTACTTGTGTTGGAAGTTCCTCAAGACCTTGATCCTATTCTTACTGATGAAATGGGAAGATTCAGAATGAAAATCTTCAATCAGCTAACCTTTATTGACATAGAAATGTATTCCTCTACCTCTCCTTCTATCCAAAGAAAACTCTGTGTAGATCTTTACTTCTTCTTCAGTGATCCAGAGATTGATCTTCAGATTTGGCTCAGCTTGGATTGAGAATCAACTTCAGCAAGGGTTTGTCTAGACTGATTTGTCTTTGATGGCCGCGGAATAGAGACCTACTGTGGTTGATTCGAAATGGTCAGATTCTACGGGCTGGTTAGAAGATCGAGTTTTCTAACGAGAGGAGGCAAGTGCACCTATCGCAAGTAGTACTCGGTATTCGGGAAAATACCGAGGTCGTATTATTCTCGGGGACGCGTTGATTATATCTACTCTTCCAGGAACACTATTATCTTACTATCAGTAAGGTGGGATTTTTTAGTTTAATTAAAACAGAAAGAAAGAAAGCAGAATTTTGTTAAGTTAGTTCGATGACGGGTTAACGCTCGGCATCGAATCGGATTAAGACTAAAATAATTCTCAACAATTATTAAACTTTGTTTTTAAATTAATAAAAGGCACTTGGCCGTGGGGGTTCCAAAAATATGAGCGCACTTATCTTTAGGAATATTGCTCACCTAAACATTAAGACTATTCGACCGATCGTTAGACCGATGAAGGATTCCTCTTAATGCCCGCTTTACGCTAAGAACCCCGCTATTGGGTGGGGAACCCAATCCAGCAGAACTACGTTTCTCCTCTTTCGAGGGGGCGTACGCAGTTCTCTTTACCCAAGGGGGATCGGTCCATACGTGCAGCCTCTCGGCGTCGCGTATGGATAACGGAAATAGAGCCCACACATCGATTATGTGGTCTTATGCGTCGTTAACCCGGGGTAAACCTTAAGTCCTTAAATTAAAATAAAAATAAAGTTTTTTAATTATTTCAAATCATTTTTTATGTCCCAATGCTCTTCGATGCCGAAGGCTAAAAGAGATTAGCCACTCATCGGTATGGGGACGGCTTTATGTTTTTAGGTGGAGCGTGAGTGTTAAATTAAGCACTGGACAATTATAAGAGAAAACACGAAAAACAGGACAATTAGATAAATTTAAGGCTAATTGATGCAGGCACTCACGCACACTTCAAAACCATAAAGAAAGTTAAATAAAGCAAGCCCTACTCAAATGAGTAGGCGGAAATAAATGCACACACGCACACACTCTTCTTAATTGAAGAAAGCGATAAATAAAGCGGTAAAATTATCTCCTACACGCACGCACTCTACATAATTGAGAAAGCGATAAAATTGCAAGTCCCGGCTCAAATGAGTGGGCGGGAGTAAATTTATCTCATACACGCACGCACTCTACTTGAAAGTAAAACACACACACGCACTCTACAGAAATGAAAACACACGCACCCACACAAAGTTTTCCTACTCAAGTGAGTAGGAAGAAAATGAAAGCAGTAAAAAGACAAGTCCCACTCAAACGAGTGGGCGGGAAATGAAAGCAGAGCGCCATTTAACTCTTAACGAGTAGGCGGAAATAAATGCATACGCACACACGCACTCTACAGGAGTTGAAATAAAGCAGTAAAACCTAACTCATACACGCACACACACTTGCAAAAATAAGAAAAACAAAGTGCTCAGAAAATTAAAACGACTACATTTCTACCGCTAGAATGCGGTAGAAATGCATAAAAAGTGAAAATAAAAATTAACCGAGCGAAATTGTTTTGCAAATAAACGCAAAATGGAAGTACTCGAAAAATTAATACAACTGCATTTCTACCGTTAGAATGCGGTAGAAATGCATAAAAAGATGAAATAAAAATTAAAGGGACTAAAAGTTTTGAAATTAAAAAACTAAAATGAAGTGAGCGAAAAATTATAACGACTACATTTTTATTCATAAGTTTTTATAAAACCTCCAAAAAAGTGAGAATAAAACTAAAAAGGAACGAGAAGTTTTACATTCCTAAGAGCCTAAGTTAAAGAAAATAAAAACGAACACTTTTAGGGGAGTTTTTATAAAAACTATATGAATGAAAATGGTAAAGAAGAAAAAGCTAAAGCTAAAAAGAGCGGAAAATGAAAAATAAATGGACGGCACAATGGCTAGAAATGTCGATAAATCCTAAATCTAACTAAGTTATGAAAGCTATAAAAATGAAAACATAAAGGAAACACAAAAAGATAAACGAAAAATTGCTTAAGTAGGCGCATTCAAATGGATTTTTCATACTAATGAAGAGAGAAAAATTCAAATTTTATTAAAGTAAAAACCCTAATACAAACTAAGAGAGAGAGAGGGGGGAGAAATTCTCCTTACATAAGTATGGAATCCAAATGGGCAGCACCTCCCCTAAGCAAAGTGGTCAAAAAAGGTGGACAAAATAAGCTTCCTGGAAGCTCTTATTTATAGACAAATTTTCGGGTTGGTCACGCCCGTGACTAGGGCATGACAGGGGGGCGTGTCGACACTATTCATGAGCTGATCGGGTGACTTGACTGGAAAGTTGACTTCGGCTGAAAACGTGGCGGTCACGCCCTAGGTCACGGGCGTGACATGTGTCAGTCACGGGCGTGACTGGGGCGTGTCGGGGAGGTTGATTTGGGCGCGGTCCGGCCGCAAAGTCACGCGCGTCACGTCGGGCTAGGTGGCAAGGTCACGCCCGTGTCACACCTTGACACGGGCGTGTCGAAGGGCGTGTCGACTGGGTTTGATGACCGCCGATCGTCGAGCTGGCACCTGTGGTCGGTGATCGTCGAGGGCATGACACGGGCATGTCGGTCATGTGACACGGGCGTGTCAGTCAACTTGTTGACTATTTTTGGAAATTTTCTGGAAATTTTCTGCAATAAAAATAAAGCTATGTTAGAAATAATATTTACAAAAATAAGCAATTTATTGGATAAAACAGATAAAAAAAGACAAAAAACAAACAAAATTGACTTAAATAAAATATGAAAATATAGGTATATTTACAACTCATCAAACACCCTCATACTTAAGCTTTTGCTATTCCAGAGCAAAAGTTTGAGGTGAACTTATAAGGAATAATAAAAAACCCTAAGTTCTGCTACCGCTAAATTAATTATAAGAGAGATCAAATAAAAATATACGGGGTATAAGAGTTAAGTCCTAAAATTATTTAGATGATTTAAACAGGGCAAAAGTTTTGGCCAAAAGACTTCTTGATGTAATCAAATAGAAAGCAATAATTGTATTGGTTAGATTAACAGAAAATAGTTTGGAGTTATACGAACTTTAGCTTATAGGAGTGTTATCGGAAATAATGCAATTTACGAATTATGCTCTCAAAAAGATTTTTGAATTAATTCTAGAGTCATGAAATTGGCTAAGGGGGGTTGATGTTGGTTTATGAAGATGCTTGGATTTTGAGGCAAGGTTATTTTTTTCGAACCTCCATTTTTTTTGATTTGGATGTTAAAGGAAAACGAAATCTCATTTTCCTTAACATAAAATTTTTTCTTCTTCATAAATAACCCAATGTATATGTGTTAGAGTAATGAATTTTATCCTCTTACTCCGTAATGTACAATCTTTTAATTTATTGGGTGCCTATGTTTAAGGAATGAAATCTTATTTCCATTGACATAAGATCTTTTTGAGGAAATATTTTTATCATACCGAGTAGGTTATGATAGGTAAGGGGAGAAAAGAGAACTAGATTTTTAATTGAAAAATAATTGAGAGTAACCTTTATAAATTGTACGTTCCAATTTTTCAGAAAGCTAAAAGCAAACATAATTGAATTCTATAGTCGTTATTTTCTAACATGGTACACATGCTCCTATCTATGAAAAATTAGAAGTAGTGCCTAAAGCGAGTCCCCTATTTTTGACAAAGTATAATAAATTCTTTAAAACTTAACCCCGGCTATTTAGATTTTTCAATCTATAATTAACAAACGAATTGTGAACAAAGAATTGATCAAATTCGCATATAAATAAACTCAAAACGAAAGTTTTGGATAACAAGAAACTTAAGAATGAAATGTTTGATTTATTTGTTTCAAAACTTACATAAAAAAAAATTTGTTGTTTTTTGAAGTTATGCTCTTTTTTTTTATTTTTGTATTTATATCTTTAATATATACGTACTAAAAAGAAAGAAAAAAATGCAAAAATAAAATTTTTTGGATTTTTAAGTTTTGTGATTTTTTTTGTATTTTTAAATTTTGTGAATTTTTTTGTATTTTTAATGAAATTTTCATTCTATTTACAAAAATTTGGGAAAAAGAAAAAATATTTACAAGGATAAGAGGAAAAAAGGGAGAGGGGAAAGAGAAAGAATATTTACAAAAAGTATTTACAAAAATTATTTACAAAAATATTTACAAGAATATTTACAAAAATATAAACTAGGTAGCCGCAAGATGACTCGTTATGTGGATGGCTCGATGAGCCGGATCTCGCGGACCGAGTTAAAAATAAGTCAAAGTTTCAAAAATGAAACTTCAAAAAAAAAAATTAATTGAAATTTTTTTTGATTTTTTGTGTTATATATATATTTTTTGTTGTTTTGTTTTTTTAAAAAATTTTTGTTTTGTTTTTTTTTTGTAAGTAAAAAAGAAAGTACGAAAATACGAAAACACCCCCATACTTAGATCCAACATTGTCCCCAATTTTGTATGCTAAGCATGAGGAACAAGACAGTAGGTATATGTACAAAAAAAGAAAAAGAGGGGGGCAGAAAACGTCCCTGATCCGCGCTCGGGGAAGCCCATTAGAAACCCTGCATTTATTAGAAAAATAGAAAACATAATAAATAAAGACGTAAAAAAGATAGACGTGGGGTGCCTCCCAGGAGCGCTTTATTTATAGTCGCGTAGCTTGACTATAGTGGCGGGTTTATAAGTCGAGGAGGGATATGGTTTCGCTATACTCGATCACAGGGTCGCCCGCTATGTAAGTCTTTAATCGATGACCGTTTACTTTAAACGAGCCTTTTTCCGGGTGGGAGACGAGTACGGTCCCATATGGAAAAACTTCTTCAACTAGGAAGGGACCGGACCAACGGGATTTGAGTTTGCCAGGAAAAAGTTTAAGACGAGAGTTATAAAGAAGGACTAGATCGGCCGGAGAAAAAATTTTGGGGGTTTTAATTTTTCGATCGTGATAAAACTTAGAACGCTCCTTATAGAACTTATTGCTCTCGTAAGCGTTCGCACGCCATTCATCGAGCTCGTTTAGTTGCAGTTTTCTATTCTGACCGTCTAAGTTAGAGTCGAGGTTTAAGAGTTTTAATGCCCAAAGTGCGCGGTGCTCCAGTTCTACGGGTAAATGGCACGCTTTGCCATAGACTAATCGAAACGGGGTACAACCGGTAGCGGTTTTGTATGCCGTACAATACGCCCATAACGCGTCGTCGAGCTTAGCGGACCAATCTTTCCTATTAAGTGAAACGGTTTTTTTAATATGTGTTTTATCTCTCGATTTACTACCTCAACTTGGTCACTTGTTTGCGGGTGGTAGGGGTGGCAAGCTTGTGCGTGACTCCGTATTTAGCTAATGTCTTAGCCATTAGAGCGTTACAGAAATGCGTTCCCCTATCACTAACAATAGCGCGAGGCGTGCCGAAGCGAGAAAATAATTTTTTTAGAAATATAACGACGACTCGCGCATCGTTGGTGGGGAGAGCCTGCGCTTCCGCCCACCGTGATACGTAGTCGACCGCCACTAAAATATACATATTCTTATAAGAAGGAGGTAGGGGGCCAACAAAATCTATGCCCCATAAATCGAAAACTTCGCATTCTAAAAACATATTTTGGGGCATCTCGTCGCGATGTGAGATGTTACCCGACCGCTGACAGCTATCGCATGCGCGCACAAAATTATGCGCGTCTTTGAAGAGAGTGGGCCAAAAGTAGCCCGCCTCTAGCGCCTTCCTAGCGGTCCGGTTGGCTTGATAGTGCCCCCCGGCTGGACCCTCGTGGCAGTGCCTCAAGATTTGTGTGCACTCCACTCCCGCGACGCATCTTCGAACTGCTTGGTCCGCGCAGATACGGAAAAGAAATGGGTCATCCCAAAAGAAATTTTTCAAGTCGGAAAAGAATTTCTTCTTTTGATGACTTGAAAAATCTTTTGGAAGTACCCGCGCGACTAAGTAGTTCGCAAAATCTACGAACCAAGGCGAAGATGACGAAGACGAACGAATGGCGAGAAGGCGTTCCTCGGGGAATCTGTCATTTATTTCAGATTCGACGAGCGCTTCCGCACCCGGATTTTCTAAACGGGAGAGGTGGTCTGCCGCTAGATTCTCCGCGCCCTTCTTATCTCGGATCTCCAAGTCAAACTCTTGTAGGAGGAGAATCCAGCGAAGAAGGCGGGGCTTCGCGTTGGCTTTAGCTAATAGATATTTAAGGGCGGAGTGATCGGTAAAAACGATAACTTTAGATAGCGTAAGATACGAGCGAAACTTATCGAAAGCGAAAACGACGGCTAAGAGTTCCTTTTCCGTCGTCGTGTAATTCACTTGTGCGGAAGTGAGCGTCTTGCAAGCGTAATAAATAGGATGAAAATGTTTTTCTACGCGTTGGCCAATAACGGTGCCTAAGGCAATATCACTCGCGTCGCACATGATTTCGAACGGAAGGGACCAATTAGGGGCCACTAGAATTGGAGAATTGATAAGTTTTTGTTTTATAAAATTAAAAGCAGACTCGCAATCGCTACTAAAGACAAAAGGTGATTCCTTTTCCAAGAGGTGAGTAAGCGGCTTTGTTATTTTTGAAAAATCTTGAATGAAGCGCCTATAAAAGCCCGCGTGGCCTAAGAAACTCCTAATGGATTTTATGTTTGTCGGCTGAGGAAGTTTTTCTATGATTTCAACTTTGTCCTTATCGACCTCTATCCCCTTAATCGAAATCTTATGGCCGAGGACCAAACCTCCTCGAACCATAAAGTTACACTTTTCCCAATTTAAAACAAGATTCGTGTCCTCGCATCGCTGGAGGACACGATCAAGATTACGAAGATAATCTGGGAATGAGCATCCGAATACAGAAAAATCATCCATAAATATTTCCATAATATCTTCTACTAGCTCACCAAAAATTGCTAGCATACATCTTTGGAATGTAGCCGGCGCATTGCAGAGGCCAAATGGCATTCTTCGATAGGCGAAGGTGCCAAAGGGGCAAGTAAAAGTTGTTTTCTCTTGGTCTTCGGGGGAAATAGGGATTTGGAAAAACCCCGATAAACCGTCGAGAAAACAATAAAAAGGATGACCGGAAAGACGCTCAAGAATTTGGTCAAGGAACGGTAGTGGAAAATGGTCTTTGCGGGTGGCATCATTAAGTTTGCGATAATCGATGACCACCCGCCAACCCGTAACAGTACGAGTTGGGATGAGCTCGTTGTGCTCATTCGCCACTACGGTTAGACCGCCCTTCTTGGGCACGACATGAATGGGACTAACCCATGCACTATCAGAAATGGGATAAATAATCCCCGCATCTAATAATTTAATTATCTCAGCTTTCACGACGTCTTTCATGTTTGGGTTAAGACGCCGCTGCGGCTGAATGGTTTTGCGGCAATTATCGTTTAAGAAAATTTTGTGAGTGCAGAAAGAAGGGTTAATCCCCTTTAGGTCAGAAATTTGCCACGCAATTGCGTGGCGATGTTTAAGCAAAACCTCCAATAAATCGGAGGTCTCCGAATCGCTTAAATACGAAGAAATGATTACCGGGAGTGTATCATTTTTCCCCAAAAAGGCGTATTTTAGGGATTCGGGTAATGGTTTGAGTTCCAGGATGGGCGGTTCTTCTAGTGAGGTTTTAGTGCTAATGTCTTTTGAACCAATTGGTTCAAAAGGCATGTTCGTAGACGCGTTCTCATCGCAATAAAAATTTTCGAGCGAAAAAAAATTTTCATTTAAAAACTCGGACTCGAAAACCGGAGAAGAACAATCTCCATAAAAAGAATCTAAAGAGTAGTAGAAATCGTCGCTCGGCGACGAGTCTTCCATAGAGGAGTTAATAGAAAAAGTAACTTGGTCGTCTCCTACCCGAAGGAGAATCTGACCATTACTTACATCAATTAACGCACGTGAGGTCGCGAGGAAAGGGCGACCAAGTATTATTGGTACGTTGGCGTCTTCCTCGATGTCCAAGATGACGAAATCCACCGGGAAGGTGAACTTGTCTACTCGGACAAGGACATCCTCAACAACCCCGATGGGGAACCTAACCGAGCGATCCGCTAGTTGGATGCGCATATTGGTAGGAGCAGGAGTACCCAAACCTAAACGCAGGAAGAGCGAGAACGGCATCAAATTAATGCTCACGCCTAAGTCTGCCAAGGCGTATTTTACTAATACATCGCCAAAAAGGCACGGGATGGAGAAACGTCCCGGGTCATTTTGTTTTGAGGGCAATTTACTAGTAAGAGCCGCCGAGCAGACAGCGTTGAGAGATATATGCGAAATATCCTCGAGTTTGCGTTTATTAGAAAGTAGTTCTTTTAAAAATTTTGCATATTTAGGCACTTGCGAGATAGCCTCGCAAAAAGGAACATTAATATGAATTTGTTTAAGTAATAAAATAAATTTTTCATATTGCGCGTTTACTCGCTCGTTATCTAACTTATGCGGGTAGGGCAACGCCTTGTTTAAAATAGGTTTGTCGTTAAAAATCAGTAAGGGTTGCGTAATCGAAGAAGAGGGAAGAGGGGTCGGAGGTGAAATATGTACCTGAGGATCGATCCGTTTTGGATCGACCACCTCCTTACCGCTACGGAGGGTTATAGCGTTGGCGGTTTCCCTTGGATTGGGCTCCGTGTTCCCTGGCAGTGCCCCCAGGGCGCGTTCCGACATAAGTTGCACCAGCTGTCCAACCTGGAGTTCTAAATTTTTTAGCGATCCGGTGATGTTCCGGATATTGGACTCGTTGGACGCGACATAACGATTAAAATTTTCCTCCACCGGGGATGGCTTCATAGGAGGGGGAGGAGGAAACGTTGGCGCAAAAGGAGGGGGAGGGGGATGATGCGCGTTGTTCGGGTTGCTCCAGGAGAAATTCGGATGGTTCCTCCAACCCAGATTATAGTGGCTACTATAAGGGTAGTTTTGAAATGAGGGACGCACCGGATTTCCCATGTAGTCCACGAATTCGTGGACTACGCAGACGTTAGAGGGGGGGGGGGGGAGAAAACAAGGCGGAGTGGAGGAGGCAACAGACATCTCCGCCACCTGCTTAGTTAGCCTTTCCACTTGGGGGCTAGCTGAGCAGTGGCATCCACTTCAAAAATGCCCGCCTGCTTAGGGCGCGCCCGCGGGACATTCCACTGGTAGGCGTTCACCGCCATTTCCTCGAAAAGGGCCTGGGCGGCCTCGGGGGTCTTATTGTTCAGAGTGCCCCCGGCAGCCGCGTCAATCATTTGACGCGTCTGATTATTCAGTCCATTATAAAAAATTTGTACCTGCAACCACGTTGGCAGAGCGTGGTGCGGGCACCGGCGGAGAAACTCCTTTAAGCGTTCCCAAGTCTCGTAAAGAGACTCGGAGTCATTTTGGACGAACGAAGATATGTCCGCCCGCAGTCTTGCAGTTTTCGCGGGCGGAAAATACTTCGTAAGGAATTTCTCAGCCAACTCCGCCCAGGACGTGATGGATCCCCGCGGGAGGGAGAGTAACCACGCCTTAGCTTTGGACTTAAGAGAGAAGGGAAAAAGGCGCAAACGAATGACATCATCAGTGACGCCATTAATTTTAAAAGTATCGCAAATTTCAAGAAAATTAGACAAGTGATTATTGGGGTCCTCATCCGGCAGTCCGTCGAACTGCACGGCATTTTGGATCATTTGAATCACACTTGACTTAATTTCAAAATTATTGTTGGCCACAGCGGGCCGAACAATACTCGACCCCGTATCATCCAAGTTGGGCCAAGCGTAGTAAGACATAGTACGCTCGGCCGGTTGGGCATTATTCGGGTCGGCCATAGAAGAAGAAGAGGGTTCTCCGATAGATTCTGCGGGGTCTAAAAAGGGAATTCGACGGAGAGATCGGATATGCGCAAGAGAGCGGTCGATCTCGGGGTCGAATTCAAGATTTTCAGAACTCGAAGGTTGTCCACGGGTCATACACCCTAAAAAAACGAAAGGGGGAAGGTTTTTTTTTGTATAATTTTTTTTTATTATTATTAGAAAATAAAGTAAAATTAATAGAGTCCCGGATTCAATATAACAACCGTGCTTCCCGGCAATGGCGCCAAAAACTTGATGGCCGCGGAACAGAGACCTATTGTGGTTGGTTCGAAATGGTCAGATTCCGCGGGCCGGTTAGAAGATCGAGTTTTCTAACGAGAGGAGGCAAGTGCACCTATCGCAAGTAGTACTCGGTATTCGGGAAAATACCGAGGTCGTATTATTCTCGGGGATGCGTTGATTATATCTACTCTTCCAGGAACACTATTATCTTACTATCAGTAAGGTGGGATTTTTTAGTTTAATTAAAACAGAAAGAAAGAAAGCAGAATTTTGTTAAGTTAGTTCGATGACGGGTTAACGCTCGGCATCGAATCGGATTAAGACTAAAATAATTCTCAACAATTATTAAACTTTGTTTTTAAATTAATAAAAGGCACTTGGCCGTGGGGGTTCCAAAATATGAGCGCACTTATCTCTAGGAATATTGCTCACCTAAACATTAAGACTATTCGACCGATCGTTAGACCGACGAAGGATTCCTCTTAATGCCCGCTTTACGCTAAGAACCCCGCTATTGGGTGGGGAACCCAATCCGGCAGAACTACGTTTCTCCTCTTTCGAGGGGGCGTACGCAGTTCTCTTTACCCAAGGGGGATCGGTCCATACGTGCAGCCTCTCGGTGTCGCGTATGGATAATGGAAATAGAGCCCACACATCGATTATGTGGTCTTATGCGTCGTTAACGTAAACCTTAAGTCCTTAAATTAAAATAAAAATAAAGTTTTTTAATTATTTCAAATCATTTTTTATGTCCCAATGCTCTTCGATGCCGAAGGCTAAAAGAGATTAGCCACTCATCGGTATGGGGACGGCTTTATGTTTTTAGGTGGAGCGTGAGTGTTAAATTAAGCACTGAACAATTATAAGAGAAAACACGAAAAATAGGACAATTAGATAAATTGAAGGCTAATTGATGCAGGCACTCACGCACACTTCAAAACCATAAAGAAAGTTAAATAAAGCAAGCCCTACTCAAATGAGTAGGCGGAAATAAATGCACACACGCACACACTCTTCTTAATTGAAGAAAGCGATAAATAAAGCGGTAAAATTATCTCCTACACGCACGCACTCTACATAATTGAGAAAGCGATAAAATTGCAAGTCCCGGCTCAAATGAGTGGGCGGGAGTAAATTTATCTCATACACGCACGCACTCTACTTGAAAGTAAAACACACACACGCACTCTACAGAAATGAAAACACACGCACCCACACAAAGTTTTCCTACTCAAGTGAGTAGGAAGAAAATGAAAGCAGTAAAAAGACAAGTCCCACTCAAACGAGTGGGCGGGAAATGAAAACAGAGCGCCATTTAACTCTTAACGAGTAGGCGGAAATAAATGCATACGCACACACGCACTCTACAGGAGTTGAAATAAAGCAGTAAAACCTAACTCATACACGCACACACACTTGCAAAAATAAGAAAAACAAAGTGCTCAGAAAATTAAAACGACTGCATTTCTACCGCTAGAATGCGGTAGAAATGCATAAAAAGTGAAAATAAAAATTAACCGAGCGAAATTGTTTTGCAAATAAACGCAAAATGGAAGTACTCGGAAAATTAATACAACTGCATTTCTACCGCTAGAATGCGGTAGAAATGCATACAAAGATGAAATAAAAATTAAAGGGACTAAAAGTTTTGAAATTAAAAAACTAAAATGAAGTGAGCGAAAAATTATAACGACTACATTTTTATTCATAAGTTTTTATAAAACCTCCAAAAAAGTGAGAATAAAACTAAAAAGGAACGAGAAGTTTTACATTCCTAAGAGCCTAAGTTAAAGAAAATAAAAACGAACACTTTTAGGGGAGTTTTTATAAAAACTATATGAATGAAAATGGTAAAGAAGAAAAAGCTAAAGCTAAAAAGAGCGGAAAATGAAAACTAAATGGACGGCACAACGGCTAGAAATGCCGATAAATCCTAAATCTAACTAAGTTATGAAAGCTATAAAAATGAAAACATAAAAGAAACACAAAAAGATGAACGAAAAATTGCTTAAGTAGGCGCATTCAAATGGATTTTTCATACTAATGAAGAGAGAAAAATTCAAATTTTATTAAAGTAAAAACCCTAATACAAACTAAGAGAGAGAGAGGGGGAGAAATTCTCCTTACATAAGTATGGAATCCAAATGGGCAGCACCTCCCCTAAGCAAAGTGGTCAAAAAAGGTGGACAAAATAAGCTTCCTGGAAGCTCTTATTTATAGACAAATTTTCGGGTTGGTCACGCCCGTGACTAGGGCGTGGCAGGGGGGCGTGTCGACACTATTCATGAGCTGATCGGGTGACTTGACTGGAAAGTTGACTTCGGCTGAAAACGTGGCGGTCACGCCCTAGGTCACGGGCGTGACATGTGTCAGTCACGGGCGTGACTGGGGCGTGTCGGGGAGGTCGATTTGGGCGCGGTCCGGCCGCAAAGTCGCGCGCGTCACGTCGGGCCTGGTGGCAAGGTCACGCCCATGTCACACCTTGACACGGGCGTGTCGAAGGGCGTGTCGAAGGGCGTGTCGAAGGGCGTGTCGACTGGGTTTGATGACTGCCGATCGTCGAGCTGGCACCTGTGGTCGGCGATCGTCGAGGGCATGACACGGGCGTGTCGGTCATGTGACACGGGCGTGTCAGTCAACTTTTTGACTATTTTTGGAATTTTTCTGGAAATTTTCTGCAATAAAAATAAAGCTAAGTTAGAAATAATTTTTACAAAAATAAGCAATTTATTGGATAAAACAGATAAAAAAAGACAAAAAACAAACAAAATTGACTTAAATAAAATACGAAAATATAGGTATATTTACAACTCATCAGTCTTCCTCAGAGAAATCCTCTAATCTTGCTGTAGTAGGTGCTGATTGCACCAGCGAACTCAGAAACCCTTCAGATTTTTCAATTGAAGTTCTTGGTTCTGCAATAATGGCGGATGAAGACGACGAACTCCCGCTTCTTGTTTTTCAGAATGTTAATCATATTAATTGATTTGATCTTAATCTCAGCTATTATTTATAACCTCGTCGATTTGTGGGATGTTTAACACGTGTCCTAGTTTTAACGGTAGTTGAAACCTCAGCTTAATCAAAATGATATCCAATGTAGACTGGCGGCGACGTTAATGTCGATTTGCAGCAATTAAGTAACAAAATAGAAAACCGTTGACTTGTTGACTTTGCTAACGTCAGTATCATTCTGGACTTAGCCAAAATCAAGCAATACCTCAGAAAACTTTAGTTCGACGAACTCTAAACTCAGCTTGACCAATGCAGGGCTCAGCTCGTCGAAATCAAGCAATACTTTAGAAAAATTCAGTTCGACGAACTCAAAACTTAGTTCGACGAATCCAGAACTCAGCTCGATGAAAATAAGCAATACTTCAAAAAACTTCAGTTCGACGAACTAAAAACTTAGTTCATCAAATCCAGAACTCAGCTCGACGAAAACAAGTATCATTCCAGAAATCCTCAGGTCGACGAACAGGTGAAAGCTGAGTTCGATGAAATTTGAACTTAGCTCGACGAAATGACTGCTCAGCTTGACGAAAACTGGATAAGCAATACTTTGACAAATCTGGACTTAGAATTTTCTTCAGCTCTGCTAGGCATTGAGTGGCGTTGAATGTATATGTCATTCTCAACGAATCTGGACTTAGAATTATTTCTGCTCTGCTAGGCGTTGGGAGCGTTGAGTGTATATCCCTCACTCAACGCTTTTTCCCTTAGTCATATTCTTCAGCTTTCTGCCTGACGGCGTTGAGAGCGTTGAGTGTATAAGCTTCACTCAACGCTTTTTGCCTTAGCCATATTTTTCAGCTTTCTGCCTGATGGTGTTGAGAGCGTTGAGTGTATAAGCTTCACTGAACGCTTCTGGAATTAGTCGATTTTCTATAATCTTGCCTTCTTCCTGAATTTTGGCATTGATAGACTCAGCATGGCATTGAGTGATGAAGCTTCACTCAACGCTTCTGGACGTAGTTGATTTTTTGGCTTCCACTGCTTAGGCTTTGACATGATATTCTTGTCTCAACGATTCTGGCCATATGACATTGATAGCGTTGAGTGTATATGCCTCACTCAATGCTTCTGGACTTTGCCAAATTTCTACCTTGTCAATACTGTAAGCTTTGACTGTCAACCCTCCTCAGTGCTATTAGTTGTATGGCTTTGAGAGCGTTGAGTGAGCTTGCCTCGCTCAGCTCCTGTGGACTTAGCCAAATTTCTGACTTTCAGCCTATCACTTTGAGTCCATCTGTCATTGTCTCTTGAACTATATGTCCAATCATTATGACAAAGACCAACATGTATGCATGAACTTAAACACACATCAAATATAACTATGTGTATACCATTGACCTGTTTGACTTATTACAAATCTAGGACATTAGGATCAATGGGCCTAACATTGTGGGCAATGGACCCAACAGAAACTTCACTTCTATCGGGCCAAACAGAACGTAATAGCCCGCTCCCACCACATTGGTCACTAAGAAGTGGTTCTTCTTCATGCCTGGTACGTGATAAACACTCCTTAAGGTGAGTGGACCCTTATCACTACCTAAAGAAATGACACCCTCCTTCTCGACTGCATGAATTGTATCATCAGCAGTTATGATAGCTTCGTTAACTGAGAAACTCCACAACTAGGACAACTTCGACTCATCCCGGGTGAGGTGGTGACAACACCCCGAGTCCACTATCCAGTCATCTTGGTAGTCGATGGTGGACAAGGCACAGACACACGTGCCTATCATTAACGAATTCCTCCATCTAATTTTCTCAATACTGGAACCAGCTACCTCTTTATTTACAACATACCCCGACTGTAGCTTGACCTTGAAGTCCTTCTTGAAGTGACCCAGCTGGTTGAATCTGTAATACCTTAGCCTTTCCTTCTTCTTGCAATCACGCTTAGGAGCATAACTCCTCTCTTGCTGATATGAAGTTGAAGGGCCATCACTGTTGGGTACATTGGAAAATGTGTACTAGATTTGGAGAAGCCACAACTTAGTCAATGATATGCATCAATGTGTATTTGATAGAAGTTTGAGTTTCAGTGTGCATGTTTAAAAATTTGACGGAAAATTTTCTAAGTACAAATGTCGACACTTGTGAAGAAACTGTGTTGACACTCAGGAAACTTGTGCCGACATTCAGGCAAGCTGTGTTGACACTCAGGCAAATTTTGTTGACACTCAGGGAAGCTGTGTCGGCACTCAGGAAACTTGTGTCGACACCCAGGCAAGCTGTGTCGACACATAGGCAAAATGTATCGACACTACGAGAAGTTGTGTCGACACCCAGAATTTGTGTCGACACTTATAAAGAAGCTGTGTCGACACTCAAAGCTATGTCGACACCTAAACAAGCAGTTGTGTCGACATCCAGAATTATGTCAACAACTTAAAACAGATTTGTGTCGACACTTATATCAGAAGATGAGTCGACACTCAGGAGCTATGTCGACACCTGAAGCAATTGTGTCGACACACAGGACTTGTGTAGACACACCAACTCTCAAAAGGCTGTGTCGAGTTCAGAAGTAATTGTGTCGATACACAGGACTTGTGTCGACACACACTCAACGCCATTTGACAAACACTCAACGCTATCTGTATGCAACAAAAATGTCGAGACAAAAAGCTGTTGTGTCGACACACAGGACTTGTGTCGACACATACAACAAAAAGCATTGTCAAGAAGCAGAAGTATGACTGTATCGACACTTGGAGTAATTGTGTCGACACCATGAAGACTTGTGTCGACACTTGGAGTATTTGTCTCGACACCTTGAAGACTTGTGTCGACACTTAGCCTATATGTGTCGACACATGTGGAGCAGTCTGCTGAGTGTTGTATGCTGAGATGGACAGACATTGAAGAACCTGGTGATGTGACTGGTGACTTTATAGCTGCCATAACTAACTGGTCTGACACCATTGACAGAACTGTCAGAAGTCTGTTATGAACCGGATCAGCCGGTAACCATGATGCAAGCTCTATATAAGAGACAGATCGGAAACGATTCAAAAAAAACGAGAAAAAAGATCTCTGGATCATAAATAAGAATTCTGACAGATCAAGAGCTGTCTTCAAGGAGGATTCAAAGTTCAAACTGAATCTTAAGAAGAAGCTGACTGAAGATCAACTTCAATATCAAGAGGTGATCCACCTTATTTGTTCTAATCAAGAAGCTTTGAAAAGCTAAGTTAGGTTGGATCAGAAGGATCAGTCTATACAAGAACTGGTCAAGAAGACAACATCAATAGAGAAATCTAGCTAGTGAAGTTTTCAGATACTCTTTACTCATAAATTCTTGGAGTATCTATTGTTGGATCTGAGATTGTAAGCCTAAATTATAAAGGTTGAGGTAGGGTTGTGTGCCTGAGGTAGGACTTGTGGTAAGTTTGAGTTATAATCCTAATTATAAAGGCTGAGGTAGGGCTAAGGCCTGAGGTAGGATTCTAGAGAAGAATCTGAGGTAGGACTTGTGTTAAGTCTGAGGTGTAGGAACCATCTGTGGTTCTGAGATTGTAAGATCTGTGGATCTGAGCCAGTGGAAGGAAGTTAGGCTGAATCCAGTTATCTGCTGGATAGGCGAAGGGGGAAAGTGGATGTACCCATATTTTTGAGAACCACTATAGATCTAGTGTTTGCTGTGTTGTGTTAATTTTCTGTAGATATATTAATCTGTGCTGAAAGGAGATAAATATCTATTTGCTTAAAAATAATAAAGAGACTTAATAAGTTAAGAACCTATTCACCCCCCCCCCCCCGCTAGGTATTTAGGGTCTTGAAACAAAGTCTTTCAAGTGGTATCAGAGGGAGGTTCCTCAAAATTTTACCTAACAGTTAGAGGATTTCTCCAAGGACAAAAACAGATTACAAGAATGGGTTCAAGTGAAAATTAAAAGGAGTTTGGATCTATGAAATTGCCCATATGCAAGAAAGAATCTTTTGGCATTTGGAAAGAAAGGGTCAGGCTATTTATGGAAGCATCTGATCCAAGAATTTATATCACAGTACAGGAAGGCCCCTTCATCCCAATGAAGGTTTCAGTTCTTGATGCAAACATTCAAACTCCAAAGAGTTATTTAGAGATGGCTAAGGATGACATCATTTTGTCTACATTAGATAAAAGAGTTCAGAATATAATTATAAGTGTCATAGATGATGCAACATTCCAGAATCTTGTGCACTGTGAAACTTCCAAATAAATGTGTGATACATTGATTGTCTATATGGAAGGCACAAAAGAAGTCAGAGAGGACAGAAAGTCTATTCTAAAGCAGGAATATGAGAGCTTTAGGCAGAATAAAACTGACAGCATAGTTGAATGCTATAAAAAGTTTTTCAGAATAGTGAATGAACTAATGACATATGGAAGAGTCTTTAGTACTTATGAACTGAATGACAAGTTTCTTAGGTCCCTAACAAAGGATTGGGACACTAAGATATGTGCAATCAGGGAAGTGACAAGACTGGCTGACAAACCTCCTCCTACACTTTTTGGAAAGCTATTTCCATATGAAATGCAGCTTACTGCTAGGAAAGAGGAAGAGAAGGGCAGCAGATCTGAACATAAAGAAAATTCAGTAGCCTTCAAGGCTGAGGACTCAAGGATGGGTAGGATAAAATCTCCTTCTCCACCTAGAAGGAGTACTGAAGCAGAAGAAGGTGATCCTGAAACGAGTACATCAGATAATCATACATCTGATGAAGACTTTGCTGCCTTCACAAGACAATTCCAAAGGTTCATGAAGAAAAAGAATTGGAGAACCATGCCCTCATCTACATCCTATTCCAAGGATGAATACTATAGGAAGAAGAAAACACCTAAGGAAGATAGGTATGCTTCTAAAACTGGCAAACAATCTAATTCTAAGATTGTGTGTTATTACTGCAACAAGTCTTAGCATGTCATAGCTGACTGTCCTGATAAAAGAAAGGAGTCAAAGGACAAGAAGAAGCAACAAATCAAAGGCAAGAAGGAGAAGTTTCTAGTGGCTCAGAAAGAGAAGAGTTGGACAGACTCTTCATCTTCAGAATCTGGAGAAGAAGAGGCGGAAGTATATGTTGGACTCTTCTCAACAGAAGAGGATTCTAGGGAACTAGAATTCCTACAGATGTTGGACTCCATAAATGAAGTAGAAGAGTATTAGTGTAAAGGGCTGATGGCTCTATCTGAAGAATAAAAGTGCCAAGATCAGCCTGGACCAAGTAAGGTAAACAATTCACCCCTAGTCTAAGATTACTTTACAGGATCAGAATCAGAAGCATTTTCTTCAAAAGAAGTGGATGGATCTGAGTCTGAGGGGGATGTTCACCAACTCATTAATGAGTATGGTGGGTTGTTGAATGCTCTAAAGAAGAGCAAGTTTCTTGTTAAAGAGCAAGCCAAAGAGATTGAGTCTCTTAAGCTAGCTGCAGTAGATTAAGCAAAACTGCTGGATCAAAAACTGAATGAGATTGCCAAATTGAAAAACATTATAGTTATTCAGATGGGCACAATCTCATTCAAAGAGAATCATATCAAGAAACTGGAGGGAAAACTTCAGCAAGAGAGAGCTAGTGGCAAAATTTTCCAAACCAAAATCAGTCTTACCTTTGATAGACAATTTTGTTTCACAAAAAGGAAAGACTGGTCTAGGCTATAAGGGAAGAACTAAGGCTACCAATTCTTACAGAAAAGGTAAAGCCCTAGTTCAGCCTCAAGCTGTCAATCCCCCTATTTTATTTAAGAAGGTAGTGATTCCTACTAACAGGTATGATCATGACATTACTCATGGTCACTGCGAGCATGAAAATTACATGAGCAAGGTGGTAATGCCAATAGACCAATCTTTAGGCATGCCAATCATATTCAAGAGGAGTTCTTGAAGAATGATGTTCCAGCACCATCACTTAATAAGTCTACTGGTAATAAAGTTAGAAGACCTGTACCTAACAAATAGGTATAATAGGTTTGAGTGTTGGTGTTGTGGCAAGATGGGCCACTTTGCCATGGATTGCTGGTTTAACTCAAGAGTTAAATCCAAAAGTAGGATTCCTGTTAGATCAGTTACAGGATTTCAAACTAACAAGGACCTAGGACCCACTAGCAAGTTTGGTTCTAAGGGTAAGTGATTCCTTATTTGTTGTAAGTGAATCCAAGTGATCATACCCTTATATGGTACTTAAATAGTGGTTGTTCTAGATGCATGACTGGAACCAGGAGAGTGCTAAGGGACTATGTGCCCATAGAGAATGGACCCAAAGTTATCTTTGGTGGATCAGAAAAGGGAATCATAAAAGGATTTGGTAACATCTCTTGTGATTCAATTACTATCACCAAAGTGGCTTATGTAAAGGGTTTAAAACATAATCTGATTAGCATAAGTCAACTTAGTGATCTAGGTTATGATATTTTTTTCCTCAAAGGGGAGTGTCTGGTAAAAAGGTCAAGTGATCAAGAGATCATTTTGACTGGCACTAGGAAAGGAAATGTGTATTATCTTAACCTAGATTGTGAGTCTAACAACTCACCTATTTGTTTGGTTGCAGGAGAGAAAGCTTCTATGTATGTCAAATGGCACAAGAGGCTAGCTCATCTGGGCTATAAGTTAATAGGACTGCTATTCAGCTTGGGATTAGTGAGGAATGGTCCTCAAGTTAAGTGCATAAAAGAGGGTGTGTGCTCAGCTTGCCAAAAAGGCAAGCAAACTAAGTCCTATTTTCAGTCACTTGACATCAAAGATTCAAAGAGATGTTTGTATCTTATGTATATGGATTTGTTTGGTCCTATGCTAGTCCATAGTCTTGGTAGGAAAGCATACACACTTGTTATTGTGGATGACTCTTCTAGATTTACATCTTGAGGCAGAAATCTGAAACCCCAACTATTTTCCAGACTTTTGTCAAACAAATACAGAATGAATACAACAACTCAGTGGTCAAAATCAGAAGTGACCATGGAACTGAATTTCAGTCTGAATGTATGAAAAAAATTTGTGAAGAACTTGGGATTCATCAGGAATTCTCTTCACCTAGAACTCCTCAGCAAAATGGTGTTGCTGAAAGGAAGAATAGGACTCTAATTGAAGCCAGTAGAACTACTGAATGACACTACTCTCCCTGAATACTTCTGGGCTAAGGCAGTAAATACTGCATATCATGTGCTCAATAGGATCTCCATCAACAAGAAACTCAAGATGACTCCCTACCAGATTTTAAAAGGCAGAAAACCAAACATATCTTATTTCAGAATCTTTGGTAGTAAGTGTTTTGTACTAGTCAATTATAAATACTACCAAACTAAGTTTGCTGCCAAATCCCTAGAAGGGATATTTGCTGGGTACAGCAACCATAGTAGAGCATACAGGATCTACAACTTGACTACTCAAGTTGTAGAAGAATCTATGCATGTTGTATTTGATGAGTCAATGTTTATTAACAGTGAATTGTCTAGTTCTTCGGTTAGTTCTACAAGTCTAACAGATAAGCTGGACAAGCTGACCATCAATGAAGATGTTACTGCTAATCTGGATGAAGACAAAGATGCCAGCTATCCAGGGGGAGATCAAGTCCCTCTGGGTGAAGAATAAAATGTGGAGCATCAAGATGAGGAAACTAGAGATAGCCATAATGCTGACAGAATTCCTCCAGCAAGGAGACACCTGAAGGATCATCCAGCTCATCAGATCATTGGTGATGCAAGTCAGGGTATTCTAACAAGGAGCAGGAGCATGAACACAGCTTTATGTTCTAGCTTCCTGTCTCAGATAGAACCCAGGAAGATTGAAGAGGTCATGCAAGACACCAACTGGATTGATGCAATGTAAGAAGAGCTCAGTCAGTTCAAAAGGTGTAAGGTTTGGGAACTAGTGCCAAAACCTAAGGATCACAACATAATAGGGACTAAGTGGATCTACAGGAACAAGCTTGATGAGAATGGCATAATAGTCAAGAACAAGGCTATACTGGTAGCAAAAGGCTACAGGCAAGAGGAAGGTATTGATTTTGATCAAACCTTTGCTCCAATGGCAATGTTGTAGGCAATAAGGCTATTCTTGTCCTATGCTGCCTATCAAGGGTTCAAAGTATATCAAATGGATGTGAAATAAGCATTTTTGAATGGTGATTTAAAAGAAGAAGTCTATGTAGAACAACCCTCAGGTTTTGTAGACTCTCACTTTCCTAATTATGTGTATAGGCTTAGGAAAGTTCTATATGGTTTGAAACAAGCTCCAAGGGCTTGGTATGAAACCTTGTCTGCCTTTCTCATTGAGAATAAATTCTCTAGAGGAAAGATAGGCAAAACTCTATTCTATAGGGAATCAAAAGGCAAGATAATACTAGTCTGGATATATGTGGATGGCATTATCTTTGGTTCTACTGAAAACAGCCTTTATAGGAAGTTTGCCAAACTTATGCAAGGAAAGTTTGAGATGAGCAGTATGGGTGAGCTGAAGTTCTTCTTGGGACTTCAAGTTAGACAAACTGAGAGTGGGTTGTCCATATCCCAGTCTAAGTTCACCAAGGAGTTGATTAAGAAGTATGGTTTGGACTCAGCTTCTACAATGAAAACTTCAATGGGAACAAGTATGCCTATATGCAAAGATGAAGCAGGGAAACCTGTTGATGAGTCTTTGTATAGAGGGATAATTTGCTCCCTACTATACTTGACTGCTAGTAGACCTGACATCATGTATGTAACGTGTGTTTGTGCTAGGTATCAAGCATGCCCTAAGGAATCTCATATACTGCAGTTCAAATAATTTTGAGATATCTTAAGGGCACACCTAATCTAGGCCTTTGGTACCCCAAGAATAGAGATTTTCTATTAACAGGTTTCTCAGATGCAGATTTTGCTGGATGCAAGGAAGACAAAAAAGTACCACAGGAACCTGTCAGTTCCTTGGTGGGAGGCTGGTGTCATGGAGCAGCAAGAAGCAAACCAGTGTAGCTATATCAACAGCTGAATCAGAATATATAGCTGTTGGTAGCTGCTGTGCATAATTGATGTGGATGAAGCATCAACTAGAAGATTATGACATCTAGGTAAGTAGAATACCATTATTTTTTTATTCTACAAGTGCTATTTCTATTGCTAAGAATCCTGTGTCACACAGTAGGACCAAGCATATAGAAATAAAATTTCATTTTATTAGAGAACATGTTGAAAAGGAAAATATTAATCTAGAGTTTATAAAAACAGATAATCAAATAGCTGATATTTTCATTAAACCACTGGATGAAACTAAATTCAATAATTTCAAAATTGAATTGGGTATGTTGAATCTAGAATAGGTTAACAAAAGTTTCCATGAGTAGCATCAGTAAGCACCAAATTTCTCTTGAAATTTGTCTAAGTACAATGTTTGTGTCGACACAAGCAAGTTGTGTCGACACACTCAGTATTTTGTGTCGACACAAAAAAAGGATGTGTCGATACAGAAACAGTATCTGTGTCGACAGGAGAAATAAGTGTCGACACAACCTTGTCGAGACAAAAAGTCGTGAGGATATTTGTGTCGACACAAAAAGTCAGTGTCGACATAACTCTGTCGAGACTTAAGTTGTCAGTGTCGACACAGACGCAAGTATGTCGACACAGACTCAAGTATGTCGATACATAGATGTGTCGACTTAAAATACGTTTTGTCGACTTAGAAATTAGTATGTCGACACATAATTATGTCGACTTAACTTTAGTTCTGTCAAGACCTAGGTCATTTTTGTCGACACAAAAACTGATTTGTCGACTTAAGCCCGACTTTTGATCTGCCCTTTACTCGAGTACTATAAATAGGTAAATCCAAAATCTGGTCGACCACGCTATCAGAATTTTTGACTCTACACCTTCTGTCGACATAGACCTTCTCTTCTCTTCTCCTCTAGCACTTACGACAATGGTGTCACACCAAGATGATAAGGTTAATGAAGGGTATGAACTGGTTCGTGACGGTTTCACGACAACTTCTAGTGAAATTCAGGGAGTTATAGCCCTAATTTCTGAAAATGGATTAGAATTCTTAGTCTCTGAATCAACCAAGATATGGAAAAAGGAAGAAATGGAGTTCTACACAACCGCTACTGTGGACTCTAGCGGAAAGAAAATCAAAGCATCCATTCAAGATACCCAAGTGAAGCTCACTTTGAAATCTATCAGGAAAGCATTACATCTGCCATTGATTAAGGAAACAGACAAAATTGCTCCTTCCCAAATAACTGAAGCATTAAGCTGGTGTGGACTGAGTCCCAGCATTAAGATTGGATCATCAATCAATAGAAAAGGGATGAATTCCCAAGGAAAATTTCTTTCTGAAGTTGTGAGCAAGGTGATCATCTACAAGACTGGTGGGCATGATAAGATATCTGCCCACATGTTCAATCTGATGGTAAGGGTTATATTTAAGATTAACACTGACTGGGCAGCAGTAGTGTTTGATAAAATTCAAGAAGGAATCAAAAAACCTAATCTGGGAAGGATCCTCAGTCTTTGCTTAATATCAGTAATTCCTGATGTTCTGAAACATGCAAATGGTTCCAAGATAAATCACATGAGAAGAATGGATGTAAGGATTCTGTCTAGGTGGGATAGAGTTATGACCAAAGAAGTCCCTGCTCCTAAGGAGCACACTAAGAAAGGTAAGAAGAAGAAGGAAGAAGTGGTACAGGATAACTCCTCCAGTGATTCTGAGGAGGCAGTAGTCTTCAGTTCTGATGAAGATTAGCAACAACAAGATGTTCATGCTCAAGCAAAAGAAAATGAGCATCAGGAGCAACAAGTTGAATCTACTCCATGGGAGAAAATCGAGAAAAAGAAACAGAGTTGCCTGCCCAAGGGGGAGGTATTAACAATACTGTCTTGGATAGTGACTTAGCTGCAGACACAATAATGGATATTGTATCTGAAATAACCTCTACAGCTGAAGTAACTGATAAAAATGATGCTCAATATAAGCCAGTAAGTTTCTTCTCAACACACTAGTGATGAATTATAGTATTCTCCTCAAAAATTATTCAAAGGGACACTTTTGTTTAACAATAAAAGTGGTCTTTCAAGTGGTTATTCAAGTGGTATTAGTCTTTTTAGTTTTTTTTTAAAAAAAAACTAATCTTATTCCTTCTAAACAGATACAACACGAATTTACAATGGAAGAATTGTTTCCTGATTCTCTTCCTGATAGGACTGAGGGGAAGAACATTGAAAAAGAAAAGGAAATCCCAAGGACTGAGTGGGAGTTATCCAAGGATACCCCAGCTGAAAAGGACACTGTTGATATTGAAAGTACATCTGAATCTTCTGAAGATGAAGAAGCCACAATGGCTAAGAAAAGAAAGCTGGCTATGTTAAAGAAGAAGAGCTCTGACAAGAAGGCTTTGCAAGTGGAAACAGCACCATCTGCATCAACTGTGCACTTCAGTTCTTTACTGGTCCAGATGCAACTGAAACTAGATAATCAAAGACAATCTATAGAGCAATATGTGGATGAAATTCACAAGGAGTTACAGTTTCAGTTGGCCCAGGACATCAAATCCATTATATTTGAAGTAAATCAACATAAGAAGGAGATGACAGATTGCTTCCATAAAGGAGGTAATGATGTGGTGTTTTTGGACGAGCAACAGAAAAATATCCAAGCTAAAGTTGATGAGATTGAAGTAAAGCAGGGATATGTCCTAGAGAATCAGATAAGGATGAATGAAAATCTCAAGGATTCACATCATGAAATATTGAAAAAGCTTGTTGATTCTAGCACTACTCTGAAGGATGAAATCTTAAAGCAAATCCAGGAAGATATATCAGCTATTAAAACCACATTTCAAGAATCTCAGGAGAAAATTAAAACTTTCCTAACAAAGTTCAGAGCTTATTTTAAAGAAGGAACTGAATATCTAGCTGATCAAGTCAGATTCTAGAAGGAAGATTTGCGAGATCATATTGCAAGAGAAGTCATAAAGGGGGAGAGAGTACTAGTCAAAGCCGGCTCTGACCATGCTAAATTGACTACCAACAGCATCAGAGCCACTCTTGGATATCCTCCTCTATGTGATGATGCTAATGTAGCTGAGTCTGGGATTCAACCTGAATACTTTGAAGGAGATTAGCCTGAAGTTGCTCAGGTGATCTACCCCCCAGTTGATTTTGAAATGATTCAAGAAGAAGTGCTGAAGATGTATAGTCCTCCACCAGAGGTACAAAATGTAATTCTTGGAAAGGTTGAAATGTCAGAAGCTGCATTGGAAGCTCAGAAGGAAGCTCAACTCTCTAAGAAGAGATTCAGAGAGCAGGCTGAATTGAAACTAGATTTTGAGCAATGGAGCCCAACTTCTAGAAATATCATACTTACTGCCTGGAAAGCTATTAAGGATAAAACCCATGACAGGGGTAAGTGGTATTCTGAGCAAGAATGGAATAAGTATCAAGCTGGACAAGAAGCAATTCTACAGCATAGAAGAAGTGCTAAGGCTGGGAAGCTACCTGCAAATGCTCAAGAGTCAAGCAAGTAATTCCCTAAACCTTTTCACTATTTTGAAAGACAAAAGATCAAGGCTGAAGAATTGTAGAATAAAGCTCTCAAAGGGAAAAAGCTAGCTGAAGATACTGAACCTTCTATGCAGGATAAAATCAAGCCTGGCAAAGGAATAGTTATTAAGGAGCCTAGTCAATAATAGGATTGCTAGGTTTATGTATTAGAACAATGTATTCATTTGTTTCTTTTGTTCTATAAGAAATTCATGTAAACTAAAGTTTTTCTGATTAATGAAATCTATTTCAGTATTAAGTGTTTGTTGTTTACATTGATTATGTAATATCCTGCTCTGAAATGTTTTTACTTCTATTAAAATTTTATTTTATCTTAAGAGATGTATATCTTTGACTAAGGGTTATGACTTCTCCAAATAGGGGGAGATTGTTGGGTATATTGGAAAATGTGTACTAGATTTTGATAAGCCACAACTTAGTCAATGATATGCATCAGTGTGTATTTGATAGAAGTTTGAGTTTCATTGTGCAGGTTTAAAAATTTGAAGGAAAAATTTCTAAGTACAAGTGTCGACACTTGTGAAGAAACTGTGTCGACACTCAGGCAAGCTGTGTTGACACTCAGGCAAATTGTGTCGATACTCAGGGAAGCTGTGTCGATACTCAGGAAGCTTGTGTCGACACTCAGGCAAGCTGTGTCGACACACAGGCAAAATGTGTCAACACTCAGGGAAATTGTGTCGACACCCAGAATTTGTGTCGACACCCAGAATTTGTGTCGACACCCAGAATTTGTGTCGACACTTATAAAGAAGCTGTGTCGACACTCAAAGCTATGTCGACACCTAAACAAGCAGTTGTGTCGACATCCAGAATTGTGTCGACAACTTAAAACAGATTTGTGTCAACACTTAAATAAGAAGATGAGTCGACACTCAGGAGCTATGTCGACACCTGAAGCAATTGTGTCGACACATTGGACTTGTGTCGACACACCAACTATCAAAAGGTTGTGTCGAGTTCAGAAGTAATTGTGTCGACACACAGGACTTATGTCGACACACACTCAATGCCATTAGACAAACACTCAACGCCATTTGTCTGCAATAGAAATTTCGAGACAAGAAGCTGCTGTGTCGACACACAAGACTTGTGTTGACATATACAACAAAAAGCATTGTCAAGAAGCAGAAGTATGACTGTGTCAACACTTGGAGTAATTGTGTCGACACCATGAAGACTTGTGTCGACACTTGGAGTATTTGTGTCGACACCTGAAGACTTGTGTTGACACTTAGCCTATATGTGTCGACACATGTGGAGCAATCTGCTGAGTGTTGTATGCTGAGTTGGACAGACATTGAAGAACCTGGTGATGTGACTGGTGACTTGACAGCTGTCAGAACTAACCGGTCTGACACCATTGTCAGAACTGTCAGAAGTCTGTTATGAACCGGATCAGCCGGTAACCATGATGCAAGCTCTATATAAGAGACAGATCAGAATCGATTCAAAAAAAAATAAGAAAAAAGATCTCTGGATCATACAGAAGAATTCTGACAGATCAAGAGCTGTCTCCAAGAAGAATTCAGAGTTCAAACTGAATATTAAGAAGAAGCTGACTGAAGATCAACTTCAACATATAGAGGTGTTCCACCTTATTTGTTCTAATCAAGAAGCTTTGAAAAGCTAAGTTAGGTTGGATCAGAAGGATCAGTCTATACAAGAACTGATCAAGAAGACAACATTAACAGAGAAATCTAGCTGGTGAAGTTTTCATATACTTTTTACTCATAAATTCTTGTAGGATCTATTGTTAGATCTGAGATTGTAAGCCTAAATTATAAAGGCTGAGGTAGGGCTGTGTGCCTGAGGTAGGACTTGTGGTAAGTCTGATTTGTAAGCCTAATTATAAAGGCTAAGGTAGGGCTGAGGCCTGGTAGGATTCTGGAGAAGAATCTAAGGTAGGACTTGTGTTAAGTCTGAGGTGTAGGAACCATCTGTGGTTCTGAGATTGTAAGATCTGTGGATCTGAGCCAGTGGAAGGAAGTTAGGCTGAATCCAGTTATCTGCTGGATAGGCGAAGGGGGAAAGTGGATGTACCCATATCTTGGGGAACCACTATAGATCTGGTGTTTGCTATGTTGTGTTAATTTTCTGTAGATATATTAATTTGTGCTGAAAGGAGATAAATATCTGTTTGCCTAAAAATAATAAAGAGACTTAATAAGTTAAGAACTTATTCACCCCCCTCTAGGTGTTTAGGGTCTTGAAACAAAGTCTTTCAATCACCACCAGCAGGCTTTTTCTTCTTCTCCCATCTCTTCTTCTTCCCAGAGAAGAGCACCTCACTACCTCCTTCAGAGATAGGTACTCCAACCATCTGTCTAGCTAAGCTCTCTTGCGAAGCCAGTAGGTTCTCCAGCTCCATTAAAGACGGCTGAGTAGCCCATCCTTAAACAAAAGTAATAAAAGCTGCATATTCCTTCCACAAACTACGAATTATGTGCCTTTTCAGCTTCGCTTCTGAAATAGGCTCGTCAGGGTCCAACACTGAAATCACAGCGCACAAGTTCTTCATCTTTAGGAAGAACGTTGAGATAGGAATATCTCCTTGAGTGGCTCTTGCCAACTCATTCTCCATGAATTTTAGTCGTGATATATTCTTCCTATTGAACAACCCATCAAGGGAAGTCCAAATCTCCGTAGTTGACCTATATCTAATGATGTGGTCGAGGAGTTTGGTGAGATAGCCCGCTTAAGCGTAAACTCTACTTTCACATTTGTCTTCCTCTAAGCTCTCACCGCTTCAACATTACCAGCGACAATAGTCACCTCTTGCCTGTCGTCTCCGCAGATGACCTCCCACAGGTCCTCCCCCAAAAGATAGCTTTCCATACATGACCTCCACTTCTTGAAGTTTGTTGATGTAAGAAGCTTAATTCCAAGACCTCTTGCAAGTACACCTTCCATTGCACTAACCCGGGTTCACTCAGACTTTTAGAAGAAATAAATCAAATAGGCGGTTGAACACTGCTCAAGCCTCTATTTCCTCTAATACCATGTAAAAATTTGTGAACCACGAAAAATGGGAAACCAGTTGTAGGAACACTCCAACCAGAACCAATCCAAGTAAACCAAATGCAACTAGAAGAGTAAGAAAACCTTATACTACCAAAATTCTTTACAAGGCGAGGTATACATGGCGAGACATGATTTACCGATGTAATTGATGGAAACAAAAAAAGAAAGTACAAATCTAGCAGCACAGTCTGAATGAGTAAATGCCAACTCTGCTGAGCTGTACTATGGAGTTTGCTAAAGCCGCCAAGTCGCTAGACCGCAACCTAGCCGAGCGAACAACCCGTTATTCTAATGCTGAAGTACTCTATTCGCTACTCCACAAGCTGCCTAATTACAAGGTCATCTAGCCGCCAGATTCACGCGAATAGCTGCTGCCGAACTGAACAAGCCGCCAGAAACGGACAGCTTATTGAACTGGGAAAGAGTTGTCTGAGAGAAGACCGTCTCGTTGCAATCCGCGACCTACTGCTAACCGCTGATTGTAACTGCAGAGTTCGTACTGATCCCTAACCAAAGCCAGAACCAAGTCACTGGCTTCTCAACACTGTCCGCACAATCTGCACAGAAAAAAATCAGTCAACAACTCAAACCGTGTGAACACAAAAAACATGTCCCCAGCAACCACCTGAGCTCACTTACTGTTCATTCGATTGTATTGTTGATGTGACAGGGGGTCCTATTTATAGGAACGGAGAGAAGTGCGATCACCTCCCTAGCCGATAGGATCACCACTTTATCTCGCGACGAGCACTGAGTGTATCCGCACAGTCGCAGACACAAAGCCAGTCCGCCTTGTTGCCACAACTAGGCTAGACTTGTCCACCACACAAGCGGACCCTGTAGAAACTCCACCAGTCCACGCACAAGCGGACACAACTCCAGTCCGCTCGCCTCTGCGGACACTACTCCAGCCCGCACACTCCGAGCCCGCAGTTAGAGCACACAAGGCCGACAACTACCGAACTTGGCGGACATAGAAAACAGTCCTTATAATCCGCACGATCTCCCAGACTAAGCACACTTGGACTTGTTACAGATCCAGACCAAGTCCACACCATCAGCCATCCTTGATGCGAACACAGCACTAGAGGATACGAGGGCCAGTCCGCACAAACCGACGAACTGCACGATTACCGCCAAACCGCACCAGAGCAAGATCAAGGCACGAGGCCATGCCGATCTCCCGAGCAACAAACCAGTCTGCATCCCGGACTTCGTGAACTGCAAAAGAATCCGCAACACCCGTGAATACCAAACCTATCCGCCCAGTTACCTCCTGGGAACAAGCCAACTGCAGAACAACTGGTCGACCTGGCTAGTCGCCAATCCTGTTCGCATAGACCACACGATCAGACCGCCTAGACCTCCACAAATGTCCGTCCAATCTGCGCGGACAACCCTCCCAGGCTGCCACTTTCACTTCAAAAAATTCAACAAGACTTGCAGGAGCCGGTCAACGATCACTGATCATTGGGCTGACATCTTTAGATATTCTATTTGTTGAGTGATTCATTCATCAGTCAAACGAACGACGGTCAATGATCGTTGATCACTGAGCTTGCTTCTTCAGGCTTGGATTTGTGAGCATCCTGTTCGTCGAACAAAGATCGGCGGACGACGATCGTTGATTGTTGATCTTTCCATGAGATCAATGATCATTGAGCGCTCTGATCCCCAATCAACAATTGTCGGTTATTGAATGTTGATTGCAAAACTTTCTTTTAAGGGATATCTTCCTTTGCTTTGTTTCAAGGACTTCATTTAATGAGAATTATGTTACTTTCTTACCTAATATTTTGTGGAGTTCTATATCATCAATTTCCTAACTTTGTTACAATAAATCTTTAGGTATTTTCCCAATATTATCATATCACATATAACAAATAGGTCTTGGGCGTCAAAACTTAAGTGTGATCGAAAATAACATTTAAGTGCACCCGAACATGATTGTGAAGATTGTAACTATGGTATGGATATTCTCAACATGAATTAGGAAAATTAATTCAAAATATCTATTTGGATGATATAATGATCTAAGCCTGATTGAGGCCCACATCCAATTGTAGAGTAATCATGATGAAGAATGTGGCGGTGGGCCGTTTGTTAACTATTATACAAGACTCTGTATGGCACGGTGATGGCGGTCATCAACATTGGAGTTAAATTGTCATTCGTTGACGCTCACCTAAGTAACTTCATCTATTTTTATGTTCAACAGATGATATTTGTTAGGTGATCCTCAACGAATGATGGTTTAAGCCATGCGTTTACGACCGCCACCACCGTGCCAAACGGAACATAAATCTTAGAGCAAGACCTCTCTGTTCCGGTGGCCTTGGCCATGAAATCAAGTTGACTATAGGTAAATCCTCAGGCACTGAAATCAGCATTGGGCGACTATTGTTGTGCTTGAGTTTATCTTTTTTTGCATCGACTTCTCCACCGTTGAGTAAAAAGATACTATATTACTGTGGAGCAGCACATGAACGCACAATGTAGTATTGCTGGATGACTTCATTAACCTCATTCTTAATGCCATCAATCCATTTTTTATAGGAAAACTTTTTAAAGCACCTCCGGCGAAGCTCATTATTTAATTTTGTTTGCTTGCATATAAAAAAATATTTTTGTAAACTTAACATCAGTTATATTCGAGTGTGGCGCGGCGCTTTGCATTTTTAAGTAGTTTTTATTATTATAAAATAATAGATAATTAAATTTTGTAAACATTCTTAAATATTACGAATATGCATCCTCCTAAATATATTTGTTGTTGAATTTTCAGCTTGTAGTTATTATTTATATTTATAAATGATGAGGTTCCTCTTGAATGTTCTAAGTCAAACCAAGAAGTTTTTGACCGAGCACACAGAGGAGAATCAATCCGACCAAACGAGCCGCGCGCATCAAGCCTCGCTCGCCCAGAGACCCAAAAACGTCACGGAAGGAGGGCAAAGCCATTCACACATGGACACGCATGCGCCCATGCGAGAGGCGTGCACGCGAGGGAGGCCAGCCCATGAGCGGGCGTGGCATGCACACGTGCGGCCTGCGTCTGCGCCCTAGAGTGCACCCCTTGCGCGGCCCCCGGCCGCCGCCGACCGCCGCTTGGCAACTGACCCGGACCGCCCAAGGCGCATGTTCCTCATTTCGTGAAAATAGGTGATCCAGGTGATCAAAACGGAGTGACGTCATTAGCCAGCTCAAAATTCGTCCGGGCGCAATTACCAACACGTCCATTCTAAAAACTATAAAAAGCTCCCCCACCCCCCATTTGAAGAAAAGCAACTTTAGGGAGTAGAGAGAGCTCTGAGGTTTTACGGCGTGAACGTGAGACTTAGATCGTTTCTCAGCTTGGAATTCATTTTGCTCCCTCTCTAGCGTGCATAACGCCTGACACTCATTTGGACTCTTTTTTGAGCCCGGGAGAAGGTGCCGGAATTCGCTTTCGCGGATGCTGGCGTGAAGGCATCACAAGTCATCAGGAACTTGACATCTTTCTCCGCGTGAGTGCTCTCTTCAAGGCTCTGACTTTATGAGATTGCTTTCATCAAGACTCCGATGACTTAACATTTTTTTCGACTGGAGTGCTCTCACCAAAGCTCTGAGAACTTAATTTATTTTCTGTTGTTTTTGTATTCAAAGCTTGTAACAGAGAGATGACATGTCACCTTCCGAGAAAACTCTCAAAACTTATAAACTCAGTGAAATAGTGAATTTAGATCGGGCACAGATCCGACCGCGCGAGTTTTCACTATTTCCGTGTTTTTCACACAAAAAAAATATCTTGTCATTTGTTGCTGGATTTTCATTGACTGTTTGCGTCTGGTTCCACTCAGAGTTGAGATAGTCTGATTCTCCGGTTCGGAAAAAAAGCCGGCGGACCCACAATAATACATAATTAGGAAAAAGTAATTATTCAAGTTGTAAGAAATATAATTAAAGTAAATAAAACAAAAACCAAGGTTGTGAGAACCGGACCAGACATTGAACTAGATGATGAAAAGGTTCAAGGTTCAACCGGTCTAACCGGTTCAACCGGTCTAACCGGTTCAACCGGGGTTGAACCGTGAATATATATAAAATATCGTAGCAAGACACATATAAATAAATTTAAATATGTATTGTATAAATTTTAAATATAATATGCGTATTTTTGTTTTTTAATACCTTGAATGATTATGTATAAATTAATTCATACACTTTAACAACAAATAACTAAGTGTTGGAGTGGTTGGTCACTCTATTTCTATAAAAAAGGCCCAAGTTCAAATCCCTTTCAACTCTAAAATTTCAATTTTTATATAAATTAATCAAACCGGTTCCAACAAAACCGCTTGGTTTAGCGGTTTTTGGGTTTAACCGGGCGGTTCGCCGGCTCGATAGCGGTTCTTAGCTAGACCGGTTTTCATAGGTGGACCGGACCGGCCAGTGAACCGGATCACGGTCCGACCGGTTGAATCGGCAGGTCCGATCCGATTTTTAAAACACTGACAAAAACGAAAGATCTTATTACTTCAAGTTCATAACTACCACGTTGAGGACCACTTAGGCCATCTAGATCATTAAATAGCTAGCCAAGTTGGAGCTTAACTCGGCCCGTTTTACGGGTGTCCGATCCACCCAATTTGCGTGTCAAAATAAAATAAAATTTCTTTCCCAGCTCGTACGTGGAATTCTAGTAAATCGGCGATTCGGTAAAATCCAAACGTATCATCGTATAAATCGGACAGAGTTGAGGAAGCGCAGGGCGAAATTACTTTGAGCGTGAAGGGAGAGAAAGTGGGCCGGAGTAGAGAGAGAAAGAACGCAGGGGGCACTCCGTCCTTATTCCTAATTCTCTCAGCAGAGGAAACAGAGAGAAAGCAACTCTGCAGTGGACGGGATAGCCGGAGGTGGAGAGAGAGAGAGTGAGAGAGAGAGAGTGGAGGAGGGGGATTGAAGAACAATAGATCGCAGTTTCAAAATCTTCTCACCGCTTGCGGAATCATTAATTTTATTTGCTACAACAATTTGAACTGGTTATAACTGGCAGATCTCTTCGCGTCGGAGTAACGATAGAAAGGCGGAGTTCTCGGTGTCGGCGTGTTGATCTGCAGCTACGACGAGTTAGCCGGGAGAACGTAGGCATATACGTGTAATCATCGCCTTCTTTATCGTGGATGTAACTTTTTCTCTGGATTTCACGGAGTTTTTGTTTTTTTTGTTTTAGCGCACGGCAGAGCTTAGATTTCATTGCTCTGTCTCGGATCTCGATTTTGGGCATCTTGCAGACATTTAAATTTATTTTTTATGATTTTGTGGATTGATTCAATAGCTTCTTTTGAGGTAGCAGTTTTGCCTAGATTTTGTTGGATCGCTGGTGATATATGCGATTCGCATCCTCTTCTTGTTAGAACTGCATTATTTCGCCGGTATAATCGACGTCTGACGAAATGCAGGTTCATTGAGTTTATTTTTTTTCTCTTGTAGATTTTAGTGGTATTCAAACCGAATCTTGAGATTGAAGCATCTAAGCTCCCTATGATTTTCTATACCTTGCTGGGTTTATTAATTTTCCTTTTCAGCAGTTTCTTTACTGTTGCTTTGATTCTAATTTTGTTTACATTAATGATGATTGGGTGGCTTGATCAGGTTTATTTAAATGAAAAGAGTATTAGATTTCTTCTATTTTTTTGTCCTTTGGGAACATTATATGTTCGCAGATCTCTGCTACCTTTGGGGATCATTTATAGACGCAAGAGTTGATATTACAATTTCATCGATGAGGATGTGCAGTCCTTTTTTCTGACATTCATTCTCTAATCGCTAGTTTGTACGTTGTTGTAGGTCATCATGTCTTCAACAATCTGAGCCTCTTAAGCTGTTCCATTTCGCCTCGGCCTTCAGAGAATGTCAGGTCAGCACACCGTTTCTTCTTCCACAACGAAAAATTCCTGCTCTTAATTTTTTCTTTACTGCCAGTGTACCGCAATGAAGGATTTGAAGGATCCGTATCTCAAGAAGAGAAGAGAGAACGGAGATCGGATGTAGAAAACTCGGAGGATGAGAGAAGGAGAACAAAAATGGGATCCCTCAAGAAGAAAGCGTTGAATGCCTCCACAAAACTTACACACACACTTAAGAAAAGAGGGAAGAGGAAAGTCGATTTCAGATCTCCAGTTTCCATTGAAGACGTCAGGGATGCTGAAGAAGAGCGTTCCGTCAGCCAGTTCAGGCAAGAACTCATTGCTAAAGATATGTTGCCGGAGAAGCATGATGACTATCATACACTCCTCAGGTCGGATTACTTTCCCATTCAAATAATTTTTTGTGTCATCCAACAAGACGAATCACAAACCATCCAAATAATTGTTTTGTAAATGTAGGTTTTTGAAAGCTAGAAAGTTTGATGTGCTGAGAACAATTCAGATGTGGTATGAGATGCTTAGGTGGAGAAAAGAATTTGGAACGGACACAATAGTTGAGGTGACCTCACTGTTCTTTGTCTAGTACTCTTTTTTAAATCATTGAATCTATCATATAATCTTCATTTCCTCTAAGAATAGTAGGATTTTTAGCGAGTTCAGAATAAAAAGGCTGTGTTTGAGTGAACAGATTTTTCATGTTTAGAAGCTCTTCACATTATCTTCTAGTGAGATACTTTCTAATTTTCATAATAAAATTTGCATTTTCCAACATAGTTAGAAAAATCTCATTTCTTTTTTAGAAGTCCAATATAAATATTGCCTTGTGAAATTGTATTTGGTAAAGCTTAACTAGATTCATGAGGTATTTATTTTTATGGGGTTAGTAAATTCATTAATTGTGAAATCATTTCTCTCTTTAAGACTTTGGCCTGCTGGCTCAAGCAGGGGGAATGAAATGTTACAGTTTAGTTTATGGCTTTTGATAGCCTAAATTATTCATTAGATTAAATTGATAATTGACACATATTTGATATATTTTAATCAAGGATTTTGAATTTGAGGAGCTTGATGAAGTACTTCACTACTATCCGCAAGGGTACCATGGAGTTGACAAGGACGGTAGGCCAGTGTATATTGAGAGGCTTGGAAAAATTGAGCCAAACAAGCTTATGCATATCACTACCTTGGATCGATACCTAAAATATCACGTCCAAGAGTTTGAGAAAGCATTTCTTGAGAAGTTTCCTGCTTGTTCAATTGCCGCCAAAAGACACATCAATACAACAACAACAATATTGGATGTGCAGGGTGTGGTATGTTTCCTAGTTCTTTCAGTAAATAGTTTAATGAAAATTTGGAGCTACAAGAAGTTTACGCCCTTACTTTTTTGGGGGCTGGCAATAGAGCTTGAAGCATTGGTGCAAAACCGTGAGAGATCTTGTGATGAGCATTCAGAAAATAGATGGTGATTACTACCCTGAGGTATCATATATATGTATATATATATATAATATAGATAAATATTTGTGCATTTCATATATTATTGCCGATTTCATTCGATAGTTATTTGCATGTTTACATGGCCAGACATTGCATCAAATGTTTATTGTCAATGCCGGCCCAGGTTTCAAGCTTCTCTGGAACACAGTTAAGGGTTTTCTTGATCCCAAAACTACTGGAAAAATACATGTATGCTCCTCATTTTTGTAGGAAGTTGTTCTCTTTGATTTAAAAACAATAGGTAGCGCTCTAATTAGTCTGTTAAATTTTCTTACAGTTGCTTGGAACAAAATATCAGAGTAGATTACTTGAAGCAATTGATGCGAGGTTTGTTTTTACATGCATTTGGCCTCTGTAAGTCATTTTAGCACCTCTGTTAATATGAAGCTTCATTCTCCTCCAGCCAACTTCCTGAGTTTCTTGGTGGTTTGTGCACTTGTTGCGATGCTGGAGGCTGCCTTATGTCAAATAGAGGGCCTTGGAATGACCCTCTTATAATGAAGGTCCCATTCCACATAGTGTCTTGCGTGATTAGCTTCCTTCCTATTAGATTTGCTTACATAGTTCTTTGTTACTGTTTACTTGATAAAAATGATATGACACCTCAAATGAAAAAAAAAACTAAGTTCTCTCCATTCTTCTTAAAAAATTTAGCTTGCTCGCAATGTCGAATTATCCTTTGTGAGACCAATTAGTCAGGTGTCAAACAGAATTTCAATTGGAAAGTCTTGCATAAAACTACGACCAGTGAAGGTAAGACTTTTTTGTGCAATTCCTTTGTTTCAATTATATGCATCAGCCAACCTTGGTTTTACTAATTTTAATTTTAATGACAGGCAAGATGCAGTGACACATCAACAGCTGAATCAGGATCTGATGGTGATGATGCTGGTTCTCCACTAACATCAAGAAATCCTGAATATACCCGACTTGCTCCGGTTCATGAAGAAGTGAGCTACTTTAAGTTTTGGTAGTTATTACTTGTGTACTTTTTTATGCTAATCATTACACATCATTTGCACGCTACCCTGCCTTGGATGTGAAAGTGTACCATATTTCTTTTAAAAATATTTTTTGTAGTCTTCCTCATGTTATTGTAGCTTTATTAGAATTTAAAGAACAAAACATTATGTTATGGGCCTCTGGCAATGAACCTAGTTATCGTTATCTTTTAATGACTTGTATTGTTATCATTTTGGGTCTGTCCTTTAATGCCGAGTCATTTAAATATTAGTTAAAGGTTAGAATTTAATAGTTTTCATGATGTCTTGCAAGCTTATTCAAAGATATATGTTGTATGGAATGAAATCATCCAAGAAGTAAATCTCTTTCCTTGTCTTTGTTATGAGATGTTAGTAGCTCTTTCTCTCTGAGCATACTCAGCCTAAGCAGCCGCGATTTTGGATCCTTTGTATTCTTCGCCACCGTCAACCCTTCCTCTGATGATCCTCCCACGACTATATCGACATTACGGTCTAGGCCCATAACAACTTTGCTATTAGAGCTTTCCTTCCTACGATACCATATTTCTTTGCCATATTTCGCTGCCATCAAAAGGGACTTTCTCCCTTTTCCTCTTGTTTTCACATGACACCATCAGTATTAGTCGATAGAAAAAAAAACAAAATTAGAAGAAACCGATGCAAGTTCCACTCTCTGGTTTTCATGGGATGCCTCCTCCCGCAACAGAGCTGACGCCCCACCCCCGTCATCTGCAGTAGAAGTCGACGCAAGCACCATCCTCTGGTACTCACTGGACGCCTCCACCTGAAGCAGAACCTACAACCCGCCCTAGTAATATGCAGAATAAGCTGATGCAAGCTTCACACTCCTTCCATCGTCGACGCACACCTCCTGCAGATCCTTCGAAGCAAGCTCTGTCTCTATCAACCATAGCTTAGTCTAAGTCCTCGACTGGCTCTACAGGATCGAACCACGCTCGCATGTGATCTCTCTGCATTCTCCTCTCCACATCCTAACAATGACATCTAAGACGACCCCATCATCCAATTCAGCGGTAAGTCGATCACGAAAATCGGCACCATCATCAACGCCTTACTTGACGACATAATCATTGCATGCCAAAGTAAACAACTGCTCCCTACCAAGGTGGGCGCTGTTGAAATTCCGGCTAGTCTTGCAATCCTCCAACAACTGACACCTAGTGTTGTTCTCATTCAGAAGGAAACACTGTTGCCAGACATTAACTGTGCAAAGATTGTCATTGAGACTCCTCACTCAGACAAAAATTGATAAGTTTATGAGTAGTCATGCATCTGTGGATTATTCTTCACCACCATTTCAATCATTTAAAGATCATGTTGTGGGCTACTCTTCGGTCATATCGCCCCCATGCTATGACCTGTCGACAGGCCCGACACCTTCACCATTATCATTGGTGTCGATGAGCACGGAGATGGCTTGTCACTTTCTACAGTCCCCACTACGGTGACACACTACAAGGAGCTGGTTTGACACGAAATCAAAGAGCCAAATGTTCAAATTGCTATGTTCGAACTTGAGGACAAGCTCAATTGAAAGGTCGGATGAGATGTTATGGGTCTCGGGCAACGAGCCTAGTTATCGTTATCTTTTAATGTTTTTTGTTGTTATCATTCTGGATCTTGTTCTTTAATGACAAGTCATTTAAATATTAGTTAAGGGTTATGTGTTGTCATGATGGGTCTTGTGATGCATGCTTATTTAAAGGCATATGTTGTATAAAATGAAATCATCCAAGAAGTAAATCTCTTTTCTTGTCTTTGTTATATGATATCGATAGCTTTCTCTCTCGAAGCACACCCTGCCTAAGTTGTCACAGTTACGGCTCCACTGTATCCTTTACCACGGTCATCCCTGCCTCTGTACATCCTCCAACGATTATACCGACGTTACGGGCTAGGCAGGGGTGGAACTATTCACGGGCACACCCGGGCATGTGTCCGAGTCCAAAATTTCGTGGAAAAAAATTAAGGGTATTGATTTGGGTCCAACCTAAATATATTTAGATCTAATTTAGGCACACTCAAGCACTGTTTGCATAGACGGTCCCAGCAGGATTTTTCAGTGGTGACATGCAATAATATAATGACGAAAAATATTGATAAAATAAAAAACGGTTTTTACATAAACAGTTGTCTATTAAGGGTAGAATAGACAGCGGTTTATGTAAAAACCGCTGTCTATACTCATATAGACATCGGTTTTTGTATAAATCGCTGTCTATACTCGTATAGACAACGGTTTTTGTATAAACCGCTATCTATTTTATTGTTCATGATAGAATAGACAGCTGTTTATATAAAAACCGCTGTGTATTCGAGTATAAACAACGGTTTTTACATAAACCGCTGTCTATTCCCATATTTTTTTAAAAAAATAAGGCGCATATGGCTGTTTGGGTCCAAAATTAACCCCAACGAATATGTCTGACCCGCCATCGTATTCTCGTGATTCTTTGGCTTTGGATTTTAATTTTTAGCACTATTTGGGTCCAAAATATCACCATTTATGATTACCCTTTCCTTTCCCCCCATCAGCTTGCCCTAGTACGCCGACCTCCACTGCTCACTGCCTCGACCTTCCCCTCCAAGACGACGATTCGATGAAAGTTGCAGAGAGAAGACCTCATCCTTCTCCTCTCTTGCGGACCTGCGGTGGCATCCTCAGCGATGGCGAAGTCGACCGTTGGCGTTGCTCTTCTCCTCTTCAACATCACGTGTAACATTTGCTTCTGCTTCGGTGCTTCTTGAGTCCTACCAGGCTACCTTCACTTAGACCACTTTCCCTTTTTTTTTTCTCTGGTTTTGTTGATCTATATAGTGTAGATCTATTTGTATAATTAGTTTTTTTGTATGGTGCCCGAGTTCAACAGAAATTCTAGTTCCGCCACTGGGGCTAGGCCCATAATATACTACTAGGGAAGACTTATAAAAATTACTTTGAAATATAAAATGACACGGGCAAGATTATATATGTATTAATAAAGCTTTGTTCACTAATTTATATTTGCTATCATCATAATAATAGGTATTGTTAGATTTTTATGATGATAGCAAATATAGGGTGAAATGTGTTCACTAATTTATATTTCGTTCAATTAATTACTTGAGCATCATAACTGTTAGAAAAGCCCAATTTAGGGCCTATGTTTTCTCTCTTTTCTCTCTCCATGTATTAGTCCCACATCTTGTTTTTAGGATTTCTCTTCTCATTCTTCTCCTATATAAGTGTATTCATACTTGTAACTATTCATTCAAGAAGTATATACAAGCTTTGAGGCCTTTCTTTACATGGTATCAGAGGGAAACCGGTCTCCTCCTATGGTATCCGGCCTATCCGGGCTTCTTCTCCTAACCGCTACCAGCCTCTTCTCCTAACCGGCTGTCCGCGCGGTCCTTCCTTCCCGCGGACTCCTGCGGCTTGGTTTTTTTCTATCCGCTTCCCACCCACCTCTCACCTCTGTTTCTTTCTTGGCCTTCACCTCCTCCCTCCCTCTCCTCTTTTTATACTCCTCTCTCACGTGGGTCCACCTTTCTCTCCAATTCCCTTCCCGCGCGGACTCTTTCTATCCGCTGCAGCCTCTCCCTGCTTACTAATCGCTGCTCGCGGCGCCCTGCCTCTCCTGCTCACCGCGCGGTCTCTATTTCCAATGCGGTCTCTCTCTGCTCGCTGATCGCTGCTCGCAGCTACCTGCCTCTCCTGCTCACCGCGTGATCTCTCTCTCTCCGCTGCGGCTTCCCACTGCTCGCTGATCGCTGCCCGCAGCGACCTGCCTCCTCTGTTCGCCGCGCGACCTCTTTCTATCCGCTGCGGTCTTCCCTGCTCGCTGATCGCGGCTCGCCGCAACTTGACCTCTTCTGCTCGCCGCGACCTGCTTCTCGCTTCTCACTGCGGCCTCGCCAATCTGTTGCTTCCCTTCCTACTCGCTACTCGCCTGCGGCCTGCCTTGTCGTTTGCGATCTCCCTCTGCTAGTCGCATTTTGGTCGCGATCTCCTGGTCGCTGGCGTGTTCGCCGAGACCGTGCGACTACATTTTTTCTTCTTGCCCCCCGGCCTTTCTCTGCTACCCGCGCGACAATCCTCTTCTGCCTGTCCGACCTCTTCTGCTGGCCGCGCATGGCTTCCGATACTTCTGCTGCTACCTCTGCTCCGCCAGCCCGTGCGGCGGCCTCGACTTCCGAACCTCGTGACGAATTATGGATTACGACTATCTCCCTCACTGGCAAACGAAACTTTGTTGAATGGGTTCACTCGGTTCGCCGTGTTCTGCAGACGAAGGGTCTTCTTCACCACTTGACCCGAGCTCCTCCGACTGCTCCCTCCGATGACTGGCTTCGCGACGATGGTCGGGTCCAGTCCTGGCTTCTCAACTCCATGGATACCGAATGACCATGTATCATGACACGGCCAAGACTATGTGGGAGGAGCTTCACTCATTTTACTCCGGACATGACAGCCTACAACATCTATATGATATCATTTCTGTTCTTCAGAATCTTGCCCCCGGTGCTCCTGGCGATATGCTCTCCTTTGTGGCTAAAGCAAAGAGTTTGGCCGAGGCTTGGATTCAACATCAGCCTCCTACTACTGATCTCGCCACTCAACAGAACCAGAAAGAAGCTGTCGCCATCGCCATGATGATGTCTCGTGTTCCTCCCCACCTGCATAGTGTTCGAGCGCAGATCCTATCGTCCGCCACGACTCCGTCCCTGTCTGATGTATGCTCCATGCTGCTAAAGGTCACGCCTCCTTCCGAGGCTCCTCATGATTTTGCCCAGCTCTTCTTCAGCAGCCTCTCCTTCCGAACCCTCCTACTCGTGGATCTTCCACTCGGGGGGGGGGGGGGACCACCGTCTCGGGGACGAGGACGTAGTGGTCGTTCTTCTATGAAATGCACTTACTGTGGCCGCGATAATCATCTCGAAGCTACTTGTTACCGCAAGCACGACCTGCCTCCTCTCCTTACTGCTACTACCTCTGCTGCTCCTACTCCCACTGGGCCTTCTGCCCCCGATCTGGCTTCCACTACCCGCCAAGATATTGATGAGCTTCGCACCCAACTCCAACAGCTTCAAGGTGCCCTCAGCCGCTCCTCCGGCTCCGTCGCATCCTTTTCTGCGGAAGGTATAACCTGTCTCTCTCATAGTCCCTGCTAGATCGTTGATTCCGGGGCCACTCACCATATTACCTCCGAGAAGCCCACCAAGTACCAACGGACGCCTCATCCCCTTTGCATCACTGTGGCCAACGGTGATACCCTTCCTGTCTCTGGCACCGTTGCTCTTCAGCTTACTCCAACTCTCTCTTTCCTCGGTTCTTCATGTTCCGGGATCCCCTTTCAATTTATTTTCTGTTAGTCGTCTCACCCACAATCTTGATTGTTGCATAACTATTTCACCTTCTTCTTTCCTTATGTAGGATCGTCGCACCCGGAGTACCATTGGTAAGGGGCAGCTGTTGAACGGGCTTTATATCTTGGACATCCCACCTACTACTCTATCTGCTATCTCCACGGTTGATTGACATCGCCTCCTTGTGCATGCCCCCTACCGATTCTCAAGCGGGCTTTTCCTGATGTACCTCTGCAGGAATTCTCTTGTGAATCCTGTATCTATGGCAAACAACATCGCTCTTCCTTTCTCCCTGCTTGTACCAGGAGTAGTACTCCTCTCTCTTTAGTACACTCTGATGTATGGGGTCCTTATCGTGTCCCCAGTATTTTTGGTTATCGTTATTTTGTCACGTTTATTGATGACTACTCGCGTACTGCATGACTTTATTTACTACATGATCGTACTAAACTTACTTCTGTGTTTTGTGCTTTTTTGACTGAGATGCGTACGCAGTTCGCCACCCCCCTCAAAGTCATCCGCACCGATAATGCTCGCGAATATACCGGGCGTGCCTTCTCTACTCTTTGCACCGAGTTCGGTATCATCCATCAAACTTCATGTGCCTATACCCCTAAGCAAAACGGGGTCGCCGAACGGAAAAATTGTCATCTTCTCGATGTTGCCCGCTCCCTTATGTTCCAAATGCAGGTTCCGGTCGACTATTGGAATTTTGCCTTCTCCACAGCCTGTCATCTTATTAACCGCCTCCCCTCATCTGTGCTAAATTTTGCCTCACTGTTCCAACTTCTCTATCCTTCCACTAACCCCACCTCTCTCACACCACGGGTCTTCGGGTGTGTGTGCTATGTCCACCATCTTGGCCCTCCTTCCGACAAGCTTGCTCCTCGGGCTACCAAGTATATGTTTGTTGGCTACTCCCGGACTCATAAGGGATATGTCTGCTACTCTTCTTTTGATGGTCAGCTGGTTGTTTCTGCAGATGTCACCTTCTGCAAACACCAGCCCTTCCACTTACCTTGCCCCACCTCGTCTTCTGCTCCACCTCTTCCCCGGCCTGCCGTACCAGTCACGCCATCGTTTCTACCCTTCTCTTTTCTCTCAACCAGCTCTTCCTCGGGTTCCTCCACCACTTATCCGGGTCTACTCTCGACGTCCATCCAAGGATACTCCCGTGAACCAGCTCCCCACTACCAGCGATACCTCGGCTACGACAGATTCGACTCCCGTCTCTATAGCTCATCCCTTGGCCAACTACGTCTCTCTCCATCTGCTGACACCACCTCTCTACGCCTTTGCCACCTCTCTTTCCTCTATTTCTATTCTTAACTCTGTGCAGGAGGCGCTTACACATCCAGGGTGGCGGGCAGCCATGGAAGATGAAATGCGGGCTCTTTGGGCTAACCAGACCTGGGATCTGGTCCCTCTTCTTACTGGCCATACCTCTGTGAGCTGCAAATGAGTCTTTGTTGTAAAGCATGCGGCGGATGGCACAGTTGACCGTCTGAAGGCACGCCTCGTGGCCCGGGGCTTTACTCAGCAACATGGCCTTGATTATGAGGAAACTTTCTCTCCAGTGGCCAAATTGAACACGGTTCGCGTTCTTCTTTCCTTGGCAGTTCATTGTCACTGGCCGCTTTATCAGCTGGATATTAAGAATGTCTTCCTCAACGGCGATCTGCAGGAGACAGTTTATATGCAGCAACCTCCCAGGTTTGAGACCACGTGGGAGTCTTTGGTATGTCACCTTCGGAAATCCATTTATGGTCTCAAACAATCCCCGCGTGTGTGGTTTGAAAAATTCAGTAAGGTGGTCTGTGCTAGTGGCTTCACTCGGAGCTCGGCTGATTTTTCTCTCTTCACCCGCCACCGGTCAATCGGGACTGTGATTCTTCTGGTCTACGTTGACGATATCCTGATCTGGGCAACGACACGACAGGAATACAACAGATCAAGGAACAGTTAAATTCCGCCTTTTAGACCAAAGATCTGGGCAACCTTCGGTACTTTCTTGGGCTCGAGGTCGCACGACGCTCTGATGGTCTTGTGTTATCTCAAAGGAAGTACTGTATGGACCTCCTTCATGATGCAAGTTATTCTGGGTGCAAACCTGCGGAGACTCCTATGGACGCCAAACACAAGCTCTCGGCCCATAGTTCTGACTCTGACAAGCTGCTTACAAATCCGAAATATTACAGATGCTTGGTTGGGAAGCTGATCTACCTTACGGTGACTCCACCGGACATCTCGTTCGCTGTAGGAGTTGTGAGTCGGTTCATGCACGCTCCTCAGACATCTCATCTTCAAGCGGTCGAGCGCATCCTTCGATATCTCAAGATCGCCCCCGGACAAAGACTTGTGTATAAGCCATCCACATCTCTATCACTCGTCGCTTACTCTGACGCTGACTACGCAGGATCTATCGATGATAAGCGCTCCACTACGGGGTTCTGCACTTACTTTGGTGGTCATCTCATAACATGGCGTAGCAAGAAACAATCCGTGGTTGCACGCTCTCTGCTGAAGCCGAGTACCGAGCTATGGCTGTGGTTGCTTCCGAGCTAACCTGGCTTGAGAGCCTTCTGGGAGACTTGGGTGTTCGTCTCTCATCACCGGCTACCTTATTTTGTGGCAGTCAGGCAGCAATACATATTGCCAAGAATCCGGTGTTTCACGAACGCACAAAGCATATCGAAGTTGATTGTCACTTTATCCGGGAAAAGGTACAGTCAAAGAAGATAGATTTGGAGCATGTTTCTGCTAAAGACCAAGTTGCGGATATCCTGACAAAAGCTCTCTCCAGGCCTCTATACTATCAGTTTTTATCCAAGCTTGGTGCCTACGACTTGTACGCTCCAGCTTGCGGGGGAGTGTTAGAAAAGCCCAATTAAGGGCCCATGTTTTCTCTCTTTTCTCTCTCCATGTATTAGTCCCACATCTTGTATTTAGGATTTCTCTTCTCATTCTTCTCCTATATAAGTGTATTCATACTTGTAACTATTCATTCAAGAAGTATATACAAGCTTTGAGGCCTTTCTTTACAATAACAATAAGCTTTGAGGCCTTTCATTCAAGAAGTATTTAGGTTTTCTTTATGATTGCTCATTTTCTATTTGTTTTTATTGAGCATTGTCTTAAATATTAAAGATAAATTACTGAAATCATCTTGACCATTTTTATCCATGTTTGCTTGAGTTTACCCCTTTTCATTCATAGTCTGTCAACACTAATGACTATCTACATCTACTTGTTATATTTTCTAACATTTTTTGTACATTCTTGAATAACCTAAATTTACTTTCTATTTTATTATTTCCGACCTATCACTCAGTTGTTTATCAAATTCAATATCTTCTTAAATTATATTTTCTGCACTCTGCTTTTTGTCATACTCAATTAAAATATCAATGTTTTTTACTTCTCAACATTCGTATCTATATACCATATCACCAATTTAACTATGATTTTATAAATTTTAACCTTTCATTCTCTATGATATCATTTTAGCATATAGTACTACTGAGATACTATAGCCTTAGTTGTAGAGCTTATATCCTCATGCTTTTGTATAATCAATTCAAGGCACTTAAACTTATTTTGTCTAGGAATCTCTGCTGGATCACTATGTTTAGAGGGAGGTTCAGTGGATAGGATTTCTTTCATTTATAACCCCATGCTTTTGTATAATCAATTCAAGGCCCTTAAACTTATTATGTCTAGGAATCTCTGTTGGATCACTATGTTTAGAGGGAGGATCAGTGAATAAGATTTCTTTCAAATCACTAATTTTCTTTTACCAATAATTTAGAGATGCATGACAGAAATATACATATTAGGAATGTAAACTAAGAGTACGAGTAAAAGAAAAACATTTCATATTTATTAATAGGAGTGTATAAAAGTAATGATATTTTAACGCAAAGATTGAAGACGATGAATATTATAACTTATCGTGTTGGTTATGGATTCATCACACTTTCGCTGGGATACTCTGATTTTGATTTCCACCTTCATGAGGAAAAACCGCATGATCTCAAACGTAGTGAAATACTAATCTAGGAGGTCCCGGATAACATTAGTACAACTTTTCGAAGCTCGGAAATCATCCTAAATTCGGACATACAAACGTCGACGAATCTTTACATATATCATATCACAAGGATTCACCCATCATTAGGTTGTCACCACAAAGCCTTATGAACTTTCATTTCCATCGCTCCATCGCTATTTTATCCTGTCGGGATGAATTACACTCTTCGCAAAACGTGAAACTTCGACCTCTCATAGGAGAGTCTAATCATTATACATACTAATTCCATTTTCTTGTGAGTTCAATACAATTCCAAATACATCGAGACTACGATGGTTCTAAAAGCCCTTATTGGATGTAATTAACGTAATCAACTGCCACCCGGATTTTGTGTAAATCAATATGTAAAAACACCAATGTAATCAACTACCACCTGGATTTTTTGTAAATCATACACAAAAGAGAAAACATTATCTGAAATGTTTCACTCTCGATGAGGCGTTTACTTGGGTTCAATCGTGTACAAATATCTGTATGAATCCTACCATGAAAATTACAAACTTTATTGTTTGTGAACCTGCTCATGATTCCAACAAAATTAGACATACGTCTAAAGGTTCAGTTCTCAAACCAAAAGTCCTAAACTCACGACACAAATTTTATAGTATCGTGCCAACAACTCAACTTTGAAGGAATAATTTTTGACCTATCTTGGTCAACTAACGACCCTTCACGAGTGTGTTAATTACCAAGTAACAATTTCTATAACGACTCTATCCTCGAACTGGTTGGTTCTCGCAAATTCACCCCTGGATGTGCCTCAAATCCCTTGACTTAACCCTCGGCGTAGTCGCCTAAGTAAGCCAAATTTTTGCACTAGATCTCTCTCGACCTAGTTTGCACAATCGCGATGAATTTTATTCCCTCAATTACCATATTCGATGAGAATAAAAAAAGTACAAGATGGAGAAATGTAAACAAGATGCGCAAAAACTCTCAAAAGTGAAGATGAAGGTTTTCTTGCGAATATGTTGTTCCTTGGCAACACCTTCCCTTGAATGTTCTTTGATGAGGGATTCTTCCTTTAGCTCCTTTGGAATTGAGAGGGAGAGAGAGTTATTCGGCACCCCAACTAGGCTCTGGTGAATATTCTCGTGAAAAATTGATACTTGGAAAGAAATCTTGTGCTTAAATAATGTCTCGTTCTGTTTTAGGAGCTACCGCTTGCACTAACTGCTACAGTTGGATGGTAGCATTTAATTTTGACTATCCTGCACTCCCTCTCCTTTGCACTGCAGGGCTTTCCATATAGAGCAAGCTAGCAGTAGCTCCTGACATTAGCTACTATCACTGGTTGGTAGTGGATATTTTCGAATTTTTACCGTGGAACTCTAGTAAATACCACTGAGTGTAGTTAGAAACTCTGATATTTTTCTAGGTCAAAGCAAAATCATCTAGGAACTATATTGGGCCGCTCATTAGCACTACCACGGGCAATAGTCCCAGCAGTTGCATTCATCTTGATATCTCATCCAGACATTCCCTACAGCTGCTGGCGATATTGCTCAAATTCTGAATACTATTGATCTTCATTTAGCGCATTCAATTCCTGAAGCTCTAGAACCTCTAGCAGCATATATACATGCAACTCCATACTATGAAGATTTGCAATTTGACATTAGTGCCTTTAAATTTGTTATTCTCAAATAAAAAAATGTTGAACCATCTTGCAACAAACTCCTTTCCATAATAACAAATCTGGATTATTAGAAAATAAAAATTTGCAATTCGGCATTAGTGCCTTTAAATTTGTTATTCTCAAACAAAAAATGTTGAACCATGTTCAACAAACTCCTTTCGATAATAACAAATCTAGATGATTAGAAAATAAGAATGCACGAGAGATATTATTGATAGTGTCAAGTGAGTGAATCATAAGTATGCATGATGGAATACAATGAATGCTCCCCCTAAATGATTACTCCTTTAAAACTAATTTCTCCCCTAAGTGATATTTCACAATCTCAGTTTTCTCTTTCTCATTTATTATTAGCAAAAACAAATTATAGTAATAATAGAGGAAACATAAACAAAAGAGAATCATAATAAGCATAAAATGAATTGTAGAGATTATCGTGGATAGCATAAAGGGAAGTATAAAAGTTAACATTAAGAACAAAGGAGCTATATAGACAATTTCAGAAATATAGCGAAAAACACAGTATATGAATACATGTGATTAAAAACTGCAATTTTGAGAGATTTTGCAAGAAACGTTAGAGTTCAATTCTTATGTGCGGAAGTCCTACATAGACAATGAAGTTTATTTTTTAAAATCATCAATATTGATATTATAAATAAACAATATTTCATGACAATATGCAATGAATTGTATATAAACATTCATCACAATTGTTGGGTATTGCATCCACAATAACCCAGATTTATATGAAGTCATCCTTGAACTAAGATGAATTAAGTTTGTATTTGATGTCTTTTCAAGTTAAGTGTTTACAGGTTATAGTTGTCAAGTGTAGACCAATGTCAGTTTACAATGGGTCACCAAACACAGGACCATACAATCTAATCCCTCATTGTGTGATACATGGTGTTGACTTATATATAACCTCTCTATTGTGACACACTTCAATTTTAAAGTACTAAAGTTATGGGAGAAAGACTAGTTGCTGAATTCCTTGAAGAAAATCATTTTTTTAGAAATTCAAATTTTTCTAAGTGTTTTTCTCGAGAAATGCTAATAGGTACTCGAGTAATATTGAAGTCATTTCTCGAGTTAGCTCAAGCCAGGTTTTCGAGTAGCAGAAGTTGTTCTCGAGAAGGCTTAGTATAGTTCTTGAGAAAGTCATGCAGTACTCGAGTAAGACTCGTCTCTTTCTCGAGTTAACTCAAAACTCTGCTCAGAATTTTTCCAAGTCCTTTTCTCGAGAAGGCCAATGCTATTTCTCGAGAAGGTCTAAGTTAGTTATCGAGAAGGCCAAAGTAGTTCTTGAGAACCAGATGTTCTTTCTCGGGAGACAGAAACATTCTTCCCGAGTTGGCTTCTTGCTCTCGAGTAACCAAATTTCTTTCTCGAGAAAATTCTTTTGTTTCTCGAGAAACCAGAATTCTTTTTCTCTACTTTCCTTAAGTAATTCTTCTCGAGAAACAAAAATCTCTTCTCGAGAAACAGACACCTCTTCTCGAGTAATACCTATCTCTCTCGAGAACTGGAGTTCAGAATTCTGAAATTTCGCTAAGTGCTAGACGGATTCGATTTCAAATGTAATTAATTCTTGATTGGTCCACGTGGATAGTAATTAATGAAATCAGACTGTTAGGTTAAGCCTATAAAAGGTCTTGTCAGAATCGACAAACCCTAAGAAGATTATTACAGATTTCTGAATCATTTTTCTACTTCCAAATTGGGAAATGCCGTCGACTTAACGTGTTCTTCGTCGCCGAACTTCTCGATCTAAAAGATTCAGACAAGAAGGATTCAATCGATCAAGTTGTTCATCTTTTGCAAATTTTCTCTTTGATCGTGGTGATCCTACGTTCTCAGATCCAAGTAATCTCTTATTTCTTCCTCGACTTTTCTGACAGAGCTTTACGATTTCTCAAGAAGGAAGAAGCCGAGATTTAGCCAGATCTGTGAAGAAAGTTTGTGTATTTTCTTTGTGAAATCATTTTATTATTGTAGGAGTTATTCTCCGAGTTTTGTAGGAGTTATTCTCCGAGTTGTTGTAGGAGTGGTTTTACTCCGAGTTGTAGGAACATTGTTCCGAGTTGTATGATTGTTTTCCAATCCGAGATAATAGTGAAGTAGCCGAGCCTAGCGTGGTGCTAGATCGGTGAGGTGAAGAGTGGACGTACCCAAGGTTGGGGAACCACTATAATTTTTGGTGTCGTCTGTGGTTTGCTTATTTATTTTCTGCGCATCTCTCGTACAATTTTTTATTCCGCAAAAAGACGCAGAACTCACCTATTCACCCCCCTCTAGGTGATTTAGGTAGACAACTAGACTTTTTTCAATTGGCTATCAGAGGGAGGTTGTTCATCAAAAGGTTAACATCTTGAGCAAATCTGCTTCTAGTTGTCTTAAGAGTGTACAAGCATGGACAGAATCAAGGATTTTGCAAAGCTCCCCATATGCACTAAGACAAACTTCCCTATGTGAAAAGAAAGGGTAAAGTTCTTCATGGAAGCAGTGGATCCAAGGATTTTCATGATAGTGGAAGAAGACCCCTACATTCCTATGACGGCCTCCACTATTGATCTCACAAAGCAAGTACCAATGAATCTGATGGATCTAGATAAAGATGAGATTACACTTGGCTCCCTAGACAAAAAGGTAAAAAATATCATCGCAAGTGCAGTCAATGATTCTCTGCTACAAAATCTCATTCACTGCAAATCTGCCAAAGAGATGTGGCAATCTCTGATCGTGTTGATGGAGGGCACCGAAGAAGTAATGATAGAAGATCTCTTTTGAATCAGAAGTATGAGGCCTTCAAGCAAGGTCCCAAAGAAACTATAGCAAACACCTTTGAAAATTTATTCAAGATCGTCAACGGCCTGAGGAACTATGGCCGAGTCTTCACTAATGGAGAATTAAACGATAAGCTCCTAAGATCCTTAACAAAGGAATGAGACAACAAAATATGTGACATAAGGGAGTTTGGAAAGCTAGCTGAGACTGATCCTCGGAACCTCTTCAGGAAACTGATGTCATATGAGCTTCAAATTAATACAAGAAAAGCTGAAGAAGAGGGAAACAGATCCTCATCGAAAGAGAAGTCTGTCGCACTAAAGACAGACAGCTTAAGGAAGGTTAAAGCTGCATCTCCTGCTCCTGCACATGAAGAAAGTGAAGAAGAAAACTCCGAGCCGAGCACCTCTGGCTCAGAACTATCAGATGGAGAGTTCTCCCTATTCTTTAGACAGTTCAAAAAGTTCCTGAGTAAGAAGAAGCAATGAAAAAGCAAAGACTTTTCCTCAAGAAGATCACGTCACGATGGTGATCGTCATAAGAAAGGCTCAAGTAGCCACGACAGGTATACTTCTAAACCGAACAAACATATTTTATCTGACATTGTTTCTTACTGTTGCAATAAGCCAGGGACACGTAATTGCTGATTGCCCGCACAAGAAGAAAGATGGTGGAAGAAGAGAAGAAAAGAAGTCTTCCTATAGTAAAAAGAAATCTGAAAGAAGCCTAGTAGCCAAGAAGGATCAAGACTCTCAGTGAAACTGACTCATCTGAGTCAAGTGAGGGAGAGGCAGCCTACTTTGGGCTAATGACACAGACAGACGAGGAAGAAGAACCTCAGTACACTGAGAAGGTAAATTCTCACACCCCTCTCTCAGAATCTGATACTTCAGACCATGATCATGAGGACTGCTTTTCTGATGATGAGTTTGAACTCATGACTCAATACAAGGAGTTAATCAAGGCTTACGACAAATGTCGAATAGTCGCGAGAACTCAAGCCAAGGAGATCAAATCTATTAAGGATGAGGAGAGCACTCTGAGGGAGGAAGTCGCAAGGATGGACTCACTCAGAGAGGAATTCCATGCCGCGATGGAAGAATGCAATAAAGCTCTCGAGCATCTAAACCTGAAAGAGCAAATCATCAAGAAGTTGGAAAAACAATTTGCCGCTGAAAAGAAACTTGTTGAAAGTTTTCCAAGCCCAAGACAGTCCTTCCACTTGTTGGGGAATTCTCTGCTCAGGCTAAAGGAGCTAGCTTAGGCCATGTGACTGCTCCTAGTAAATCTTTTAGGAGGAATAAAGATCAAAGAAGAAATAAGACTGACAAGAAAGCTTTAGCCAAGGAGAAGGAGAAAGCTCCTCTAAATCAAACTTCATTTAAGAAGGTCATCTTTTCGACAAACAAGTTTGATCTTGATTCATCCTACGGTCATTTTGCCCGGCCTACTCATGTAGAGCCTAAGTCACGGTACCAAGGATGGACCCGTCCCCAAAACTTTGGTGAAAGTGTATTCAAGGCACCTTATGAAGAAATCCAAATGAAATACTATGGTCTATACGTTCATGACCATAATATTAAGAGGGAACCTTAAGACCAAGCCAGTTGTACCCAAGGAAAAGGAGGTGAACAAGGCTTGTGAATGCCATCATCATGAGGCTTCTACCTCCAGATCAGCCGCCCCTGCAAGACCACACGTTCAAAAGGTCAAGCAGGAGACTTGAAGGTACAACAAGTTTGACTGTTGGTGTTGCTGCAAAGTTGGTCACTTTGTTGTAGATTGCTGGTTTAATCCCAGAAGATTTAAAGCTCCTCTAGTTAATCGTACGAGACAGACCACTCGAAATGGTAACACTCCTAGGGGAAGATGCTGACAAGGAACCAAAGACCCAAATACGTTTGGGTTCCTAAGGTAAACTGATTATTCTTTTGCAGGTATGTCTAAAGGCACAAAAATCGTCTATCTGGTATTTGGACAGTGGATGCTCTCGGCACATGATCGAGACTAGAAGCCTTCTTCAGAAGTACTCTCCAGTTGTGAACGGGTCAAAGGTTATCTTTGGAGGTTCTGACAGGGGAATCACAAGAGGCTACGATATGATCACTCACGGTAGTGTATCCTTCTCAGATGTGGCTTATGTTGAAGGATTAGAACATAATCTTATAAGCATAAGTCAGCTTTGTGATAAATGATACATAGTAGAATCACAAGAGGCTACGATATGATCACTAACGGTAGTGTATCCTTCTCAGATGTGGCTTATGTTGAAGGATTAGAACATAATCTTATAAGCATAAGTTAGCTCTGTGATAAAGGATACATAGTAGAATTTCATGCAGACAAGTGCTTGATAAAATCGGTAGATAACTTAGAAACGATTCTATCAGGAACTCGTAGTAGAAATATATTTTGTTTAAATTTTATTTGCATAGACTCTTCTACACCAGTGTGTTTTTTAGCAAAAGATAGTGCATCTTTTGGTGACCAATGACACAAGAGATTAACACATAAATTACAAAACTATTAATAAATTATTTTCTCTTAATTTAGTACGTGATGCACCCAACGTTAAGTGCGTTAAAGATAGACCTTGTCACGCATGCGTAAAGGCAAGCAAACAAGGGCTACCTTTAAAAGCATTATTGTCAAAGATTCTAATAGATGTTTACACCTACTTCATATGGACTTGTTCGGTCCCCTACAAATTAAAAGTTTGGGAGGTAAGGATTATATATTGGTTATTGTAGATGACTACTCTCGTTTTGCATGAGTGTTCTTTCTAAAACACAAGTCAGATACTTTCGATATTTTCACTAATTTTGTCAGGCAGATCCAGAATCAATACAACTTTTCGGTTGTCAAAATCAGAAGTGACAATGGAATAAAGTTCAAATCTGTGGCCATGACAGAATTCTGTGAAAGCCTAGGTATCTTTCATGAGTTTTCCTCTCTTCGTACTCCTCAACAGAACGGAGTTGCTGAGAGAAGGAATAGAACACTCATAGAGGCCTGCAGAACCATGTTGAGTGATGTCTCTCTACTAGAATGCTTCTGGGCTGAAGCCGTCAACACTGCTTGTCACGTGCAAAACAGAGCACTCATTAATAAGAATCATGATAAAACACCTTACGAACTATTAAAGGGTAGGAAACCGACTATTTTATATTTTAAAATCTTTGGTAGTAAATGCTTCGTACTTAACAATGGAAAGTATCACACAACTAAATTCAGTGAAAAAAGTTTTTGAAGGTATTTTCGTAGGATATAGTAGTCATAGTAAGACATATAGGATTTTTAACAAGAAAACCCTGGTCGTAGAAGAATCTATTAATATTGTATTTGATGAGACGAGCTTGCTACAAAGCAGTTCTTCTAGTGTGTTTATTGAAGATGCAGGTTCAAGACTAAAGGAATTAAGCATGGATGAGCCAGTTAAAGAAAAAGGTCAAGAGTTCATCACTCCAACCCCAATTGGAGAGGTTGATCGCCATGATGAAGATGTCATTCAAGCTGATGAAGTCACTCCAGTGATTGAGGAAGCTCCAGATGCAAGGACTTTAAAGCTCAGACACTTGAAGGATCACCCAATTGATCAAATCATAGGAGACCCTCGTGATGGTGTCAGAACTCGTAGAGGTACAACTAATGAGAATTTGTATTTGAGCTTTCTCTCGCAGGTTGAACCAAAGAAGTTTGAGAAAGTAAACACGAATGCATCTTGGGTAATAACAATGGAAGAAGAACTAAATCAGTTCAAACATTATCAAGTCTGGAAGCTTGTGCCAAGACCCAAAAGAAAGAATGTGATAGGAACAAAGTGGGTCTATCAGAACAAGATGGACGAAGATGGAACGATAATCAAGAACAATGTCAGACTCGTCGCCAAAGGGTATAGACAATAAGAAGGGATCGACTTCGATCAGATATATGCTCTAGTGGCAAGACTGGAGACAATCAGGTTGTTCCTCGCATATGCTGCACTCAAAGGCTTCACTGTCTATCAAATGGACGTGAAGTCAGTCTTCCTTAATGGTGACATAAAGGAAGAAGTGTATGTGGAACAACCTCCATGTTTTGTCGATCCTGAACATCATGAATATGTTTATTTATTATTTAAAGCGCTATACGGTTTGAAACAAGCTTCACGAGCTTGGTATGAAATGCTGTCTAACTTTCTTCTTGAGAACAAGTTCACAAGAGGAAATATAGACAAGACATTATTTCTTAGGGAAGTAAAAGGCAAGACTTTGCTAGTGCAAATCTATGTCGATGACATCATTTTTGGCTCTACAGACGACAATCTTTGCAAGAAGTTTTCCAAACATATCCAAGGGAAGTTTGAAATGAGCAGTATGAGAGAGCTGAAGTATTTCTTAAGACTTCAGGTGAAACAATCTGAGGATGAAATTTTCATCTCTCAGACGAAGTTCACCAAAGAGTTGGTTAAGAAATTTGGAATGGAGAATGTAACCTCTATGAGGACTCCAATGGGTTCAGGTATGTCTCTGACAAGGATGAGAAAGGGAAACCTTTCGATGAAACCAAATACAGAAGCATAATATGATCTTTGCTTTACCTTACTGCTAGTAGGCTCATCATGTTTTCAACATGTGTGTGTGCTAGATATCATGTGAACTCTAAGATATCTCATTACACTGCTGCAAAGCGGATTTTGAGATACCTTAAGGGTACACTAAATCTTGGCTTATGGTACGCAAGAAGTAATGATAGCGAGCTAATTGGATTTCAGATGCAGACTTTGCAGGTAGTAAAGATGATAGAAAGAGCACTTCCGGGACTTGTCAATTCCTTGGAAGGAGACTCATCTCATGGAGCAGCAAGAAGCAAAATTGTGTCGCAATCTCAATGGCCGAGTCAGAATACATTTCTGCCGGCAGTTATTGTGCACAATTACTCTGGATCAAGAATCAATTTGAAGACTATAACTTGAAGGTCAAGGACACCCCACTATTCTGTGACTCCTCCAGTGCAATTGCAATAACCAACAACCCAGTCTCTCACAACCGGACAAAGCACATAGAGCTGAGGTACCATTTCATCAGGGAGCATGTTGAGAATAAAGACATCATTCTCCAGTATGTTCCAACTGACAGGCAGGTTGCAGACATTTTCACGAAGCCACTGGACGAGACCAAATTCTCGTTCTTTAAAACAGAACTTGACATGCTCAACAAGGAAGGATGAAGAAAAGGACCTCTCAACAAGTTCAAGAATCGGGCTACTCTTCAAAAATCAAGAAAATTCTAAGTCTGGACTTCATTTCTCGAGAAGAATGTTTATTACTCGAGTACTTAATCTACTACTCGAGAACCACAGCTTCTTCCCGAGAACAATTACTCGAGTACTTCACTTATTCTCGAGAACTTCAGACTTACCTCTCGAAAAGAATGCCTCTACTCGAGAACAGGATATCTTCTTCTCGAGAAAATATATGCCCCATCTCGAGAAATGATTTGGCTCCCGAGAAGTCATATGCCAAATTTTCTCTAAGTTCAAATTTTTGATATTGGCACCCAGGCACTTCACCGCCATTCTTCAGGTATTTTACTTTTATTATTTCCTTAATCATCAAGATTTAGGGTTTATATAAATATAATAAGTCCAGAAAAAGCCAAATTCCTGAATTTCAAATCCTGTTCTCGAGAAAACCCTTCGTCTTCGCCGTCTTCGCCGATTCTCTCGCGAACATCTCTGCTCCTTCTCTCGCCGACTACCATACATGCAGTTCTTCAATCAATGGCTCCTTCATCTAAGTTAGGGATCGACAGTGAACTTATCGCAACCGGAATCGCCGAAATTTCAGATGACTTCAGAAATGTTGTAATCTTGCTCGACACCGCTGGATTATCATTCGTTCTTCAACATCCTTGCAAAGTTCTCATATCTGATGTAGAAGAGTTCTTCCAAAATGCTAAGGTCAAGCAAAATGACAAACTTCTGAAAACTAAGGTACGGGACATCAAGATCAAGATGATTTCTACCTCTTTTTCTCAATTTCTGCAGTTGTCGTTGATTGATGAGGAAGACTACCTAGAAGGCACAGATTATAATAGGGCTTTCGGCTTTTGTGGCCTTCCCGACTCCACCATCACTGTTCGTAGACAAAACATGAATGCAAAGAGCAAACTTCTTGCTGATATTATAGGAAAAGTCCTTCTCTGCCGCACCAGTTCTATAAGCTACATCACACCTGAATTCTTTGATATGATGACAACAGTGATCTGCAGAAAGAAATTCCAATGGGGGATGATGATTTTTAACAAAATCAAAGAAAGTATAAAGAGCTCCAACTATGGGAGAATTTTGTCTCTGTATCTCAATCAGTTAAATCCAGATATCTTCACCTTGGCTAAGGGCATGGCCATTCACCACATGAAGAAGGTTTCAATCTCCTCCATCCAGAGATGGGAAATCAAGCTTCTAAGGCCAGACCAAGCCCCTCCAGCTCCAAGGGCAGGTGTAGATGAAGTCAGGACCTTATCTCCCCTCTCTCATCAAATAATTGACTCATCTAATCCAGTTATTGAGGGGGAGCCTGCTCCATCTGCACAAGTGACAGTGTAGTCCACTTCAGTTCCAGATCCAGCTCCAGTTCTATCTGATGTTCAGGCCCAAGTCTCAACTCCACCAGATACTGAAACTATAGTCATAGAAGAAGTCACAACTCCATCTGCTGCTGCTAAGAAAACTTCTACCCAACCAGATGACTCAGGTCTTGTTGATGTTGACCTGCCTGATAAAGAAATTCTTACTGATGCCCAGGTAGAAGAACAAGTTATATCTACAAAAGCTGATATTGACAGGATGATAGAGGAACTGACCTCTAAAAAACCCCTCTTCCCTCTGCCTGAAGAAAAATCTCCTCAACCAAAACCATCTCAACCAGAACATCCTTCTGAACCAGAATCCTCTAACCCCCAGTCTCCTACTGAGGATGTGCAATAAGAAGAGATAGTTTCTATTTCTGATGATAAAGAATTATCTCCTGAAGCAGCTGAACCACCCCTCAGAAGCCTAGACTTCTCCCTCCCTGCTATTATTGGTGAGGAAGGAGAGGTCATGATTCATACCATCAGAGGCCAGAGCTCAGTTGTTATTGAAGAAATAATTCCCTGGACAGCTCCAATCCTACCTCCTCCACCTCCTCCAACTGTAGCAAATACTGAAGATAACCTTCTAGGTAAGATTGAGTCTCTTTTAGCCCAGCAAAGAAAATACTTTGACGACTCTCTTAAAGTTGTCACTGACAAAATAACTGCTCTAGAGAAAGAGATGAGCAGAGGCTTTGCTGAAATTCAGCATAATACTGATGAACTCAAACACTTATTCCAAATAGGTGGGAAAGTCTTAGATCACACAATTACCAGTATTGGTCAGGTAATGGATCAATCAGTCACTTTGGAAAACAACCAGATTCTATTGACAAAGAATGCTCAAGAGCATAACTTCAAGACATGTGAAGAAGTTGGAAAGTTCAAAGAGGAAGCCATAGGAACCCTATCTGTAGAAGTCAGAAAGGGGGAGAAATTTGTAAAGGAATATCTTGCAAAGTCTGATGGAAACATGAAATCTCTTTGGGAAGAAAAGCTGAAAGAGATAACTACTGATGTCCAAACCCAAATTGCTGGTGTTAAATTTCATACATATGATACATCAGTTTGGATGCACAACCAAATTTTCCCTGAATTTCAAGTAGATCCAAATACTGCTCCTCCTCCTCATCTCAATCCTATTGCCCAACAGCCTTCTGTCCAGATGCCCTCATTCTCTCCTAGACCTAAAGATTATGAAGCTCCTGCAGAGTATTCCCAAGTTTGGTCAGAACAAGAGTTGCCTCAGAATCCACCTCCAGAAATTCCAGCTCCTAAGAAAAGGAAATATGGTGATGGTGCCTCTGCAAGTCGGTCCACTCCAAATCCAGAAGCTGAAAGAAGAAGAGCTCAAGAATTTGCTGAAGTATGGAGCCCAACCTCCAAGTCACTAATTCTTGACACTTTAAAACTTGTTGTAGATTTTAATGAAATAAGAAGTGTTCATTACAGTTCCCAGGAATGGGAGTTGTATGAGAAATCTCTTACCAAGAGGAGAATATATGACAGAGAATATGACAAGAACAATCCCAATGCTCCTCCCAAACCTGTCAAATACTATCCTAAACCATACAACTATCAGAAGAGGCAGCAAGAAAAGAAGGAATGACAGCAACAACAGCAGAGCAATTAGAAATTGAAGATGATCAGTAGATTCATATATGAGATTTTGTGGAATAGGACTTTTTCCTGGACTTTGTCTATATATATATCAATCTTTAAATTTTGATGATCTGCATTCTCTATTGCATAACATTTCTTCCATGATTCTGTTTATTAGTTATTTTATTTGTTTATCTTGATGTAATTCACCTTAGTGTAGAGGGTTCTGACTTGTACAAATAGGAGGAGATTGTTGGGTATTGCATTCACAATAACCCAGATTTCTATGAAGTCACCCTTAAACTAGGATGAATTAACTTTGTATTTGATGTATTTTCAAGTTAAGTGTTTACAGGTTATAATTGCAAAGTGTAGACCAATGTCAGTTTACAATGGGTCACCAAACACAGGACCATACAATGTAATCTCTTTTTGTGTGATCCATGGTGTTGACTCATATGTAACCTCTCTATTAGGACACAATTCATTTTCAAAGTACTAAATTTATGGGAGAAAGACTAGTTGCTGAATTCCTTGAAGAAAATCATTTTTCAGAAATTCAAATTTTTCTTCGTGTTTTTCTCGAGAAAGGCTAATAGGTACTCGAGTAATATTGAAGTCATTTCTCAAGTTATCTCAGCCAGGTTTTCGAGTAACAGAAGTTGTTCTCGAGAAGGCTTAGTATAGTTCTCGAGAAAGACATGCAGTACTCGAGTAAGACTCATCTCTTTCTCTAGTTAACTCAAAACTCAGCTCAGAATTTTTCTAAGTCCTTTTCTCGAGAAGACCAATGCTATTTCTCGAGAAGGCCTAAGTTAGTTCTCGAGAAGGCCAAAGTAGTTCTCGAGAAGCAGATGTTCTTTCTCGGGAGACAGAAACATTCTTCTCGAGTTGGCTTCTTGTTCTCGAGTAACCAAATTTTTTTCTCGAGAAAAGTCTTTTGTTTCTCGAGAAACCAGAATTCTTTTTCTCTACTTTCCTTAAGTTATTCTTCTCGAGAAACAGAAATCTTTTCTCAAGAAACAGACACCTCTTCTCGAGTAATACCTATCTCTCTCGAGAACTGGAGTTCAGAATTCTGAAATTTCGCTAAGTGTCAGACGGATTCGATTTCAAATGTAATTAATTCTTGATTGGTCCACGTGGATTGTAATTAATGAAATCAGACTGTTAGGTTAAGCCTATACAAGATCTTGTCAGAATCGACAAACCCTAAGAAGATTATTACAGATTTCTGAATCATTTTTCTACTTCCAAATCGGGAAATGCCGCCGACTTGACGTGTTCTTCGTCGCCGAACTTCTCGATTTAAAAGATTCAGACAAGAAGGATTCAATCGATCAAGTTGTTTATCTTCTGCAAATCTTCTCCTTGATCGTGGTGATCCTACGTTCTCAGATCAAAGTAATCTCTGATTTCTTGCTCGACTTTTCTGACAGAGCTTTACAATTTTTCAAGAAGGAAAAAGCCGAGATTTAGCCAGATCTGTGAAGAAAGTTTGTGTATTTTCTTTGTGAAATCATTTTATTATTGTAGGAGTTATTCTCCGAGTTTTTTAGGAGTTATTCTCCGAGTTGTTGTAGGAGTGGTTTTACTCCGAGTTGCAGGAACGTTGTTTCGAGTTGTAGGATTGTTTTTCAATCCGAGATAATAGTGAAGTAGCCGAGCCTACCGTGGTGCTAGATCGGTGAGGTGAAGAGTGGACGTACCCAAGGTTGGGGAACCACTATAATTTTGGTGTCGTCTGTGGTTTGCTTGTTTATTTTCTGCGCATCTCTCGTACAATTTTTTATTCCGCAAAAAGACGCAGAACTCACCTATTCACCTCCCTCTAGGTGATTTAGGTAGACAACTAGACTTTTTTCAACAATGCAAAGTAAAATCACTTCTTCCACTTATTTACATAAAAGTACATCTATCAAGTTGCTTCACACACACAATGTTCATCAAGATATATCAGAGATACAAATAGTGTTTAGTGGATCACATATCATAAGAAAAAATTTCTATGCAACTTTGGAAAAGGTTTGTGATCCAGTATACCAAACCAAAGATAACGTGATATGTAAATTTGTTTGCACAAGATCAATAAAATTTACATCAAGGTACTCAACCTCACAATGTTTATTAAAACTTATCAGGAGTATTTTTTGGGGGTGTTATCATTATTTTTTTTCTCTTTTTTGTGTATGATAATATGAATAAGGGCCCGAATTTATTGAAATTTGTCAACATTGACATACACTTTCATTTGTATACTAAATAGAATAAGAACAATCTTCTCTGATTTAGTGTTAAGAATCTTCTCTTTTTTGTGATATGTAAATTTGTTTGCACAAGATCAATAAAATTTACATCAAGGTACTCAACCTCACAATGTTTATTAAAACTTATCAGAAGTATTGTTTGGGGGTGTTATCATTATTTTTTTTTCTTTTTTGTGTATGATAATATGAATAAGGGCCCGAATTAATTGAAATTTGTCAACATAGACATACACTTTCATTTGTATACTAAATAGAATAAGAACAATCTTCTCTGATTTAGTGTTAAGAATTTCCATGGTTAGCATGAAGACAATCCTATAGAGCGTAGGAGATTTGTTTGTGCATAATAAAAAGTTGTCACATGGACACCACACATACAAGTAAGATTATTAACAATAGTAGCTAGCAGGATGGGTGATATGTGTGTGATAACATTGCTTCGTATAAAACTTCACATATATATCGAGGCTTACATAAACAACATGTTACATTGTCCTACACTATATTGACATATACTTGAAGGATTGCATAACATGAGGAACATTTACAATAAACTATAGTAGCTAGCATGATGGGTGATATGTGTGTGATAACATTGCTTCATATAAAACTTCACATATATATCGAGGCATACATAAACAACATGTTACATTGTCCTACACTATATTGGCATATACTTGAAGGATTGCATAACATGAGGAACATTTACAATAAACTATGTGGTTAAATAAGAAAAATCAAACATTGAAGATAACCATATGGATCAATTCAAATCATGTTAATCATCAAAATAGATAGATGTTTGTGGTTTCTGTTTTAAATTTTTTTTAGTTTTGCAAATTAAAAGAAAAGAGCAATAAAAATAAATGAAACAATATTTTTGGATTTTTGTTTTTAGATTTATTTATATATTTTGAAAAAAAAAAACAAATGCAATGCATAACATAAAGAAATGACATGAGAATATTTTTGGATTTTTGTTTTATAGATTTTTTGTTATTTTAAATATTTAACGCTAAAATCGATGGAAACAATGCATAACCGAAATCCAAAAATATACCTGTCCTACACTATTCACATAAAATTGAAGGATTGCATAACATGAGGAAAAGTTACAATGAACTATATGATTCATATGAATCCATACACATCATGTTAATCATCAAAATAAATAGATGTTTGTGTTTTCTGTTATATATTTTTAATAGTTTTGCAAATTTGAAGAAAAGAACATTAAAAATAAAAGGAAAAATATTTTTGGATTTTGTTTTTAGATTTTTTTAATATATTTTCAAAGCAAAAACAAAATAAAATGCATAACATAAAGAAATGCCAAGAGAATATTTTTGCAATTTTGTTTTATAGACTTTTTGTCATTTTAAATATTTAAAGCTAAAATCAATGGAAAACAATGCATAACAGAAGTAAAAAAAAGGGCAAAATAATCATGAATCTAAATTCAAAACTCCTAACTCCAATCATAAAACATTAAAACCTGAGTCGGGAAGTGAACCTTAAAAATATCTAAAAGTTGTGAGTTTGTTTTAATAAAGCGCCCAACAGTTGCAAAAAATTCGTCAAAATTAGCCTCTTCAATTTGTGAAAATCCTTGCGTTACTAACCATGCTCTCTATCTAGTTATCCTAGACTCACTATCCAATTTATTTTTAAGTATTCATTTAATTTGCTGTAATAGCATGATTAGAAGGACATTCAACTAGATTTCAAACTTTGTTACGCTCAAATTGACTAAGTTTTTCACTCATACCAAGAAACCATGATTTGTCATTTAGAGTAATGAACACATTCTTAGGCTCTTTGTTTGAAATAAAGCATAAATTAGAAAATGATTCATATATGGAAGAACATGTCATTACCCATATTGACGGTTCACCAAGTAAAAGCTCTCATGGGTGATCTCTGGAGATTTATAGATTGGTGGTTTATATCCATGTTCTTCCTCCACCCCCTCAACATCACTATGATTAGCTTGACCATTGTTACGCACACACGACGACGATTCCTTGGAGCAACTTATTTTGTACTTTTGATTAGCATGTATTTTTAGTTTGTAAGGTCATTATAGTAATGTGTAAGTGATCCCCCCACCCAATGTAAGGTGGAGGCTTAGGAGTTTTAGGTATCTATGCTTAGGGTTTGAGATTTCTCTTTGTGAGATGTACTTCAAGGAGGAATCAACCTCTTAGGGTTATGCACAAACCCGTGAGTGTATTCAGTTTTTGTGAATTATTGCATGCTTAATTTTTGTTTTGGTAACATTGGTTCAATCAGTCAACCTAGTCTGTTATGATATTAGCTCTCGATCCTCCTGTGACTAGCGCACAAATGACCAATCACATCCTCTCTAGCAGAGATGGTGGTGATCTGAAGCTCATCACGAACTTCAGGAGCACGAGCGGGAAAAGATGGTGGAGAAGGAGAAGCAGCACGAGCGGGAAGAGAGGAAGCCGCGGTGGAGTCCATGACAGCAAGAGAAGAGCCCCCTGGCTAGTAGAGAAGTGCGACAAATCATAGAAAAACAGCAACGGCCAGAGCCCGTAGAGGGTAAACACAGGCAAGCCGCAAAGGAGTAGAGCACAAGGAGAAGCGGTTGAGAGAAGGTGAGCAGGTAGAGAGAAATGTGGGAAGGAGGGACACGCCTTAACCGCAAGAGGATAAAGCGACTAAGGGCAAGGCGCGGCAAGGAGATGACTCGGTGAACAACTCTGTTTACAGCACGAAGGAAGTCACAGCGGATAAAGAAAGGGAAGTCGCGCGACAAGGCACCAAGGCAGCGGGCAAGAGGAAACTGTGGGGCCCAACAGAAAACCTATAAAAATAGGAGGAGTCCAGGATAGAATTGGAGGACCGGCTTGCCAAGAAGCCCTTGCGGGTAGAAACACGATAACCGCCGGGATGAAGAGAAACCGCGGGGGAAAAAACCCACAGGGGGGTGCGGTTAAAAAATTCATAACCGCCTAGAGAGACCGTAATGCTCTGATACCATGTAGAAATCTGTGGAAATTTTATTAATGCCAAAAAAGCTACTTTACAACTTGAGAGAATACATATATATAGGAAGAGAGAGAGGGGAGATGAATCTCAATCTAAGATGTGAGATTAATCTAAAAGAGCGATGATGTATAATATGGGCCTATGTAATGGGTGATGGCGATCGACGACACGCGCGCGTCTACTCCCGCAGGAGGCGGTGATCGACTACCCGGCTGGGCGATCTGAGTCCGCGGATGCGCCCGGAGGGTCATTCCGAGCAAATTTGATATATTAGTTTTTTATATTTTTGATGTATTTAGCCCCCGATCAGACCGAACATTTATAGCCGTCGATCGGGAGCCCTAGTTTTACTTTAGCTTGTTTCTTATTTAAGTGCTTGTTGGTGACCGGTTCAAGGGATCAAAGTTGCCTGTGCTGCAACTCACGGTCTTCTCCTTCAGTGGATTCCGAAGAGCCGTGCTCCGCCTAGTCCGCGCCTACTCCGTCCCGCCCAGTCCGCGCCTGTACCTTCCCGTCCAGATCCGCCCCGCCCCGACCAGTCTCGCCCCGTCTCCGCCCAGCCTAACCCTCCCTCTCTTCCACTTCTCAGCCCTGCACCTTCCCGTCCAGGTCCGCCCCGCCCCGGCCAGTCCCGCCCCGTCTCCGCCCAGCCTAGCCCTCCCTCTCTTCCACCTCTTTCAGCCCTGCACTGTCCCGTCCAGATCCACCCCTCCTCCCACATTTTCCCTTCCCAAGCCCTACAGCCCACGCCCGGCCCAAACCTAGATCCACCTCCATAGATCCCGTTCCCCACATTCCCCAATAGCCCTAATCCACCCATCCCCTACCACCTGCAGCCCTCCACGGATCCACCAAGACACCGAAAGCATCCCGCCCACGGTACTTCATCCCGAAGCCGAGCCGCCGCATGCACGAGCTAATCAAGGTATATGGTATTTTATTTCTCTCCTTTGGATGCTAGGTTTTGAACTATTGTTATGGTTTGGTTGTGGAATCATTATATGCTATTGTATTGAGATGTTGTTTGACTTGTTGGATCCCTACCAGCGTGCTTAATTGACTCGCGCCTCGCTCGTTGGCAAGTTATAAAAGGCTCCTACGTTATTAGTTGCTCAAAATTGTGATTGTCGTGTTCTTAGCCTTTTGTTAAAGTTTTATCACTTACTAGTTGATATACTTTGGTTGCTCTCATGTTTGCACACGCACGATCCATTGATCTCATACACCCTAGTTCGCATTGTTAGAGTCCGTTAAATTTTAGTCGGTCTACCACTGCATCATTTGGTATCAAAGGGAGGTTCGAGTCACATTGCATGCTTCATAGTGGTAGGTTGTTTCGAGCTCCGATGTCTGATCAAAACGTCACTGATGATCGGGCCACCAGTTCGAATTCGGACCTGGCGGCCCCCGAGTTCCAGCGCTTAATCCTCGAGCAGTTCGCCACCCTCAAAAACGAGATTGCTAGGGTCAACACTAGAGTCGATCAGATAGGATCCCTTAGAGGTCCAGCCCTAGCACCACGTTATGAGGAACCCCTGGAAGACCCACGGGACGCCCCGCCTCCACCTGATCGGCGAGGTAGAGAGCCACCACGTTGGGACCCCGCTCCATGGAGACGGACCCCCGAGCCGGTACATGATTACCGTTGCGACCCCGCCCCGAGGGGTAACCCTCGGCCACCCTACGAGCCACGCCTACCACCGGCCCGACAAGGATGTGGCCCACCCGCACGACACGAGTACGACTCTGACGATCCACGTGATGAGTATGTGGGACCGCGCCGAGAGCGCACCCCGGTAGAGGACGACCTCATCCGACGCCTCCGAATTGATGCGCCCTCCTTCGACAGTCACCTGGACCCGAAGGCCTTTTGTGACTGGATCCTAGACATGGACCACTTCTTTGATTGGTATGAGATGAATGACGAACGGCGAGTTCGGTTCGCTAAAATGAAACTTCTGGGCCAAGCCAAGATGTTCTGGATTAGTGTGGAGAGGTCGCTCGAGCGAGATGGATATTATCCCGTTACCCGATGGGATGAGATGAAGCAGCAATTGAGGGACAAGTACCTCCCCGCATCATATCGCGATCAACTCCTCGACCAACTCTACGCGTTGCGGCATGGATCACTTTCCGTTGCCGAGTACATGACACGATTTGATGAGTTAGTAGTGAGAAGTGACATTTTGGAGGAGCCTATTGCGACCGCTTCCTGATTTAGTGTGGGACTTCGAGCTGAGATTCGGAGAGAGCTTATACCACACCGCATAGAGACGGTCGAGCAGGTGTTCCAACTCGTACTCGAGTATGAGAACTATCTACGCCTCACGATATCGAGGCGACCACACATCGCTCAGATGCCTCAAGTCGCGCCCCCTCAGATGCGAAGGGCAAGGCTATCATTCCCACCGCCCCTAGACCCGGACCCGGACAATGTTATTGATGCTCGGGCAGGGGGCACATTGCTGCACACCTTCTGATGGAGGGTGACGATGAGGCGGGTATTGAAGTTGACGATGCTATAGTGGAAGAAATTACCGCGGGAGTCGAGGACGGTTAGGAGAGCGACGCGGAGAGATCGTTAGAGCTGGGAGTCATCCGCCAACTCGACTCCTCCACGCACCCCGTACTGAGGAAGATTGGCGACGTACCTAGATATTCTACACTTATTTTCAGAGTGCGGGCGACCCCTGCAAGCTCGCCATAGATAGCGGTAGTTGCGTAAACATCGTAACAAAGAAGAGCTTAGAGAGGATGCAGCTTTCCGCCGAACCCCACCCACATCCTTACCGAGTCCTCTGGGTGGAGAAGTCGGCCATTCAGGTCACACAGAGATGTCTTGTGCCGGTCCGCATATCGTCCATTGAAGACAAGGTTTGGTGCGACGTCATCCCGATGGACGTCGCACATGTTCTCCTGGGCCGCCCCTGGCTCTACGATCGTGACGCCACATGTTATGGCCGCTCCAACACGTGCGTCTTCTTCGACAAGGGACGAAAGATCACCCTCACTCCGACCCAGCCCAGGGATCCTCCCAAGGGCCAAGTCGAGTCATCTATTAGTGCGGGGTCGACTAGACTTGTGCACATCCTGAGGAGGGGCGATTTCCTTCGTGAGAGTTTAGACTCAGGAGTTATGTTTGTGGTGGTTGTCGCCTGGACATCTGGCGACACCACAGCTGTGGAGAGTGTGGACCCAGGCATTCGGCGCCTGCTAGCCGACTATATTTACATCATTCCCGAGGAGCTCCCCGATGAGCTCCCCCCTAGGAGGGATATCCAGCATGCAATTGATTTAGTCCCGGGGGCATCTTTGCCCAACCTGCCCCACTATCGCCTAAATCCGACAGAGCATGCCGAATTGAAGCTACAAATTGACGATCTTCTTAGGAAGAACTTTGTTCGGGAGAGTCTGAGCTCATGTGCCGTTCCAGCCCTTCTTACCCCTAAGAAGGACGGGAGTTGGCGCATGTGTATCGATAGTCGGGCCATCAATAAGATCACAGTGAAATAACGTTTTCCGATTCCTCGCCTCGTCGACCTTCTAGATGCGATGGCTTGTGCCCAAATATTTTCGAAGATCGACCTGCGGAGTGGATACCATCAGATCAGGGTACGAGAGGGTGACGAGTGGAAGACGACCTTCAAGACGAAGGATGGTCTATATGAGTGGTTGGTTATGTCGTTCGGACTGTCGAACGCATCGAGCATATTCATGAGGGTGATGACGCAGATCCTACGACCCTATATGGGCAAGTTCCTGGTGGTCTACTTTGATGACATACTGATCTTTAGCCAGGACCGCACAGAGCACCTAGACCACATTCGACTGGTATTTGATCTCCTACGGAAGGAACATTTGTACATCAATCTGAAAAAGTGCTCATTCCTGACATCCTCGATACAATTCCTAGGATACATCGTCTCTCAGTCCGGCATCTCCGTTGACCCCGAAAAGGTCAAATTTATTCGCGAGTGGCCCGTTCCGACCAATATCCACGAGGCTCGGAGCTTCCACGGCCTCGCCACCTTTTACCGGAGGTTTGTTCGGGGGTTCAGTTCGATTATGGCCCCTATTACAAGCTGCCTCCGCAAGGGATATTTTGCCTGGACTGCTGCAGCTACCAGAGCCTTTGAGAGCATCAAGCAAAGGCTAGCGACTGCCCCCGTACTGTGCCTTTCGGATTTTTCCAAGGCTTTCGAGGTGGCTTGCGACGCGTCCGGGGTAGGCATTAGGGGAGTACTGAGTCAGGAGGGTCATCCAGTTGCTTACTTTAGTGAGAAACTGAATGACGCCCGACATAAATACTCCAATTATGATCTACGCTGTCGTACAGGCGCTCCGATATTGGCGCCACTATCTCCTACACAAGGAGTTTGTCCTGTACTCTGACCATCAAGCCCCGCGATACCTGGATTCGCAAAAGAAGTTAGGACACCGACACGCGAAGTGGGTGGAGTTCATGCAGGAGTACCACTACGTTCTCAAACACCGCGCTGGTGTTGAGAACAAGCCGGCCGATGCGTTGATTGAGTCGCCGAGTCACCATCCTCCATACCATGGACGCACGAGTTGAGGGATTTGAGCGTGTTTGCCAGGACTACCCCGAGTGTCCTGATTTTGGCGGTATCTTCTTTGCCCTATCTAAGGACCCACCCGAGCCCCGTGAGGGTTTTATCATTTCTGAGTGCTACCTGTTTTTTGGGTCTCGCCTTTGTATACCCCAGACTTCTCTTCGGGATTTTCTCATCTGGGAGCTTCACCCGGACGGAGCCGCGGGGCACTTTGGGCGGGATAAGACGATTGCGTTAGTTGAGGACCACTTCTTTTGGCCTGGCCTTAAAAGGGACGTTACACGGGTCGTCCGACATTGCCGAATCTGCCAGACGGCGAAGGGAACTCGACAGCCCACAGGCCTATACACTCAGTTGCCTGTTCCTCACCGGCCCTGGGCAGACATTAGTCTAGCTTTCGTATTTGGACTCCCCCGCACTCCGCGGAAGTTCGACTCGATCTTCGTCGTCGTGGACCGCTTCTCGAAGATGACCCACTTCATTCCTTGCCATAGGACGTACGACGCCCCCCACGTGGCAGCCCTGTTTTTCAGGGAAGTATTCAAGTACCACGGGCTGCCCACTTCTATTGTCTCTGATCGTGACGTTCGCTTCGCGAGTTATTTTTGGAAGACACTGTGGAAGAAGACCGACACGACACTGAAGTTCTCCACCGCCTACCACCCACAGACAGATGGACAGACTGAAGTTGTCAATCGGAGCCTTGCGACCATGTTGCGTTGTCTAGTTCGGGATAGTCCGACCACCTGGGATTCGATCCTGCCTATTGCGGAGTTTGCATTCAATAATTCGGTCAATAGGACCACGGGTCTGAGTCCATTCCATCTCATATTAGGTTATGAGCCTAGGAAACCCATTGACCTAGTGGACGCCCCGTTAGGAGCCCGACCTAGTGAGTCCGCCGAGTCGTTCATCCAGCATATACACACACTACATGAGACAGTCCGAAGTAAGATTGCGGCCAGTAATGAAAACTACAAGGCTCAGGCCGATCTGCACAGGAGAGAGCAAACATTTGACGTCGGGGAGCAAGTTATGATACGCCTTCGTCCTGAGAGGCCCCCAGGGGGCTGTGAAAAAGTTAAGTGCTCGTCGGATGGGCCCCTATAAGGTCACTCGACGGATTAGTACGAACGCGTATGAAGTTGACATACCACCAGCAATGGGGATTCACCGGGTGTTCAATGTAGAGGATTTGACCCTATATTATGAGGAGCGAGTGTACGCGGATCCATTATCTCCACCGGACCTTAAGCCCCAGCCTGAACCTCACCCTTCCAGTGCACCTACGCCCACCTCGCCCAGGCAGTCGCAGACAATTGAGCACCGCTCGGATGATCCCCCTCTACAGCCGACAGTTCCAGTGGCACCTCGTTCTGACGGAGATACATCGCTACGACAGCCGCCTACCGGAGATACACTACAGATCGTTGGCCATGACTTCACGACGATGGGCGAATTGACGGTCCTGCGGTACTTGGTCCATTGGTCTGCCCGCCCGTCCTCTGACGAATCTTGGATTGCTGTTGAGGAGCTCGAGAAACTCGCCCTGGACTTGCGCCGAGAGTACGATCATCTTCACTCACGATCGGATCTTCACTCAGTGTTTTCGGAGAGTCGGGGGGAGTTGATGGCGATCGACGACACGCGCACGTCTACTCCCGCAGGAGGCGGTGATCGACTACCCGGCTAGGCGATCCGAGTCCGCGGATGCGCCCGGAGGGTCGTTCCGAGCAAATTTGATATATTAGTTTTTATATTTTTGATGTATTTAGCCCCCGATCAGACCGAACATTTATAGCCGTCCGATCGGGAGCCCTAGTTTTACTTTAGCTTGTTTCTTATTTAAGTGCTTGTTGGTGACCAGTTCAAGGGATCGTTGTTGCCTATGCTGCAACTCACGGTCTTCTCCTTCGGTGGATTCCGAAGAGCTGTGCTCCGCCCAGTCCGCGCCTGCTCCGTCCCGCCCAGTCCGCGCCTCCCGCCCAGTCCGCGCTGCTCCGTCCCTCCCGCGCCTGCACCTTCCCGTCCAGATCCGCCCCGCCCAGTCCCGCCCCGTCTCCGCCCAGCCTAGCCCTCCCTCTCTTCCACCTCTCTCAGCCCTGCACCTTCCCGTCCAGGTCCGCCCCGCCCCGGCCAGTCCCGCCCCGTCTCCGCCCAGCCTAGCCCTCCCTCTCTTCCACCTCTTTCAGCCATGCACTGTCCCGTCCAGATCCGCCCCTCTCCTCCCATGTTCTCCCTTCCCAAGTCCCACAGCCCACGCCCGGCCCAAACCTAGATCCACCTTCATAGATCCCGTTCCCCACATTCCCTAATAGCCCTAATCCACCCAGCCCCTACCACCCACAGCCCTCCACGGATCCACCAACACACCGGAAGCATCCCGCCCACGGTACTTCATCCCGAAGCCGAGTCGCCGCATGCACGAGGTAATCAAGGTATATGGTATTTTATTTCTCTCCTTTGGATGCTAGGTTTTGAACTATTGCTATGGTTTGGTTGTGGAATCATTATATGCTATTGTATTGAGATGTTTGTTTGACTTGTTGGATCCCTACCGGCGCGCTTAATTGACTCGCGCCTCGCTCGTTGGCAAGTTATAAAAGGCTCCTACGTTATTAGTTGCTCAAAATTGTGGTTGTCGTGTTCTTAGCCTTTTGTTAAAGTTTTATCACCTGTAGTTGATCTACTTTGGTTGCTCTCATGTTTGTACGCGCAAGATCCATTGATCTCATACACCCTAGTTCGCATTGTTAGAGTCCGTTAAATTTTAGCCAGTCTACCACTGCATCAATGGGCCTATTTACATGGCTTCTTCTAACACTTCTAACAGTAAGAAAGTACTTTCAATATATTAATCAAGATGAATGATTACAAAGTTTATGATCCACTAACGCAAATTTCAAAAATGTTAATTTGTATTTGTTAGAGAAGCCCATTTAACTAGGCCCATTTTGTATTTTTATTGTTATTTCTCTCTCCTCTTTAGTCCCACATCTTGTATAAGACCTTGCTCTCTCTTTCTCTCATCTATATATTTGTACTCATTCTTTGTATTCTATACAAGTGAACATATATACAAGGTTGTTTTTCCACTTCTCTACATGGTATCAGAGGCACCGGTCCTCCTTGGGCGGCTTCCCTCTGCTTAACCGCCTCTCTGCCTGTGGTCTCTCTTCTGTGCGTGCGGCCTGCTGCGGATTGTCCTTCTGTCTGCTGCCCGGTCTTGCCGCTCGGTATCTTGCGGTCTGTTTTACCTATTCCGCTTCGCCTCTCTTCTTCCCTCTCCTCTCCGTGGTTCCACCCCTCCCCTCCACCCCTCCCCTCCTGTGGGCCTCTTATAGCCTTCCTGTGGGGTCCACCTCTCCCCTCTCTATTCCGGGTCCAGACAGCACTCTCTTCTCGCGCGGTCTCCCTCCTGCTATCCGTCGCGGTCTCTCATCGTTCTATCCGCCGCGGTCTCCCGCTATCCGACTTTTTTGCTATCCGCAGCGCTCTCCCGCTATCCGGCTCGACCTCTTGCGGCCTGTTCCTGCTCGCCGCTTTCTGCCTTGTCGCAGAATCCTTCTCGCGCGGTCTGCGGCCTCTTTCAACCTTGTCGCCGAGTCCTTTCTTTGCTCGCCACGGCCTGTTACTCGCCGCGGCCTCTTTCTATCCGCTTGAGTGTTCCTTACTCGCGGTCTCTTCTCTCTGCCCGCTCGTGGCCTCCTTCTCTGACCGCTGCTGTGTACAGCCTGACCGTGCGGACTGTTGCCTCCCGCATTTAGGTCGCGGTCTTCTCCTTCTCCTATCCGCGCGGTTTGGTCTCTGTCCGCTGGTCTCTTTCCGCCTCTGGTCGCGGCCTCCTGCCGCTGGTCACATCGTGACTAGGCGGTCTCCGTTCTAGTCGCGCGGACTCCTCTTCCTCCTCCTATCTGTGCGTTTTGGTCTCTGTCTGCTGGTTTCTATCCGTCTCTGGTCGCGGCCTCCTCCTGTCGCTGGTGTCTTCACATCATGACCATGCGGTCTCCGTTCTAGTCGCGCAGACTCCTCTGCTGCCGGTCTGCCCTCTAGCCGCTTCTCCTCCATGAGTTCTTCCGCTGATTTTACCGGCACGACGGCTCCTCCTGCAGACCGCCCGGCCTCTATTCCAGAAATACGGGATGAACTCTGTATTACTACTATATCTCAGTCTGGCAAGAAGAATTTTGTCGAATGGGCGCATTCTGTTCGCCGGGTCCTGCAATCCAAGTGGTTTCTTCATCACTTGACCCAGGTGGTTACCGGTACTTTCCGACTGACGATTGGTTACACAATGATGGTCGTGTGCAGACATGGATCCTTAATTCTCTTGATAGCGAATCCTATCGCCTGACCATGTACCACGAGACGGCCAAAGGCATGCGGGATGAGCTTCATAACCTTTACTCTGGCAAGGATAGTCTCCACCATCTGTATGACATTATCACTGCTCTCCAGGCCCTTGATAGCAGTGGTGCGATCGATCTGACTTTCTTTGTGGCTCAGGCTACGGTATTTGGTCATTCTCGATGTGTGCTCGTGGATCCAAACAGCCAGCCTTGACTGTGGACCTTGCTACCCAACGTGCTCAAAAGGAAGCTGTGGGTATAGCCATGATGATGGCTCGGTTACCCCATCACCTTCACAGTGTACGAGCTCACATCCTCTCCTCTACTATTACCCCGTCATTCTCAGATGTGTGCTCAATGCTTCTCAAAGTCACCCCGCCTCCGGATGTGTCTGGACCTCCTTCTCCGGCTCTTGTCCAGCAAGTCCCTGCTCCTTTACTGCCTCTTCCCTCTTCAGTCTGTGGGGGCCGCTCTGACTCGCGGGGACGTGGGCGTGGTGGCCGGTCTCGACCTAAGTGCTCGTTCTGCGGCAGAGATGGGCATCTTGAAGCCACGTGCTATCACAAGCATGGTCGCCCACCTCGTCCGCAGGCGTCTGTTGCTGGACTCCTCTCCCACTCGCCCTGACCTCGTCCGCAGGCGTCTGTTGCTGCCACCGACTCCTCTCCCACTCGTACTGACCTCGACGATGTTCGCCTTCGGCTTCAGCATCTTCATGCCTTGCTCAGCTGCCCGCCAGCCTCGGTTGCCTCCACTGCCTCCATCTCCAATGAAGGTATCGCCTGCCTCTCCTCTGGCCCGCGATGGATCCTCGATTCTGGTGCCACTCACCACATCACCTCTGTTCGGCCGCCTCAGTACTTGTCTTCCCCTCATCCGAAGTACATTACTGTGGCCAATGGCGCATCTGTCCCTGTCTTTGGATGTGCTGATATTCTTCTTACCTCTTCTCTTCTCCTGCGCTCGGCTCTTCATGTTCCGGGCTCTCCTTTCAATTTACTTTCTGCTGGTTGCCTTACTACTGATTTACATTGCTCAGTGTCCTTTACTTCTTCTTTTTCACCCGACACCGGGATACAGGACTTCAGCAGACGCGGACTATCATTGGTAGGGGGCGACTGCAGGACGGGCTCTACCTTCTTGATGACTCTCCTACTCTCCTCGCCTCTGACTCCTCTTCAGATTGGCATCGACGTCTTGGTCATGCTCCTCTCCCCTCCAGAAGGCTCTCCCAGATATCTCTCTTCCTGCTTTTCAGTGTGAAACCTGTATTTTTGGCAAACAGCCACGTTCATCGTTTCCTTCTCATTGTACTCGGAGCTCTGCTCCTTTTATCTTAGTACACTCTGATATATGGGGTCCGTACAAAATTACTAGTATTTCTGGCTATCGGTATTTCCTTATCTTTATTGATGATTACTCGCGCATGACGTAGCTGTATCTTCTTCGCGATCGTTCCGAGCTTCCCCGCGTCTTCCGGGCGTTCATTCTTGAGACTCGCACTCAATTCTCTGCACCCATTCGCACTATTCGTACCGACAATGTGCGAGAGTACACTGGTCATGACTTCGCGACCCTCTGCTCTGAGTTCGACATTATTTACTAACCTCGTGTGCGTATACTCCGCAACAGAATGATGTCGTCGAGCGCAAGAATCATCACCTTCTTGATGTGGCTCGCTCCCTTATGCTTCAAATGCAGGTTTCCAAACTATACTGGAACTTTGCGCTCTCCACCGCCTACTTTCTTATAAACCGTCTACCGTCCTCCGTTCTCCAGAATGCTACTCCGTTCGGCCTCCTATTTCCCTCCACTCCGCCTTTCCCTGTTAGTCCTCGAATATTTGGGTGTACTTGCTATGTTCACCATCTCGGCCCCTCTACCGACAAATTGGATCCCCGTGCGGCCAAACATATATTTGTCGGTTACTCGCGCACTCAGAAGGGGTATTTGTGATATTCGCCTACTACCCGCAAGGTTACTGTCTCTGCGGACGTCACTTTCCGGGAAGATCTTCCCTTCTTTTCTGCTCTGGATATCGTTCCCATTCCAGAGCCCGTCGTTCGTCCTATCATCCCGGTTCCCTGCACCTCATCATCTCTTCCTCCTGCCCCGCCTCCGGTCCGTCTGACTCCACCTGTTATTCGGGTCTATTCTCGTCGTTCTCCTCATCCCGTTGCCCCACTACAGTCGGCTTCGACCTCTGATGCTCCGCCACCTGCTGCTCCGGTTCCAGCCTCTACCGCTTATTCGATGACGAATTACGTCTCTCTCCATCGCCTTTCACCGCCACTTCGTCACTTTGCCACATCATTATCCTCTGTTTCTGTTCCTAACTCTGTGCAGGAGGCACTTCAACATCCTGGCTGGCGGGCTGCCATGGAGGAAGAAATGATGGCCCTTTGGGCCAACCAGACCTGGGCCCTGGTCCCTTTGCCTCCCGGTCAGCACCCGGTTGGGTGTAAATGGGTTTTTGTCATCAAACATGCTCTGGATGACACTATTGCCCGACTGAAGGCCAGACTGGTGGCACGTGGCTTCACTCAACAGCAGGGCCTCGATTATGAGGAAACTTTCTCTCCGGTGGCCAAGCTCAACACGGTTCGTGTGCTTCTCTCCGTGGTTGTACACCGCCACTGGCCCCTTCATCAGCTCGATATCAAGAATGCCTTTTTGAATGGCGATCTTCACGAAACCGTCTACATGCGCCAACCGCCCGGGTTTGAGACCACGGGGGAGTCTCATGTGTGTATTCTAAAGAAGTCCATCTATGGTCTCAAACAATCCCCTCGGGCGTGGTTTGACAAATTCAGCAAGGTGGTTCAGGATATGGGTTTCACTCGGAGTTCTGCTGACTTCTCTCTTTTCACCCGACACCGGGCAACTAGAACCGTCCTTCTGTTGGTTTATGTTGACGACATCCTACTTACTGGGGATGACTCAAAGGGGATTCAAGCGGTCAAACAACATCTGAGCACTGTGTTTCAGACCAAAGACCTAGGGCATCTTCGCTACTTCCTCGGTCTTGAGGTCGCACGACGACCGGATGGGCTTGTCCTCTCCCAACAGAAGTATTGTCTCGATCTTCTCAAAGATGCTGGCCAGTCAGGTTGTAAGCCAGCTAATACCCCGATGGAGGCAAATCACAAGCTCTGTGCACATGCCTCTGATAATGATCTGCTTCTCCAGAACCCGGAGTACTATAGACGCCTTGTCGGAAAGTTGATCTACCTAACAGTCACGAGGCCTGATATATCGTTTGCTGTTGGGGTTGTCAGTCAGTTCATGCATGCTCCACGGGTTTCTCATCTCCAAGCTGTTGAACGGATTCTCCGGTACCTTAAGGCAGCTCCGGGCCAAGGGCTTGTTTACAAAACTCTCCACCTCGGCTCTAGCATTGGTTGCTTACTCTGATTCCGATTACGCTGATTCCCTGGACGATCAGCGATCGACCAGTGGGTTATGTACTTATTTTGGAGGTCATCTCATTACTTGGAAAAGTAAAAAAGCAAGCCGTGGTCGCTCGATCCTCCGCGGAAGCTGAATACCGATCTATGACATCGGTTGTCTCTGAACTCACATGGCTTGAAAGCCTTCTTGCTGACTTGGGAGTAAAACTTCCTTCATCTGCTGTTCTCTTTTGTGATAGTCAAGCGGCCATACACATAACGAAAAATCCGGTGTTTCACGAGCGTACGAAACATATCGAGGTCGACTGTCACTTCATACGAGAAAAAGTTCAAATGAAGAAACTTGAGTTAAAGCATGTTCTGGGCACTGATCAAGTTGTTGATATTCTCACGAAGGCCCTACTTTCAAGTACCGTCCTCCGTTCTCCTTTGTTCTACCAGTGTTTGTCCAAGCTAGGTGCATATGATCTATACGCTCCAGCTTGCGGGGAAGAGTGTTAGAGAAGCCTATTCATTTAACTAGGCCCATTTTGTATTTTTATTGTCTATCTTTCACCGCCATCTCTCTCCTCTTTAGTCTGTGTCACATCTTGTATAGGACCTTGCTCTCTCTTTCTCTCATCTACTTTCTCTCCGGTATATTTGTACTCATTCTTTGTATTCTATACACGTGAACATATATACAAGGTTGTTTTTCCACTTCTCTACAATATTCTTTAATTTTTTATATCGACTCGCACCTCAAACTTGTGGCCTTAGTCAATTCACCCTTGGATTAGCCTCAAGCCTCTCTTCCCCGAAGTCCTCTCTAGATCTAACCCAAGACGTAGTTGCCACACTCGAGGTAAATTTTTTCCCTTGAACTATTCTTGATCTAGTCTCCACATGCGAGGTGAATTCACACTGATATAAAGATAATTATTAATGCTCAAAAGCAAACAAAAATGTAAGAGTAGAAATAAGATGATTGTAGAAACACTCCCCAAATAGGATGCGCAAGGAAGATGATGATGGGCCCCTTGAAATCATCGTCATAGAACAGTAACCCTTCTATTGAATGATAAAAGGGGGAGATTGTGATGAGAGTGACAGTAACCCTTCTCTTGAATGATAGAAGGGGGAGATTGTGATGAGAGTTCTTAACCTCGGGATGAGCTTATATGATGTCGAGCAAACCGTTTCACCCTAGGGGAAGTGGAAACCTTCATGAACACTTGATCACCCACATCAAATTCTAACGGACGGCGACGCTGATTTCCATACTTTCTTGTCTCTTGATGACACGATCGAGCTGAAGTCAGGTCTTCCTCGTGGCTTCTTCCATCTCCTCAAGTAACTCATGCCTCAAAACAACTTTTTCACCAACTCCTAACCAATAGAAAGGGGTCCTACAATGTCGCTCGTGCAATTATTTGAAGGGGTCATTTTAAGGCTCTCTTGATAGCAATTATTATAGACGAATTCAACAAATGACAAATACCATCCCAAGTCCACTTTTAATCCAGAATGTAACACTGAAGCATGTCTTCCAGTATCTGATTAACCCTTTCGGACTGACCATCAATCGTCGGATGATAAGCAGTGCTCAGGTTGAGTTCGGTGCCCAAAGCTTGTTGGAAGCCCTTCTAAAAATGTAATACAAATCTCGGGTCGCGATCTGATACAAATCGCAAAGGAATATCGTGGAGTCTAACGATCTCTGACACATATATTCATGTCATCTTCTCGGTAAAGTGACCTTCTTTGTAAGGGATGAGGCGAGCCACCTTGATCATACACAATCCACTATGACTCAAATCACATCATGCCCCCTAGGAGTGCGGGGCAAACTTGTAATAAAGTCTATAGAGATGTCTTCCCACTTACATTTAGGGATAGACAGAGATTGCAAAAGGCCACCAGGACGCTGACGCTGAGCTTTCACCTTCTAGCATATCAAACATCGAGAAATGAAGAGAGCAATGTAATTCCTCATACCAAGCCACACCACAATCTTTTTCAAGTCATGATACATCTTATTATTATTTTAATGACCAGATGTGCGAGATTCATGAGCTTAACAACATATATGATCAAGTAATTCAGGAACATCAAGGATGAGGAGGCGACCTCGGAAACGCAAAACATCGTCAGAGATAGAGAAATTCGGAAGAGTCTAGGACTCAACCTTTCGGAGAATGCGCTGGAGTACAGGATCAAATGGCTACAAATCTTTTACCAGTTCTACCAATAACGGACCAAAAACTCTTCTTGACCCTCGGGTGAGATGGATATATCCATTTGTTCGAGGTCATCAATTAAGGTTGCAAGAGTAGCTGTCATAGGTGCACAAGAGGAAATAGAAGTCTGTCGACTTAACACATCTACTACTGAATTGGCTTTACCGGGAACATATGTGAGTTGCAAGTCATAATCTACTATGAATTTGATCCATCACCTCTGACGAAGATTGGGAGTTGGCGTAGGAGAGGAAGATGCTGGGGCTTCGTGGAAATTGGTAGCAGTGCGGGAACCCTAGACCAGAACAACACAGAAAAATAATCGTGAGGGAGGGGGGGGGGTCTGCGTATAAGAGGGAAACACTAATAGATTAATTATAGTAGCGTGAAACACTAATAGATTAATTATTGTAGCGTCCTTCATTAAATCTAATTAATTTAAATCTTTTCTTCCTTTTTTTATATGTTGTTACAGTTACCACATTATGTTGAGGTGTAAGTGGAGCTGAAAACTCAAGCAAGCTTAATACCTAAACTATCATGAAAGGCAGCAATTTTTTTCATTCTCATATTCTCTTCCATGTTCAGATAGAATCATACTCATTTTTACTCTTTTACATAGTTTAGCTAATTTCAAAAAAGTATCATGCTTTGAGGTAAGAAAAATTGTCCAACAAAAACATGAATAGTAATCAATAAGAAAAAAAAATGTATTTTCTACCATTAAATACTAGTAGTGCTAACTTAATTAGAAAGATCTATGTGAATTAATTGCAATAGTCTAACGGTATACACTTCAGTTTTACTATTAAATGAAGAACAAGTAAATTTATCCTTTTAACAAGGTTCACAAAAAAAGCTAAACTACCATTTATTTCAAGAAGACCGTGAATTAACTAATTTCTAGATAATTTCAGAATTAACTTTGTGCCCATATGACTTAGTCGTCTATGTCATAATTCCATGTTCTTTATTTTTGACCCTTAAACATTTTAAAGATGAAGTAAATAGATCATTTAATGTAAACATTGCGCATTCTAGATGCAATAAATAAAACAGCGTTGGTACTAACATCAATGATTTTACATTCCTGTTTCAACAATATAACAATAATGACTTTGAAGTATCCATTGTGTTCCATGATTTGAGGGGATGTGTTTTGGTAGTGGTAAGAAGGAGAGAGCTTGATGAAATTCATCAATATTTTCAGTGTAAATTGTGTTGATTTTCTTATGAAAGTAAATTTTCAATGAGCGACTTAAATAAGATAAAGATGTCTTGAGCATGAAATATTTGTTTGAGTGGAAGAAGTTTGATTTATTCTGTAATGGAGCCCACAAAGATAACATAATATTTAAATGTCCTTTGAGTGGATGATGATGGGACAAAACAATTCAATCATCTTATTCCTTAACAATAGGTGTACCTTATATATATATATATATATATATATATAATATATATATATATATATATATATATATTATAATATAATATATATACATGAGCTGTCTTATCTCACACACCCCACCCCCCACCCCTCAAACTCAAGGAGGATCATACACGACAGTTTGGACAATAAATATATGTTGGTTCCGCGTCTGTGGCTTAGTCATCAAATCCGCAAGCTGCTGCTCAGAAGGAATAAAATGAGGAGCAAGAATACCACGACCATACTGTTCTCGTAGGAAGAAAGCAACCACCCCAATATGCTTGGCAAGAGAGTGTTTCACTGGGTTCAGTGGAATCTGAATGACACCAGTGTTATCATAGTGGAGTAGAGTAGGATCTGGAGATACGACACCAAGGTCCTCAAAAAGGCATCAGAGCCAAATAATATCCTCAGCGGTGAACATGGCTCGAAGCTCAGCCTTAGTATTGGAACGAGAGAGACTAGACTGTTTCTTGGACTTCCATGCAATAAGTGAAGAACCCAAGAACAGACAGAAACCCGTGACAAATCGACGATCAATAGGATCACTGGCCCAGGTAGCATCCGAGTAAGCACGGAGCTGCAGTGAACTACAACTTGAGAAGAAGAGGCCTTGTGAAGTCGTCGCCCGAAGATAGCGCAAGAGCCGCAGTAGATGACCATAATGCACAGAGATAGGCACACCAACAAGCTGGCTCAACACATGAACAACATGGGCAATATCGGGCCGAGTAATAGTGAGGTAGACGAGACTTCCAACGAGGTGACAATAGCAAGTAGGATCAGAAAGTGAAACCCCATCATCCAGATGTAGCTGAGGGCGAAGCTCCATAGGGGTGTCCATGGTGCGGGAGTCAAAGAGAGCGGCTCGAGTTAAGATATCTGATTTATAATGCCGCTGAGAGAGCTGAAAAACATGGTCTGTAGAGGTGACCTCAAAGCCCAACAAGTAGCTCAATTATCCAAGGTCAGTCATCTGAAACTGTTGCTGAAGGTGATGATTGATGAAGGCCAGATGAGAAGGATCATCGTCAGTAATAATCATATAATCCACATAAAGCAACATAAGTGTCCGGCCACGAGAGGAGGAATACACAAACAATGTTGGATCATGTGAACTCGGGAAAAAATCGACTGCTATAATTGCTGAGCTGAAACGTACAGACCACGCACGGGGAGCCTGCTTGAGCCCGTAAAAATCTCCTCGTAAGAGGCATACACGACCTGGAGGAGAGGAGAGACCGGGAGGGGGAAGCATGTACACCTCCTGCTGAAGGTCATGGTGAAGAAAGGCATTCTTCACGTCGAGCAGGAACAGAGATCAGTGGCGAACAATTGCAATCGCAATAAGGGTGCGAATCGTGGTCATGTGAGCGACCTGAGCGAAGGTCTCATCATAGTCTTGTTCCTGCTCCTGCTGAAAATCACGAGCCACAAGTCGAGCCTTATACCTTTCCACAGAACCATCTGAGTGAGTCTTGACCTTAAAGATCCACTTACAAGTAATAGACACAACACCAGGTGGAAGAGGGACAAACTCCCTGTATAAGTGTGTTCGAGTGCTGCCAACTCAGCAGACATGGCGGCCTGCCACTTAGGTATCTGAGCAGCCTCACGGTAGGAAGTCGGCTCTGGAGTACCACAAACAATAGTTGGAATGACAGACAGGTCTAGCGGTAGTGTAGCAAGACTAAGGCGGTCAGGAGGACGTCGCTCGCGAGGTGGATTGCAACGCACATGAGCATCATCCACAGGACAGTCGCTAGAGGAGACAGACACTAAGTCCGGGGGCACTGAAGGCGGAGGACGAGTGTAGTGATATGGAAGGGGGACGACGAGCGCATCAGAGGGATAGGTAGGTGGCGAAGGGGAGTGAGAAAATGACGGAGTAGACTGCGACAAAGGAAGAGGAGGTGACAGAGTAGACTGCGGCAAGGAGAAGAGGGGGTGGACATATCGAAGGAGAGAATACATGTGGAGGAGAGATGAGAAGAGTGAGAAACTGCATGTCGGAGGGAGTAACGGATGAGTGTGAGGTAGACTGGACAGAGGACATGAAGAAAGGGTTAGACTCGTTAAAAGTAACATCACGTGAGATGCGAAATCGACGTACAATATGGTCATGTTCATAACATTGATAGCCCTTATGCTCAGTACTGTATCCAAGAAAGACACACGGAACAAGCTGAGCAGAGAGCTTAGTACGCTCACGCGGAGGGAGAAGAACATAACACTGACAACCAAAAACACGAAGATGAATGTAACGTGCGGGTCGAGAGTACATACACTCACCAGGACACTGACCCTGAAGGAAAGTGAAGGGTTGCAGGTTGATAAGATGTACAACGGTGGAAATAGTCTCTGCCCAGAAATGAGGAGGAACGTGAGAGGAGATAAGACGGGTGTGGGTTGTCTTAATAATATGGCGATGCTTCCTTTCAGTGGTGTCATTTTGGGAGTGTGCACCGAGATAAGCTGAGGGAGAGTGTCGTGAGTAGCTAGCAGATCTTGAAAAGCATGAGATAGATAGTCTCCCTGAATCAGAACGAAAAATGCATATGGAGGCAGAACATTGTGTGCGCGCCATAACAGAAAAAGTAACATAGATTTGAAAAAATTCAGATCGAGAATGCATAAAGTATACCCAATAATAACTAGAATAGTCATCAACGAAAAGAACATAATATCGGTGTCCGCCTTGGATACAAAAGGTGTCGGATCCTTATACATCAGTATGAACTAAGTCAAAAGGACGTTGAGATCTAGACTCACTAGAAGGATAAGGGAGTTGTAGCTGTTTACCGAGCTTACAACCCGAACAAGAGTGAGACCAATCAATAGAAATACGGCCAAGGAAACCATGACTAATGAGAGAAGCTAGACGCGAACTACTGGGATGACCAAGACGGTGATGCCACTGAGAGAAACACGCCGAAGGAAGACAAAGGGAGGAAGCTGTCAGTGACAATGAAGTGGATGAAAGGTGGAGACGATCAAGAACGTACACCCTGCTACGACGACAACCAGCTCCAAGGAGTGTCCCAGTCAGACGATCCTGCACACTGCATGTAAACTCATCAAAAATAACAAGACAACCATAAGATGTGAGCTGGCTGGAAGATATGAGGTTCATGGATAACTTTAGGTATGTAGGTAACATCTGGAATATGGAAATGTCTAGTATGAAGGAGGACACGACTGCTGATGTGGTTAGTGGTTTCATCTGCTACCATGATAGTAAGGGAAGATGAGATGGGCTGACAGGACAAGAGGTGGGTGACATCATATGTCATGTGAAAGGAGGCTCCATAGTCAAAAAACCAGTCGTAGGGAGAGATACCTATAGGGGCGGAGGCAGCCGGCTGAGAGAAGTGAGGCAGTGAAGCCTACTGGGAGAACTACTGGGCAATCAGCTGAGTAAGGTCAGATACCGAGAAAGCATGTGCCGGAGCTGAAAAGTGAGATGAAGGTGCACCAGGAGCACACTACTGAACAGAGTGTTGAGCCCTCCGAAATTTGTGACACTCAGATGTGACATGACTAAGACACCGACAGTAGTGACAGCGGACATGCAGGTGACGAGCAACACCAGACAGAGCAGCAGAGGGCACTGGAGGAAGAGTTCCCTCAACAATCACCAAGACCTTCTCGAGGAAGACGACAGAGGAGTGAGGTGATGCCATCAGAGAAAAATGGGCAGAGAGGTCGGGCGGGCTGCAGGAGCAGCAGACAGGCTCAGTGAGACAAGCAGGAGCAGCGAATGGGCAGAGGGGTCGGGCGGGCTGCAGGAGCAGCGGACAGCTCGGTGAGGCAAGCAGGAGTAGCGAACGGGCACGGCGAGACGAGCGGGTTAGAAAATCCAAGCTATGCAGAAATCCAACAAAAAAAAAAAGCAATCGGCAGAAATCTGGAAGTCAGTGGCAGCGAACGAGCTCGGAGTCAAGCAGGAATTCTGGACTGAAATTACCCAGTGCTGGAATAGAATGGCGTGGTTGACAGCAAACCGGCGGGAGAAGGCTCCCTGGTGATATGGGGCGGAACAGGGGCAGAAACTGGGCCAGAACAATCTGGCGGGGAGGGCTCGACGACCTGGAACAGGACCGGAGCCCGATAGTGCGAGAACTGGTAGGGACGGGAACTCCTTGCCGGTCGGGACACTGGAGACGGGCGGCCACTGGGTCAAGATGCCGACGCAGGAGGAGTTGCTCTGGGGGGAGAAGACTGCTCGGGAGCTTCGACGTTCGACGGGGGACCGATCGAGCTGGGGGGAGAAGACTGATCGGGGATTTCGACGTTCGACGAGAAACAGTAGACGGGGAAGGCGTGGAAGGAGCGGCTAGGGTTGGGAACCTAGCGCTCTAATATCATGATAGGACAAAAGAATTCAATCATCTTATTCCTCAACATTAGGTGTACATATATATACATAAGTTATGTCTCTCTCTAACAGATATAGTGTTTCTTACGTTAGAAATATGATTTAAAGGGGAGATAAAGTGGCAAGGGAAGAAATGGAGAAGGTGTTATTATTAATTTGGCATGTGTTGAAATTTGAGGTCAAGGTTGGGGAACTTGTTATCTATAGGTGAAAATTAGAGGTCGTGTTTTAAAAAGTAGAAGACGATGAATTTCATAATCTACTATGCCATATGGATGAAGCAGTCTTGCACTTGAAATGAGAAGTGGAGGAAGCTTGACTTGTGAGGTTGGCCACTCATACGCACCCATCGTTATTTGGCTTCGCAAAAGAGTTTTCTCCATGCGAAAATACGTTGCACAAATTGTTGTAGGTAAGAATTCAATGAAAGCATTTTTTATTTGCAAAATTGGGAGATGGATACAATGTCCTTTTTCATTGCGGGAATGTAAAATTACTATTTAAGTTAAATGTGTGTGATGTAAAAATGTTCAGAACAAAAGTGGGTTATAAGTACCAGGCCATCTCCGATCAAAATATCATTGTTAGCATTAGGAGTATGAGTTGATAGATTACTCAAGTCAGTAGTGACTTTGTCAGAGGATGTAATCTCCTGCTGAATTATAGGACATTGATAAGCAGCATGTCCTTGGACACAAAACATCATTGATCATGACTCTTGTAGGGTCGAGATGCAAGGTGAGAAAAGATCACATTAGCCATGTCAGATGTTTGATTAAATCATCATCTGAGAATCAGCTTCTATTTTCCTTTGTTTGAATGTTCCTCTTTCTAATCAAAATCAATAGGAAGACTGTAAAGGCATTGAAAGCCAGGAACCGATCTAGCATGACACTATGAACACAGTTTGGTGAAGACCAACTCTTCCAACAACAATTTCATAGATAATAGCACGGAATGAGGGCTTGCAGCAACCAGATCTCAACTCCAAGCAGATTCAGAATAAGAGGATCTGCAAGATAAGGAGGAAGGAACAAGTGGTTGTTCTAGAAATGCAGGGTATAAATTTGATCTAGGTATTTTGATTATCATATATTCAACCTCTAGAATGGGGAACCATTGTGCCTGTCTAGTTTTCCTGCCATGTGGATTATTTCTATTCTAGAGTGACATGATTAGAAGATCTCTGCAGTAGTATTGCCATCATAAGAGTTGCATGCTATACATTCGTGCAATCTCACTGTTCCTTTTGACGGATAGTCATCCATACAATTCTATTATCAAAACCATGTGTAACTTTTATTATCAATTTGTGCATTTCTTTGGTGGTCACACACGGACTAGAAATTGTTCAAAGTACAATCATTAAACAAAGCCCAAATAACACAGTAGTCCTCATTTTATCGGTTTCAGGCAAGAGCAAAAGATTCAAGTTCATACTACAGCTGTGAAGACCATTTTAATGTGGTTGATAAAGCTGTTGACAATGGCGATGATGTGACAGGATCTTCTAGAACTTCACCTAGAGGAGCTTGTGACCAAACACGACCCTATGGTACATAATATTCTGGGATCTACATTTGAAGATGTCATTCTAAATCTCAGGCATTAAGTTTGAAAACCTAATCGTGCTCTTGTTTTCAGGTTATTTAGGTCTTCGCAGGCTCAACAAAGATTCTATTGAAGGGATCCTAAAATATTTCGCGAGAGCATTATTGGCAGTTTTTTTCAAGATTATCTCGGCCTGTCGTGTTTTAAGCAGGATAGAAAGCAGCAGGTTCGAGACAGTTCATCCTTTGGATGGAATGGAATCTCAGTCTCCCGATCGGCATCAAGCTGCAGAGGATGATGCTCGTGAGGACCATGTCAATCCTTGCTTAGAAAGAATCCAGAGGCTCGAGGAAATGTTTGGCGAACTCAAACGAAAACCCGCTGAAATTCCTGCAGAGAAGGAGCGCGTGCTTATGGACTCCTGGGATAGAATCAAATCTATTGAGTTTGATCTCGAAAAGACCAAGAGGGTAAGTATCTTCTTCCAATTTTCAAATTGATTCAAGTCATTTTTAATTTCATCATATAAACACATCCTTCCTCGTGAGAGTTAGCTGTTGAAATGGATCTTCCATGCACTTTAGGTTCTGCACGCCACTGTTATGCAGCAAATGGAGATTGCGGAGACATTAGATGCCGTACAAGAATCATCCAGCACTAGGGTAAAGCTGCTTTTAATAACAAATTCTGAAATAATTGGAATAAATAGATGAAAATATATAAAAAAAATTGATTCAAATTGATGGGCGTAGTTTTCTTCACTTTTGCAGAAAAGGTCATTTTGTCGATAAAGTAGCTGTGGATGAATGAGGAGCCTGAACAGTTGTTGGTGAACCAGTCAGTTTACTGCATCTTAAATAGGGAGAGAACAAAATTCGGCCTAAAAATTAGAAGGGAAATGTGATAGGTTTTAGGTGAAGGCAAGGAAAACCAGAACCACACGAGATATTTCTGTTAATACAAAAAGGAAGCTTTTTGCCCGCTTCATCTTTGTTGTTGTTTGGTAATTATTATTATTATATTTAAGTGTAGATGTTTTGGTGTTGCCGGACCAGAAGCTTCTTTTTTTGCATAAGCTTCCACCATTCATCCTTTTTTTGACTTGTCATAATTATATCCCCTTCTACCTTCTTTCCTACTTATAGCTGAATATATGCGTGCATACTTTTATACATTTATACATCTATACATATATGAAAATCGGTTCCTCTCCTAAAATTTCTCTCTCTCTCTCTCTCTCTCTCTCTCTCTCTCTCTCTCTCTCTCTCTCTCTCTCTATATATATATATATATGACTTCTGGATAATCATCTCCTAGGAGTCAAGACTCATGTTACTGTAGGAGTAAACATGCTGGAACAAAGAATGAGCTCTTTTCATACTAATCTCAGTTGTCAAATATGTGTAGAAGTCCAAAAGAGAGAATGCAATGATAAAAGCAAGTGAAGATCTGGCAAAATGGACTTCAAATGCAGAAAGGCATGCACTTGATATGCCATAAATTAACTATGATGATCCTAAAGCCCCTGCTGAATCTTCACAGAAAAGGAAAGTTGTTGATGAGAATATGTTGGCCAGAAAGAGAGAAGATTCAAATATGACGAAATTAACTTAGATTTGTTGATATACAACGAGAAATTGGCTTAAGTCTACTGTTCTAACTTGACTAATTACCCTAGTCCAACAGTAAGAAAAGCCCGACATATGACCTAATGAGATTGAAACTTTAATCAACAAGTTTTACTCCTACCACAAGATCGACTAAGAAATTCCTGGCCGGAGAAACTATATGGTCCAGCAGATCGACAAAGGCCGAACCTGACGTTACCCTACTCCTATATCCAGGGAGAAAAGAAAGGTGAAAGATAAATCTCTGTGTAATTAATCACTTAGAGGGGGGGGGGTGAATATGTGTTTATAAATTTCTTAGTCACTTAGATTAACTGTTCAGCAGAAACTTAAACAATAAGCTTCACAAGAACACATCACATGCAACTACAGTACACAAATTTTATAGTGGTTCTCCTATCTATGGTACATCCACTTTCTCCCTTCTTCCCCACTAGCAATGTATTAGATAAAGTTATATCTCCTCTTCAACTCAGATCAAAAATCTTACAGACTCAGTTTCTGTTAAGAAACTTACACTCAGACCAACAGGTTCTACCTCAGAGATTCACCCAATCTCCTACCTCAGGTTCCTAAAGAACCCTACCGCACCCTTTATAACACAGACTTACACCTCAGTGATGTCACACAAATCACCTATCTCAGGTCCCTCAAGAACCCTACCAGAATTAATCTTCTACCCACTCAAATCTCAAAGAGATCTTACAAAATAAAGAGGTAAATGAGAATAAAAATAATCTCAGAAAATAACAATCCTGTAATCTGACTTATCTAAGAATTCAGATTCTTTAATTAAGCAGCAAAGAATTAATTTTTGATGAACAGACTAGTTGAAAAGATACTTCTTTGGATCTGCTATCTTCTTGATGATGAACGGCTTGAACTTCTTGAAGAACTTGCAGAACATATCCATCTTAATCCTCTAATCAACTTGTTGAAAGGATCAGAAGATTTTCTTGAAGACCTTCGTCTTCCTTCTTAGGATTATCGTCCTCCCCTGACTTGGAAGAAATTAGACTGAGAGAATTGATTTTTTTTAAATTAATTGATTGATCCTGTGAAGACAACCCCTCTATATATAGCCTTCACAGATTGCTGGCTTCTGATTGATGACATCAGCATGTGACATCATACTTTAAATTGTCCTTCAAACTTATTTTAACGAGATATCATGTTACTGTACTTGATGTGACATTTCTGACTTGACTTGACACTTCTGTGTTGACTCTATATATCTTCAAAATCATAAGTGTCGAGAAGTGCAAAGTGTCTAGACACGATATTACTTAGTGTTCTTAGAAGGTTTTGAGACATCTTAGCAGTCTCGATACAATATTACTTAGTAGAATTTTATGTCTGAACTTGAAGGTGGAGACAGTTGACTTGTCTCGACACAACTGTCGACTATATCGACATCTTTGAATCTGCGCTGTGTCGAGATAGTTGACTTGTCTCGACACTACTATTTGTCGGGTGTCGACATTTGTTTTAATTTTTCACTTTGTCGAGACAGTTGAATTATCTCGACATAACTGTCTGCTGGGTGTTGACACTTTAAGTCTGCACTTCAGTTCTACCTTGTGTCGAGACAGTTGTATTTTCTCGACACAACTGTCTTAAGTTTTAAGGTGTCCAGATATTTGACTTGTCTCGACACAGTTGTCTTGATCTTCAAGGTGTCGAGATAACTGACTTGTCTCGACACAACTGTCTTGATCTTCAAAGTGTCGAGATAGCTGACTTGTCTCGACACATCTATCTTGATCTTCAAAGTGTCGAGATAATTGACTTGTCTCGACACAGCTGTTTTGATCTTCAAAGTATCGAGATAACTGACTTGTCTCGACACAACTCTTTTTAAGGCGTCGACATAGTTGAAGTGTGTCGACACTTTTGTACTTAAACATTTTTCTGTGTTGAGACTTGCTAGGCTTTGACTGTCTTGACTTCACTAAGCACTTTTAGCTGTATTGCGTTGAGTGAATTGGCTTCACTCGACGCTTTTGGACTTAAACAATTTTTTTCACTTTCCAGTCAGCTTATTTGAGTCCACCTATCAATATGACTTGGACCACCTGTCCAATCAATATGACATAGGCAACATGCATGCATGATCTGAAACATACATCAAATACATACAGGTGTATATCACTGAGTTAAAAGGGCTTCTTCAAATCAAGTACATTGTGTTCAATGTACCCTGCAATCTCTCTCTATTTGGAGAATTCATAACCTCAATTCAATGATATACACCACAATATCAAAATATGATAATTAAGATGTATATGAAAAGTGCTAAACAGAACTATAAAGAACACAACAATAATAACACATATATAACAAAGTACAATCAAATTTTTATTCCAATTTGTTAAAAGATTGCACTTTTCAGTTTTTACATTGTTCTTAAAACAAAATTACAAAAGTTTCTAGACAAAAATATTCTAAGATTATTCTGACTCTTTGATGACAATGCCTTTTCCTAATTGTACTTTAGCTTTGACTCTAGGCACCTTATCATCAGCCATTTTCTTGCCCTTGACATCTTTAGCCTTCAAGATCTCTTCTTCCTTGAGTCTTTGTCTTTCAGCATAGTGATAAGGCTTGGGAAAGTGCTTGTTGGGCTCTATAAAATCAGCTAGAATCTTCCCTGCCTTCAGATCTTGTTTGAATTTATAGATGGTCTCCTGCTGCTTTATATGTTTGACCCATTCTTTCTCTGAGTACCATTTTCCCCTATTAGTTACATTGTTTTGAACAGCCTTCCAAGTAGTTAATATAATAGATGTAGAAGTTGGACTCCACTGCTCAAAATCTGGCTTTGCTTCAGCTTGTTCCCTGAATCTTTTCTTAGATAATTGAGTTTCTTTTTCCTTGAGCAAGGCAACAGCAGCCATCTCCACCTCCTCATATGCTACATTTTGAATTTGTGGTGGAGGATTGTACATAAATTGTACTGTAGTTTGAATGGCCTCAATCTGAGCTGGTTGGCAACTAGACTCAGCAGTTTGAACTTCATCATACCTTAAGGGAGGAAAGCCTAGAGTTTCTCTGATGCTATTGGAGGTTCAAATAGCATGCTCAGAGCTTGACTTGATCATTACTCTCTCCCCCTTTATGACTTCTCTTTTCGTATGGTCCCTTAAGTCATTCTTGTGAAATCTTACTTGACCTTAAAGATGTGTAATCCCTGATGACAAATGATTCTTTACTTTAAACAAATGGTCAACTAGTTCTTTGCCAGAGGCCTTGACATCCTTAACCAAAGGAGTTGTCTGAGTAGATAGCTGAGTTTCAACATCTTTGGAGGAAGAGGTTATCTTGGTCTCTAGAGCAGTAGTTTGCTCAGCTATCTTGACCAGTGTAGTATCATGCATCACTATCATGTTCTCATTCATTCTGGTCTGGTTTTCCAGGACATACCCTTGTTTAACAGCTATTTCATCTTCAGTTTTCTACGATTCCTGCTGTTATTGAGCAATGTACATTATTGCATTTGCTCCTCTTTGAAAAAATCAGTTATCTCCTTCTTCAGCAGATTTACATCAAATCTAATGGATTTGATTTCTTGTGCAAGCTGAAACTGCAACTCTTTATGTCTTTCATCTACATATTTTTTTCATTTGATTTCTTTGTTGATCTAACATGATTTGTATTTGAACTAGAAGTGAGTTTAAATCCATAGCGGGAGCAGGTGTTGTTCTAGATTGGATGGTCTTCTTATAACTTTTACTTCTCTTTTTGAGTTCAAATAATTTTCTTTTCTTTATCTGAGAGGCTTCTTCCTCCTCAGATTCTGAAGAACTAACTACTTCAATATATGTAGGCACTTTAGCTTCTTTAGTATTAAGGGCCAAATCTATTAACTCCCCCTCAACTCTTGCACCTTCTTCACCAAGATCTATATCATCATGAACTGGATCCTCTTGAAGAGAAGTCATCTCCCCCTGGATATCTGTATCTTTATCCTGAAATATTTCTTCATCTGTCTCCTTAGAGACTACCTCCTCAATCTCCCTATCAGGTATTTTCTATTCAGGAATCTCTACTTGTTCCAGATTAGTGTCTAGCTCCTGTACTACTTCCATTAATATTCTATTTACAATATCCATATCTATATCTGGCAGAATGTTGAGGTTCTCCCCCTCACTTGGATCCCTAGGTTGGATTGTCTCCCCCTACATCTGATCACCAATTTCAGGAGTTGTCCTTGGAGATTTTGCAGGTGCTGTATCATACTATTTTTTAAGTTGGAGCTTCCCTGACTTTCAGAATCACTGGAAGATTCTTCTTCCATAACCACTGTTTTCTTCTTTTTCTCCTTCTCCACTATAGGTGTTTCTTTGGATAGTACTCTATCCCACCTTGCTAGTATTCTCATGTACATTCTTCTCATATGATTGATCTTAGATCCAATCTTGAGATTGATATTGTCAGGAATGGCTTGTACCAAGTAGAGGCATATGATTCTACCCATATTAGGCTTCTTGATGCTTGCTGCAATCTTGTCAAAGACTATTTTGTTTCAGTTAGTCTTGACTTTGAAAATTATTCTAGTCATTATCTCAAACATATATGCAGAAATTCTGTCATGTGCTCCTGTTTTGCACAACAACACCTTCCCTATAATCTCAGACAGGAATTTGCCCTGGGTATTCATACCCTTCCTGATCATGGTGCTTCCAATATTTGTGGTTGGGGCCAATCCACACCACTCCAAAGATTCTGCAGTCTTGGCAGAATCTAGGTCATCATCTTGATCAATTCTTGGTAATTGAAATATCTTGTTCAGTCTCCTGGTTGTGATTTTGACCTTTGCTCCATTCACCTTAGACTTAATCTTTTCTGAGTTTGAATCCAAATGAGAATTTGAGAAGAATTCTGAAACTTCTCGTTTCCAGATATTTGATGGTTCTGAAAGCAGATATTCCAATCCTTCTTCTGTGATTAGGACTATGACATTCTTAATTTCTTCTAACGTCGAGCCAAATCCATTGCGAATAAGTTCATAACCTTCAAAGATGTTATCGTCATTCTTGGGTGCCATAAGAGTGGAGAGAAATGATTGACGAGTGTCGACTGATTAGGATTTTAGGTCTCGACACTCAGGAATCAACAGTTCATATAATTAAGAAAGCATAGTCGACTTCTACTCTCACACCCTATTTATAGTCTAATCTTTCCTGAAGACGAAAGGGCGAGCTGCATTTAGACTGTTCCAAATTTTTAGGTAAATTCCTAGTGTCGACACAGGGAAAAATTTTCTGTCGAGATGTGTCGACACAAGGATAATGTCTCTCGGCACATACCTTAGGGTCTCGAAACCCTAGATGTCTCGACACTTACTTTGGTGTCTCGTCACATTACAGTATTCAGTGTTGACAAAATTTCTGGTGTCTCGACACATTATAGTATATAGTATCGATACATTTTTGGTGTCTCAACACTTTCTTTGATGTCTCGACACATTTCCTGGTGTCTCGACTCAACTTTTGACTTTGTCAATTTTTGTTTTCTAAACTATGATAACTTGATACTTCGATGTTTTTGACTTGATCTTTAATTAAGGAAACTTAATTTCTGATTAATAATTTATTCTTATTTTCATCAGTCTTTAGGTATTCATTAATTATTCCATATTTAACATGTCAAGTTCAAACTTAAAGAAATTAATTTTCTCTTCATCTAAGGGCTTAGTAAAAATATCAGCAATTTGTTTATTTGTTGGCACAAATTCTAAATTAATGTCTTCCTTTTCTATATGCTTCCTAATAAAGTGATATCTAATTTCAATATGTTTGGTTCTACTATGTGACACCAGTTTATTTGCAATTGAAATGATACTAGTAGAATCACAATATAATGGATTTTTACTTAGCTGATTGTTGTAGTCTTGTAATTGATGCTGAATCCAGAGCAACTATGCACAACAACTTCCAGTTGAAATATACTCAGATTCAACATTGGATATTGCTACACTTGTTTGCTTTTTTGCTGCTTTATGACATCAGCCTTCTTCCAAGGAATTGATATGAACATGATGCGCTTTTCCTGTCTTCTTTACATCCTGCATAATCTACATTTGAAAAACATGTTTGTTCAAAATCACTATTCCTGGGATACCATATGCCAAGATTAGGTGTGGCCTTTAGATATCTCAATATTTTTTTGACTGTTGTGTAGTGAGACTCCTTAGGACAAACTTGATACATAGCAAAGACATAAGTAGCATACATTATGTCTGGTCTACTGGCTGTTAGATAGAGCAGTGATCTAACTATGCCCCTATACAAGGTGATATCAACTAGCTTGCCAACACCATCCTTGTCTAAAGACATACTGGATCCCATATGAGTTCTCATGGAAGTGGTTGTTTCCATTCCATACTTCTTGATTAACTCCTTGGTGAACTTAGACTGACTAATGAAAAGTCCATCAACAGTTTGCTTAGAGACCCAAGAAAAACTTGATTTCACCCATGCTACTCATCTCAAACTTATCTTGCATAAGTTTGAAAAACTTAGTACAAAGTGACTCATCAGTAGAACCAAATATAATGTCATCTACGTATATTTGTACTAAGATGGTCTTGCCTGCACTTCCCTTAGGAATAATGTTTTGTCTATTTTCCCTCTTGAGAATTTATCCTTCAGAAGGAATTTAGATAGAGTCTCATATCATGCCCTTGGGGCTTGTTTTAATCCATAAAGAGCTCTTAACAACAGATAAATATAATTAAGATGAGTTGAGTCAACAAAACCTGAGGGTTGCTTAATATAGACCCTTTCTTTGAGATTACCATTAAGGAAAGCTGACTTCACATCCATTTGGTAAACCTTGGATCCTTTGTAGACTGTATATGCCAGGAAGAGTCTAATAGCTTCCAATCTAGCAACTGGTGCAAAGGTTTGATCAAAGTCTATACACTCTTCTTGTCTATATCCCTTTGCAACTAGTCTAGCCTTGTTTCTGGCTATAACACCATTCTCATCTAGTTTGTTCCCGTGGATTCACTTAATTTCTATGATTTTATAGTCATCTGATCTCGGAACTAGCTTCTTGGCCTTATATCTCTTGAACTGGTTCAATTCTTCCTACATAACCCCTATCCAAAATGGGTCTATATTGGCTTCTTCAAACTTCTTTGGTTCTGTTTGTGATAGAAAACTTGAGTACATCACAATATTGTGTTGTCTACTTCTTGTGGTCACAGCATGAGCTGCATCTCCAGTAATCAATTCCCTTGTAAGATCTCTTAGATGTCTGACAACAACTAGTAAAGTGACCTCTTCTCTTTGAACATCTTCATCTTATTACTGAGTCTCTTCTTCTTGCTATTCCTGTGCAAGCTCTTCCTCAACAATGTTGATTCCATCTTGTATACTTTGGTTTGCTGGAATTGAGTCTTCTTTTGACAGCTCCTTTAGCTTTAAGTATTCTCTTGTTGTGCTTGATGTACAGGGCTTATCATTATAGAACTTTCATCAAATACAACATGAACAGACTCCTCTATAATTTGATCCTTCAAGTTGTAGACCTTATAAGCCTTACTGTGGTTACTATAACCAACAAATATGTCTTCATAGGACTTCTCAGTAAACTTAGCTAAGTAAGTTTTCCCATTATTAATGATAAAACATCTACATCCAAAGATTCTGAAGTAGGCCATGTTTGGTTTTCTGCCCTTCATTAGTTCATAAGGAGTCTTATTCAGCCTTTTGTTGATTGAAGCTCTGTTAAGAATATGATATGCTGTGTTAATAGATTCAGCCCAGAAATATTCTGGGAGAGAAGAATCACTCAACACGGTCCTTCTAGCTTCAATGAGAGTTCTATTCTTTTTCTCAACAATCTCATTTTGCCGGGGTGTTCTTGGAGAGGAAAACTCTTGCTGAATCTCAAGTTCTTCACAAAACCTTGTCATGCATTCTAATTGAAATTCAATTCCATGATCACTTCTGATTCTGATCATATAACTATTCAGTTCATTCTGTATTTATTTGACAAATGTCTTGAAGACAACAAGAGTTTCAGACTTTTTCCTTAAAAAGAAAACCGAAGTAAATCTTGAATAGTCATCAACAATCACAAAGGTGTATACTTTCCTTCATAGACTATGAACTTACATAGGACCAAACAAGTCCATATGCAAGAGGTTTAAGCACCTCATAGAGTCTTTAGTTTCAATGCTTTTGAATGAAGCTTTGGTCTGCTTGCCTTTTTTGGCATGCAAAGCAAATGCTCTCCTTAGAGCATTTAATGTTAGAACCATTCTTAACTAGCTCTTTACTGAAAAACTTTCCTATGACCTTATAGTTCAAATGACCTAGCCACTTGTGCCATTTGGCACAGTGTGAGACATTCTCATTTGCAACTAGACATATGAGTGAGTCTGACTTTAGACAACGAAAATTTAAACAATACACATTCTCATATCTAGTGCCTGTCAAGTTGACCTCTTGGTCACTTGACTTCTTTATGAGGCACTCATCCTTGTGGAATGAAATGTCATAGCCAAGATCACAAAGTTGACTTATGCTTATAAGTTTGTGTTGCAACCCTTCCACATAAGCAACTTTAGTGAAAATGACTAATCCATTTGAGATCTTACCAAAACCTCTGGTAATCCCTTTGTCAACTCCACCAAAGATCACCTTTGGTCCATTCTTCACTGAAATAAACTCCCTCAAGTTGCTCCTTGTTCCAGTCATGTGTCTGGAATATCCACTATCCAAGTACCAGATGGGTCTATCTCTAATTCTTGGACATACCTACAAAATAAGAATTTATTTATCCTTAGGAACCCAAATTGTCTTGGGTCCTAGGTGCTTGTTAGTTGTTGCTCCATTGAGACCACCTAAAAATTTCTTAACTGGATACACTTTCTTCCCATGAGACATAGTGTGATTGAACTAATAGTCTAGGGCAAAGTGTCCAATCCTTCCACAACACCAGCACTCATATCTGTTATACCTCCTCTTTGGAGGAACAATATGAACTTTATGCTGACATTCCTTAGGATAGGAATCAACAATCTTGACAGTTGCATTTTGATTGGGAGCAAAATGGTTAGTTTGCCTCTTAGTCATAACTGTCCTCTTTGGAGCAAGCACATGAGGAATAGATTTCCTATTCACATATGAGTTTGGTCCAACTAGTCTCTTGGTTTCTTTTCCCTTAGTCTGAAACACAGGTTGTGGCTTGACTGGACCATTTTATCTTGTCAGCTTTTTGTCTCTCTTAGGTTTAACATAACTAAGTCCACTTCCAGGAGTTCCTGAGAAGGTATCTATAATGGGGAGCCCAGACTTAGTGGTGGAGACGACGACCCCCAACCGGTTAATGATGACTTGATCGTAGAGTACCATCCTTCGTCTCCAACAAAAGACTTGCGTAGCCATGGTGGTCGTGTGGAGCGACGCTACAATCTCTGCCCTCGGCGCTAGACCGCTTAATAATATCTAGTTGGATATGTTCAATTTTATTTGGTTGCATTTAGTTTGTTAATTGTTTAAGTATTTCAATTATTTCTTTATGTTTTTGAACTTTAGAATTTATCTTTATTTAATTGGGTTGCATGTAGCCTAATCCTTGTTGTAAGCCTATATAAGGCCTAGTATTGATTTTTATGAGGCAAGTTGAATGAGAATTGAAACCTAATTTCCCTCTTGAAATTTCTCCTCCTCCCTCTCTCTAAAGTTCGGCCAACATCCTCCCACTTCCAGCCGCCAATTTCTCCTCCTCTCTCTCCCTCTCCCTCTCGGCCTCCAGCCCCCTCCTCTCCAAGCCGCCGCCAACCTCCGACCGCCTCCTCTCCATCTCTCGGTCATCACCTTTCCACCCATCCAAGATGCCTCCCAACCCTCCACTTCCACAACCCTAGCCGCCTCCTCCAAACCGCCACCTTTCCTCTCTCCTAACCACCCATATTCACGACTTTCCTCCACCACCTTTCTCCCCACAAAAACCTATCCTCATCCCCACAATAACCCGACCACTTCTCTCAAGCTCAAACCCGACCACCCCTCATCCTCGTTGCCCGGATTTTCTGGCCAAGGTGTGAAGCGACAAAGGCGGGCGAACTTTCTCTCCATCCGACGTCACTCCGGCGAAACCGTGGAAGGGTGGTCCAAGTTAGATAGTCGGAGTCATATATTCCAACTTGGGTAACAAAATCTCTACTCTCGTGTGTTTTCTTCCTAGATATTCTTGTGGCGGAAAATTTTGGTGTTGAATTGGAATCATTGAATACTCGTTTTTTTATCCATTTGGTTTGTGTTCATCTTAATTGACTTATTTTCGAAAGGTTTGGCGAACCTCGTAATTTTTTGTTGGGAGAGATCTACCATTTTCCGGATCGTAAATTTTTGGTAGATTTCTTTTGGTACAACCTTCGCTCGATCAGACCGGGTGGGTCCTTTTAGCCGGAAAGGATATTGGCCTATAGCCTCAATTCGATCCCAAATGGTTTGGCTACCCGCGCGTTAGCATAATCATGATAAAATTGCCTGGAGTGTACGCTGCGTGAGATTTTGTGCGAGTGTCGAATTTGAATAGTAGAGAGGCAATCGAGTTAATCAGTAGATTTTCCGGTGTCAACGCGTATGCCTACATCAATTTGGTATCAGAGGGAGGTTCACGTCAGTTTCTTAATTGACACCCTCCCCCTTGTATTTGCACGTCGGTACGCAATTTTCCTGCTCATTTACTAGTCAAAAAAAAATTTGTTGGTCTGCTAATAGCGGTCTAAATTTTTTAATTTTTCAGCAAAATTCAATTTTTTTTAATAATCTCCTTTTTATTTCCTGCAAGAAAACAAAAAAAAATTATTTTTATCCTAGTTATTAAGTGGGAACAATTCCATCTATAGTGTTTCCTTGACAGGTTATCTAATTTCTGCATGCGCACTAGATTGGGCACTGAGTATTCCCCATCTTCCTCCTAAATGGCGGGCGAGTAGGAAGAAGGTCACATTCCTGCAGCGATTGAGGAACTCCGTTAGGAGATGAGGGATATTAGGGTTTTTCTTCACGAGTTAAGACTGAATCGAGCGACTCCCCAAAATCTAGCCGCTGATCCACTTGATGAAGGGAATAATAATCCAAACAACAACCATAACAACGAACGAGCCCCACGTGTACCGTATGAGTTTGACATTACTAGAGCCGTCCAGGTCAAACCCCCATCATATGACGGAATGGGTGAACCCCAAGTCTTCCTGGACTGGGTTATGGAGATTGAATGCTACTTTGAGTGGCAAAATTTGACGAATGCGGATAAGGTACGAGTGGCGCGAAAGAAGTTGCTGGGTAGAGCCAAGATCTTTTGGTTAAATGAGGAACGTCGTCTGTGGGATGATAATTGTGACTTACTTATTGGTTGGCCATGCATGAAGGTCATGCTGAGAGACCAGTACGTCTCTTCGTACCATCGAACGCAGATGTTTGATGATTTGGCCACCCTTAAGCAAGGTAGTCGGTCGGTCTCGGAATACATGAGTCTTTTTAAGGACATGATGGTTAGGTGCGGTGTTAGAGAGATGCCTGAGATCACCCTTTCTAGGTTTCGCAAGGAATTGAACCCCGCCATCTAGGTCAAGCTGTTGCGTTATGGTCACACCGACCTGAGCACCACTTTCAATGTTGCACTAGATATCGAAAAGCACAATGTCTTTAAGAATAAGTCACGTTCATATCAGAAGGGAAAATCCATCTTAGGACCGCCTCCCACCTCTACCTACAAGGATAAGGGTAAGTTTCGGTCCACAGACTCGAACTCCATAGTAGTGACTGCCAGGAATATTAAAAACCCAGCGGGTGAGAGAGTGCATGTAGGAAGAGTAAACAAAACGAATGCTACTTGTTTCTCTTGTAGGATTCAGGGTCACTACGCTAGTGAGTGTCCAACAAAGCCTAAGCACTTAGCCCTGTTAGATTCCACGTGTGCGTCAGACGACCTTATATATGAGGCTGGAGAGGATAGCGAGTCAGAAGGAGTGTCTAGTGATATGGAGGAAGAATCCTAATGAGGTGTATTCTGGCGACTCCCCGAGCGTTAGATGACTGGAATAGGACGAATATTTTTTCGTTGAACTTTAAGAGTGGAGAGAAATGGTGTAGGTTGATCATAGACAGTGGTAGCTGTATGAATGTCATTTCTGCAACTGCGGTGACCCGAATGTCTTTAGTTACTGAGCCACACCCACACCCTTATAAGGTGGCATGGGTAGATAAGTCATCCCTCCCAGTGTCAAGGCGTTGTTTGGTACCCCTTACCATCAAAGCTTATTCTCAAAAGATTTGGTACGACGTCATCCCTATGGATGCACGTCACGTTTTATTGGGTCGTCCATGGCTTTATGATCATGATGTTACTCACTTTAGTCGAGCTAACACTTACGAATCTAAATTTAATGTTAAGACCATAACATTAAAACCCACTCCGCCAAAGGATCCATCGGTCCCCTCTAAGGATACGATTGTCCCGGTCGAAAAGAAAGCGTTAAGTTTGTTGGGTAAGAAGGAGTTCGTGCATAATACCTTTATGGACGGTGTCGTATATGCGTCAGTTTGCTTGCAAGTTAAGGGAGATTTGCCGTCATTTGAGAGTTTACCACTGGCACTGAGGGAACTCTTAGAAGAGTTTGAGGATGTGTATCCAGACGAGCTACCGTCCGAGTTACCCCCCCCCCCCCATGCGGGACATCCAACATGCGATAGATTTCATCCCGGGTTCCTCCTTGCCCAACCTTCCTCACTATCGGTTGAATCCTTCCGCGTACTTAGAGTTATAAACCCAAATTTTTGATTTATTACAAAAGGGGTTCATCCTTCATAGCAAGAGTCCGTGTGTCGTACTCGCCTTACTTGCTCCCAAGAAGGACGGCTCTTGGAGGATGTGTGTGGATAGTAGAGCCATAAATAAAATTACAATTAAATATCGATTTCCCATCCCTTGCTTGGAAGATTTATTGGACATGTTAGCGGGTGCCACGATTTTCTCGAAATTGGATCTTAAGAGTGGTTACCATCAGATCCGAATTAGGGAAGGTGACGAGTGGAAGACTGCTTTTAAATCTAAGGAAGGGCTCTACGAGTGGTTAGTTATGCCATTTGGGCTTTCCAATGCCCCGATCATGTTTTCTAGGATGATGACCCATGTCTTCCAACCACATATGGGAAAATTCATAGTTATGTACTTTGATGATATTCTTGTTTTTAGTACTTCTACACGCGATCATGAGTCACATTTGAAGATTATCATTACTACTTTGAAGTCTGAGAAATTATTCATAAATCTTAAAAAGTGCACTTTTCATGTATCGTCCGTAGAGTTCCTTGGTTATATTGTGAGTTCAGAGGGAATACATGTAGACCTTAAGAAGGTCCAAGCCACTAAGGACTGGCCAGAGCCCGCTGCTATTCGGGATGTTCGGAGTTTTCACGGCCTAGCTACGTTTTATCACCGGTTTATTAGAGATTTTAGTAGTATCATGGCCCCCATTACCAAATGCATGAAAATGGTGATTTTACTTGGATAAATCGGCCGCTAAAGCATTTCAAATAATTAAATCACGCATGTCGGAAGCTCCCCTTCTGCAATTACCGGATTTTAATAAGGTTTTTGAGTTATCATGTGATGCATCCAGAGTTGGTTTTGGTGCTGTATTGAGTCAGGAAGGTCATCCTGTTGGATACTTTAGTGAGAAACTCGCGGGGCCAAAATTGAATTATTCTAATTATGATCGAGTGTTTTATGTGGTTATTAGGTACCTCCAACATTGGCGACACTACTTACTTCCTAAAGAATTTGTTATCTTATCCGATCATGAGGCCTTGAGGTTTGTTAACTCCTAGACTAAGGTTAGTCCTAGACATGCCAAATGGGTCTCCTATCTTCAGGAGTACAGATTTATGATAAAACACCTTAAGGGTACTCTTAACCGCGTAGCCAATGCTCTTAGTCGCGTATCCTTATTATTATCTACGCTTGAAGTTAAGGTGATTGGGTTCGATAGAATTAAGGATGAGTATGTCCATTGTCCGGATTTCAAGGAAGTCTACTTAACCACCCAAGACAACTCGCCCACGACCATTTTGTCTTTTTATATTCGTGACGGTTACTTATTCAATCATTCGAAGCTATGTATTCCCCGTTCCTCCCTACGCCATTTCATCGTTTGGGAATTGCATAGCGACGGATTAGGTGGACATTTCGGCCGTGACAAGACCATCGCATTAGTAGAAGACAAGTTTTATTGGCCCGGTCTTAAGTCTATGGTGTCCAAAATCGTGGAAAGTTGTCGGGCGTGCCAATTAGCTAAAGGTAACAAAACAAATGCGGGGCTTTATACCCCCTCCCCATTCCTTCCATTCTCTGGGAAGACGTTAGTATGGATTTTATTCTTGGTCTGCCTGTCACGTTTAGATGTAATGATTATATTCTGGTGGCAGTAGATCGGTTTTCCAAAATGCTTACTTTATTGCATGTAATAGGACCAATGATGCGTCACATGTTGCCAAATTATATTTTAAGGAAGTAGTTGGAAATCGGGGCATTCCTAAATCGATAGTTAACGATAGAGATGCCAAATTTACTAGTTATTTTTGGAAGGCCTTGTGGGGGTTTATGGGCACCAAACTTTTATTTTCTTCGGCCTACCATCCACAGATAGATGGACAAACGGAAGTGGTCAACAGAAGTTTAGGTAGTTTGCTATGTTGCCTTGTGGGAGACCACAAGGGTACATGGGACCTTATCCTTCCTCATGATCAATTAGCGTATAATAATTCCAAAAATAGGACCCCGGGTTTGTCTCCGAATAAGATCGTGCACGGATATAAAGCACCTGTGCCACTTGACTTGATTCCGTTACCACCATCTTATTAAGTCAAGCCAATTTGCACAGGATTTTGCCTCTCATATTCACAATTTACACAAGCATATAAATGAAATGCTAGCCACATAATACGAATCTTATCAAGCTAATGCTAACGTACATAAGAGGGTGTCTCCCTTAAAAATTGGCTATTTAGTCATGGTGCGTCTCATCCCTGAACGATTGCCTTCGGGCACCATAAAAAAGTTAGCGAACCGGTGAGCTGGACCTTTTTGGATCTTAAAGAAATTAGGAGAAAATGCATATCTTTTGGAGTTACCAACCGATTGGGGCATTTCCCCTATTTTTAATGTTTCTGATTTAACGTCATATGTTGCTCCGCCACTAGAATTATCTGCCTGTCCGTTCAGCTCCACTACAAGTTCTAATGGGTCTGGGATTGAGTGTATTACTGGATCACCCTCTTCATTGGTCTCCAACGGAGGTACGTTGCATGTTGATGAAAAAGATTTTCCTCCTTTATTGCCTAATGCTTTTCCCAGGTTTTCCATGACAAATTTTTTGCCAGACAGGATTCTCCAGGATGAAGTGCTTCCCTCTCCATATGGTGATGTGCGCCGCTACTTGATTCGTTGGCGCGATCGTCCAGCCGCCGATGAATCTTGGCTTCTGGAATCGGAGGTGACTCTATTGGACGATGTTCTTCTACGCTAGTACCTTTGGGAAAACTTATCGGTGATGAGTCCTTTCGAGCGGGGGAGGATTGGTGGAGACGACGACCCCCAACCGGTTAAAGATGACGGCTTGCTCGCAGAGGACCCTCCTTTGTCTCCAACAAAAGACTTGTGTTACCATGGTGGTCGTGTGGAGCGACACTACAATCTCCACCCTCGGCGCAAGACCGTTTAATAATATCTAGTTGGATAAGTTCAATTTTATTTGGTTGCATTTAGTTTGTTAATTGTTTTAGTATTTTAAGTATTTCTTTATGCTTTTGAACTGCATGTAGCCTAATCCTTGTTGTAAGCCTATATAAGGCCTAGTATTGATTCATTATGAGGCAAGTTGAATGAGAATTGAAACCTAATTTCCCTCTTGAAATTTCTCATCCTCCCTCTCTCTAAAGTTCGGCCAACACCCTCCCCCTTCTAGCCACCAATTTCTCCTCCTCTCTCTCCCTCTCCCTCTCAGCCTCCAGCCCCCCTCCTCTCCAAGCCTCCGCCAACCTCCGACCTACTCCTCTCCATCTCTCGACCATCACCTTTCTACCCATCCAAGCCGCGCCCAAGCCTCTACTTCCACAACCCTAGCCGACTCCTCCAAACCGCCACCTTTCCTCTCTCCTAACCACCCATATTCATGACTTTCCTCCACCACCTTTCTCACCACAAAAACCGATCCTCATCCCCACAATAACCCGGCCACTTCTCTCAAGACCAAACCCGACCACCCCTCATCCTCATTGCCCGAATTTTCCGGCCAAGGTGTGAAGCAAAAAAGACGGGTGAACTTTCTCTCCATCCGGCGTCACTCCGGCGGAACCGTGGAAGGGCGGTCCAAGTTAGATAGTCGGAGTCATCTATTCTGACTTGGGTAACGAAATCTCTACTCTCGTGTGTTTCCTTCCTAGATATTCTTGTGGCAGGAAATTTTGGTGTTGAATTGGAATCGTTGAATACTCGTGGTTTTTATCCATTTGGTTTGTGTTCATCTTAATTGACTTATTTTCGAAAGGTTTGGAGAACCTCATAATTTTTTGTTGGGATAGATCTACCGTTTTCCGGATCGTAATTTTTTGGTAGATCTCTTTTGGTACAACCTTCGCTCGATCGGACCGGGTGGGTCCGTTTAGCTGGAAAGGATATTAGCATATAGCCTCTATTCGATCCCAAACGGTTTGGCTACCCGCGCGTTAGCATAATCGTGATAAAATTTCCTGGAGTGTACGCTGCGTGAGATTTTGTGCGAGTGTCGAATTTGAATAGTATAGAGGCAATCGAGTTAATCCGTAGATTTTCCGGTGTCAACGCGTAGGCCTACATAACTTAGGTTTAGAAAATAACTGAACAAGTCTTTTCTCATTCTGAAGTTTGAGTTCTAACTCCTGAATGGTTGCTTCTTTTTGTTTTAGCAACATGATTTGATCATCAATGATCTTAGTTAGCTTAGCCAACTTTGAACTTTTAAGACCAATCTTCTGAGTAGCCATCTCATGATGGTACTTGAGACCTGTTAGAGAGTCAATCATGTTGGCTTATTCTTTGACAAGCTTTTTGCTCTTTACAAGAGCCTCTAGCAGTTTTCCAAACTTGACTGTTAGCTGCTGCAGTTCAGTCATAGAGTTGGAGTTATGTTACTCAAAATTTGAGTTACATAAGTCATACTCATCCCCAGTCTCATAAACAGAAGTGTTAGAACAAATGGAATTGTCAAAGATTACCTAATTATTCTGACATTCATCAATTTCTTTTTATGGATCATCAGACAACGTCATCAAGTTAACCTCCATATCATCTTCAGAGTCACCATGGTGTGTTGAAGTTGTGGAGTTATTACCCTTGTATATGGCCTCTCTTATGAATTCCTCTTCACAGGAGAACAACCCAATGTGTGCATGTTCTTCTTCTGATTTAGTTGAATCAATATCACTATCAGATAAAGTCTTTGGCTAATTTGTCATCAGACCTTTTTCTGATTTCTTATCTATATAGAATTTCTTTTCTTTCGACTTCCTATTCTCCTTTCTTTTTACTAGACAGTCAGCAATGACATGTCCAGGCCTGTTATAATAATAACAAATAATGTTAGTCTTAATTTGTTTATTCTGGTTTGTATCATACCTGATCACAGATTTATTTCTGTGTTTGTCTTTATTTTTGCTGGAACTTGGACCAGATGATGTCTTCTTATTCCATTGCTTCCTTCTTCTCATCATATTCTTGAATTGCCTGGTGAACATTGCCAATTCTCCATCTGACAATTCTTTTGATGAAGAACTAGTCTCAGTGTTAACTGTATCTTCATCCCTTCTTGGTGATGATGGAATTTCTCTTTTAGCCTTCTTTGATGTGTCAGCTTTGAAAGCCACAGATCTAGTCTGATTTTAACTTCGGGTAGATTCATCTTCAGCTTTTCTAGAATTTAATTGAAGCTCATGTGACAACAACTTCCCATACAAGTCCTGGGGTAACATGTTCCTCATATTTCCCATTTCTCTTACAACACAAATCTTTATTTCTCATTCTTTATTTAGGGATCTTAGAAACTTGTCATTAAACTCGTAGTTTGAGAATTATCTGCCATAATTCTTTAAGTCATTGACTATTCTAAAAAACTTTTCATAACATAGTTTTATAGAATCAGTCTTCCCTTGCCTGAATGCCTCATACTGCTGATTGAGTAGAGACTTTCTATCATGACTTCTTCTGTGCCATCCATATAGACTGTGAGAGTGTCCGACATCTCCTTGGATATTTTGCAGTGTACTAAGTTCTAAAAGGTTGAATTATCTATTTCACTGACAATTATGTTTCGTGCTCTCTTATCCATAGTGATAAGTACCACCCCATCCTTTGTCATCTCAGATAGTTTCTTAGGGGTTTGCACATTTGCATCCAAGACAGATAATTTCATGGGAATATATGATCCTTCTTGTACTGTGACAGATTCTTGGATCTAATGCCTTCATAAACAATCTCACCCTTTTCTTCCAAATAATAAAGTTATCCTTTGTACATATAGGAAGCTTCATATAACTGTGTTCTCTGTGAGATTCAGAAGCCATTCGATCTGATATGTTTCAACCACCTTTAGAATCTTTTTTTGACTGTTATGTCTTTCTTTGAATAACCTCCTTCTGATATCACTTGAAAGATAAATCTATGGGTAGTTAATCACCTAGAGGGGGGTTAATAGATGTCTTTATAAATTTCTTAGTCACTTAGATTAATTGTTCAGCAGAAACTTAAACAATAAGCTTCACAAGAACACAACAAAAACAATCCACAGTATACAAAAAATTTATAGTGGTTCCCCTATCTAGGGTACATCCACTTTCTCCGTTCTTTATCACTAGCAATGTGCTAGATAAGGTTATATCTCTGCCTCTTCAACTCAGATCAAAAGATCTTATAGACTCAGTTTCTATTAAGAAACCTACACTCAGACCAACAGGTCCTACCTTAGAGATTCACCCAATCTTCTATCTCAGGTCCCTCAAGAACTTTTCCTCAGCCTTTATAACACAGGATTACACCTCAGTGATCCCACACAAATCACCTGCCTCAGGTCCCTCAAGAACTCTACCTCAGCCTTTTTAAAGTAGGCTTACAACTCAGAGAATTAATCTCCTACCCACTCAGATCTCAAAGAGATCTTACAAAATAAAGAGGTAAATGAGAATGAAAATCATCTCAAAAAATAGCAATCCTGTAATCTGACTTATCTGATAATTTAGATTCTTTAATTCAGCAGCAAAAAATTAATTCTTGATGAACAGACTAGAAGAAAAGATACTTCTCTGTATCTGGTATCTTCTTGATGAGAACGACTTGAACTTAATGAAGAACTTGCAGAACAGATCCACCTTAATCCTCTGATCAACTTGTTGAAAGGATCATAAGATTTTCTTGAAGACCTTCATCTTCCTTCTTCTTAGGATTGTCGTCCTCCCCTGACTTAAAAGAAATTAGAATGAGAGAATTGATTTTTTGAAATTAATTGATTGATCCTGTGAAGACAACCCCTCTATATATAGCCTTCACGGATTGCTGGCTTCTGATTGATGACATCAGCATGTGACATCATACTTTAAATTTTCCTTCAAGCTGATTCTGACGAGATATCACGTTACTGTAGCTGATGTGACATTTCTAACTTGACTTGACACTTCTGTGTTGACTCTGTACATCTTCAGAATCATAAGTGTTGAGAAGTCCAAAGTGTCTCGACACAATATTACTTAGTGTTCTTAGAAGGTGTCGAGACATCTTAGCAGTCTCGATACAATATTACTTAGTAGAATTTTATGTCTGAACTTGAAGGTGTTGAGAAAGTTGACTTGTCTCGATATAACTGTCGACTGTATCGACATCTTTGAATCTGCACTATGTCGAAACAATTGACTTGTCTCAACACTACTGTTTGTCGGGTGTCGACACTTGTTTTAATTCTTCATTGTGTCGAGACAATTGAATTATCTCGACCCAACTATCTGCTGGGTGTCGACACTTTAAGTCTGCACTTCAGTATTAAATTATATTGAGACAGTTATATTATCTCGACACAACTGCCTTAAGCTTTAAGGTGTCGAGTGTTAAAACCAAAAAATCGGTCTCTGTTGAGTTCACCCTTGGGGAAGGGGTGATCACGCACCTACTTCTCTCCTGCAAGCAAAATGACAAAGTAGAACAGGGAACTGACCCAAGGGCTCGGCACGAAGGACCCACCACACACCCGAAAGTTCTCAGAGTGCTTCCCCTCCTTAGACAAATGTCGGGCTAAGGTACCTCAAAAAGCGCTAGAAGGCTGGGAGACAAGTGAGCATGCCTTCTAAGGTACCCCTTGAGTCATATTTATAGATTTCTGAAAACGGCCTGCAAATAGCCAACCTTCGCTGTTCTGAACAACTATGTACAGCCCAACTAGGTCTGCCAACAGCGTAACTCCGCTGTTCTAACTGGCTATGGGCAAGCTAGCTGGGGTAAAATAGTAAAAACACTTCACAGATCACTAGACGAGTAGCCCTCAACAACCTCTACTCGGCAAGGGCGGCGAGTGCTCGATGAAGCTAGCACTCGCCGCTTTCGCTCGGCCTTTGGCGAGTACGGGCCCGACCTACCCTGCTCGCATGCCGTGAGTTCGTTGAGCAGTCAGAACTCGGCGAGCGGCCCAGAGCTCGACGAATGGCTAGAACTCGACTAAAGGCCCAGAGCTCGACGAAAGGCCCAGAGCTCGACAAACAGCCCAGAGCTCGACGAAAGGCCCAGAGTTCGACGAACAGTCAAGAGCTCGACGATCGGGGCTTGGCGAGTACAAGCTCGCCCCCCAGAAGCACCCTACCTCGCCTTGGCGAGTCGGGGCTACTGTCGAGCTCTCCAGGGCGAGTGCGAGCTGGCGAATGCCGATATGTACCTAAACGCCAAGAACAAGAAGCGTTAACTGAACTCACCTCACTCAACGCTGAGAAGGAAGGCGTGGAGTGAGCTTGCCTCACTCGATGCCTAGGCTGAAGGCGTTGAGTGAGCTCGCCTCACTCGATGCCTAGGTTGAAGGTGTTGAGTGAGCTCGCCTCACTCGATGCCTATGCTGAAGGCATTGAGTGAGCTCGCCACTCGCCTCAATCGACACCTAGACCGGAGGCATTGAGTAGACTCGACGCCAGGGACCTGGCTCTCTAACGTCTTGGGCTGGACTTGACCAGTCTGGTTCCTGCCGACCCCACTCGCCGAATATGGGGTTGTACACAATCCCCTCTCTTTGCAAGGTTGGCACAAGCTCGGAAAGAAACATCCAACCTCATAGGATTCAGCGAGTGCGGAAGGAGCCTGGGGGAATCTTTCGGTAGGGTCCACCAGTAGCTATAAATATGCGCCAGTGTACCTGGGTAACCTTTGCCCTTCCCTTTGCTCTAAACTTGCCGAGATGCTTATCCCCAAGGAGATCCAAGAGAGGCTTGCCAGAGCTCACGAGGTCTCCTCTACTCACGTTGCCAATTTGACCGCAATTCCTCCTGCCATCCTGCAGGGTGGTCTGGCCGAACCCAATCCTGCTAAGAGGGTGAAGCTATTCCTCAAAGCAGCCGAGCACATCTTCCAAGACTTAAAAATGACCCTGGAGCCTGAGGCCGGCTCCTCTACTCTGCCTGCCCCTGAGAAGGAGAGAAACTTCATTGACCTTTGCACCGACCCAAACAGCCAACGGGAGGACGGCGAGGTCACCTCGCCGCGAGCCAATATCCCTCCTGACGACCCGTGGTTCAAAACTCCGGAGGTTCTCTTGCGCGACCCGTCACCGCCTTTTGGGACTCTGGTGTTGGACTTACAGATGCCGAGCTCTCTAGCCTGCACTCTCTTCTCTTGGCAGCTCGTTCGGACTTCGAGAGGAGGCGCTGAAGCTATCCCTGTGCCGGGCTTTAGACTCCTTCCGCCAAGAATACACCCTCCGAGCCAAGGCAAAAATCTGAAGATGCCTCCACCCCGAATCTCCTTCGAGGCGCCAAGCTCGTCAGGCAAGTTGGCCTTTAGTGGTTCTCATCTCGTAGTCATCCTAGCGTGCTCTCCTTTCAGACTAATGTTTACCTGCCCTTGCAGCCCTTCCCAGTCAACCTGAGGCTGATGAATCCTTGGAGCGGGCTCGCTACTCGCCCCTTCCTTTCCCGTAATCTTTAGAGTCCCTCCTTGACTCCGAGCTGGACGGTCCCGAGCTGACGAGGCGAGGAATTGAGGTCCTCAAGAAGCTGGCACACGAGCTACACTGGTTGTGGGAGGAAAACAAGGTGCTGCAGTGTGAGTGTGCATGTCTTTCAGGCGAGGTGAGGGATGACCCGGCAGGCGAGGCGATGTCCCTTTCACAGCTTTTGGACGAGCTGGACGAGAGCCTTCAAGCCGCTCGTAGGAGCTTTGGACGGATCTGCAAGGTCCGCGATTCGCGCCGACCTGCGGGGAAGGGGACGCGAGGTCAGGGTGGGTAGAAAACAACCCCCTCATCGGGCCTACCAGCACTCGGCTCTTGCCTCCTTAGCTCGCGCATATATCGAACTTGCTGCTTCTTTCTTCTAGTGTATTTGATTTCTTTGAACAATATTCTCTCTCTGGTTTATGATAACCTAGAATATTCTTAGATTTCAATGATTGCTATTCGGATGTAATAACCTTCATGTTCAGCTCGACACGTGATAGGACAGGTCTCGGAAGTCGGTGAGCTGGGGTTGGCGAGCTGAGTCCGACGAGCAGGACTGATCGGTCGGCTCGGCCTTGGACTTCTTTTTCTATAAATAGGCCCCTCTCACCAACCCAGATTTACTGCTTTTATTGCTTTCATACCCCCCTCTTTTATCCTTCTTTCCTACCCGTACTCGCGCTCCAAACCTCTCGCGAGCATAGGTAAGACCAATCCAGATTCTGACAGCCGCTCCAAATGTGCTCAGCATTTCGCCGACTACTGCTTCTTTGAGGGGAACACCTCCAAGGGGGAGTTCGCGGAGTTCATTGCCGACTTCGTGCCCCCCCAGTTTTGAGGCTTGCCGACCTAGGGAAGGCGAGGCCATCAACACCTTCTACTCCGACGTGCTCGTCTTCCCCATCTCGCATTTTGAGATGGGGTTGCGTCTTCTGCTCTAGCCGGAAATCCGCCAGATCTCAAGTATTTCGGCGCGGTGCCTGCGCAGCTCAACTCGAACACCATCGCCATGATGGTGGCGTTCGTGTTCTTCCTTCGTAGGGAGCGAATAGAGTTCAACCTGACTGTATTCAGGAAACTCTTCACCTATAAGGCGACCCCCGACGACGTTGCCTACTTCGGGGGATCCTTCGTCAAGGTTCGCGAGATCGCGAATAAGCACCACAACTGGATGACCAAGATCATCTTCATCAAGGGAGATCTCGGCAACGTCCCCTACTTGCCTCAGTAGAAGGGCGAGGAGGTGTACCGACCCCCACCGTGTCCGACAACGACGTTGAGCTCCACAAGTTCTTCCTACACAAGGACTTTGAGGTTGCCTTTCTCTGAAGGGGCCTCGAATCGCTCCTCCCCATCCTTCCCGGCGAAGGTATAGCTTTCAACCTTCCCCTTTCCCGATCTCGCCAAATCAATCGAAATTTTAACTAAGTTTTTCATGTAGGGGAGCGAATAATTCTTGAGAACTGGCCCTTCGCAGACTCGGGACTATTCCCCGACCCCCTCGCACGCAATAAGGCGGTTACAGTTGCCTGCCGAGATGTGGCGAATTCATCCAAGCCCTCATCCATCAAGAAGCGGGCTGACCCTATGGCGTCTAGGTCGCCTCGCCATCACCCGCCACAAAAGAAGCTGAAGGTGGTGGTGGTCCCTCGGGTGAGGCAACAACAACAACAAAGACCTAAATACATGAGCTTGCCCGAGAAATCCCCGGATGGATCATCGGGGAGCCCGCTGAAGGAGACATCACATAAAAGGCAGGAGGGAGGAGAGCCCTCTGCCCCTCCTATCGCAAAGAAGGTCGTGGCCCGCAAGCTAGGCCCGTCGAAGAGTCACCCCCTCTTCGGCCTCGGGGGGAGGTGGAAAGATTAAGCCGACGAGCCCGTGGTCCAATGGGACGAGGCGGCCCACTGGATCTCCGTCTCCACAATCCAGCCCTCCTACGGTCATGCCTATGCGCTTGTCTTCGGGCTTTACAGGCGTGAGGATACCGTGGCCTACAAGCACACGACCCTGCTCCAGCTCGGTCACTAGGGCCTGCAAGCCCAAATTCAGGCACTGGAGCTGCACTACATGATGGTATGCCACGACTTCAACCTTAGACACCTCCTGCAAAAGGCGGAGCAGAAGCGCAAAGTCTCCCAGGACAGAGCTACCGACCTGGATAGGAGGCTCGACATCGCCGAGGACTTACTTGCAAAAGCCGCCGGCGGGCTGGTAAGAACCGGACACCTCCTTCTCTTTTTACTTGGGATTCTTCGCATTTCTTGCACTAGATTTGCTTACTCTTTTGTTTCACAGGATGCCGAGTCCGCTAGCGAGCTGCGGGCTTGTGCCGTCGGGCTTGGGGAAGAAAATACCCAGCTGCGTGCCCGCGTCACCGAGCTGGAAGTTCGCTGTAACGCCCCCGATTTTTCGATGATTTTATTTGATTTATTATCGTTATATTTATGATGTCAGGGTGTTACCCCTTTTTACGTCGTGTTGTCGGCGCTGCACCGTTAGTGCATTTTTCGCGTCTGTTAGGTCTGATTGACCAGATTTTTGGATTTTCGTCGAAACTGAAAGTTTAAAGTTGGTAAGTTAAGTTTTGTGATTTTGGACTTGCTCGTCAAGTTTCATCGCGACCCGAGTATTTTTGGAGCCTCGGCGCACATTTGTAGTTTTGTGCGATTTACTTTTGTCATAGACTTTAGGAGGGTATTGTTGGGTACATTGAAAAATATGTACCAGATTTGGAGAAGCCTCATCTTAGTCAATGATATGCATTAATTTGTATTTGATAGATGTTTGAGTTACATTGTGCAGGTTCAAGAATTTAAAGAAAACTTTCTAAGTACAAGTGTCGACACTTGTGAAGAAGTTGTGTCGACACCTAAGCTAAGTCGACACTTGTGAAGAAGTTTTGTCGACACCTAAGCTAAGTCAACACTTATGAAGAAGTTGTGTCGACACTCAAACTGAGTCGACACCTAAAGAAGCAGCTGTGTCGACACCCAGAATTGTGTCGACACCTGAGGCAGAATTTATGTCGACACCTAATACAGGAGCTGTGTCGACACTAATGAGCTATGTAGACACTAGAAGCAGTTGTGTCAACACACAAGACTTGTGTCGACACATCAACTCTCAAAGTGTTGTGTCGAGATCAGAAGTAATCGTGTCGACACACAGGACTTGTGTCGACACACACTCAACGCCATATGGACACACTCAATGCTGTCGACACACACTCAACATCTTCTGTCGGCAACAGCTATGTCGAGACCAGAAGGACTTGTGTCGACACACACTCAACAACAGCTAGACATACACTCAACGCCATCTGGCTGCAGTAGTTATGTCGAGAACATGAAGACTTGTGTCGACACACTGGACTTGTGTCGACACATACAATAGAAGAAGTGTTGAGTAGCAGAAGATTGACTGAGTCGACACATTGAATGCTGTGTCGACATCATGAAGACTTGTGTCGACACTTAGCCTATTTGTGTTGATATATATGAAGAAATTTGCAGAGTTGACTGATGACTCGACATCTGGCATAACCAACCGGTCTGACACCTCTGTCAGAACTGTTAGAAGGTTGTTACAAACCGGATCAGCCGGTAACCATTGGGAAACTCTATATAAGAGTCAGATCTGTGACATAAGGATAAGAACACACACAACATCAGAAGAAGAAGAACAACACTAGAGTATTCTTCAACAAGAACAGGGAGAACTTTTACCACGGCAGATCAAGAGCTGTCTGCTAGAAAGATTCAGAATTCATTCTGAATTCAAGGAAGAAGCTAACTGAAGATCCTCTTCTACATCAAGTGAAAATCCACCTTATTTTGTTCTATCAAGAAGCTTTGAAAAGCTAAGTTAGGTTGGATCAGAATGGTCAGCTCATTCAAGAACTGATCAAGAAGGCTTCACCAATAGAGAAATCCAGTTGGTGAATTTTTTGTATCTTTATTTCATTCAATTTCTTGTAGGATCTATTGTTAGATTTTAGTTGTAAGCCTGAAATTATAAAGGCTGTGGTAGGGCTGAGAGCCTGAGGTGTGGGACTTGTGAAAAGTCTGAGTTGTAAGCCTAAGATAAAGGATGAGGTAGGGCTGAGGGCTGAGGTAGATTCTTGGGAAGAATCTTAGGTAGGACTTATTTAAGTTTGAGCTATATAGGAACCATTCTGGTTCTGAGATTGTAAGATCTGTAGACCCGAGCCAGTGGAAGGAAGTTAGGCTGAATACAGTTATCTACTGTATAGGCGAAGGGGGAAAGTGGATGTACCCATACCATGGGGAACCACTATAAATCTGGTGTTTGCTGTGATGTGAATTGTGGTCTGTGCTTTGAATTATCTGTGCAGAATTTAATCTAGCTGTTTGCCAATAAAAATTGTATAAAAGGATTATAACCTATTCACCCCCCTCTAGGTGTTTAGGATCTTGAAATCAAGTCTTTCAAGTGGTATTAGAGGGAGGTTACTCGAAGATTGACCTAACAGTCTGAGTGTATCTCCAAGGCAAATAATAGATATCAAGGATGCATTCAAATGAGAATCAAAAGGAGTTTGAATCCATGAAACTGTCAATCTGCAGGAAAGAATCTTTCGGCATATGGAAGGAGAGGGTCAGGTTATTTATGGAAGCATCTGATCCAAGAATCTATATCACAGTACAGGAAGGCCCCTTCATTCCAATGAAGGTATCAGTCCTAGATGCAAATGTTAAAACTCCTAAGAGTTATTCTGAGATGACAAAGGATGAAATCATCCTGGAAACTCTAGACAAAAGGGCACAGAATATCCTTGTAAGTGTCATAGATGATGCCACCTTTCAGAATCTGGTGCACTGTAAAACCTCCAAGGAAATGTGAGACACTCTTATTGTCTACATGGAGGGAACATAATAAGTTAGAGAAGATGGAAAATTCATGCTGATTTAGGAGTATGAGAGCTTTAGATAAGCCAAGAATGACAACATAACTGAATGCTACAAGAAATTCTTCAGGATTATAAATGAGCTGATGACTTATGGAAGAGTCTTCAGCACTTATGAAATGAATGACAAGTTTCTAAGATCTCTAACAAAGGATTGAGACACCAAGATTTGTGCCATCAGAGAGGTGGCAAGGCTGGCAGATACACCTCCTCCCACACTATTTGGAAAGCCGCTTTCATATGAAATGTAGCTTACAGCTAGGAAGGAGGAAGAGAAGAGCAGCAGATCTGAACACAAGAAAAAGTCAATTGCCTTCAAGTCTGAAGTCACAATAAAGGGTAGGAGAAAATCTCCTTCTCCACCCAATAGGAGTGCTGAGGAAGTAGAAGGAAATCCAGACAATAACACATCAGATAGCCACTCTTCTGATGAGGATTTTGCAGCCTTCATAAGGCAGTTCCAAAGATTCATGAAGAAGAAGTGGAGAGCCAGACCTTCTTCATCCTTTTCCAAGGATGAGTACTATAAGAAGAAGAAGACTCTCAAGGAGGATAGGTATGCTTCTAAACCAAGTAAACAATCTAATTCTAAGATTGTGTGCTATCATTATAACAGGCAAAGACATGTCATAGCTGACTATCCTGACAAAAGGAAGGAGTCAAAAGAAAAGAAGAAACAACAAGTAAAATGAAAGAAGGAAAAATCCCTTGTTGCCCAGAAGCAGAAAAGCTGGACAAATTCTTCATCATCTTAATCAGGAGATGAAGAAGATGCTGAAGCATATATTGGGCTATTCTCAACTAAAGAGGATTCTAAGGAGTTAGAATTCCTACAGATGCTGGACTCCATAAATGGAGTGGAAGAATATTGCTACAGAGGGCTGATGGCCCTATCAGAAAATGATTAATGCCAGGATCAGGCTGGTCCTAGTAAGGTATACATTTCTCCCTTAGATTCTGATTATTTTCCTGGATCAGAATCAGTGGCATCAACTTTAATAGAAGGGGATGGTTCTGATTCAGAGGGGGATGTACATCAACTCATTAATGAGTATGGTGGGTTGTTGCATGCTCTGAAGAAGAGCAAGTCTCTTGTCAAAGAGCAGACCAAGGAGATTGAGTCTCTTAAGCTGGCTACAGCAGATTCAACAAAGATGTTGGATCTAAAATTGAATGAGGTTGCTAAACTGAAAAACATTATTGTTATTTAGATGGACACAATCTCTTTCAAGGAGAATCATATCAAGATATTGGAGGAAAAACTTCAGCAAGAAAGAGAGCTAGTGGCTAAATTTTCCAAATCAAAATCTGTCTTACCCTTAGTAGACAATTTCATCTCACAAAAAGGGAGGACTGGTCTAGGTTTTAAGGGAAGAACTAAGGCCACCAATTCACAAAGAAAAGGTAAGGCCCCAGTTCAGCCTCTAGTTGCAAAACCCCCTATCTTCTTTAGGAAGGTGATGAATCCTACAAACAGGTATGATCATGACACTACTCATAATCACTGTGAGTATGGAAATCTCATGGGCAAGGGTGCAAATGCCAATAGGCCACTCTATAGGCATGCCCATCATGTACAAGAGAAATTCTTGAAGTTTGCTGCTCCAACACCACCACTTAACAAGACTGCTGGCAACAAAGTAGCAAAGTCTATACCTAAGAGAAGGTATAATAGATTTGAGTGTTGGTGTTATGGCAAGGTGAGCCACTTTGCCATGGATTGCTGGTTTAACACAAGTGTTAAAATCAAGAGTAGTTTTCCTGTTAGAACAACTGCATGATTACAAACTAACAAGGACCAAGGACCCAATAGCAAATTGGGTTCTAAGGGTAAGTGATTCTTTATTTGATGCAGGTGAATCCAAGTGACGATACAACTATATTGTACTTGGATAGTGGATGTTCCAGACACATGACTGGAACAAGAAGAATGTTGAGGGACTATGTACCCATAGAGAATGGTCCCAAAGTCATCTTTGGCGGATCAGAAAAAGGAGTCATCAAAGGATTTGGTAACATTTCTTGTGACTCAATTACTATCACTAAAGTGGCTTATGTAAAGGGTCTGAAACATAACCCGATTAGCATAAGTCAGCTTAGTGATCTAGGTTATGACATCTCCTTTCACAAAGGGGAGTGCCAAATTAAGAGGTCAAGTGATCAAGAGATCATTTTGACTTGCACTAAGAAAGGAAATGTCTATTGTCTTAACCTAGATTTTGAGTTAAACAAATCACCTATTTTCCTAGTTGTAGATGAGAAAGCTTCACTATGTGTCAAATAGCACAAAAGACTAGCTCATCTGAACTATAAGTCCATAGGACTGCTGTTTAGCATGGGTCTGGTGAGAAATGGTCCTCAAGTCAAGTGCATTAAAGAGGGAGTGTGCTCAGCTTGCCAAAAGGGCAAACAGACCATGTCCTCTTTTCCTGCACTAGATACCAAAGATTCATTGAGATGTTTATATCTCTTGCATATGGATTTGTTTGGTCCTATGCTAGTTCACAGTCTTGGTAGGAAAGTATATACACTAGTTATTATGGATGACTATTCTAGATACACTTGGGTGTTCTTCTTGAGGCAGAAATCTGTAACCCATAGTGTTTTCCATACTTTTATTAGACAAGTTCAGAATGAATTTAATAATTCAGTGGTCAAAATCAGAAGTGACCATGGAATTGAATTTCAGTCTGAATATATGACAAAATTCTGTTAAGAACTTGGGATATATTAGGAGTTCTCCTCACTAGAACACCTCAGCAAAATGGAATTGCTGAAAGAAAGAATAGAACTCTTATTGAGGCTGGTAGAACTCTACTCAGTGATACTACTCTCTCTGAATATTTCTGGGCTGAGGCAGTAAACACTGCTTGTCATGTTCTCAATAGAGCATCCATAAATAAGAAACTTAAGTTGACTCCCTATAAGATTTTGAAAGGCAGAAAACAAACATTTCTTATTTTAGAATCTTTGGTAGCAAGTGTTATTTCCTAGTTAATGGTAAGCACTACCAAACAAAGTTTGCTACCAAATCCCTGGAAGGGATATTTGTTGGGTACATCAATAACAGTAGGGCATACAGGGTCTACAACTTGACTACTCAAGTTGCAGAAGAGTCAGTCCGTGTTGTTTTTGATTAGTCTAGATTGATTAACAATGAATTGTCAAGTTCTTTAGTTAGTTCTACAGATCTAACAGATAGGCTGGACAAGCTGACCATCAATGAAGAAGTTCCTGCCAGGCTGGATGAAGAAAAAGATGCCAGCTATCCAGGGAGAGAACAAGCCTAACTGGATGAAGAAGATAATGTGGTGCATCAAGTAGAGGAAACTGTAGAAAGCCATAATGCTGACAGATTTCCTCCAGCAAGAAGACACCTGAAGGATCATCCAGCTCACCAAATAATTAGTGATGCAAGTCAAGGGGTTCTAACTAGGAGCAAGAGCATGAACACAGTTCTATGTTCTAGCTTCCTGTCTCAAATAGAACCCAGGAAGATTAAAGAAGCAATGCAAGACTCCAACTGGATTGATGCTATGTAAGAAGAGCTCAGTCAGTTCAGAAGATGTAAAGTCTGGGAACTGGTGCCTTAACCTAAGGATCACAACATAATAGGAACTAAGTGGATCTACAGGAACAAGCTTGATGAGAATGGCCAGACTGGTAGATAAAGGCTATAGGCAAGAGGAAGGTATTGACTTTGATCAAACCTTTGCTCCAGTGGCAAGGCTGGAGGCTATAAGGCTATTTTTAGCCTATGCTTCCTATCAAGGGTTTAAGGTATACCAGATGGATGTGAAATCAACATTTCTGAATGGGGATTTAAAAGAGGAAGTCTATGTTGAACAATTAACAGGTTTTGTAGATTCTCACTTTCCTGATTATGTATATAGGCTTAAGAAAGCTCTATATGGTTTGAAACAAGCTCCAAGGGCTTGGTATGAGACCTTGTCTGCTTTCCTTATTAAGAATAAATTCTCTAGAGGAAAAATAGACAAAACTCTATTCTATAGGGAATCTAAAGGCAAGATAATACTAGTCTAGATATATGTGGATGACATTATCTTTGGTTCTACTAAAAACAACCTTTGTAGAGAGTTTGCCAAACTTATGCAAGGGAAGTTTGAGATGAGCAGTATGGGTGAGCAGAAGTTCTTCTTGAGACTTCAAGTTAGACAGACTGATAGTGGATTGTCTATATCTCAGTCTAAGTTCACCAAGGAGTTGATTAAGAAGTATGATATGGACTCAGCTTCTACTATGAAAACTCTAATGGGAACAAGTATGCCTATAGGCAAAGATGAGACAGGGATGCCTGTTGATGAGTCTTTGTATAGAGGGATAATTGGCTCCCTACTTTACTTGACTGCTAGTAGACCTGACATCATGTATGCAACATGTGTCTGTGCTAGGTACCAAGCTTGCCCAAAAGAATCTCATTATACTGCAGTTAAGAGAATATTGTGATATCTTAAAGGCACACCTAATATAGGCCTTTGGTACCCTAAGAATAGAGATTTCATTCTAACTGGTTTCTCAGATGCAGACTTTGCTTGATGCAAGGAAGACAGGAAGAGTACTAAAGGAACTTGTCAATTCCTTGGTGGGAGGCTGGTGTCATGGAACAGCAAGAAGCAAACCAGTGTAGCTATATCAACAGCTGAATCAGAATATATAGCTGCAGGTAGCTGATGTGCACAATTGATGTGGATAAAACATCAACTTGAAGACTATGACATCCAGGTAAGTAGAATTCCACTGTTTTGTGATTCTATAAGTGTTATTTCTATTGCTAAGAATCTTTTATCACACAGTAGGACCAAGCATATATAAATTAAGTTTCACTTCATCAGAGAACATGTAGAGAAGGAAAATATTAGCCTAGAGTTTGTGAAAACAGATAATCAAATAGCTGATTTTTTTACAAAACCTCTTGATGAATTTTTTTTACAAAACCTCTAGATGAAACTAAATTCAATTATTTTAAAATTGAATTGGTTATGTTGAACCTAGAATAGGTTAGCACAAGCTTCCTTAAGTAGAATATGTAAGCACCAAATTTCTCTGGAAATTTGTCTAATTACAAAGTTTGTGTCAACACAAGCAAGTTGTGTCGACAAAGTCGATATGTTGTGTCGACACAGAAAAAGGATGTGTCGACACAGAAACAGTATCTGTGTAGACAGAAGAACTGGTTTCGACACAACTCTGTCGAGACTTAAATGGCATGTGTTGACACAGACACAAGTGTGTCGACACTGTATGTCGACACATAGATGTGTCGACTTAATATAAGTATTGTCGACTCAATATAAGTATTGTCGACTCATACATTAGTATGTCGACACATATTCATGTCAACTTAAACTAAGTATTGTCGAGACCTAGGTCATTTCTGCCGACACGTATGCTGATTTGTCGACTAAGGCCCGTCTTTTGACCTGCCCTTGACACTAATACTATAAATAGGTAAAGCCAAAATCTTGTCGACTATGCTTTCAAAATTCTTGGCTCTGTACCTTATGTCGACAAAGACCTTCTCTTATTTTCTCTCTCATCTCTCTCGTCAATGGCGCCTCATCAAGAAGACAAAGTCAATGAAGGATATGAGCTGGTTCGTGTAGGGTTCACGACAGCTTCAGAAGAAATTCAGGGTGTAATTGCCCTAATTTCTGAGAATGGTTTGAAGTACATGGTCTCTGAACCAACCAAGATTTGGTAGAAGGAAGTTATGGAATTTTATTCAACATCAAGCGTAGATATAGAAGGAAAGAAGATCAAAGCAACAATCCAGGACTCCCAAATGAAAATTACACTGAAGACAATAAGGAAATCTCTTCAGCTTCCTTTAGTTAAGGATACAGATGAAATAACTCCATCCTTGACTACAGGAGCATTAAGTTGGTGCGGGCTGAGCCCTAATATCAAGATTGGATCTTCCATAACTCGGAAAGGAATGAATTCCCAAGGGAAGTTCTTGTCTGAAATAGTTGGGAAGGTGATACTATGTAAGACTGGTGGACATGATCGAATTTCAGTCCATATGTTCAATCTGATGACACAGATCATATTCAAAGTGAAAACTGACTGGGCCGCAGTAATGTTTGACAAAATCCAAGAAGGAGTGAAGAAACCAAATCTGGGAAGGATCCTAAGTTTATGTTTATATTAAGTAATACCAGATGTATTGAAATAAGTGGCTGGATCCAAAATCAACCACATGAGGAGAATGGATGTGAGAATTCTATCAAGGTGGGATAGGGTTCTAACCAAGGAAGTCAATACTCCTCAGAAACAAACTAAGAAAGATTCAAAAAGGAAGAAAGTTGTTCAACAAGCAGAATCCTCTAGTGATTCTGAAGAGGAAGTAGTCTTCAGCTCATATGAAGACCAACAACCAAAACAAGCCCAAGAACAAGTGGTGGGCAGTGAGCCCCAAGAACAACAGATAGACTCCACTCCAGGGGGAGAAAATACTGAACAAACTGAGTTGTCTGCCCAAGGGGGAGGCATTGCTGAAGCTTCCCTTGAAAGTGAATTTGCTGCAGATACTGTCATGAACATAGTATCTGAAATCAATAATGAAGCTCAAGATAATGTTGAGAAAGAAGATCAAAATGAGCAAGTAAGTATCTCTTTTAAAAAGAGGGCCCTGGACAAAAATCTTAATGTCCAGGGAAAACCTTTTGCTGTTTAAACTAATCTTGTTCCTCCTATACAGGTGCAGCAAGAGTTCACTATGGAAAAGCTCTTTTCTGATTTACTTGCTGCAAGAACTGAGGGGGAGAAATTCCAGCTAGAAAAGGATTTGCCAAGAACTGATGGGGAGCAATCCCAGCTAGAAAAGGATTTGCCAAGGACTGAGGGGGAGGAGATATCACATGTCCCATCTACTAAGGACACAGATGAAATACAAAGTACATCTGAAACTTCTGATGATGAAGAAGCCTCAATGGCTAAGAAAAGAAAACTAGTTGCCTTAAAGAAAAAGAGTTCTTGCTACAAAAAGGCCTTGCAAATAGGGATAACACCACCTGCTCCAAGCATGGAGTTCAGTTCTATACTGGTCCAAATGCAAATTAAGTTTGATGAGCAAAGAAAATCTCTAGATAAATATGTGGATGTAACTAACAAGGACTTGCAATTCCAATTGCCTCAGGATATCAAGTCTATTAGATTTGAAGTAAATCAAAATAAAAAGGAAATGACAGATTGCTTTCATAAGAGAGGTGAAAGTAAGGGTTAGATCAGATATACTCTAGGGGGGGGGGTGAATAGAGTATGTGGGTATATTTAAAACTTTTTCTGAACTATAAGAAGTACTCCTAAACTTAGGTACTATATCGCAGAATACCAAATGAAATAAATAAAATCACAGGAAAAACTAAATAACACAGCCACAACAAGAACAAGAAGAAGAGGGAAACTAGACAACACAAGAATTTATAGTGGTTCCCCAACCTGGGTACATCCACTCTTCTACCGCCCTGGTAGGAATCCACTCAGGTTTTTGATCAGGTGACTGCCACCAATGAGCTTTTGATCAGGTGCTCAAAAACTAAACCTCAAGTCTTTTGGTTAGGAGACTTGCAACCAGGAATCAATTTTGAAGGGAGTAGAGAACCCTTTTTATAGAGGGGGTGAGAGAGTGATGGTGTCTTCTCTTTCTCAAATACAACTAAGAAGACTAGTGGAATTGATGTTAACAAAAAGCTCCCCCTGAAATATTGAGTTTGTTCAGGGAGGAATGGAACTTTTTCTTCAAGGTGATAAGCCTTCAAGCTTTCAGCTTTAACCCGAAGAACTTCAGGAACTTCTTGACAGATGTAGTATTGTTGTCCTACTGAAGGTTCCTAAGAGTATGATAGGAGAAGATTCTTGATTTGGATGGTTGTTCTTCTTCAGAAAGATTATTCTTCTTCAGGTCTAGCAGTTGTTGATTTCTTGACTGACCGATTATCTATGTCTCAAGAAATCTGTATATCTCTCAGATTGTGTCTCTATGTAGGGAAGAAAGAGAACTTCACGTTTTTATATTTTCCATGTGGAAGTCCTTTTGAATTTTAAAATTCTTCCTATAATTAATGCTGACAGCCTTGGAATATTTTTGGCATTGATTTGTTTCCCCAACTGTCCCTTATAAAAACAGCAGGCAGCAATCCTGATGAAGACCATAATTAATGCTCTTGTCTAACGGTAATATTCAGAGAATATTAGAGCATTAATTACTCAGGAATCATTGCCAAATAATAAGGACAAAAGAGGAAAGCAGCCAAGACTGGATTCGTCGACCTGAGTCCACAGTTCGTTGAGCTGAGAATAGCTATTCGTCGAGCTGAGATCTAAGATTGTCGACCTCTGAATGCTGCTTGATAACTTTCTTCTTCTGTGCATCAAGTTCTTCGAGCTGAATCTAAGATCGTCGAGCTAAGCCCTGAGAACAGAGTTAGTCCAGTTGGGGTCCAAGATCATCGAGCTGAGTCTGTAGTCTGTACTGAAAATATTTTCTGATGTTGAGTGTTAAATCACCTTATCCAGAATTAGTTGACCAGAGAACAGAGTTCTTCTAGCTGATGTTCTTAGTTCGTCGACTGAGGTTTGACTTAGAGGAGTTATTACTTTGTCCAGAGTTCGTCGAGCTGAGAACTAAGTTCGTCGAGCTGAGCTTAGAGAATTGTCCCTGAGTTCGTCTAGCTGAGCTCGACTTTCGTTGACTGGAGATCGACGAACGTAGAACTCCTTTTTCTAAGTCTTGAATTCTCTAAGTCTTGAGTCTCTGGCAGTGTTGGAGGCTGGTCCTTTGCAATGTTAACTCAAAGGACTTAACCTAGACTTTAGGACACAACCATGACCCTGATCTATACATGTTGGGTCATATCCTAACTTAGTGAACCTAGCCCAAATCCAACTAGGGATCCAACAATCTCTCATTATTTAGGTGAGGTCACTAATAACAGACTCAATACAAGAAAATGTATAAAGCAAGAACACAATATATATGGCAGAAAATTTAACAGTAAATGCAGCAGATATATTTACATAGTCAGCTTTGTAACAAGAAAACACAGTTTATCAAAAATATACCAAATAGCAGTTCAGGCTCTAGTTTTTTTGTTTCTTCTCCTTTGGCTGAGCTTCTTTGCTCTTATCCCCAGGCTGAGTAAAAATGATTTTTCTGTCAGGATTAACAGCTTCTTTCTTTGATATGTACATATTTGCTGCTCCAATCACTGTCAGGGTGGAGGTTCTGGGAACTACATCTCTGGGTGTCTAGCCATATAATCTGCAGGATTAAATACCTTCTTGCTCACCTGAAGTCTTTCAAGTTCTTTCTCTCTATATGAGGACATGGTGGTAAACTTGGTTGGATCTTCTCCTTCTTCTCTGGCCTTCTTTATCTGTGACAGACCAATCAATTCTTGAAGCCTAGCCATCCTGAAATTAGGATCAACATCCTGACTGACAGATGATTGATCATCTTGGGAGGGTAGCCGAGTTACAGGCCTGAATTGAGTTGACTGTGCTTGAAAGTTTTTTGCTTTATGGCTTTCATCACTCTGAATGTATAGTGACTTTGGAGGAGCAGTTTCACTATATTTTCCTTTAGGTTTGTGTGATACTGAATTCCTTCTTTGTTCAGCTTGTTGTTGGGGAGGAGAGAACTCTGGCTTCTGATAGACTACTTCTTTTATCTGCTCTGTTCAACCCATACTTCTTTGCTGATTGCTTCCATGAGATTGATGTCTAGATGACCATTCCTTCCTCTGATAAGTTTGGGTGAATGTAGGCTTGGAAGGTGCATCTATCCTTTCAGAAGTGGTTCCTGAAGCACCAGCAACTGGAGGAGGAGGAGGATCCTTCCTATATTTATGAGCTGGGGGAGGAGAATATCTTATGCTTTTCTTTCTGGCCTTTTGTTCATTCTTTGAAAGCCACATCCAGGATGGCATCCCTTTGTATGGGGTTATGTTTTGTAAAATATAGTAGGGAGTGTCATTTGTATTTCCAGGCTTGGGAGTAGGAGGAGGAGGAGCCTTCCTTTTCTTAGAGATTTTCTTCCTCTTTTGATCCTTATCAGAATCATCATCATCATCATCATCAGAAGGTTGAGGATTGTCATACATATCATCATTTTCTTTTAGTGTGTCCTCAGAAATTGTTTTCTTTTCTGTCTGAGATGGAACTAAAAAGGGAACTGGAGAACTGTATACATCTGTACTTTGAGCAGCTAACTTATTTTCTTCCTCTATGTCAGCCAAGATCAAGACATCTAGATCTGGCATTGGAGAATCATCCATTATAAATACCAGAGCCATGGGAGAAGATACAATGGGAGAAACAATCTGTGGAGATGATGGAGTAGCAGTGATAGCAAAACTGGCCTTGAGTTGTTTGACAACTTCAGGGCTTATTGGAGAAGAATAGGGGTAATAACCAATGATGGCTTAGTACACTCAGCTGGAGGGAGACTTAGATAAGCTGTATCAAAAGATCTTAACAGACTCATCAAGTCTACTGTGGGATTAATAAAAATATCACCAACAGTATTTATTTCCAGTATAACTAACTCATCTATTTCCATATCAGTTTCAGTAAACTTAATCAAATCAAATAAATCAGTATCATCTACTTCAGCTTCTGCTTCTGTATCCATTACTATTGTATTTGTTTTATATGAGACCTGTACAATTGGTTCTACTGCTGCTGCTGTAACTGCTGCTACTTCTTCATGAAGTATCTCCCCCTGCCTAGTTTCAGTAGATACTGAAGCTAGGCCCCCAAATGAAGAGGGAGCAGTAGTGAGGGCAGAGATCTGGGCAACAAGAGAGGATATGGAGACAGCTAGAGGAGAAATGGCCTCTGCTATAAGAGATTGGAGTAGGGGTGTGAGGAGGGTAATGAGTGGGGTGACAAGAGATGGATTCAGGTTTGGAGAAGTGGATGGTGGGGTAGTAGATGGTTGAGTGGAGATTGCAGTTGCTGAGGGGGTGATAGGTGGAGGTGAAATGGGAGTATCTAGGGGGAGTCATGTTGAGGAGAGGGAGTGTGCAGTGGAGATGATAATAGGTTGAAGGATGGGAATGAGGAGAGGTTGATGTGGGGGATATCAGCAAGATGAGATGGAAGAGGGGATTGGGGTGGTGTAGGCATGGATGTATCAGGCTGAGGTGAAGGAGGAGATAGCCTTAGTTGGCTTAGTGATGGTCCTCTCCCACTTGCTAAAAAGAGCATAGGTGAGTCTCTTTGAAGCATTGATGGATATGGTCGAGGAGACCAGGGATCCTGCAGCCTTTTCCTTGAGGAAGATCCCTAGAATCCTTCCAAAACACACCTCTTTCTTATTATTCTTCTTTTTAATCAAATCAAATAGAATTTGATCCCAATTCACAGCTTTCTTATTTACTATGGCGCACATAACCAGGAACTGATGCCTGGTGATGTAATCATGTGCTGTGTGCTTCCCGGGCAACACCTTCTCAGCTATATTTGCAAGAAACTTATACTCGACAGACAAAAGTTTCTTAAGTAGTTTGTTTGGGGTGTCTCCAGAATAACCCATTGTACTCAGCATCAAATCAAACTCTTCAGAATATATTTCTAATTCGTCCTCACCATTTTTCAATCTAAAAATCTCAGTTAGAAGGTCGGGGGTAAGAAAAATAGCATTACCCGCGATGGTGCCAGTAATTGTGTTCTCGTCTGTAGTAGCTGTGTACACCCACTCCCTGATTTTTGTAGCAGATATCTTGATACGAGTCAAAAGCAAAGTCTTTAGTTGTTGATCTTCAAGCAGTTGAAGAATGTTCAGGAAAACTTGATCAGAGTTCTAGAACGATTCAAAATCCAAGTCAAAACCAGTATCGAATTTCATAGCAGCAACAGATCAAGCGGGAATTGCCATTGAGAGCACCTGCAAAGGAAAAACGACGATCAAGTGCAAAAGAACTGAAAGCGCGGAACGGAGGTCGAAGAAAACCTAGATATAGTGTTTTCTAGAATATGAATCGCAGACTCCGTTCCACGAAAAAATGAAAAGATCTTCGATCTGAGGTCGACAAAATAATTTGGAGTTAAACAGTTCGTCGATCTCAGTCTGAAGATTTGAAGACATTTCGTCGATCTCTGGTCGACGAAAGTTTTCTGAAGTAAGTTCGTCGATCTCAGTTCGACAAAACTAACTTCATCAACAGAGAGTTCGTCAATCTCTGGTCGACGAAAATCTCAAGAACTTTTCCTAGTTCGTCGAGCTCCATTCGACGAGCTCTGAAAAATTCGTCAATTGCAGACATAGACTAAACTAAACCTTATATATTTATCATTCCAAGCTGATTTATAAAGAACAAGTGATTTATTTCATCCAGGGGTTTGGTGAAAATATCAGCTCTTTGTAAATCAGTGTAGATATAGAGAAGATTGATTTTGTTTTTGTCTACACATTCTTTAATGAAATGATATCTTATGTCTATATGTTTAGTTCTGCTGTGATGGACTGGATTTTGTGCTATAGCTATAGCACTTGTGTTATCATATAGTAGAGTTGAATTATTTAAGTTTAATCCATAATCTAGGAGTTGGTTTTGAATCCACAGCATCTGTGAACAACAACTATCAGCTGCAATGTTTTCTGCTTCAACAGTTGATGTGGACACAGATGATTGTTTCTTGCAAAACCAGGACACCAATCTCATACCAAGGAACTGGCAGGTTCCTGAGGTACTTTTTCTGTCCACTCTGCATCCAGCAAATTCAGCATCTGAGTATCCAGTTAACTTAAACTCTGACTCAGTAGGATACCAGAGACCTAGACTAGGACCACCCTTTATATATCTCAAAATTCTTTTTAGAAAAGCTAGGTGAGATTCTTTAAGGTTCACTTGAAACCTAGCACAAAGGCATGTAGCAAACATAATATCAGGTCTGCTAGCTGTATGGTATAGTAGGGACCCAACAATGCCTCTATATAATTTCTGATCCACAGGTTTCCCATGCACATCCGAATCTATTACAGCATTTGTAGCCATGGGTGTTTTCTTTGCTGAGGCATCAGCCATCCCAAACTTTTTAATAAGCTCTTTAGCATATTTAGCCTGGGAATGAAGATGCCATTAGGGAGCTGCTTCACTTGGAGACCAAGGAAGTAGGAGAGCTCACCCATGCTACTCATCTCAAATTTTGAATGCATTAGATCAGAAAATCTTTTGCATAATTTGGGGTCAGTAGAACCAAATATTATGTCATCTACATATATTTATACTAACAATATTTTATCATGATACATTTTGGTAAATAAAGTCCTATCTACTATGCCTCTTGAAAAACCATGCTCTAAGAGAAAACTGGCTAAGGTCTCATACCAAGCTCTTGGAGCTTGCTTTAAACCATAGAGAGCTTTATGCAATTTAAACACATAAGAGGGATGAGTTGGAGAAACAAAACCTGGAGGTTGTTTAACATAAACCTCTTCTTTAAGTTCCCCATTTAAGAAAGCACTCTTCACATCCATTTGATAAACTTTGAACTTTTTGAATGCAGTATAAGCCAGAAATATCCTTATAGCTTCTAGCCTGACAACTGGAGTAAAGGTTTGATCATAGTCAATCCCTTTCTCTTGCCTATACCCTTGAGCAACAAGCCTAGCCTTGTTCCTCACAATCACACCTTTGGCATCAAGCTTATTTTTGAATACCCATTTGATTCCAATGGCTGGGTAGTCTTTTGGTCTTGGAACCAAAACCCAAACTCTGCATCTCTCAAACTAATTAAGCTCCTCTTGCATTTCAATGATCCAGTGGGGATCTTGTTCTGCATCAGTTATGGATTGAGGCTTAATTTGAGAGAGGAAACAAACATGCATCAAATCTTGGTTGAGTTGATGCCTTGTCTGTACACCTACTGTTATGTCTCCAATCACTTGGGATCTGGGGTGATCCCTCAGTGTAAGAAAGTCAGTGGGTGGAGTTGGTTCTGCAATATCATTTGGAGAGAATTCTTCTTGTGGAGTAGCTTCAGTTGTTGTAGGGGAGTCAGTTTCTTCCACAGTTTCTTCATCACTTCCTTCATTGACTTGTTGAGAAGGATGAGGTACAACTTTTGGGGTGAGGTTTAAGTCATCCAATTTCACACACAAGTTATGTAACTGCAAGGAGTCTTTGGTAGAAATATCTTTCTCCTTATAAAACATGTTAGCCCCATCAAATGTAACATGCATAGATTCCTCTATTTTCAATGTGGATTTATTAAATACCCTATAAGCTTTGCTGACTTGGGAATATCCTAGAAAAATTCCCACTGCAGCCTTTGCTTCAAACTTTCTAATGTGCCTTTTGTCATTATTATGAATATAACATACACAACCAAAAACTTTAAAATAGTTGATTATTGGTTTCTTCCCTTTGAGCAATTCATAGGGAGTATTATGTTTTAGTTTGTGTATCAAGCTTCTATTCAGGACATAATTTGTTGTGCTCACTGCCTCTGCCCAATAGGATAGGGGCATGTAAGCATCTGCAAGTAATGTGCCTGCAGCTTCAATGAGTGTTCTATTTTTCCTTTCAGCTACCCCATTTTGTTAAGGAGTTCTAGGAGCTGAGAAGCAGTGCCTGATACCTTCCTTCTCACAGAACTCATGCATAGGAAGAGACTCAAACTCTGTATCATGATCACTTCTGATCAATGCAACATGAGTAGAGTACTCAATCTATATGGTCCTGAGAAAATCTATAAGAACCTTGAATGTATCTGACTTAGATCTCAGAAAGAATACCCAAGAGAATCTGGAGAAGACATATACAACCACTAAGGTATAAGATTTCCCTCCTAGGCTTTGTACAGCCACAGGGCCAAAAAGTTCCATATGTAGTAAGTACAATATCCTAAGTGAATCACTCTTATTAATTGATTTGAAACTAGATTTAGTTTGCTTGCCTAGTTGACAAGCCCTACGGAGTCCTTCCTTCTTGTAGGGGTCAGAAGGTAGTCCTCTAACAAGGTTGTCCTTAGATAACATAGCAATATTTTTCAGATTTACATGCTCTAATCTTTTATGCCACAAGTCATTTTGACTGATAACTATGTTAAGTAAACATATGTCTGAAGTTACAAAATGAAAATTAACTAGGTATATGTTTCCTTGTCTATTGCCAATTAAAACAGGTTTGTTTTCTTTAGAGGTAATAGTATAGGAGCTAGAGTTGAATGATACCTGATAACCTTCATCACAGAGTTGGCTTATAGAGATGAGGTTATGCTTTAGTCCACTTACATATGCAACTCTCTTGAAAGTTACTGTTCCAATCCTGACTTTGCCATAGCCCTCGTTTTGGCCATAGTTAGAGTCACCAAAGATAACCTTTGGTCCTAGCTTGGAGTTGTAATCAATTAGGTTGTCCTTGCTGACTGTCATGTGCTTGGAGCAGCCACTGTCCAGATACCAATATTGATTGTATGCTAGACAAATCTTCATCTGCAAATAAAGCAGTTAGTTATTCTTGACCCAGGTAACCTTGGGTCCTAGTTGATTTACATAGCTATAACTAGAAATGTAAGAACATTCAGGTAGATCTTTATACCCTTTAGGATGGTATCTCTTAGGTGAAATTATCCATTGAGTGCAGGGATTAAAGTTGTTCTTAGAATTTAAGTTCCTGTTATTAAGATATGGGTTCGACGATCTCTGGTTGGATTGTCAACCTGAGCTCGACGATGTTGGATGAGATCGTCAATCCCTGCTCGAAGAATGAAGGTATTCATTCTTGAAGTACCAAAGTCGTCGATCTCTGGTCGATGAACCATACTTGTATCGTCTATCATAGATCGAAGAATGATTATTACTAATGTTTGCGTTCAAAGATCGTCGTTCTGAGTTCAATGATCCGTTCATATATCGTCGATCTGAGTTCGACAATAACTGCTGAACATTGTTATTTCTGTTATTCTTCTGGTTATTGAGCTTATTTTTGTTTCAATTTGTTCAAGAATCTTATTAACTTTATTTACCTGTTCAGTGATCCTCTTTCCCTTGACAGATATAAATTTTACTGGTCTGGAAAGATTATTTTTCTGAATCAAAGGTGGATCACTAGAGGAGACACTTAGCCCTAGTTTGCTATTGTTGGTCCTAGTATTTACAGTACTAGTGATATCTAATAATTGTAGACTTCTACCATTCAGTGATTCTTCTAATAGTTTTTCCTTACCTAGTTCAGTTTTCAGAAAAGATATTTGTTTATTAGCAGACATTAGTTCATTAGTTAATTTTGCATTTTCTTCAGTAATGTTGTCTAGGGTATCTAACTTTTCTCTGAGAAGTTTGATTTCCTTCTCAGAGCTTATCAAGTCTAAGCATAAATTTTTAAATTCAGATTTAAATTCATGTGACTCAATATCATAGGAAGCTATTACCTGATCTTTAGCTGATAGAGGTTCTTAATTATCAGACTCATCTGTATCTGATCTGCTACTACCTGCCTCAATATCCATAAGGCAGACTTCCTTTGCTTTCTTCTCTTCTTCATCCTCACTAGAGCTGGAGGATGTAGATTCTTCTTCAGTATCACTCCATGTCTCAGCAACAAAGCCCTTGTCTTTCCTCTTATGCTTGCTTGAGGAGGACTTGTTGTAGTGACTCTTTCTTGAGTCCTTCTCCTTTCTTTTGTCCTTCTTCTGAGCTTCTGGACACTCAGAAATGAAGTTCCCAGGTTTCCTGAACCCAAAACACACTACTTCTTTAGAGGGTGTTTTGTCACACCTTGGCTTATCTTCATATTTAGAAGGTTTCCTTCTGAAGTCCTTTCTAGCCATCTTAAAAAATCTCTTGGAAAAGAGACTCATCAACTCTTCATTTACTGGAATGAATTCAGAGTCTTCTGTAGCTTTGAAAGCTATGATGTGCTCCTTCCTAGTTGGTGTAGGAGTCTTCACTTCAGCTGTTGCTTCCCTTGCTTTGATCAGCTGCTCATAGGACTTTAATTTTCGTAGAAGAGATTCTGTTGAAATATCTGTCATACTTCTGGCTTCTCTGATGGGCCAGATTTTTGAGTCCCATGTGCTGGGGAAGCACATAAGGATTTTGTCATTCACTTCAGTCAAAGTGAATTCTTTGTCTAGAGTCCTTAGCTCACTGATGATGGATCTAAGTCTGTTGTACATTACTTCAACTGTCTCTGATTCATCCTTCTTGAATTTCTCATACTGAGTGATGAGATTTGACCTTCTATCTTTCCTCTCATCTGCTGATCAAGCCACCATTTGGTTTAGAGAATCCCAAACCACCTTGGCTGATTGACACTCAACAACCTTTTGAAATATTTCATCAGACATAGTTTGATCCAGTATGTTCATGGCATTGGCATCAGCTATCTTAGTCTTCTTCTATGCATCTGTCCATCCAGGGGGTGGAACTGCACTCAGGTCAGTTGATGTAGTTGAGGTTGAAGCCACTGGAGCTGGTTGTCCTGTTAAGATAGAATTAAATATATCTTCATCAATAAAGTTCATGTAAAGCCTAATTCTTGCCTTCCAGATTATGAACTTGGACAAGTTACACACTGGAGGTCTGGTGCTTGCATATTCTTTGTTCTGTGCCATGCTGTATAGATAAGTCTAGCAAAGTTAAAGAATAGATCTTCTTAGGATCTTTGGTTCAAGGTTTTAACTTGTACAACCAAAAGAACCTCCTCTAATACCAATTGAAAGTAAGGGTTAGATCTGATATACTCTAGAGGGGGGGGGGGTGAATAGAGTAGGTGGGTATATTTAAAACTTCTTCTGAACTATAAGAAGTACTCCTTAACTTAGGTACTATATCACAGAATACCAAATGAAATAAATGAAATCACAAGAAAAACTAAATAACACAGCCACAGCAAGAATAAGAAGAAGAGGGCAACTAGACAACACAAGAATTTATAGTGGTTCCCCTACCTGGGTACATCCACTCTTCTACCACCCTGGTAGGAATCAACTCAAGTTTTTAATCAGGTGACTGCCACCAATGAGATTTTGATCAGGTGCTCAAAAACCAAACCTCAAGTCTTTTGGTTAGGACACTTACAACCAGGAATCACTTTTGAAGGGAGTAGAGAACCCTTTTTACAGAGGGAGTGAGAGAGTGATGGTGTCTTCTCTTTCTCAAATACAATTGAGAAGACTAGTGGAATTGATGTTAACAAAAAGCTCCCCCTGAAATATTGAGTTTGTTCAGGGAGGAATGGAACTTTTTCTTCAGGGTGATAGGCCTTCAAGCTTTCAGCTTTAACCCGAAGAACTTCAGGAACTTCTTGACAGATGTAGTATTGTTGTCCTACTGAAGGTTCCTGAGAGTATGACAGGAGAAGATTCTTGATTTGGATGGTTGTTCTTCTTCAGAAAGATTGTTCTTCTTCAGGTCTAGCAGTTGTTGATTTCTTGACTGATCGATTATCTATGTCTCAAGAAATCTGTATATCTCTCAGATTGTGTCTCTATGTATGGAAGAAAGAGAACTTCATGTTTTTATATTTTCCATATGGAAGTTCTTTTGAATTTTGAAATTCTTCCTATAATTAATGCTGACGGCCTTGGAATATTTTTGGCATTGATTTGTTTCCCCAACTGTCCCTTATACAAACGGCAGGCAGTAATCCTGATGAAGACCATAATTAATGCTCTTGTTTGACAGTAATATTCAGATAATATTAGAGCATTAATTACTCAGGAATCATTGCCATATAATAAGGACAAAAGAGGAAAACAACCAAGACTGGATTTGTCGACCTGAGTCCACATTTCGTCGAGCTGAGAATAGCTATTCGTCGAGCTGAGATCCAAGATCGGCGACCTCTGAATGTTGCTTGATAACTTTCTTCTTCTATGCATCAAGTTCTTCGAGCTTAATATAAGATCGTCGAGCTAAGCCCTGAGAACAGAGTTAGTTTAGTTGGGGTCCAAGATCGTCGAGCTAAGTCTGTAGTCTGGACTTAGAATATTTTATGATGTTGAGTGTTGAATCACCTTATCCAGAATTAGTCGACCAGAGAATAGAGTTATTCTAGCTGATGTTCTTAGTTCGTCGACTAAGGTTTGACTTAGAGGAGTTATTACTTTGTCCAGAGTTCGTCGAGCTGAGAACTAAGTTCGTCGAGCTGAGCTCAGATAATTGTCCCTGAGTTCGTCTAGCTGAGCTCGACTTTCGTCGACCGGAGATCGACGAACATAGAACTCCTTTTTCTAAGTCTTGAGTCTCTGGTAGTGTTAGAGGCTGGTCCTTTGTATTGTTGACTTAAAGGACTTAACCTCGACTCTAGGACACAACCATGACCCTGATCTATACATGTTGGGTCATATCCTAACTTAGTGAACCTCGCCTAAATCCAACTAAGGATCCAACAAGAGGTAATGTTGTGGTATTCCTGGCCAAACAACAGCAGGATCTGAAAGAACAAGTGGAAGATATTGCAGTAAAGTAGGGTTATATACTAGAGAATCAACTAAGAATGAATGAGAATCTTAAAGATTCACATCATGCTATCTTGGCAAAAATTGATGCTCTAACAACTCCTGTCAAAGCTGAAGTCTCAAAGCAGATCAAGGAAGATATAGCTGCTGTTCAGACCACATTTCAAGCCTCACAGAAGAATATATCTGATTTCTTGTCAAAATTCAGAGATTATTATAAAGAAGGAACTGACTATGTTATTAATCAAGTCAGATTTCAAAAAGATAATCTGAGGGATCATATTGATAAAGAAGTCATAAAGGGGGAGAGAGTAGTAGTCAAAGCCTGCTCTGATCATGCTAAATGGATATCAAATAGCATCAGAGTAACTCTTGGATATCCTCCCCTATGTGATGATGACAATATAGCTGAGTTTGGAATACAACATGCTCATACTGAAGGAGATCAGCTTGAAGTTGCTCAGGTGATTTACCCCCCATCAGATTTTTAAATGATTCAAGAGGAAGTTCAGAAAATGTATAGTCCTCCACTAGAGGCACACAATGTTATTCTGGAGAAAGTAGAAATGTCAGAAGCTGCCATAGAAGCTTAGAAGGATTCTGAGGTAGGATTCTTGGGAATAATCTGAGGTAGGACTTGTTTAAGTCTTAGCTGTAGGAACCATTCTGGTTCTGAGATTGTAATATCTATGGATCCGAGCCAGTGGAAGGAAGTTGCGCTGAATCCAGGTATCTACTGGATAGGTGAAGGGAGAAAGTGGATGTAAACATACCTTGGGGAACCACTATAAATCTGGTGTATGTTGTGATGTAAATTGTGGTCTATGCTTTGAATTATCTGTGCAGAATTTAATCTAGCTGTTTGCCAATAAAAATTGTATAAAAAGATTAGAACCTATTCACCCCCCTCTAAGTGTTTAGGCTCTTGAAATCAAATATTTCAGGTATAACTTGAGATTGACACGTCGGATTTTGGTTTTGACTTCGCTGTAAAATTCATAGCGTCGGTGTTCGCCTTCGGTGCGAGTTTCGTTTAATTCGGCGCGCGTTTGGGCTTCCGTTCTGAGTCTTCTCGAGTAGCTATGGTTCTTCTCGAATAACCCATTTCAGATTTCGCACGGGTGCCGTTTTGAGGGTCAAAATGGCTCAAAAAATAGTTAACATGAAATTTTTTCGACTCGACGAGATCTACAACTTTCATGTTGTTCACTTTTCGATTCAAAGCCATCTTGAACCCCTATTTTCGTTTTTTCTGCTGGAACTCGAGTGATGAGCCGCTACTCGAGTAAAATATGTTACTACTCATGTAATACATGTTGGAACTCGAGTGATGAGTTGCTACTCGAGTTAAATATGCTGCTACTCGAGTAGTACATGCTGGAACTCGAGTAATATGTTGCTACTCGAGTAATACATGTTGGAACTCGAGTGGTTCATGCTGCCACTTGAGTAGTCCGTTCCTATTTGCGTTCAGGCGCCGTTTTGAGGGTCAAAACGGCGTCGTATCAAAATATGGTTAACATGAAATTTGTTCGTCTCGACGATATCTACAACGTTCATGTTGACCACTTTTCGATTCAAAGCAATCTTCAACCTCTATTTTCATTTTCCGCACACCCGCTCGTAAATAGTCATTTTTAGACAACTTTTTATAAATACCTATATATATATATATATACGTATACTTAGAATTAGAACCGGCCCCACTCTTTCTATAGGACTTCTTCTTCTTCTTCTTCCTCTTCAGTGAACTGAACCAGAACTTAAGAAATATGAGGACGGCGATGGCGGAGCGTGAGTTTTCGTGAACCTTCCGGTCGCCGCCGACGGAGCTCCGGTGCTCGAAATCTTCATTCGAGCATAGATTTGGAAAGCTCTCGGCAAGATCTACGCCACCGTGGTAATTTTTTCCCATTTCTTGAGATTTCTCGTTAGGTTTTTTGGCCCTAACTTCTATTTCGTCCACTCTTGTTCAGATTTTGACTTCTCTCGTCTCCCATAGTCCCGATCTGCGACGAGGTGTTATTTGGAGGCTTTCTCTGGTAAAGCCAAGGCAAGTGGCTCCTTTCCTCTCCTTTTCCTTAAGTTCTTATGGTAAGACTTTCATCTTATATTAATGTTCCTGTTTCTTTTAGAGTATAAGATGTTAAATCTTTTTAGGCTTACGCTTAAGGTAAATTTTCGATGTCATTGAGCGTAGGATGTGTTGCGCTTAGTTTAGGTCGATTATAGGTCCTGGTCTTCGATTTAGTGTTGTAATACTTAGGTGTTGTGCCGATTTTGAGATGTTGATGTTGGGATATGAGTGTTGGTTGTGGTTAGCATACCAGCCAACTAAGAGGCCCTTCTTTTTGTGGATCATCACAGTGGGGGTATGCTTAGTTTCTCCTTTCCTGGACTGTTGGGTTCTGGTTGGCCAGGTTTGGCCATGTTTTGGACTACAGTACGATTGTGAGATGGTTGAGGATCCAGAGTTGGTCTTAGGGCGCTTGAGGTCGTCGCCCTCTCCGGCCTGCAACACAATCATTCCACGTGTTGATGGTCCACCCTCTTCTGAGCCGTATTGTGCTCAGTTGGTTTCTTGTGGTTTATGCCATAGTTTGCTAAATTTTGCTGATTATGCTCAGACTTGTTCACCTTCGCACTTGGTGCATTCTTTTTAATATAGAGGTTATTATATTGGCTAACCTTTCTCTACTTATTTTATTTGGCTAATTGTTGTTGTTATTTTTTTATCATTCTTCTTCCTTGGGTTGGGTTTGGTACACCCTCCTTTGTTTGGCTTACTCACTTGCTTACCTACTCTTTTGCAACTTGTTTTTTTGCTTGTTGAGGTGTTCTTATTTTGAATGCCTCAGGTTTAGGGCTGTAGCCGGTGGTGCGACTGAGTAGTTTTGTTGCTGGGTTTGTTGAGGGTGCCTCAAGGTTGCGAGGTAGCTTTTGTTCTTTTGTAGTATGCTTCAAACTTGAGAACTTTTAGTGGGTTTGTGTCAGATGTTTGACGCCAACCGATTGTTTAAGGTCATTCTTGGATATTTGGCTTGTTGCTAGTGACTATTTTGTGTTAGTAGTTCTTGCTCTCTGGGAAGGATTTATGCTAGGATGCCTATAGGTATTTTCAATTATAAAACAAACTATTATTACTATATCATGCACATCGTGTTTTAAAACTCTAAATCACTAAATTTAAATACCGTACAAACTACTTCGTATCATTATTATAAATTTAGTGTAATGCATGCCTTGAGTTTTTTTTGGATGTTAGACTCATGTAGGATGTCTAACCTGTTTACTATAGTATTTTCCGCTGCGTTTAACAACTTTTCTTCTGGTGGACTCGTGAGCCACTAAGCCGAGGGATATGGCTAATGGCCTAACCTAAAAATAAACTTGTTGGGTATTGCATCCATAATAACCCAGATTTGCATGAAGTCGCCCTTGAACTAAGATGAATTAAGTTGTATTCGATCTTCTATTTTAGTTATGTGTTTGCAGGCTCTATTGCTAAGTGTAGACAAATGTCAGTCTACAGTGGGTCATAAACACAGGACCATACAATATAATCCCTCATTGTGTGATCCAAGGTGTTGACTCATGTGTAGCCTCTCTATTGGGATACACTTCATATTTAAGCACTTGGGCTAATGAATGAAGAGTTGGTGATGATTGGATTCAAGAAGGAAAATTTTCTAAAGTCAGAAATTTTCTAAGTCTTTTGCTCGAGTAGTCTGTTAGTACTCGAGTACAAGAAGTACAAGCACTCGAGAAGTCAGCTCAGTACTCGAGTACAGGAATTGGTTCTCGAGTAGTACTATTCTAGTTCTCGAGTAACCAGGTTTAGTACTCGAGTGGACTTTACTTCTACCCCTCGAGTGTTCAGGATTTTAGCCCAGAAAATTTCTAAGTATAGTACTCGAGTAATAATCTAGTACTCGAGTAGTTGATAGTATGACTCGAGTAATCAGTTCTAGTTCTCGAGTAACAATCTTCTAGACCCAGAAATTTTTCTAAGTCTTTGTTCTCGAGAAGTTTTATTCTACTTCTCGAGTGGATTTCTAGTTCTCGAGTAATTCTATTCCACTCGAGTAATGATTTTATCCGTCTCGAGTATTTCTGTTAAACTTCTTCTCGAGTAGTTCAAGTCAATTTCTCGAGAGCACGTCTTGTACTCGAGTAATGCTGCATTCCTCTCGAGTAACTTAAAAGCTTTACTACTCGAGTAGTTCTACTTCACTGGAGAAATGCAGTTCAGTTTTGAAGAAATTTTGCTAAGTCCAGATTTGACGGGATTTTCAAATGACATGACATAATTGGTCCACGTGTTCGTCATTAAGGATAATTATGACTGTTGAACCGACTAACCCTAACAAGGTCTTGTCAAACCGACTAACCCTAACAAGTCGTAAATTATTATTCTAAGTATTTTCAGAATCTCGTTCTCTCTCTCCAAAAATGGAAGCCGCCGCCGCCGATCTTCTTCGTGCAAGCGCTAGGGTTTTGACCAAAAGATTCAAATCAAGATTGACTTCCAGATCGAGATTATTGTTCGTTCCTCATCATCTCTCAGATTGGGTGAAGTCAAAGGAAATTTTCAGATCTAATTCTTACCGAGTTCTTCTTCAACTTTTCTGATAAAGTCGCAGTTCAAAGAAAGAAGATCTAGGCCGACAGATTCAAGATCTGAGTATTATTGTTTGTATTTTCATTACTCTCAATTTAATTATTGTAGGAGATTTTTCTTCGAGTTATAGGAAGTTCTATCTTCCGAGTGTAGATCCGTTTGGATCGAGTTTGTAGGAACTTTATTCCGAGGCATAGGATTGGTTTGCAATCCGAGATAGTGGAGTAACCGAGTCTAGTGCTTTACTAGATCAGTGAGGGAAAGTAGATGTACCTAAGGTTGGGGAACCACTATAAATCTTTTGTCGTCTTTGATTGCTTGGTAGATTTGTGTGTATAGATCGTTAAATTTTTATTCTGTAAAAAGACGCACAACTCACATATTCCCCCCTCTAGGTGATTTAGGTAGACAACTAATCATTTTCAAAACTTCTTCAATAAAAACATTTAAATCATATTTTCAGTATTGAGTCGAAGTGTTGCCTGAACATCTGCAGTTATCCCCTGCTGGCGTGACATCATGACGCGCATTTTACCATACTCTGATATTTCGTCGTTGTGGTGAAAATGCGGGTTGTGACAGTTGGTATCAGAGGGAGGTTAGTTTTGCAAGAGGGGCAGTTGGTTTGGCAAGTTAGTCGAACAACTCTCTCTTAAGCAAAACTCTCGCCGTGTCATTCATTGCATACACACACTGATATGCCATCGGTAGATCTTGATGAAAGCATGAACACTACACTCATAGCACAAAATAAGAAGTATACGAGGCATATTATGTAGTATGAGATGCATAATATGTGTTTGTATATGGATCCACCATAGGTGGTGACATGTGACGGTTATGTAGTATGGGATGCATAACCACCATCACATGGATGCCCATTAAGACGTTTTACCTTTTTCGTTACATACAATATTATGTAGTATGAGATGCATAACATTATATGTGTACGCCGCTCATACATGCATTAAGGCCTTTTTAGAATGCATAGCACAACATGCATAACATATCATTGCATAAGCACACGTGCCAAGTTAAAGATCTACATGATGACATATGTATACACATGATTTGAAATAAAAATGTAATCATTCATGCACTCATATCATAGGCACAAAAGTCTTAAGGATGAGGGTGTTTTACCCTAAGTAGTACATGACATCATTTATAAAATCCCAGAGAAGCTAGCAGCATGAGCAAGTATCTATGTTTTGTATGTCTGAACTAAGTTGTAGTTCTAGAGGTTACGCTTATTGCTGATAGATCATTTATTATTCGTTTAGAATGTCGCCCAAGCGTCCGGTGATGAGGGGTACTCCCCAGTCAGAGGGAAGTCTTCTGGTGCCCAGAGTGAGGTCGTAATAGGACTGTGACAGAGCAATGAGGCCCTGTCTAGGTAGATGCTGGAGATGCAGTCGCAAATTTATTTGTTGTTATCAATCGTGGCGAGTCAGTCATAGAGGGCGCAAGAGCCCGCCGTGGATCTAGCTGTTCTCATTCCCCCCGCTCCTCTAGTGCGCCCGACGGTGTTGCCACAAGAGATGACTTTCATTTCTCACTTTCGAAGGTTAGGACCCCGTACGTATGATGACAAGGCAGATTTTATGGCATTAGACGACTGGATGATTTCCATCGAGGAGATGTTCACCTACTCTGGTATCTCTGCGTACTAGAGAGTGATGGTTGCCTCTTATCAACTCAAGGGCATGGCCAAGAGTTGGTGGTTGAGGGAGAAAGAAAGCTTGAAGGATGGATGCTCGTGGGAGTCCTTAAAGGAGTTGCTGTTGAAGAAGTTCCTGCTGTTTGTTTAAAGAGACCGGTTGATGAATGATTTCCTCCACCTAAAGCAAAGGCAACTTACCGTTAGTGAATTTTTGGTAGAGTTCAGTAAGCTGAGCCGCTTTGCTCCTGACTTGGTATCTTTAGAATCCAACTGAGTCAAGCGATTTCTGGGTGGTCTTCGGAATGACATCCAGCAGCTTACCAGTGCCTACGGATCTGGGACTTATTCTGAGGTGGTAGAGGCTGCTCTGAAGGTGGAATCCATTGACAATGCCAAGGTGAGAGGTTAGCAGATGAGGAAGGATAAGAGGAAGTCTGTTGAAGGTAAGGAATCAAAGGAATCTGGGACTATTAAGAAGAAAAGAGGCAAGGAAGTGTGAAGTTTCTGTGGTCGGGCAGGCAACCCGTTCGAGAGATATTACCATAGGCTGGGAGCTCAGAAGTAAGAGCAGGTGCATGCGATTCAGGGCACTCCCAAAGAGAGATCAGTTTGTTACAGTTTCAACAAGATGGGGCATGATGCAGCCCATTGTTGGAAGGACAAGACCTATTATCTATGTGGGCGGAAGGGGCATGTCAAGATCCGTTGCCCGCAGGCTCAACCCCCGTTGCAGCTAGTGCCACTTCAGGCCTTTCCGCCACCGCAGCTTATGGATAAAGGGAAGGGCAAGTTGAATGTGGTGACCGTGGATGAAGCTCAGACGTCGACCCAAGTTATTTCAGGTTAGATTCTAACCTAGTTTTATTTTCTAGGTATGACCTCAATGTCAACGTTCTTTTCCCTTAGTCGTATATTTACTCTTATAGGAAAGTTAAAGGTAAGTAACCGATCGGCGCGTGTCCTTTTCCATTCCGGTGCTACCCACTCATTCGTGGCTAGATCTTTTGTAGAGCATCACCGTTTAACCCTCAATCATGTTGGCGACCCGTTCTGTGTCAAGTTCCCCTCAAGTGATTCCGTGGTGTCAGATCAGGGAATTCAGGGTTGTCCAGTCCAGTTGGGAGATTTTCTTGCGGTTGCGGATCTAAAAGTTTTAGACTTGGAAGATTTTGATGTAATCATGGACATGGATTGGCTATTTAAGTATGATGTAGTAATCCAGTGCAAGGTCAAGAGCTTGTACTTCAAGATAGATGACGGTCAACGCAGGAGCGTTTATTGTTATTCATGCCAAGATTCTCCGATCATTTCCGTGGTAAGATGCTTTGCCTGTTTAGTTTTAGTGTTGGAGACCATTGTTAGTTTGCCACTTGTGGAGGAGATTGATGTAGTGCGCGAGTTTCCTAACGTGTTTCCTGATAATCTTCCTGGTCTTCCTCTTGAGAGAAATGTTGAGTTTGTCATAGATTTAGAACCGGGTACCCGTCCTATTGCTAAGGCTTCGTACCGTATGGCTCCGCATGAGTTGGGAGAGATGCGTACCCAGTTAGACGAGCTGTTGCAGATTGGTTTCATTAGGCCATGTTCGTCACCGTGGGGTGCTCCCGTTCTATTTGTAAATAAGAAAGATGGATCAATGAGGCTGTGTATAGATTATAGGGAATTGAATAAAGTGGCCATCAAGAACAGATATCCCTTGCCGAGAATCGATGATCTGTTTGACCAGTTGCGTGGTGCTCTGTATTTTCCAAGATTGACCTGCGTTCGGGTTATCATCAGTTGAGGATTCGTTAGGCAGACATTCCACGAACTGCTTTTCATTCGCGGCATGGACATTTCGAGTTCTTGGTAATGTCTTTTGGATTGACTAATGCTCCCGCAACATTCATGGATTTGATGAATAGATTATTCAAGGACTTCTAGGATCATTTTGTCATCGTGTTCATAGATGACGTTCTAGTCAACTCCCATAATGTCGAAGAGCATGCACAACACTTGCGATTGGTTTTGTCAACTTTGAGAGAGCATAAGTTGTATGCTAAGTTGAGCAAGTGCGAGTTTTGGCTACCTCAAGTCTCCTTCTTGGGCCATGTGGTGAATAAAGATGGGATAACGGTTGATCCGGAGAAAATAGTTACAGTGATGGATTGGAGTAGGCCTACCACTCCCAAGGAAATAAGAAGTTTTCTAGGGCTGGCAGGCTACTATAAAAGGTTTGTGGAGGGATTCTCTACATTATCTGTGTCTTTGAAAAAGTTGACGCAGAAGCATGTAGCCTTTATTTGGAGTAATAAGTGTAAAAAGGCGTTCCGGGAGCTGAAGAGGAGATTATGCACTGCACCAGTTTTGACCCTACCTACTGAAGGACTGGAGTATGTTGTGTATGTGGACGCATCACATGTTGGGCTCGGATGCGTGTTGATGTTGGAGGGCAAGGTTATTGCGTATGGTTCTAGGCAGCTAAAGGTTCATGAACGGAATTACCCTACGCATGGCCTGGAATTTGCAGCAGTGATCTATGCCCTCAAGTTGTGGAGATATCTGTTGTATGGCGCTATATGCAAGATTTATACTGATCATAAAAGTTTGAAATACGTCTTCACACAGAAGGAACTGAATTTAAGCCAGCGTAGATGGCTGGAGTATGTGGCAGACTATGATGTTGAGATCCAAGCTAACATGGTAGCCGACGCCCTGAGCAGGAAGACAACTAAAATTTTTAACCTTTCGGTGGATTCACTGGTGGAAGAATTTCTACTGATGGGAATTTCAGTGGGAAGTGGCAGCTCGACTAGTGAATTAGAAGTGTTAGAGCCTTCATGGATTATGCTTACTAGATTACATCAAAAGGAGGATCCATATCTATTGCATCTTTATAGTAGAGCTGCAAAGGGTGAGTTGCCAGAGTTCTATTGATGATATGGGAACCCTGAGATACCGTGGTAGGCTTTGCATTCCCACTGTTAAGGATATTAGGTATCAGTTGTGCAAGGAGGCACATGGTTCTAATGTGGACTACCACCCCGGCTCGACCAAGATGTACCAGGATCTGAAATATATTGCTTGGTGGATGGGTATGAAGGGTGATATAGCAAGGTTTGTATCTGAATGTTTCAACTGTAAGCGAGTTAAGGCCGATCATGGAAGGCCGGAGGCAAGTTAACACCTTTGGAGATCCCGAGTTGGAAATGGGAGAGTATCTCGATGGACTTTATTACTGGATTGCCGAGATCTCCCAGAGGGCATCACTCAGTTTGGGTGATTGTGGATTGACTGACGAAGAGTGCTCACTTCGTGTCGTTCAAGATTGACTACTCCATGAAGAAAATAGCTAAATTGTATTAGGACGAGGTCATCAGGATGAATGGAGTACCTGTCAGTATTGTATCTAATCGAGACTCCAGGTTCACGTCCCATTTCTAGAAGAGCTTGCAAGAGGGGTTGGGTACCGACTTGAGGTTTTCCGCCGCCTACCATCCGCAGACATATTGACAAACGGAAAGAGTAAATCAGACGTGGAGGACATGATTAGATGTTACATTTTGGACCACAGTGGAGCATGGGATGAGCGTCTGAGGCTAATGGAGTTTGCCTACAATAATAGCTACTAGAAGAGCTTACAAATGGCTCCATTTGAAGCTTTATATGGGAGACGTTGCAGGACTCTTTTGTTTTGAGCTGAGGTTGGTGAGAGACCGTTGCTAGGTCCAGAATCCCTTAAAGAGATGGAAATTTCAGTTAGGCTCATCCGAGAGAAGCTTCGAGTAGCCCAGGAGCACTATGAAAAGTATGACAATTGGCGCATGACCGATTTATAGTTTGTCGTCGAGGATATGGTTTTCCTAAATGTTTCCCCGATGTATGGTGTGAAGCGATTTGGTAAGAACCATAAGTTGGACCCGAGATATGTGGGAAACTTCTGAATTGTTGAGCGAATTGGTGTTTCAGCTTATAGGCTGGACCTACCAGCGAATTTTCCCGGAGTGCATTATTTTTTCCATGTGAGTCAGTTGTGGAAGTGTGTGTTGAGCGACAGACAGATTCTCGATGTTGTGCCCCAGTTAGAGCCAAACCTTTCTTTTTTGGAGGTGTCTGTTCGTATTTTGGAGTCTCAGGATAGAGTGCTGCGGAGAAAGACAATCTCCATGGTCAAGGTTCTTTGGAGAAATCAAGACGTCAAGAGCGCGACGTGGGAATTGGAGTCTGCGATGAGGAAATCTCATCCGCATCTCTTCCCTTAGTTTTGGTAAGTCTCCTTGTTTTTGCGATGTTTGATTCTATCGTTTTGGTTTGGTTTTAGTGTTGTATTAAGTTTTGAGGCAAAACTCCTTTTTAGGGGGAGTGATTGTAATGCTCCTGATTTTTCGATGATTTTATTTGATTTATTATCGTTATATTTATGACGTCAGGGCATTACCCCCTTTTTACGTCATGTGGTCGGCGCTGCACCGTTAGTGCATTTTTCGCGTCTGTTAGGTCTGATTGACCATAGTTTGGGATTTTCGTCGAAACTGAAAGTTTTTAAGTTGGTAAGTTAAGTTTTGTGATTTTTGACTTGCTCGTCAAGTTTCGTCGTGACCCAAGCATTTTTGGTGCCTCGGCGCGCGTTTGTAGATTTTTGCCATTTACTTTTTCATAGACTTTAGGAGGGTATAACTCTAGATTGGCACGTTGGATTTTGGTTTTGACTTCGCCGTAAAATTTCGTAGTGTCAGTGTTCGCCTTCGGTGCGAGTTTCGTTTAATTCGTGGAGCGTTTGGGCTTCCGTTCTGAGTCTTCTCGAGTAGCTAGGTTCTTCTCGAATAACCCGTTTCAGATTTCGCACGGGTGCCATTTTGAGGGTCAAAACGACATCGTATCAAAAAATGGTTAACATGAAATTTGTTCGTCTCGACGAGATATACAACTTTCATGTTTACCACCTTTCGATTCGAAGCAATCTTAAACCCCTATTTTCGTTTTTTCTGCTGGAACTCGAGTGATGAGCTGCTACTCGAGTAAAATATGCTACTACTCGAGTAATACATGCTGTAACTCGAGTGATGAGTTGCTACTCGAGTAAAATATGCTGCTACTCGAGTAGTACATGCTGGAACTCGAGTAATATGCTGCTACTCGAGTAGTACATGTTGGAACTCGAGTGGTTCATGCTGCCACTCGAGCAGTCCGTTCCTGTCTGCGTTTGAGCGCCGTTTTGAGGGTCAAAATAGCATCGTATCAAAAAATAGTTAACATGAAATTTGTTCGTCTCGATGAGATCTACAACCTTCATGTTGACCACTTTTCTATTTGAAGCCAAATTCAATCTCTATTTTCATTTTCTACGCACCCGCTAGTAAATAGTCCGTTTTTAGAAAACTTTTTATAAATACCTATATATATATATATATGTATACTTAGAATTAGAACCGGCCCCACTCTTTCTTTAGGACTTCTTCTTCTTCCTCTTCATTGAACCGAACCAGAACTGAAGAAATATGAGGACAGTGATGGTGGAGCATGAGTTTTCGTTAACCTTCCGGTCACCGCCGACGGAGCTCCGGTGCTCGAAATCTTCATTCGAGCATAGATTTGAAAAGCACTCGGCAAGATCTACGCCACCGTGGTATTTTTTCCAATTTCTTGAGATTTGTCGTTAGATTTTTTGGCCCTAACTTATATTTCGTCCACTCTTGTTCAGATTTTGACTTCTCTCGTCTCCCTTAGTCCCGATCTACGACGAGGTGTGATTTGGAGGCTTTCTCTGGTAAAGCCAAGGCAAGTGGCTCATTTCCTCTCTTTTTCCTTAAGTTCTTATGGTAAGACTCTCATCTTTTATTAATGTTCCTGTTTCTTTTAGAGTATAAGATGTTAAATCTTTTTAGGCTTACGCTTAAGATAAATTTTTCAACTCCGTTGAGCTTAGGATATGTTACGCTTAGTTTAGGTTGATTATAGGTCGTGGTCTTCGATTTAGTGTTTTAATACTTAGGTGTTGTGTCGATTTTGAGATGGTGATGTTGGGGATATGAGTGTTGGTTGTGGTTAGCATACCACCCAACCGGGAGGCCCTTCTTTCTGTGGATCATCACAATTGGGGTATGCTTAGTTTCTCCTTTCCTGGACTGTTGGGTTCTGGTTGGCCCGGTTTGGCCATGTTTGTGGAACACAGTACCGATTGTGAGACAGTTGAGGATCCGGAGTTGGGCTTAGGGCACTTGAGGTCGTTGCCCTCTCCGGCCTGCAACGCAATCATACCATGAAATGATGATCCACCCTCTTCCGAGCCGTATTGTGCTCAGTTGGTTTCTTGTGGTTTATGCCACAGTTTGCTAAATTTTTCTGATTATGCTCAGACTTGTTAACCTTCTCACTTGGTGCATTCTTTTTAATTTAGAGGTTATTATATTGGCTAACCTTTCTCTACTTATTCTATTTGGCTAATTGTTATTGTTGTTGTTGTTTTTAGCATTCTTCTTCCTTGGGTTGGGTTTGGCACACCCTCCTTTGTTTGGCTTACTCACTTGCTTACCTACTCTTTTGCAACTTGTTTTTTTCTTGCTGAGGTGTTCTTATTTTGAATGCCTCAGGTTCAGGGCTGTAGCCGGTGGTGCGGCTGAGTAGTTTTGTTGCTGGGCTTGCTGAGGGTGCATCGAGGTTGCGAGGTAGCTTTTGTTCTTTTATAGTATGCTTTAGACTTGAGAACTTTTAGTGGATTCGTGTCAGGTGTTTGACGCCCACCGATTGTTTAAGGTCGTTCTTGGATATTTGGCTAGTTGCTAGTGCCTATTTTGTGTTAGTAGTTCTTGCTCTCTAGGAAGGATTTATGCTAGGATGCCTATAGATATTTTCAATTATAAAACAAACTATTATTACTATATCATGCACATCATGTTTTAAAACTCTAAATCACTATATTTAAATACCGTACAAACTACTTCGATATCATTATTATAAATTTAGTGTAATGCATGCCATGAGTTTTTTTTGGGATGTTACACTCATGTAGGATGTCTAACCTATTTACTATAGTATTTTCCGCTGCGTTTAACTACTTGTCTTCTGGTGGACTCGTGAGCCACTAAGTCGAGGGATACGGCTTATAGCCTAACCTAAAATAAACTTCTTCAATAAAAACATTTAAATCATATTTTTTGTATTGAGTTCAAGTGTTGCCTGAGCATCTGCAGTTATCCCCTGCTGGCGTGGCATCATGACGTGCATTTTCCCTTACTATGATATTTCATCATTGTGGTGAAAATGCGGGTTGTGACACTCACGCCACCGGGCTGGAGGCGGATAATGAAAAGCTGAAGGGCCTGATCGAGGGGCTCGACCACGAGATCATCTGCCAGGCGGAAGTTACGGCACGATCATGAAGGATATGCAGGTACTGGTGGAAGGCTGTGAGGAGATCACGGCGCGAGACCTCATGCCGAGCCTATTCCCGTCGATGCCCCCAGCAAGAAGGAGGACAACTTCGACATGCTCTTCGGGAAAGGCTTCAATGATGATCCTTCTGGAGGAGCGGGCGAAGATCGCCAGTCCGGGGAGGGAGGCGAGAGCTGACCGCTTCCCACTCTTTCCTCTTATTATTTTTTTGTAATCCCCCCTTTTATAATCTCCCCTAGGAGAGCTCACTTGTAATAACATTTTAATGAAAGATATTTTTATGCCATGAATTTTCTATCTTCTTTTTCTTGAACTTCCTTTCTGTGATGTACTTGCCCGCGAGCTCTCCCCCTTGGGAGACGCCGCTAGGTTAGGACTTTCCATTAGAATGCATATAGGATTCGCACCCATGAGTTGATCTCGAGAGCTCGCCGGTCCTAGGATGCACGGGAACGGACCACCCACTTCGCTGGGCTGGCCATCACCCAGCTCGCTCGCGAGCTGCCTCCTTCCCCCCCAATGTCGAGCCAAAATTGTTAAAAATTTCCTAAGTAAAACTGGGGGAGGAGTGGAGTGCATTGCTGGAGCTCCCCTTCTTCAAAAAATGCATGGGGATCGGCTCGTAATCTTTCTTCCGAGCTGGGCCCGCGAGCCCAAACTTGCTTGTGAGTACTCTCTTACCCATCCTTAGGAAGAAGACCGATCTTCTCAAATAACTCCCAGAGGGGGTGGGACTCACTCGAGTGATATCCAGCCATACCAGCTAGGTGAGAGTCTGGCAGCGGGATCTGCTCGAGGTCTGGGTAGACTCCATCGAGTGACATCCAGCCCTGCCAGCTAGGTGAGATCCTGGAAGCGGGATCTGCTCGGGGTCTGGGTAGACTCCACCAAGTGACATCCAACCCTGCCAGCTAGGTGAGAGCCTGGCAGCGAGATCTGCTCGGGGTCTGGGTAGACTCCATCGAGTGACATCCAGCCCTGCCAGCTAGGTGAGAGCCTGACAGCGGGATCTACTCGGGGTCTGGGTAGACTCCCTCGAGGTACATCCAACCCTGCCAACTAGGTGAGAGCCTAACAGTGGGATCTTGTTGGGTATTGTATCCGCAATAACCTAGATTTGTATGAAGTCACCCTTAAACAAAGATTAATTAAGTTGTATTTGATATCTGATGATTACTAAGTATAACTTGATGCAGATTCATTCTACACTCTAATATTAACTATGTAGATGGGCATAAGCTAGAGTGATTTATCTTTTAGGCAAGTGCACCTATCAATCATAGTATAGAAGAAATCTACATCTCATGTCGTATTCCACATGGCTTTTTCAAATACTCATACTCACCCTCACTCTATTATCATACCTACGATTAAAATTGATTTTTAACCTAAATAAACCTACCTGTGACTACTTGGATAAATAAACATTGGAGAATTAAAGATGATAAAAAGCCGAAAGTCTAAGAGCATCCACATGAACATTATCCCTCATTAATTGAATTCTATATAATCATGAAATAATAAGACTACAAATTTATTGTATTGTAAGGGTTAAACATCTATCAAATTCTCTCTCGAGCAATTCAAAATCTAAACCTAAGTTGAGTAAATTTTCTCTCGAACAATTTACAACACTCAAATTTGCATTAAAATAAAGTACCCTATCTATTATATAAATTCATGAAATCCTATATCTAAAATACCATGAATCCATTTATCCGTATCACAATTTTCCAAACAACATATCTCTTGATCATGAAATTTGAAATACAAAGAGAAATAACACCTAAATATGAACATTTAAACATCATCACAACCTTCCAATTTCTCAATCTAAAAAGTTGGAATTCATATAAAACAAAAACCACATTCATAACTAGGATAAATCTCTTTGGTTTAAAGCCTACATACGAATAAAATGCAACAAATTTGATGAAATTAATAACATACATGATTACCAATTTGTTCAAATAAAAGTTCATGCGAAATAAAAGATAAATAAAGTTAGATTACGAAGAGAAAGGAAAGATTAAAAAAGATACATGAAAGATTAAAAGCATACAAAAATCTCCTTCAATTCCTCCTTCTCTTGGGTGCTCCACTTTCGTCCTCCAGAAGTTCTCCAAATGAAATGATCCAAAAGTCCTCATTATAATTTTTACATAGGTTTTTATAGTCTCCTTGCAAATAGGGTCAGACATGGGTTCCAACATGGCTGTGCCACAGGTCGTGTTGACGGTTCTAGGGCGGTTCCACACGAATAGGCGTGTCTGATCGTGGGTCATGTCATCTGACACGGGTACTGACACAGCCGTATTGTTTATCGTGTTCTTCACACACGGGTTGGTTGGCAGCAGACGTTAAATGTATCCCGAAAAGGACACGAGTGGGCACACAGGCGTGTTCCCACCCGTGTGGTTCTCTATCTTTTTCTTCCAAATCTTCTTGTCCATCCCGAATAGGATACGTGTAAGGACACGGGTGTGTGCCTACCCGTGTTCGCCCAACTCTTGTCCTGTCATCAGCCATGTTGAATCCGTGAACTCCTCTGTTTGCTCTGAGACTTTTAGTTCCACTGGTTAACAATACCTGTATTAGGAAAATGAAGGAATAAGTAAATTGCTTAATACATAAAATAATAGAAACTCCTAACTGTGCTCTTCTTTTCATGATAAAGCGAATTCTTAACTATTCTCGCAAAATTACTACCTAGGGAGGTAGAAAATAGTGGACATGACTACAATTATGATAGTAAAAAGCCTATCATAATTGTACTCATCAAATACCCCCAGACTTAAATGTTTGCTTATCCCTAAGCAAACTAATTCAAACACTTGGGTTACCAATAAATAATTTTTCTTCCGCACATTGGTTGCTATGAATTCAAAGAGAAATTTGATGTTGTAATTGTATAGGAAATAGTATAACAGACTTTTCTAAATATACCTTTATCTTAAAATTCCTCCCATATATATGTTAACTATCTTTCACTCTTTCTTATAAATAGAAGTATAGTCATCCATAAACATTGTGAGGAGAAAATAACAATCTCAATAAGGTATGCATTAGTATTTCAAAAATTATAAGTACCAATATTGATAGTCATGAGCTTGCCTAATCACACGCTCTCCACGACACTAGTTAGGATTAGTAAGGTTGGATCCTTAGGACTTATTGTCTTAGGATAGGGGATTATAGGTGGGGTAATCAAAGATAACTCGATGGTTTTTATCATACCTAGATCACGATTGAGCCTTTTGTTTTATAAATACCTTAACATACATCGATGTTATAAAAGCACCCCCAGACTTTGCAATTATTATACTACCCATATTTTTGATGGATACTCTATATTTTTATTTTTCTTAACCAAGGGTCCATAATAGGGATCATTCCGAGTGGGTGCAAGTATACAGGCACTCAGGCCACATATCACTCTGTTTTTTTTTCAAAGGTTCATAGTAGGGATCATTCTAAGTGGGTGCAAGTGTACACGCACTCATGACACATATCACTATGAACAAACTCATTACAAGAAGATCTCAATGATAGGTGTCTAAGGTAAGGATTTGTCCTTGGTGAATTTGAGTAGTAGAGTATTAAAAGGCATAGGGATTATGTCCAAATTGGGTGTGCAAGGGTATAATGTTTAAGGTTTTGGGATTGTAAGGCTTAAACTATCCAAAAGGAGGCCTAAGTAATTTCTGCCCTCACCAATTAACCTATACAAAAGTTTTGAGGGTTGCTAGAGGGTAAGTTCTATACACCAATAAAGAGTATTCTTTATTTTGATTCCCTAATACAAAATTATAAAAATATTACACTCATCGACTCACTTTATTATAGATAATTATATTTTCTAAAATAGGGTGATTGATAGTTAATAATATAAAGGATTAATCTTAAAAATAAATTATATTGAGAAAATTAGGCTAACAAATTTCTATAAATAATTACTAATCAACAAATTTGAACACTCAAGGAGTCTACATCAATTCATTTTAATCAGCGTGCGAAGGTAAATTAGATAGTTATAATCCCAAATGAGTGAATTAATGAGAGCTTAAGAAATAAATTTTTTTATTAGGGGTGTTTAACAACCTTGAATACTATGATAGAAAGAATATAATAAATTGTAATCATGTCCATCACAAAAAATTTAAAATTAAAGAACATCCACCCCCAGACTTAAAATTTACAATGTCCTTATTACGATGTAAAGAACTGAGAGAGTAAATTCACCAACATATAAAGAAGAATTGACTACCATGAATATAAAAGAGCACACGAAGTAAAAGGAGCAAATGTAATTTTATATATTTGAACTGATAATACAGGTACAATAAAGTAGGAGACTAAATACATGTCCACAAAAAAATGATACAGATCAAAAATATCCAGGATGGTCGTCCTGGTCGTCCTGGTGGTAAGGTGGGCGAGGAGCTGTCCGTGGTGGGCTGGATATCCCCAAATGAGTCCGGATCTGAACTATGGCTTCCTCAGTCCTCCTTTGGGACACCTCTATACTCAGAAGGCGCGGTGAGAGCTGGGTCTCGTAGAAATGTTGTAAATCATATGTGTACTTAGATTGTGGTCGAGGAAGGGCAGTAGAAGACTCTCCCTGAGTGTAGGTGGACTGGGCTGGGGGGATCAGTAGCTCATTGAGGTCAGGATCTACCTCATCATCGTCGTCGTCAGCATCCGCCTGAGGTCCACGCCTTGCAATGGTATATGTAATCCCACTCCATCCCTAAAGGGTGGTGACGAGGCGGAGGGATTGAAGACTGGCCATGTTGATAGGAATAGTGTTTGCCACCACGGTCATCGGGGGAAGGGACAAGAATATGTTCATATTCTTTGCCAGGCGGGTAATGTAGGGTGCTACACAAATAGACCATATACGAGAGTTATCGGCATGGTGAAGGATGAACGGGGCAAGCATATAACCCAGATGGATGGGATAACGGGACGACATGCAATATAGGTATAACACATCCTGCCTACTAACCACACCGAAGCTTTCTCCCCGGCCGCTCAATGTATGGCTAAGGAGGTGGTGTATGTAGTGGAGGGCAGGAGAACTCAACTTGGAGGTCTTAGACCTCTTGGCCTCATAAGGGTATAGGTCAAAAGTAAGGCGAGCCCAGATGTTGCCTGCATGGTAACGAGTGGGGAGATCGAAATGAAGTTCGGGATGGGCGGCACTAAAGAGGAATGAGTCCTCATACACCCCTAGATATTGGGTGAACTGTAGAAGAGTGTGTGTAAATGTGGTGCCCGCTGCATGAAATGAAATGATCCCCTCTTGCCCGTTTTCGTGCTCAGCGAAGGTAGGTATAAGGTTTAAAGAAAAAAGTAGACATGAACTCGAGCGTGAGTTCCTTAAAACCTAGTTTCTCGATTTTAAAAAACTCTTGCCACCCCACTACAGATATTAACTCCCTAACATCTCCCGCTAAACCTATTGTGTCCAAGATGTCCTAGTCAATCGAGTGAATTTCCTGGAATTTCTTCGACTGGAGGCAGTTGTAGCGATTTATGTGCGCTGAATTTGTGAATTCCAGCGGCGCAGGGGCGTTGCGCCCCTCCGTTGACAGTGTTTGAAGCTCCGAGCGATGTCGGTGACCGCCTTGGGAACGTGATGAAGACATGATCTGTGGACTAGAAGAAGGATGTTTAAGACATGAAGAAGAGATAATAGTAAAGGAAAAGTGGGGAAATGAGAACAAGAATAAGGTGAAGAGAGTGGAGAGGAAGAAGAGGTTGACTAAGAACATAAACCCAAAAACTTTTACCTAGGAGGAATGCTTCGCGAAAGAGGAGGCGGATTCACAAACTTTGAAGGCTAAAAGCTTCAACCGGATCTGGGTTGAGAAGGTGCAGGAGATGAAAGTTGGAAGCCAGGGGATGAGGATGATGATGAACAACTCCGAGCCATATTTATAGAAGACGAACACGGGTGGACATACGGCTGTGTGTGCACCCGTGTTAGGGAATATTTAACCGCGCGAAACACCGTCTCCCATGAGACGTGTTGTCAAACTGGCGGGAAATCTACGCGCGAGGCGAACACGGTCCACAACACGGCCATGTAGGGACTCGTGTCCTTCTCGGACGCTGGGCATTAAAATACACACGGCTACGGACACGGATGGGTAGGCAGTCGTGTCCTTCTCGGGAAAGAATTCGTCGACTGGGACATGGGTTTGAACATGGCCGGGTGTCAGGCTGTGTTCTTCTCAGGATAGATGTAACACCCCTATCCGTCACATAGCATATAACAGTAGGTCTGGCCGGGGCCCGATGCCATATACCACAGACAGACCGGAGGGTTACTCATTAAAACCATTCAACCAATACACACATCCTACACAGAGCATCTAGCGGAAGCAATTTATTAAGTTGCAAAAGTAAGACCCAGCTACAAGCATGAATGTCCACTAACAAAACCCAACAGGAATGAAATACAAAGTACTAAAAGTACTGGCCTTATGGCCATACAATAGTTCACTAATTTTAAAACAATGTCTTACAAACTTTAGCTCGCAGGCCAACCACACATGATTTAAACAAGTAAACAAACAAGGCCTTCGAGGTCTGGCTCAATAACTTGGGCTTTGGCCCGCAATTTGCCACTCGGCTTCACAATACCTACAAGCACAATTCACCACAATTGTGGCAAACAAGAATAACGGTCAGCTAAAGCTGACCAAATTATAACAACCCCACCCCTTTTATTGGGGTGGCGGTGCTCCTTCCCTGCAATGCATTAGTATAAAAAAACAGGATTGCGAAAGTAAATTTAAGAACACTTCACCACAGGCGTAGGCACACACGGCCACACACCCCATGCTCTCAGGGCACTTACACAGTGGACTCGGTCCACCACCGCCCTCGGGATGGCAATCACGTGAGCATTAAAGTCTTTGTGGCTTAAGCCAAAGACCCTCCCTCTATGCCATCAGTAGGCCTCTAAAACTGAACCACATAGAGCAGGTACGGTTTCACTCAACTCGCTGCTCACACCGCCATGACAATAAAAATCATCGGCGCGAGTTATGCTTCCCCGTAACCCGTAAACGAACAAACAAAAGTACATAACCCGGTTATGTACAAAGATGTCTTCCGGGCCACCAATGATGGCAGAATTATGCTTCTGCCAAGATTTCCGGGTATGCCTTGGGGTTAATCCCCAAAAATCCCTACTGCAATCTACCATGTAGAAACTCGAAAATAACAAAAGGCACGGAGTCTTCTCCGGCTAACAATGCATAGTAAAAAATCACCGATCCAGACCAACTTGTCCGGATAGGCTTCATACACCATGCCTATGTCCATTTCTCGATATCGATTCTACATGCAAACAAGGGGGGACTTTACATATATACCCCAAGGAACACCGCATACTCACGGGAGTGGGTTTTCCCTATGTAAAAGAAGAAGAGCTTCACAAGATCAAGTAGAGAATAGTTACCCTAACATTCCTCCTTGGCGCCATGACGATCTAGTTGGATGGAAAGCACCGTATCGGCCTCGCCTTCACAGATCTGGACTCGAATCGAGAATCGGAGCTATGATGCTCCACCGGCGGCCGGAGTTGACCTCCTTCTTCCTCCTAGCTCTCTGCTCTCTCTAAGATTTTAGAAAGAGAAGATGAAGATGAAATGAGGGTTTGAAAACCCTATTACCAGCTTAAAACCTAACCAGGACAGCCCTGAGTCGTTGGATCCCAAAATAAGGAAACAGACGACCACGATTCGGACTTAAAAGGAACTTCCTAGGCCAAACACGTCTTGTGATATGCCTGTGTCCAAGGCCGTGTGCCTTATTCGCCGCTGAAACGGTCGCATCCTGAAAAGAACACGGGCACTCGACACACCCGTGTCAGGCTTGACACGCCCGTGTCATCCAGCACACGCTCGTATAGCTGGGTGTGTTCCTCCATCGACACTGATACAACATCAACCCGAGGAGAACACGGTTGTTTGACACACCCGTGTTGAACCCAAATATTCTTGGGCTCAGGCCGTGTCTCTCCCCCAACACAACTCGGCTAACAATCTATGTAGGACACGTCCTGGGACATGCCCGTGTCTCAGGCTGTGTTCGTTATTCGACGCTCATCGACTACAATTTCATCGACCACATGACCATCGCCGAACCCGAGCACGACACTCCCCTGGGACATGCCCGTGTCCTAGGCTATGTTACCTCTACCAAGTCCCAGACTTGGCTCAAAATGCCACCCATCCCTCTTTTGAGTTTTGGGGCATTACAATAGAATTCATCGACTGGGATACGAGTTTGAACATGGCTGAGTGTCAGGTCGTGTCCTTCTCGGGATGAACATCGTCGACCAGCAGACACAGTAGAGAACACGGTCGGGTGGCTACCAGTGTCCTGCTCGGGATAAACTTTGTCAAAATAGAAGAGGCACACGGGCACCAACATAGGTGTGTGTGTACCCGTGTCCTTCTCTGGATGCTTATGGGAAAATGCGCGCTTAAGAACACGGCAACACACATGGGTGTGTGTTAACCCGTGTGTTGCTCGGGAGAAAAGCTGTCTTTTCCAGATTTTATATAGAACACGGCTGCGTAGGTAGGTTGTGTTAAACACACGGACTGGCACACAGGTGTGTGTCCAGCCGTGTGGTGCTCGGGAAAAAAATTGACCCAGTCATTTTTTAATAGAACACGACTGGGTCCAAGGGGATGCGATGGACACGACAATGCACACGGGCATGTGGTAACCCGTGTCCTCCTCTGACTTGGGAATTTCCTCCTAAGTTATTTTTATAAAAATTTTACATTAAAATCTAACTAGACCTATACTAAAAAATTTATAAACGTAGAAATATTACTACATTTTATGTAATCCTAGTCTAGACGGTGGCACGTTTCTTGACGGGCGAAATCTTGAGGAAGTGCACCAAAATAAAGTTTTAGTCGGTGCCCGTTGACTTTAAAATCTCCCTTCTCAGGGTGAGTTAGCTCGACGGTGCCGTAAAGAAAGACTTCTTTCACTTGGAAGGGTCCCGACCACTTAGACCTGAACTTCCCTGGGAATAAACGTAGTCTGGAATTAAAACGGAGGACTTAGTCACCCTTTTGGAATGTCTTGGGTTTGCGAAGGTGATGGTCATGGAATAGTTTAGTCTTCTCCTTATAAATCCGGGAGTTCTCATAGGCCATGGTTCTCCACTCATCTATTTCGTTAAGCTAAAGTTTCCATTTCTCCCCTATAGAAGTAGTATCAAGATTCAAAGAGTGTATTGCCCAATATGACTTATGTTCTAATTCTATAGGTAAGTGACATGATTTACCATAGACTAATCTAAAGGGAGTGGTCCCTATAAATGTTTTGAAGGCAGCCCTATATGCCCACAAACAATCATTTAGTTTCCTAGACCATTGCTTCCTATTCCCTTTTATAGATTTTCTATGATCCTCTTAAGTTCTCTCTTTGAAACTTCAACTTGACCGCCAGTTTGTGGATGGTAAGGTGTGTCTATCCTATGTGTAACTCCATATTTTATAATACTTTATTTAGCTATAGATTACAAAAATGTGAACCCCTATCGCTAATAAGTGCACGTTGTGTGCCAAATCGTGCGAATAAGGCTTTCAAAAACTGGATTACTACTCTACTATCATTAGTAGGCAAAGCTTGCGCCTCAACCCACTTTGATACATAATGTACGACTACCAAAATATATTTATTCCCGTAATAAACTAGAAATGGTCCCATAAAATCAATTCCCCACACATCGAATACTTTACATTAAAGAATAAAATTTGTGGCATGTCATGTAATTTAGAAATATTACCTGATTTATGACAAGAATCGCATGAAAACACATACCTTTGGGCATCCCTGAATAGAAGGGGCCAATAAAAACTAGAATCAAGAACCTTTTTGGCCGAGCGATTTGCTGCATAGTGGCCACCTGTAGGACCTGAATGGCACTGCTCCAGGATTCTCCAACCCTCCTTAGTTGATACACACCTTCGAATAACGGAATCTGCACATATCCGAAAAGGAAAAGGGTCCTCCCAGAAGTAATATTTCAAATCAGAGAAAAATTTCTTTTTCTGCTGATATGAAAAATCCTTTGGAAGGACCTTAGCCACGAGATAGTTTGCATAATCGGCAAACCATGGATAATCAGGATTGATATTTGTAGATAAGGAAAATAACGACTCCTCAAGGACTGTATCAGAAATCTCAGATTAATCTAACATTGCTTGTAATGGATTTTCTAATCGTGAGAGATGATCTACCGCTAAGTTTTCTGCTCCTCATTTATCCCTAATTTCCAAATCAAATTCTTGCAATAAAAGAACCCAACGGATTAAACGAGGCTTTGCTTCCACTTTGGCTAGCAAATATCTAGGGCAGAGTGATCTGTGTATATTACCACCTTAGACAATGTTAAATAAGATCTAAATTTTTCAAAGGCAAATACCACTGCTAAGAGTTCTTTTTCATTAGTTGTATAATTCTCCTGCGCATTACTAAGTGTTTTGCTAGCATAAAATATAGGGTGAAAGTGTTTCGGCATTGTCCTAAAATAGCTCCTACCGCAAAACTGCTAGCGTCACACATGATCTCGAACGGCTGAGTAAAATAAGGTGTGATCATAATATGAGAATTAATTAATCTTTCTTTTAAGAACTCAAAGGCATGTAGACACTCTTGATCAAAAATAAAAGGTGTGTCCTTTTCTAAAAGCCTAGTAAGTGGTTTAGCGATTTTAGAGAATTCTTTAATAAACCAGCGGTAGAATCCGACATGTCCTAAGAAACTTCTCACTGCCTTAACGGAGGTTGGCAGTGGTAACTTTTCTATGGTTTCTATTTTCACTCTATCTACTTGAATTCCTTGGCTTGAGATTTTATGGCCAAGTACTGACCCTTCTTGTACCATAAAATGGCACTTCTCCAAACTAAGTACTAAGTTTGTTTTCTCATACCTCCTAAGAAATTTTTCTAAATTATTAAAACACAAATCAAACGAGTCACCAAACACAAAGAAATCATCCATAAACACTTCCATGATATCTTCAACATATTCATTGAAGATGGCTAACATGCATCTCTGGAAAGTGGCGGGAGCATTACATAAACCGAATGGCATACGTCTATAGGCAAATGTACTGAATGGGCAAGTGAATGTTGTTTTCTCCTGGTCTTCTAGGGCTATAGGAATTTGGAAATACCAAGAAAGTCCATCTAGAAAACAATAATAAGAATGTCCTGATAATCGTTCTAGTATTTGGTCAATAAAGGGAAGAGGGAAATAGTCTTTCCTAGTGGCATCGTTTAACTTCCTATAGACAATACAGACACGCCAACCTGTTACGGTTCGCATTGGAATTAACTCATTCTTATCATTTGCTACCACTGTTAGACCACCCTTCTTAGGAACGACCTATACAAGACTAACCCATGAACTATCTGAAATAGGGTATATCATACCAGCATAAAACAACTTAACAATTTCAGTCTTAACTACCTCTTTCCTATTTGGGTTAAGCCTACGTTACGGTTGAATAGAAGATTTATAGTTTTCTTCCAAAAGTATTTTGTGAGTGCAAAAATTAGGGTTGATACCTTTTATATTAGATATTTGTCATGCTATTGCACCTTTATATTTCTTCAGCATAGTTATTAATTTAGCTTTTTCAATATTAGAAAGATTAGAAGAAATAATAACTGGGTAAGAAGAATTAGTTCCTAAGAATGCATACTCAAGATGATCCGATAATTTTTTAAGTTATACTGCTGGTGGATCCTTAGTATTATTCTTATCAACATCACGATCTTTTTCTGTAATCAAACTATACTCAGTCGTTTTATTCATCGGAACAGAGTTATCTAGAAAATATAAATGTTCAACAATTTCTTCATTCTTTTCATCTTCTAGATAACAGTTAGTGACACAAATTTCTAAAGGATCTCGATAATAAAAATTAGAATTCATAGAAGTAATAAAATTATCAACACCATGAGAAAAATAACAATAATCATCATTATCTAAGGATTGTTTCATAGTATTTCAAATTTGAAAAGTGACTTCATCTTCCCTTACTCGCAAAACTAATTTACCATCAAAAACATCAATAAGAGCTCTAGATGTGGCTAAGAATGGACGACCTAGTATGAGTGTCACTTCAATATTTTCATCCATATCTAGAATAACAAAATCGGCAGGAAATATAAACTTATCTACCTTAACTAATACATCCTCTAGTATTCCTCTAGGATACTTAACCGACCGATCTGCTAGTTGAATACTCATTCTAGTCGGGCTAAGTTCTCCTAGACCTAGTTTCAAATATAGTTTATAAGGCATTAATTTTATACTAGCTTCTAAATCCGCTAAAGCTTTATTTACTTGTAAATCACCGATTAAACATGGAATAGAAAATGAACCGGGATCCTTAAGTCTTTGTGGTAATTTGTTTTGTAAAATAGCAGAACATTCTTCACTAAGTGTTACTAAAGATAATTCTTCTATTTTCTTTTTATTTGAAATTAAATCCTTAAAAAATTTTGCATACTTAGGCATTTGTATGATTTCTGAAAAAGGTAAATTAACGTGCAGTTGTTTAAACATAGATAAGAATTTACCATATTGCGCATCCATGCGCTCCTTGTTTAGCTTTGCTGGATATGGTATTGCTGGTTGATACTCTGTTGGTTTCACGTTCATGTCATTCATTGCTTCGCCGCTAGACTCCTCTTGGGGTGCTTCCTTTGTAAGCCTTGGGTCTTGTAGCTCCTTTCCGCTCCTCAATTGAATTGCTTTTGCATGCTCCTTCAGGTTTATCTCAGTATTACCCGGAAGTGTTCCTTGTTGCCTTTCAGATACCATCCTCGCGAGCTGACCAATCTGGTTCTCCAAATTTCAAATTGAGCCCTCTTGATTACGGAAAGCAATATCAGTAGTTTGCATGAACTTGGTAAGTACATCTTCCAATGTTGGCTTCCTTTGCTCTGGTTATTGTTGTTGTCCAAACATGGTTGCTTGACTTTGTTGTCTTGCCCTCCCCAAGAGAAATTGGGGTGGTTCCTCCATCCTGGATTGTATGAAAAACTATATGGGTTATTTGCTGGGTTGAAAGGTGTTCTAGTATTATTACCCATATAGTCTATATGTTCTTGCACTTGAGGTTCACCATTAGGCATTCCACTAAGTGAAGGGTTCCATTGTTGAGGTACTATGGAGGGTTATGCTAATGAAAGGTTGTCCATCTTTTGGTGAAGCTTCTCCACTTGAATGGCTAAGGCAATGACGACATCCAATTCATATATTCCTGCAGGCTTATTAGGCTTTGGTCTCACTGTAGTCCTGATTGTTGTTCATTGCCATGTCCTCTATCAACTGTTGAGCCGCTTTAGGTGTCTTATTATTCAAGGTGCCCCCACTAGCTGTATCGATCATCTGTTTGGTGGCTGGATTGAGACCATTGTAGAAAGTTTGAATCTGAAGCCATGAAGGTAAGGCATGATGGGGACATCTCTTTAATATATCCTTGAATCATTCCCATGTGTCGTACAACGATTCAAATTCCAATTGAACATATGTAGAGATGTCATTCCTTAGATTTGTAGTCTTGGCCGGTGGAAAATACTTCATTAAAAACTTCTCAACCATCATATCCCATGTAGTAATTGACCCTCTAGGTAATGAGTTGAGCCACTGCTTCGCCTTGTTCCTTAGTGAGAACGGAAACAACCTCAATCGAATGGCATCATTAAAAATACCATTGATCTTGAATGTATCATATATCTTCAAGAATCCAGCTAAGTGTGTGTTGGGATCCTCATCTTGCAGGCTATCATATTGGGTATACTGTTGAACCATCTGTATAACACTCGGCTTCAATTCGAAATTATTGGCGGGAATTGGTGGTCTAACGATGCTTGACCCAGTACCCTGGAGATTGGGTCTAGCAAAGTCAGACAGGGTTTGCTCGTTCGGGTTTGCCATGTTAACCAAATTTTCTGGATAATGCTCTCCTTGGTTTACTGTTTCCTCTTCTGAAGGTCTGTTTGAATTATCTGTGGTATTAGTTCCCACGTCCCTTTGGTTAGTGTTATGAATAATTTGTTCTTGGTCAGGATGAAATGGTGCTAACCCAGAATTTCTCCCTTGGTCATAGACTAACAGACTACAAAATAGAGATTAAGCGATATAATTATACTATAAACTAATTTACAATTATTTGTTAGTAAGCAAAAATGGTAGATTAATATAGTTTAAGCTTTCAAAATATTGAAAAAGAGTCCCCGGCAATGGCGCCAAAAACTTGATGATTACAAAGTATAACTTAATGCAGATTCATTCTATACTCTAATATAAACTATATAGATGGGCATAAGGTAGATTGATTTATCTTTCAGGCAAGTGCACCTATCAATCATAGTGTAGGATAAATCTAAATCTCATGTCGTATTCCACATGGACTTTTCAAATACTCATACTCACCCTCACTCTATTATCATACCTACGATTAAAATTGATTTTTAACCTAAATAAACCTAACTATGACTACTTGGATAATGAAACATTGGAGAATTAAAGATGATAAAAAGCCAAAAGTCTAAGAGCATCCACATGAACATAATCCCTCATTAATTCAATTCTATGTAATCATGAAATAACAAGACTATCAAATTTATTGTATTGTAAGGGTTAAACATCTATCAAATTCTCTCTCGAGCAATTCAAAATCTAAACTTAAGTTGAGTAAATTTTCTCTCGAATAATTTACAACACTCAAAATTCGCATTAAAATAAAGTATCCTATCTACTACATAAATTCATGAAATCCTATCTCTAAAATACCATGAATCCATTTATTCGTATCACAATTTTCCAAACAACATATCTCTCGATCATGAAATTTGAAATACAAAGAGAAATAACACCTAAATATGAACATTTAAACTTCATCACAACCTTCCAATTTCTCAATCTAAAAAGTTGGAATTCATATAAAACAAAAACCACATTCATAACTAAGATAAATCTTTTTGGTTTAAAGCCTACATACGAATAAAATGCAACAAATTTGATGAAACAATAATATAAATGATTACCAAATTGTTCAAATAAAAGTTCATGTGAAATAAAAGATAAATAAAGTTAGATCACCAAGAGAAAGGAAAGATTAAAAGAGATACATGAAATTTTAAAAGCATACAAAAATCTCCTTCAATTCCTCCTTCTCTTGGGTGCTCCACTTTCATCCTACAGAAGTTCTCCAAATGAAATGATCCAAAAGTCCTCATTATAATTTTTACACAGGTTTTTAGTCTCCTTGCCAACAGGGTCTGTTGGGTATTGTATCCACAATTACCTGGATTTGAGGAAGCCACCTGTCTAGCTAAGATGAATTCACAATGTATTTGATGAGCTATTTTTTTAGTGGTGCTTGCAGTTATTCCATGCTAAGTACACACCAATGTCAGGGTGCAGTGGGTCAATATACACGGGTCTGTGCAATGTAATCCCTCGTTGAGCAGATCAGTGTGTTGGCCTACGTGTACTCTCTCTATTGGGGTGTACTTAATTTCAAGTACAGGGCTATGATAAAGCAAGAGCAGACAAGAAGCAAGGGTGGGCCAAAGACCAGCTCACGGGTGGAAAGACGAGAATTCGTCTAAGTATAATTCGTCGAGAATCACTAAGTGATTCTCGCCGATTCGTCGAGAATCACTAGTGATTCTCGACGAGTCGACGAGAATCACCAGTTGATTCTTGCCGGGTTGGGCCGGCTGTCTCGACGCAGTCAGAAAAATCATCTAAGGCAGAATCGTCGAGAATCACCAAGTGATTCTCGCCGATTCGTCGAGAATGACTTTGCATTCTCGACGAGTCGGCGAGAATCCAAGGTGATTCCCACCGATTCTCCCCGGCCTCTATAACCTGTGCAGCCAGAATTCTCTAAGTAGAATTCGGCGAGAATCGTAAGTGATTCTCGCCGATTCATCGAGAATCACTCACGATTCTCGCCGAATTTGACTTGGTCATTTTTCCAAATTCTGCCTGGACCGGTCCACGTTATCATCGGGATTTTGAACCGGACTTTGGTCTTACCGCTGGTAGGGCCCACAACGGTCATCTCTTGACCTAGTGTATAAATACTCTGTATTTGTGAACAGTAAAGACAGGGGGATCACAGTAAAATGAAAAAGAAACCGCCGTCAAGCCCTAGATCGGAAGCGAGCTTGGCCGACCCGCTCCGCCTCTCGCTAGCTGCTCGCCACCGTTGATCGAGGATTTCGTTACCTCTCCCGACGACAGAAGCCTAGTCGGGCACTGCATCTCACGCGTCTATCCAGAGATCTTTTGTCTCTTGATTTGTGATCGGGAAACCTTTCCCATCCGAATCGATCGAGACGATCGATCCTAGTGTGACCGTTTGAAGACCTTGCCGACTTTGCAAAGAAGATTGGATCTACATAGCATCACCGCCTCTATTGTTGAAGCCGTCGATCTAGAGAAGATTCTCTCCAAGTGAGATCTAGGTTGTGGACTCTTCGTTGACCTCAAGAACACGTCGTCGAATGAAGAGGGACACCTTGGTCTCCATACGTTGTTTGTATTTCTTACAAGCTATTTTTATTTCATTGTAATGGACCGTTTGGTCTCTAGTTGTAGGGTTGGGTGAAACCCGTGTTGTGGGAGTGTTGACTCCTACGTGTGGAAGGGTTCCTTCCGATAGTGCAAGGATTGGATTTCAATCCTGTTGGTGAAGTGACCGAGTCGTCCCTGGTTGGGAGATAGGTCGAAGGGGGAAAGTGGAGGTACCCAAATCGGGGAACCACTATAAATTGCATGTGTCCTCTCTGTGCTTTGTTGTTTTATTTTCTTGTGTAGGTATAATTTCAATTCCGCTAACACGCTGCAAAGACACCTATTCCCCCCCCCCCATAGGTGAAGGTAGTTGACACTAGGTGGACTTTCAGGGTCGGACACGGGTTCCAACACGGGTTCCAACACGGTCGTGTCACAGCTATATTGACGGTTCTAGGGCGATTCTACATGAATAGGCATGTCTGATCGTGGACCGTATCATCAGACACGGGTACTGACACGGCCGTGTTGTTCATCGTGTTCTTTGAACACGAGTTGGTTGGCAGTAGACATTGAATGTATCCTAAAAAGTACATGGGTGGGCACACGGGCGTGTTCCCACCCGTGTGGTTCTCTATCTTTTTTCTTCCAAATCTTTTGGTCCATCCCGAAGAGGACACGGGTAGGGACACGGGCGTGTGCCTACCCGTGTTCGTCTAACTCTTGTCCTGTCATCAACCATGTTGAATCTGTGAACTCCTCTGTTTGCTCCGAGACTTTTAGTTCCACTGGTTAACAATACCTGCATTAGGAAATGAAGGAATAAGTAAATAGCTTAATACATAAAATAATAGAAACTCTTAACTTTGCTCTTCTATTCATGATAAAGAAAATTTTTAACTATTCTCGCGAAATTACTACCTAGGGAGGTAGAAAATAGTGGACATGATTACAATTATGATAGTAAAAAGCCTATCATAATTGAACTTATCAATATCATGTTCTAGTTGTGTGTTTGCAGGACATATTGCCAAGTGTAAACCAGTGTCAGTCTACACTGGGTCACCAAACACAGGACCATACAATGTAATCTCTCATTGTATGATCCATGGTGTTGACTCATGTGTAGCCTCTCTATTGGTATACACTTTATTTTCAAGCACTAGGTATAATGAAGGAAGACATGATGCTGATTGGATTGAAGAAATAAAATTTTCTTAAAGCTGAAAATTATTCTACGTGTTTTACTCGAGTGATATAATTGTACTCGAGAAAAAACCTTAGAAGCACTCGAGTAAGGTCTTATCTGAAATTCGAGTAAGGAAGTGGTTCTCGAGTTGCTTAAATCTAGCTCTCGAGAAGCCAAGTACAGTACTCGAGTAGAACTTCTCTCCTTCTCGAGTGATCAGCTTTTAGCTCTCAGAAATTTTCTAAGTTAAACACTCAAGTAGTCAAGTTTAGTACTCGAGTAGATGAGTAGTTTATTTCGAGTGACAGAAGAATAGATCTCGAGAAGATTCTAACACCACTCGAGTAGCAAACCCTTGTACTCGAGTAGTTTGTTTAGTACTTGAGTAGTCCAGGTTCAGTACTCGAGTGATCATCATTTACTCCAGAATCTTCTCTTAGTCCAAGCTCTCGAGAAGTCCGTTTCCACCTCTCGAGATATACCTCTAGCACTCGAGTGATCCCTCATCCACTCGAGTGATTCCATACTCTATCCAGTATTTCCAGAAATACCTCCTCCCGAGTAGTCAGATCTATCCACTCGAGAGCCAGTTAAAGCACTCGAGTAGTATAATCATTACTCGAGAAATGCTGACTTCATTTCTGAATTTTTTCTTAAGTCTTTGTCAGATCGAATTTTTTAAATTCTTTGTATATGACGGGTTCACATGGCAATCATTAATGACAAATATAACCATTAGGGAGATCTTATAAAAGGTCCTGTCATTATGACAAACCCTAAGCACATGATTTCTATTACTCTAAGTTTCTGGATCGGCCGACATCTCCCGTTTTCTACAGAAGTCATCGTTCTTCTTCAAGATCGCCAAGGCTACTGTTGATCCAGATCGACTTGCAGATCAAAAGATTCTTAATTCATCATCTACTCCTTGATCGTGTGAGTCTAAGTTTCTCAGAACAGGTCTAGACGAGAGTCTTCTTCTATAAATTCTGATCAAGCCGCAAAGTTCAAGAAAGAAGACCTAGGGAGAGATTTTCAGATCTGAGAAGGAATTATTGTTTGTATTTTCAGATTTCTTTTTAATCTTGTAGGAGATTATTCTTCGAGTGTAGGAGCTTTGTTCTCCGAGTTGTAGAAAGTTTTCATCTTCCGAGTGTAGATCCCTTTTTGGATCGAGTTGTAGGAACATTGTTCTGAGTGGTGGGACTATTTTCAATCCGAGATTAGTAGAGTAGCCGAGTCTAGCATATTGCTAGATCGGTAAGTGGAAAGTGGATGTACCCAAGATTGGGTAACCAATATAATTCCTTATGTCCTCTGCGAATGCTTGGTTGTTTCTTGTGCATTAGATCTCTAAAGTTTTTATTCCGCAAAAAGACGCACAACTCACTTATTCACCCTCTCTAGGTGATTTAGGTAGACAATTTGAAATCTTTTTCAATAGGTATCAGAGGGAGGTTGATCATTAGAAGGTTATCAACTTGATCAGATATGCCATGAGTTGTCTCTAGAGTTTTCCAAGCATGGACAAGGATAAGGATTTTGCCAAGCTTCCTCTATGTACTAAGACCAACTTTCCCATGTGGAAAGATAGAATTAAATTCTTCATGGAAGCTGTGGATCCAAGGATTTTCATGTTTGTTGAAGAAGGTCCTTATGTTCCAATCACTGTATCCACTATAGATCATACAAAGAAAGTTCCTAAGAAATTGATGGATCTTGACAAAGATGAGATTGCACTTGTCTCATTAGACAAAAAGGCCAAAATATTATTGCAAGTGCAGTCGATGACTCGATGCTGCAAAATATGATTCATTGTTAATCTGCTAAAGAGATGTGGCAGTCCCTCGTCACCTTAATGGAAGGTACATAAGAAGTTAGGGATGACAGAAGGTCCCTTCTGAATCAAAAGTATGAAGACTTCCGACAAGGACCCAAGGACACCATTGCTGACACATTTGAGAATTTCTTCAAGATAGTTGACGGCCTAAGAGTATATGGCCAAGTCTTCACAAATGGAGAGCCTAACGACAAATTTCTGAGGTCCCTAACTAAGGATTGGGACAACAAAGTCTGTGCCATCCAGGAATTTTGCAAGTTGGCTGAGACTGATCCTCAGAACCTCTTCGGAAAAGTGATGTCTTATGAGCTTCAAATCAATTATAGAAAAGCTGAAGAAGAGAAGAGTCGGTTCTCTTCCAAGGAGAAGTCGGTCGCACTGAAGGTAGATAGCTCAAGGAAGGCCAATGCTGCTTCACCTGCTCCTGCACAGGTAGAGAGTGAAGAAGAATCATCAGAGCCAAGTACTTCAGGCTTATAACTATCTGAAGGAGAGTTCTCACTACTCTCAAGATAGTTCAAGAAATTCTTGAACAAAAAGAAGCAATGGAGAGGCAAGGATGCCTCATACAGAATATCATGACATGTTGGTGATCGATGCAAGAAGGGCTCAAGTAGCCAAGAAAGGTATAATTCTAAACTGAACAAACATATTTCTACTGAAATCATTTGTTACTCTTGTAATAAGCCAGGTCATTTAATTACTGATTGCCCCCATAAGAAGGTGGGTGGAAAAAGAGAGGAGAAGAAACCCTCTTACCACAAGAAGAGAACAAAGAGAAGCCTGGTAGCAAAAAAGGGCAAGACTCTCAGCGATACTGACTCATTTGAGTCAAGTGAAGAAGAAGAATCCTACTTTGGGCTCATGACATATACTGATGAAGAAGAAGAGCCCCAGTTCACTGGGGAGGTAAAATCTCATAAACCCCTCTCTGAATATGATGTCTCTGATCATGATCATGAGGACAGCTCTTCTGACGATGAGTCTGAACTCATGGCTCAGTACAAGGAGTTGTTCAAGGCCTACGATAAATGTCGAAAGGTCGTGAAAACTCAGTCTAAAGATATTAAGTCTCTAAAGGCTGTAGAGAGCTTTCTAAGAGAGGAAGTCGTTAAGATGGACTCACTCAGATAAGAATTGAATACTGCTGTTGATGAGTATAATAAGGCTCTCGAGCACCTTGATCTGAAGGAGAAGATCATCAAGGAACTAGAAGAGCAACTTGATACTGAAAAGAAGCTTGTTGAAAGCTTCTCCAAGCCCAAGACTGTCCTTCCTTTAGTTGCTGAATTCTCAGCTCAGACCAAAGGTGCTTGCTTAGGCCATGTTGAGGCTCTTAGTAAATACTCTAGGAGAAATAAGGCTCAACGAAAGAATAAGGCGGCCAAGAAGGCTTTGGCCAAGGAAAAGAGGAAAGCTCCACAAGATCAGACTACATTTAAGAAGGTAGTTTTTCCTACTAATAAGTTTGATCTTGACTCATCCTACGGTCACTTCACTAGGCCTACTTATATAGAGCCCAAGTCGAGGTACCAAGGATGGACTCATCATCAAAACTTTGGTGAAAGTGTCTTTAAGGCACCTTATGAAGAGATCACTCTTCAGAGCTATGGCCCTTTTAATCATGGTCATAACATCAAGAAGGCTCCAAAAGTAAAGCCTATTATTGAAAAGCCAATGAAGGAGAAAAAGCCTTGTGAGTGTCTTCACCAAGAAGCTTCTACCTCCAAGACTGCTGCCCATGATAGACCTCTATCTTTAAAAGCCAAGCAGGAGAGAATTAGGCAATGATACAACCGGTTTGACTGTTGGTGCTGTGGCAGAGTTGGTCACTTTGCCATCGATTGCTGGTTTAATCCCAGAAACTATGTTACCCCTCAGTTTAACAATATAAGAAAGGCTGCTCACATTGTTAATTCATGTAAGTGGAGCAAGCTAACTAGAGACCAAGGACCCAAGCAAGTTTGGGTTCCTAAGGAAAATTGATTTTTGATTGCAGGAATGTCCAAAGACCACCAAAACTCCAATCTGGTACTTGGACAGTGAATGTTCTCGGCATATGACCAGAACAAGAAGCCTACTTCAGAATTATTCACCAGTTGTGAAAGGGCCAAAGGTCATCTTTGGAGATTTCGACAGAGGAATTATAAAACGCTGTGGTTTGATTACTAACGGTAGTGTATCTTTTTCGGATGTGGCTTATGTTGAAGGATTGGAACACAATCTCATAAACATAAGCCAACTTTGTGACAAAGGATACATAGTTGAATTTCATGCTGATAAGTGTTTGATAAAATCAGTTGATAATTTGGAAATATATTTATCAGGTACTCATAGTAAGAATATTTTCTATTTGAATTTTATTTGAATAGACTCTTCTACACCAGTGTGTCTTTTGGCAAAAGATAGTATGTCTCTTGATGACCAATGGCACAAGAGATTAACACATATTAATTTCAAAACTATTAATAAATTATTTTCCCTGAACTTAGTACATGATGCCCCAAATGTCAAGTACGCTATGGATAGACCTTGTCATGCATGTGTAAAAGACAAGCAAATAAGGGCTACTTTTAAAAGCATCATAGGCAAAGACTCTAATAGGTGTTTAGACCTGCTACATATGGACTTGTTTGGTCCACTACAAGTTAGAAGTTTAGGAGGTAAGAATTATACGTTGGTTATTGTTAATGATCTCAACCTGCCTCTGATACCAAAAACTACGGGTACACCGTAGTATGCAGACAGATCCTAAACGCCTCAAATGGCACGAAATCACCATACCTGACCATTTCACGATTGCCCAACCGCAATTACCTCCCAACCTAGAACAAACTGAAATTCAAGATATCATCGAAGAACACGATGGCACCATATTAATCCGTTTTAATTCATTTCACGAACGCCCCACCCAATTACCTCAATACATCCCTTCCCGATCGTCCGCTTCTTTTACAGATCCGCCCGACGTACCACCTCCTCACCCTCCTGCTATACATGTTCATTACACTTCCCCCTCCCTAAGGTAGTCCATCCTCCCTCTACATCCTATTCTCCGACTTCTACACATATGCACATACATGGCATTAATGTCATTACCCGCCTCCAACCACTTAACCCTAACTTTACTGAATTATTTTTAGAATTCCAAGAAGATTCTCCACATTATACCTGGTTCACAACCTTTAGTTCCTCCTTTCAAGAATTTTTACTTAAAAATGGAAATTATACATTATCGGCCACAAATTAGAATTTAATTTCGAAGTCTGGTTAGAACATTATTTTCACACGGAAGGTATTACCTCTCCCTTCACGCAATCTAGCATTAATGTTCAAACTTCTCTCCATACCAAATGACGTCTTGCTGACAATACAGTTGTCACCGCCATCACACCCCCCTCCAAACAATCCACCTCACTTCACCATATGGTCATGACATAATCGCCACTCCTTTTAAAAAAGGACGTGACGGTCCTGACTCCACTCCTCTTCAACTTGAGGACCTTCGCAAAGTTTACCAACAGAATAACTATACTAATCAAATTCTACACACTATCTCCACACAACTCACTTCTTTACACGTTGAACCCACACCAACTCCTTCAGCTACACCCAAACCAACACCTTCACCACTTGGACGATTTCCCTCCAGTAGCTCCGCACCTCATTTTCAACCCCGCAGTCTTCCTCTTTCTCACGAACGCAACCTCACACTCGGCAATACTTCTCTTCTCCACAAACTAGACCAAACTCTCAACACTCTTAGTAATAACTTTCCAGGACCTTCTACATTAAACACTATTAACCAATCTCAAAATGACTCTACTCCTCTTACCGAATCCACTACACCCGATAGTGATTCCGACAATCCTATTATCAACCTTCTCAGTGATATCGAACATGATATTGTTGGTGACGACCATCTTCAACTCAACAAAATACGGCACCCTCGCCAACGACATGCCGACTTCACTCCTCGACCTCGACGGTCTTGGACTAATGTAGATACCCGAAACTACTATCCACGCCCAACCCCACCAGATATCCAATATGAAGAACGCGCCAAATTTCATGCCAAAAATTATGATGGCAATTCCATCTATGAATGGAATATCGATGGCAAAAGTGAGTATGAAATTCTCAATACCCTTCAAGAAATGGGTATGGCCAAAATGGCCTACAAAATCAAACGATGTGACGAAAAAGAATCCGCGAGTATTCTAATCACTAGCTTCACCGGCCAACTCAAATATTGGTGGGATAATACTCTCACTTTTGAGGATAAAAATGTTATCCTCAATCACACCATGGATATTGAAGATGATCAAGGTCTCCTCAAACAAGAACCCGATGCCTGTGATTATCTAATCATCACCATCGCCATGCATTTCATTGGCAACCCACGTGAGGAATTAGCTTCCTCCAAAATCTTCCTCACAAACCTCTGATGCCCAATGTTATCCAATTTTCGTTGGTATAAAGATGTATTCCTCACACAGGTCCTCAAACGACCTGATTCCACTGCACCTTTCTGGAAAGAGAAGTTTGTTACCGGACTTCCTTCTCTTTTCTCCCAACGTATTATGACTAATCTCCAAAAAGATATGTGTACTGACCAAGTCAATTTCAACCTCTTAACTTATGGCCAATTGTTTGCATTCGTTAAAAGCGAAGCATTGGCTGCTTGCCAAGAACTCAAATTCCAAGACAAATATGGCAGCAAACGCCGGGAACTAGGTTCTTTCTGCGATGCCTTTGGCATTATGGGACTTTTTGCCCCTTCCACTGCCCGCAGAAAATCCCAAAAGACTTTCAATAAATTCCGAGCTTACAAGAGCACTCCACGACCAACTTTTCCACCACCAAACAATTTCTACAAACCTCCTACCAAAGCCAAACATCGATCTCAACGACCTCACAACCCCAACATCACTTGTTACCAATATGGCCAAAAGGGTCACATTGCGGCCAAATGCCGAAAAAAAGGAAAACTCAACCAAATCATTGATGACATTTCCGATATCGACGACCAAATCAAACTAAAACTCAAAACTAAATTTGCCATCTTACAAATTGCTGATGACACAGATGATCATCCCTCTCACTTCAGTTCCTCTTCCCATCATTCTTGTCACTGTCACACGATTAATATGATCCGCACCTCCACTCCCGACACCAAAGAATTCATATTTGACATGATAGCTCACATACCTGATCCAGATAAACAAAAACAACTTTTTGAGAAACTCCAAACTTTAACCCTCCACGACAATCATATTTCCTTAGTCCAACCATTTAGTATTTCTAAACTCTTCGACAAATACCCTCAAACCTCAGCATAAAAATCCGTCACCCCTGCCATCAAAGACTTACAAACAGAAATACACCAACTCAAACGCGACATCCAACTTCTCAAAACACATATTCATGATCTCGACGTCAAACACCTTGCTCATGAGACCCAATTCTCCCTTATTCACAGTCTTATCCAACCTCTCGATCCTACCACTGATCAACCTTCCACTTCCTTGCCACCTATTCCCATTTCCTCTACTCCACCTACGGACGCTTCTTTTCTTTCAACCATCGATCGCATTCAATTCCAAAAATGGTTAATACACATTACCATAACAATTCATACGTATAAACAAACCTTTATCGCCATGATGGATAGTGGTGCAGACCATAGCTGCATCCGTGATGGATTAATCCCCACCAAATACTACCAACCCACCAATGAACTTCTCATCGCCGCTAACAATTTGCCATTACACATCCAAGGCAAAATAACCCAAGCATCCATATGCAATGGACCGTTTTGCTTTAAACACCAATTTATTGTTATTAATAATCTTATCACAGATATTATTTTAGGAACACCATTCCTTACTCAGATTTATCCCTTCACCGTCTCCATAGATGGCATAAGCACGAACATCATGGGACAACCGTTCTTTTTAAATTCATACACCCAATGCGCCAAAAACAACTAAACCTACTACAACAGAATTCCATTTTTTACCACATCAACCTCATTCACCACAAACGAAACAAACTTCTTTATTTACAAGATGATCTTTCCCATGTTCAAATTGAACAAAAACTTCAAACATCCACTCTTCAATCCCATATCAAAAATATGGAAGAATTGTTCCACACAGAAGTCTGTGCCGAACTACCCAATGCGTTCTGGGATCGCAAACAACATCTCGTACAACTTCCCTACGAACCTACGTTCTCCGAGAAAAACATCCCTACAAAAGCTCGTCCAATTCAAATGAACCATGACCTCTTAGAAGTCTGCAAAACTGAAATACAAACATTACTTGATAAGAAATTAATTAGGCCCTCACACTCCCCATGGAGTTGTGCAGCCTTTTATGTCATGAAGAATGCCGAAATCGAACGTGGCACTCCTCGCTTAGTTATCAACTACAAACCATTAAACAAAGTTTTACAATGGATTCGTTACCCCATCCCAAACAAACGCGACTTACTCAAACGATTAAATACGGCCAAAATATTTTCCAAATTTGACCTCAAATCCGGTTTCTGGCAGATCCAAATTGATCCCAAAGATCGATACAAAATGGCATTCACCGTCCCATTCGGCCATTATGAATGGAACGTCATGCCTTTTGGGCTCAAAAATGCCCCTTCAGAATTCCAACATATAATGAATGATATCCTTAATCCTTACTCAACTTTTTCCATTGTTTATATAGACGACGTACTCATTTATTCTAATTCTATCGATCAACACACCAAACACCTTAAAACTTTTCTTTATGTCATTAAACAAAATGGCTTAGTACTTTCCGCTTCAAAAATGAAACTATACCAAACACAGATTCGTTTCCTAGGACATCACATTCATCGCAACACCATTATCCCAATTCAACGCAGTTTAGAATTTACATCCAAGTTTCCTGATATTATTAAAGATAAAAATCAACTCCAACGCTTTTTAGGATGTCTTAATTACATTTCCGATTTTATTCCCAACCTCCGCCAACTCTGTGCTCCCCTCTACCAACGATTACAAAAAATCCGCCTCCATGGACATCCCAACACACTGCCATCCTTCATATAATTAAAACAAAGGTCAAAACTCTTCCTTGCCTATCACTTCCTCATCCCAATGCTTTCATGATCATTGAGACTGATGCCTCTAACATTGGTTATGGCGGCATCCTCAAACAACGACTTCCACCTGCCAAACAAGAACACCTTGTCAGATATCATTCCGGCATCTGGCTTGGTCCTCAAAAGAATTATTACACCATTAAAAAGGAAATTTTAAGTATTGTCAAATGCATATTAAAATTCCAAGATGATTTAATTAACCAAAAATTTTTATTACGTATTGATTGTCAGTCTGCCAAATATATTTTACAAAACGATGTTCAAAATCTAGTTTCTAAACAAATATTTGCCAGATGGCAAGCTATCTTATCTGTTTTTGATTTTGATATTGAATACGTCAAAGGCTCTGACAACTCCTTACCTGATTTCCTTACTCGTGAATTCTTACAAGGCAATGAGCAAACTACCGGCCACCAGCTCGACAAAGACTCAAACACCGCAAGACTACGCACTCAAAAAACTTCCACCCGTTCCGACTCAAAATAAATTCAACCCTTTAACTTATTCAGATGTCCTCACTCATGTACACTCATTACCGCCTACTCCACTTTCCCTCACTACAAACTACGCGCATACTGATCCCGCCTATATTCCTCAACCCATTAATGAGTTCATTCATCTTACTCATTTTACGCAAACTCCACCCTATGACGCCCTCCAAAAACATGTTAGCCATACCTTTCCACCTCACTCCTACTGGCTTGATGAACCGCTCAAAACTCAACGGTTCTACGAGCTCATTCTCATTGACACCAAATCCGCCACCATCACTCATACTCACGACAAAAGTAACCCCGCTCAAATTGCATTTTCCAAATGCGTTATTCATAATGTCATTGATTCATCCGCATGGTCCAATCCCTGGACCCCACACCAATTTTCAGTTCCTTTCAACCCCCCTGCTTACACTTACCACAATTATCAACAAGCGTGGTTTCGCACACTCCTTTTCCGTCCCTTTTCTCATTCCTGGTTTCTTGTCTTTCACCAATCCTGTCCATCTTCTCTTCCAGTCTGGTTCTATGACTGGTGGAGATACTATGGTGCCTCCCCACAAATTCTCCCACTCCCTCTCAAAACTACCTACCAAACTTGGCTCACCAAGTCCACCAGTTCAACATTCAAAAAATCTCTTCAATTCCATAACTCCTTCAAAATTCCTTGGATTTTTTGTTGGAGTTTCGCCATTGCAAAAACTCATCCAGATGATTTTCCCCTCTCCCTCCTCCGTATATTCAAGGTCAAATGGTGGCCGAAATTTAATAATGACCTGGCCTCCGACCGCGTCGTACTTCATTACATCCGCACCGGCTCCATCCCACCTCCTCCTTCCACTATCCCTACCTCACCTATTCTTGTTCCACCTACGCCACTCACCCACACGCCACCCTCCAAATCATCTCTCCTCCCCACTTCCGATGACGAAGACGACCTCCAAACGTATATTCAATTCAAACAATTCATGAAAATGAAGCAACGATATCACCATGCTTCCTCTCCCACTTCCATTCCAGCCACCCCATCTCCTTCCCATTCGCCTGATCCTTTTGGCGGATCATTCGCCCAGGATCCCTATGATGGTTTGGATCTCCTTGATTCATAATCC